>OV725078.1:182363615-183627144 GCA_928085145.1 Nezara viridula | reverse complement strand
TCATTATTTTCGTCTTTATTTCAGCACGAAAAACACTCCAACAAGTAGAGAAACTTTCTACTAAATAATTTATTATAAGTAGAATAAATTGTTTAATAATTTAACTGTTTAGTAAGCTTACTATTAAAGAAGTAATACCAATAAAAATCATTTAACACTTAAAAGGAATTAAGTGAGTTGATGCTTATTTTTTTAAATTTTATTATTTTGTTTAATTAGAACGGTTCATCTTATAGCTTAAAAAGTTCAAAGGGTATATTAATGAGTAGAATGAGAATAAAAGGATAAATAAAAGAATAAAGGATATTTTTTTTTAATTCATTGATACTTTTTCTTTTAATTATAAATAAATTAAGTTCTAATTTTGTTCAAACAGAGATAAAGAGATGACGAAATTTCGTGAATGGCAATGCAAAAAATTATCGGAAGGAAATGTTTTAATAGCTACGAAAAATGTTATACAAGCCATGGTTATCAGCAGAAAAGTCAAGAAAAAATAAGGGCAATTTAAATTTTGTATTTTTTTTTTCAGTAAGTCACGTTGTTTTTGTTGAATAGATGGCAATAACTAAACTAAATATTAGATTAAGATAATTAAAAATTACTCCGTTGTAAACTAGGCGACTAGAGTATTTTTTTTTAAATACAAGTAGATTTTATCTTTGTTAAAACAATTTAAGCGGCTTAACTGAGTACTGTTTTTCTTAAGATTATAGATTATTTTCGATCATTTACATATTAATTTTTTCCCCATTCTACTAGACTACAGATATCTCATTTTTGGAAAAATATCGTTATTTAATTCTATATAAATTACGTTAAGATTTGTTGAATAATCCGTTGAGATTCACCTTTAGTTTTGTAAAAACATGATGTGATTTGATATTCTGTCCCCAATAAGTTCCTCTGTTTTCAGCAAAAATTGCAATAAAGTATTGCAAAGCTTTAGTTTCTTTTTTCTTTTTTTACATAACCTAGGATATATTATAATTAATATAATTTTAAAAATACACTTTTTATTTTTTTTTTAAATCTTCTTTTTCAAATATTTACCTTTTTTTATTTATATAATTTTTTTTATAGCTTTTATTCATTAATTGAATGATATACCAGTCGCTCATATGGACGTTAGTTATAGGGAGGTAACATTCACACAATATGTACAAAACAATAAAATAAACAGAAGGAAAATAACTAAATAATAATTAAAAAGTATATACAATAAATAAAATAAAATAACTTAAAGATAAATAAATTATTAAAAAACACGTGCATACCTATATACACTATTTATAATCAGGCGAGATAACTCCAACTATGCAGGGAAAAGCAGGACTACAGGAGATCCCTACTCTACTCTTTCAACCGCTTCAATGGTTGTAAATCCAGTGAGGATTGATCGAGAGCCCTTAAGCCACATACTCTCATGTCTTGAGTGGAGAGTCTAACCATTGCCAGAACTCCAATTTATATAAAATACAAAAGGTCGCGCGCGGGATCACTGCCGTTTTAATCTTTTTGGAGGAATATAGGGATGGGTGGTGCTGGATAGGGATTGTGCAAGAGGATTTGGATGATACTTAAGCTTCTCGTAAAATTTTAAGAATTTTTCTGGAATAAGGTCTAGGACACATAGGATGTTGAGGTCATGGTGTAGGGTTTCGTTGGTTACATACATCGACTGTTGTTCGAAGGACTGTTGACAGAAAGGATTGGATGCGTTTGATGTTATAAAATTCTGCTGTCCCCACAGATCTAGTCCGTAAGTCCAAATAGGTTTCAGTATTGTCTTATAAATCAGTAATTTGTTTTCAATAGAAAGTTTAGATTTTCCATATTTATCATCTAAAGTGATAATGTGGCAGTGTTTTTTTACCCGATTTAGGTTGTGGAAATTGACCCAATAAGTGTCAATACAATAGGTATTAAGTGACCAACTAAATGCTAAACATCCTATTAAATACGTTTCGTAGTTTAGTTGGATAATGATGAAAAAAAAAAAAATCATGAATAATTCATGTAGTTCAACTGCAAGTCTCCTTTGAATGATTTTAACAAAGACAAATGCAACTTGCATTTGAAGAAAATTTAGTCTAATTTATTATTAAGTAATTTTTAATTATATAAATCAAAATGTTTTTTAAATTTATTTATTGCTTTCTATTCAACAAAAAACGTGATTTAATGAAAAAAACAAACACGAAACTCGAATTTCCTACTTTTCCATGGAAAATTGGACGATGGTTTATATGATTTTTTTGTATTTCTTAAGGTCTACTATAACCTCTTTAAATATTTCCATTTAATTATGGAACAACCTGCATAAGTGATTAACACAGTATCGCAAATTCTATTGTATATCCATAATATATTAACAAAAATATATATCGATATATATATATTCTGATAAACAGCTTGATATTAATTAAGTTTTCATTTTATTCGTTAAAAATCGTATAAAAATATTTGTTGGTATTTTTATTTTTCTCAATGTAAGAAACTATTTCATATCTATTAATAGCCGTGTATACGAACGCCTTTTTTAATTTACGTACTCTAAATATAAAAAATATGGTTGGCAAACGCAAGTGTTTGTATACATTTCAGTAATGCTTGATTGTATTGAATATGGGTTGGAATTCGAGCAGCGTTTTCAATGCACTCAACATTAATGCATTATTGAAATTATTAGGTAATACAGTATTTAATTTTGTTATTATTTTTCAGTAAATTACTGAAGTTAATATAGAATTTATATATAGTTTATTTAGATTCTACCTTCTTGGATTATTAAATAAATTTTTACTATAAAAAATTGCCTTGTTTACTGCATTATTGACAAGGTTCAGTGCCCCAATTTAATGAAACAGTTAGAGGATTCCTTTTAGTTATGAATTATAATTATTTTTTCGACAGTCAAGTGTTATAGTACTTGATATAGTGAAGCCCTCCAAAGAAAAAATATTCATTGGTGTTGAGAAATCGATTCGGTTGTACTACATGAGGCGGTTACTGATAAAAAGAGATAAATAAATTATAAAACTGTTAATAAAATTATAAAAATTAAAAATTTAGCTATTGATAGAATAAATTTGTGGCAAGTCGATCCTTTGTTGCTTAATTTAATGAATAATATCTTTTTAGTAAATATTAACTTGAGCCAAAAGATAAACTTTTAAAAATGGAGTCTTCCAAACACAGGAGTGTGTGTTAGCAAACAAATAATAACAAAAAATAAAATGATATAGTGTTAATTAGTTTTTTTAATGATACCACGTTTTTAATGATATTCTTTAAAATAAAACATTAGGAATTCATTTTTATGATTTTTTAAAAATTAAAAGTAGAAATAATATAATTAAAAATTAAAAGAAAATATCTTGATCTCCATAAATCGGTTTTCAGCATTATCGAAATGCAAACAATATTATTATTAAAAGATATTTTTTAAGTAAAAATTTATCGAATAATATTCTAATAATTTGAAAATATAAATAAAAAATATATAAATGGGAAAATTATTTTACTATAAATGAGATTATTATTATTATTTTATATTTATTTGATTAAATTTAATCAAAAGTAAATTAAGGTACAATTGGTATATTCCATGAATAAATATACCATATTAATAAACATTCTTTTTAATATGAAACATTTTTTAGTTAATATAATGTATCGGCTTTTATTAGCCATTTCCAAATTAAAAATAACAGTAAAATATACAATATACATAGTATATACATGGGCATTACATAGTAATAATAATAATTGATTTGAAACTTCTTCACACTTCTTCTAAGGTATTCTTTCTTGTTTTCACATTTTATTTGCTTTCCATTTTCCTTAGTAAAAACAGGAGTTTTTAAAAATATGTATGTCAAATTATTTAGAAATCTATTTAAAAAATGTTTTATTAAGTTTTTGTTAAAATTATAATTTAATTAATTTACTTCTTTAGACAAAATTTAAACCTCAATCTATTATTGATTAAATATAGAAATTAAATAGAGATCTCACTTTTGAGGAATAACCAAAAAAAAAAAAGTTGTTATCATAGACATGATGTTATTGTTTTAATTTGTTTTCCTATAGATTACAGCAAGCTTTGCTAACAATTTTCTGTTATTTTCATATTGTTTTACGAAGCGACAGTAGTTTTTGACACCTCATATAAAATGTCACCTTTGCAGGCTATTTCAATCAAACCTCAGGAAATACAAAACAAATTTATTGATTGGTATATTATTAATATACTAATTTGAAATTCGATGGCAATATTAATTTTATGGAGTGACTGTACACTGAGCTTGAAACTAGATACAAATTTGCATGGAAAATGTTTTATTAAATTTTGAATCTATGTGTTGAGATGATTTCAAATCCGAAACTTCAACCATGTTCCGATACATTTCATATTTAATTTCCATAATTAATATGAAATAAATAATCAAATTTAATACAAAAATCAATAGTGATATTTATGATAGAATTTTGTGAATTCTATATTGTTGAACTGTCTTCACGGCGACAATATTGCTCATTTAGTTAAAACCGGAGGGCTCGTGTACAATGTACGGGCTCGAGCAAAGTTACCCAATTTTTTTTTTTATTCATTATGCCCCGCTCTGCCAGACGTCCACAGTAATCTTATTGATGGGATCGGCACAAATACAAGCAATGGAATCATGGCGGAATGCGGAGCATATCATGCAAACGTGCAAGATCTATTCCCAGCAAAGGAGTCTAGTCTGGTCTTCTTCTACTGAGATGCAAATGAATTCTACGGAAGTCTGGGGAACCTTAGGAGGACTACCGAATCCTTCATTTCAGTTCCAGACCTGTACATCTGAGGGAAGAACAAGGACAGCAGAAGAATAGAACAGCAGATAATTGTATATATTGCTATATTTCAATTAGCCATTAAAAGATTGAAGATGAAATTTCGGATTATCATCCAAGATTCAATTTTTAAAGAACAAAATATCGAAATAAAGCTACCAGAAATAATATAATTCTTAGGATATAATAATTTTCTAATTTAGAGGCTTTCCGTCCCCTCTTCTTGTCCCTTTTAAACAGCATAAAAAAGGATTTAATTTTTTTTCAAAAAAGTTAATTAATAATAAGCTGTTAGTTTAAATTGGTATCAATTTCTTTTAATGCTCTTTGGTCTAAAGATTTTCATTTGTGATTGTGGCTATTTCTGAAATAAAATATCCATTCTCTTGTGGAAAAAGTTCTACTCTTCGGAAACAGTTTTTTTTTCTCTTGAATTTTCAACTGTTTCAATATTGCTTCTGAATGCAGCTTTTATTACCAAATGGACGTCAATACAAATTTAACTCAATATTTCATCATTGTAACACTAAAAAAAAATTATAATAAATACATCCACCGCTTGCTTGAATTATTTAAATTTTATCGTAATTATTAAGATTAGGAATATTTAGTTGGTTACTTAATAAAATAAAGAACAATTTTCAATAAAGGTAAACATCTGATTAAAACACATGTGCATTATGACTTAAGATGATAACTTTTAGCGAAAGCATTATTTTTTAGATAAACATAAAGTGTATAATGGTGATTAGTTTACTACAATACATTCAAGGTCATAGAAAAATAAAGATATTAAAGCTTATCAATAAATTACGATGGTTATTTGTTATAAAATATACAGACACATTTAAATGACAGAATATCAAACGACATCTTTTTTTATACATAACTGTAGGCGAATCTCAATATATTCCATAAAAAACTAAACATTATCAGAATGTTATGTCAAAATGTTATGAAACCAGGAAATTTTTGCAAAATTGGGGTAACTGGGGTAACAATAAATCTATACTAATACATATAAATGTACACTAATACATAAACTTGAATATCATCATTGCTCGAACCACGCCTTGATGATGACCCACATGTTTGGGTTGAAACGTCGGCACTAATAAAAACCTTATAATGACTACATCCTGAATATTTACCACCCACAAAACTAACTTAGTTTAACCACTCTAAAGTCTCGTTTAAATGGTTTTAAAAAAGACAATTTCTCGCATTTGAAGTAAATTATTCCATTTTGTCAATTATTTTTTGGCAATAATTAATTGCCCCAATTTAACATTTTATTAGTTATCGCTTCCAATTAAACACAAATATGACTTGCTTGATAAAATAAAACTTAAATTTCCATCTTTTCTTATTATTGTTTATATGAACTTTTTTGTAGCTCTTAAGGTCTGCTATGACCCTTTTAAATATTTTTCTTTACTTACGGGATACCCTCTGTATGTATCTTACATTATTTTATATTTTTATTACACATGAATCCCGACTCAGCTATTAACTAAACTATTTATTTTTTCTTAAATAAAACATAATAAGAATCAATATTTTCTATTGGAGAAGTTGAGAAAACTATTTATTGATCTTTCTTACAAGGTTCTGAAAGCCTTAGACCCCACCATTTTCTGGATTACTTAATTCATAATTTATTGGCTAGTTATCTAGAGATATCGTGCTTGTACCAAATCATTATGTCTTGGCTAAATGGTGCTTTATACCACTGCCATATCCACGGGGAGGGAGAATTTCGGGCTGTGAAACCTCTCCTGAAATAGAAAAAAATATATATTTTTTAAAATTTTTTGCTGTTTGTTTCTCTGTGGGATCTGAGCTAAATACTTAAACAGTCATAATATGTAATATTTTTAAATTAAAACCAATATAAAGCTACTAAATGTAGGCAGGTGGCAAGAAAATAATATAAAAAATGTATCCCTAAAAGCATTATTGTTTCTCTAATTATGTTTATTTTTTTTAACAAGCCTTCAGGGACCAATTAAATATCATTTTATAAAGTATTTTCCTCTTTCTTCCAGGGTAATTACTGTTATAAAAAAACAAAAAAAAAAAAACATTCAGAAATGAAATTCTAATATAGAGCATCGCTAAAATACAAATCAATTAATTATCGGTTAATTTATTAATTATTTAGATTTTTTCAGATATTTTTACTAAGCCTCTTTATTAGTTAGTCTTTCTTACAAGGAAAAAGAATCACAGACCCTCACTGTACTAAATTGGTTATTTTATAAATTATTGGGACCTCTCCGGAGAGATACCGCTGACCATTATGTATACAGAATAGAAACATAACGGAAATCGTAATAATATGTATTGAATAAAAGACATAGCGACAAGACATTGAAGTTCATTCACTTTGTAACACAAGATAATTAATAACAAAAATTTCAATTATTTATAATATTTCATAAACATGGCCATATTACTTATGCTAAGATTTATCTTATCCAGGTATTTGGGAATACGCTAAGGTAATTGTTTGTGCTTAAAATACTTAAATGTCAACGGATGGTATAAAAACCAACTTGGAGAAACCAAGGTCATCGGGGACAAATGTTTTGGAGAGGATAACAAGTTGCTCACTATCTGACACG
The DNA here is from genome assembly GCA_928085145.1 of Nezara viridula. Classification (NCBI taxonomy): domain Eukaryota; kingdom Metazoa; phylum Arthropoda; class Insecta; order Hemiptera; family Pentatomidae; genus Nezara; species Nezara viridula. The sequence goes on along the minus strand of OV725078.1, from coordinate 183,619,675 downwards.
CGTTTCATTTGCCACCATTTCAAATCTTTGCACTGTTGCAAAACATAGGTCGTAGAAAATGTTTTCTTTCAAGAGGGAACCAACTCTTCTTTTAGATTTAGTTGAAACACGCCAAAAGTTTTTACCGAACGAGCTACGCTTTCATAAAACACATCTTCATAGGATATTTTAATGATACGATTTAACTTTAGGCTTCCTGTATAATGTTTTCAATAGCTTATTGCTTAGGATCTATCTCTTAGTAATGATGATAAAAATAGATAAGTCTTGGAGTGCCTTCTTTTTGACCCAAAATATTGACTAATAGTCCCAAAATAAAATTTTTAATTTACATGCTCGAGTAAATATTTTCTTCTTAGATTAATCGATAACATCATCGTTTACCGCACTCAATGTCTCAATTGATTCTTGTTTCAAAAAACAACCTGATGCACAATTACCATCGCTGCTTTTAAATTGGTGAAAACAGGTGTTGGCATATTTCAACTAGCAGCTATATAAAGAAAAAAAAAATCAAAATGTAGGTCATTGGTATAAATAAAAAGTTACAGACTAATATGTGGAAAGGTTTTTTGTATAATTGAAAGTATCTGATTGACGTCGTTTCTGAGTGTCTAAAATTGCCCAAAATTGGGGAGAGGGGAGAGGAGGAAACAGTACCATTAAGTACCTTTTTTATTGCAATCCATCATACATACATACATATGTGGCGCGACATCCCGTTACCGAGACTAGGCCTCCTGCAAGAGCATCCGCCACTGGTCTTCTGTTGCAGCTCTCCAGTTCCGTACGCCAAGCAGGGTTCTCCCATCATAGGCCACGTTATCCAACCATCTCGTCCTCGGCCTTCCTACCCGTCTTGCGAGGTGCTCCATCATTATTTTCTTGGGTATTTCAAAGGTGCTCAATCTGGCCACATGCCCTGCCCACCTTAGTCTGGCAAGTTTAATATAGGTGACTACGTCGATGTCTGTATAAAGAGATCTGAGCTTCCTATTATTTTTTTTTTTCCTCCAGACATCACCCTCCTTTACTGGACCATAAATTCTTCTGAGGACTCCCCGCTCTAACATACTTAGCTTCATCTCATCACTTTTCGTCATCGTTCAAGCCTCTGAGTCATATGCCAAAACAGGCGTTACAAGGGTCTTGTATATGATCAGCTTGGTCTTCTTTGAGAGATACCTACTTCTTAAGTGTCGGTCACGTCCGACACATCTATTGGCAGCCGTGTTCCTTCTCTGTATTTCTTGAGCCATGTCATTTTTTGCTATTTATTTCAGACCCAAGGTATATAAAGCTTTCCATCATGAAATATTTAATAAAAAAATTACAACATCCTTATACTGTTTAGTACTAAAAAAATTAATGAACCAATTCATCTTCTTAATATAAAAGAGTCGAAAAGGTATCAGTTATTTTTTCAAGTGCTCTATTGGCTATTACGTTCGGATTATTTATGGCTTTTCGAGTTTACTCACATCCTACCTTCTATTACAAACATGTTACTCACTCGATTTGGATTGAAATTGTCACAAATTTTGCTGCAGCTAACCATATATATTGTCTTACCCGTACTTATTTCGAGCTTATTTAAAAATTAGAATTTAAAAAACTATTATCCTTCCTCCTCGCGCGGGCTCATTACCGCGTATGGGGAGCGTCCCACGGGTGGCGGATGTGGGGATGGTCGGTGGAAATTACTTGGAAGTTCCTCCCGACTAAGTCCGATGGACTCGCTGACCAACAATGAGAGGGGCCCTCCAGACTTGCTGGAGGGTGTGACGTAGGATTGAACGCCCTACTCACGTATCTTTAGTTCACCAAACACCACAGTCATGGATCTCCCTTAGGTAAAACGCTCATTATCCGGAAGTAAACTAGTCCCCCGTTCGGGTCTCCGGGTGGGGACTGCTTTAGGGGATTCATGGCGCAAGTTGAAATATAGGGATTTAAATTTTGGTACGTGGAACGTAAGGAGTTTAAACACAGCAGGGGGGCTAAAATCGGTCGCGAATGAGGTGAATGGGTACAATTTGGATGTCGTGGCTCTGCAAGAGATTCGCTGGCCAAGGGAGGGCTCGATGAGGGAAGGAAAGTACACTATTTGGTACGGAGGAAGCGGGAATCATTGTTTGGGTACCGGGTTTTTAATTGGGAGTAGATTACTATCCGCTTTGAGGGACGTACAATTCTTTAGTGATAGAATTTCGGTAGCTACATTTCAGGGACGTTGGTTTAAAATCGCATTAATAAACATACATTGTCCGACCGAAGACAGTGACGATGAAGTCAAAAGTGAATTTTACGATAAACTCGAATGGGTTTATGATAAACTACCGCGAAACTACATGAAAATAATTATAGGTGACGCAAACGCAAAGATAGGAAGGGAAGAAGTTTATATTCCGACAATTGGTGAAGAAAGCTTGCACGAATATAGTAATGATAATGGGATCCGTCTGATAAACTTTGTCATCTCGAAAAACCTGATAATTAAAAGTACGACGTTTAAGCATAAGGATATTCATAAATATACTTGGACATCACCGGATTCGCAAACACGAAATCAAATCGATCATGTCTTGATACAACATAGCTGGCAAAGCAGTATAATTAATGTACGGTCTTATCGCGGAGCAGAATGTGGGTCAGATCATGAATTAGTAATCGCGAAACTTCGACAAAAACTTAATATAAAAAAGAGAAAAGAAAACCGTTTCGATTTTGAGAATTTTAATTTGGAAAAATTAAAAAATCCATCAATTAGAAACCAATTCGAGCTAGATGTTAAGAATAGGTTTGAAGCTTTAGAGCTTCCTGACGAGGACCACGAGGATATTGACAAGTTATGGATAGAGATCAGGGATAATATTAAAATAAGAATAACAAACCGTGGTTTGATGAAGATTGCTTAAACAGGTGTGAAAAAAGAAAAGCCGCTAAATTAAAAGCTCTAAATAATCCTAGCGAAGACAATCTGGAATACTTCCGAACCTCAAAGAACGAAACGACAAAATTGCTCAAAAATAAAAAAAGGGAGTATCTTAAAAATAAAATAATTGAAATAGAAACTAATAGAATCGAAAATAACGTAAGAGACATGTACAAAGGTATAAACAGATCATGTAAATGTGTAGGGTCTGTAACATCTGGAATTAGGGATGATAATAACAATATTTTGACCGATACGGTTGACATATTGAATAAATTTAAGGACCATTTTGACAGTATTTTAAATACGGGAAATTATGATCTGTGTCCTCCTTCTGAGTACAAGAGTGCTGAACCGTCAATAGAAGGACCAAGTAAAGAGGAAGTTGAATTAGCTATCGGAAAATTAAAATCTTATAAAGCAGCGGGAACCGACAATATTCCCACTGAACTAATTAAGGCATCCGGGGAAGCTGGAGTTTCTAAAATACATCGGTTGGTTAAAACGATCTGGGTGAATGAGAAATTATCTGAAGAATGGAAAGAATCTATTCTTATTCCGATTCACAAAAAGGGTCCAAGGACGGATTGTAATAACTATCGAGGAATTTCACTCCTTCCGGTATGTTATAAAATATTCACTTTAATCTTAACCAGTCGAATCACGGAATACGCCGAGGAAATTATCGGAGACTACCAATGCGGATTTAGACGGAATCGTTCGACTATTGATCAAATATTTTCTTTACGGCAAATATTAGAGAAAAAATTGGAGTACAACGGTATTGTTCACCAGCTGTATATAGATTTTAAAAAGGCTAACGATTCTATTGACCGCCAGAAACTGTATAATATTCTAATCGAGCAGGGGATTCCTAAAAAATTAGTAAATCTAGTCAGGATGTGCTTGACGGAGACACTCAATAAAGTTAGAATCGGTAATAATCTGTCGGAAAAATTTGAGGTTCGTTCGGGTTTAAAACAGGGGGATTCCCTTTCGCCTGCCCTGTTCAATTTGGCATTAGAACATGCCATTAGGGAGGTAATGCGTACCGAGAAAGGGTTGGATCTGGGTGGGACAACATCCGTGCTGGGCTATGCGGATGATCTGGTAATGTTAAGCGAAGACCTTGAAACTATAAAACTAAATACGACAACATTAATGAAAGCCGGTAAAGAACTAGGACTCGAAATAAACGTGGATAAAACAAAATATATGGTTAGCTGCAAAAATGGCAATACTACTGGTGATATCGATATAGATGGTAATATGTTTGAACAGGTAGATAAGTTTAGGTATCTAGGTTCTACGATAACTAGAAAAAACGAAATTGCAGAAGAAATTAAGGTTAGACTGAAGGCGGGAAATGCTTGATATTTTTCTGTGACAAAATTACTTAGGTCGCGCCTCTTGTCCCGAAACTTAAAAATTAGAATCTATAAAACAATTATCTTGCCTACAGTTCTTTATGGGTGTGAAACTTGGCCGCTTAAATTAAGGGATGAGCAGCGTCTTAAAGTGTTTGAAAATAAAGTATTGCGTAGAATATTCGGACCGAAAAAGGATGAGTTAACCGGAGAGTTCAGACGGTTACAAAACGCCGAATTGCGTGAACTGTATCCGAGTAATATAATTGAGGTAATTTCATCGCGGCGAATCAAATGGGCTTGTAAAGTTGTTGGGCTTAGTAACGAGAGAATTCCTAAAAGATTAATATTTGCTGTGCCGAATGGTAAGCGTCCGAGGGGTAGACCGAAGCGAAGGTGGGAAGATTGCATTAAAGCCGATCTGAAGAGATTGGGTTTGGACAGCGAACGATGGAGGGAGGTGTGCAATAAGCGATTGGTGGTGTCGGCATCGAACCTTCGGGTTCGCTAAGCCTTTTTATTATTATTATTATCCTTCCTATGATTCTTTATGGATTCGAAACGTGGCAGCTTAGATCAAGGGATGAACAACGTCTGAAGGTTGTTGTAAATAAATAATTACATAGAACAAGGGTCTCCAAACTTTTTGGCCCGCAGGTTGAGAATAAAAAATCTGGTGCGGTGCGCACATCTCACACACAATTTTTACTTACCACCATCTTGTTATCAGAAATAAGTATTTTCAGACAAAGGGGAATTGAAAGTAAAAATTATATACGCTATATTTATTTATATTTCATTGTGTATATTTTTATTTGTTGCAGTACCCTTATATATGTAATATGTAGATCCTTGAGTAACACACACAAATTTTCATTTGTTCAAAGAAAGCTGGTGATACTTCAATTGATCAATCACACAAAAGTGATACTTCAATTGTGAAATGAGCTAAGATAAATTACTCATGCAATAAATGTTGTAATCTTCTGTTTGAATAATTTACTAAATTTCATATTTTAAAAGTAATTTTTAAAAGTATCCATATAATAAAAAAACAGTGGGCCAGATTGGAGCCACTCGCGGGCCTTAGTTTGTAGACTAATACAAAAAGGATATAGTGTTACGGGACTATCATCTTAGATACCGAATGTTATGAGTTATTTATTATTATTATTATTATTTTTTTCCTTTATCTTCTTCATTCTGGTTCCTGTCCTTAGAATCCATAAAGCAATAGTCAGAATTAACAAAGGTGATGGTGTAGCATTTTGAGAGAGTCCCAAATAATATATTCAGCCATAGTCTGTAGCTGATTCCTTCCTACACTCAGCTTTTCCAAAAATTTAGCAATTGAAAGAGGAATTACTCCTCTACTTTGGAACTAAAGTATCCAAACCGAAAATTCTTCTTATCCAAATTCCTCTCTATATTTTTCTTGTAGCTACGGAATGAATTTTTTATATATTTCCTGTTTTTCTGTCTGTATTTTGAGATCCGTTCTTTTCCAATTTTCATAATTTATGGAAATTATAAAAACAAAAAGTTATCTTATAACCTTATTTTTACTTTCACTTACGTATATAAGTAATATATAGTAAGTGTAAGTATTGCGCTCGAGAAAATTTTTAAATCTGAGTTTTCAACGGATTTACACGTTTTGAGGTACCCTGAGTCGAAATGACCAAGTCCCGAAAAATGGTTTGTGTGTTTGTATGTTAGCAGTCCAGCACAAAAACGAAAAGTCCTATGAAACTGATATCACGTATTTAAGGTAGGTATATGCCTTAGATGTGACAACAACTTTTTCCTTAAAATCGGCTGACCGGAAGTGCAACTTTATATCAACGCTGAAACACATTTTCATAATTTTCTCAAAAACGGCTCTAACGATTTTTATTAAACTCGGTGTATCATTGTATAATTAAGTGTTCTTTAATATCAATTAGGTCTTATCCCCATTGATGTCACTTTACAGGGCTTAAACGACCAATGTTCATATACGTCTTCTTCTACAGTACCTTTAATATGGTTTATTTTAAAAAGTTAATAATTTCGCATTATTCATAGTTACGAAAAAATGCTAAATATAACTTTTGAAAGAATTTGATAAGTTAATAAAGGAGAAAAAAAAATAAATATGCAGAAAAACCTGCGTTGCTATAAACTGTAGCGCCGAAACGAATGTACCGATTTCAATGAAACTTCGCTAAAGTCATTTTCTCGATACCCTTTAAATTTATCTATATAACATACTTCAACAAAAGAAGCTGAAAAAAAGTTACGAGGGATGTTAAAATTAAATTCCGAATAACCCAAAGTGTACGCTTTTTTGGGGATATTGTATATAAGTTTATAAAAGTTCACGGAATTTTCTAAAAAACCAAAAAAAAAATCGTTAAAATCGGACAATTAGGAGGGAAGTTATGGTCTTTATTTTTTTCTCCTGAAGAGGCGAAAATTTGGATAAATTTAAAATATATATCTTTGAGACTAAAAAAACCTTTTTTTCTACAGATACTTAATAAAGTATCTTTCCTAAGAACATCTTTCCTAAGAACATCTTTCATAAGAAATAAGTACCTAAATTTATACCTTCATTCTCAGTTCTATATTTCAACACTGCAATCACCACATCTGGAATCAACTTACTCATTGTCTGCATCGATAACTTTTTCAACTAAAAATATCACTAAAATGGCATCACTCCAAAATGTTGAAATTGGAGTTAGTCATTCTGTGGTTTATAAAAGCAAAGAAAGTTGTGTGGTTTATAAAAGCAGATGGAGTGACTGGATTTTTATTGCCTGTCGTCGATATATTAAATAGACATTTTGTAATTATAAAGGTCTTAATGACTTGTTATCTGTAAGCTTTAAGCTTAACTCCGTTTAAAATGCACTTCGAAAAATTTTATAATAGCCAGAAAATAATTTCTATTCAAAGTAGATCGGTAAGTGAAAGTTGTGTGTTGCGCGCACCAGATTTTTTATTTTATTCTACAAATAATATTTAACATTTCAATGTTGGCAACTCCTCTTCTTCCCTGAATGTTTTGATATTTATTGTGATTGCACAGCACTGGATGTCCAAATCTGGGTACTTATTATAATGTTTATCTACTGCTTAAATAGATTTTATCAGCGGAATAGTGTCAGAATATTTACAGAAAATATAAATAAATAAAATAAAACAAAAGCTAATTAATAATTTAAAAATATATGAAAAAAAAACCTGAACCGCTACCAACCATGAAGGGTCTTGGATTCAGTACTATTTAGGAAAAGTACTGTTTCTTGTTCATGATATGTGCTAAGAGGTGACTACTCAACTGAGATCACACTCAACCGCCAGGTTTTCTCCTTAATTAACTAATTACATAAGATCCCTGTGCTAATATTACAACCGCACCATTGCTATTAACGCCAGTGAGGATTGAGTGAGAGCGCTTTAGCCACATAAACTCATGTCTTGAGGTCATTGCCAGAACGCCAATAAATACATATCACATAAGATCACGGGGTAACTGCCGTTCAACCTTCGAGTAGGATGTAGAGATGGGTGGTGCTAGATAATGATTGTACAAGAGGATTTGAATGATATGTAAGGTTCTGATGAAATTTTAAAATTATTCTGTGATAAGGTCTAGGACTAATGGGATATTAAGGTCATGGTGTAAGGTTTTGTTCGATATGTTGATGGGGTATTCAATGTCGTTCTAAAGAATTTGGACCGGAAAGATTGGATGTGTTTGATATTAATAAAATTGGACAATTTTGTGAGTCCCCCACAGTTCTAGTCAGCAGTTTCAGGATTGTCTTGTATATTAGTAATTTGTTGTCATTTGAAAGTTAAGATTTTCTAATCACTGATCTATATAATTGGGCGTATCTTTGGAGTCTAGTATGTGAGTTTCACGCTAATCTTCTGTCTAAGAAGAAGACAAGATACCGGGCGTGTATGAGAAGACAAGCGGTATGGAGTTAAATTGAAAACTTCAATAATTATCCCTTTGATACTCGGAAGGTAGCAGTATTTTTTCATTGGCGTGTTTTTAAGAAAAAAGTTGTTACAATTGCTTGTCTCGAAATTGTTGTAAGTTCGACGAGAATGTCCAAGGGAGGTGAGGAGGGCGACTCCGAAGTAAGGAAAAAGCAATAAAAATGAAGAAGCCGATAATTGGTGTGTATAATGAGAGTGGTGGGGGAGGGGGAAATTGCGCATGCGCGATGGGTGAAACGATGTGGCCAGCGGCGGCCTATCGCAGCGGCAGATCGCTCCCAACCGACCTTCAGGTAAGTCGCCTCCTCCTCCCTCCTTTCGCCTCCCCGTCCTACGTATTTTAACATCCGGACCTTTCGCCCAAATATTTCATTCCATGCTTATGCTCCTTCCATTCCTTGACAGGGGTGTATTTATATCCCTAAACAGAAATTAATAAATTGTTTGAAGTTAAGTGAACAATGATTTTCAGTATTATATTAAAGGTATAGTACTGAAAAAAACACATTTGTTTTTGATAATTTTTTTTTGAAAACCTCCTGTTTTAACAATTCCCAAGTAAAGTTACTATTTCAGCTTTTAGCAAAATGCGTAGTAAATCTTATTAGCACTAAAAGGCTGAAATAGTGTATATTTGATGTTGATCATTAAAGAAAATAATCATAAAAAAATATATATATACATTTTGTTATATCAACTAATGAAGTTTGAAATTTTCTGTCATTTCCATAATTTTGATTAAAAAAATCATTCAACTACATACCTCAAGAGTATCACGTTCGCCTCATTGTTTTCTCTTTTGTTACCAACCAAAACACCCAATTCCGCAAATCTTAAAGTAAATAAAACAAAAATATCACCTCTATTGTAAGTTAATTGTCCTTTTTTTTCTAGGAGCAAGGGTAAGTTGCTCGGAAATGGGATGGCAATGTGTAATGTTGGTAAGTTGAGATGAGAAAGAAAGAATTCCTCATCGAGATTGTTTGGAATGAGAGATTGATGATGATGAGAGGAGGTGGTGTTGATGACAAATGTGGCCGGAAGTAGTGGCCCGACTCTGCCGCTGCCTTCCTGCATCTTTCCGGTAATTGTTTGTTCCTTTATTTCTTAGCTGCCTCTAGGACGCAACAGATACATCATGCATTTGTTACATGTTTTTGTTTTATCATTTGGAACAATATATGAGAATCCATATTTTCTATTATTGGAACAAATGACATGCCTCTTAATTCTTTGATGTTGCTTTTTTCAGTTTTCTTTTTGCTATATATGAAAAATATTTTGCTTGTTTGTGATTTTTTTACTTAAAAAGCCATAACGTGTTATTTGAATAAGATCTAGTAAACAAGCGAATTATTCTAAATCCTTTTCATAACAATTATTTATGTAATGATATATACTAATAATTAAATAAAAAATGAACTATTCTCTATAATTGAGATGTGATATATGTGGTTCGACAACTGATCGTTTTGTATCCTTTGATGTTTACATTTTTACATGTTTATTCTATTTCAATGACAGGTCCAAACTATTTTAGCAATATACTATGTTTTACATTGTAAATGAACATTTACACTATATTTTAAAATTGATCTCACCGTTTGAAGGTATTGTACATATAATTTATTATTTCATTCTTTTATAATTTCAAAAGCATTCAATATTCATTCCGTCAAAGCGATGATGCAGTATTTTTAAGAGGCCAATTTTTCTACTTGGATTAAAATTATTTTAAATTGTGAAAAATATGTTGGTATCCTGGTTCACCATTTCCTGTTTATGGGCGGAAGTGTGAGTGTGAATGGTAGCTATTGTTATATTCAGATATTCTTTATATTGGGATATTACTGGTGGATGTGATGGTTCAAAAATAAATAAAAATGTAACGTAAGCCTTTTATCTTTACAACGACAATGATACTTGAACATGTGTCGATGGTCTTGAGAGTGACGTCGGAGTCGTAAAAAAAAAGGATGGGATGAGGTAGAGGGTTGCGGGCAGCTCGCCTTAAATGGCTCGACCGCCCCTCGGTAATTGGTCTAATTCGGAGGGGCTAGATGAGGGGGTGGCTGAGGGGGGCAGCAACTTATTGATCCAAACAGGCCCCCAAACCGCGCCCAAATCTCCCACCCCCGCCGTCTCATTGTTTACGATAGCCAGTGACGGGGGACCTGTCATCCAGCTAGGGAAAATGAAGGAGGAAGGAGTCCTCAGGCTACCCTCGCCGCCTAACCACCGCAGCTTCCAGATCAATACCTTCCACTTTCTTGTACGAGGTTAGGCGCTTAGTTGGCAGGATCTGAGTCTTTTCATTTTCTTCATCATAAACGTCGTAATAAGACATCGGATTAGATAATCCTTTCATCGACCTTTTAAACTCCCTAAAATTTATTTTCAGACTTATAATGAATCTGAGCTATGTATGTCCACTCCTAAATTAATGTCCAGAAGAATTTATTACTTTTTACCGCTTATGCATAATGTCTATGAAAATTTCCATCTAATGTCAAGGTTTGTTACAGTCACTAAATATAAGGTACGTGGGCAACGAGTCATCTTCGAAAACTATTTTATCTAATACCTATTAAGCTTTATATTGAAAATTCGAGTATTTTCAAACATAATTAAACACAAGATACTATCAATACAATAAAGATGAACGAATATATATTACAATACATTTATAACAAACGAGGTTTATAGTCATTAAAGAAGATCAAAATGGAAAACTAAATACTTCCTCTGCCTTCTTAATCGTCAGAACAGTTGTGTATATTAATTATTTTTAAAGCTATTCTTTTCAAAATTTTCTTGAAGTAAAGAATTATTTCTTAGGCCACAGAAACAGGGGCTGAAACGTTTATGGGATCTTTTTAAAAAGTTCCATTTTAACAGTTTCTGTGAAATTTTCAGGTAAATTAGTTTTTAAATCAAAGTTCTAAGAAATTTTTTTGTAATGAAGTTCTAGGTTTATGGTAAAAGTGCTAAAACCTTTTATTTATTCAAGTTCTTAAAAAAGTTACGTTAAATGATAAATGAGCAGTTTTTGGGCTTAGATTATAATTATAATTTATCTTAAATGAATTATTTGATTTTAATGTATCATTGGTTTAAGTAGCTAAAGTTAATGGTACCTACAGACAGAACGCGATATCTTCCGGCAATACGATACCCTTTGTCGGTATCACTGCGGATTATCGCGCTCTCTGTGAATACTACAATGCAATATACAGTAATACAACTATATCGCCATATCGCTGCCGACAGGAATATCGTATCGCCGGAACATATCGCGTTCTTTGTGTAGGAGCCTTTATAGTTCGGCGAAATCGACGAATCTAATTATAAGGTATTTAAAAATAAAAATTATCTAATAATTTTTATTTGAAATTTGTAAAAGACAAAGTTCTAGTTCCGAAATAACAGAAAAAAAATTGAAAAAGCATATTTTGCAGAAACTTATTAAAAATAACAGTTAAAATTTAAGTTGAAACCCACTTTTGAATTCATTTCCAGAAGAATTTTGTTTAAATATTTTTTAATGCTCTTGTCTTCTGTCAAGCCCTTTAAAATTACCATTTGATGACAAGGGCTAGTTTGGTGCTATGTGGAGTGGCTTTGATCCATGATGACCAAGCTCCTCGGACTTTCTCGGTTGTTTCCGTTCTCTTCGCCGATAAATCCGCCTAACCATTTCTTTAAGCCTCTCTGAACTTAGACACTAGTCCCCATTTATTTTCTTATTTCTTTACTTATGAGAATTTACTTCCAACTTTCGAGAAAGAGGGGCAGCCGGGACCCGGGTCTCTAATGGAGCCGTCCGGACTTTATATATAAATAGTATTACATATATTATGTAATAATTTTCTAATTTCTTCACATGATTCCTTTTTTTGTTACATATATTATGAATTATGAGGTCGGGTTACAGTTTCCAGTTTAATATTTGACGTAGGCCGGAGAGAATTTATCTCTGAAGCCCTCTTTATACCTTTGTCCATTCCAGCTACAGAAGTTCTCTTTTCTCTCATCTATTGTCGGTAAACCGGAATTCCTCAGAATTCTAAATTAATATTAAGCCTGAAACTCCTCCTAGCAGGAATAGATTCTCCGAGGGTCCCTTCTTACTCTTCCTGGAATTTATTACTCAATTTTGGCTTCATCTCCGGAGACCGAGGCTCAAAATTACTTCCTGAAGGAATATGTATATAATAATTATACAGTTTTCAACAAGCTGTCCTCTAAACAATTATTTACAAACACCAATCACTATATATATATATATTATTTTTCTGACGAAGCTGTGATTCTCAAGATTTATTTTTTGTTATAAATTAGTGTTCCTCCTAGTCCATTATTTTATTAAAAGTTCAAAGCAGTCAGTGCTAAGTACACGTTATTCTAAATCCATTGAAGTGCTTAACGGGTATCTTCTGTCGCGGAACTGAATAAATAACATTTTGAATAAATAATAGTTTTTTTTTCTAGAATTGCCTACTGTATCTCTTTAAAGAGATGTATCACTGCGCTGGTTTTTGTTTTTTTAAAACCGAAAAAAAAGGAAAAAAGAAGAATTAAAAACCTTTTTTTTTATATCGTATCTGACTCTATTAAGGAAATAAAATTCGACAAATGTATTTTTACGAATATTTGAAATATATATTATATATAAAATCACGCTACTCGGGGCCAGTTTTTATAACAAAATTTTCAACATATTTAGTAAAACATTTATAAACAATAAAAATTACCAACACAATTCAAAACTTAAACCACAACAAAAAAGTCTTAAGTAAAGTTTTTATTAGTTTACGTATTGTTGATCTAGTTAAAATATTTCATAGCTCATTCTAGGTTTCGCGGGCTTTGAATAATTGAAAAACAATTTGCTCAAGATGTTGGAAAAAAATTAGAGATGTGTGTCTATTCGTAAAGTAGTAAAGAAAAATATAGTTATTATATTATTTATATGAGAACGATAATGTACATTTTATTGAGCCATTATCCAACCTTTACTTAATAAAAGCTAGGTCTTATTACATAAGGTGGAAGGGGATGGCTTGGTATTTCATATTGCCTCCCCCAAAGGAATTTGTCTCGTGCTACAGTAGGAGTTCAATTTATTTCATCTTAATGCTGTGGGGAGTTACTTTGTGATAAACATACAAAATTTTGAAAAATCAATTCGCACGAAACAAACTTATTTAACTAAATTAATAATTGGTTAAAAATGAAGAAGAAAGAATTTTTTTTTCTAAGTATTTATTCGAAATATTTATCTTTTTCTGCTCAATCTTTCATGCTTTACTCCTGATAACACACAAGTGAAATATTTTTTAATGCATACGACAGTTCTTCGTTAATAAAAAAAAAAAGTTGAAATTCCTTACCGAATCGGAGGATTTATTGAAAAAAAGTTTAGTTGTACAAATATAGTTGGTATTATTAGCCATTCATGTACTCATTCGCTAAACGAAGATAAGTTAACAAATAGTTTAGAAAAATAAGAATGAAAAGAAAAGAAGAAAGAAGACACTAATGGACCAAAGGAATAGTTATATATTTACAATTTTACTTGAATAATTGCATCCATTTAGTTTTTAATTGTTTATTTTTTGCTAAAAAAATTTTTTTTAACTTTTTGTTTTCCTTGAAAATAATTATAAGCAAGTCAAGTCAAAAGGTGACGAAGAGCAAATATTAATTTCTTTTACTTTTTCAAAGATTTAGAAAAGAATCCATATTACATTTTTATGTTCCATTCATTTTTTTTAATTACATATTACATACACGTTTCAATGAAAGATTATTTCCGAATTATGAATTTAAGTCAAAGCAGAGTGTAAAGCAAGCACTATTTCCTGACCATTTCATTCACAAACTATTATCTTCATTTACATTATAAATTAAAAAAAAGAAGAAATTTTTATGTTTGTTCCAATATGTAATGCAATATGTATTATTAATTTGAAACCAGCACCAGTTAATTGATAATCGAATTTTAATATTAAAATAATTGCATCAATTAAGTAAAACTTTAATATGGTGTGAATTAATTAATGTCCTAAATATCTATACTATTAATTAGAAATGAATTTGTTCATAGTTTTTTTGTTGAAAATATATTTTATTCGTGGATATTAGAATTTCAAAAAAGCTAATTCTGTCAATTTTTTTGTAGATCTTTGTAATTATTTAATTTTATATAATTTTTATCGTGCATTGGCTGCTTGAATTGTTTGATGGCATAAATAGTATCCTTAAAAAATGAAAATCTCTTGGAAGTCGTAGTGCCTAATTGTTTATCTGCGCTATTAGAAGAGGTCGTTCTAACAGGAAATTATGGCATTTAACGCTGACGTTATTGATACTTTACGGCTCAGAAAAAGAAATGAAAATGGAAATCATTATTTTTAATAGCCCTCCAAATAGTTATATGTATAACTTTAAAACTAGAAAATATTGATTTTCGAGTTAATAACTTCCTCTCATTAATTTAATTTTTTTATTTTCTGTCTGTGTGTTTTTGCCATGATTAACAAACTCGTTTTATGCATACTGTAGCAAAAAAACGGCTCTAACGATGTTGATGAAACATGTCTAACTTCATCGCAAAGTTTTCAAATACGTAGTACTTTCTTCACCGAGAAAAAGCAAGAGAAATGGTATGAAGGATAGACAATTTTATTTGATCATAACTTAAAATTTATAAACTTGATGGTAAATTATAAACATAATCATTTGAAATATGGTACAAATAAAAATATAACAAAAAACAAAAAAAAATCATCGAAGTGGAATCAGTATTACCATTACGCGTCAGTATTATATTTTAGACTCTTTTTTTAAAGGTAATTAAATTCTCTATAGAAAAACAAACAAAGATTATAAATCGGACAATTATTAGTAAAGATACGGGAAATTGAACTTTTCCGGTTCAGATAGAAACACCATTCCCTTTTCTTTAGTTCCTGGAATAATCCTAACATTGAATATCCCCCCTTTATTCAATTTAATTTATCCCCAGTTGCTGTTTTGAAAGGAGTAAATTATGAACAAAGCTAAACTTTAAAGAAAAAGATAAAAATTTACAAATATAAAGTAAATAATAAACGTTTAAGCGGAGCAGTATTAACGAAGATATCACAATATTTTTATTGACATTTGCATAAAAAAGGGCCAATAATTATTATTGATGGACGACATGGGGCGGGCGGGAGGCAGGGGTGATTGAACGGCTGTGGGCTGTTGAAACACGAGATATTGTCCTGACACAGGATCTCTGTCATACTCATTGTTTGTGTGTTAAGAGTTAAAGCCATTTCCAGCAATGGAGGCGTTTTCATGTCGGTAATCAAAATCATTAAAGGTAAAGAAATTACTGAGAAATGATGTTTATTATACAATAAATAAATTTACGGTTCTTTGAAGGTGCCAAGATGGATTGAGGATATATATTGCATGACCTTATATGTTATTGTAAATATCTGTTAGATCCATTAAGAGAAATATATATAAATATTAGTGTTAACAGTTGGCAATGAATTGAGATATTGCAAGGTACTCTTCATAGCTGCGGAAGACAATGGACCATCCAGGTGACATCAAGCACGGTTAAATATGTAACAAAAGATTAAGATAGTGGTGTGTACGAAACATGAGTCCTCACTTAAATACAGCAGCGGATCCAGAATTTAATATAATTTTTATTTTTTTTTATTAATTTGTTTGTTGTAATTAGACGACAGAGGAACAATAATATAAGAGACAGAAATGTATTAACAGAACAAATAAGTCTAATATAAATTATTCCATAATAATTTTTTAGAACTAAAAATAAAATGACGAAAATATGCGGCATTGAATTGATTTTAAATTGGACGACCATAAATTACATATATGTTTTTATTGACTTGAAGATGGGAAAATATGGCCTGAAACGTTGTCATATGTTTTTATGAATTAAAATATAATAAAGTAGTTTGATAAAAAGGATTTAAAATAATCCTCGCTAAAGTAAATTCGATTTTTTATAACGTTAATTACTCTGAAAGAAAAATAAATAACCTGAAATAACCTAATGTTCAAAAAACAAACAAAAACCAAAATTAATTACAGTAAGAATAATGATTTTATGAGTAAATATTCTTGAAAAGGGCTTACTTTTAGTAGATAATTAATAATAGTTTAAGTATTTAGCTCAGATGACTCACATATACGAATGTATCAATAGACTGGTCCAATGAAAAGAAATATATATATATTTCTATTGGAGGAGGAAGGGGGGCTTCAGCCCGTAAGTCCCCTCTCCCCCATGGATCCCTTAGTGCTTAAATGTAGGTATGTGGAAAAAGGGATGCCCATCCCTCCCAAGGGTGATGGAGCATGCTTCCATCTCCCATCAAGATTGCTCTCTTATTAAAAAGGGAGCAAGTAAATGTAAAATTACAACAGATATAGTTTAGTTGTTACCTTTATTGAAAGTATTCTTTAATAAAACCCCCCAAAATATGGTCCCTTCCAAAAATTCATAACCCCAAAAATTTGTGCCTCCTTAAGGTACTATTTCGCTGGCGCGGTCCACGACAGCGACTGCTATTCCACGCCGCCAGCCGCTGTTGGCATAGCTATTTCGCTGAAACTGCTCACTGAAGTTGTTATAACCTGCCTGTAACCATCGAACATTTCGCTGTATCTTCGAAGATAAAAAGATGGACATAATATAATAATAAAAATGAACATTCTATAATAATGAACATCTCCGACTACCGCTTTTTTATTTGATTAGGAAAAAGAAGAGAAAATGTTGTTCATAAAGAGGAGGAATATCAGTATTTCGTTGTGATGCTCATTATCAAAGTCCCTCCGATATTAGATATTATTAGTTTGAAAAGTAATAGTAATTAATACATAATTGATTTGTAATAAATATCATATATTTGTAATTAAATCATAGCAGGCGATGTTTTATAGTTTTATCAATAGTAATGAGTAAATCACCACTTTAATTAGTAAATAAATAGATTTTTTAATGGGTGGATTTTAGTATTTACCTGATGATAAAATTTGTTGGATTCTTTAATTCATTTAATATCATTTGGATTTAGGTATATTTGTATTTCGTTGTAAAATATTGCTGTTGGAATAAATAAATAAATAAATAATCTTGTTACTTCAACCTTAAAAAAATAATTTACTATTGCATTGTTTCAGTTTTAAACAATATTTGTTATAATTTTGCCAGACTTGAAAGAAACATGGTTAATAAAACGTTTCGACGTGACTGTTATCATCAAAACAATATGATAACATAACCTACAACCGCTGAACCGCCAACAGCTCCACTGCTTCAAGAGGAGTCAGATACGAGCAGCTTAGATATGACGTCATACCTAGACTGCCGAGCAGCGCCAGCGAAATAGGTTCCTTTCTATTCCACTAAAGCAGTGGTCAACCGCAAGCAGTCGCGGTCGTGGACCGCGCCAGCGAAATAGTACCTTTAGAAGTTTCGAAGGCGCAACTTGCGTTCTTCCTATCTGGTCACCCTCCTGTGGAGAAGAAAATAGGCCAGGCTAGCTTGACGCTTAGCTGAACATCTGAGGATTGGACCTAGGGCGTAAGGGATCTAGCGATAGAGGGATATAGCAAATGTTATCTCTCTCCTTCTCGTTACTCCTCGAAGGAATTTTGTATAACAACATCGTTTATCAACATATTAAATTTCAGGCAATTTATTTGAAATAATTTATATCAAGTAATACAAGTTAAATAACTTGTTAAAACACTTGTTGAGAAACTACCCACTGGTAGCACTCTAATAAAAAATGTATTTAAAATAGGAGATCTCGAGGCCATCATCTTTTCAGACGCCTCGGAGGGTTATCAGGGATCGATGAAGAAGCAAGGTTAAAAACGAGAGGTTCGGGTGGTTCTGAAGTTTATTATAACATAACATAAGGGACATAAAGGTCGTTATGGATGATTTTATTAGTGACAAAGTAAGGAGCATTGAGGATTTTACGAAGGATTTTGAATTGTAAGCATTGGATACGTGAGGAATTCGATGGCTTTGTGGAGCCCCAAATCTCAACTCCGTAAGTCTAAATAGGTCTTATTGTAGTAATGTTTATGAGTCTTTTGCAATTAGCTGAAAGTTTAGAGCGTTTGTCTAGTACTGGAGTAGTCGGAAACGTCGAGAGATTTCTTGTCGTTTAAGTCTGGTATGAGGATTCCAAGTTAGACGTTTGTCCAAGTGGAGTCCAAGGTACCAGATAAGTGGGGTATTATTGAAGGATACTGTAGGACAGGAAGTCATAGGTTTACGGCGAAGGATAAATGTGAGTTGACGGGATTTATTGGAATTTATTTTAATCCTCCAATTTTGACACCATTCTTAACAAGTTAAATAACTAGAACACTAAATGTTGCAACATGTATGGCTTGTTAGTCAAACGGAAGACGCCGTGGCCTACAAATTTGTTTCTGTTGAATATTCATACGGATTTAATTTGAAAACAAAATTAGCAATAGCGATTGAAAGCGAAATTAAACGAAAGTAAAAAGTTATTGAGATAAGCTTTTGTTTCAATTTGTATGTAAACAAGTTTAATTAAGGATTAATTAGGGCTAATTGTGTCGGAGGGATGAAGATAAACTAATTACTTTTGATTGGTAAGTAAATCCCTCGCAATGGGATTAGGCCGCCATCGATCCTTTAATAACACCTTCCGCTTCCTTATAATACCATAACGACTGATCAGCTCAGCGCCTCTTTGTGTCTGCTCAGGGCCATCAATCTGCCGCCTAAAACGGTTTCAGCTTGTCATCTTACGGCTAAGGGTTGCCAAAAACGTTCAGCCTCAACCTCTACAACCAAGCTTCCATTTATATTTTTATGTGATACTAGCTGTCCCCTGCTGTTTCTTCTGTTACATTCAAATCCGAGATTAATTTGAAAAAACAAAAAGATCGATCATTAAAAAATATCGACTTGACAGAAAGCTTGTTTGATGGGTTTGTGGATTTTTTTTACGAGCAGGCTATGTCTCAAATTAGGGCCAGAACTAGTGATGTCGGCATATTATAGAGGATGTCGAATTTTAAGAATTATTATTTTTTTTTTACTTGAATAAAAAAGTTGTTACTAATATACGGTTCTATGACCTTAATTTAATAGTTTTTTCTTTGTAAAAACAGAAGGTTACTAAATCTTTTCCCTAATTTAAATGGTAAAGAACAATTTGAGTAGTGATGGGGGAGAGAGTTTTATTAGACACCGATTACAGAGCTTATAAGCTAGGTAATGATTATTATAATTTTTATTATTAGAGTTTGTAAAATTCAATTGTAAAATGTGAAGTACATCAGTTGTTGATTGAAGTTTGAGGTGATTTACTGCTAGTACGACGGAAACATCAGCATTTTGTTTTGGATTACGTCTGGAAATTTCCTAAGAGGAAACGTTATACTAGAAAGCTATTGTAAATTTTACATAACGATTTGTTGTGTTATTATGAACGATACGGTATGTGGAAGCGACTCCAAATAAAAATTATGATAATAGTATAATCAACAAAAGATATATATGCATATTTTTTTTTCGGCGGGGAGAAGATTGTATAGATAGCGTCGAATTTTTACTATGGATCATATCATTGTGTTAAGAATTTAAAGAATTGTTTGTTATAAATTATTATAAGATGCGTTATGATTCAGGTTGATCTAAGTCCCTACAAGACGAATTTAAATAAAAAAATGAGTCAAGTTCCTCAAGTATCAAGCAAATCTTTAATAAAAATAAGAAAAATTATGCACAATACAATTTAACTTGATACACACAGATCAGTTTGAGAGAAATGGGCTGAAATCGTTATCACCAGGACGATCTTACGTCCCCTTTAGAACTGGAAGAAAATATCTGTAGCAATTGTTTAAAAATGCATTTCATTAACAATTTTTTCTAGATCTCTTTGCATGAAAAAAAAAGAAAGAAAGAATTTTATTTACTTATTTTTATTTTAGCTACCTATTTATGTAGATAACTAAATTCATATAATGTTAATTACTGTAAATTATTTAATATTTTTAATTATGTTATTTCGTTTATTATTATTTGACTTAAGTAGTTGTTAAACTATCTTGGAATTAAACCGAGAAAACATAGAAAATGAGCCCCACTTGACATACTTATTGCTCCTCGCTAAGGACCTCGGCCTCCTCAAGGACTCCAAGCCAGTCATTCCTGTCTCTCCTGTCTGTCCATCCTCCATCTCCTTACTCCGAGCAACTTGAGGTCATCCAACCAACGCATTCTTAGCCTTCCTCTGTATCGCTTTCCTCCAATTTTTCCATATAGGCGTCTTGGAATTCTATTCTCTGGCATCCTTTTCTCGTGTCCGAGTCATCTCAGGTGGGACAAAAGGAATTGATCTCAAAATAGCGACTTGGAATGTAAGAGGTTTAAACCAACCAGGAAAGAGCAAAAATCTATAATTGAAACCGGATAAATATAACGTGGATATCGTCGCAATTCAGAAAATCAAATGGAAGAATGTAGAGATTCGGGATCTGAGCAGGTACCCAATGATAAATAGTGGAGATGCAAACAACGTTTTTGGAACAAGTTTCATGATAAGAAAATCATTAAAGCATGCTTTAATAGATTATAAATTAATAAACAAAGAGAATTTGTAAGATAAGGATAAAAGGGAAGTTCTGTAATGTATCCTTGATTAGTGCACATCCCCCAGCTGAAGAAAAGGAAGAGGAGGTTAAAGAAGACTTCTATTGGATCCTCACAAATGAATTGGAAGAAATTCCTGGATACGATCATTCTGGGCGATTTTAATGCCAAAGTGGCCAAAGACGAAGTTTTTGAACCAACCATTGGTATGCAAAGCAAACACCACGACTTCAATGAACCCCATCTATTTGGATTAAATTTATAATCTCATTAATTATTCCATCTTTTGAATTGTTTTACATCTTCAAAAGTGATAAGTAATTTTACCGTCTAGGAATTAGTGTTAAGAAGTAAACTCATTGCTAAAAATTACATGGCTATTGTTCAGATAAATTACGACAATGGTTTTCCGGGAGTTTTTGCCGGTAATCGATATTCTTCACCTACGTGCCATGTAAGATAGGGAAATATGTTCTTAAAATAAAATTTTAATTCCTTGTATAAACGAAATAGTTTAATTTAATGATTTTTTAAATTATATTCTTTTGGGCGTCTGGCGGCTATTTCTTTGTTTGCGCCAGTGGTTTTTAATTAATTATAGGAGGGCAATGCCCCTCCCGCCCCTCTCCTGTCACGTTCAGACAAACCCGCCCCCCCTCTCCCCCCTCACCCATAATTTATACATGACATAATATCTATACGACCCGCCTCCCTCCCCATTTAGTATATAACAAGGTATTTGGTGCATATAATGAAACCACAACATTTTTATACCATAAAAATTAATTGAATTAAAAATAATATTATAATTTCAGCTGTTATCACAACTATACTATTATACATAAAATGTTATTGATTAATATACAAAAGAGAGAGATTTGTTTTTATTACAGAAAATTGTTACCTGCAAAGTTATGGGTGCATGAAGGATAACAAAAATATCGTCCTCTAATATGAAGTTAAAAAAAAGAAAAATTAAGGAATTTTGTATCTCACTTTTTAATATCCTATATAACTTTGGAATTTTCTTTTAATTTATGAAAACACTGACTTTATAAAAAAATGTTTGTTAAAAAAAAAAGTGATGACGAAGACACTATAAAGTTACTGTTAGGTTTCTTAAAATCAAACAATTGGTTAAATAAAATTTAAAATTGTTTAAAAAATTAATCAAAAGATAAACAAGATTAATTTGCAGGCGTTGATAACCTGGATGTTTTACGCCTTTGAAACCCCCAACAAACAAACAAACTCTCCTCTTAAATTATTACTTTTGTTTCTGGATAGTTCACTGTGAATAATGCCATTTTCTAATTTAATAGCTATAATGTGGATAGTGTTAGCTTTTAATTTTGGAAGGAGAAGGAGTTGCCTTTGAAGAGAGAGAAGGAGGAAATTACATCCCAAGGCGGCCATCTTGAACATAACTCCTCCTAAGTGTTTACTCCCCCCTCCCCAGGGTGACCAAGGACTAAAGAATACCTGAAAAAAAACTCCCGCTGGGATAGAAGAATGGCTTCCACTGGTTCTCATTTTACCTAGTAGGCGCAGCTAATTTTTTTTTTTTACCGAAGGACTTTTATTGAAAATATAAATAGAAACTGCTTTCAATACTCTTTTTTTATTTATTTATTTTTTTTTTGAAAATTCTTGTTTTGCAGGAGGTTTTAACGTATTCCACGAAGATCGATCAACCTCCTATCTCCTACAAAATTTTTGCTTACTTGTGTAAAGCTGTATTTTATAAATAAGGTTTAGATATGCTTTGAAATAATTTTAATTGTATTATTATTTATATTAATATGTAATATTCATAAAGCTATGATTTAAAAGTAAGAAAAAGAATATTTAAATTTTTTTCGAAAATTCTCTATTGAGATATATTACAATCTGTCACATCTAAGGACATTAGTAATAGTGGTAAAAGAGTAGCTCATTCTCATTTCAACACTATTTTTTACAATTTGTTTTAAAATTTATTTGTATTAATTTCAGTTATATGTTACCTGTTTTAAACATCGATGAAATCATAATAATGTTTATTTCCTTTTTAAAAAAAAAATAATAATGATAGGAAATAATGATGAATATCCTTTATAACAATGGTTTACGTTTTTTTTTAGTGTTGAGAAAGCTAACCAATAGTTCCTAAAAAACAGATGTACTTTAGTACTTGTTTTGTTAAACTTATTTCGTACCCCAAATTAAACTCATTTTTATTCTTGATCCTTTAACTTAAAAAAAAAAAACAGTGTGCCAGGTAAGTTCAGTATAACTTCCTCACTGTTTTCATTGACTAAAAAGTTTCTATATTTCAAAGTCTATTATTTTTCGTATGAGAATAAAATTTCCATCTTAATGCGGAAGAGTTCCACATTTGCTAATCGCGTATTTAATAAATCGTGGACAAAACTAATTTAAGCTGGAATATAAAAATATGATTGAACTTCAACAGAAACGAACTTAATCACAAATAAGAATTTTTTTCTACAAACTCATAGTAATAGTTAATTAAAATTTATTGAAAATTACATGAAATCTAAGTGAAGGCAGTGTCATGCCAGTAGCGTTTGGGATCGACCAAACAATACAGTATAAATTAACTTTTTGAATAGAACCTAAAATTGTATAACCTCATAAAAACAATGTATTAACTAGCTCCCGTCCATGTGATCAATAACTTATACATTTCACACCCTCTATATCATTAACAGTTATTTATGTTAATTTTAATTATTAAATGGAATTCAATGAAATCGGTAGTAGAAAATTTCTAAACTATTCTTCAAAGTTACTCTAAGTTTGGGTCAAATCTAAACGAACCGTTTTCAAACTATAGGCCTGTCAAATAATACGCTCACTGATCCGAAAGTGGAAGTATTTTTTTTAGCGTTGAAATAGAATTTGATAAAATTGATACTTATAAATTATCTTCCAACCAATCCCTATCTTCCCTCCAAATTTCAGCCAAATCGAACATGCGGTTTTAGAGCTATAGTAGTATCAAGGTAAAGACGCTTACGCTTATGTAAGAGAAAGGAGTGGACGGAATTCTATAAAATCGATACAGAATCATTATTTTACAAAACCCACCTTTCTTTTAACTCTGAGTTAAATCGAAGGCGCCGTTTCTGAAATATTGTCATATTTCAAAGAAAATACATTTATGCGTGTGTAAGCGGAAGTACTGGCTAGTAGGTGATATGCCCTTCACATCGATTTGACTACAGACAGACAGACAATGAACCAAATTTGACCCTTAATGTGTGAAACGTAAAAAGCGAGTGGAAATTTTCGATTCTGAGCCCAACATTTTTTTAACCTCTCGCACGAATACAATGGTTCCCAACCTTAGGTAGTAAGGAAGCGAAAATTAAATAAGTTTTAAAATATATGAATTGAGCTAACTAACAAAGCTCTGATGCAATTTTACGAAAAACGTTACTTAATTAATTAATTTTAAAAAACGCGTAAATATTGAACAGAGAAAAGCAGTCTGGATAGCAGGTTTCAGATACGAGGATTCGTCACTGACGAACGGCAAACACTATTCCTTTTAAATAAAAATCGTTATTCTAAATTGTAAACTTTATTATGTTTTTTGTTAACATATTTTTTCGTGTTATTATTTTTTATTTTTATGAATAATGTACTGCAATGAATAATACATAGGTTATATTATAAATGTAAATATGTAAACAGCAGAACTCTGTTTATCAAATAAATAAATAATTTTAATAATGTGGTCAGAATTCTGGATAATGCTGAATTCCGGATATGAGAGCAATATATACCAAGAAACATTAATGAAAAGCGATGTATATATATATATATATATATATATATATATATATATATATATATATATATATATATATATATATATATATATATTTTCTAATAACGGTAATTACTCAAGAATAAAAGGAAACAAAATAAATAAAATAATGTTTGAGTGGTCCTTGAAGGCCTGGGAAAAAAAAACCAAAAAAAAAAAAAAACCTTTGTCAACAGAGACTTTTAACTTTTGGTTTAAAAGTAGTGCACATTTTAATTGTTTAACTATTTAGTTCAGATCATTCACAGAAACAGATATGAATGAATGAAAAAAAAAAACTGATTATTATTTGGGGGAGAGATTTAGCCCATAAACATCCTCCCCCACCATGGATCCGCATTTGGCACGCAGCTCCTATGAAAATATTTATGGCTGTGTGTATTTTAGTGTTTAATGTATATGGGTTTGCCTAAAACTTATTGATCGCCTCATGTGTAAACAAGATTTGAAATTCCTTCTGCTCTGGTATCTCTTTAAATTTTATGGTGCCACCAGACCTGGTCTATTGGATCGAATATCTAAGTGGGTTTGGTTTATTTTATTGTGTATGTATGATTCATTAGAAAGTGAGGGTATGTGGTGATAAGAGCTTGTATCCGTTTTTAGTAAAAAAATAAATACGTAATAAATTACAAAACACTTTATTGCGTTAAAGTTTAAATCGAAGTGCTTTTCTTTGGATTGTAAAAGTACTTGAAGCAGCTGGTTCCATTTGGGAGACGATACCAGATCTAAATATCTCCTCGGGAAGGAAGAAATAAATTGGTGGGAAGGTGTAGGAGTGAGCAATCCAATCTGCCACCTGTGCTCTTACAACCACCATCCCATTGCTATTTCCAGCTCCAGCATGTCCTCCAGCAGATCCTCCACAGTTCCATTATCCATTATCTGGAAGCAAGTACTTAAAATTATTTCTTGTACAGAAATATAAAGAAAAAGAAAATTGTGATGTCATAATTTTCAACTGGCAAAATATGATTTTGTTAAAAATCTTAAGACTATAAAAAAAATGATATTAATGAAGAAAATAAAGTATTGCAATAACATACTTCAATTAAAAAAAATCCTTCATAGAGATCTAATAAGGGATATATTAACCAGAGAGGTGTAAGATTTGATCCTAATTAGTTTAAACACCAAAATGCATATATATTTTTTTCAAAGGAGGAGGATAAAGTGCCCGGCGAAAATACTTAAAAAAATTTTTTTGCTAGTGAAGTTAAAAGTAAATTTTATTAAGAAGTATCAGACAATTTATATGAGCTTGAACAACACTGAGTGAAGCATTTGTTTCTACCATTAAATTGTCTGATACTTCTTTTCTGATAAGTATTTTCCATCATAAGTATTTTACAACATCGGGTCTCAATTCAAGATATGTGTATACATTTAATGAGATGTATACCTTTTATTACGTTGGTAATTGTAATTGGAATATTTAAATGTTTTTAACAATTAATCAAATGTAGGTGAAAAATGCAACATTATTAACCCTCCTCTCAAAAAACAAAATTCTTAACAAATATTATAAAAGTCACAATATGGTCTTTCCAATTCGGTTACGTTTATACAAACTTCTGTATATGAATTCCATAGTCTAAACGTTCAGTTTTACCTTTTTTATTTTTTAACTTTCATGTTTATCATCGTTGGTAAGATATGAAAATGGATGAATATTTTCAAATAGCAATGAGTTCCCATAATTATGAATATTTATCCATACCAGGCAAATAATGGTTAGTGGTTGAAATATTTTTTTTTAACTTGACGGATTCTATCAATAGAAAAGTATAAACTTAAAAATTTTAGATTGTGGCGTTAGACATAGTATTTAATTGAATGGCCAAATTGGAAAGGCGGAAACGTTATATTTTGAAGTTTATAATTTAATTAATTAAAATTTTCTAAGAATTTTAGTGTTATATTTGTTAAAATAGATTGTTACCCTTCAAAATAGTCTTATATTTTATAGTTTAAAAACCTTTCGGTGCGTAGCACCATATTCAAATAAAAAAATATTTTTTTTTACATGTTAGCATCAGTCAGATTTTGATAGATGAAAAATATTCCCTCTCCTTCATCAGAGAGTTGTTAATATTAATAACTTAATTTTTAAATTTTAAATAAATATTAAATAGCCAATAATCACAATCAGCAGCTATGTTTCCTGTTTCCCTCTCTTTGTTTTTTTTTTCTGTGTGTGTTTCTGTAAGCTTATGGAATAATAAAATATAAGTCTGTTTTGGCGGGTAACAATCTATGTTATCAAATTAAATAGACAGCCTGCCTATCATTCAAATTATATTTGTTGTTCTTGGGATTAATAGTGCTCACTTTTAATTTATTATTGATAGATTTACGTATTTATATATTTGATAAAATAGCCTACATTGAAAAATAATTTTTTTAAAGGTGTAATTATTTTTTTGTACTACTTTAAAGTTGCGATTTTTTCAGTCATATTTAATGTTTCATTTTGGAATGTTTCGCAATATAAATCCGCATTTATTTTTTTGTGGATCAGATTCTATAGGTTGCCTTCTACCGTAGCTAGAACAAAATGTAATCTCGAAGATAAGAAAGAGTGTTGGAATGCTAACTAGGAAAAATACGGACTTATCTCTTTTAAAATCAGATCTTGACACGCCGTCTTTGCCAGACTTTATAAAAAAATAAAGCGACAAAGATATCGGATGCTTAGCAGTTTTTATCAGGGGCAACAGAGCACACACTTATCTCAAACTGTAAAATATTTATGTAAACTGGAAACTAAACTTCTGAATATTTGAAGATGCCGGGTGAAGATAATCTGATTTAAAAAAAAAAACTACGTTATTTATTTATATTCAGTTTTCGGTACGATATTGTTAAATAAAAATTGTTAAGAATTTTTGTTAAACAACATTTATTTCTCCATCTGCTCGATCATAAATTTTCGATATGTATATATAACATAAATGTGTATTTAAGTTTTTTCCTATCATTATGTATCTTTAATTTAAAGTATATAATTTAATTAATTATATTAGCTTAAATGGTACAGTTTTTCCATTTTCTAGTTTTGTCATTTTTTTTCCTAAAATTATCTTTACATTAAATTTTTTGCCTATAGCCCAGTATAATAAATAATTACATTTAGTTTTGATTATTATTTATTAGCGAACGTTTTTGGGAATCTATAGAACCTATAATATATTAAATGTATTATTTCAGATGCTGAAGAGGGAGATTCCCCGAAACGTCCATTAATAAATAATAATCAAAACTAAATGTCATTATTTTATATACTAACTTACAGGCAAAGAAAAGGTAATGTAAAGATAATGCCAAGTACAATCTAAACAGATATTTGCTGTATCATTGCTTTTATTAGGCAGATTAAAATTCTTTAATGTTTTTTTTCGGATTTACTTTTTAGAAATTTTAATTATTTTCTAAAACGAGCATCTAGAATTTTTCGAGAAATATATGAATTTTTATTTTTATGGAATCAATTATTTCGTAAGCAGAAATTTGGGGTCGAAACTACAAAAAAAAGTAACGATATCGGTCAATCTATTTGTTAGAAAATCGGGACACAGATATTGACCAATGGGTAAAAATGTTTTGTTTTTTTTGTTCTCTGAAACGTAGTGATTACTTGAAATCTGCATATTGAAAATTTAACCCCACCACACTACCTATTTTTCATACTTGTTAGCGGTAAAAAAAAGGAAAATATAAGTTTTAAAAAAATCAACACAAATTACTTTGAATTAAGTGATAAATAAAACATTTTTCACATCTTAATCTCTTAAATAATTAATTGTTCCTAAATTATTTTATCAATCACATTAATGCTTTGAATATAAGTTTAAAAATAATAAGTATTGTCATTTATGTCGTTTGAGAAATAATCCAAGAAACAGTATATAAAATGGATTGTTGTAAAATGAGGACTGTATCGATAATATTTTAATTGAAAACTACTTATAATTAAAAAACATTTGTTGAGAACATTTTGTTGAGAATTTATTATAGCTTATCTATTGAAAAATATGGGACGAGCAAATTTTTACTGGTTCATAAAAGATTATCTAACCATTTTTTTTCCAATTAAGTATTTCTAAGATTCATGATAGAAATGTGCAAATAAGGACGGATGATAAATCTAATTTAATGTTCTATTCTCCAATGCCGACGACGCGGCTGAGAGAGAAACGCTGGGATCTCTTTGAGTCTCGCTTTGTCCTTCACCCGTGGAGGAAAGGGCTGGACTCGGAGCTCCCTTGGCTGATTGTAAATATTGTAATTAAATATGAATGTTTTTCTTTTTTTATATATTTATTTGTTTTACTTATGACTTATTTAATTTGCTAAGAATTTCTGTATTTTTTTTTTAAATTTGATTTCAAGTTACATTTCTTTGTAGTTTTTGCCTTTGTTATATATATATATATATATATATATATATATATATATATATTTTTTTTTTTACTTTTATTGTATTGTATATATAGTATGAATGTGCCTCACTCAGCTTTAGTACTCAGTGCCGTTAAGTGTGGCAAAATGTATTATTTCTCAATAAAAAGATTTAAAAAAAAAAAAAATGTTCTAATCTAATGTTTTGAATATGAAAAGTGAAATAACGAGCACAGCTGGTTATCTGATTAACATGGATCATATTACTAATAAAATGATAACAGATTCTTTTAATCATGCCCGACGAAAGGGGGAGAACAGCGGGGGTTGTACCCTCGGGCTTTGAAGGGAACCTGACACGGATGACCAGTTTTTTTTTACCATATAATGTTTCTTAAACAAAAATACATATATTATATAATAATTATGCAATCTCTTTACATAATATTTTTATTTCATATATTATATAGGAAAAGGTTGGGCTTAAATTGTAAATTTAACATTTGATAGGCGCCCCTGAAAAGTTTTCGGTGGGGGCTTGGTTTCCCTTCATGGTCCTGGCCATATAGAGCTTGATACAGACCCCCTTTCACGGGCGGATCTACGGGGAGGGAGGCTTTCGGGCTGAAGCCCCCCCCCAAAATGGAAAAATATGACCATGTTTTATGGGAAAAAAAATTAAAAAATACCTCTTAAAGCATTATTGTTCGTGTAATTACATTTAAAAGTACTTAAGGAATAACATAAACACCATTTCATATAGGTAGTTAGTTTCTTTCTGTTTTTCCAAAGTAATTATCGTTATTTTTATGAAAAAAAAAGGTTTCGGGCTGAAGCCCTCCCCAAAATTAAATCCTGGATCCGCTAGTGCCCCCTTTCATTAAATTATTAACATCCACCCACCACTTCGTGAATAGCTTTATCTCATCGTAACCTACAAATTTTTTATTTTCGAAAATTCTCGGAATTGTGGCGTTTTCAAACTGAAGATCGGTAAAATTTGTTTGTTTAATTAAGTAATAAAAACTCATGAACACCTAATTGCTTTCCACTTGAATAATACGATAATTTGATCCCAGAATCGAGAATATATTTTGTTTTGTATATAGAATGTTTACCTTATATTTTCTTTACATTATTTCTTTTTTCGATTGATTTTATTTTGGCCAGATGTAATCTTTTTATTTTGTTCTATTTTGTTATTCTCAAGGGACTGTGTCCCAGATTAAAATTATTTTTCTATTCTATTCTATTCTAATATAGGTGGCCTACAAAAATATTCGGCCGTCTGGCATGAACTCCACCTCCAAAATGTCAAAATAATATATATATTTTTTTTATTATAGACCAAACGGCCCAATACTGTGAAACTCTTTAGGAAAAAAGTTCTAAGATTTTTTTATTTTTTTATTAAAGTTACTGTAATAAAATATATTATATAATAATATAATATAATATAATATATTTACGGTAAAAGTTTTATTTATTTACGCTCTTAAAAAAAAGATCCGTTAAATGAGATATAATCATTAATTGCAATTAAATTAATTACACATGATTCTTTGTGTTGTTTGTTTAAGTAGCTAAAATAAAAATAATATTTTAGATCGACTTCATAGTGAAATCGACAGAACTTTTAAATGAAAGCTTTTAAAAATAAGTTGTGTAAAATCTCTACTGGAAAAGTCGTAAGGAAAAAATTTCTAGTTCCAAAAGAACTGAAAAACTATTAATAATAAAAATTCCAGTGCTACTGAAACTTTTTAAAAATAAAAGATTTTTTTCCGTTTCAAGCTGCTTTTAATGATATAGCTGAGGCTAAAAACAAATTGAAAAAATAAGATAAATAAATACTTTGTAGAGAACAATATCTCATAATAATTATTTACTATTAATTTTAGGCCTTTTAATTATGAAATAGCATTACTAACTAAATCTTACCTTATTTTGTTATTAGTGAAATGTGATATTTAAATGATTAAGTATGACATTACTCTTATTATAAAACAGGCATGGTATTTTAAGAGTAATGTCATACTTGTATATATATATATATATATATATATATATATATATATATATACACGTATGTATATAATTTGTCCTCTTTTATATTGTAGCTACGGTGACAAGACGTTAGTTTTATTGTAAATAATTCATCTTTTCTTGTAAAATATGAAAATGTATTTCACATTTTATATGACGTATTTTCTACGAAGGGATTTAATTGAAATCAAGCACTAATGCAAGTAGTAAAATTGTCTCATTTAATTAAGTTTCATAAAATATTCTAAATACTAATAGAAGGTGTATTTTGTTGTTTTTTTCCCACGAGCGTTATTACAGTTGAAGATAAACCTACAGCTAATTAACAGTAATAATACAAGTTAGAACATTCATTAGTAAAAGGTCATTTCTCTCGGTCATTAGTTCAAGTAAACGGATGACTCTATCTACAAACGTTCATGAATAATAAATTAATTAAGTCATAACTTTACTGTAATAACGTCTCTGAACTTAAAAAGTAACGTCATAGGGATCTTTGATACTATAATGCTATAGATTTATATATATGTATATATATATTAGGAAGTTCTTTGATGTTCCGGGAAAGTTAAAATTTTTTAATATTTGCATACCTGATGTTCATTTCAAATTTATACGCAATCACAAAAATATTACTTACTACACAACCGAAATTTTTTATGAATTCAGTTAAAATATTTTAAGGTTTATTTCTATGTATTAAATCCATATTTGTTTTCCATATAAGTCATCTTTACGTATATTGTTTATATTTATTTCGACTACTTCTTATTTTTCTAATTACACCGACGTATAAACACAGGTTTAATGCCATTTTCCATAAAAACATTCACTATCGGTACTTTGATTTTTGTCCCGCTAGATTGCCCGGGCCAACCCACCGTGGGACGGTTCAAAACGGAGCAAGATAAAAGTCACTTAAGCCTGGTTCTGTTATATCAGCTGTTATCAGGCCCCGGATGTTCACGAGGGTAAATTAATATGAAAGGTGCGATAGCTAATAAACATCGATCGATACATCGATTTAGAGATAATGACTTGGATACTATATCTTCCACTGAAAGGTATATACTGTTGTAATGATAAAGTAGACGCTTATGATTTTTATTAATTCTACGATGGGTCGTATTATCATTTCAATTTACAGTCACATAACTTCCATATTTTCTGAAGAAATTCTTTGAATTAAAATCTGCAATGTTTAAATCGGGGCTTGAAACGGAAAAAAACTTGTTTAAAAACTTATTTTTAGAAAGTTTCGGTGCCATTGAATTTTTATTATCTAGAGTTTTTCAGTTCTTTTGAAACTAGAACTTTTCCCTTGCAGGTTTTACAAAACTTTTATTTAGTAATTGTAAGGAAAAATTGCTAGAAACAAACGACACAAAAGGATCATATATCGTACATTTAAGACAAATTGTAACTCTAATATAACCCCAATTACTGTTTGTTTTTCATTTAACGGAACTTCTTTTAAGGACTTGAATAAATACAAGTTAAACCTTTACCCTAAACTTGGTACTTAATAACAGAAAATTTCCTTAGAACTTTTATTTTAAGAACATTTTTCCCTAAAAAATTTCACGGAAACTGTTAAAATGGAACTTTTTAAAAAATATTGTACCTCTGAGTTCAAAGTCATAATGAAATCGAAAAATTGTTATTGACACCTGTCGAAACAGAATGCTCTTTCTTGTCAGACCTGTAGAGAATGTGAGAATTCAGAAACTACTCTTATTTTAATCATATATTTTCCGAATTTTTACGTAGCCCAAACACAATGTAGTAAATGATAACTAAACATAATATAGACCCTCACGTGTGTTGATAGGTTGAATTGTTTCTTAGATTTATATTGATAAATTAAATAAGTTACGCGTCCTTACAAATTCGTTCAATGCTATCTAAACTTATATGAAATCAATTCACAGAATCGAATAACATCGTAGAAATAATGCTTATTTACTTTGATTGTGTTTTCTGCCATAACCTCTATTATCCGGGCTAATGATGAAAATTAAGGTACGTGGAGAATCCAAGACCACGGATAACCAGTTTGTTTACATATTTCTAAAGGATGAAAAAAGAATATAATGTACGACAATAAAAAAACAAATAGTTTAAAAAAAACAAAGCAATGTATACATAGATTGAATTTTGACCTAATTTATCGATTAAAAATCACACAGTATACGCATCGAAATGACAAAAACCCTTTTTATACATAAAAAATAATTTTTATTTTAAGACTTCTTTATTGAATAATATTCCAATCTGTCACAACTAAGGACATTAGTAAATAGTGATGCAGGAGTTCATTCATACCGTATGTACAATAAATAGGAATAAATTACTTAGAACAACAGCAATATAATAATATTAAAAATAAAATTATTTAACCAAAAAGAAACTTAGACTAATAAAAAAAATATAATAACTTAAATAAATACATAATTAAAAAAAAAATTTACCTAATTCATTCACTCAGAAAAACTGCTAGACAAGCCTTTCCCCCACTCGAGGAAGGAAAATTAGGATTCTAGGAGATCCCAGCGCCCCTCGCTCAGTCTCATCACTGGTATTGATATATGAAATATAGTTACAAAAAGTGCAGTGTTCTTATTTCACAAAGGGGATATTAATCAAAGTTCTTAACAATTTACGGTTATGAAATGTCAATTATTGACTATTTCCAATAAAACGACAATTTATTTTTACTTTCACTTACTTATGTATGAAATATATAGTAAAGAACAGTATTGCGATCGTGAAAATTTTCGAATCTAAGTTTTCAACAGAAATACATGTTTTGAGGTCTACTGAGTACAAATAACCAAATCCCGCAAAATGGTCTGTGTCTAGCTCAAAAACGAAAAGTTATATAAAAGTGAAACTGCATATTTAAAGTTTTTATATACCTGAGATATTATGGCATTTTATTTCGTCAAAATCGGCTTGCCGGAAGTGGCACTTTATATAATCGATGTTACACATTTTTACGATTTTCCCGAAAATGGCTGTAACGATTCTGACCACACTAGGTATATCAGTGTATTATTAAGCAATTTTAATATAATGTAGGTTTTATTTTCACTCATGTTCTTTAACAGGGCTTAAATGCTTAAATGTTCAACATGTCTTCCTCTAAAGTACCTTTAATTTTTGTATTTGAAAAAATTAACCATTTCACATTAAACGAAAGGAATACGAGCGCACCCGAGCTCGCCCGGTTTTCATAAATGCTAACATTGGTATTATTTAATATTTAATTGTATAGATTACAGCGATATAAAAATTAAAATTTGTATAGAAAAGGGTATTTATTCAAATAAAAATACCCACAATGAAATGTAAATAAATACAGCGTCTATAATTTTTGCTTTCACTTCCCCTTGGTCTGAAAGTATTTATTTCTGCTAAGAAGGGGCTGGTACGCGAAAGTCGTGTGATGCGCGCACCAGATATTTTATTTCAAGATCGGCTTAGCGAGCTATCCATACATGGATATTCAAACGATATTTTTGTTTTTAATTTGCGATAATCATAAATAACTTTAATAATAAAGTGGGGTATAGTCTCATAAAATATTAACACAACATATTCTGCGTATTTACCTATATCGTGAATACATACCAGTTACAACAAATATTCAAATAATAAATTTGTTTTATCTTGTGATAACATATAACGCTTCCGTTTTGCCGACATATCCAATGCTATTGTTTCAAGCTGTTGAACAAAGAAAATTTTTAAGACATGTAACATTCGAGAAAGGTTTTCATAGAATTTTGTAATGAAATCGTGAGAAGGAAGATTCCTTTTTAAAAATTTATAACTTTCGAATTTCTCAATTATTCAAATATCTCAATTTTATTCATTCATCATGCCAGAAAATTTTAATTTAATTGTAATATTAAATATATTACAATACATTGCTAAAAAGTGAATGAAGCTAAAAAAAAATAATAAAGAAAATAATGAAAAATAGGAAGAATTTCGCGGTTTATCAAGTCCCCTATAATCAAACCCTGAATAATCGAAATTCTACCAATTTATTGCGCTAAATTTTTACTGATATTTAACAGTCATAATCATATTTAAGAACTGAATTTATGTTCAGGATAGTTCCAATTTAGTTGGTCACTCCATATAATAAAAGTAACACAATTATAGAATAGACTAAACGCTTAATTAATGATAGTACTGATAAAATTGTTTCATTTAATTAAGTTTCATAAAATATTCTAAATACTAATAGAAGGTGTATTTTGTTGTTTTTTTTCCACGAGCGTTATTACAGTTGAAGGTAAACCTACAGCTAATTAACAGTGATAATACAAGTTAGAACATTCATTAGTAAAAGGTCATTTCTCTCGGTCATCAGTTCAAGTAAACGGATGACTCTATCTAAAAACGTTTATGATTAATAAATTAATTAAGACATAACTTTACTGTCTCTGAACTTAAAACGTAACGTCATAGGGATCTTTGATACTATAATGCTATAGATTTATATATATATATATATATATATATATATATGTATATTTTTTATATATATATTTGAAGATTTAATAGAAATAAATAAACTGAATCAAATAAAGAAAGAGTTAGTTGCTGAAGATACAATATTTCTGGTAGAGTAGTGTCCTAGACGTGGAAGAGGTGAGGTGCACTGCTTGCAATAGCCCGTGGGCGGAACAGTGGACTTACGTCCCTCAAAACTTTATTTTTCTTTTTTTAAACGATGGAAAAGAATCAGTATAAATTTCAAATAAGAAAATATCGACCTAAAAAAAATCCATGTAAATCGAACAATTAAGTTTTTGGTGACGCTGAAAAAAAAAAAAAAGAAGACAAAAAATTGGCTGAATTCCCTGAAAGAAATTTAGTTAATAAAGAAAGAAGAGTAGAAATGGGGATATTATTCAAATTAATCAAACGAATAATTCTGATAAATGCTAATATATTTCATTTCAAAAAAAGATGATATACTACCCGATGGAAAATATTTTTCATGAAAAGTAAAATTTATCAAGAAATATAATTCACAATTTAATTAAGAACTTTTTTTTTAATGCTCATAAAAATTGTTTATAAAAACCTTTAAGATTTCATTTAGGGCATAATAAATTAAAACGCTAAGCGAACTATTAAAATAATTTGCTAATAACCTGACGAACACTCAGTTTCATGGATATATAACTATTTAATTCTGTATTCTAAAAACCTTTTGTAATAGCTAACGACAAAAAGTATGAATAATGGATCATTTGAATGTACCCATGTTTTGTATTTATAAAGCGTAGTATAACTTGTTAAATCCTTACAAAATCTATTTGGGTTGCAAAAACAAATTCAATATCTAATAAACTAAGCAAAAATATTTTGGCAGATTGGTGTAAATAATAAAACAAAATAATATAGAACCTCTTTAAATTACGAAAAATAATTAATTAAATTAAAGATAAAAAAAAAATTCGTCTTATGAAATAAACACAATGAATAAAATCTGGTGTGTCCACTCACACGACTTTCCTATCTACTTTAGAAAAAATTTTATATCTTTAAATATGTCTATCAAGAAACAAACAAAAAATTAAATTAGATTTATTTTCCTGAAAATTGATCAAAGAAAAGATTTAAGTACGATTTCTTAGATAAACTAAAGCAATGTAAACCGGCCTGTGGAAGATCAGCATAAAAAAATTCAATACACAACTTTTTTACCTTAGCCTAATTTTGTCAAACAATAATTTCTCTTAAAAATCGAGAGAAAAATTGTGTGATGCGGCCTACAGATTTTCTTACTTTTCTTTTTCTTACTTATTCTTATATACGAAATTGAATAGCTTTAACTTCGTTAATAGTTGTCCAAAATGAACGATTTTTATATAGTTTTGTAGGGAACAAAAAAAAAAACGAACACACTAAACAGTATTTTTCAGGGAGCTCTGAAACGTATAGATCACTGCGCAGCGGCTAATGCGCATGCAACACCGAAATTGTGTCACAGGCATCAGTAGTCAAAATCCTGAAATAAAAAAAGAAGCAACAAAATCGGCCAACTAGTTCTCGAGATAATCTTGGCACAGACAGACAGACCAATGGCTGAAAATGTGTTTTTCGGACTAGGGGGGCTCTAAAACGTATCGGTCCGTCGAAAACAGCATATCGGAAATTTGACCCGATCGCAATACGTAGTATACTATAGGTAGGAAAGTAAAAATGAGTCTTCCAGTCTGTCACATACAAAATAAGTAATATAATAAACGATGAAAGATAGGAAATAATAACAGATCAGCAGATAATAACACAAACTATTTTTAACGCACACAAATAATTCCACTTCTTATTTTTCATCATATCACCATATGATAATTCAACTATTATTTCGATTGTAAAATTATTGCTTCTTCTACTAAGTTGAAACGAAACAGGGACCACTTTTAGGCAGTAAGCTTATGCCTCTGCAATATAGTTATATTATATACATATATTATTTATACTTAAAAAGTTATAATAAATTAATAATTTTTTCCCTTGTAATCTTGTTTGAAAGTTTCCAAGAAACGGCTTTCTCCGAAAATTCACGACACCCAATAACAAATTTAAAACCACTTATGATCTCAAACAATCTGATAGCGCAACTTGCGTGCCTCCAATATTCTACATTGTCTTCAATTTAAGCTGTATATCCACCACTTTTTCGTCATATAATCATATAAAGAGTTACCGGAGAGTAGCATAAATGGGCATAACCATAATCAACGGTTACGATTACAGTAATCATGATTACGCAATTACGATTACAGTTTGTTTGTTTATTTGGGCTTTGAGGCGTAAAACCCAAGTGTCAAGGCCTACGTGTTCTTTATTTTTTTCTCTGGAACTCAGAAACTGCTTAGAAGAGGAAGAAAAAAATATATATTTCTATATTTTGTTAAATAATCGATGAGTTTTAACTAAGTTTATAACTGTTTTTAAATTTGATTCATCATTATTTAATATAGCTAAAATATCCGGTCTGAAAGATAATCTATTTAAACTTGTGGTGTAATGGGGGCGTTCCTGAAAAATATGGCTAACAGTGAGAGGTCCATTGCAATATTGGCTTGTTGGAGGTGGTTGTTTATTGATATGGTATAAATGAGTCAAATTTGTATGAACTATTGAAGGCAACTTCCTCTCTGCGACTAGAACGGTTTGATGTGGTCCAGGGCTTTATTGATTTTTTGATAACTTTCAACTTGCTTGATTGTGCTCTCATCACGCATGAAATGCCAACTGTCTGATATTTCCTTTTCGAGCGGAAGACTCAATGATTACAGTGAATTTGAATATACTATTGCAATCGTAATCGGAATTCCGATTACGATTGTAATCAGGTAATCGTGTCACACACATTTTTGATACATCAATAGTGTTATTGAATGGAATATAAAATTTGCGTTGTCATTAAGTTTTATTTTCAGTTGTAATCATGTAATCAACGATTCCGATTTTGGCCATCTCTGGAGAGTAGTATGTGTCATTTATGCATGTATCTTAAAAATATGGCAGATGCCAATAATAAGAAGCAAGCGGGACAAAAGTCAAAATATCAATAGTGAAAATTTTTTTATGGGTAATCGCATTAAACGTGTGCTTATACGTAGTTGTAGTTAGAAATACCTGACAGTCGAAAGAATACAAATAATATGGATATAATTTAAGGCAAACATAGAAAATTGAAAGCCAGTTTCAATATTAAAGGATAATGGTTTGATTGTCTGAGTAAACAACACATATATTTTACAACTCACCGTTGAGATTTTTCACAAAAATACAGCTGTAATACGTAGAAATAAGCTTTCTTTAAATGTAGTAGAACTGAATTAATAAAATGTTTCGGTTGAGTGATAAGTAATATTTTTGCAATTTGAAATGAATATCAGGTATGCAAACATTAAAAAGCTGTAACTTTACCGGGACCTCTGGGAACTTCATAATATATATATATACATATATGTCCAGTTTCTAAAAGTTATGAACTTTACACATATACCTACCTTAATAAATAATTAACTAAATAAATATACCAGGATAAAGATAAATAAAAAGAAATCTAATGGAACAACAGAAAAATAATAATAGTAAAAATAAAATAAAATAAATAAATACACCCGACTTAGTTAATAAATCAAGTTACAAAAACTAAATGTAATATTTTTTATTTTTTCACGAAACGGTCTTATAAGACCACGTGAATACCATTGCTTTTCCTTTCTCATTTCCGCTTTTCTCTTCTCCCAGTATCTTCTCATCATTTCTTTGCGTGCCTTTGCTTCCTCTCTTTCGACCTCGCTATATCCTTCCGTTTTTCTTTATTTTCCATAAGAACCTTAATTTATTTTAATTCTTTTCCGCATTGCTCCAGGCAGTTTTTGTTTGTTATTTTCAATTGTTCTGTTTCCTCTCTCATTTGTTTTACATATCCTCTTACGATCTTGTATTCACTTATCCTTTCTTGCTTAGTCTCTCTTGGTCCATTCTTATCATATACCAGTAGAATCTTAGTCTTAAATGTAATATTATTTAAACAAAAAAATGATTTTTTAGTTTACGATGTAACATATCTTGAGAAATTTATCTTTTATTGGGGTAAACAAACATTCCCGAAATTAGTTAATTTTTTATAATTAATTAGAAACAATATCGAACAAAAAAAATAATTCATTTGTATCGATCCAGCTAGCTTGCTCAGACCACCCACTGTGGGGAGTGGGTCCCAAGGTTTCCAGTTTTGAAAGTTGTGGGTTCGATTCCCTCCTAGGTCGGTTAATATTTATTTATGACAGGTCCCGGAAAATGAATCTTTACACTCCCACTCTGGTAAGAACGTGGGGTAACCTTTAAGGTAGCCGTCAGGGGTTGGCAAAAAGGACCATAAGGGCTATTTTTCGAACTAGTTGTTCCCACCAATAGCAATACCAGTACCAGCAGTAAGAAGTAATCTCATGCGACAATGCTCATCATTATTATATTGTAATTGTTAACACCATCAAAACTTAAAAAATTAAATTTATGTTTTTTTCCCAGACCTATTTAAATTAATAATTAAGTTGGTTGTCTTTTTTATTGTTGATTTGTAGGCGTTTTCTCAGTTTTTAATTCTTTAAAATCTGTTCTGTGTTGATTTTTCATTCGCACACAGAAAAGAAGGTGAAAAGTAAACTTTATCCTTCATATAAATTGTTGACATATTACTTTAATAATTCTCACTAATATAAAAAAATTTTAATTCATTGACCATACCATCTCTCACCAGTGATTCCGCCTTATGCTGTATATCATTGGCAACATCCGTAAAAATGGGGTTCTACTATAAAGGAGAAAAAATATTAACATAATGGTAAACGGCAGGCGAGAAGGATTCAAGGACTATAAATATTTAAAAATATCAATATCATTATATTAATATTTATAAAAATAACTTTACGATAATAAAAAGTCTTGACTATGGAAGGAAAACCAATATCTTTGAAACAATTGGTCCATTTCCCTTCCAATTCTCCTAAGGGCCGAGTAAGCCTTTCCCTTTTTTCCTCCGAGGAGCCCTCTTAAATAGGGAACACAAAAGGAGGCTTTCATCTCGTCCACCGCAAAATTGAAAGTCGAAAATGAAAATTCTGGCCTCTTTTATAAAGTTTGTTTTCCCCCTTGTCCAAACCGACTTAATTGGCAATAAGGAACGTTTTCATCGATAATAATGTGACAAGAAATTGGCGTTTAAATTATCAATAGGTTATATGAAAGAAAAATTTCTTGAATAAGCCGTGAGGGTCTTCAGGGAAACTAATTATTAATCATTATACGTAATTATAAAAATTATTAGAGGGGCAGAATGCGATAAATCCTACTTTTTAATAGCTTTTCAAGTTGAAGGGTTTCAATTTTAATTATTACTTTAATTATGGTCAATTCTTGTGTCCCTCTCCTATCATTTGAGAACTATTTGTTCGTGTTATTTTGTGAAACATTGAAATAAAATAAATCATTAAACAAAGGTATGACTGTGTTTTTATGTTTTTAATTTACTTATATTTCCGTTATTTTCTTTTTTATTGTACATAGCTTTTGATTATTATTTAGTTATTATTCTACTTTTGTTAATTTTATTTTCTGTATATATGGTGTGAATGTT
Organism: Nezara viridula; assembly: GCA_928085145.1. Classification (NCBI taxonomy): domain Eukaryota; kingdom Metazoa; phylum Arthropoda; class Insecta; order Hemiptera; family Pentatomidae; genus Nezara; species Nezara viridula. The sequence continues at coordinate 183,578,215 of OV725078.1, read as the reverse complement.
TTCATATCTCACTATAATTATTGTCCACGTGACAGATTATTATATTTCTAAATAAATAAATAAATTAAACATATTCATACTTATCTACAATTGTAATAAAATTATACTTAATAATAATTATTAACTACAGCAATAAAAGTAAAATTCATTAGTTTCGGCCACTCCCTATTTTCAATCCTCCATTTCACCTTTCTATGGCTTAATAGTTTCTGTTGTTCATTTTCAACATGAGAAAGTATTTCTCCAGTTTTCTCCTCTAGTTAATTATAATATCTTTACTTTATTCATATTTATTCATTTTGCCTTAGTACTGGCAATGAAAGACTTTTAATTATGTGTGAATCTATACATACATCTAATAACCAAAATTAAGAGCAATAAAAAGCTATTCATTTAAACTCTGTAAAACTAATTCAATAAGGATAAAACCTAACGACATTATAGAATTTATTTATTATTATTATTTTTTTTTAATGATAACTTCAATGCAGAAAAAATTTATTTCAGCCAGACGGAAAAAATTGTTTTTTGTTTTAGTAGTATTTTCTCTTTTTGGAACTGTTTAATTTTAAAATTTAAAATTTTAATACATCTTAACTAAAGAATGACAATTTATTAACGAGCCTTAGCAAAAACGTGGAAGAATATAAATTTATTTTTTATTTATCTAGTTTTTTTTATCGATAAAAGTATGAGTGTATTTAAGTTGTTATTTTCATTAGTTTATTTTTTTTTTGTTTACATACATATTTTTTTTTATTATTATTATTTTGCTGTTTAATTTATTTTAAATTTAATTTGTTTATATGATTTTATTGAGGCATAAAATAAAATCAAAGATTGGATCTTTCTAATTAAAATATATTCAAAGCACATACCTCGTCCAGTAAATTCTTTGATTCTGTTTTTCCTGAGAGAAAACATGGACTTGAAACAAGAAATCGATTGTAACCCATCATATGTAATGTCATTGCCACAAAATGTATTGATTCTTTCGTTGCAGTGGCTAGTAAATACTTCCTACAAGTTTGATCTTTGTATTGGTTTGAAATCATATTTTATTTTGATTGAAAAATATGACATTCTGACTCGACTAAGGACATCCATTGCATTCATTCACAAAAGTACTGTTCTAAGGATTAGTTCAAAATACCGAGTAGTAGATATTGTACTGATATTGGAAAGTATTCCGATATTTTATTTTTTTCCGTTAGCGTTGTAGTGTGAACCGAGCAAATTCGTGTCGAACTAGATTGATTCGAGCGTTTTTAATTCGAAATCGTGGGTAATTCGAAATTTGACATAAATAGAAGGAACAAAAGTATTGTTATAGGATTAATTATAAGCGTTGGAATAAAAGGTTGTGTTCATCCACAAGGACTTTGGTAACAACCTAGTAATTAGTGTGGTTTTTAAAACTTCTTCTCTCGGTTGTCAGTTGTCACTTTTTTTTTTTTTTAAAGTATTTTTTCATAAAAAACATGGTCGGTATAATACAATAGAAATGTACTTGTACTCTTTGTAGTAAGAGGGTAGCAACACACAAATGTATGACTCCCGCACAGTGGAATTTATTTGCAGGGACCAATGACAAATTTCCAATTGTTTTAATTCATAGTTTATCTATTTATTGATATCTATAGATTTATTTATTTATACATATCTATCAAAGGTCCATTGTAATCATTCAGTCTTCTAAAGCCGCCTTCTTTGGTTTTTATATGAGAACAATTTTTTTATGAAAAAAAAAACTAAGTAAGAAAATCATTTTAAGTAAAGTTTAATAAATACGTTTATGTAAAATTACATGATAACATTCATAAACAAACACGAGCTAAAGATAACTCCTACAAGTCTTTTTTTTTCAGTGATCCATGAACTGATGGTAACAATTGTAAAAAAAAAGTATACCTACTAACTTAAAAAAAAATCACATAAATTTATGCTGGAATAGAATTTAAGTGATAAAGGAGGAATATGATATTGAGATTTCACTTTTCAAATATTAAAAAAAGGATCATGTTTAAATAAAAAACTCGAAATAGCAGTGGGTTTGTGAGGTATGGTCTGGACTGAGTCGACCAAATCGTGGCGTGGTTGCCAAACACGATGTTATCTCTCTTAGCCCTGATTACTTAACTAACATGCATTCATAAAAGACGCCGTGCGGTATGATCTAGCTCCTTGTAGATTGTAGAGCTTGACGTAACTCCGTCCCCACAACTTTTCTTTAACTCTATTATGGTTGCAAATATGCATAAGAAAAAATCGTGACTTTTAGTGTGTTTATTATTATTATAACCTAACCTTATTATTATTATTTCAGAGTTTGGTACTTCCCCATTGCTGGCAATATTCACCTACCTGGCAGGACTCGATGAGTCCAAGGGTTAGGCTCTGTTTAGGAAATATTTAAAAAAGATTCTGACAATGCTGGCTGCCCCTAGTAACACAGCTTTCTGCCCTTCTTCCAGGATATAATATTGGAGTCCTAACACTTTTCAAGTCTTTATCGTTTCCTCCGGGACCAATCCATTACTCCAAATGATGAAAGGCAGCACCTTACCTTGCTTGAAGCTATGTAGTTGTTTCAATTCCTCACAGAGGCTTTGATATTTTCTTATCTTCTCTCCTACCACGTTTTGATTATTTTCGTTTCATTATTATTATTATTATTCTATCCATAGTGATCTCTTCGAACAGGCCTGATGAAGGCCTGAACTTCGGGTCATAACGTCGGCAAATGTTAAAATAAATATTATTATTTATTTTTGCCATTTTTATTCTGACTGATCATCCCAACTATCGCGGCATCATAGAAGAACAAGCCTTGGATAGAGAAGAATGGAAAAATATCTTAAATGATATTTAGGTCAAGGACAACCACAGTAGTGGAAAAGCCCTTAAAAAAAATAATATTATAACCTAATCTTCGAGGATGAATAAATGTAAAACATGTATATATGTATTAATTACACAATTATGTAAGACAAAGTATTTGTAATTTCCTCACGAAAAGTAACATTAATATGTAGAATAGTTAAAATCGAATTTACTACGATTGTGTTAAATCGGAGAAAACAAGCTAATTTGTAGTAAGTAACAAAATAATTTTGTTTTTTACAGCCATATTTGTGTTCTATGTAGGCTTTATGTTATTATATTTTTTTCCAGTATTCATGTATTTTTACTAACTTTCTGTATTGTTTTTGTTGCTGCTATGTTGACAGATGGAAACTTCAGTAAAGATCTTCGCATAAATAAGCCTTGCTGGCCCCGCGTATTCTTGGGGAACTAACACTGTTTTTGCTGTTATTGCTTGAGAATACACGTAGCTAACAAGTGCACCGTATCATCTCTTTTATACTCAGCTCTACGGCACAACATCATCTCCAATGGTTTCAACACATTTCCTAATACTTTACTAAGTTTCAAGTATGTTTGTAATTAGTAATAACTATAAAAAGAAAACATATCCATTCCATGGTTTATTCATTTATTTACATAGTGATCAAACATTATTCAAATTAAATATTAGTCATGCTATATGAATTAAGTATGATTTGGTGAAATGAAAATTTGGTGCTCAGTTTGTTTACCAACGTCAGTATCTTTTTAAATTATTTATTTTACATCTTAAAATCAGAGAAGCTTCCGCTGTAGTTGAACGACATTCATCTCTTTAATTCTAAAACAAAATTAAATAATGACAATAACTATTTATTTATATTAAATAATTTTCTAATTGTCATCCTTACTAATACCATACCGTACCTATTATCTTAAGTTTATCTATATAAAAAATAAATGATTTGAACAGTATTCTTAGCCTGTTTTTAATATATCTAAAAATTAATTTTATTTTAAAATTAGTAAGTTTAATATTTATGAATAAATAATTTAAATTATTTTGCTAATATCGAAGGAAACTGTAACTCCTAACCGTCGGACAGCAGCTTACTAAGTACATCCAGTCAATAAACCTTTGTATTATGGAGAATGAAATGAGTTTTTGCTTGGTAATTTAAGTTGCTATAAGTTTTCGTTATATAATATAGATGGTGCTGGGGGTCAACGCTCAGCTGTTATGTTAGTAAGATCTTTTTTAGATCGAAAAAGTTAAGATAAAAGATACGGCATGGTATTAATTAACATTAATTAAGTTAATGTTATAGTTTAACATTGTTTTGGTATTATAGAGATGAACATGATGCTAAATGCTTTTCTAATTTCACTCATCTTCATCTGAAGGACCAACAGTTATAAATTATGCTCCAAATTATTTAGGAAAAATTATGTTAAGGTATTTTTAAACATAAAGGAAGGAGATGGTCCGGGGTGGCGGTCATAAATAGGCTAAATAGTGGCAAAAATATTTTATTAAAATCCAACGTTTCGACGCGACTTTGCAGATCTTCTTCAGGGAGGTGAGTTCAGCTAGGAGTTTCACTTAGAACTGTGTTCTGACTTACTAAGTCGGGTCGAAACGTTAACTTTAATAAAATAGTTTTGCCACTATTGAGCCTATTTATGACGGCCACCCCGGACCATCTCCTTCCTTTATAATGCAATGGTCAACTATTAAATATTCAATTTTATTCATATATATTATAAAATCTAAAAGTGAAAAAAAATTGTTACCCCAAATCCAAACACTAGTATTAAAAATTTTAGAATTACGAAACATTATGAAAAAATATTTTTTTAGGCTGAAAAACTTTGTTTGACAATTTTCGGTCAGATTATTAATTGTTATATAATATAATAAAAACTATCCATAATTATTAATTGAGTAGACATTTGATGGTTTTGTCTCAAATTTTGTACCAAAAATTAAGAAATTTTAAAATGTTTATTATAATTAGCAATGTATTTTACTATGTTGTATTTTACTAATATCTTACTCTAATTTTGTAAAATATTTATTTGTAAGTTTGGTGGAATGGGTTTTGTGAAATATAAATAATTGTTATCTTATTTTATCAATCAAAAAAATGTATTTCTCTTTTACGCAATCACAATAGAAATTTTTCAATCCTTTTTTTTTTTATAAAACGGAAACAAAATATTACAAAGCATTTTGTATTACATCGGCCTGCAATAAAGTATAAACTTAGGACTGCGTTCTGGGTGGATTCAGGTTTTAATGTTGGGGGAGGGGCTAAGATTTTTTTGATAAAAAATTTATATTTCTCCTTAAAACGTGCTTATTTTAAGTAACTGAAATAAAATAGTTACAATTTAAAAAGATAATATATTAAGATTTTTTAAGTATTTAAGAACACTCATAGAAACAAAAATGAAACAACGAAAAATAAGATTTACAATTTTGTGGGGGCTCCAGTCTGAAAGTTCCCCCCTTAAATCCATCGTGTACCATACTATTGTACATGAAATTTAATGCTTATTCGTATTACTAATACTGATTAGTGAATTTATACTTTATTAATGGCAAGCTCATAATTGGCACAAGACGAGATTAGAAGGTTTTTATTTTCATTTTAGATTATCAAAAAATGTTAGATCAAAATTCGCCATATTATCGTTTTAATATTGCGTCACGTTTTATCTGTTTGGTTCAACGAGACAAATATATTATGCCTAACCCTTTGTTTATGTCGTTTTTGGATGAAATATGTATAGATTTTTTAAATAAACCTTTCTTAAGCAGATTTAATGTCAGTGGCCGGATTTTTATGCAGTAAAATTCGCAGAATATGACATGTAATACAAAATAAAAAACAAAATGTGCATACAAAAAACAGAACACAAAATATATCGCACAAATCTCCTAATATGCATTGAATGACAGCTCAATTGTTTTCTTGTTTTCCTTTTTTTTTCTTCACTTGCCTTTTAGGCTACACGGAGTTTTCTCGATCCGGGGAAGGGAATTATCCGGAATGATCCGGAGTTGGAATTCCCACCGGGTAGCGTGATTTGAACTGGTAATATTTTCACACCTAACTTCAGTTATCAGGTTGCTGTGCACAGTGTTAGCCCAATCGGCCACCCCGCCCCCCTAGACTATCTATCTATCTCGGCGCTACAGTTCGCTGACGAGTCTTATCCTCCTCCACCAGCTACCTCCATTCATCTCTGTTCTGTGCTGCCGTCATTCTGCTCCTGGCTTCCCGGACATTATTTGAATCACTTGCCACACTATCTAACCATCTCAGTTTTGTTCTTCCCCTTCTTTTAATCCCGTAGAGAGGTTCCGTCAGGATCATCTTATGGATTCCTTCGTCCTTCATCCTTGCCACGATGCCAGCCCGTCATAAGTATAGACATATACTAATATGTCTACAAAAAGTTCTTAACTAGAAAGAAATGATAGGATTATTAGAAATTAAATGAAATTATTCAAGGTGGTAAGAGAGTTGTTTAGGAATCGTTGTTTTTTTTTCTTTCTCTCTCTGAGTGTAACCCTCTAACAACTTTCCAACTATATTATCTACAATTAATTGACTACCCCTTTCATGTTTGATAAGGGAATAACATTTTCGAATTATTGCTTTAAATTAATCGTAAAATTGTTTCGAAAAATGGGAGAAAATCACTTTATTATAAAAATAATAGCAGTAATTCAGTTATAAACGATTAAAACTCCATTTTATGTGCTTTCTCCGCCAGTTGTTCGTTTCTAAGTGGGTCGAATCATCTTATCAAAATAATCCTACAGGAGCAAAGTTTGAGGAACAGGGAGTTTATGAACGCTAGGAGTCCGCCGTAACTGTTAATGCTGCAGTTAATGTCTTTATTATCCGGAACCTTAAAAGGTTTATTGGGGGTGTGTGGGCACTTGCGCCTATAAACAAAGGTTACGACATCGTAACATCAGCAGCTTAATTAAAGTAATGTAAATAAATTTACCTTGAGGATATTTGGTTGAGCGATTTTAATAACGGGCTTGGAGATTTTATAGACTTTTTGAGTACTGTTGTCATATCTGAGGTTAAGACTTGTATAGTAGTACCTTAAAGATCATTTTTCGCAGGGGCTTCAGACTGATTTTAGTAAATCTACTGAGCTAGTTCTTTCAATAAAGATATAGTAGACCTGGAAGTTAAAAATGGAGTATATTCTGTAATGAAACTTTTTCCATCATGGAATTAATCTTTTATTCGTATGGCTTAGAACATATATGAACATAAACATAATGAAATATCATTACACGAGTTAAAATAACTAACACCTTCAATTGTCATAGGTTATAGTCTATAAAAATGTCGAGTTAAAAATAGCACAAAATGAATCTGTATATTGTTTTAATAAGTTGTATTACTTAAGTAAGATATAAATACGGATAGTGGGGAGGCCAAAATGAAGAATATAACATTTAATTATTCAGTATATACTGACGTTTCAGCCCGCTCTCTAGAACTTAATCAGGGTACAGACAAGATAAGTCATATCTTTATCTCTCAAACCACCATTTCATATATTTGTAACAAGGTGTGGATATGAAATAACAAGATTGATGCTTTAAAACATTTTACTTAAATCTCATGCATATTTACTTGTTTTCACCTTCGATATAGACCTCTGCTCTATCCCTACAACGCTCCATGGGGATGTTCCATTGGCTAATACAGTGCAGGAAGTCTTCTTCTTTCAAGTCCTCGAAGCGTGTCGCTTTCCCTTCACAGCTTCAGCGTACTCAAATCTTGTTATTTTTAATGCAGATTCAAGAATCGTATATTTTAAATTATGATCCAGAAAAGAAGCGCCTTCTTCTTATAATTCTATAATTCATTTTTTTCGATATTCATGGGATCATGCACCTTAAGTAGCTTCCTGAAGGTCTAATTATTAATCACTATTACTATAATCGCTTTATTGGTGATAGAGAAAGCAACACGCGTCCTGAAGCAGCTGACAGAAGAAGATTGTTAGATTCGACATAGACAATGGATGATTCGAATGGAGCGTTGTAGGGACAGAGAAGTTGTGTATGTTGAAGTTCATAATAATGCAAATATGCAGGAAACCAAAATAAAATTTTAGGGTTATTATTGGAAAAATTCCAAACCACACAGCCTTATGTGTCCAAAATGCAGGCAAAGAAAAACCCGTCAACGTTTCGCCACTTCAGGCATCATTAAGGCAGAAAAACAGCTAATCGAACATCACTCCATGAAATACAATTGAATACTCCATATGGATTGATCTGATCATCTGTTTTCCTGTCCTCATGATGCCTGAATTGTCGAAACGTTGACGGGTTTTTCTTTGCCTGCATTTTGGACACATAAGCTGTGTAATTTGGAATTTTCCCGATAATAACCTAACACTTATGTTCTGTGTCTTGATTATTTCGTTACTAATTTATATCAAAATAAAATGTTTTACACCGCCAGTCTCGCTATTTAATAGCCCCAACTCGTATGTTTCTTTTTATGTACATATTGCTATGACTAACATTTTATTTTCTATGCTTATTTTACTTATTTTATATACCTACACATTACTACACTAAGTGATGATGTAGTAATATATAACTTTTATAATGATTCATAGTGTATAATTTATGATAAACATGTATTTTTAGCATTTTATAGCTTAAGTGAAATTCATAATTATTGTAAGCGAATTTTAAGTTTTAAGTGAAGTTAAGATAGAAGCTAAGACGAAGAGATAGCTCAAGGCGGTTTGGTTGTATGCCGTGTGCAAAAGTCAGCACTCAGTATACACAAATTGACCGTATTGTTGCTTAGATCTACCATCATTGAAGAAATGTGTCCATATACATAAATATAATTTAGATAATATTCATGTAATAATAGAAATGTAGTAGTAATAATATTATATGTCAGAATCTTTCATGGTCAGCTAGTTATACTAAATCATTTAGTTTTATTTTTCAGATCTTGATTTTATTTCTAAACTAAACAAAAAAAAAAAAATATAGCAATTATTTATTTTTAGCAGTTTCTTACAGCCGTCGCTGGCTTTCAAAACCAGAGATGAAATGGTAGAGGTGAGGGAAAGATGGGATCTCCTAGAGCACTGCTTTACCCCTAAAAATTGGATTCAGGAGTCCTGAGGCTGGATGAAAATATTATAAATAATACTGTTTTTGATGGATTACTTTTCATCCAAAGTAACCCAAAAGTAATGTTAGGCTAATGTAATCCAATAGTAATGTTCCACAAAACGACTTGGGTAAATTGCTGTTTTAACGTTTGAACTGTTTTAATGTTTATTAGATTAGATTATAGGTATATAATGTATTTGTAAATTATATATATATATATATATATATATATATATATTATATATATATATATATATATATATATAGATTATGCCTTTCATTTTCTAAAAATAAATATAATATGTACTTCTTATTCAGCATATACATTTTCTTTATTTCAAACCAAAGTTTTTGTATTTCAACTATCATGTTTCTATATTTTTGTTTTATTTCAACTTATTTTTTAAATGATTAAGTTTTCTTGGCTTTATGTTAGAGGAACTTTATTGTATTTTTTTTTAGGATTGAATATTTTTCTTATCGTTCTTAATTTTTTGTAAATATGTTTGATAATATCATGTTTGTTGGCCAGCAAAATGACATTTACACATACATATATCAAAAAATGAAATTTATTAAAAAAAAAAGAGGGATGTCATGAACATCTATATTTATTTCCTATAAATGGAGTATCTAAGAATAAGCAAATAAAGCGTCAGTTCGAAAATGAAGTATATTTTTCATAAATCCCTCTTACACATAATAGTTTTTAACATCATTGATTAACTATTTTTCCATCATGTTAGTATAGAATAATGTAACACATCAATTTATCTTTCGAACAAACTTAGCCATGTAGGTAGTATCGTAAAATGCTGAAGTGGTGATGTTTTATGAATTCCTTGAGGGCTTTCGTTTATAGATCCTATAATGGGCAGAGCCTTGGACAGAGTGAGATGCGAAACTTTTTAAATGAATCAACAACCTTTTATCAACAATTAGTAATTATGCATATCACGTGGAAAAAATGCATACCGCAGTTAATCCTGCAATCAGGAATAAATAATGAGAGAATGAAAATGAACAGGAAAATGTAAGAGGAAAAATGATTTTATTTGTAATAACGGTCTGAAACAGCCGATGTCGGTTGCTTATTTTTTGTGTTGAGGCGGAAATAGGGTCCCTCCAGCACATATGGGTCATTGGCAATATAATAAGGAGTAGTGCCATTCATGTATGTCTTTGGATCGGAAGAGATGGATACTTGATATTTGAGTACTTAGCTGCCCCAGTACAATTAAAAAACTTAGTTCACAATGGTTTATTATTTCCAAATAATTATACATCTGAAGTAACATTGCCTTCCTAGTGACAATGAAAAATAAATAAAAGGTGATACCAATTATTGGACTAAATATTTTTTTTTTAATCATTGGTAATATGATAAAAAAATTAGCGTTACTTCAGTAACATATTAAAAAATCAAAAACCAAAAAAAGGATATAACTTTTGCAGTAGAACATATAAAAAACAACTAGAGACCATATCTTTGCTAATAATTGTCCGATTTTAACGATTTTTTGTTTTGTTTTTTTAGGAAATTCCATAGACTTTTAAATAACTTTTTAATTTTACCATCCCTGTTAACTTCTTTCCAGCTTCCGTTCGTTCAAGTATGTTATATAGATAAATTTAAAGGGCATCGAGAAGAAGACTTGTTCGAGAAGAAAACGGTACAATCGTTTAGGCGCTACAGTCCATAGCAACGTAGGTTTTTCGGTCGCCATCTTGAAAGGAAAAGGCGGATAGAAATGTCGATGACATCATCGGGTGACCTCTAGTTTTAAATCCAAATTTGAAAAAAATTGATCCAGTAGAGAAAATACGCGGACGGCGGACGGATAAAAAAAAATTATTCGTTTTTCGAATTCTACGTATCCTGAAACTTAAAACCTCATATATTGAGAGAGTGTTAATTTTTTGAATTTTTAGTTCGATCAGAATTATTTTCAATTATGAACCAAAAATAATCTTATGTTTAAAAATTTATTGTCACATAACAATATAGAGGTATTAATGAGTAGCACACATAGCTGCAGTGTATGCTCATTTTTGATCGTTTACTTCTCGTTTGGGAGAACCCTCTCGCATCCTGTCATCATCCATCATCGAATTGGGGAGGGGAATTGAATTTTTGGCTTAGGGATGGATTCGAGCTCTAGGGACTAATGACTCAGAGGAACTTCGTTCTTCACATGGGTTTGTATTATAAAACCCATTGGGCATAATGCTTATAATAGAGATTTGCAATGAAATGAGTCCTAATTGCTCAGAAAAAGTTTATTTTTAAAAATGTACCATTTGTGCTAATTTTATTATTTTTTTACCAACTTGATTTTAGAACATTTTCCATAACATCACTTTTTTAATTTTGATTTGGAACAAATAGGTCTTTGTATCCCAAAATCGCTAATCGAATGTATTAAAATAAGAATTTTAAACCGACTTGAAAATTTTAATTCAAGTCCTAAACTTACAATTAGTACGTGTTTGAATGACATGGAGTGATGTGCTTTTGTTTTATCTATGCTGATGATGCCTAAATTGGCGGATCGTTGACTGCCTAGTTTCTTTTTTATCCGCATCTTAGAGGCACAAGTCTGTGTTGTTAGATTTTTGCCATTGTAACCTAAAAATTATTTTAAGCCGAAAGAATATTTCTACGTTTAGAATCTAAACAAATTTAATGTCCTTTTCTTCCAGTGCCCTATTTATACTACTTTCCGCCATCAATATCTGCCTCATTCTCCAATATGAAATGAAAATATTGAGAAAAAAAAAAAAGAAAAACGTACATATATATAAAACAAACAAAGGAAACAAAAACAACAGAAATAGTATTTGGGGGTACTTAAATAGTTCTCTTAGGTATATTTCGTAATCAGTTGGATTGAAAAAGGAGTTGGTGTTTAAAGAGGAGAGGTTTGCAATAGGAAACTTATTGTGCGTGTCGAATATCAGAAGGGATGGATTCCCAGAGGGAGACGGCTTGAATTGCAAAGGATTTGTCAAACGCAACAGTTCAATGAGGAGGAGGATAGAGGTTTGATGTACGAGATATAGTGGGACGGAATGAGATGGAATATTTAAATTGTAAGCTGTGAAAAATATAGGAGGGCCAATGAGTTCTAATGACCTAGTACAGAAAGGTAGCTATGAAGTACTGACGGCGATAGGATGGGTAGAGCCACTTCAACTCAATGTAATACTGGGTAATATGCCTTTCCATTGAGATTCCGAAATCAAAAGGAATTGCTCAATTTATTAGGCGTTTAAGTTTGGCTTCAAAATCTTCCATGAGTCACCGTACACCATACGACCATAGTCAATGTGGGGGAAAACAAGAAAGGAAACTAGGAGTTGACGGGATTTACATGGAAGGAGATAGACGATTGAACTGTTTAAGGGTGGAAATACTACGGTGGAAAATTTGGGAGGTGTTTGTTTTCCAGGAGACGGTTTAATCAAAAGTAACACATAAGTTTTTAACGGAAGTATGGAATGAGATAAGTGAGTTGTTCAGGAAACGATTGAAGGATACCGGGAAGGGAATTTGAGGAGTTAGAGAGATCCGATCAAGATGGCTTTCGTCTTCTGGCGTTCAGAGTGTGCTTGTTGAGGTGTGCTCCAGCACTTAATTCTATTATTATATTCTTGGAGTTTTAGGATGACATCTAAGGTAGTGTAGCCCAAAAGCGAGATCAAGACGCATCTTGGTCTTGGTCTTGGTCTTCCGGAAGTGTATCGCAATGGTCTTGTTACAGTTACCTATTAGCCTATTACTATAGAGATATCACTGTAATAGGGGAAACCTAACTAAACCCGAATGAAAAATCGGAATAGTTAAATGCAAAAATATATTGGTTAAACCAATTCTTTACATATAGTAACTAAAATTGTCAGGTATTAGTAACCGTTTTGCCTTAAATTTTATTCACAAACACGATTTTTTTTTACCAATCTTGATGTTGGTCTTGCATTAATCAGGCGGTCTTGGTTTTGACCATGCAAAGTGTAAGGCCAAGACCGATTTTGGGCAACACTAATCTGAGGAATCGGCGGATTGAAGGAGAGGTCTCCAGGTGGTATTGACAGTGTAGCATAGATGATGGGAGGTCATTTATATAGATGGAAAAATAGGTAGATAAGGATAAGAAAAAGGTAGTCGGGGGATAAGGAAGACCCTAGTAGGACGCCTCTGGACAAGGGTAATGATTCTAATGGGTAGCTATTAGGGATAACAACATACCGGGATCGACCGGTAAGGAAAGATTGTAATCAATTAAGGGTACTAGAAGAAAAGTAGATATTTTTTAGTTTGGTTTGGAGGATGTTGTGGTCTACTGAATCAAAAGTGTTGTAGAAGTCAAGGAGAATAAGGATGGTTAGTTTCTGCTGATCTATGGCTGTATACAGGTCTTTGGAAATTTTGATTAGGGCAGACTGGGTAGAATAGCCAGGTCTGAAACCGGACTGATAGGGATTTAGGAGATTATTGCGCTCTAAAAATCGGGAAAGCTGGGATTGAACTAGTCTGAGTAAAGTAAAAGTTTAGAGTGGTTTGAAAGAAGGGGAATTGGACGAAAATCATTAAGAGTTGGTGGGTTAGAGGCCTTCTTCAAGGGGCGAACTAGGTCGGTTTTCCCGAATGTAGGGAAGGTAGCATTTTGAAGAGAATAGTTATAGATATAAAAAAGGATAGGAAGAATAGATGGCAGCACGGTTTTAATCAATCTGGCTGGAATGTTATCGGGACCATAATCGTTGGTCTGGGAATGAAGTTAAGATCATCAGTGGTAATGTGGGGGACAAAATAAGTGATCAGGATTAAAAGAGGAATACATAGGAGCCGGAGTGGACACAAGAGATGAGGTTGTGAAAGTGCAGGAGACAAAGTCAGTGCTGAGGTTATCAGCAGAAACATTGATTAAATGGACTGGGACTGTGGTGTATTACCAATGGTCAGTTTTCTAAGAATATACCACGTGGCCTTGGTATTAGGGGAATTAGATTAGGAAAGATTTCGAAGCTGTTTGAAAGATAGAAAATCTTCAGGTAGTCGAGTTCGTTTAAACCATCACCTTGCAGCATCTCTTTCTTTCATACACTCTCTCAAAGCAGGAGTCAGCCAAGGAGCGGGAGGATGTCGGATGGTTTTTGGAAGAAGAGGAGCATCTTGGTCGAGGATGGAGTGAATATGAATGGTAAGGATTTCTATCATGGTGTCGATGGATTTTGAGGAATAAATGGCATCCCGCTGGATATCGTCAAGATCTTTAGACAGTGTTTCATGAGTGAGAGAGTTTATGTTTCGGAAGGATTTCGTTTGGGGAGAAAAAGATGGTACAGGAATATTGTAAGAAATCTGTATAAAAACGTGGAAAGATAGAAACGGGACCGGGTGCTGAGGTGCTGCAAGGAGGTTGTCTGAGGAATCTAGGATAAACAGATCCAGCCAAGACTCCGAAAATTGAGTATGATGGGTTGGGTTGTAGGGTATTATGTATAGGCTGAGAGAATGGAGAAGGTTTTTTAGGTAAGAATAATCGGAGGATGGCATCAATAAATTGGTGTTAAAGTATCCGGAGAGCATGACAGTTGAGTAGGAAGGGATTAAGTTGCACATATAAGTTTCAAAAGATTCATCAAAAGGAATTCTAAGGCGATAAATTACAGCAAACAGAGTGACAGATGAAGTTGTGAGGATTTCGGCAAACAGGTATTCAATATGCGGAGAATCGGTTAAGGAAGAGCAATGAAGGATTTTGGATTTAAGGCTGTCGTTAATGAGAGAACGCAGAAAATATAAAATTCAGTTAACAAAAAGTCTGTTCCTACTGTGGGAAAGAAAAAATTACATAAATTAGAATTTTTCAACAGAATAAAGCTAAAATGTTCTCATAAACAAAAATAAAATTATTAAAAAATAAATTAATAAAATAAAAGCACCAAAAACATAATTATAATAATAATAAAAGGTTAAGTGAACCCGAAGGTTCGATGCCGACACCACCAATCGCTTATTACACATCTTCATCCACCGTTCGCCGTCTAAACCCAGTCCCTTCAGATCGGCTTTAACGCAATCTTCCCACCTTCGCTTCGGTCTACTCCTTGGACGTTTACCATTCGGTACAGGAATTATTAACTTTTTAGGAATTCTTTCGTTACTAATCCCAACAATTTTACAAGCCCACATGATTCGCCTCAATTACATTAACCGAATGCAGTTCACGCAATTCGGCGTTGTGCAACCGTCTAAACCCTCCGATTAACTCATCCTTCTTCGGTCCGAATATTCTACGAAATACTTTATTTTCAAAAACCTTAAGGCGTTGCTCCCCCAGACCAAAAACATAAACCTGAAAATATAAAAGAGTAAAAACAAAATTGTACAAAGTAATGAAACATGCCTGTGCATGTTAAGAAAATATGTCCAAATATAATGGTGAATCATAAGTGAGCCTTTGATAATGTGATGGAATTATTCAACTTTGGCAATGGCTACTTGCTCATGAACTTGTTTTATTGAACTAGGCAATGTTTCATTTTGAATGAATGATTTTGCCGATCTGGTTATTGTAATTATTATTTATTATAAACAAATGTTGTACATTGATTATATGTTGTTTATTGGCATCTATATTTCTGTCATATTTTATATACTGTATTGTATTTATATTATACTGTTTACAAACTTGTTTATATGTCTTTCAGAAGATGATATAGAAACCTAATGAAATTATATTTTTTACATTAGTTATATGGCTATTACTCATTTATTATGATTTTTATTGTTTAGCCAACTTTGTATGGATTATTCCCTGAAAATAAATTAATATTTTCATTTATTCATTCATTCATTCACCCATCCATCCATCCATTCATTCATCTTCCAATAAATTATAGTAAAGTAATCTAACAATAAAGGACTGCATGATATTACACGTGTGAAAAACCTTTCTTAATAGCTATTATGAATGCCGATGTTCATGGTACCAACAATAACACTATCATTTACTTCTTAATATTCTGTACCATTTTGATTTAATCCCTTCAACACTACTAGAACCTTTAAAATAACTGCTAGTTCCAAGTACTAGTTCCATTAGTATAATAGTTCACTTCCATATAATTTGAATTAAACATCAAAGATACAATAACCTCACGACTTTATTAACAACTTAATCAAGTCCTGTGGGGCTTCTTCAGTCAAGTTAGGTTCTAATGAACCTGCTCCGCTTCTAATAGATCTTCCATCGATGAAGCTCCTGATTGAAAATGATTTCTGATCACCAGGGTTTCTTCTACGGTTTCCCTGGATTGGGGAACTACGGACTGAGTGAATGTTAGCAAGTATTACTATAAATAAATTAATATTTTTATGGTTATTTGAAGAATTAAAAAAAAAAAATTAATCGGTTAAATATCGCACACTAGTCCAGAAGATTGAACTTCGTAGCCAAAAGTTTTGCCTTTTAACCGAAAAGCGAGTAAATAAATAATATAAATAAAAAAAAATTCAATATAAAAATATTTATCAGTTGAGTAATATATTATGTTGAGATATGATGAATCTATATCCGATTATTCTGCATAAGAGCTTCAATCCCATACCTTCATGCAAGGTTTTCCTTGGACAATAAGTACTTCACAATACATTTGATATTTTTGATAAGAAGATATTTCTCGCTTATTTGAGATTACGGATTGAGATAGAATGAATGTATGATGAGACGGTGGAAAACATCTTCCATTGTTTTTGGTCAGGAGATTTTCCTGGAATGAACAAATAAATGATTTTTTATTTAGTATTTTTATACAACATACAATAAAACAAAAAAAAATCTCAATAAAAATATTTACGGTTTGGTTATAGAACAGCCGGAGTTCCGGCCAGGAAATATTATTAATAATATATTTAAACATATAAATCATCATACAATCACAATTCATAATATCATAGGAAATTCACAATAAATATAATTATATACAATACCTATTTGAATTTAAATTTCTTGGCTATATAACTTATATATTCAAAAATACAATACAATAAAAAGCCTATGGCCCTGTAATATATAAATACACAATACAATATGAATACAACTTAATAACATAAAGTATATAATATAATACAAATATATAAATACATAATAAATATAATATTTCAGGATTAACAAAAAAATAAATAATAATTAAATTCGTCTAAGCTATTTGAGAATAGGTTTTCATAATATATTTAGCTAGGAAGTGTATAATCTTCTCTATTTCATTTTTATTACATAGAGAACTAAATTTATTATTATTTTCATAAAAAAATCTGCAGTTTAATTTTATTAAGTCTCCTCTCCCCTTACATATCCATTTAATTATTGAATGATTAATTTTTTTAAACCATTGTTTCCTAATATGATTAATTATATTATATACTTGAGATGTAAGCGAATTCCACGCTGACATTAGGAAAGAAAGGGCAGGATATAAAGCTACAAATACGCAAATGCCAGGAATAGATGTCATTCTGACGGCATCTTTTTTTTTATTTCTTTATTGAGTATTATAACAATCTGTCTCTTGGACATTGGTTATAGTGAGGTAGGATGACATTCACACTACAAAAAAATAAAATAAATAGAACAAAATAATAATCAAAAGTATATACAGTAGATAATAAAATAAAATAACCTAAAAAATAAGAAAATTAAAACTAAGAAAAAAAAAACAAAAAACACATGCATACCTATATACAATCAGGCGAGGGAACGCCAGGAGAACACTGCGCTACTCTCCCAACCGCGTCACTGGTACTAAATCCAGCAGAGATTGGTCGAGAGCACTTTAGCCACATACACACATGTCTTGAGTGAAGAATCTGGCCATTGCCAGAACTCCAATTTATACAATCTACAAAAGGTCGCGAGGCCACTGCCGTTTCAAACTTCTTGGAGGATTATAGGGATGGGAGGTGCTTGATAGGGATTGTGCAAGAGGATTTGGGTGGTAAGTAAGGTTCTGGTGAAATTTGGAGAATTTTTCTGGAATAAGGTCTAGGACAAATGGGATGTTGAGGTCATGATGTAGGGTTTTGTTGGATACATAGAAAGGAGCATCGACTATTGTTCGAAGGACTTTAGACTGGAAGGATTGGATGCGCTTGATGTTAGAAAATTTTGCTGATCCCCACAGTTCTAGTCCGTAAGTCCAAATAGGTTTCAGTATTGTCTTGTAAATCAGTAGCTTGTTTTCAATGGAAAGTTTAGATTTTCTGCTTAGTAGTCGGTATAGTTGGCCGTATCTTCGGTTGAGTTCTTGTCTTTTGAGTCTAGTATGCGGGTTCCAAGTTAGTCTTCGGTCTAAATGAAAGCCAAGATACCGGACTGTGTCTGAGTAAGGAAGCTGGATGGAATTAAAGAGTACTGGTGGACAGGAATTGCTTCGGAGTGTAAAAGTAATATGTTGGCATTTAGATTCATTAACTTTAATGCGCCAGTTATTACACCAGTGCTCAATCAAGGTGAGGTGGCTTTGGAGATTTAAGGATGCTATTTCGGGATCAGAGTTGGATGATAAGATTGCGGTGTCGTCAGCGAATGTTGCAAGGAAAGTATCAGGATGAACAGGGATGTCAGCAGTAAAGAGGATGTAAAGCACGGGACCCAAGACGCTGCCTTGGGGAATACCGGCTTTAACGGAGTAGATATTGGAAAATTCTGTTCCACAGCGAACTCGAAAGGAGCGGTCAAAGAGGTAGGATCGGAGGACTAGGTACAAGGACTGAGGTAAATGGATTTTAAGCTTGAAGAGCAGTCCGGAGTGCCATACCCGGTCAAATGCCTGTGCAATGTCCAGAAAGGCACCCGAACAGTATTCCTTGTTTTCTAGGGCTGAGGAAATATGATCAACAACTCGGAGTCCTTGTTGAACAGTAGAATGTTGAGAGCGAAAACCAAACTGATGGGAAGGGATATTTTGGGATTCTATAATGGGTAGGATTCGTTTCAAAAGGATCTTTTCAAAAATTTTTGAAAGGATTGGGAGTAAGCTGATTGGTCTATAGGATGTTGAGCTATTGAGAGGTTTGCCTGGCTTTGGGAAAAGGATAATAGTGGAGTGTTTCCTTAACAGAGGGAAGTGGGTGGTGCGTAGGATACAATTGTAGATATATGTAAGGCATATGACTGCTTTGGATGGAAGTTGTCGAAGGATTTGAGGGGTAAGGAGATCATGTCCAGGAGCTTTACGGGGGATTAGTTTTTTTAATTGAAATTTTACTTCGGAAGGATGAATAGCTTTTGGGGGCAAGGAAAGTGGGATTGGTGATGTAAGGAGTTCTTCTACTGTTACGGTGTGGGCAGGATGGGATTCCGGATGTGAAATAAATGTATTGGATAGGTGAATGGCGAACTCCTCAGCTTTATCTTCGTCAGATGCTGCCCAGGAGCCATCACCTCGTCGGAGAGGATGGGAAATGCGGTGAGGATTTAGGATTTTTGTTGTGGTTTTCCAAAGGGAATTGTCGCGAGAAGAGAGGGAGGATAGGTAGGAGTTGAAGGATTGTGATCTGAAGGTGGCTAATTCCAGTTTTAATTGTTTGCAGTAGTAATTATAGGAGCAGCGGTCGGTAGGATGTCGGGTACATTGCCACAATAATCTGGCACGGCGTTTGGTGTGGATTAGGTCAAGGAGGTGTTGGGATAGAATAGTCTTTATAGGAATTCTGGAGGAGTCTTTTGGGAAGGAGGCAGTCCAGGCGGCTTCTGACGGCATCTAAAGATAAGAAATTGAATATATAGAACGAACATTTGCAGGAACTTCGCAATAAACTAATCCAGAAAATATGGGAAGAAGAAATGATACCTAAGGCTTGGAATACGGACCTAATCTGTCCTATCCTAAAGAAAGGCTCCATGTATAAGTGTGGTAATTACAGAGGCATAGCAATCCTTCCGGTTGCCTACAAGATAATGACGAATATCATATTGAACCGGATATATCTGTATTACGAAAATATCATAGCTGACCACCAAGCTGGATTCAGAAAATAGACGAGCACGCTAGGCCAGATCTTCATCCTAAAAAAAAAGTACTCGAAAAACGACGGGAAGTAGTTGAAAATCAAGCGTCCTTTGTAATTAAAGGTTCAATAATAACGGAAAACCTCCTAAAAGAAAACATCTGGGGAATACATTTCTCTTTCTAAAACACTCATAACTTTTTTAAATATCTGAAGAGGTTTTGTAGAAAAATGCACTTAATCGGCGGATAAGCGGTACTGGCGTAGGTGCCTACAGGATTCTGCCACACCATTCAGTACTCATAAATGGCATAGTTATAGTGCTATAATAACGTTTATAATACATTATATTGATTTTATTAAAGAAAAAATATCAATGTATTAATTTAATTTTCCAGAAAAATTAAATAATTTTTTAACGTTAATTTATTAGATACTTTAATCTCTGGAAATACTTAAATCTCAGTTTTATACAAACACACACACTTATATATATGTCCCATATATATATATATTAGTGTTGCCCAAAATCGGTCTTGGTCTTGCACTCTGCGAGACCTAGACCAAGGCTGCTTTACTGTTGCAAGACCAAGACCAGGACTGGTAAAAAAAATCAACTTTTTTAATAAAAACTAATTCGAAAAAGTTACTAATACATGACATTCTTAGTTACTGTATGTTAATAATTGATATAACTAATATACTTTTTCATTCAACTCCTCTAATTTTTCATTCGGGCTTAGTTAGGTTTCTCCTATCTAAAAAAATACAGTAATATCTCTATAGTAATAAGCTGATAAGTAACTGCAAGACTGTTGCGAGAGTCTTGCGCAAGACCAAGACCATGACCAAGAATGAGTTTGCAAGACCAAGACTCGTCTCGGTCTCGCATTTGGGCAACATTAATATATATATATATATATATATATATATATATATATATATATATAATATATATATATATATATATATATATATATATATATATATATATATATATAGCTATTGTTATTAGCTAGTGATAAAGTGTTTTATATATATATATATATATATATATATATATATATAAAACATTTTATCACTAGCTAATAACAAATAATTTGAAAATATGGTGGCATATGAATTTTAGTTTGTTGTTACTTATTTTAGAATAAAAAAAGAGTTAGTGTTTTTTAATTTAAATTTTAAACAGATATTTAAGATATTTTTTTTAAAAGTTATTTATTCAGAATTATTACAATCTGTCACAATTAAGGACATTTATAATAGTGTTCAGAGAGCATATTCATACTATATTTACAATAAATAATACAGAAAAATAATAATACTAATAGTAAATGTATATAAACAAAAGAACTAAACTAATCAAAATAAAAAATGAAACACGAGCATACTTTTATACAATATTTACAGAATCCATTCACTCAGGGGAACTCCGAACCAGGGCTTTCTCCCCACTCGTGGAAGGAAAGGACTCTAGGAGATCCCAGTGCCTCTTACTCAGTCACATTACTAGTGTGTCAGGTGATGGCACAACTGAACTTTGGTCGTATATTGATTTAAGATCTAAAGATGAAAATTTTCACTTACACTCATTTAAATAATTCACTTATCGCATTTTAATATATATATATTGTATTTTCAATAAGTATAAAAGCGGAGAAGAAGGGAGAGGAGGAATTTCTATTCTTTGTATCCATAATTTTCGAAAATGAAACGCATTCGGCCAAATACAAAGTGGAAGGTGCCTTGACGTTAATAAACAGAGATTGATTGATTACAACCCTTTATCTGCAATACCCCCGATAAGCACTTATTCGGAACGTGCCGTATTAACAATGAGGAGGAGGTATAAATTATTAATACCATTGCAGTACCATTGCTAAAGGGTGCATAAGCTTATATTATATAGCTTATTTTTATAAGACATTCGAACTAATCTGAATTAAATATAACACCAACGAAAACTAAATACTCCATTTGAACGCGTTAAAAATTGTTTTTTCTTTGGATAAAACGTTTATTCAGGAAGGCTTTACACTGAATGACGTCACAATACGACCTGTAGGGAAGGAACAATTACCATAAACGTCCAGTATATTGGAAGACTGTGTGAAATTACGCACATTTCCAGTAAATATTTATTGATGCAGCGCAAGTATAACAATAAAATATATATTGGAATCAAGTTAAGAGTAGAATGTTCCAACGGTTTATTTACTTTTCTTTCCCGCGGACTATTTTTTTTTCTCTCACAAATTATCACTACCGATTTCGTTTTTCAAACAGTTATATTACTTTTATTTTCAGGCTGTGTATAAGAAATTTTTGGTAAATAAAATATTAGAATTTTTTTTTGTTCTAAATGTATATGGATATATATATATATATGAAATTTTATTGAACACAACTTTATGAACACAACAAAAAAAAATAATAGCAATTTTAAGGAATCATTCATATTGTTCTCACAACTCGACTTAAATCTAAAACTGTGTAAAACATCTACATATTAAATTGAGCGAGAATTTTATTTGGCAAACATAATAAACAACATAAATGGTAAGAGGAAATAAATAAGCTACTAAAAAAACAAAAGGCGGTTTAATAATATTTAATATGAAATTGGTTATTATTTAATGTGATTGTGATCGGGATTTGAGCCAGCAAATATTATCTATGTGTAATATTATTAAAATTTATTTACTGATGCTTTGTCTTCTTTTATTTATATATATATATATTTTATATAGACAAATGCTCCCGAAATTTCACGTCTTAATTATTCTAAGGAGACTCGGTGTTCCAGAATTTTTATTCATTCATTCATATTGTGAAACTATGAGGTGGATACAGATTAATAATAACAAAATTGTAATGAGCGTAGAAGAATAACTAAAAGAACACTTGTACTAAAACCCATGAGCAGACACCTTATGAAGTCAATGTTTGTCCCAGGAGGGAGGATCTCTGTACAGCATGGCCGGTCCACGGCTCATATAACAGAATAAATAATTACTTGCTTACTCGAACCCGGGACACAGAGCATGGGAGGACAGTGCAATTACCTGACGTAACCCACTCAATTTTTCAACCAAACGGTGACTCTAACGAAGTAAAACCAATCACAAGGTTTCCTATTTCCATGTTATGCCAAAAAGCCACAAACATCAGAAGGTCTGATCCACATATTCAAAAATACACAACTGCCCTTTTGCAGCCCACGCTAATCCTTTTAGTCTCCCTTTTCCCTTTAGATCCTCTTCGGATCCAGGCAAGAAAACAGCTATCTTTTTTATATATTTTTTCTGTCTGAATAGGATACCATCTCTGATATTTAAAAATACCTTCCTTCATTTATTAATCTTTTTTCCCTTAATTTAAAAGGAAATATTAATTATTTGAACTGCAATCTTGTAATTATGACAATTAAAAAAGCATGAATGAATTGACTCTCCTCCTAATGTTTATTGAGAAAACTGAACTTAGAAATGGTTCTGGTTGAGGAATAGTTGTTAAAAAAGAATATGATTTTTAAAACTTAATATTTTGGTCACACAATACAAGTTAATGGCTTACGACATTATTCTTGTTCATTACTACGTAACTTTCAACGAGAAAACATGATCAGGAAGATATGATAGAGAAAATACTCCTTGCAGGAAAAAAAAAAATGAGGTTGAGACGGATCATTCAGTGAATAAAGATTGAATATTTTGAGACAAATGGAATTCTTGGCGATTATTATTTCTAGTTGTTTAAGAACAGTCAACACTACAATTTATAAAGAATTTGGAAATATATATGAGAATGGTAAATCAAACAGTAAAATACACTCCACTTTACAATCTATTCAATTATGGAGCTACCATGGATCCAGTGCATTTAAATGTTCTTGGTCAGTAAAGAATTCAAATGTTTTTTTTTTTACTCGTTCGACGCACAATTTAACGTTCTTTAACTTATTGAAGTGTACATTTTTCGCTTTGATGCATCATTTAGAAGTTATAGGTGAAAAAAAATATCGAAAAAATCTGACTTTTTTGCTGTAAAAAGTTTTCTCTTGGTGGTCCGCGTTAGCAGTTTTTACATGTATTTTTTTTTTTTTTTTAAAACACTTTATTCAGAATTATTACAATTTGTCACAGTTTAAGGACACTTATAATAGAGTTCAGAGATTGCATTCATACCGTATATACAAAAATATAAATAAATAAAGTAATAACAAAAGAATAAGAAAAAAGAACAAAAGAGTAAAGAAAAAAAAAATATATACACATAAGTAAATAAAAATAGAAATAAAAGTAAAACAAACACCTTATATAAAACATACATTATTTACAATTTGCCAGGTGATCTCCGAACCAATCCTGTCCCCTCCACATGTGGAGGGAAAAGGGAGGCTTAGGAGATCCCTACGCTTCTCCCTCAGCCACTTCACTGGTATTTTAAACCAGCGGAGGATGAGTAAGAGCGCTACAGCCACAGACACTCATGACTTGAGTGGAGAATCTGGCCATTGCTAGAACTCCAAAATATCCATATTTACAAAAGGTCTCGTGGCCACTGCCGCTTTAACCTACGAAGGGGATTGTAGGGATGGGTGGTGCTTGATAGGGATTGTACAACGGGATTTGGGTGATGAGAAAGGTTCTGGTGAAATTTGGAAAATTTGGCTGGGATAAGATCAAGAATAAATGGGATATTAAGGTCATGGTGTAGGGTTTTATTGGTTACATAGAAGGGAGCATTGACTATTGTACGGAGGACTTTAGACTGAAAGGATTGAATGCGTTTGATGTTAGAAAATTTGGCTGTTCCCCATAGTTCTAGTCCGTAAGTCCAGATGGGTTTCAGTATTGTCTTGTAGATCAGTAATTTGTTTTCACCAGAAAGTTTAGATTTTCTATTCAGTAGTCTATATAGCTGGCCATATCGTCTGTTAAGTTCCTGTCTTTTAAGTCTAGTATGTGGATTCCATGTTAGTCGTCTGTCTAAGAGAAAGCCAAGATACCGGACTGTATCTGAGAAAGGAAGCTGGATGGAGTTAAAATAAACTGGTGGGCAGGTATTACGCCGAAGGGTGAAGGTAATGTGTTTACATTTAGATTCGTTTACCTTAATGCGCCATTTCTTACACCAGTGTTCAATCAGGAAGAGGTGCCTTTGTAAGTTTGCGGACGCTGTTTCAGGATCTGAGTTGGAAGAAAGGATAGCAGTGTCATCAGCGAAAGTTGCCAGGAGGGTATCGGGATGGACAGGAATATCAGGAGTAAAGAGAATGTAAAGGATGGGGCCCAAGACGCTGCCTTGAGGAACGCCAGCCTCAATTGAGTAACAGTCGGAGAATTCGGTGCCACAGCGAACTCGGAAGGAGCGGTCGGAAAGATAGGATCGGAGTACTAGGTATAAGGACTGTGGTAGGTGGATTTTAAGCTTGAAGAGTAATCCGGCGTGCCATACCCGGTCAAAAGCTTGCGCTATGTCCAGAAATGCACCCGAGCAATACTGCTTGCTTTCTAGGGTTGAGGATATATGGTCAACAACTCGGAGTCCTTGTTGGACAGTGGAATGTTGGGAACGAAATCCGAATTGATGAGTAGGAAGGTTATAGGATTCAATTATAGGTAGGATTCGTTTCAGTAGGATCTTTTCAAAAATTTTTGAGAGGATTGGGAGTAGGCTAATTGGTCTATAGGATGCTGTATTGTTGGAAGGTTTGCCTGGTTTCAAGAAGAGGATGATGGTGGAATGTTTCCATAAAAGAGGGAAGTGGGTAGTTCGTAGGATGCAATTGTATATATATGTAAGAAATATGATGGCTTTAGATGGAAGTTGTCGAAGGATCTGTGGGGTTAGAAGGTCATATCCAGGAGATTTGGGAGGAGTGATTTTCCGTAAAAGGTATTTGACCTCAGAGGGATTAACAGCTTTAGGTGGTAAGGAGAGTGGGATAGGTATTGAGAGGGATTCTTCTACTTTTACTGTGTGGCTGGGATGGGATTCTGGATGAGGAGCGAAAGTATAGGAAAGGTGTTTGGCAAATTCCTCGGCTTTATCTTCATCAGATGCTGCCCAGGAGCCATCATCTCGTCGAAGAGGGTGGGAAATATGATGGGATTTGAGGATTTTTCTGGTGATATTCCAAAGGGAATTATCATGAGCAGAGAGTGTGGTGAGGTAGGAATTGAATGATTGGGATCTGAAGGTGGCTAATTCTTGTTTTAATTTTTTACAGTGATAATTGTAGGAGTGGCGGTCGGCTGGATGTCTGGTACGTTGCCATAATAATCTGGCACGGCGTTTTATGTGGATTAGGTCAAGGAGGTGTTGAGGTAAATTATGTTTCTTAAGGATTTTTGAGGAGTGATCAGGGGAGGAAGCAGTCCAGACTGCTTCTTGAATTTTGGTAGTGAAGGAATGTACTGCATTGTCCAGGTCTTCAGGGGTTTCAATTTTATCGGAGAGGATTTGATGAAAGAGTTTCCAGTTAACTGGACCTCTGATGAAGGACGGAGGAGAGGGTTTAGGAATAGGAGCTAGTGATACTTGGAGTATTAATGGGCTGTGGTCTGAGGAAAGCTCGTCAAGACGGGCAACGGAATGGTTGAGAGCACCTAAACCATTATGGATAAAGAAATCGAGGATATCGGGATTACGGTTAGGATCAGTGGGCCAGTAGGTAGGTGAGTTGGGTGAAAGAAGGGTAAAATTTTGGGAATTGAGTACAGACAGCAATGTTCGACCACGAGAATTCGTGGTTCTTGAACCCCATTTTTACATGTCTAAACCCACATATAAAAGTTAAAAAAATTAAAACTTTTTTCACATTTTTCGCAATGGATTTCCCGTTTCGAGCCCTTAGAACTTTTATTTTAAATTTTTTTCCCTAAAACGTTTCACATAACTGTTAAAATGGAAATTGTTTAATAGAATCCATGAAAATGTGAACTTGTGAAATTAATATCTTCTGTGTTACTCCCTCTGCACGTTTAATTTTCATTTTTGTTTTAGGTGCTTATATAAATGCTAATTATATAATTAATTATATAAATGTTAAGTGACAAGTCTGGCTCGGAGTTCTCTCGCCAGATTGTAAATAGTGTATATAGGTATGTATGTGTTCTTTTTATTTATTTATTTTTAGGTTATTTTATTCTTATTTATTGTATATATATTATTTTTCTGCATAATTTATTTTATTTGTTGTACATAGAGTGTAAATGTGATCTCTGAACACTATTATAAATTTCCTTTGAGATAGATTGTAATATTCTCCAATAAGTAAGTTAAATATAAAAAAAATTAGCTAATAGCTACCCAAACTGGAGTTGAAAACAAAAATTTGAATTCATTGGGAAGTTAAACGCGATTTTAATTGGTTTCTTACATTGTGATAAGGGAAGAAGTCGACATCGAAAACATGATAAAGGTTTTAAAAAAATGTTTTTTAAATAATAATACATTTCTCTCTGTCTTGGAAGTCTGCTAGAAATGTTTCGATAACAAACGAGAAGGGAAGAGGCATTGAATATAGGTAGTCGATATTTTCATCGATATTACAAAAATTTATGACATATGAATATGAATATTTATTGATTCTCTAACACATAGGCGCTTAAAAAAATAACATTTTCCTCTTTAAATTAATTAATGGAAATATAAGTTCTTCTACCGTCCTTAGTGAAATTAATTTTCTAGTTCCTGTCTATTTTCTTCATCCTCAGCATTTCACAGAAATTTCTATTCAAACAATTATACCATGCATTCACACCTTGATCGGATTCAGCGCAATGCCAATTTATTTGCATTCTACTTAGATTTCTATGACAATTCGTGGCCTTGGTTTGAGAAGGTTTTAACTGACAAATTTGGGCAAATTGATTTTACTGAGTGAGAAGGGTCCCACGCGCGCTGTTTAACTCTACTTCGGGATGGTCATCGATAGTCGATATTACCGAAAAATCGATATTTTCCCTAACTACTTACTATACTCTATATGAAACAGGCAAGATGAGTATAATTTTCTTTCTAACGATCAGATTCATGTATAATTACTAGCGCTTTCTAAAAATGAAAGTTTTAATTTTAATGTTTAAATTGAAATATCTAAGGGACGATATCGATAATCGATAATATCGAAATAGATACTATGAATGGTAAAATATCGATATTTCGATAATATTGACTATCGATGGGCATCCATTCCAAGTGACCGCGGTGATGAAAACCCCTTCCATTTCTCTGGTATGCAATTCGCAATACAATCAGCGCTGACAAATACCAGGCTTTGCCACATTTGTATATTATCTATTTTTTATCGATTGTATATAGAGGGTGACCCCAAATAAAGTAAATTATTCAAAGGGATAATAGTAGGCCATAAGAGTTAAAAAAAAAAAAATATGTATATAAATATAAACCCCTGCAGAAAAGCAGTGAATTGAAGATTTGTGTTTTTGTTTACGAAAGTCACGTTTTTCGTTGAATAGAAATAAATAACTAAAAAAATGTTTAATGTATGTAATTCCTTAATTTAATATTAATTCATAGTAAACCAAACAGAATTTCCCTTAAATCCAAGTAGAATTTGTCTTTGTTAGAAAAACACAAGGGTACTATTAAGCGGCTAAACTATGTTTTTTTTTATAAAATCCTGGATTATTCGCATTTTTTTTTTTTTTTTTTTATCACTCTTTAACAGAACTAAAAATACCCCATTTTTGTAAAAACCTCTTTGTTTAATAACCTTGAACCAGTCCATATTAATTAAATTGATGTTTGTTACCGAGAAAGTTGAGGTTTACTTGTGGTTGTGTAAACATTTTATGTAATTTGTTATCCTGTTACGCCACAGTACCTATGTTTTCGGGAAAAATAACTACAATAAATTATTACAAAGCTTTAAATTCTTTGTTCCCTGTGACCATTACTATTGAGATGAATTGGATTAGTTAACACTTTAAATATCGAAAGTAAATATAGATTAAAAATGAAATTATAATTAAATATAAATGAAAAAAAATACAATACGATAATTAGAGTGAAATGCCATACTTATATACAGAAGTAGAAAAAATAAATAAAGGAAAAAAAAGGAGAAACGGCCCGGGTCATGCCTTCACCAAGCCTGAAGATCATATCTGTATGAGAATATAAGAATCCAAACCATTAATAATTATCTAATAATTGAGAAGTGAAGTATAGTGTGAGTGTCATCCTACCTCACTATAACCAATGTCCAAGAGACAGATTGTTGTAATATTCAATAAAGAAAAAAATAAAATAAATAAATAAATAATTGAGAAATAAAAAAATTGCTTTATAGTCTATAAAATAAGATTGATAATAGTCTCTATAGTCGTCAAACCAGCAAAGAAACTATAAGTAATATTCTTAATTCCTTTGTCTCAAAGAGACGTCCGGCATGTGGCAACAGTCTCTCTTCCCAAAGTCAAGCAGTAGACCCAGATTTGACCCGCTTTACCCATTGATAAATTTATGCTGTCATTCTCCAGAAAATGCTGTCAGTCCTCCTACACTTTACGGCTACCACATGATTGTCCATAATGTCCGAGAAAAGATAGCAGCTTTTGTATCTTGGACCTCCATTGTTCCAAAATTTTATAGTTAGCACATACTTGGTGCGTTATTACTTTCCCACGGAAATAGTTAAATAATAGCCATCCCCTCCTTTATCATTTCATATATATTGAACTCCACAAAATCCTAAAAATTCCATGTTTTTCAGTCAGAAGGCTAGTTTGTGAAAAGTATCATTAACATTATGTCAATGTAACATTTTATTTTACAATAAAAGTAAATTTCAAAGTCTTTACTGTTGTACGAGTTCGTTAATTTCCACCGTACTTCGAAAATTTTGTACGTGACTAACTAGACAAGGTTATTGTCCGCACTTTAGATTGGCCAGCACACAGCCCAAACTTCAATAATATTAAGAATCTTTGGGAGCAATTTGGGCAGTCCATCCATCTACAATAGAACTCTCCATGTGACCTCCAAGTACGCGAATGGATCCGAGATCGGGTAGCCAAACTTATTCGCAGTAAGCCTACGACAATACAGGTTGTTATTCGAGCAAGGGGGAGGGGGCAACACTAAGCACTAGAGAGTGATTTCATATTTTAAAAAGAATTAGATGCTTTTTATTTTTGTTTAAAAGAATGTCCATATGCTATATTTTACAATAACGACAAAATTTAAGGTGCGCCGGTTTTTATTACCACCAGTGTATATATATATATATATATATATATATGTATGTGTGTATATTTATAATTCTCTCTCCCCAAGCTTTTTTTAGTTATGAAGCATTTGCAACAAGTCCTATCAAATCCCCCCTTTTCCATTTTCATGAAAAGGACTGAGCCCTTCTCAGAAGAGAGATTAGGAACGATTTACCATCAAAGCATTTTTTTGCAGATGACCCCTCCACCTGCCCAATGAAAGGTAGAGAAGTATTTACTCTCAGGAGGCCGTTTGTAGGGCTATAAGAAACACGAGCTTCCAAATCCATTTATTATGGATTAATCTTGGAATATGTAAATAATCTCAAACTAGGGAAGGTTGGAAAGTAGGCTATACAATACATTCAAACTCTTAACCAACGAATTAAAAATCCAGTCACTACTAGAAATGATAAACCTGACCACTTCATATCCGAACGTTTTTAGTCAACCAATAAGAAATATAATTTACAAATAATTAGATTGCAAAAAAATTAAATATGAATTTTAAAACTTATTTCGCTCTCGCTCAAACTCCACTTTAGCACCAGTGACGCGGTTGAGAGAGTAGCGCAGGGATCTCTTGGAGTCCTGCTTTTCCTTCTATAGTTGGAGGGAGAAGCCTGGCTTGGGATTCCCTGCCTGATTGTATATATTTTATATATAGGTATTACTGAGTTTTTAATTTACTTATCTTTAGGTTATTTTATTTTTTATTGTACATATTTTATGATTATTATTTTATTTTTGTTAATTTTATATTTTCTGTATATATGGTGTGAATGTGTTCATATAACACTATATATATTGTCCACGTGACAGATTATTATATTTCTAAATAAATAAATAAAAAAAAACTTATTTACGTTCACGAGAAACTATTTCAAACTCTTACTATTAAAAAACTATTAAAATCAATTTATCATATTTCCATTCATAAAAACGACGTTTCAGATTCTTATGTCCATTTTATATATTTTATGGTCGTCAATTATTTTTATTTTTAAATAATTGTCAATTATTTTTGTTTTTAATTTCTTTATAGAATTTTGAAATGAAAAAAATATTTTTATTATCCTGGGATTGTTGTCCCTTTAGAACAAAGTATAAATACCGAGAAAATGCCTGTGTGGCCATTTGTTATATTTGCAAAATAATATCTAATCAAAAATAAAAATATAGAAAGAAAAAGAACAAAACAAAAAAATACATACATATATATATATATATATATATATATATATATATATATATATATATATATATAATAAACAAAGGAAAATAAAATAACAAAAGTTAACAAAATGGTTTCTAGGGTATCTTGAGACGTTCTCTTAAGTACAATTCCTGATCAGTTGTATTGGGAAAGGAGTAGGTGCTTAAAAAGGAGAGATTTAAATGAGGAAACTGATTGTGCTTGTCGGATATCGTAAGGGATAGAATTCCAAAAATAGACGGCTTGAATTAATTGATAAAGGATTTATCAAAAGCAGCATTTCGGTGAGGAGGAGGATAGAGGTCAGAAGTACCAGATTTGGTGGTACGGGATTGAATGGAGGATTTGAATTGTAGGCTCTGAAAAATATAAGAGGATCGTTGACTTCTAGGAGGATAGAGGTGGTAGGATGGATATCTCTTGAAAACACATATCGAGCAATACATTAGGCGTTAAGTTAGGCTTCGAGTTCTCCCGAGAGCTATTATGTTATATTTTTTTATTATATTATATTAATATAATATAACATAAAATATTAATTTTATCACAATTAAGGATTCTAGTAATAGAGATACAGGAGTTCATTCTCACCATATGCACAATAAATTAATTGGAATAACAGAAAAATAATAATATTAAAAATAAATATATAAAAAATAAAGAAATTAAAACTAATGACAATAACAAATTAAAGACATACATACTTATATACAATATTTACAAATATTTATTCAGGGAAGAAATGCAGATCCCTGCGCCCCTCTCTCAGCCGCGTCACTAGTATTACAGAAAAGGCACTATAACCACAGATGTACATGGCTTTAGCGAAGAATCTGGCCATTGACAGAACTCCGATATATAATATTTTACAAAAGGTCTCTGGATCACTGCCGCTTCAACCTTGGAGCTAGATAGGGATTGTGCAAAGGGATTTAAATGGTATGTAAGGTTCTGATGAAATTTGAGGGATTTTTCTGGGAAAGGTCTAGGACTATTGGGATATTATGGATTTTGTTTGCTAGGTAAGATGGAGCACCAACTGTTGTTAGAGGAACTTTAGACTGAAAGTTTTGGAAGTGTTTGAAAATCCCGCTGTTCCCCACAGTTCAAGTCCATTGGTTCAAATCTATAAATTTAAAAAAATTTAAAATGTAATTAATTTTCATCAATATATCATTAGTTCTATACTATTCCATAAGATTATTCTTTTTATTATATTTCTTTTCTTGCATAATTGGGCCACCGATCATCTAACTATAATAAACCGATGACCAACTATTTACCTTATCATCATTAGATGAAGTAGCACCATTTATATTAGAAAATAAATATAATAATCTTATGAAATAGTAAAGAACCAATTATATACATTTAATCGACCTCGTCAGATGTTTTTGTAAATGAGAATTTAATAAATTTATTTTAATAGATCTGTTTGAAATAGTTCCTTGCGAAATGAGACTTTCGACAGACTTTTCAGAGGAAGAGGCAAAAATCTCCGTCTGGCCAGGACTCCAGCAAGAGGAATGAAATTCATGGCTAAGCACTTCTCTACGCTGAATGGCACAAAATGGAGAAAAAAAAATAAGAAGTGTAATCAAGTAAGTTTTAAAAATAATATTAGGAACTTTATATGGTAGATTATAAAGTATTTTAAGCTTGAAAAGAAACTGGAATTTGTGGGCCCCGTCCTTTGTATCCTCATAACCGCAGATATTTCTGTCCATCCCGATACCTGTATATATAAATTGCTGATGATACCGTCATCCCATCTTCCCTCTCGGATCCCGAAGTAGCATCCTTAAGTCTGCGAAGAAACCTCTTCCCGATTGAGAATTGTTGTAATAATTTTTTCATTAAAGTAAAAGAATCCAAGTGCAAACACATTACCTTTACGCTCTGACGCAGAACCTGTACACCAGTCTACTTTAATTCCATCCATCCATCCAGATTCCTTTTTTATACACAGTCCAGTATCTTGGCTTACTCTTAGATTGAAGAATAACGTAGAATCCACATACTAGACTTAAACGACAGAAACTAAAAAGACGATATGACCAACTATACAGACTATTAACTAGAAAATCTCAACTTTCAAAACACTTAACTCTCAACTTTCGACACTCAAGACATACGCTCTCGCTCAATCTCCCATGAATTTATCATAAGTAACGCGTTTGATAGAATAGCGCAGGGATCTCTTGGAGTCCTGATTTTTCCTCTATAATTGGAGGGTAAACCTGCCTTGTGGTTCCCTGCATGATTGTAAATAGGTACGACTGTTTTTACGTTTTTAATTTACTTACCTTATTTTAAGTTATTTTATTGTATATACTTTTTGATTATTATTTAGTTGTTATTTTGCTTATGTTTTCTTTATATATGGTGTGAATGTGTTATTAACTCACTATAATCATTGTCCGTGTGACAGAATGTTATATAACTGAATAAATAAAAAAAAGGTGGACTTATGAGCAAATGTCAATTTATATTATGAGTTAGATGCTATCTACGAAAGATTTGAGGTTTCTTTTTTTTTTTTTAAGAAAACGTGTTTTGCAAGTGAGCTTATCGTACGCAACAGGTTTCTGCTGTGATCGATCGTCTGCCAGAAATGATTAATGTACTATTCCTTTAGGAAGTAACCCAGTCGTGTCAATTATATTTTTTTCACTTTCAGAGCTACTGCAGTAACTAGGTTTTCTCCTTTTATTTTATTTCATAAAATAGATCTGATAGGAGAATATCTTATTGCCTGAAAAGGGCTACCTCGCTGAGTATTAGTTTTTGCGATTGTAGGACGATCTGTAGATGTTTTGTTTGACCAATCCTTTAAAATATATACTTACTGCTTTCGAGACTATATAGGCCCTTTTTCAAAGTTCTTGGGTTTCTTGTATGAACTCGCATAGGTCGAGTAACCTAACAATATAAAGATTTTTGTTAGGTCTGTTGAACAAATTGATCTAACATGCTGAAAAATTTTGATCGAACTACAGCAGGCTTCTTATTGTGTTCCGGAAATAAACTAGGATAAAACCAGGGGTTCCCAGAAGGGACTCAAGTTTCAAAGCTGTAAAGGCAAAAAAAAAAAATTTTCTCAAAAATTATTAGAACTTCTTCTATATATATAGTCAATATTTACAAATGGTACGTCCATTTTGGAGTAATTTAGACGAAAACAAAATTAAACGAGGATAGGGGGACCAACGGCTACGTTAAATGTGTCATGAAGATACCCCCAAAATGTCACAAGAGAATTAGTAAATGAAGCAGCAAATTAACTGTCAGATTCACTGCCGGCCAACAGCTCTAAGTGATTGACAAATGCCGGCGGTTCGCGTTAACTTAAATGAACCTGCCAAGTTTGGCTCCCTTGCAACTTTATAAATTGACTGAGTTGTTACAGGGCCCGAGCCTTGGGGTGAGCTCTGTTAATAATCTTGTCTAAATAACTGAAAGATAATTATTCAACTGGCTAATTTTCGATACACACCTCGAATGGGCTATTGTTCCAACCGGTGTGTCGCTAACAATGCTTCCGTTTTCTACCTTCCGTCCCCTCCATCGTTCCGACGCCATGGAATCATCTCCATTTAATTAAACATTATTTATTTTGATGGTGTAATTACATTATATATAAATTGATGGTGTAAAAAATTGGTAAATATTGTTATAACTTCCTTGAGACATGGGTACTTACTTTATTTGTCACAAATCATTACTTGTTGAAGCCTGATATATTTTCCGATCATCAGAAGTAGTGTTGCCCAAATGCGAGACCGAGACGAGTCATGGTCTTGCAAACTCAGTCTTGGTTATGGTCTTGGTCATGCGCAAGAGTCTCGCAACAGTCTTGCATCTACTTATTAGCTTATTACTATAAAGGTATTACTGCAATTTTTCAGATAAGAGAAACCTAACTAAGCCCGATTGAAAAATTAGAGGAATGCAAAAGTATATTGGTTATACCAATTATGAACATATAGTAACTAAGATTGTCGAGTATTAGTAACTATTTTGCCTTAATTTTTTTTTAAAAAATCGATTTTTTTAAGCAGCCTTGGTCTTGGTCTTGCAACAGTTAGGCAGCCTTGGTCTTGGTCTTGCAAAGTGCACTTTGCAAGACCAAGACCTATTTTGGGCAAAACTAATCAGAAGCCTGAGGCATGTGACTCTTTACTGTGGTGTCAGAATATAGTTCCCTGAAGTCCTGATGTGGATGATTTGTTGATGTAGAAGGCTGTTGTGCAAATCGTGATGCTACTAAATAAAAGTTAAAGCCCTATTCTTCAATGACTTGTAACTATTTTTGTACAATATGTTTTTTTTAAAAAACATCTTATATTACAAACATGTGTGTATAGTGCTTTTAAAAATATTGTGCCTCTGGTACAGCGTTGTTACCCCCTAAAACGCAGATTTTGTTTTCTCCTTGACCCACACTATACAGCATGTACATGATAACATATAGTAAATGATTAAAACAACAAATTAATTAAATTTATTCCATAATCAAAACATAAATTATTTCACAAAAAATATATGTGATAAATAAAGCTGTGACATAAATGTCATCTAAAAATGTAATCTTGACATAAATGTAATTTAAAAATCATCTTGAGTTGAATATGTGATAAAGGAAACTATAAAGATGAATAGAACAAAACATGTAAGATTTAATTAAAATTAAAAGAGAAAACATTAAAAATTGTAATAGAAGAAAAAGTTCTAATAACTTATCTCAAATAATTCAAATATACAACAAATTTTCTTCTTAATATCAAACATAAACAACTTCTTGTATACATAAAAATCCTTCTAAGAGGCGTCCTTCTGGTTCAATAAATCATTTTTCTTGATACATTTTCCGTATGACCATTTTCTTGTACGCATTACAGCTTCATACGAATTCTTTTTCCCACGGTATTCATAAATCAACAGTTCATCACAGGAATCTAAAACAAATGATTAAATAGTTAAACTATGTACTATTAATACTTAAATAATTGTTATTTAAAATAATATGAACCTTTTTGGACTAATTGTTAGTCAAATAGGTCAACGATCAGAAATTTTAAGTATTAATAAGAATTCGGTTCGATATTTTAAAAAATGCATTATGAGGCTCTTTGTTTAAAAACTCGACCTCATTAATTCCACTATGGATGAATCAAAAACCAATGCGTTCGATTCCCATGTCTAATTCTTAAACAGGACTCTTAGTCATCAGGATTTAATTTTGGGAAACTTTTTTTGTTAATAAGGAAGAAGAAGAAGAAGAAACTATATAAAATGGTGTTCTTGAAGTCCTCTTAAAAAAAAGGAGAGAAAAAAAACTTGAATTACAAAAACAATAATGTTTATTGGCTAACTAGGACTAACTTTTTTCTTGACATGTACTTACATTTAGTAGCAGTATTTGCATTATAATTTATTATAAATCAATATAATTATAGATATAATAGAATTATACCTCAGGAACACATGGAACAGACAGTTCCTAGGTACCTACCAAATTTGAAGGATGCAGGGAACAGTTTCTGATGCAAAAGCTAAAATCTGCTTTGCAGAAGTGCAATGGGAAATCAGTCCTCTGAAATCACAATGACTTTTAAAAATTAATTTGATTTTTTAAGAGAACCCGAAGATTCAAAGCCGATAGCACAAATCGCTGCCTATCTACTCCCATCCACTGGCCGCCACACAGGGGTTGAAAGGCGGAAAACAAATATTTTTTTAAGGTATTAGTTATATACAGTTATTTTCGCCAATGTATAAATAGATTAGTTACCTAAGATATTTCACTAATTCAATCGGTAAAATGTTAATTTTTAACGTTGTACGAGCCATTAAAATCCGATCATGGATTAATGTTTGATTTACAACAAAAATTGTTCGACACTATTTTTATTATTGCCATTAACATTTTGTATGTTTGGTACGATTTCTCTTTATAATCAGCTATTCAACGATACATTGCTTGAAAAAAGAAATTGCTTATTCATAGTTTCAGATCCACAATACTAATTTGATAAAGTATTAAAATAAAAAAAAATAAAAAAAAAGATTGTTGGTCCTGACCTTTCGAACGCAGCCAACCACAGGACTAACATCAATTTGTATATTAAAACTAGATTCATAATAAGATATTGAAACAGATTCCAGCTGCGTCCATCTGCGTCTGTAATTTAAACTTATTGGTTTATTTTTGTTTATTACTGCTACAGAAATGAGGTTTCTCCGAAGGATCGCAGGGAAAACGAGACGGGACTGCATTCGCAACGAGAGAATCAGGGAGGAATTGGGAGTTCCCCCGATGAAGGATGTCCTAAAGACTCGGCAGCTTAAGTGGTTTGAGCATGTCCACAGAGATCTATTAAAGTCTATGGACTACGTCCCCAATGGCAGAAGACCGCGCAGCAGACCGAGAATGTCGTACCTCGAATACGTAGACCGCCTGTGCAAAAATAGAAATACAAATATATGCCGAGACAGAAATATTGCAAGAAACAGGGAAAATTGGCAATCCTGGTTAGACGCTCCCCTACGCTGAAAGGCACTACAGGGTGATGCAAAAGAAGAAGAAGAAGGTTTATTTTTGAACGAGTGTCTATTTGAAATGAAAAGATTATTTGCACGAAAATAAACAAGTGCATAGCTTTAAGTATATTGAGTAAAATACAAATTGATTTATCTTATTGTTATATTTCAAATTAGTCATTGAGCCCTAATAATATCAATTAATTGTTTAAAAAAAAATTGGTTAGGTTTTATTTATTCGCATTACAAACCAAAACTACATCGTATTTTTATTATATGATACATAAATTACTATATCTTTGTATTTTATTTAAAATATTTTCCTTAGATTTAATTAGATGTTTAAAAAATGTAAAATTAAATTTTAAAAAATGTCTCTTCAACTTCTATTTATTTCGGATTAAAAATCAGGAACTCCGTCTTATTTTTATTTTTTAGTATACAAGTTAGTAAATTTTTAATTAATTCGAATTTTAAAAATAATTTTATAAAATAAGTTTTTGGTATTCGGTATTAGCACGCCATAAATTCTCAATATTTCATCTTCTTGCAATTTGATGTCATTGCTTTTATTTATTTTATAAACAATTTTATATTTTTTAAGGAATGGACATCTCACAGATTGACTTACTACTTCAATTGTAAATTTTTTAAAGCACAATATTACCCCGCTCATCCACCAAAGGATCGAGAAATAACCAGCTAAAATGAAACCTGAGCCTAATATTTCAGTGTTTTACAGAAAAAATCCAATATTCGGTAAAAATTAAAATTAAAAGTGTCCACAAAAAATAATTTATAGCTTGTATGAATATTAATATATGGTGCATTTAAATTTATTAGGCCAGCTTATTGTGACTTTTCTTGAATATATGATTTAATTTAAATGTATAAACGATTTCTCGCTATTTAATAGTCTTCACAAGGTCTGTTAATTATTTATTTTGCTTAACCGAACCTATTTGTTTACACCAATTAAAATAAAATTATAAGTACTGCCTAGGCTATTGAAAAACGTAAAATACATAATATTTCTTCTTTCACACCATATCAAGATTTTCCGCTATTTGTTACCCCATTTATTTTTACCTTTATTAGTTTGCTAACCCATAAGTTCTCTTAATATATGTTCACAGGTCAAGGCTGATTTTAATAAAAAACAACTACCTCATTTATTTCAATAATTCAGTTAGATGAAACTAGCCTATTCTGAGAGAAAAAAAAAATTCTTTCCGTATTAATCTTTTACCACTGGATAATCAGGAGAGCCGGTTAAGCAGGGTTATACTGCATATATTTTATTGGGAATTAAGTTATGATTATGATAGCATCGAAAATATTTTCTTGTGACTTACATATCGGTATTGCCAGTGTTTGTTCTCCGATTTCCAACCACTGCGCGTCATCCAAACCCAACTTCCGAAGATCAGTTTTAACACAATCCTCCAACAGATTGGCTCTACTACCACCCCAACTTTTACCAGTCGGCAAAGGAAATGTTAACCTTTTAGGGATTGAATGGCGACAAAGCTATCATCTAAATTAAATTTATTGAGTACAAATCATGCAATTTGGTGTTGTGCAGCCGTCGTAATTCTCCAGGTAAAGCTTGGGACACATGCCCGACCTTGATTGGATCAATTTTGACCAATGCCTAAATGGCGCTAAAAAAAAAACTGCATTCAAAATATTAATTTAAAAATTTTGAGTAAATTAATTAAATAAATTATTTTTCATTATGTAGATTTGACCTTGTTATTTATATACTGATTCATTAGTTTATTGATTAGAATAAATTAATCAAAATTAGTCTTTGATTGCAAATTTATTGAACGTTTCTAGGAAAACTTCGTCCCCATCTTCAGCAATGTATTGCTCTCCCAAGAAATTGAGTAAGTCATAAAATTAAATATAATAAGGTTGGCTGTATTGAACCAATGTTATTGTATTGAATTTCGTGACTTAAAATCAAAGACTAATTTTGACTAATTTATTCTGACCAATAGGCAAATGAATCACGAAAAATAAATTATTTTTAAATATAATTATGTACTGGAGTGGATCAGCTGATGCGAAAGTTGTCTCCTCTCTCAGTTTTTGCCTAGTTTATAGCGGAATCTCTCTGATTATTTACGAAATACAGTTAAAGTGTACATCAGAGCAGTTGATATTTACTGTTGACATCTTTTTTTTTGTTATTTTTAATTTTTTTTTTCTTCTTTTTCTTTTCTCTTATGATATGCGGTATGATCAGCAAGTGATGGCCAGTAAGGTGCCCAAGAGGACTCGGTCAGACGGCGTTAGTACACCACGTGGTTCACCAGCCAAACAAAGGACTCGTCGCTGCCTACGAGAAATACCTCCAGTGACCAAAGTGAACACTTCAGAACCAGAACCTCAGCCCCAACCAGGTACGTCTTCGCAAGAAATGATTGAAGAATCGCCTTTCTTTACTCCAAACCCCTACCAAGTGCTTCAAAATGACCGAGAAGTAATGGAGTCTGCAGCAATACCCAGAGAACCAAAGCCTCCTCCGATATTTGTGAAAAATATCAAAAATTTCCAGATGTTCTGCACCCAACTAAATAAAATCTGCTCTGGCAGTTATTCATGCCTTAACAGGACCAATGACACCAAAATAACACCTGATTCTGCTGAAGCCTACCGAAAAATAGTGAAGTACTTATCAGAAACAAATGCGAATTTTCACACTTACCAGCTGAGGCAGGAAAGAGCGTTACGAGTAGTGATAAGAAATTTACACTCCTCAACCCCCACTGAAGTTATTAAAGAAGAACTAACGACGCTTGGTTTCAATGTACGCCAGGTAACAAACGTTTTGAAGGAGGACAGGGAGCAGCCAGGATTACGAAATAGGATCCCACTACCATTGTTTTTCGTGGACTTGGAGCCATCACCAGGTATCGAAAAAATATATGATATCACAAGAATATACTACACAATGGTGAAAGTTGAGAAGCCATACCCCAAGAGAGACATCGTGCAGTGCCATAATTGTCAGACCTATGGCCACACGAAGACATATTGCCACCATCTGCCGCGTTGCGTGAAGTGCGGTGAACAGCACAAATCTGTAGAGTGCACCAAACCTATACAAGATCCAGCAGTATGTGCCCTATGCTTGGAGGGACACCCGGCCAACTACAAAGGCTGCCAAATTTACAAGAATCTCAAAACCAGACACCAGAAAAACCGGATTCAAGATGAAGCACTAAGAACAAGAAGAGAGAGAGAGCCTTCCAGAATTGTAAACAATGATGTATCATTCTCCCAACTACTTAGAGGTAAGACTTCAACCGATAAATGTCAAGCCCTGCCACAACAACAACCTCAACCCCAACCTCAAAATCCTCTTCATCCTAATATACCTAACCATCAACAACAAATTCCTCATATTCCTCCTCCTTCAAATGCAACAGATCTCACAAGTTTGTTAGCATCTTTCCTCACCGATTTCAAATCCCTTGTTACTCCACTCATATCACTCCTCACGAATCTCGTATCTCACCTCATCCCTCCTTTAAAAAATCGTTAAATGACTCACATCCATAAACCCATATCCATTCTGCTTTGGAATGCAAATGGTGTTAGAAATCACGTTGACGACCTAATAGCTTCATTACTGGACAAGAACATGGACGTAGCACTAATTACGGAAACACGACTGACCAGAAAACAACATTTAACAATACTTCAATACATAACATACAGCACTGACCATCTTGTCCAATTAAACGTCAAACATCATCAATGGGGTTCTAGAACCACGAATTCTCGTGGCAGAACATTGTAATCTGCACACAATTCCTAAAGTTTCAGTATCCTTCCTCCTAACTCACCTACATACTGGCCCACAGATCCTAACCGCAATCCCGATATCCTTGATTTTATGTTCCTCTGTTATGGAAACACTCCATTATTATCCTTTTCCCAAAACCAAGCAAATCTCCCAATAGCTCAACATCCTATACACCCATTAGCCTACTCCCAATCCTTTAAAAAATTTTGAAAAGATCCTTTTGAAACGAATCCTACCCATTATAGAATCCCAAAATATTCCTTCCCATCAGTTTGCTTTTCGTTCTCAACATTCTACTGTTCAACAAGGACTCCGAGTTGTTGATCATATTTCCTCAGCCCTAGAAAACAAGGAATACTGTTCGGGTGCATTTCTGGACATTGCACAGGCATTTGACCGGGTATGGCACTCCGGACTGCTCTTCAAGCTTAAAATCCATTTACCTCAGTTCTTGTACCTAGTCCTCCGATCCTACCTCTTTGACCGCTCCTTTCGAGTTCCCTGTGGAACAGAATTTTCCAATATCTACTCCGTTAAAGCCGGTGTTCCCCAAGGCAGTGTCCTGGGTCCCGTGCTTTACATCATCTTTACTGCTGACATCCTTGTTCATCCCGATACTTTCCTTGCAACATTCGCTGACGACACCGCAATCTTATCATTCAACTCTGATCCCGAAATAGCATTCTTAAATCTCCAAAGCCACCTCACCTTGATTGAGCACTGGTGTAATAACTGGAGCATTAAAGTTAATGAATCTAAATGCCAACATATATATATACATATATTTGTATTTATTTATAGGCAAATATTTCTGATAAAAATTATAAGAGTGGTATTGAAGTTATATTTAAGCGTTTAAATAGATAAGGAAATAGGAA
Organism: Nezara viridula; assembly: GCA_928085145.1. Taxonomy (NCBI): domain Eukaryota; kingdom Metazoa; phylum Arthropoda; class Insecta; order Hemiptera; family Pentatomidae; genus Nezara; species Nezara viridula. Next base: position 183,535,457 of record OV725078.1, on the reverse strand, counting down.
AGAATAGTTTTGATCTTTAGTTTATTATTTTCAATAATCAACATTTGTAATCGACCAAGAAAAAAAATATTAATATTAAAATATTAACTCCCCCTCAAAATCTGAGGTTTTATCTTTAAAGACAAATAGAATCCGCAAATCGAATAAAAAAAAATCTGGTGCTGTGCGCGTTTCACACAACGTTTACTTACCACCCTCTTCTTAGCAGAAATAAGTACTTTCATATAAAGCGAAGTGAAAGTAAAAATTATAGACTCTATATTTATTTATATTTCATTGTGGGTGTTTTTATTTGTATCAGTACCCTCATATATACAAATTTTAATATTTATATAGCTGTAATCTATACAATTAAATATTAAATAATACCAACGATAGTATTTATGAAAACCAAATATGTATGTTTATATAATATTGGCGGAGTCCGTGTTATATTAATCTCATGATACGTATGGAAGCGTGTTCTAATCTTTCGGGCGAGCTTATATGCGCTCGTATTCCTTTGGTTCCTCAGTTACAACTATTCTCCGTTACGATCTCTTATTCCTTCTTTAGTTATATATCAAATTCTTTTATATTTTATATTTAACCATTTTTTATATTAGAATTTAATGTGAAATGGTCAATTGTTTCAAATAAAAAAAAATTAAAGGTACTTAAGAGGAAGCTAATATTGAAAATTAGCCATTTAAGCCCTGTAAGAGAATATAAATCGGAATAAAAACTATATTTTATTTAAAACTGCTTAATTGTACACTGATATGATGCATTTAATCAAAATCGTTGGAGTGGTTTTCGAGATAATTGTAAAAATGTGTTTAGTTCATTATATAAAGTGCCGGTTAGCCGATTTTGACGAAAAAGTTGGTGTTACATTCCTAGTATATAAAAACCTAAATATGCAATTTCACTTTTGTACGACTTTTCATCTCTGAGATAGACAGTTAACACACACATACCATTTTGCAGGACTTTATTTGGAGTCAGGGGATCTCAAAACGTATATTTCTGTTGAAAACTCAAATTCAAAAATTGTCGCGATCGCAATACTATATATTATATATATAGGTAAGTGAGAGTAAAAAGGATATTATAAATGGTCATTTTAATCTTTATGAAATTTCCTAAATAAATAACGTATTACCAACTATCCTCGCGCGGGCTCATTACCGCGTATGGGGAGCGTCCCACGGGTGGCGGATGTGGGGATGGTCGGTGGAAATTCCTTGGAAGTTCCTCCCGGCTAAGTCCGATGGACTCGCTGACCAACAATGAGAGGGGCCCTCCAGACTTGCTGGAGGGAGGGGACCTCCAGACTTGCTGGAGGTAGGGGCCCACCAGACTTGCTGGAGGGTGTGACGTAGGATTGAACGCCCTACTCACATATCTTTAGTTCACCAAACACCACAAAAAGTCATGGATCTCCCTAAGGTAAAACGCTCATTATCCGGAGGTAAACTAGTCCCCCGTTCGGGTCTCCGGGTGGGGACTGCTTTAGGGGATTCATGCCGCAAGTTGAAATATAGGGATTTAAATATTGGTACGTGGAACGTAAGGAGTTTAAACACAGCAGGGGGGCTAAAATCGGTCGCGAATGAGGTAAATGGGTACAATTTGGATGTCGTGGCTCTGCAAGAGGTTCGCTGGCCAGGGGAGGGCTCGATGAGGGAAGGAAAGTACACTATTTGGTACGGAGGAAGCGGGAATCATTGTTTAGGTACCGGGTTTCTAATTAGGAGTAGATTACTATCCGCTTTGAGGGACGTACAATTCTTTAGTGATAGAATTTCGGTAGCTACATTTCAGGGACGTTGGTTTAAAATCGCATTAATAAACATACATTGTCCGACCGAAGACAGTGACGATGAAGTCAAAAGTGAATTTTACGATAAACTCGAATGGGTTTATGATAAACTACCGCGAAACTACATGAAAATAATTGTAGGTGACGCGAACGCAAAGGTAGGAAGGGAAGAAGTTTATATTCAGACGATTGGTAAAGAAAGTTTGCACGAATATAGTAATGATAATGGGATCCGTCTGATAAACTTTGCCATCTCGAAAAATCTGGTAATTAAAAGTACGACGTTCAAACGTAAGGATATTCATAAATATACTTGGACATCGCCGGATTCGCAAACACGAAATCAAATCGATCACGTCTTGATACAACACAGCTGGCAAAGCAGTATAATCAATGTACGGTCTTATCGCGGAGCAGAATGTGGGTCGGATCATGAATTAGTAATCGCGAAACTTCGACAAAAACTTAATATAAAAAAGAGAAAAGAAAACCGTTTCGATTTTGAGAATTTTAATTTGGAAAAATTAAAAAATCCATCAATTAGAAACCAATTCGAGCTAGATGTTAAGAATAGGTTTGAAGCTTTAGAGCTTCCTGACGAGGACCACGATGATATTGACAAGTTATGGGTAGAGATCAGGGATAATATTAAAGCGGTCGGTAACTCGTGTCTAGGAAAAAAGGAAAATAAGAATAACAAACCGTGGTTTGATGAAGATTGCTTAAACATGTGCGAAAAAAGGAAAGCCGCTAAATTAAAAGCTCTAAATAATCCTAGCGAAGACAATCTGGAATACTTCCGAATCTCAAAGAACGAAACGACAAAATTGCTCAAAAATAAAAAAAGGGAGTATCTCAAAAATAAAATAATTGAAATAGAAACTAATAGAATCGAAAATAACGTAAGAGACATGTACAAAGGTATAAACAGATCACGTAAATATGTAGGGCCCGTAACGTCTGGAATTAGGGATGATAATAACAATATTCTGACCGATCCGGTTGACATATTGAATAAGTTTAAGGACCACTTTGACAATATTTTAAATACGGGAAATTATGATCTGTGTCCTCCTTCTGAGTACCAGAGTGCTGAACCGTTGATAGAAGGACCAAGTAAAGAGGAAGTTGAAGTAGCTATCGGTAAATTAAAATCATATAAAGCAGCGGGAATCGATAATATTCCTACTGAACTAATTAAGGCATGCGGGGAAGCTGGAGTTTCTAAAATACATCGCTTGGTTGAAAAGATCTGGGTGAACGAGAAATTACCTGAAGAATGGAAAGAATCTATTCTTATTCCGATTCACAAAAAGGGTCCGAGGACGGATTGTAATAACTATCGAGGAATTTCACTCCTTCCGGTATGTTATAAAATATTCACTGTAATCTTAACCAGTCGAATCACGGAATACGCCGAGGAAATTATCGGAGACTACCAATGCGGATTTAGACGGAATCGTTCGACTATTGATCAAATATTTTCTTTACGGCAAATATTAGAGAAAAAATTGGAGTATAACGGTATTGTTCACCAGCTGTATATAGATTTTAAAAAGGCTTACGATTCTATTGACCGCCAGAAACTGTATAATATTCTAATCGAGCAGGGAATTCCAAAAAAACTAGTAAATCTAGTCAGGATGTGCTTGACGGAGACACTCAATAAAGTTAGAATCGGTAATAATTTGTCCGAAAAATTTGAGGTTCGTTCGGGCTTAAAACAGGGGGATTCTCTTTCGCCTGTCCTGTTCAATTTGGCATTAGAACATGCCATTAGGGAGGTAATGCGTACCGAGAAAGGGTTGGATCTGGGCGGGACAACATCCGTGCTGGGCTATGCTGATGATCTGGTACTGTTAAGCGAAGACGTTGAAACTATAAAACTAAATACGACAACGTTAATGAAAGCCGGTAAAGAACTAGGACTCGAAATAAACGTGGATAAAACAAAATATATGGTTAGCTGCAAAAATGGCGTTATTGCGGGTGATATCGATATAGAAGGAAATATATTTGAACAGGTAGAGAAGTTTAGGTATCTAGGTTCTACAATAACTAGAAAAAACGAAATTGAAGAAGAGATTAAGGTTAGACTGAAGGCGGGGAATGCTTGTTATTTTTCTGTGACAAAACTACTCAGTTCGCGCCTCTTGTCCCGAAACTTAAAAATTAGAATCTATAAAACAATTATCTTGCCTACAGTTCTTTATGGATGCGAAACTTGGCCGCTTACATTAAGGGATGAGCAGCGTCTTAAGGTTTTTGAAAATAAAGTATTGCGTAGAATATTCGGACCGAAGAAGGATGAGTTAACCGGAGAGTTCAGACGGTTACACAACGCCGAATTGCGTGAGCTATATCCGTGTAATATAATTGAGGTAATTTCATCGCGGCGAATCAAATGGGCTTGTAAAGTTGTTGGGCTTAGTAACGAGAGAATTCCTAAAAGGTTAATATTTGCTGTGCCGAATGGTAAGCGTCGGAGGGGTAGACCGAAGCGAAGGTGGGAAGATTGCATTAAAGCTGATCTGAAGGGACTGGGTTTGGACGGCGAACGGTGGAGGGAGGTGTGTAACAAGCGATTGGTGGTGTCGGCATCGAACCTTCGGGTTCGCTAAGCCTTATTATTATTTATTATTATTTTATTACCAACTATAAAATTTTAAAATAATGTAAATTAATTTATTAATGTTCTTAGGATTGAATAGGTATTCTGTTTTGAATCCAGTCGCGGCATTAGGACCTGGCAATTGGTCAGTAGCGCCGGCCTGGAGGGGGCCTCAACCACTTGTTTGGAATAAAATAATACAACGATTAATAAGAGAGTAATTAATTTTAGCTCATCAATAAAGTTACACATATTAGAGACATTGGATAAAATAATAAAATATAACAACTTAATATGAAACAGGTTAAGAAATAAATTTATTTTTTTAGGCGGGGGTGGGGAAGGATGTCATTGTCAGGGGTAGTCGAATGTCTAAGGCCGGCACTGTTTGTATCATTATATAAATTAAAGTAAAATCAAATTCACCAGTAACTTTAAACAAATCTTGATTGAACTTGGTTAAAAGATATTTAACTTTTGGACAGTATTACTAATTTAGATTAATAATAATAACAAGAAATCAATAAGACCGGGCATACACGTTTCAGCATACCTGTCAGGTAAACCTGCACAGTTAAATCGGAAAGATATACCTGTGCAGCAGGGGTGACCATCTCCCCTAAGACCGATGGCGCATTGCCCCCCTCACTTATATAATTAATATGTATCTATATGAGATGTGTCTGAATGGGACAACAGCCAGGGTTGGCTATGCGGATGATCTGGTCCTGTTAAGCGGAAAAACGGAAGCTATAAAACTAAATACGTCAACGCTAATGAAAGCCGGTAAAGAACTAGGACTCGAAATAAACACGGCTAAGACAAAATATATGGTTAGCTGCATAACTGGCGATATCGATATAGAAGGTAACATGTTCGAACAGTTAGACAAGTTTAAATATCTAGCGTCTACGATAAGTATAAAAAACGAAATTTGAGAGGTGATTAAGGTTAGGCTGAAGGCGAGAAAGGCTTGTTATTTTTCTGTGACAAAACTACTTAGATCGCGCATCTTGTCTATTTAATTTAAAGACTAGAATCTATAAAACCATTATCCTACCTACAGTTCTTTATGGGTGGGAAACGTGGCCGCTTACATTAAGAGATGAGCAACGTCTTAAGGTTTTTGAAAATGAAGTATTGCGTAGAATATTCGGACCGAAGAAAGAGGAGTTAACCGGAGAGTTCAGAAGGTTGCACAACGCCGAGTTTCGTGAACTGTATCCAGTTAATATAATTGAGGTGATTACATCGCGGAGAATCAAATGGGTTTGTAAAATAGTTGGGCTTGGTAAAGAAAGAATTCCTAAAAGGCTGATATTTGCTGTACTGAATGGTAAACGTCCGAGAGGTAGACAGAAGCGAAGGTGGGAAGATTGGGTTAAAGACGATCTGAGGGAACTGGATTTGGAAGGCGAATGGTGGAGGGAGGTGTGTAATAAGTGATTGGTGGTGTCGGCATCGAAACTCCGGGTTCGCTAAGGCTTTTATTGTTATTATTATATGAGATGTAATGTCAATGTTAGTTAAAAAGATAGTAGATAAAATATTGGTTTGTTTCTCGAGAATATTAAAGGCACAATACATTAGCCAATTACAATCAACAAGTAACATCAGTAATAGTTTTAGAAGAGGCAACGGCTCCCCTCTACCCTTCTCTGCGTATGCCCAGGCCAAGAATTCATTATTATTTTGTTTTAAAGTATTTTTCCTTTTAAATAAGAACTTTATCTGAAATAATTGCGAGAGCGTTGTCAAAGTGGGGTATATAATTTTAAAATTGGGGGGGGGGGAAGGGAGAGGGAGGTTAATAACTTTGAGGTTGGATAAATTACTCTTTATTTTGCAACTTTCGCCATAAAACCCCCATTCGGGCACCCCTGCTATGCAGGCTAGAGCACACAGAAGCTTCGATAAACCGGAAGATTTTAGCACAGCCGAGAAATAGCTAGAAAACACGAAGGCAACCCGATTGATTTACTTGATTAAGAACAGTACAGGTATACCGGAGTGACTGACGCACATGTTCAGGTAGGTCTACACGCCTGCGCAGGTAGAAAACACTAAGGCAATAAGTATCTGTTACAGACGGTCCTGGGGGCCTTAATCATAGAAGCACAGTTTTTACTCACTGAGCTGCCCTATTAGCTCTATGTATAAATCAGACCTAGGCAAAAAATATTTCATAATGCATTATTTAAAATACTACGTATTTTGAATTTCTAAAATTCAATTTTAAACATCTAGTATTTCAATTACCACTTACTTTTGAATTCAACCACTTAATTATTTAATTTACGAAGTATTTAAATTTCCATTATAGAATACTTTTTCTGTAGACGATTTAAATATTTGGTGATTAAAATTGTATTTTAGAAACATACTTGGTATTTTAAACAAAGTATTTTAAAATACTTCTATACTTAGCTCTGGTATAAATATATCTTCTTCATTTTAATTAAATTCTATTTGGGAAGTTATTTTCATTAGCTTAGTTTCTTTTTGTTTAGATTAGTTTATATGCATTTACTTTTAGTAAATTAATTATTATTCTGTATTATTTAATTCGAATGGCATGTGAATGTGCTCTTTGAACACTATTATAAATGTCCTTAATTGTGACAGATTTTAATATCTCTCAATAAATATTTTAAAAAAAATATATATATCAAATGTTACCGTAACATTGTAATAAAATATATTAATATTTTTTTAACAAAGGGATACTTATTATCTGTGATACTTTGTGATTTGCGTAATACATTAATATTTAATATATTTTAATATATTAAAATAATATTAATATGCATTAACATTAATAAAAATTATTCGTTTAAATAATAATAAATATGCTTTGTAATTATTATTTAGAAAAAAACTTAATGATTCATCAAATTAGGATTAAGAGAACATATTAAAATGAATAGGCAAAGCAGGCGTTTTTTTGTCACAAAGGAGCATTGTTGTCATCGACAACAATACTATCTATTGAAAACGTTACAAAAAAAAAGTTATCAAACTTAAAGTAATTAAAAAAAACAGGCAACAATCTCATTCCTTGCTTAACAATTTTACAATAAATAAACAATTAGAATCATAATATTTTACTGCCGTTAAAATAATTTATACAACCTCAGGTTATATGACCAGGCAGAAATGAACTTGGCCCTATCAGTTATTTAATATTCTATCGGTTTTCGTAAAAATAATTTAATCCTTCTTTTATATCGATAATTTATTGTGAACATAGGAATATATGAACATAAAAATATTAATGTTTTACTTTGTATGACTTACTTAAAAAAAAAAAAAAATAGCCCGAAAGTTTTAAGATTTTTCATTATATCAATTGTTTGGAATGATAACATTTTTAAAGTAATCCATTAAGTCAAATTCAAATGATTTTTTATAATTTCCAACATATATGTTATAACATATTACCTTTTATTTATAATTTCCACAACCAGCAAATAAATTACCGATAAATCTACATAAAATATTATTTTAACTAAATATTGAGGCTTAAATGAACAATAAGTAGCTACAGTAAATATAATAAATTATAATGTTTATAATATGATTTGTTTGTAAACGTTTGTTAAGATACAAACAAATTCCTTACATAAAATTGATATAATTATTATTAGTATTGAAAAAAATAATTTAATTAAGAAACTAACCCACTAAATACCGAAGAAAAATACACACTTTAAGAGAATACAACACAAAAGTACACATTTAAAAATTTAAAACGTTTGATCCCAAATATATATATGCAATTCCAATGTACATTGTAAAACCTTAATGATTAAAGCTATTAAATATTATAATAATAGTACTTACTTTACTAGTAGAACTCGTATTCGGAAGAGGTTTCTTCACCATCTTCAGTAGACTCAAATTCATCTTCAACATCGTATTCTTCATAAGGCAATTCATTTCCATTCATAAATGTAGCAAATCTTAGAAATAAGTTAAACAACCAACGGTAATAAGGCATGCGTAACTTAAAGCTAAAACTAATCCTAAAATAATTGTAAGTGAAGACTGGACGAAGATCAATGTCTAATATCTCAATGATCGGCATCCTGAACACGAGAGTCACACGAACGCACTGGCAGTTCTGTTTTTGATAACCCTTTAACTGCAAGTCACGTGACCGTTAAGAACAAATCAAAATGCTCCTTAAAGAAACTTGTCGCAAAATACTTTTTGATACTTTTAATATTTAAGATAACTTGTTCATTAATAATGTTTCGTTTATATATTCAATTAATTGACTTTATAACGAACATGAGTTGAAATAACTTATTAATTAATTAAGTAACTGTAGGTAAATGGTTGACTGTCGTGAATAATGAAGAGAAGATAGTAAAATAAAATAAATAGTAAAATTTCCATTTCTTATATAACTTCATATTTTTCTGTTTTACATTTTATTCTAAGATTCCCATTTTAATACTTATGTCACCTTTTTTGATTATGTTTACTTCATTATTCCACACTTTGTACCGGTTATTATTGTTTATCTCTTAGTTCTTACTATTGTCATTATTATAACAACTGCATTTTACTTTTTTTTCTTTTTTCCTACACTACTTATGTTTCTCATACTGTTATCTGGTTCTTTTCTTAGCCGTGATGATGTGACCTGAACTTCAGGTCGAAACGTCGGCAAATGTCAAAATAAATATTATCATTAATTTTTGCCTTCTTATTTGACTGATCACCCCAACTATTCTTCTCTTGATAATTAAGTAACTGTAACTGTCGAACCCATATACTGTTGTTTTATTAATATTACAATTTTAAATATCTAAAATTCTCATAATGTACTGGTCTAAATGTGCCATTTCAATTATATTTTATTTTTATAAACTAAAAGTAACACAAAATAAATTATTTACAAAGAAACTTGTAAAAATATTGGTTTACACTTCCATATTCTGAATTTTTTTTTTCAAAATATAAAAATACAACCAATTTGACCCTTTCAATCAATTTTTCAAAACTTTTACTTATTTTTGTTGCTATTTTATTTTAAATTTTTCAATGTTGGAAGGAGGGGGCAGGTGCACGGCCCTCTTGCTACCCCCAAATACCTTCTCTATTAAGTTGGTCAGTTTTAGGCCATTTCAATCAAACGTTTGGTTTGCATTAATGGAATTTTGTTGTTTTCAGTCCTCATAATGCTTAGTGAAATGTTGAATGTTATAGAATGGGTATTTTTGGAAATGTTTTGCACTTAATAATGATAAAAATTCATTTTTAAAAATTTTAATCTAAGGTTTTATTATTATCATATTTTAAATCCAACCAGACTCCTTTTTCTTGGAACAATACATGAATATCATTATAAATAAAATCGAAAGATACATTTCAGAATACAAAATTAAATCTTGAAATGAAATATGACTATTTTATTACTGTGAATGATCAGAATAAAGTAAATGTACCTATTATTTTCTGACATAAACATCCAAACACATATATACTAGAGAATGATATTCATTCGATATCAGTGGATGTCTTCCATGAATGAAAAAATAACTTTTTTGGACTCAAGTCCACTACGAATGTTGAGAATTTATGGACTTTGATCTGGCAAGATAAGTTCAAAATAGAATTTGTTAATTAACTGTTATTAGTAAGTGTAATTACAGAAATAAATAATGCTTATATAGATTTGGTTGTTTAAATATGAAGTATATGGCAGAATATGAGTTGCTTAAAAGAATTTGTGAACATGAATTGACCTAGGTAGATAGGCAAAGAGTTCCAAAAGAAGATAGCATGAAAGACAAAAGATTTGCTGAAGGAAGTGGCATTATAGAAGGGGATTGGATATATAGATCATTGGTTGAGTCAAGTATTTATATACTGATAAGAGGATCGTAGAGTAAGGGAGTTCAAGGATGTAGAGATATTTTTGGTTCTAAAGATAGGAAAAGGAAGATAACAAGGAGGAATTGCTGTAAGGAAGTATAATAGAGATCCACTTCTTCTTTTTTTCAATGGCACTACAGTCCTTGCAGAACCCTGACCTCCTCCACAATTCTCTGCCATTTATCTCTGTCCAAAACCATTCTTCTCCACCTTCAGACTCTAATTGTTTTCAAGTCTTCCTCTATGTCTTCCAGCCACCACAATCTGGAACGTCCTGTTCTTCATCCTCCGCCAGAGTGTCCCTCAAAAAGTTTCTTCGGGATACACCACTCTTCCATCCTCTGTAAATGCTCCAGCCACCTAATCTATTCTTCTTGTTGCAGGTGACAACATCAATTGCCTTGTATAAATCACGGAGCTCCTGTATGTGAATATAAATATATATAACTTTATACAAACACTCACCATACACATATTTTATTGGACAATTCCAAACACAAGCCTTGAGTCACTTAAATGCATGTAAACATAGAACCCATCAAAGTTTCCATATTTTATGTATCATCATAAAAAATTTTTAATTATAAAAAACAGAATACAAATACTAAATACTTTCTGTTCTTAGTATTTGTATTCTTAGTATTTGCACCCTGACCTCAAATTATTAAATATGAAATTTGTCATTAACTCATTGTTTATTAATCATTATTTTTATTTTTAGTTCTAAATATTTTATAAAATAATATACATTAAAATGCTTAAATACTGGTATTTTAAAATTTATTTAGTTATTTCTTTTTGAGGTAGTGTTTTTAACAAATTTATATTAATTTACTAATATTTCTTTTTTAACAACTATTTTTTTATTTTTTTTATAGAATTCATTGATTGTTTCCATTTTATTTATTAGTGCTGAACTCTTCCTTTCAACGTGTCAATATCTGAATAGAATATCAAATTATAATTTATTTCAAACTTACACTTATGGAATCAGATGTTTTTATGTTTTTTTAAACTAAATATTAGTTAAAAATTGTCAAAAGAAAATAACAGTAAAAAGCCACAACAGATAAAAAAGTTTTTAAATCATAATATTTCCATTTAGAAGCCTGACAATTAAATGATTAGCATAACTTTTAATGTATATATAAACTATTTTATTGAAACAAATAAAAAAATATGATTGACACATGTAAATATGTGACTATGTCCTATTTTATTACTCTAATATTAATTACCCTTTGCCATAGACGTTTATACTTGTAGGATTTAGAAATATAAATAAGATTCAATTATTATAATTTACTAGTTATTTACTGATTTTCTTATACTATAGATTGTATGCAATACAATTACTCATCAATATGCTGTACAATAGATTTTGTTTATAAAGCTATACTGCACAGTATTTGTTAATCATTTAAATTTCATAACTGGTGAGTGAGAGGCGCTGGGATTACCTAGAATCCTGCCTTTCCTTCCATGAGTGGGGAGAAAGGCTTGGCTTGAAGATCTTAAGAGAATGAATTGTGTAAATATTGTATAAAAGCATGTGTGTATTTAAGTAAGTGATTAGTTTAGTTCCTTTTTTTAAAGTTTAGTTTCTTATAGTTTATATACATATAATTTTAGTATTATTATTTTGCTGTTATTTGTTGTACATAGTGTGAATGATCTACTCTTTTATCACTATTACTGTTGTCCTCAAGGTACTATTTCGCCAGTACTGCCCATGTCAGCGATGGCTTGCTACAGTGGCTTAATAATACAGTGGAGTCATATGAAGTCACTTTTTGATTGGATGGCCATCTTGGATTTTTCCTTGCTACCTGATTGCTCTATAGCCACCTCAAAACTGCTAAATTTTCTTAACTATATTTTAGTTTAGAAGTTTAATTTTGTTGCTTTGGGATATATTTAGCTTATTAATAGATAGTTTTTATTGAACAGTTACACATTTTAGTGTTTAAAGTAATAGGTTTGGTTTCATCTTCCATGATAAGTTTCATCTTCACAGACTCTTATTTTGTTAGTGATATTTTGTTTAAAAGTTTAATTGTGTTGTTTTAAATTTAGTTTATTAATAGATAGTTTTTATTTAATAGTATACATATTAGTATTTAAAGTGATAAGTTTGTTTCATCTTCATAGACTTAAAATCGTGAATATACTTGTAATTCTTTACATTATTTTATTAATTTTACATTTTAATTCAGTGGTAATGAAAGAAAAAGATAAAAATCAAGTTTGAAATTTGGTTATATGAAGATAGTGTCTATATTTTGATGCTACTAGCTAACACTAATTAACAATAGTTATTGTTACTTTCATCATTAAAATATGAGTATAGTTGATGATCCTTAGCTTTATTGAGATCTCGAGTAACTAAAAGTTGTTTTCCTTTATGCCAGAATAAGTGATATTATTCTCATCTTGGCTGATTTTTAAGAAATAGATTGTTGTGTTGCAAAAGTTCTGAAATGAAATATTATTTCCTATGTTTTTCTTATAATTGAAATTCTAAAACTGTTAATGTTTATTTTAGATGGCTCAACTATCATTTAAGAATAATCAACTACATTCATATTTTTAATATTGAAAGTAACAATAACTATAAAGGAAACCAAATTTCAATTTTATACTTGAAACCAATGACTTCAAAATAAAATTGTATTAGCTAGTAGCTTCAAATTATAGAAATTATCTTCTATGACCAAGTATCAAAATTAATTTCCATCTTTTTATTTCATAACCACTTAATTACAAAGGAAAATTAATAAAATAAAGTAAAAAATTAAATGATTAAGCCATTTTCGAAACCTATATGAGCCAAATCAACTCAGTAAGAAATGATTTAAAAGAATTTTTCATAAAAAAAAATGAGTTCTGTTGATGAAGAACACATAATTAATTGTCACAATATTAAAGATAGTATTCTTAAGAGATTTATTGTATTTAGACTTAAAATAAATTCAATTAGTAAAAAGAATTTCCTTCATTTGTCTGTTTTAAGCAGTAAATCTGTAAATGTATATGTACAGCATTTATAAATTTAATTTCCTTTGTAAATAAATAAATATTGTCTGTTTTATCTTTCTTTTTTTTTTAATATTCCTTTGTTGATTAAAAACGTTTTCTTTTTCAAATAAAATTGGATAGTTCTTCAATCAATTGATAATTGATTGTATTTTATCCTTACAGTTTTATATTTCACTAACAGTTTTTTTTCTTGGTACATCCTATGAGATAAAATTAAAAATATATTATAGCCAATAATCTCCAATTTCCCAAAAAAGTGATGAAAAATATATAAAACAAGGGAAAGCTTAGATCCTGGACTAATGAAAAATTCAGGCTTGACGAACATTATTACAATTTATCATATTATAATTATTAATCCACTGCATTGATGACAGGTATGATGATATTTACTGGTAAATAGAAATTTTCAAATTATACAAAAACTAAGTTATACCACTCCAAAACAAATACTCTCCTACCACCTCTAACAGGCTTAAAAGTAAAATGAACAACTTTTTTCTAATTCAGATGCAATATACAATATCTACATTATGGTAAGAGGTATAGCATTTCATAAAAAATATTTTATTATCAATGATCAGAAATGATTCTATTAATCGAGGATCAAATTTTGAACTAAATTTAAATTTGTAATAATAGTGGATATATAATAGTTAGTGTTTCCCAAAATTGGTCTTGGTCAAGCACTTTGCAGTACCAAAACTAAGGCTGCCTGACTGTTGCAAGACTAAGACCAAGACTGATAAAAAAAAAATTCTTTTTATGAATAAAATTAAGGTAAAATAATCACTAAAACTCGACAATTTCGGTTACCATATGTAAAGAATTGGTATAACCAATATCGTTTGGAATTTAACTCTTAATTTTTTATTTGGGCTTAGTTAGGTTTACCATATCTGAAAAATTACAGTAATACCTATGTAATAATAAGCTAATAGGTAACTGCGAGGCATGCACAAGACCAAGACCAAGAGTCGTCTTGGTCTCGCATTTGGGCAACACTATTTGGTGTGTTCAGTCACAAGTAACAAAGCAAAAATAATTAAATTATATTTATTAAATTTAAATTAAATAGTATATATTTATTAAATAATTTCTTTTTATTAAATTTAAATTAAATAATTTATATTTATTAAATTTACATTTATTTAAAGTTTTTTTTTCAAAGGGGAATATTAATAATAAAAATAAAAATAGTTTCATGGTTGCTGTCTTAGAATTGAGTTTCTGGTTTTCCAATGAAAGTTAATTTTCACTCAGTTTTTGTTTAATGTTTTAATAGTTATATAAATTTGTTTGTAAAATTGGCCAATGAGAGAGTTAGATGAATAAAATGGAAATAGAAATATTTTATTTCGAAGTTTATTGGAATATATTTTATAAGAAGTTTAATAGAAAAAAACCAAATGTTGTTCTTTGATTTTATTATTTATTTTCGAGTGATGTAAGTGATTCAGATGCTTCATTCAGCTTGTCCAACTTCAATTCTATCTCCCAAACAATTCTAGTTAATAGTTGGTTGCAATAATTACTTTTTACATTGAAATAACAAAGAGAGACAATTCAAATATTAGTCCCGCCGATCCAATATGGCCGCCACATCGGTATGACCCCACTGTATTATTAAGCCACTGTATGCTTGCGGTTGAACACTAATTTAGTGGAATAGAAAGGAACATATTTCGTTGTCGCTGCTCGGATGTCTACTTATGACGTCATATCTAGGCTGCTCCAATCTGACCGCTTCTGAAGCAGTGAAGGCACTATTTTCCTGGCGAGACCGGCAGCGACCGCTATTTCTCGCTTGCAACCCCTGTTGCGTAGCTATTTCGCTGAAACTGCTCACTGCGGTTGTTATAACCTGCCTATAATCTTCGAACATTTCGTTCTATCTTCGAAGATAAAAAAATGGACTTACTACCGGTTTTTTATTCTTTTATATTTTATATTTGTATTCTTTTATTTATTCAATATGGTTTGGATTTATGTATATTTGAATTTCGCTGTAAAATAATGTTGGTGGAATAAATGAATAAAAAATCTTTTTACTTCAACCTTAAAAAAATAATTTACTACCGTGTTGTTTTAGTTTTAAACAAAATTTCTTATAATTTTGCCAGACTTGAAAGAAACAGAGGAAATATAATGTATCAACATGATTGTTAACATCAAAACAAAGCTCTGTAAATTATTATCAAAGTATATTAATAAAACAAAAACAACAAAAACATATACCTGAAGATATAAAAAAGTAAAAACAAAATTGTACAAAGTAATGTAACATGTGTGTGCATGTCAAGCAAACATGTCCAAGTCTGATGGTGAGTTGATGACGACGACCTGCTGGCCAACGTCTCGTTGACATTTCACCTTGCCTGCACTGAACCAAATGTATCTGATTTTCCCTGCAGACCTCTTTTGCCGGGCCAACCATTACAAGTGTCTGTTGGTTACGGACATAGCTTCGCTTAGGTAAATATTGAGGGCGTCATTTTCTTGCCATCCGAGGTGGCGTGTTGAAAAGTCCCTTACAACTTTTCGTCTCTGGACCAAATCATCCCTAAGCGACTGCCGGATGACTCTTACCACAAGCTGCCCAGGCGTATCGTCTTGCCTGGATCTCATCCGTTCTGTATAGTCTATGTCCTCCACCTTTAAACTCAGACCCAGGCACGTCCCCACGCTCATCACCAGGCCCATCGGAGTCTCTCCAGATCTCACTGGGACTCCTCTTATTTCTATTGACCTGGAAAGGTTCAATTGCCCACTTTTATTGAGCCTAATTTCGAGCTCCGACACCCGAGACTTGAGAGTCGTGTTTTCCAGGACCAGTCCGTCGATCTTAGAATTTTGAGCCTCCAGTGTTGACTCTATAGTGTCCAATTTCGCCGCATTCTCGAAAGTTATAGGGGCTTGCTTTTCGAAGGATATTTTAAATTCTTTCACGTCGTTAGCATTGGCTTCGAGGACGAATTTTAATCCCTTGACCTCTTCTGTAAGATTTTTATTGGCAGTAAGTAACAGTTGTGACGTGGCGTCACAGTTTGTTGTTGTGGAGCCGATCTTAGGGGGCAAAGCACTTATCTGTCGGTTGGATATTTTTCCGAGCCTTTTCACATTTCGGACTTTTTTTTCGTGATGCCTTAAGTGCTTCAAATTCACTCTGATCTATGTTTAAGCATTTTCCATGAAAAATAGCTTGACACGTTGTGATAGTGCATGTTATTGTTTTTTTTTTTCTTTTCTAACTATGGTCTGTCTGCAAATTGGGCATAGAACCATCTTGATAGTTGTGAGAAAAAAGAAAAAAAAATTACGTAAGTGACGTGGTAAAAAATTGACGCAACCCTAGCCTCGTCACTGGAGACACTGATTGTGTATGTATAGATGTGACAGATTGCAATACATCTCTATAAAGAAATTAAAAAAAAAAAAAATTCATACTGTAGTAATTGAAGGAGTTGAGGAGTTGAGCAGAAAAGCGAAGATTCTGCTATTTAAATCAGTTTTTCTCCCAGTGCTACTATACGGATCGGAGAGCTGAACACTCTTGGACCGCCAGGTTGTATCTGCAGAAATGAAATTCCTGAGGAAAATATCCCTATATATATTATTACAGTAAGGCTCGAAATCGGTTTTGTACCAAATATAAGCTCCTGTTATGCTCAAATACAATGAATGGCGCATCGTTGGATTCAAAATTTCACGGGGGGTTGGCGAATCGTATTTTCCGCTTTTGTTTTTCTTTCTAAAATAAATAAAGTCGATACATACATTTTGCTAGGATTCAATACTGGAACGGTGGCAGGTCTGTAGATCGATGCGGGACAGATTGGACCTTGAAGATTTTGATGCGTACAGCAAGACCTTGATAGTTCCTCCAGAACTATCGGATCCTGCGTTTTTAAGCCTAAAAACGTACTATTTTCGAGATAACGCAAGGCATGGGTTTCGCATCCACACAACCTGACGTTAATTGTAGTACCGGCATTAGATACATGTCTCATTTCGTCGACTTGAGGTCTCTATGATCGAGACAGGAGGAGTTTATATTATTTATCGATGATGTTTTTGATCGGCAAGCCATATCATCGTTAATTCTTCACCAAATCTCAAGATTGAGCCACCTATTTCGAAGGCTTCCTTCTCCTTCAGGCGGGCAAAATAGTCCAATCATCCCGAAAATTCAGCCAAACAAGTTATGAAAGAAAAGAAACTTTATTTGCGAATAACTAAAAAATTACACAATTTTCCCTGGGTTATTCTCATGATTATATAAAACATTACTAAATTGTCTACAAAAGAAAAAAAAAATCATTGAAATCGGTCATAGTAGTATTATTGACTACATCAATGTGGAATAACCCAGCCATTACAGTAAATGATGTTAGAGACATGAGAGGCACTGACCACTACATGGTTAGGGGTTTTGTGATGTTTAAAACAACCAAAGGGAAACTTTCACACCCTAGGAAAACCAAATCACGTCTAATAAAGTATAAACTAGATAGTCTTTTACAAGACTCAGTCCAAAATCTTAACCAATATAGACTGAACAAAAACTGATTGAGGAAGAGGATAATAAATATGGCAGTTTTAAAAGGTGTATCCATCAAGCAGCTTAAGAAGCTTATCGCAGAGAAGGGGGAAGAAAAATGAATAATAAATATTGGTGAGATATGGAATGTGAAAATGCTGGGAAAAATAAGAAAGAAGTATATGCGAAAAAGCTCTCAAACAAAAACTAGCAAACTGTTAAAGAATATAAAAATGCAAATAGATAAATTAAAAAGAAAAGGAAACGAGCAATCAGTAATTTTGGGATAGAAACTGCAAAATAATCGATTGATGCATGATGGATCAAAAAAACAGTCTGACATGGAAGAGTTTAAAGGCAACAAAACGAACCAAACCGAAGAGAAATGGAACTGATATATCTCCAGATATCTGGGTTCAGTATTTGTTAAGACTACTCAAGGAAGAGAGACTGGCCTATATTACTCAACCAACTAGTAGGATAACAGAAAACTGGGATCAGGAAGGTTTTCTACTCATATCAGTTGAAGAAAACATTCTCGCTCTGAAAGGAATGAAAAACCATAAATCCGCAGGTCCAAGTGTAGAAATAATAGAAACAACAGAACTAATAAAAAATGGACCGAAAGAACTTATCCAATCCCTTTCTAAGTATATAACTCACTGCATAACATTATCCTTATCTTTAAGAAAGGTGGTAAAAAAGTTTGTTCCAACTATAGTGGAATAACAGTGGACAGTAGCATGAGTAAGTTATATGGCAGGATCATTAAACAAAGGCTGAAAGAAGAATGTGGACATATCATCCCCGAAGAACAAGCTGGATTTAGAACTGGGCGGTCCTACAGTAATCACATCTTTGTAATTAGGAAACTCCTGGAGAAGGCAATCGTACACAATGAAGAAGTACATTTAATATTTGTAGACTTACAAAAAGCCTATGACACAATGCCTTTATAGAAACTGTAGGAAATGTTAGAATACTTCAACATAAGTACATACCTTAAAAAGCCATAAAAAGCTTATATGACGATGACAAAGCATGTGTTAAAACCGGAGCCTCTGTTAGTAGTAGTTTTTTCATGACGAAAGATTTAAAACAGGGATGTTTACCGTCTCCGCTTCTCTTTAATAATTATGTAGAAAGGGCACTTATAGAATGGTAGAAAAAATTTAGAGGTATGGACATAAAGATTGGGAATGATTGCCTATTTAATCTCCAGTTAGGTGACGACCAGGTACTTATTGCTTCAGAAGCAGAAGATATGGAATATATGATGAGAAAAACTCTCCAGGAATATTCTACCTGAGGTCTGGAAGTCAGCAAAAAAAAAAAAATGTATATATGGCCTTTTATTATACTGGTTGTTTTAAACATCACAAAACCACTAACCATGTAGTGATCAGTGCCACATTCTCATGGCTCTAACATCATTTACTGTAATGGCTGGGTTATTCCTCACATTGATGTAGTCAATAATACTACTATGATTGCGTGTCTGTTGGTGTCAGGTATAAATAATTTTTTGTGCTCAAAGAATCCGTTAATGATTCTTAAATTAGCATTAAGGCATAAGCTTTTCAGCCGAATTCCATTATTATTAAAACAACTTCACCATATTTGCCCAATTTATCACTTTGCATTTTTCTACCAAGTCAAGCGTTTAGGTCTCCTGTGCAGAACAGAACTTCATGGTTAGGGCTGTTTTCTATTGTCTCTTCCAATTCCTTGTAGAATTTATCTTTTTCAACCGTGCAGGTATCATCCGTTGGTGTATATAGTCCTTATATAATTACCTCATTTCCAAATATATGCAACTCTACTTCAATTATTCTTTCGTCAATGCATTCAAAGTCCTTTAGGTTATTTTTTAAGCTTTTCTTTATGAGCACTGAGACTCCAGCTCTTGCTCTTACATTTTTTCCACTCCACTGACAAAATGCATATACTCTCCACATATCTCACTGTATTTACCTTTAATCTTTGTTTTGGTGAGAACCATAATGTCCAAATTTCGTTTTTTTCACTCCTTCCTCAACTTATCTTTTCTTTGTATTTAACCCTTGTATGTGCCAGGTTTCTGAACGTAAAATCCGTTTCTTGCGCTTAATCATAACCTTTTGGATCCATCCGGCTTTTTTCTTGATGATAAGATGCTAACCCATCGATCTAATACCCAACCTGGAGGACCAGGAAGCTTGATTTTGGGATCTTCAATCCCTAGATGGGCCTTTTTCACTATGGATTAGAGTCACTTCTACCCCTGAAATGCGATAACCTACATTTTGAGATGCTTATACCGCCATGTTTCGGTACTGATGAACTACCCTTAGTTTCCCCATGAAATCAGATCCCATGGGTACTGAGCTCCCACACCACGGCAAGGTGGTAGTTCCTTAGAAGAGATTTTGTTTTTTTAACTAATAACAAAATAAAATGATACACTTAAAAGAAAAGTGTAACAATCTTCAAGAGACGCATCTTACTGTAAAAAAACTTTACCTTTAAAAATGTTGAAATATAAAACTTTATGCTATATTTACATGGTTTTTGAAATTTTGGGACTCAAATCATAGGTCTAAATATATCACGGGGTTGACTCAAAGATTTAAATGTGTATTATATTATTAGTTATACATAGTCTTCTAAATGGTGTCTCCAAGGTTATTTGACCCCTTCTAATTTTACTATTTATTCAATTTTTAACAATTGAATTGTTAAAAATTAAATCAATAGTGAAATTTAAGAGCTTATATATCCTTGGAGACAACATTTATAAGTACTTTAAGTGCCCTTGCAAACAACTTCTACTAAAGTAACTAAATATACAAATAGTCTTCTTTTCGTAAAAATTATTGCTTTGGTTTTTTGTTCATTTATATTTATCTTCCATTTTTAAATGCACTTGTTGAGTTTTATAAGGCGAGATTATAATCTGTTTGCTATTGTGTCCATTTTAAAGAACATTTATAGATAGCTGTATCATCTGTATATAATATTCTACTGAAGGAAGAGAAAAGGGATATGAATGAGGATTCGTTCAAGAGATTAATATGGTTAGTAGAATTTTACTTAATTTTAGTGTATAGTAGTGTTGATTACATACATTACTTTTTCGGCGATTACGGTTTTTGGAGTCTTAAATACAGTCTACAAGTCAAGAAGAAGCCACTTTCTTAGCGATAATTGATAAAGTATGGAAAGCATCTGTTTACGGGCTAACTTGTTGGAAAATAAACTAACTCATAATTAAGAAGGGTTGGTGTAAGGTGATCCTTAGCGGCTTGGGCCTCGGGGTAGTTATACTCACTCCTATTAACTTTAACTTTTCAATCTCTAACCTTAAGGCGCAACTTGTGGAGTGGCGGAGCGTAAATAACTCCAAGATCGATTGGTTGAATGTTAACTCGTCCGATGGCACAGTTGGAAAAACCTATAAGGGAGGTTAGATTTCTTACTTGATGATTGTTAAACGGAAAGTTATAATTTAATTGGTGAGTTGTAAAATCGCCAATAATGTTTGCACAACAAAGATTAATTTTATTTACGTTTCTTCATTAACTATATACTTTGTTTCAGCAGAAGGTACGTTTTCATATATACAAAAAAAAAAAAAAAAAAAAATCAAAATAGTGATGTATTAAATATTCAAACCATTATTGGTATAATTTTAATGAAGCAATCAAATATTTTATATTTAAGTAAATTGATTTTTTATTTTGTTTTCTCTTACGTTTAAAATAGCGTGAAACTGTTTAAATTGGTCCAGTGGCCATTCCAATTGAGGTAAAAAATGATAAAGAATAAAATTTTCTAGTCACATCCTTCAGGTTTGGTGCCATTTTCTCATAATTCATAATATGTGTCTGATAAGGATGTATTTGAATGGTAAAAACTAAATTAAAATTAATTAGTTTTGCAGGATCTTGAAAATGGCTCCTGAAGCCGAAACGTTGAATAAAGAATATAGGAGATAAAAAAACTGTGTATATCTGGTGACCTTTGGCCTAAAATAGATATATAAAAAATTATGATAAAGAATACATGTATAAATGCACATTTTCCAACTCGTATTTCTCAGTCCTATTAGGTATACCATCATTATTATCGCTAGAACGCATAGTTTTACTGATATAAGGGGAAAAAGTAAAAAAATGTGTACTTTTTGAATCGTAAATTAAATTTTCAACTTGAAATTCACGGGTATGGAGTTTGGTTGTTTCCTTTTGTTTAATAGCGTAAAATTACATTGACCATCAACCCCATTTTTTACTTTTAATTAATTTATTAATTAATTGTATAAACAAATTATACATACATACACACACACACACACACACACACACACACACACACACACACACACACACACACACACACACACACACACACACACACACACATATATGTAGAATAGAATAAAAAATAAACTTTATTCTGGGACAAGGTACCTTAAAAATAACAATTATGAACAAAAAATAAAAACCACATCTGGCCAAAAATTACATTAATCAAAATGTAATATCAAAGAATATATACAATATCTTCAGTAAAAATGTATTGAAAAAAATTAAAAAAGTAAAACCATTTTGAAAAAAACAAATATTGAAATGGAAAAAAACAGAAATATGGGGAAATAAAAAAACAAAAAGGTTATAAGCACTATGGGTTAATTCTTAAAATGAAAACTCAGACGATTTCAACAACCATTCGTCTCAGTCAAAATTTTTCATTGTACATCATTTTGGAATGTAAGTAGAAATTGGTAGAGATGATATTTGAATGAGGACAAGGAAGAGGCATGGCGAATATCAGAGGGCATGGAATTCCAGAAGACAGTTGATCGGACAATAAAGGAATAGTCAAATGTCTATAGGTGTTGATCGTTTGGAATAGGAAAGATCCAAGTAAATATTGCCGGCAGGAAGAAGAGAAGAGCCACTTTAACTCGTGGTAAAGGCGGGACATATGAGACTGCCAGGAAGTACCGAAGACAAATCTTAAGCAGCAGTTCATAAGTCCCTTCAATCTATTCTCGGGTACCATCGGGATGCCTCCGTACACCACACAGCCGTAGTCAAAGTGAGGGAAAATAAGAAAAAATATAAGGAGCTTGCGGACACGTTGTGGGAGTAGGTGACGGGCGCTATGAAATAAGTTAAGGGTACTTATTGACTTTTGGGAGATGAGAGCGATATAGGGTTTCCAGGAGAGGTTTTCGTCAATGGTGATTGAGGGGCTGAATGTGATGGGGTGATCATTGATGACTAAAAGAAGAAGGAAGGAGATGGATTTAAGAAGAGAATTGGAATCTATAATGGCCTGAGTTTTCACCGCGTTTAGCTTGAATTGGTGACCGCGACATATAAATGGTGTGAACAGTGATAGATGGATTTAGGAAGATAATTTATATAGGTATTAAAAAGGAGAGGGGAAATGATCGAACCCTAGGCCACTCCAGAGGACAGGGTAAGGAAGGAAGATAGGTGCTGGTACGGAATGCTAACTGCTCGGTTGAAAAATAAATACTAAAACCAAAGAATAGAGCTGTTGGAGAAGGATAGAGATTTTAATTTAGTGTAGGAATACAGTATAGAATCGTCTAAGAAGTCAAAAGCTTTGGAAAAGTCGAGAAGTATTAACACAACAGTGTTTCGTCCATTGCAGTATGTAAATCTTTGTTAATTTTTAGTAGAGCGGATTGTGTGGAGAAGCCACTACGAAAACCAGATTGGAGAGGAACAAGTAGTTTTCAAGAAATTTGGAGGTTTGGGATTGACCTATTCTTTCCAGTGGTTTAGTGATTTAGTGGTTCACACAATAGTGTTCTTTCAGTTTTGATGGAAAGAATTTCGCAATTCCTTTTTGAGCATCATCCAGAGAATTTGGAAGTTTTCCTTGAATGTAATGAACTTGATGAAGAGAATGAAGCCATTGACTAGAGGTATGGCTTCTTTATTCTCATTAATAAACTTCTATACTTTTAAGGAATGAGAGAACTACAAACCAAGGCTGTTCTGGACAAAACAAGTAGATCGTGAGCGAGTTCGATAATGGATCAGTATAAATTCCGGGCTAGTTCTGTCTTATTGCTTAACTATTAAACTCGAATGATATTTTACAGTGGGGCTAGCTAATCTCTAATTAAGTAAATTATTGATTGTTTCTTTAACTGTCGTGGTAAAGTGTGAAGCTTCGCCAATTTAGTGTATAATGAACTATCTAGATAATATTACATTATACATACATTAATCAAGTTTGGAATGCACATGATTCGTCGAGTCCATTAAGGAGGACAGCTGGCTAATTAATAAAAGATGGGTATAGATATGATACTGTTTTTCACTGATTACGATTATCATTTTTGAACATGCGAATTGAAAATTGAGCTTGATTGTTTAGATGTGAATTGTATGTTTCAATTCTTATCATAAAACTTATTTTTTTTTAATTTCAAGAGATATAAATTTATTTTCATAGAATTATTACAATTTTTTGAAATACATAATTTTTTTTTCTTATTTCTTTTCTACGCCTCAGTAAAGCCTGCTTGATCAGCCATGCGTGCTCTTGCAGTCCAATATAATTTTGCTCTCCAAGCATAAGGGAGGGCTGTCCATTTCACTAAAGAAACATCTTATGGCTTGTAATGCAGAGCATGTATCGAGATATTTTCCTGTCGTAATATCCAAGGAACACAGAGGGCATGTCGGGCTATATTTTATACCGAATCGGTGGAAATGCTTCTGAAGGAAATCATGCCCTGTGAGCATTCCACGGCTTGCTTTCTAAGGAGGTCTCTCGGGATCCTGCCACTTTGTTTCAGCAATTCACTCCATCGCTTCACTTCAATTGTTTGCGCATATTTCTCCTTCAATGAACTTTGGAGGGTCTGCTTTATTATTCTTTTCGTTGAATCCACGCCCAGAGGAATATCTGGTTGGATCATTCCAGAACCTATCCTGGCCAGTTTGTCAGCTTCATCATTTCAGTGGAGCCCGCAATAGCCTAGTATCCACTGGAAAGCGATTTCTTTCCCATTTTCCTTTAATAGGTCCAAATACAGATGGCATTTAAGGACATTTGGATTCATATTATATCCATTTTGGAGAGACAAAATGGCTTTCACTTCCCCTTCAAAGTTTGTGGCTACCTTTCCGACTGGGGCGGCAAGTTGAAACTCCTTTGAATAAACTCCAGCTCCGGCATTTTTGCGTGCTTCCAATGTAGAACCATCAGTATATGCATGGAGCCATTCTGTTTCTGGGAATCGTTTTCCGATGGTTTATATGGTTATAACCTTTAGTTGGTAAATCGGTGTTGAACCCTTAGAAACGTTCTGAAGATCACAGTGCACAACAAATTGGCCTGTGTATGGAACTTGTGTCAATGTCGGGAGAGGTTCCCTTTCAGCTAGTTCTTATCTTTTTCTTTGTATCAAACCTTCCACTGTCTTATTAACAGTAATTTGTTTTTTAAGGCGTTCAAGTGCGGGTTCATAGGTACTCCAGTAGCTGATCTCAAGACGTTTTAGCCTTTCATCATTACATGAATTTAAAAATAATTATTCTGGCTCTTATATCACTATTACTAGCAACCATAATTGTGAGCAAATGTAATACAATTCAATATAAAAATTAAACTGTTGGTATAAATTTACTCATAGCTTAATTCATCTGGCATTCATCTTGGTAATTTTGGGTTTAAGGGCGTTAAAAAACCTACTACTGTTTATATTAATTTTCTTAGGTATTTTCACAAATTGTATTAATAAGGAGCTGATATCAACAGCAACATTGAAATGAAGTCTTTGTTGTAGCTGTAAGATCCATTATGTTTTGGACTTTTATATCGCAGTTATGCAGTTTTTTGTTATAACAATGCCATCACAGATTTCTGTAGGATAAAATCTTTTTAGGCTTTAGAAATCGCTTAATAACTTAAAATGATTACTCAATGCTCTCTTTAAAAATGTAAAGAAAAGGCAAATTGATCTCTTCGCCAAGATGCCTGGAATAGGTATCTAAATTATAAGAGCAGGTAACAAAATTGTCCTCTTAACAATAGGAATTTTATTATTTTATCGATAACAACCATTTAGGATTGAAAGGACTAGTTGAGACTTAAAGAAGAATTAATCGAATTGGTTGTATCTTACAGCCTAATCTGCAAGTTGAACATAAATATTTTATTGTATTCCATCAGGGGCCATTAAACCAAATTTTATTATAAAGGAAGAATAAAGAAGAAACTGAGTTCTGGCCCATTATATTTCCGTTTCATTCATTCAAAGTATCGGCACAATTTTTTAAATCGAAATTATCATACTTACTTTGAATTCAACTAGTGGAATGGGGTATATGTCACAGATTTCAGTGCAACAACTTTTGAACGATAAATTCGCCTTTAAAACTGCTATTTCCAATGTTTGAAGTAAAACCATTCGTTAGTTTTTGTTTTTTTTTTTATAAAAACGATATACATTTTTAACCAACCAAACTCTGGATATAGTTTTCATCTTCCCATCACTGCTCAGCCATTAATAATTATCAGCAATCATCACTGGTTTTGCTTTTTATAGGTTCTGAATTAATTTCATAAATCATTTTGCCAATTTGCCAAATTCTCTATTAACCTCTTAATTCTCTGTTAAACTGTTATGGTCGTATAATGGGTTAGAAATTTCTGAATATGTACGATTCCTGCATCCTGAGTGTAATAAGGGAAGTTGAGGGGTACTGGACTCTAATGCCGGTGACGCGGCTGAGAGAGAAGCGCTGGGATCTCTTTGAGCCTCGCCTTGTCCTCTACACGTGGAGGAAAGGGCTGGGCTCGGAGCTCCCTCGGCTGATTGTAAATATTGTAATGAAGTATGACTGTTAGTTTTGTTTCCGTTTGTTTGCTTTTTTCTATTTATTCATTTCTAATAATTTATTATCATTAATATTTATTTATATAATTTTTTTCCCCTTAAGAATTGTCTGTATTATTTCTTTTAGAGTTTTTACCTTTGTTATATATACATTATCTTTTATACATATATTTGTATGTATTTAATTTTTTATTATATTGTAAATATGGTATGAATGTGTCTTACAGCTCTAATACTCAGTACTCCTAAGTGTGGTAAAATGTATTATACCTCAATAAAAACAATTTATGTTAAAAAAAAAGTTTAGGAGTATGTACTCATAATTTACTGTCTTATTTTAAAAACATAGTGCATGATATGTGATTATAAACATTTATAAGAATATAATGAAAATATTATGAATGGATACAGAATAATTTAAGGTAGGACAACTCAATTTTTTTTGCGGCATGGGTGCATTTGAAATTGCAAAAAATAGCAATCGTACTAAAATATAATAAAAAGTATTCTGTCCTTTATTATAACTTGTATATTGGAACTAATTAAATATTTATTATGAAATTAGAATCAGTAGTTTTTTTTACTGTAGACATTAGTGCTTGCTGATCTTTTGTCTCCTCAACTAGCTTTCTCCATCTCTGCATATCTAGGTCTCTTTCTTTCCAGTTACTGCATCTTTTGGTCTCATGCCTACTATTGAGACATTAATTGGTTTGTAGAGGCATCCTGAGGGATTGCTTCGAGCTATGAGCAGACCGTCATGATCTCCTTCCATTCATACCATGAGATATTGATTAAACACTTTCTATTAGCACTTCGTCTACACGTGTTACTACTGTAATCTCAGATAGCTCCGGTTATCGTGCGAAGGATTTTTCTCTCATCTGCAAAGAAGCCCCTTGAACCGACGTTCAATCCAAAAATTATTCATCTAAATTGTCTCCCTTTTTCACTTTCCATCTTTCCTATTGGCCGAAGTTGTGTAGGGAGGGGGGAGACTACTCATTGTGCGAAATTCTTTTGTCTTTTGTTCTTCAGAAATAAGCAGTTTTATTTTTATTATTCTCTTATCTCAGCAGCAATGTTATGTTTTAGAAATATTTAATTTTTCTTTACTATACTGACTCTATTTGTTGTAATTTCATGGAAGATAT
Organism: Nezara viridula; assembly: GCA_928085145.1. Taxonomy (NCBI): domain Eukaryota; kingdom Metazoa; phylum Arthropoda; class Insecta; order Hemiptera; family Pentatomidae; genus Nezara; species Nezara viridula. The sequence goes on along the minus strand of OV725078.1, from coordinate 183,507,551 downwards.
TTTAATTTTATGAAATAAATTTTAATTTCCAGATCAGTATACATAGATAATAGCACAAACACTATTAGCTTCGTTTGCTCCAGATAGGAATGTTCTGTATATCCCACAAAAATCTTGATAATAATTAAATATAAATAACTAATCGTATACATTTTATTCACATTATCAATTTTAATTGAGGGTATACTTAGTATTGAAGTTATAATGGGTCGAGAGTATGAAACCCTCAAGCCTCCGCTAATGTTGCTGCCGAGCTCTAAAATTAAGGTAAAACAACATCATCCATCACAAAGTTTTGCGGACGAACGATACAAGTTTTTTCCATTCCTCCTAGCTATAGTGGAGCATGAAATAATTTTTTCTTCAAAGAGAACAGTTGTTAATATTTTCTACGAACAAATAACAGCTTCTGAATTACTGCATGTTCTATTCTATGATTCGGTTATAATTAATAAAGAATTCAATATGATACCAGAAGTTGTCTCTTTGAATTGTGAGAGAAATGTAAATTATAAAATGAATATTAAACATAATTAAATGTTTCAACATATGATACCAACCCAAGGTCCGGTTCCTTGAAAAGACTTGACTCTAAGCACTTATTATATTACATTGTAATTAAACATTTTTACATTTTTTTTCGATTGGCTCTATAGACCTTGTAGATCTTTGGCCGCCTGAACCAGCTTTCTCCACCTCTGCCTATCTTGGGCTACTGCTTTCCAGGTTGCGGCACGAAGATAAACCGTATCTTTGTTTATCCTATCTATCCATCTGGTTTTTGGCCTCCCACGTGGTCTCTTGCCTACTAATATATTATATATATATATATATATATATATATATATATATGTTTAAACATAACCATTTTAATTGGGAATAAGGTCACTTATTAATTATTCAATAAACTACTAAATGTTCATTTCCTCTGTGTTTATTGACGTTTCGATCCCGGTATTTTTTTTTTTTATTACTTAACAATGGGATCCTCTTTAAAGTTTTAAAAATAGAGCTTCGATACCTCAGGCCAGGGACACACCGACATTTTCAGCACCGTCCACCAGTACATACATTAAGCTACTCTCACATACACATAAAGCACATACAAGTTACAGTAGCTTTTTTTTTCCTAATTCCATTAAAACCTTAAAAATCATCCTAATTTCCTTGCACAATTCCTATCTAGTTCAATCCATCCCTGTCCTCCACCCACAATCTACCCATCTAGTTGCACAATCCTCATCGAAGGTTGAAGCGGCACTGGCCCAGAGACCTTTTGTAGTATATATGTTGAAATTCTGGCAATGTTCAGATTCTCCACTCAAGACATGAATGTATGTCTAAAGCTCCCACGCTCAATTTCCACTGGCTTTAGCATCAGCGACGCGGTTGATAGAGTAGAGCAGGGATCTCTTGGAGTCCGGCGTTGCCTCAATAGTTGGAGGGACAAGCCTGGCTTGGGGTTCCCTACCTGATTGTATATACTTTATATATTTATAACTGGGTTTTTATGTTTTTAATTTTTTTATCTTTAAGTTATTTTATTTATTATTGTATATAGTTTTTGGTTATTATTTAGTTGTTATTTTGCTTTTGTTTATTTTATGTTTTCTGTATATATGGTGTGAATGTGAATCATATCTCTCTATAATTATTGTCCGTGTGACAGATTATTATATTTATGAATAAATAAATAAAATAATTAATATATAAGTTGTAATGTATTAGTATTAGCAGTAATACATTACATAAAAGTATACAAATAAATTAAAAATGTTTTATTTTAATATTGTAAGTACTTCATTTTCTTTTATTACACTAATGTGCTATTTTATATAAAAATCTATTTCAGCTACTTTCATTTTTGAATACAGAAGCAGACTTGGGTATGGAAATATGAAAGATTATGGAAAAATTAAAAATACAAATATTTTTGTAATAATTTAAATCGTATTTACTTTCATAAGAGCTATTATAAATCCTTTTATTAAATTTTTATTTTCAATAAATAGTAAGCCACAGTAAGGTATTACGAATAATCGTACATTTGATTATGATAAAATTGAAAAATTAAATAAAGCATAGAATGGTAAAATTAGAAAACTTTTAGAATCAATTTATATAACTATAAATATAAAAAAATTGGTTAATTTTAAAACATGTTTAGAAGGCATAGGGCAACATTATGATATTATCTATAAATTAGATTTTTAATAAAAATGTTCATTATATAATTACAGAAACATAAAATAATTTTTAAAATACAATATTTATTAAAATATAATTAATAAATTCCAATGGACATTGAGTTCACATGTAGACACTAGTTTGGTATAGTTAGATGGAGAACCAATTATTTAAGGTAATTTTTGAAATTAATAATATTTAAATTTAATAAATTGATAAAAAAAATATTATAACCCATTAATATTGAATTAAATACAGAAAAGAAATATAATAAACAGAATAATCTTATACTGCTACAAAGCTTTTATTTATTTTATTTTTTATTTTATTTATTTTTATTTTTTATATACATTACATCATGCCATACTGAGAAATTACATGTTTATGGTTACAGTAACCTTACACATGACATACTAGTGGTTTGAATGCTACTTAGAAAATTAAAATTCATTTTTTACAGTAGGAAAAATCTCATAAAATAATCTTACAGAATAGCATAAAGCCAATATGATATTGACAAAAATGAATTACATTTTATTGAATTTAAATGTAATTGACGATTATAAGGTTTTTTAGTCAGTTCTTATTTTGACTTCTTCAAGTTAAAAAGAAATAATTATGAAATATTTTTTAGCAATGATTCTAACACATAAATGATATGTTCTATATTTTTTTAACAGTGAATGTTGAAAAAAAAAGTTTGAATTGTTTTGATAAAAGTTTTATATAAATAATTATATTTGTTATATATTTACAAGTATGTGTTTTAGGCTTGAAAATGGGCAAAAGAGCTTGAAACGTCGTCAGATCTTTTTTTGAATGAAAATTAAATAAATAAATTTTAATAAAAGGGTTAAAATAGTCCTTGTGAAAGTAAATACAATTTAAAATTAATATATTTTTTTAAAAATAATATAAAGACATTTATTTGAGTAATCACATAAACATTTTCAGGACAAAATCACTGAGCAATATTACAAACATTTTGATCTTACAAAATTACTGAAATAAATAAAAACGGTTCGTTTGCCTATTTCATTGCAAACTCTTAAATTTGTGCAGTTTAAAACTTCTTAGATCTGTTTAACTACAGTGAACTCTCAATGGTGGATTGTACAGAAACAAAATGGTTGATCTCTTCAAAGGCTTCGGGGATTTATAACTGTGCAGTGGGATGGGGCGGGAACTGGGCGTTACCACACAACTATTTATTGGTATCTATTTTTTAGAGATTTTCATCATTCGTAGACGTATTCTATTCAATATACCCGTTTTAGATTTTTTAACACTGCATTTTATTAAAATTCTTAATTTATTAAGAATTATTTTTTTATCGTAGGTATTCTTGTTATTACTACTCATTTTATTTATGCAGTCGAAAATTTCGTACGTTGTCTTTAATAAAGTCTCGTAACATTGTAAACCTATGGAATCACTTCTTATCGTATAATATTTCTCGTGTCCGCGTTTAACAGATTCCCTAAAAAGGTTGTAGAAGGAAACATACAAACTTTGAGCTGTCCACTGAATTTTCCAAGTAAGTTAAGAATTTATGTCCACGGAACCTGTCTAACTCAGCCGACTGTGCACCGGTTTTAATCCTGCTGGACGGGCTGAAATTGATTTCTTGGTGGACCCGCGGAATGAATCTCGAACTGCCCGCTCTGGTTAAAATAGGTATGGTTGTACCTCTAGAACAGCCCCCTTCATATAATATACCGGAAATGGTCAGGTATTTCCAGGTATTTGATTCCCTATAAAAACAGTATCATATTTACCCAACCTTATTAAACCCATTAAAAAATAATAGGTTATACCATCATATGTGGTTCATGTGTAAACTGATGGTACAATGAACCGATGGATCATGTGTCTGCTGTACGAACAACACACGATGGAGGGAGAGGTTTGCTACTTCGAAACCGGTTGGGAAATTTGCCTCAAGTCTTGACATCAGTTCTATTGGCGCTGCAAGTATTGTCAAACTTAGATGACTAAACGTTGTTCTTTTTGTGGATTAACATGAGACTATCCTTGCTTTTTCACAGCTTAGTGAACCCTTTGCTTAGCGTATTCTAAAGTGCTAAAATGTTATTGAGAGAATACTTTTTCATGGAAGAGAAGTAATCTTTCAATGAATACCATGTCTAATACCATTTTGGTCTCCATGGCAATGAAATGACAGATAAACTCGCCAAGCAAGTCTTGATATTGACCAACCATAAAATGGGATATCATTCTATAGATCCAGAAAGGAAAGAAATAAGGCAAATGTGGCTCAACTACTAGAATATTTAAAGAGCAGTATTTGGAAGAAGTAAAAATAAAATTGCTTAATGAAGCAGAACGAGTACCTATAAAAGTTGCCGAGAAATAAAGATGTTGCAGAGTTTTGGATAATAACATGCCACGACAATCTTATGAAATATCTGTATAGATTAGGAGTAGCAGACTCTCCATACTGCAGTCTATGTAATTAGGGAATCCACGTGGATACAGGGCATTTAAGTGTGTGCAAACGTTTATTGAACATCAGAGATTTCTGCCGTCCAAATCGGAATGGTACTTGGTGGTAGATAAGAACTGCTGATGTTAGCGGTGTCGAACCATAAGGTTCGTTGAGTCTTTTATCCTTATTTATTATAATTGTTAATATTAGTTATTTTTAGTAATAGTTGCTCGAAATTAATTGTTGAATAAATTAAAAGGTTTATTTATATAATATACGGTTACAAATTATTATAACACGGTCCCTTGATGCTATTACTCTTGGTGAGAGAGGAGAGTTTGCAGGGAGGGAGTATATAGGCTACAGAACTCTGGGAGGGATATCGAAATACACTATATATCATCCGTAGGGAGATGTCAATTAGCAAGGAAGCCTAAGGACGTCCTCCTACAAGCAGAAATAATATTTCAATGGCTAATGCTTTCTCCCCATCCTTGTAATAAATGTTTTTATACAGCTACCTAATAATAACAGGCCATCGGGGGACCCATGGCTAATAAGCTTATTGTTCATTATTTAGTAAAAACAAAGTCATCCATTATAACTCTCTATACATTACCCCCTTTTCCAGAAGGATAGACAGTATATAATACATAATTGAAATGACAACATTAACCCTCAGTCAACGTGGCACAATTCGAGCATACAGTTAACAAGGTGGGTCATACCTGACCCAAATCTTTATGTAGTAAATTAAATTTGAATTTTTGGGAAAAAATATAGAATAATCAAAAATAATAATCGATTCCGAAATTTTCCTCAAATTTTTTTCATAACGTTTTGTTAGATGTTGGCGTCCGTAACATCATCATTTTGTCTGGATGGTGCAGGTTACTTTTATTTATGGAAACAAAATCCTGTTCCATTTTAAAGTTCTATTTACTTCATAACGAGAATTTCTTATTAAAATTGTATTTTTAACTTGGTCAATGTTATATAATCTAAATAAAAACGATTTTCTTGATTGCTGAACATTGGTTCAAAATATGGCGTATGCGGCTCTAAATAAGATGACTTAAGTATTTATATTCATGTAAAGAAAAAAAAATTCCTTGAATCTGATAAGGCCTAAAGAATGAAAATTATGATACTTGGAAATGGTGGTGTCAAGCTTTTTTAAAAAATATTTTAATATTTAAAATCATGTTTATGTTTTGAACTAATACAAAAATGGTTAGACAGCTCAGAACAAGAGGGGTCTAATCCGAATTTCTACTTTAAAAACTATTGATTTTTTTTTACTTTTTTAAAATTTATTTATTGAGTATTACAACAATCTGTCACATGGACATTAGTTATAGTGAGGTAGGATAACATTCACACTATATGTACAAAAAATATAAAATAAATATAAGCAAAATAACAATAAATAATAATCAAACAGTATATATAATAAATAAAATAAAATAACCTAAAAATAAGAAAATTAAAACTAAGCAAAAAACACATGCATACCTAACACATGCATAAACTATTTACAATCAGGCGAGGAAACTCCAGGAGAACCCTGCGCTAACCTCTCAAACGCATCACTGGTACTAAAGAAAGCGGAGATTGATCGAGAGCACTTTAGCCACATACACTCATGTCTTGAGTGGAGAATCTGGCCATTGCCAGAACTCCAATATATACAATCTACAAAAGGTCGCGAGGCCACTGCCGTTACAACCTTCTTGAAGGATTATAGGGATGGGTGGTGCTCGATAGGGATTGTGCAAGAGGATTTGGATGATACGTAAGATTCTAGTGAAATTTGGAGAATTTTTCTGAGATAAGATATAGGACAAATGGGATATTAAGGTCATGACGCAGGGTTTTGTTGGTTACATAGAAAGAAGCATCGACTATTGTTCGAAGGACTGGAAGGATTGGATGCACTTGATGTTGGAAAACTTTGCTGTTCCCCACAGTTCTAGTCCGTTGTAGATCAGTAAGTTGTTTTCAATAGAAAGTTTAGATTTTCTAGTCAGTAGTCTGTATAGTTGGCCATATCGTTTGTTAAGTTCTAGTCTTTTAAGTCGAGTATGAGGGTTTCCCGTGATTCATTGGTCTAAGAGAAAGGCAAGATACCGGACTGTATCTGAGAAAGGAAGCTGGATGGTGTTAAAATAAACTGGTGGACAGGATTTAAGACAAAGGGTGAAGGTTATGTGTTTACATTTGGATTCGTTTATCTTAATGCGCCATTTCTTACACGAGGGTTCAATCAGAGAGAGGTGCATTTGTAGGTTTAATGACGATATTTTAGGATCTGAGTTGGTTGAAAGGATAGCGGTATCATCAGCGACCAAAAAAAAAACAAAAAAAAAATCTATTGATCAAAGGAGAGAAAATGCGCCGAGCTTGTAGCATCTACTCGGCCAACTATCAGAGTAGAAGTGAGAGTAAGGTAACTTGAACTCCCATTAATGATTATTGAGAACATGTTCCAGAGCTGTTTTATTCACGTTCATGGGTCAGATCGGACACACCTTGGTGTCTGAGGGTTAAACAAAATAAGTACTCATGGTATTTACGTATTGCAATATAAAAGAAACTTTGTAATGATGTTCGTATGATAATTTTTTAAACCTTACGAGCTATTCAAACAAAACATATAAGCGCTAAATCCGTCTAAAAAGACGTCCTGTGTTAAATACTTTTTTTTTTTTAAATCTATTTATTGAATAATAATACAATCAGCCACTGCTGGAGGGCTATAAGCATTAGGGCTAAAAGTTCTCATTCATACAATATATACAAATAATAAAGACATAAATATAAATATAAGAAGTAAATAAATAATACTGATGAAGAAGGCAAATAAAAATAAAAAATAAGAATAAACAAATAAAATAAAATAAAAACTTCTAAACACAATCATAACTATATACAATATATACATTCGCCCAAGAATCTCCGGACCAGGCCTTTTCCCCCACACGTGGAAGGCAAAGCAAGACTTCGGAAGATCCCAGCGCCACTTTTCCAGCCGCGTCACTAGTATTAGAAACCAGTGGAGACTGAAAGAGGGCACTAGAGCCACAGACGCTCAGGACATGAGTGGAGAAGCTGGCCATTGTCAGGACTCCAAAGGCATATTTACAAAAGATCTCGAGGCCACTGCCGTTTCAACCTTCGAGGGGGATGGTATGGATGCTCGGAGCTGGATAGGGATTGGGCTAGAGGATTGGGATGATGAATGAGGTTCTGGTGAAAGTTGGAGAATCTGGATGGGATGATGTCATGGACATATGGGATGTTAAGGTCATGGTGTAGGGTCTTGTTCGTGACATAATATGGAGCATTGACTATTGTTCGAAGGACTTTGGACTGGAAGGATTGGATGCGTTTGATATTCGATGATTTAGTTGTCCCCCACAGTTCAAGTCCGTAGGTCCAGATAGGTTTCAGTATGCTCTTGTAGATTAATAATTTGTTTTCTGTTGAGAGATGAGATGTTCTGTTTAGTAGTCTATATAGCTGACCAAATCGTCGGTTAAGCTCTTGTCTTTTAAGTCTCGTATGTGGGTTCCAAGTCAGTCTTTTGTCCAGAAGGAAGCCAAGGTATCGGACTGTGTCTGAGTAGGGAAGAGGAATTGAATTAAAAAGGATTGGCGGACAGGATCTGCGTCGAAGAGTGAAAGTTACATGTTTGCATTTTGATTCATTAATTTTGATGCGCCAGTTGTTGCACCACTGCTCAATGAAGGAGACTTGTCTTTGCAGGTTCCGGGACGCTATTAGAGGATCCGAGTGGGAGGATAGGATGGCAGTATCATCAGCAAATGTTGCTAGGAAGGTATCAGGACTTGAAGAGATTTCAGCGGTGAAAAGGATATAGAGAACTGGGCCCAAGACACTGCCTTGTGGAACACCAGCCTCAATCGGATAATGTTTGGAGAGTTCAGTGCCGCAGCGGACTTGAAAGGAGCGATTTGAAAGGTAAGATTTGAGGACTAGGTACAAGGGTTGAGGTAAATGGGTTTTGAGCTTGAAAAGCAAGCCATCGTGCCACACCCGGTCGAAAGCTTGAGCTACGTCCAGAAAGGCACCAGTACAATATCGCTTGTTTTCAAGTGCAGAGGATATGTGGTCCACAACGCGAAGGCCTTGTTGGACAGTGGTGTTAAATACTAAACTGAGAATCAGATCTGGGCAAAAAGGTGTTTTAATTATTAATTGAAAATACCCTATTTAAGATATCTAGTGTTTAGTGTTCTTAAAATACAGTATATTTTAATTACAAAGCATTTAAATTGTTTTCAGAAAAAGTATTTAATATATAAAATACCAAAGCATCTTGTAATTTAATTTAAAAAATCAAATCTGGTGCGGTGCATCACACAACTTTCACTTACCACTCTCTTTTTAGCAGAAAAGGTATTTTCAGACACATGGGAAGTGAAAGTAAAAATTATAGACGCTATATTTATATATATTTCATTTTGGGTGTTTGTATTTGTATAAATACAAGCATATATACAAATTTTAATATTTAAATCTTTGTAATCTATACAATTAAATATTAAATAATACCAACAATGTATATTTATATAATATTGTCGGAGTCCGTTTTAACGTTTAATTTAAAACTGCTTAATTTTCCACTGATACGATGAATTTAAACAAAATCTTTTGAGCAGTTTTCGGGAAAATATTAAAAATGTATTCAGTCCATTATAAAAAGTTCCACTTTCAGTTAGCCGATTTTGAAGAAAAAATTGCTTTAACATCCCTAAAAAAATAAAATAAAAATAAAAACCTTAAATATGCAATTTCACTTTTGTACGGCTTTTAGTTTTTGAGCTAGACTGTTAACACACACACACACACACACACACACACACACACACACACACACACACACAGCATTTTAAGGGACTTGGTTATTTGGATTCAGGGGATCTCAAAACATGTATTTCCATTGAAAACTGAGATTCGGAAATTTTCATGATCGCAATACTTTCCTTTACAATATATTTCATATATAGGTATCTGAAAAAATTCTTACATCTCATTAAGTGGCATTTTACAAGTAATTCCGTAAAAAATAGGTTTATTTTTCATGAAATTGGAAGAGACTGGATATACGTGGGCAAAATTGAAAATGAAGTATGTTTTTCAATGAATATTATATCTGAAGAAGTGACCTTTCGTCAAATTATTTCATTTTCAATATTCTCTAAGTTATTACATAAATTGAATCCTTATTTTTCTTTGGTAAAAAGTATTTGAAAATATTATTTTTAAAAAAAGGGCATGATTTTCCCCAATTAAACATCTGTCGGTCCACTTTAACTTGTTAATTTAACAAAATATGCTCTTATAGACTTTCCTATGATAGGACCCTCAATTCCATACCAATCGTTTTAAGGGTGATCGATTTATTAACAAAAATAATTATACAAATTTAATACAAACGACCTTAAAAAAATTCTAAGCTTGTTTTTCAGGGGATAGAACTCGAATATCTAGTATGATCATCACACAACTTTAACTTACTAACTACCCCACTTTCAACAGAAAATAACTTTAAAAAAATTAAATAAAATTTTTTAAATAAAAAATTGTTACCGTAATATGGGGTAACTTTGGGACAGCGGGTAAAATTTAGTTTGTGGTGATTCCGTGGCGGATACACTGTGTAGGTTCAGTCTGCAAAAACGTGCTTTGTGTAGGCATATACTTCGCTACTATCTGCCGGCAGTATATGCCTATATGCAGTATATAGGGTTCTCAAACCCTAGTTCACCACACTTGTTGTGCAATCAGGTTTTACTTATTTCCATTGCTTTTTTCAAAGTTCTTGTTTCTATGAAACTTTCGCTTGTGCCTTAAAAGTAGTGTGCCGCAAGGTAGTAGCGAAGTACCAACGCCGACTGCATGAACAAAGTATATCCACCACGGAATAACCACAAACTAAATTTTACTCCGCTTTTCAAAGTTACCCACCCAGTCTCCCGAAGTTAACCTATCTTACAGTACTTCTATTATACATAAAAACTTCAAGATTGTTTCAAACAATGAATATACTTTGTGAAAATTCTGTGAACTATATATATATTTGATTTATCAAACTGAAAAAAAAAATTATGCGAATATTTCTTATCGAAATTACATTTAGTTTCTAAGGAAACGTTTATTTCTCATTCAATAATAGTTATATTACTCAGCCAATTGTTAAAATTACTTATAATCTTTGTAGATTGGATATCCAAATACTGGTACCGGTTCTGGTGGGAGAATTAGTCCGGCAAGTGGGCCTCATAGTCCGTTTTGCCATCCCTTGGCCGAAATTAAAAGGTTGTCGACGGGCACTTACTAGAATGGGAGTGTCAGGATTCATTTTCCGGGGCCGCTGAGAAATGAAAATTAATCGTGCCAAGCGGGAATCGAACCCACAACGTTCAGAATCGGTTAAGAGACACAGCCCAAACGTACTCGGCCATCACGACCTCGATATCCGTAAGTTTTCCGTTGTATAGGAGTGTAAGGTATTAGGTATAAGGTAATTTATAGTTGGTACACTCCTTTTGAACTTCGATTATTTAAAATTCGTTGTAAATTGTTATTCCTAAAATAAATATAACTAACACTTTTATAGTTGCAAAAAAAAATTGTAATTTTTAATCAAGCGTATCTTCTTTTTTTCAGACATTAGGTACGATTATGCCTATTCGTATGCAAAGTGTTTTCCCCTCCCCGAAATTCAGGAAGATCGGTGGGGGGGAGGGGGTGAGGTGTGAAGGGAAAGCTTCTGTCAGGAGTCATAACGCGAAACACGACGCCGTTGAACCCCGTTAAGAGGAAAAGGACCGAAAACAAGTGCCTCGGCTAAATGGCCCATGAATAAATCATGATGCTCTTTCATTCTGACGTAAAAATCCATAAACTTTGTCCCAGCCCGTCTCCTAATTTGTATAACTCCCCGTCTCCGTCTGGTCCAGGCCGATGATGGAAGAACATTAGAGGAAGCAATTACTAAACGGCCTGAGCAGTCTGATATCGGATATGGCGTAAAAATATTAATTTATATCGTTTGGAAATAAATAGGTATTTAGTGTTAACCGATCCTTGATTCGCAGCAATCCTCTTGTAACATAATTAATTCAACTATTATCCATGATGATCTTACTGCGCTCAGCCCAATATAGATACGTATCCTTCCATAAATACATTCCTGAGTATGCACCTCTATCAAATCATCGTCCTTCTTACGCCTACAACCTTCTCCAATTCAAGTCCTCAGTCCAGTCCCTTTTCACAAGATCTCGACCTTCCGATCTTCACATTCCTTCCCACAGATCTGCCTCGTTCCAAAACCCGTTTATTGCTCGCTCTGTTAATTTCTGGAATTCCCTTCCTATCAAAATTCGTCATTCTCCCTCCCTATCTACATTTAAAACCCTCCTATTCCAATTTATATCCCAAGAACAGTCAGACACCCCCCGCTAACCTTCTATGTAAGTTTACATATTATTCAAAATGATTCAAATAATGATATATTTACATGTAATTCATCACTTAAATACTTACTATCAGATTCGTCTTCTTTTCCTTTTTTTTTTCTATGCAGAAACACAGAGTTATATTGCTAAGAAGAATGTAATGTATTTTTTATTTATTTTTTTTTAAAGTGTATACTTATATTTTACCACTGTACATAGTTTTAAGTGTCTTGGAATGGTTTCGAGTGTTTTGTATATAATTTTTTTTAATTTTGTACATAGTATGTTTAACTAATATTTTCTTTTATTTTTTGTTTGTTTTTACTTAGGCCAGATATAATTTTGTACTTTTTTGTTATTCTAAAGGGACTTCGTCCCAGAATAAAATTATTTTCTATTCTGTTCTATTCTAAATAAACTTATGGCTCATTCAAAATCACTAGCTTCTACACTTGCATCCTCATCGAATCCCGAAAATCCTCCTAAGTTTCTGAAAATAAGAATGTCTCGTGGCCTTCTAATATAAAACAATTACAATAGTGCTACGAATGACTAGTTTCTAACAAAACTGAAATAACATTTTTATAAGATTCCTCGTATATATTTTATAAAAATATATAAATGAAATCTTAACAGCACAGATTTAAATAGGAGACCTTCACTTGCAACTAACATGAAACAGTTTATTGATGCGCAAGTAATAAACAGGACCAGTTCTATATTATAGAAAAGAATAGTAAAAGATATACTCATGCACATTGACAACAATACAATTGACGTTATCAACAGAATATGCAACATTCACGTTTCCCTTTGAATTTTTTATTTTGCATCGAACCGAAAGTATTAGTTACGATGGATAGGAGGGGCTCCTCTTCGCTGAGAATAAAAAAAAAAGGACATGGTGTTGATTGTATTTGAATGGTATATTCCGTATACAACAATTCTAATGATCATATTTAATACTTAAAAAAAGAGTCAAAAGCTTCACAAACTCAACGCAACTGATATATCAAAAAACATTGTGCCGGCCACCCGCTGACTTCTGAAGTAAATAAATAATGACTTCATTAATTTTTAAATCGGATAAGAGACTGACTTGGAGCTGGCAGTATCTAAACCACATGTGCCAAATCGGCCAACATAAAGGTACTTTTTGTGGTTTAGAATCACCAATTTACTTCGTCCCTCAAACATTTTTAATCCGAAATCAAATATCTTCCATATTACACAGAATCCCGTTGGTTTCCCAGCCAACAAACCCTACAGAGCTTTTTTTTCGTTTTATTGAGTTTTTTCCTTTGAAGTTAAAAAAGTATTCCCGCTGCTATACACCTGGAATTATTGATTAACATTGTAACTTGCTTTTATACGAAGAATATCAAGAAGTATATTTTATTATCGAGAATATTTTTTATTTTCGTTAAAAATGCCAAGAAATTAAATAGTTTCTATTATTTAAAAATCTATTTTCGTAGTACTTTACGTACAGAATTTTGATACATAACATTAAATAAAATCTGAAAAACACCTGAAAATTTGATTAAAAATAAAAAGATGTCGAAAGAAAAAGATTTTTTAATAAAATAGATCTATAATTAGGATTGCTTTTTAAGTTGTGAATGTTACTTTCCATCCTAGTGTATTTATTATTATTATTTTTTTTAATATGATACCAAAAGCCTTCTAATTCTTTTTATATATCTATCAAATTGTTTTATACTCCGTTAAGTTTTGATAAATTGTTCTATATTATGAAGGAGGAACATAATTGCTTTTTAGAAGACGTTATAGTAGAAAATTATAAAGTAATTTCAAAAGAAGAAAAAACGAGTTGTTTACAACAAATAAATAGACAAGTAAAGGAAGATTATATGATTGATAAAATATACAAAGCCAATTTATGTTCGGAGCTCGTCGATATATTCTAATAAGGCCAATGAGTTGGCAAATATTATAGTTGGAAAATATTAGGAGAAGCTTCTGGTAGAGCAAATCAGGCAATTTGAGATTTTCCCGCCGATCTCTTCCGCCTGGCGGGTTTGTATTTGTGCCTGTTAGTAGGCGTTATTTCCTTCTTGAGATTCTTCCTAGGCAGGGTTTCCACTTAGGTGGTAAATTTACTTTTTTAGGAGAGTTCTGAAGGGTTGGGAGGAGAAAAAAGGGAAACCGATCTAAAATGGAAACATTTCTGACATCTAAACATAAAACATTTTAATCTATCTATTTAATTATATTGAATGTGTAGTTGATCTACACGTCAAATCGATGCTGCCGCTCATGTAGGTAATAATAAATAAAAACAAGCTTATAATCTTATTTCTAATTCCTCATGGTTGCAGCTTTTACTCAACGGTGCCGGGGTAAATCTTGTTCTTCCATCAATTGGATAGTTTTGTCATAAAATTAAAACACTTTTAAATACGAATTGTATATATATATATCTTATTATTATTATTTATATTTTTTATTCTGACTTTGCTCGGTGGGTTTCTGAGGTGGGAGACCAAAAGTCCAGCCACCTTCATATTAATATTTATTATTATTTTAGATAATTAAAAATTATCTGACAGTACGTGCTGTGTCTAAGAGAACTGAGTGTTGAGCCTCTTTCAGCACACCAAGAGGTAATTTTAAACCAATCGTGCCTGCCACTGTCGACTTTGATATCAGTCCATTTAAGGATATTATAATTGGAGTGGTGGTGACGCTCCCCAAATGATGTAATTCCTTCAATTCTATTGCCAGCTCCTGATATTTTCTCAGTTTTTCTCCAACAGTGGAGCTTATATTATTATCATTGGGGATCCCGACATCAATAAGCTCTGATTTTTTCTCTCACATATCTATCAGGAGGATATCTGGTTTATTATGACTCACAGTATGGTCAGTTATTATTAATCCCAATAGAGCTTGAGACGACCTTTTTGGAGGAGTTTTTTTGGGTGATACTTATAATATGGAGTTTTATCATCTAATAACTTGAGCTTCACCGCCAGAAATTGGTGAACAATTTTGGCAACATTACTATGCATCTTGAGATACTCGGTGCCAGCTAACACTCCATACCCACCTGTGATATGTTGGATTGATTCCAGCGTCGCTGAACATAATCGACATTTATTCGTTCTAGTTGCGTCTTTCTGATCATGCCTTCTATATGATCTAGTAGAAATAACTTGGTCTTGGATGGCGAATATAATATATCCTTCAGTCTCGGAGAATATCTTTCCAGCTTTTAGTTTATTATTATTATTTATTTGAAAATGATAAATATTCCTTGTTTGTTTACTAGAACAATTTGAATGGCAAGAGTATGTATAGATTAAAAAACAAAACAAAAAACATATTGTATTTATAAGCAATAAATGATATAACCAGAGTAAAAAAAAATATAAGCTATACCGGTATCAAACTGCTTACAGCAAAGTTAAATGTAAGGTTTAATACTTCATCTATGAAGTATATATATATTTTTTTTTTTATCATAGATTTAGCAGATCAATTATCGGGAGATTAAAATGACCAACTTTGCTATATTTTTTGGATTAATAGCTTATAAGGGCCAAATAGATAATCGTTTATGTTATGCATCCGAGATAATAGTGGCGTAGCTAGGCGGAAAATAGAATGGACCCTTTCCTAATAGAATCCATCTAAAAACTATATTGATTTTTTCCACTTTATTATTTTAATTCAGCCAAACATGAATGAAATTGGTAATAATATTATAAAAACAAATCGGTGACTGTCGTAACTAGATAACTTAATTAATTAGAATTTTACTATATAGTATATACCTCTGTTACACAAGTACAGCATGGGACCTAGGAAAAAAAAAAGTTGTTGCGCAATATTTTTTAATCGTGTGTTAAAATTAATTAATATTTAATTATTCAGGTTACAAAAAATTGAAAATTAGTAGAATACATGTATATAGGTGTTTATATTCATTTATAAATAATAATAGCAACAGTAACGTATAAACAAATGTTGTGGCCTCCATTATTACTGCTTTACATTACTAGGACCTCTAATGATAAAATAGTTCCTCAGCTATGGTAAAGGTATTCTTTATATTTTTTAATAATTTTCTTATTGATAAGTGATCCCTAATACATAGTGTAATTTAATAAAACCTCATTTCCTGAAATTTCTAAAATCAAGAATCCTTTTCCACCTTGATTGGTCATTCGTCCCACTGGGCGTCATCCAAAGTATTGAAGTATAAAACTTGTTATTTTTTCTTTTATGTGTATTGTTTAGACATATATTTATTGCAATAATAAAGTATAATATTAATTATAAAAATATTTTTCACTAATTTTATTGATACATAGTAAAAGATACAATTTTAATCAAAATTTTGCCAACATCAATCATATTAATAAAAAAGAGGAGTTGACTATAGTTACAAATATATGAGTGTTTACCTTTCTAGGTAGGATTGTGATGATTAATTACGAGTTATAATAATTCTGTTTTAACTAAATAATGAGCAATTTGCAAATTACCTATCGGCCTCCTGACAGTCTTATATTATTAAGCAGCTCACAAGTTTCCACTCTCCACCTCAAACCAATCTAGATACCTACATTATGAAAGCTAGGCCTGCTCCATCTTCTAGCTCCAAAATCATTTCTTGGATAATATATTTATTTACATACAAAATATATTTATTACCACAGCTTCAATACAATGTTGATCCGGAAGAAATGGGTCCAGTGAAATATCACACATCCAAACTGATAATTATAAAACAATATATTTCAAAAACAATATTATAACACTAAAACTAGTGGTGGTTGAGCGGGCTAATGCGTATAGAACACGTCCAGTCCGGTAACGTAATCAAACGAGTTCAAATGCCGATGCTGAGGGGACTTTTAACGCTGCCATTAATCCCCCGTCCTCATCCCTGATCGGGAAAATACCCATATAGCCAAAAAGGCTAGGAAGGAAAGGAAAAACCTCCCATTAAAATCCTAATTAAAATCCTCCCATTGAATTGCCAGTATTGTATAAGAAATGAGTATCCAATGTGGTCGATATCCACGCTCTAATGCCAAGTTCAACCACTTCCCCTCTCCCCCCCCAAAAAAAAAACCAATGAAGGGCGAGTATACATTTTATACAGGGTGGGTGTAACCTAGGGGACCGACTCCAGAATTGATGAACGGTGAACTAACCGATGAATTGTCTCTTACTGTCAGTCTCAAATCCAGGTTCTCGGGATTCGATAATTCAGTACGCTTTACATTGAACAACCCAAATCTAAAACTAAACAATTACTTGATGAGAAAAATACAAAAAAAGAAAAATAAGGAGGACAAAAGGCTACTCTTTTTTTTTTCTCGTCGGCTCAAGACTTCCATTGAAGTCCTAAACTGCCCCTAGTGTTATATTATAAAAAAAAATGAAGTTATGGATGTAAATTATTATTATTTATTTTTCTATTTTGAACAATCCTTTTTAGATTTTTCTATAAATTTGAACGACTGAATGGTATCTCCATCTAGATCTGCTAACTCTTAGAGGGAAACGCTATTGTTTTGGATGAGGGGATATTTATTCCGGAAGTTATCATATTTGAAGGCAACTCTAATGATACAACAGTAACGTTTCAATAGCAACCCATATTTCTCGATCTAATTAAAAATATGCTGATTATATATTTATTATGAATAAGAAAGGCTAGATAGCAGAGACCCCCTGCTGTGATACTATGTATATAGTCTAACCAAGATTAAGGAAGCCTTGGAAAAAATAGAACCCTTCATTCTTTTCTTGGGACTAATTATTGAAATCATAAGGCTAATTAGGACTTGCTTTGACAAGTCTTATGGCCATAATAAAAAAACAAAACAGTAGAACTGCTGGAGCTGGAAAAATCAATTTTTGGTTAGAAAAAGGGATGGGAAGATTACTGGAATGAAATACTTCGGAGAAGTTGAGGAATACTGGGACAGTGATTATTTATTATCTAGAACTTCTCTGGTAATTTTAATTAGGGCAGATTGCTTGAAGTAGTCGTCTCAAAAACCAAATTGGAGAGGATAAAGTTTATCGGAAACTTGAGATTATACTCGTATTTCTTCGAATTTCAGGAGGTTGGAAAGGATTAGGATTGGGAGGAAATTTTTAATGGAAAAAGGGTTATCATTTTTATTTAAACCAGCAATTGTTTTTTCCCCAAGAGGTAAGAAATACAGGACTCTGAAGGGAAAAATTAAAAGGAAAACTTCAGCGAGACGTAATTTTATTAATGTTAAGGAGGAATATCATATGATTCGTAGAATTATACGTTATTTCATTAGACCGGAAAAAAGGTCTGTGATAGAGGGAGATCTAGGAAAAATAAAAGTCGTCTTTGTTGAACGGTGTTCCAGAAGGATAGCAGTAAGAGGTAGACAGAGGATAGGGTGAAATAGAGTGAAGAGGACAAAGAAGCAGATATAAAATTTGAGTGTAAATCATCAGGCGATTTGACTGAAAAGACAAGGAGGAAGTTAGCGAAGGAGAAATCATTTTGATTTGGAATCCGGAGCTAATGCAATGATTTTTAAAAGTAAGTAGATTATAGTCCACATGTTTTTATTTTTTAAAAATAGGTATAAAATGAAAATAATTAATGACAAAATGTAATTAGGCAGTGACGATTGTTTTATTTGTTAATGGTTTCTTCCCTTGAAAATGGCTTAAGGGCTGAAACGTTGTAGAAAAATAAATAAAGTAGAACTACAGTGTTCAAATTGTGTGTTTTTATTATTACTAATAAAGTGATTTTCTAATCTACAAGTTTAAATATATATATTTTATTCTTGTAAATAGTAAATTTAATATTTGATGAGGGACCGAGAAAATTATCCCTGGGACCATTGGTTTCTCTCCTCGGTCCTGACCACCAACATACTACTTCGCATTCAGTCACTAAGTCCAGTCAACGAAGGGATTTTAGAGTGCATGGAGGATGGGCAAGCAATTGACTTTGGAAATTTTTTGAGGACACTTAAGAGGTAAACATACTAAAAGTCCCCACCCCTATCCCGTCCGCTTCATGGTGGGGGACGCGCCTTAAAGGTCACTTTTTCTATATTTTCTCATTTATCTTGAAACTGAAGCGTCGCAGACGAAACATTGTCGTATAAAAAATTGAAGCTGACAAAATGTTCTTTAAGAAAGATTAGAACAGGCTTCCAAACGTAACTTGATATATAATACGGACTCCGATAATATTGTGTATATTGTTGATATTAAAATTCAATTGTATAGAATACAGCGAAATAAAACTTAAAATTTGTATATATAAGGATATTTAAACAAATACAAATAACCACAATGAAATGTAAATAAATATAACAACTATAATTTATACTTTCATATCCCGTTTGTCTTAAAATAATTATTTCTAATAAGAGGGTGGTAAGTGAAAGTCCTGTGATGCGCGCACCAGATTTCTTTTACTTTGACTTTCCTATGTATGAAAAAAACCTATCTCCTTTAATGTTGGTAAGTGAAAGTGGTTTGAAGCGTTCACCGCACCAGATTTTTAAATAAAAATCGAAATTACGCTGCATGGTTATTGATGAAAAAATGCTACTGGATTCTGAAAACCTCTTGGTCAATGGACAGGTTGTAAATGGGATAACAGTTATTAACTAGAAGAAAAAAATTGAACATGTTAAACCTACTGAGTTTTTTTTTACTGTCTTTATATTTTGATTATTAAAATATTCTGGTATTGATTTTATAGTTTATTATGAATTTTATTCTTTATAACTCCATTTTAAACTTTATATATATATATATATATATATATATATATATATATATATATATATATATATGTTTGTATTTTTAAAAATTCAAATAAACAGTATTTCTTATTTACGTTTTAAAAGTATGAATATATTGAAAATGAATATCGATATGCCCTTGATATAATAAATCGCTGGCTTGACAAAAAATGTGTGTGGTACTTTTTTTTTTATCTTTGAAGCTCTGTATTGATTGAATACTAAGGGAAAAAAAGGTTTTTGTCAAGCCGAAGTTTTATTGGATGAAAGTGAAAAGAAAGTAGCGAAGTTTATTAGGCGGGTCCCATTTTCATTAGAAAATATATTTTTTTTTTATCGATTTCGGAGTATTATCTCGTAATTTACATCTCGTCTTTTTACTCTCTTTTGGTAAAATAATTCCTGGAGATTTTCACGCAGCCCTCATTGTATACATATTATTGAATCTTACCAAGAAAGATTTTAGAACAGTTTTCACTCAATTTTTAATTATTTAATCCTTCTAAGAAATTATTTTCAACCAATCCTACAAGTACAACTCCTATTTTATTCTCTTCGTATTCTATTCTATTGGATTGCCCGGAAAATAATGCAGGATTTTGAGTTTTCTTTAAAATACACCTGTAAACAACAAACTGCATACGTTTACTGGATTATTCATTTGTATGTGGACAATGAAGGTCGTGGAAGGACTTTATCTCTTGATGATGTTCTGTGGACTTTAGTGGAACAAAACCCCAGGACAAGTGTTCGAGAACTTGCAGTGAAACTTAATCTTAGCAAATCGACCGTCGATTAACACTTTATAACAACGAAAACCATTAAGTGTGAATATCTCCTAAACAAAGCGTTTGCGGACATACCTTCAGAGGAAATTGTTTTTTGTTTTGAGGTCCTTAATTCATATTTTCAGTTTGGCCACTAAACCCTGAAATATTTTATATATAGATATACCTTTGGTCTGTGGATTTCATCTATATCGGTGAAAGTGCGGCCCCACCCATCAAACCATTCTTGTGTTCCTGTATCCGCCCCAGCCTTACTGTGCCGTATCAAGAACAATTGGTTTGGTGCAGTCTATCAAGAGCCTTGGTTTGTGCTCCTCTCGCTCACTAAGAGAATAGAAGTTTATTACTGAAAATTTAGAAGCTATACCTAGGATATATTTTTTATGTATAAATGGGATTTGATCGTCGATGGCTATCGTAAATTGCAATATTTTTATTTTTAAAACCTAAAAATGAGATAAGATATCCCACGACGACCATAGCACCTAAGAGGCTTCGCCAAGAATTACAATTTATTTAGAAAACGGTACATTTTGAGGATTTCAAGCGGATGAGAAATGATTTTGATGTCCGTATCCAAGTATTTAAAACACTATTTGTACTGCTTTGATCAGTCAACTTTTGATACAATCTGAGTTTTGAAACTTCCCAATCTTTTCTATGACTTTTATGGTAGCTGTAGAAAATTTTTCCGTTTTGAAATGAGGATTCGTCACTTCTCCATCAGATTCTCTTTCGTTTGATACCTCATTTATGTAATTCTATCACCCCTGAGAGAATATCTATACTAGCGTATAATACATAGACTTGTATTGCTCCTCCCCCTCACTCCTCACATTAAATAGCAAATCTTCTCCCTAATGATTTAAGAGTTCAAATGAGTTCAGCCGAACATGATTATTCTTTTATACAATATAATATTATCAAGATAGGCTATTCCATTGGTGGGGGGATCTCTTTATCATTAGAGGCCGCAGTAAGCTTAGGCAGTGCTAATGGATGCCGCAATAATTCTTTATATTTTACCATTATTATTTTTATTAATCGACAAATATACACACCGCATACATACCTTCAACTTGAATATATTAATTTCCAAATTGTCGTTACTTAAATAATTAATTAATTCTAGTACTAGATTAATAAAAATAGTGAAAAAACGTTTGGAGGCCGCAACTACTTCACAGAGGTCACATGCGGCCTCCGAGGCCGCGGTTTTCTACCCATAGTCTATTCAAAACACAAAATCTAATATAACTATTTACTTAATAAGTGATTGGCTTGTCCCATAGGAAAATGTACCTCCAGTTTAAGAGTTTATTACACCAAGAAATGTTGTAGATTGAGGTATTTTATTGTCAATGGATTACAATACATTACCTATCTGTGTACAGAACATAGATTCCAAAACTTGTGCTGTTAAATATTTTGTCCTCTTTACCGTATTTATTATCCATACATGACTCATATTTATGGAATACATGTCATATTTTATTGTCTCATGTGTTACTTATTAATATTTATATACTATTTTTATATAAATTAGTTCATTATTTTATTACTTACTATGTTTTACTGCGTCATGTTATTATTATAGTATATATAGTATTATATGGGGTATTATATTAAACCGGTGAAAAAAAAAAAACAGGCGCACCTTGAATTTTACATAAAAATCACAGATTAAAGAAATATTTTTGAGCTTAAAATTAATAAGAGGTAAATGACAGGCCAAAGAAGATTAACGATTGTCGAGAAAATCTCATGATTCTCTCTAAGATTAACGATAAAACTTTTAAAATAAAATTTGCACTTCATATTAGTATGTCTCCAGTTGCCTTTACAATCGCATTGATTTTTTTTTCTTGAAAAACAATATTTCATTTGTATCAAAACATTTTTAAGAATGTAAAATGGTTTTGGATCCTGTGACAGTCACTCAGATTACTGCGTTGAGAATGGCCGAAGTCAGCGATACGCAGCCTGAGTCCTATGAATATGTTAAGAGTTAAGAACAGACGTCCTTGTGTTCGGATGGCTGACCCGAAATGCTCACACGTACATCACCGACATCCTCGAGGAAAATGTGGTATCTTTTGGCCCGTTTATCGCCTTCTATCTCTTTTTTATGCGGGATAATACACGGCCGCACGTCGAAAATGTTGTACGGAACTACCTAGACGAGGTTAGTGTCCGAACCTTGGAGTTGTCAGCTCTCAGTCAGGACTTGAATCCTATTAAGCATCTTTAAGACCAACTTAGGAAGTATCCATCGATAACAGAACCCTCCATATGACATCCAATTATGTAAAATGGATCAGATTCAATATCGGGTAACCGCCTTATTTGTAGAATGCCTACGAGAGTACAGGCCGTTATTCAAGAAAAGGGAGGCAACACTGGATACTAGAGAGTCAGATTTCATAATTAAAAAATAATAAGATGCGTTTGATTTTTGTTTGAAAGAGTGCTCACTTGCTTTATTTTACATTATGATTTTATTTTCATTATATTTGTGATCATCTACAAACAGAATATGTCACTATATTGAGGTAAAAAATATGAATTTTTTTTTCTGTTAGGGAAGGAATAACGACAAATTTTATGATCAGCAGTGTATATTTTATTTTCCTACTTAGGCATTCAGGACGGTGCTTGGTTGTTATTAGGAGAGAATTGTGTCATTGGAAACCAATGAATTATTTTTACAAAAGTTGTAACAAATTTTATATTAATTTATAATGATCATTGTTCCTTATTGTGGCCAACTCTATTTGTTTAGGGCATTCCAAATAAAAATGAAAATGAAAACAAATAAGAATATTCATTCATTCAAGTTCCCAACAGATCATAGAGCTCTGCCGTCAACCAGGTTACTAGATGTTTAGTTCGTAAGTGTATTACTGAGAGTACGGAAGCCATACCGACATATATTTTTTAATTTATTAAACATATTAAAAAGTTATTGGCGATATCGATATTTATACATAGGCCGACATCAATATCGATAAGGAATATCGAAACTTGCCCGATATCGCAACAAACCTAGATACGTGAGAATGTATACATATACGACAATATATGAGAAGGGTCTCCTCCACTTCGGGGTATGAATATGAAACCGAAATGATGAAGGTTGTTGTTTTGGTGTTGCGGAAATGAAGCCGGCTCCTCAGAGGCTGTAAATTATTGATTGGGTGACCAGAGACAGGAGGCTAACATCCCAGACCCTGCACCGACGAGCAGCCCTTAGGGCCATGCGCCTCCCGCCCAACCAGCCCTCTCCCTTGTCCCTTTTTTTTTTCTTTTTCTCCTTTTGTCGCCTAGACCGTTTATCTGGGTTTCAATGGCTCTTGATAAAACGCTGGAAAGCGAGATATAGGCGGGCTTTATATCGTAATCATGTTACCGGTGTAAATTGTGAAATGTTGATAATATATTACGTATATTATGTTAGCAGTTACCAAATTATAAGGCGTTTGAGTAAGAGGTTATTTAAATACTTAGATATCATTAAAAGTGGTCATATAAGGGATCTAAAAAAAAAAAAGAAAATTTATTTCAAAAACCTAATGAATATACAATAGAAGGAATAATACGGTAGTATAGATTCTTTTATATTGTTGAATGAGATATCAAACAAAAGGGAATTTCATAGAGAAGTGACGAATTCCAATTTTGCTCCGTTAATTCCTTCAGAAGATGACGGATTGAGACGAGATAAGTTGTTTTAATATTACGATAAGGACATCAAGACCTGGTCTATGATGTTAGTATGACATCGAATGAAAAATATCGATATTGCCAATATCAAACGATATCTACACTATAAACAATACGGTATTACAGATTCCATTTCCGGCTGTCAGGAGTTATGGGATTTTATGAACGAGGTACTAAACGAAAGAAAATTTCATGCGGAAGTGAAGAATTCCAATTCCAAAACATATAACCTTACAATATCTGTAATAAAAGTAATTGCAAAAAGTGGGATGTTTTAAAAGTACACGAAATGAGACGTGATAAATTGTGATTTAAACATTTCGATACAGATATAAGAATCCGATATAGTTTTTTTATTTTATTTATTGAGTATTACATCAATCTGTTACTTAGATATTAGTTATAGTGAGGTAGGATATTATTCACACTATATGTACAAAAAAATATAAAATAAATATAAGCAATATAACAATAAATGATAATCAAAAAGTATATACAATAAATCAAATAAAATAACCTAAAAATAAGAAAATTAAAACTAAGCAAAAAACACATGGATAGAAATGATATGATACGTTTGATGTTCGAAGAAGACAGTTCAAGTTTTTAATATCGTCTTATAGACAAGTAGTTTGTTTTCAATTGAGAGATGTGGTTTTCTGTTCAGTAGTCTATATAATTGTCCTAATCGTCGGTTACGCTCTTGTCTTTTGAGTTTGTTATGAGTGTTCCATGTCAGTCTCTTTTCTAGAACGAAGCCTAGGTACAGGACAGTGTCTGAGAAGGGAATAGGTAAAGAGTTAAAAATATTGGTGGACAGCATTTGCGTTGGAGCGTGAATGTGATATGCTTATACTTCGATTCATTCACTTTAAATTAACGCCAGTCCTTGCACAATTGTTCTATCAAGGAAAGATGACTTTGCGGGTTTAGGGATGCCATTTCAGGTTCAGATTGGGCAGAAAGGATAGCGGTATCATCAGCAAATGTCATCAGCAAATAGCTAGGAAGGTATTGAGATTTGTAGGGATGTGAGCAGTGAAGAGGATATAGAGAACTGGCCCCAAAACGCTTCCTTGAGGAACACCCGCTTTTATTGGATAATGGTTGGAGAGTTCTGTGCCGCAGCGTACTTGGAAGGTACGGTGGGAAAGGTAAAATCTAAGGATTGGGTTAAAAGGATTTTGAGTTTGAAAAGAAACTTATCATGCCACACCGGGCTGAAAAGTTGCTCTACATCCAGAAAGGCACCGGTGCAATATTGCTTGATTTCAAGTGTAGGGGATATGTGATAAATAACGCGAAGGCCTTGTTGAACTGTGGATGTCCTGACCGGAAAGGAAAATGATGAGTATGGAGTGTTTCCACATCAGAGGAAAGTGGGTTGTACGAAGTGCTATGTTTTATGGGGAACATTATTCGGGATGCCACTGGATAATTATTGAGGATAATTACACAGAAATATTTAATACAAATATTAATTGGTCCAGGATTAATTAATTGAATTTCTTTTCTAAAAGACTGGTTTGTGTTTATCATGCTTTCTAATTACCAACATTACCTGTGATAATAATAATATAAATAGGTTGCAGAATTAAAAATAACTTTACTAAAAAAACTTAATTTATTACTATTGTTAAGCTCCCTCTTAGTTTAAAACAACTTTAAATTAAGCCTAACTATTATTCAAATTAAGTTGATTGTGATTTAAAAGAAATTGGACTGTATTTTGAAACATTTATTTTGAAACATTTACATCTAATAATAATGAAAACATAAACAATCTAATGAAATCAATTTTACACTACTATCAATAGATAAATTAAAATAATAACTTCTAAAATGAAAATAACGATAAGCTTAATACAACGCTAATAAAGACAATTATTAAATATCTAATAAAATATTTCGATGTTTGATAATGGAAATTATATGTAAATGGCTCAATATTACAATCAATAATAAAAAAGTTAACAAATATATATAAATCCTAAAGTAAGAATTATACAAAAGTAAACGAAAAACAAAACAATACAAATTGAACAACTTTACATGGTCGCAAGCCGCTGGCACTCCAATCCTACTTCAGCGACTGAACGTAGGTTCAATATGAGCGCTCATATAGTTAAAACTGCAAATGGGTAGCGGCGAGCACGACGAGAGAATTAGTCTGTTCACAGTAGAACTGTAGTGGGGAGTATAGAAGTTGGCAGCACACAGCTCAGTAACGGACGGAGTCAGACTGTCTATTGTCAAGTCTACGGCCTTAGGACTTGAACCTAGCAATTGTTTATAGCTAGGGCTACAATCTATAACAATTTAAGTATCAACTATTGGCCTATTGAATATAAACTGTGGGCCTGTTAATATATTTATAAATATTATTTGGTTTCATTTTATGGGACAAACCAAAATAACAATTAAACAAATTATTGTTAAAAATAAAAAATAAAATAAATGAACGCTGTGCCGTTAACAACTATGTTCAATAAAGTATATATATGATATACAAATTATATGGGCATGTTAATGTACAAATTATATTGAAAACAATCTAAATAAAAACATGACTCCATATATTTAATATGATGGTATGATTTCAGATGGACTGGTTTGAGAATATGCCATGAATTATTTAACATTAATCAATCTATTATTGCTTGGGAGTTAAACTTATCTGAGGCTCTAAATATGATATGTCCACCTCGGCAAGAACCCTTCTTCAACACCTTCATTAAAATAACATTTGAATTTATATAATTTAAAATATATATAACAAATAAAGACTTAAAATAGAAACAAAAAAATCTACTTGCTGATCCGTATTCAGTTAAAAAACCAAACAGTCCCAAATCCTATTTATTTAACCTGGACATTTATTCTCTTATTAAAACACTTGAATGTCAAGTATTTATATCATTGTTTTTTTTTTTTCTGAATGGCGATAGTTTCTCAGAATTTGATGCCTAAGCAAACTTTATTTCTGCCGTCCAATACTGTTTGTATTCAACAGAATGAAGCCCCAATATCGTAAAATGACAGCTTAATATTCCCGCCCATTTTGTTTCCAGCCAGTGCGGCCTGCCCGTGTCTATTGGCTCTAATGTTATTTAGATTTATTCATAGGCATCTTAAGCAAGCATTAGGGTTTGCTCCTAATAGTAAGCGCCGAGGCAAAGTCATTCACCCTCTACATTGCTCATTTTGTTGTTTATAAAACGACATCCCATTTCGATGAATAGCCTTCATTGCAAAGTCGGTTGCAATTAATGAATACTAATGAACTACTTATCAGTCTTAAAAGAGGAACATTTAAAATCTCTCATAAATCAATCATTATTTTAATCCGGAGGCGTCGATTCCTATTGGAGTGTGGGTATGCGTTCCCTCCAATGTTTAAAATGATTCCAAAGTTATTTGTGTTTCTACTCGTTTTTTTAGTAGTTCTTTATATTTTAATTTCAAAATAAAATTAGATTAAACCAGAATATTTCTTGTATAACAAAAAATGTCTCCACAATCCGTTTTAACTAACAACTAGAGATTAAAACTATTATCTCTACTATCGAACCAAACCTCCGGTATAAAGTTTGCTAGTATAAATAGAATTAATATTCTCAGAATATGAACTTCACTGTTCTCTTGGTGTCCGTTATAGAGGAAAAACTTTTCAAACTTTTCAGTGGAAATACTTATATATCAAGCCGGTTCGCGTTCGTTATATTGAGCGAGCGGTATACGGAAGACCTTAATACTTTTTTTTTTGTTAGTATATGGAGGAGAGGGCTCTTCTAGAGGTACTAAACCTAGGTAAATAGGTAACTAAACCTATTCTAACCAGATTTGGGAGATCGAGATTTATTTCGAAGGCCTGTCCCGAAGTACATTTCAACCCCCCTAGGCCGGATTAAGAAATTAATACTGTAAAATTATTGAAAATTTTATATAGTTTATAAAATTGTCCGCTATAGAGAAGTGTCCGCTAAGAGAAGTTTCACTATGGTCTCCTTATTCCTCAATAATTGAGACAAAACGACGTCCATATTTAAAAATAATAGTAGGGCAAAATTAACCCGGAGGTTCAGTGATTGATAGCACTAATAATATTTGCTACCTCTGAACCCCGTCAAATCTACAAGATCAAACCTAAACCAATCATTTCGTCTACGTCTCAGTCCCTACCCCGCGGATATTTACACGTTGGTTTACCTCTCACAGCCTCCCTACTGATTCTACCTCTTCCAGCCCAACAATTTTGCTAACAAATTTCAGTAACCACTGTATACGGTTCAATATATATTTTAATTACAGTGATGTAAATAGGTCGGAAGGATCCCTTCACAAACGTTCTATTAATATTAAATTTCTTTAGATAAATAGGTAAATTTGCTCTTTTTAAATTTATATTATATTTTATAAAATTCATATCCTGCTACAAAAGTTTTTCTTTTATGGTAAAAAAAAGGCACTAAATTCATTAATTATATTTTCCTTTAACTTAATTAGTTTTTTGCTTATTTTGTTCTGTTTCACCATTATCAGTTTCATACTCTAAGCCGAGTATGAAACTTCACGTCCGGATACTTGTGCATCATCCTTTATTAAGTCCTTATATGATTTCATTTCAATTGGTTTATAGTTGTATGATTTGATATTTGAAAAGTATGATCTTGATTTCACTAATAGATAATACTCGTTTTAATTAATTTGTTTCCCAAAAATATAATTATTTCCTTACTTTTATTTAAAGTTCCAGCCCCGGCAAGACAATTTTATTTTTATTTTTTAAAGGGTTGGCAATGCTGAACAACTTCCTGCCTGATATATTTTTCTTTTCTCAGTTTGATTTATAAAATAAAAGTTATGGTATTTTTTTCCTATACAATATTAATTCCAAACATCTGCCAAATTTCTTTCTGAATCAGGTACCTATTTATCTTGTACAACCAGGTGTAAAGAATAAAATCCCATTGCCCTTATTTTTCGTCGATCTAGAGCCATCGCCTGGGATCGAAAAAATATACGATGTGAATAGAATTTTCTACACCAGCGTAAAAGTCGAAAAATCGTACCCAAAAAGAGAGTTCATCCAGTGCCATAATTGCCAAGCATATGGCCACACCAAGTCTTATTGCCACCACTTACCACGCTGCGTGAAATGTGGTAAAACACACAAGTCTGGCGAGTGTAATAAACCAATTACAGAACCAGCAGTCTGTGCCCTATGCCTGGAAGGCCATCCAGCCAACTACAAAGGCTGCCAAATTTATAAAAATCTTAAAGCGAGATATATGAAACCCAGGGACCCTGATGATACACCTAAACCAAGAAGAGGACCCGCTAAAATTGTGAACTCTAAGGTTTCTTTTGCCAAGCTACTTGGGGGTAGAGACCCGACTAATGTATGTGAGGCCCTGCCGCAAGAACAAACTCAACCCCAATCTCAATATCCTATCCCACCTAATGTACCTAGTCAACAACAACCTCACCAACATCAAATCCAATATGTTCCTCCACCGCCTAATGCTACAGATCTAACCAGCTTATTGACATCCTTTCTTTCAGAATTTAAATCCATTGTTACCCCACTGATATCACTTCTCACTAACCTAGTATCTCACCTTATCCCTCCTTTAAAAAATCCTTAAATGACTTCCATCAAACCCATATCCATTCTCCTTTGGAATGCGAATGGTGTTAGAAATCACATACACGAACTAACAGCCTTACTACAAGACAAGAACGTAGACGTAGCCCTAATAACGGAAACTCGACTGACTAAAAAACAGCTCCTAAAAATACCACAATACATAACTTACCGTACCGACCATCCTGACGGTAGAGCACATGCCGGTACTGCAGTCATTGTGCACCAATCCCTCTCCCATCACCTACTCCCACTGCCTACACACGATTTCCTACAATCCACCGCAGTCGTAATCAAAACCTTCTCCTTTCCTATTACCGTTGCATCAGCGTATTGCCCTCCAAACCAATCCATCTCCAATATCCAATTTAGTTCCTTCCTCATTTCCTTAGGACATCATTTCATCTTGGGTGCAGACTTAAACGCCAAGCATCAACAATGGGGTTCAAGAACCACGAATCCTCGTGGTCGAACATTGCTGTCTGTACTCAATTCCCAAAATTTTACCCTTCTTCCACCCAACTCACCTACCTACTGGCCCACTGATCCTAACCGTAATCCCGATATCCTCGATTTATTTATCCTTAATGGTTTAGGTGCTCTCAACCATTCCGTTGCCCGTCTTGACGACCTTCCTCAGACCACAGCCCATTAATACTCCAAGTATCACTAGCTCCTATTCCTAAACCCTCTCCTCCGTCCTTCATCAGAGGCCCAGTTAACTGGAAACTCTTTCATCAAATCCTCTCCGATAAAATTGACCTCAGAGTAACCCTGAAAACCTCTGAAGACCTGGACAATGCAGTACATTCCTTCACTACCAAAATTCAAGAAGCAGTCTGGACTGCTTCCTCCCCTGATCACTCCTCAAAAATCCTTAAGAAACATAATTTACCTCAACACCTCCTTGACCTAATCCACATAAAACGCCGTGCCATATTATTATGGCAACGTACCAGACATCCAGCCGACCGCCACTCCTACAATTATCACTGTAAAAAATTAAAACAAGAATTAGCCACCTTCAGATCCCAATCATTCAATTCCTACCTCACCACACTCTCTGCTCATGATAATTCCCTTTGGAATATCACCAGAAAAATCCTCAAATCCCATCATATTTCCCACCCTCTTCGACGAGATGATGGCTCCTGGGCAGCATCTGATGAAGATAAAGCCGAGGAATTTGCCAAACACCTTTCCTATACTTTCGCTCCTCATCCAGAATCCCATCCCAGCCACACAGTAAAAGTAGAAGAATCCCTCTCAATACCTATCCCACTCTCCTTACCACCTAAAGCTGTTAATCCCTCTGAGGTCAAATACCTTTTACGGAAAATCACACCTCGCAAATCTCCTGGATATGACCTTCTAACCCCACAGATCCTTCGACAACTTCCATCTAAAGCCATCATATTTCTTACATATATATACAATTGCATCCTACGAACTACCCACTTCCCTCTTTTATGGAAACATTCCACCATCGTCCTCTTCTTGAAACCAGGCAAACCTTCCAACAATACAGCATCCTATAGACCAATTAGCCTACTCCCAATCCTCTCAATAATTTTTGAAAAGATCCTACTGAAACGAATCCTACCTATAATTGAATCCTATAACCTTCCTACTCATCAATTCGGATTTCGTTCCCAACATTCCACTGTCCAGCAAGGACTCCGATTTGTTGACCATATATCCTCAACCCTAGAAAGCAAGCAGTATTGCTCGGGTGCATTTCTGGACATAGCGCAAGCTTTTGACCGGGTATGGCACGCCGGATTACTCTTCAAGCTTAAAATCCATCTACCACAGTCCTTATACCTAGTACTCCGATCCTATCTTTCCGACCGCTCCTTCCGAGTTCGCTGTGGCACCGAATTCTCCGACTGTTACTCAATTGAGGCTGGCGTTCCTCAAGGCAGCGTCTTGGGCCCCATCCTTTACATTCTCTTTACCGCTGATATTCCTGTCCATCCCGAAACCCTCCTGGCAACTTTCGCTGATGACACTGCTATCCTTTCTTCCAACTCAGATCCTGAAACAGCGTCCGCAAACTTACAAAGGCACCTCTTCCTGATTGAACACTGGTGTAAGAAATGGCGCATTAAGGTAAACGAATCTAAATGTAAACACATTACCTTCACCCTTCGGCGTAATACCTGCCCACCAGTTTATTTTAACTCCATTCAGCTTCCTTTCTCAGATACAGTCCGGTATCTTGGCTTTCTCTTAGACAGACGACTAACATGGAATCCACATACTCGACTTAAAAGACAGGAACTTAACAGACGATATGGCCAGCTATATAGACTACTGAATAGAAAATCTAAACTTTCTGGTGAAAACAAATTACTGATCTACAAGACAATACTGAAACCCATCTGGACTTACGGACTAGAACTATGGGGAACAGCCAAATTTTCTAACATCAAACGCATTCAATCCTTTCAGTCTAAAGTCCTCTGTACAATAGTCAATGCTCCCTTCTATGTAACCAATAAAACCCTACACCATGACCTTAATATCCCATTTATTCTTGATCTTATCCCAGCCAAATTTTCCAAATTTCACCAGAACCTTTCTCATCACCCAAATCCCGTTGTACAATCCCTATCAAGCACCACCCATCCCTATAATCCCCTTCGTAGGTTAAAGCGGCAGTGGCCACGAGACCTTTTGTAAATATGGATATTTTGGAGTTCTAGCAATGGCCAAATTCTCCACTCAAGTCATGAGTGTCTGTGGCTGTAGCACTCTTACTCATCCTCCGCTGGTTTAAAATACCAGTGAAGTGGCTGAGGGAGAAGCGTAGGGATCTCCTAAGCCTCCCTTTTCCCTCCACATGTGGAGGGGACAGGATTGGTTCGGAGATCACCTGGCAAATTGTAAATAATGTATATAGGTATGTTTTATATAAGGTGTTTGTTTTACTTTTATTTCTATTTTTATTTACTTATGTGTATATATATATTTTTTTTTTCTTTACTCTTTTGTTCTTTCTTCTTATTCTTTTACTTTATTTATTTATATTTTTGTATATACGGTATGAATGCAATCGCTGAACTCTATTATAAGTGTCCTTAACTGTGACAAATTGTAATATTTCTGAATAAAGTGTTTTAATAATAAATTTATCTTGTAGCACATTTCGATCCATTTGGTTAAACAAAAATGTTTTGTATAGGGTTGGAAATGTGGTGTGGGCCCTTCACACTTCCATCTAAGAAGAAGAAGACCACCTGAAGACTAAGCTGAAGCAGAAGATGCTACCCTCATGGACCAGTATTCTTCTGAAAACAATTGCCTTTATTGTATTATAAAATATAATGCTTTATATGGTTCTGTGATTAATAATATTTTTATATCATGCATGTTAATACGTTTAATAGTAGAGATGGCATACACATTTTCAATGCTACCACTACAAAACCCGTGTAGCCGAAAGGCATGGTAGGGGCGAATAAATAAAAATAATATTGTCTAGGGACTTCATTCCGGAAATGGCGACAAAATATAATTATTTTTCAGTTTCTTGAATTATTATTATTATACTCTCAATTATTATTATTATTTTATTTGTCAACACTTCTACAAAAGGTTTTTTTTTGTTTACTTGAGAGGGCGAGAATCAACTCCAACCACCTCAGGTATGTTCAATTTTAATTACTATTGAATGTTGAGAAAGCTTCTTACAATTCTGGCAGTATTCAGCAGCACCGCTTTCTGAGCTTCCTTTATTACATGAGTTGGGAGGCCCAGCCTGTCAGTAGCTTCCACAGTAGACACCGGTACCAGGCCATTGCTGGAGATCACGATGCCCCTAACGGTTACTTTATTAAGTTTATACAAACTTTTTAACTCAGCTGCTAGACCTTGATATTTCCGAATTTTTTCTGCGCAGACTGAGTTAATGTTTCCGTCATTTGGCACAGCTATATCTATAATTTCAGCCACCTTAATATTACCGTCAATTAATACAATATCAGGTCTGTTGTGGATCACGAGATGGTCTGTTATGAACGATTGGTTCCAATATAATTTTAAGTCATCTTTCTGGCAAATACCTTTAGGGCAATATTTATAGTAGGGCTTCGAGTCGTTTAATAATTTAATTTTTAGACCAATTGCCTGGTGATAGACTTTGGCAACATCGTCATGTCTTTTTAGATATTCTGTACCTGCAAGAGCTCCGCAGCCTCCAGTTATGTGTTGAATGGACTCATATGTGCTTGCACAGAGCCTACATTTGTCCGATACATTCTGTTGCTTCAAGACGTGTCGCCAGTAGGATCTGGTAGCTATAACCTGGTCCTGGATTGCAGTTAAAAAACCTTCAGTCTCGGGAAACAGACTTCCTCCTACCAGCCAGCTAACAGACAAAGATTTATCTATTTCAGTCTGCTGAAGCTGGTGAAAAAACCTTCCATGTAATGCTTTTGACTTCCATTCTTCCATGCGGTCTTTGTCGGTAACAAAGATTGGCGCAGTTTCATGAGAGGCTAATTGTAGAGCAGTGTGCCCGCGATCGAGATTGCAGATTATCTTATGACACGGCACTGCGCTTTGTTTAAAGTACTCCCTTAGGTTCTTTTCTTGATTTCGACAAGACTCTTCAATATTTGTAAGACCTCTCCCTCCTTCCTTTCTTGGCAGGTAAAGCCTTGCCATAGATGCAGTCGGGTGGTGCATTCTGGAACCCGTCATACTTGTTCTTATTAACCTATCTAATTCCTGGAGTGACGTTGTGGACCATTTTAGAATTCCAAAGCTGTAAGATAAGGAAGGAATAACCCATGTATTTATAGCTTTTATCATTAAACCTGAAGAAAGATGTGTTCTAAGGATGATCTTTAGTCTTTTTTTAAATGAACCTATCAATTTACCTTTTACATCCTTTTTAGCTATTTTTAAATGCTGTTCTATCCCTAGATATTTATACGTATCTTCTTTCTGAAGGTTCTTAATATGATATTCTTCATTAAACAAGTTTTCGGAATTATTTGGTTTTCCTTTTATAACGTGAAGAACTGCGCATTTCTCAGTCCCAAGGGACATCTGTATGGAGTCACTAAAGTGGCTGACTGTCTTTAGCATAGACTGGAGCTGGGATTTATTCTTTGCGTAGAGTTTTAAATCGTCCATATAAAAGCTATGACTGATCATTGCACTTAATTCATTAAATTTTACTTTGTATCCATTTTCTTCACGATTTAATAAAATTGACAATGGAGCCATCGCAAGACAAAACCAAAGGGGGCTGAGGCAGTCTCCCTGGTATATACCTCTTGAAATGGTAATGTATTCAGGTGATTGCTTATCTCCTATTCTCAGTTTTGTTTTCCAGTTGTCCATCAATTTCCTCAGAAGTTCTTTAATATAAGGATGGATTTTATATAAATCCAGAACTTTTAAAAGCCAACTATGAGGAACTGAGTCAAATGCTTTTTTGTAATCAACCCAGGCTATTGACAAATTTCTTTTATTCATGGTCGTCTGGCCTGCAACGAATGAATCGATGAGCAAAAGTTCTTTACACCCTTGGGCTCCTTTTCTACAGCCAAGCTGCTCGAGTGGAATCAAATTATTGGTTTGCAGGTGAACTTCAATTTTACTTGTGAGGATGGATGTTAAAATCTTATACACACCGTTGAGGCAAGTGATTGGCCGAAAATCTTGGGGGTCCAATCGATCTCCTACTTTTTTGGGAATCAGCACAGTAACGCCCTCACAAAACGTTTTGGGAATGTCTATCTGCCCTGTTATCATTTTTTTATAATTCATTGCAAGTGTTTCATGCAGGCAGGATAAATTCTTTAACCAGTAATTCTGAATTCTATCACTACCCGGCGCTTTCCAATTTTTCATTTTCTTTGTAGCGATGATTACATCCTCTTTCGAGATGTCGAATTCTGGCATTTGAGGTTTCTCCTGAAGTTCAGCATTTACTAATTTTAACCATTCGTTTTCATTATTATGCTCTACATTGTGCTCCCAAAGCTCTTTCCAATACTCTATAATATTGTCAGTTAATGAACAATTTGCACCTCCCTTATTATCATTACCTAAGCTCCGATAAAACTGCTGCTCACTGTTTTTGAACATTTTGTTCTGCTGTTTTCGAAGTAACGACTTTTTATATCTTCGTATTCTGTTTGCATAAACTGCAAGTTTTTGCTTCAGTATATCAGCATGTAAAGCCAGTTTTTCGGTGAGCTCAGATTCTAACACCACCCCTATTTGTAGTACAACTATTTCGTCGATTTTTCGTTTTACTTTTGTACTTGCTCCAACGGGGTTCCTGATATAACTCGTTATGACTCCAATATTTGCCCTGAGCGACGCTATTTTATTTTCCAATCTTCTCTGCCAGCGTGGAAGTTTTGTATGATTTTTATTTTTATTTTTTCCTTGTTTTTCCAAGCCAAGTTCAATAATAATGACACTAGCTGCAACATAGGCCCAATGACAAACAGCTTCGACAGTCATTTCTGGGTAATCTACAATAATTCTACTCAGAGCCACATTAACCCGATTCACAGTCAACCGTGATTTGAAGCTATAGGGAATCTTTGAGAGGATTGGTCTAACATCAAGCGGTATCCCCCCATAAATCACATGCTGGGATAATAATGATTCCACTAGTTTGTCAATGTCTTTGTCTTCTTCTTCTGGAGGAGCTGCCTCTATTGCCATCGATCTTTCTAGAAAAAGTTCTGTTGGCTGCTCTTATTATTATTATTATTATTATTATTATACTAGCTCTACAATCCAGGCGAGTCCCGGCTTGCTCCTGCACTGACCGCCAGTCATTCTCTTTCTGACAGCTGTCTAGAGTTATACGCAAAGGATGCAGTACTCCATCTCCTCGTGGCTGTTTAGGTGTTTCACCAATACCTTTAAAACTGTCATCTGTCTCAATGAACACGGGCTTATTATAATCGTAAATTGACAGTATAGGCGGGGTACATAAGTAATCTTTGATCATATTGAAAGCTTTTTCTCAATCTTCATACCATTCAAACTTTACATCTTTTCTCAATAAATGATGTAATGGTTCCAATTTCTCAGAGCTATTTTCAATATACCTCAAATAAAAGTTAATTGAACCCAAAACACTTCGAAAACCTGCCTTATCCGTTGGTCTTTGTAGGTTTTGAATTGAGACTAAATTTTCTTCAGTTGGAGAAACCCTATTCTTTGAAATTGTGTTTCCTAAATACTTCACAGACTTAGCATAAACACTTAACTAGTTTTAGTTTAAATCCTTGAGCGTTAGTTACCTACTACCTACTACTACCTAGCGTTAGTAAAAGTTTGTCGATATGTTGAAGATGATATTCCCAGGATTCCCACCTACACATTCACTCCCCATCCCGAACTCCATCCCACCCACACTGCTGAAGTTAAAGAATTCCTCTCTCTCTACCTCCAAAACCTGTTAACCCCTCTGAGGTCAAATTTCTCATAAACAAATTAAAACCCCGAAAATCCCCTGGATATGATCTCCTCACTTCACAAATCCTTAGACAACTTCCCAAAAAATCAATTATATTCCCGACCTATCTATATAATTGCATCCTTCGTACTACCAACTTTCCCTTGATGTGGAAACACTCCATAATCGTGCTGTTTCCAAAACCAGGCAAACCCGTTAATAACACATCATCCTACAGACCGATAAGTTTACTCCCTATCCTCTCAAAAATCTTTGAGAAAATCCTCCTCAAATGCATCCTACCCATACTCGAATCCCACAACATCCCTTCTCATCAATTTGGATTCCGCTCAAGACATTCCACTGTCCAACAAGGCCTTCGTGTTGTGGACCATATATCCTCTGCACTTGAAAACAAGCAATATTGCACTGGTGCCTTTCTGGACGTAGCGCAAACTTTCGACCGGGTGTGGCACGATGGCTTGCTTTTCAAGCTCAAAACCCATTTACCTCAATCCTTATACCTAGTCCTCAAATCCTATCTCTCAAATCGTTCCTTCCAAGTCCGTTGCTGCACCGAATTCTCCACTTACTATCCAGTTGAGGCTGGTGTTCCACAAGGCAGTGTTTTGGGTCCAGTTCTCTACATCCTTTTCACTGCCGATATCCCTTCAAATCCCGATACCTTCCTAGCTACATTTGCTGATGATACTGCCATTCTATCCTCCCACTCAGATCCTCAAATAGCATCTCAAAACCTACAATCTCACCTCTCCTTGATTGAGCAGTGGTGCAACAACTGGTGCATCAAAATCAATGAAGCAAAATGCAAACATATTACTTTCACCCTGCGACGCAGATCCTGTCCCACAATCCTTTTCAATTCAATACCACTTCCCTACTCAGATACAGTCCGTTACCTTGCCTTCCTTCTAGACAAAAGACTAACTTGGAACCCACATACGAGACTTAAAAGACAAGAACTTAACCAACGATATGGCCAGCTATATAGACTACTAAGCAGGACATCTCATCTTTCGATTGAAAATAAACTTTTAATCTACAAGACAATACTGAAACCTATCTGGACCAACGGACTTGAACTGTGGGGAACTGCTTAACATTCGAATATCAATTGCATCCAATCCTTCCAGTCCAAAGTACTTAGAACAATAACCAATGCCCCATATTATGTCACAAATAAGACCCTACACCATGACCTTAACATCCCTTTTGTCCTCGACATCATCCCATCCAGATTCTCAAACTTTCACCAGAACCTTATCCATCATCCAAATCCTCTAGCTCAATCCCTATCCAGCTCCCACCATCCCTACAATCCCCCTCGAAGGTTAAAACGGCAGTGGCCGCGAGATCTATTGTAAATATGCTTCTGGAGTCCTGGCAATGGCCAGCTTCTCCACTCAAGTCCTGAGCATCTGTGGCTCTAGTGCCCTCCTTCAGCCTCCACTGGCTTTTAATACTAGTGATGCGGCTGGAAAAGTGGCACTGGGATCTCTGGAGTCCTGCTTTGCTTTCCACATGTGGGGAGAAAAGCCTGGCTCGGAGATTCCTGGGCGAATATATATATTGTATATAGGTATGAATGTGTTTAGAAGTTTTTATTTTATTTTGTTTGTTTATTTACTTTTTTATTTTTTCCTAATAATTTTCATTTTTTTTTATAAGTATTATTTATTTACTTTTTATATTTATAGTTACTTCTGTATTACTTGTATATACTGTATGAATGAGAACTTCTAGCCTTAATATTTATAGCCCTCCAACAGTGGCTGATTGTATTATTATTGAATAAAAAAAAAAGAAAAAAAAAAAAAAAAAAAAAAGGATTCCCAGAATATCAAAATATCATCAATATAATTTATGCAGAATTCGTCTAAACCATTTCTTCGAATTTTCGCTATCTCGCTTAGTTCCCAAAATATCCGTCCTCAGCTATCTGTAATGTCGAAAAAAAAAATAAAAATTACCGCATTTTTTTACTGTATTTAACTAGCTAACTCTTCATTGCTTCGTTTTACGATTAAGTCACGACAAAGAAAGTTTTTAATAATTAAATTTTCTTCAAGAATGTCTATTATATTACTAGTTTATCTTCAACGGTCCAAATGTTACATCAGTTATAACTTTATATGTCGATTCCGAGAATTCGCAGAAAAAAATAATTTTTATAATAAACGTTATTGTATGTATGTATATGTGTATATATACATAGGGATTTAGATGTATAGAGAGTTGGAGCAATATAATAATAACGAATACTAGAAAAATTATTTTTTTCTGCATATTCTCGGAATTGGCAAATAATGTTATAATTGATCATTTGAACCGTTGGAGATAAACTAGTAAAATAATATATATTCTTGAAGAAAATTTAATTATTAAAAACTTTCTTTGTCATGGATAAAGCAATCAAGAGTTAGCTTGTTAAATACAGTAAAACACATGTGGTAACTTTTTTTTTTCGACATTACTGATAGCTGAGGACGGATATCTCGGAAATTAAGCGAGATAGTGAAAAAAGGTAAATTCAATCATATTGCAAATTTTATCAACTTTAATTTTGTATAGAACGTCTTTGTCGATGAGATAGATAGTTTACCTGATACAAGCAAAAACTCGAAAAACAGATATAAACATGAGGCAAACATTTTTTTTCAAAATTAGCCATAGTTGACAAAGGATATTTCGGAAAGTAGAGCGAGGTAGCGAAAAAAGGAATATAGTCAATCGTATTTCAAATGTTATCGGCTTCAATTTTTTATAGAAAGTCTTTGCCGATGCGATGGATAGTTTTCCTGATCTAAGCGAAAATCCGAAAAAAGTGACCTTCTAGGCCCTTCCCTTCCCATATCTGGCTCACCGCCTAGGAGTGGGGACTTTTAGCATGTTTACTTCCTTAATAGTCCAAACAATGTCCCACGGTCAAAAATTGTGACGCCGCCATTTCATTTTATAACCCCTTTCCGAGCATTCATTGACCAGACTACTAGCAGAGAACTCATTTGATGATAAATGACATGAAATAAATTTATAATGTAAAAAGGTCAGCAGGTATCTGACAGTTTATGGTAAAGGAATTTGAATAGGAGGGTTTTTAATGCAGCTACGGAGGGGGAATGCCGAATTTTAAAAGGGCGGGTATTCCAGAAATTGACAGAGCGGGCAACAAACGAGTTTTGTATTAATATCCATTCTATGAAGTTTTTTTTCTCCTTCTTTCTTTAATCGGTTAAAACGACATTTCGATTTTCGATTAAAATTCAATTTAAATAATGTTTCTTACTATGTAATTAAAATTATTTAAACTATCTTTTAATTAGCTTATCTTAACTTAATTATAATTACGATTCTACATGGATGAATAAACCAACAAAAACCATACTAAACTTGTCAAAATTACCGAAAAAAGAAACCTTATCTTCTGAATAAAAAAAGTAAAATATCTCGTCTTCTTCGCAATTTTCGCATTTTTAATCTATACCGCCGAATCAAAATCCGAAGAATCCACAGCATCTTCATTTATTACCCACTCCACCCACAAAACAAATGCACAAAATGCAGTATATAAACAGCTAAACTTCACGCAATAGCCTCAGCTCACTATTTCTCCATGTCGATAACTCCCAGAACAATAACAGATTCTTTGAGTTCTTTAAAAGGTATTAATAATATGTATCTGAGACATCCGAATATTTTGAAAATCCATGAGTATTTAAACAAGCTCGAAAATTTGATAAAGTCGATATATTTTATTTGGGTGCCTGGCCACGAAGAAGGGATTGCTGGAAATGAGCTCGAGCCAAACAAAACCCTCATACCAGAGCGCTGCTATTTTAACAACATGTGACACAAGTCTTCCCCTGAAAAAGGAAATAGGTCTTGGCTTGCAATCCATGTAGAACGAGAGTCCTCCGAGAAAATTAAAGGAAATACAAATATCAGTAAAACCATGGTCCAAATCGAATCTCTTTATTCGTAGAAAGTTGCCTTCACTTGACTAAGGATATGACATAAAAACCTAACTCATTCCTACTTGATAAGTAAACAGCTTACACTTAAATGCCAACACTGCTGCAGTACTCTCACAGTCTTCAAGAGTTTCCCTATTACGTATAAATTTTAATCAAATTAGGACTCTACCAAAATTATCAGATAATTTAAATAATGATGAAGTTAAAGTAACGCCGGTGAAATATTTTTTTAAAGTTAATGATTTTCTAAACAAAATTTAAATAAGAGTTGTTTTTTATTTAATTTTTTTCCTCCAAAATAATTTAGTATTGCGGTAAATAAAACAAAAATTGGATAGGCGTTGATGACCTCGGGGTTTTACGCACCTAAGCCTTAAACAACAACAACAACAACTTGATTATAATAATAAAAGAGTAAAAAACTCTTTTTGTTAGTGCAAAAAAGACTTCCTTCCGCATTCTTCAAGTAATACAAAATCCAGATTTTTTTTACTTTACTTGAAATCTCTGTTGTTAACACACGCGAATATTTATTATTTATTTTCAGCAGAAATAACTTTTTCTTCTTTTTATTATGTAAATAGAATAATTCTTGTGATTCTACAACCCCTCCCTCATGCAAATAATATGGTAATTTAGTTTTGATGTCTGCATAAGTGTTAGGTAAAGTTAAATTCGTTATATTAAACCTAAAAACTTTTTTTTTATACATATTTATTGAGAAATATTACAATCTGTCACAATTAAGGACATTTATAATGGTGTTCTGAGAGCAATCAACAAAAAGAAACTAAACTAATAAAAATAACTACCTAAATACACACATTCTTCTATACAATATCTAAAAAAAAAAAAAAACATTAACTGGCGTTTTCCGAGCCAAGCGTTTCTTCCCACTCGTGAAAGGAAAGGCAGGACTCTAGAAGATCCCAGCGCCTCTCACTCAGCCGCATTACTGCTATTAAGGACCAGTAGAGCATGAGAAGAGGTGCTATTCCTAAAAATTATGTAAGTTTCATGTATCAAAGTGATTATACATCAAAATAAAAGAGTAATGATTCATAATCGTGTTCAGGAAGTGAAAATTTAATGTTTAATATATTTTCCAATTTAGCCTAAATGGATTGAATTTTAGCTCGATGGTTACAAACCCCGGGAAATTGGTTCCCTTGGCTACAAGCCATAACATTTTAATTACATGTCATTTGGGCCCCGGACAGGGCCTCTGTGCTGTAACACCATGGAGACAGTTGATTTGTTTGCAATACGTTCATAAGCCGCTGTAGCGGTCACAGATCTTATTAGCATTTTGGTCCTCTAAAAGCCATATTGAACCAAACTGCTGTATCAACATTCCAAAATCGTTAATATATTTGTTCAAAATTATAATTTTAACAATAAATAATTTATTGAAATTTACTTTTATACAAATATTCTAAAATAACTAAAGAGAAGGATGGTTGAGGTGATCAGTCAAAATAAAAATAATAAAAATAAATAATTATATTTATTTTCATATTCTCCGACGTTTCGGCCCGAAGTTCAGGCCTTCTTCAGGGCTGTTCAATTCGACAAGCGTGGACAGACTAAAAAACTCGGCTTGAACAGCCCTGATGGAGAGCTGAACTTCGGGCCGAAACGTCGGCGAATGTGAAAATAAATATAATTATTTATTTTTACTGTTTTTATTTCGACTGATCACCCCAACCATCCTTCTCTTCAATAATTCACTACAATCAATCATCAACACACAATTCTAAAATAGCCTTTCCTTAAATTTTTCATAGTGTTATATTTGTATATCATCCTGATATCAAAAATATTTCAACAAAAGGAAGAATGGAATAAATAAAATAAATATAATTTATTTTTACTTTGTACTTCCGATGACTGCATTACTTTGGTCACCTCGCCCCCCAAATGGATCCGAAGGTTCACTCAGAGTTTTTACCAATCATTCATTGTACACCTAGTCAGCCTGATGAACTTATCTGTTATTCCAAATTCTCCCATAGTGTT
This sequence comes from Nezara viridula, assembly GCA_928085145.1. Taxonomy (NCBI): domain Eukaryota; kingdom Metazoa; phylum Arthropoda; class Insecta; order Hemiptera; family Pentatomidae; genus Nezara; species Nezara viridula. The sequence continues at coordinate 183,464,019 of OV725078.1, read as the reverse complement.
TTTTTTGTAGTTGTTTTTGTTTAGATTTTGTTGACAGCATCATAAGATGCTTCCAATTCCACAAAAAGCATTTGCACAGACCATCTGAACTCACTCCTCTTTTCAGAGATCCGCCTAATAGAAACAATTTGGTACATCGTGGATCTCTTGCGTCGAACTTCTCCTTGTTAGTCACTAAGCTCTGTTTCTACATAAGGGAGAATTCTCCTATGCAAAGCTACAGAGAATACATATGCAATTTTGAGTAAGAGCAATATCCCAGTATGGACCATTGGAAGGTTCCACGTCATTTTCCCAGCCGCCTTATTGATTTTCATTTCTACTATTATCTCTAAAATTATCTTTTTCCGTTCTTTCGTCACTTTCAATATTCTCCATTACTGTATTAACCTGTTCTACTTCTTCAGCTTGTTCATGTGAGATGCCCGTGAGTATCTTCACATCTTTCCCATATAATAATATAATATTTCCCATGCTTAATGGTGTTAATCTTCCTATACATTTAGCTATTTTCATGCAAATACTCCTCTATCTAGGGTTGATGATAATAGTCATGAATATTAATTCTTACTGGACATAAATGGACCAATGGCAGGTGTATAGGTGGGTTTTTAAACTGTCACTCTGTTATCCTTTGTAAATCTTTACCATCAGAAAGGGACCTTCGGCAAACATTTTTTTGCTTTAGTATTTATGAGAGTTTTACATAAATGGAATAATTTTGTTCCTTTGACATCAGCAGTTGAATTAATATGACGTATATCCTCAAATGAAATGGGCAGGCACACCTTGCATTTCAATAAACCTCTACACTATATTAATAAAATATAAATAAAATAAGCGATGTATATAAATTATCCTATTTTTGAGTCAACCTTTATAAAATACATACAACTAATATAGAATATTAAATAATATAGAATATCTTCACTATTTTTCAGTTCCATAAATTACTTAGACGAAACGCTCGACAACAAACTTCAAAATATGTATTTATGCAATTTTCTAATAAATTAAATGAAAATTAATAAAACATATTAATTAAGAATAAAAAAATGGCTGCAATTCGAGGCATAATTATATTAATTAGGTTTAAGACCTATCTTGACTTGTCCTATCTGAAGCTTTACTAGCTCAAGTTATTTCAAAACAGATGCCCTATGAATGGTAAATAATTATTCGAACCATTCTAATCAATTGAAGATGACTATATACATACGTAAAAAAAAACTGTTCTTAAAGACTAGAATCAATCAACAGTTTAATTCATCCATTATTTAAACGCTCAAATTACTTTAAAAAGTAGGTAATTACTAAAAGATGACTCCTTGCAGATAAGGGCGAATTGTTTATGTCATTTGGAGTAATATAGTAAAACTATAATAAACATTAGGGTAACGTTTCCAAACAGAAATACAAGCATTTAAAGTTGAAGCAAATATGTGACACATTTTCCTTTACTCTGTTATTGCTTACATTATTATAGCCTAGTCATTTTTTTGTTACATTTTTAGTTGCTCTTATTTTATCCAAAACTTTTGTATAGTTTGGCACAGTTTACATTCATTGTCATTCTAGTATCCTTTATCTTACATCAATGCTTCTTGTGTTTTTGTTTTTTTTTAATTGAAATTTACAACTGTAAACATATATACAACCAGTAAATGTGTTTTCTTATAAAGTTAGAAAAATGTCGTTTTTCACCAAATAATATGATGGTTTTCATTACATTTATTGTTTCTTTGATGAAAATAAATGATTTACTGATCCTAGAATGATGGGTTTGGCATAAACTTTTAATGAAATCGTGACACCAAATTGGCAGAGTGTAAACGATACTAGAATGATAGCAAATGTAAACGATACATAACTTTTTTTTTTTTTTTTATTTTATTTTTTTATTGAATAATAATACAATCAGCCACTGTTGGAGGGCTATAAGTATTAAGGCTAAAAGTTCTCATTCATACAGTATATACAAGTAATACAGAAGTAACTATAAATATAAAAGTAAATAAATAATACCTATAAAAAAAATGTAAATCAATAGAAAAAAAATAAAATAAAATAAAAAAAATAAATAAACAAAATAAAATAAAAACTTCTAAACACATTCATACCTATATACATTCGCCCAGGAATCTCCGAGCCAGCCTTTTCTCCCCACATGTGGAAAGCAAAGCAGGACTCCAGAGATCCCAGTGCCACTTTTCCAGCCGCATCACTAGTATTAAAAGCCAGTGGAGGATGAAGGAGGGCACTAGAGCCACAGATGCTCAGGACTTGAGTGGAGAAGCTGGCCATTGCCAGGACTCCAGAAGCATATTTACAATAGATCTCGCGGCCACTGCCGTTTTAACCTTCGAGGGGGATTGTAGGGATGGTGGGAGCTGGATAGGGATTGAGCTAGAGGATTTGGATGATGGATAAGGTTCTGGTGAAAGTTTGAGAATCTGGATGGGATGATGTCGAGGACAAAAGGGATGTTAAGGTCATGGTGTAGGGTCTTATTTGTGACATAATATGGGGCATTGGCTATTGTTCTAAGTACTTTGGACTGGAAGGATTGGATGCGTTTGATATTCGAATGTTTAGCAGTTCCCCACAGTTCAAGTCCGTAGGTCCAGATAGGTTTCAGTATTGTCTTGTAGATTAAAAGTTTATTTTCAATCGAAAGATGAGATGTCCTGCTTAGTAGTCTATATAGCTGGCCATATCGTTGGTTAAGTTCTTGTCTTTTAAGTCTCGTATGTGGGTTCCAAGTTAGTCTTTTGTCTAGAAGGAAGCCAAGGTAACGGACTGTATCTGAGTAGGGAAGTGGTATTGAATTGAAAAGGATTGTGGGACAGGATCTGCGTCGCAGAGTGAAAGTGATATGTTTACATTTTGCTTCATTGATTTTAATGCGCCAGTCGTTGCACCACTGCTCAATCAAGGAGAGGTGAGATTGTAGGTTTTGAGATGCTATTTGAGGATCTGAGTGGGAGGATAGAATGGCAGTATCATCGGCAAATGTAGCTAGGAAGGTATCGGGATTTGGAGGGATATCGGCAGTGAAAAGGATGTAGAGAACTGGACCCAAAACACTGCCTTGTGGAACACCAGCCTCAACTGGATAGTAAGTGGAGAATTCGGTGCCGCAACGGACTTGGAAGGAACGATTTGAGAGATAGGATTTGAGGACTAGGTATAAGGATTGGGGTAAATGGGTTTTGAGCTTGAAAAGCAAGCCATCGTGCCACACCCGGTCGAAAGCTTGCGCTACGTCCAGAAAGGCACCAGTGCAATATTGCTTGTTTTCAAGTGCAGAGGATATATGGTCCACAACACGAAGGCCTTGTTGGACAGTGGAATGTCTTGAGCGGAATCCAAATTGATGAGAAGGGATGTTGTGGGATTCGAGTATGGGTAGGATGCGTTTGAGGAGGATTTTTTCAATGATATTTGAGAGGATATGGAGTAAACTTATCGGTCTGTAGGATGATGTGTTATTAACGGGTTTGCCTGGTTTTGGAAACAGCACGATTATGGAGTGTTTCCACATCAAGGGAAAGTTGGTAGTACGAAGGATGCAATTATATAGATAGGTCAGGAATATAATTGATTTTTTGGGAAGTTGTCTAAGGATTTGTGAAGTGAGGAGATCATATCCAGGGGATTTTCGGGGTTTTAATTTGTTTATGAGGAATTTGACCTCAGAGGGGTTAACAGGTTTTGGAGGTAGAGAGAGAGGAATTGGTGAAGAGAGGAATTCTTTAACTTCAGCAGTGTGGGTGGGATGGAGTTCGGGATACATAACTAGCCATTTCAATAAAATAAGAAGAACGAATACTGTAAAAAGACGAGATTGATAAAAAATTTCTGTTAGGAAGCATTTGCGTATTCGCCTTTCTATACTCTAAATGTTTAGAGCAATACACCCTTAAAGCAGTGGCGGATCCAGGAATTCTCTGAGGGGGGAATTTTCATAACCACTACCCATCTTCCCCCACTCCTTATCTGAGTTAAGTCAAAAGCCCTCTTTAAATGTTTTTAACAATAGCAAACTCTATTTTTATTTAAAGTAAATTTTATCTAGTTTACAGTAAAGCAATCATGAATTGCTTAAATTATATAGTTTTTAAGTTATCACTTCCTTTTCGACAAAAACAAGACTTACTTAGAAAAAAAAAAAAATTAATTCTCTACACGTTTAGCCACTAAAGTAGTGTTTTTCAAGGACAACGTTCTTATAGATTAGAATAAGTTTCTTATCGACAATCAACAGCTGTGGTCTTTAGTGTCCTTCGAATGTGGTCATTAGTGTCCTTTGAATTATTTTTTGAACTATTATATTTAATAAACATACTATGTTTTTTATAGGAAGGAGAAAAAAAAAAATTTATTGGGGAATAGAGGCTCGATTGGGCAGAAAGGATAGCGGTATCATCAGCAAATGTCATCAGCAAATAGCTAGGAAGGTATTGAGATTTGTAGGGATGTGAGCAGTGAAGAGGATATAGAGAACTGGCCCCAAAATAATTAATAAAAATATTAATTGGTCCAGGATTAATTAATTGAATTTCTTTTCTAAAAGACTGGTTTGTGTTTATCATGCTTTCTAATTACCAACATTACCTGTGATAATAATAATATAAATAGGTTGCAGAATTAAAAATAACTTTACTAAAAAATCTTAATTTATTACTATTGTTAAGCTCCCTCTTAGTTTAAAACAACTTTAAATTAAGCCTAACTATTATTCAAATTAAGTTGATTGTGATTTAAAAGAAATTGGACTGTATTTTGAAACATTTATTTTGAAACATTTACATCTAATAATAATGAAAACATAAAAAATCTAATGAAATCAATTTTACACTAGTATCAATAGATAAATTAAAATAATAACTTCTAAAACGAACACAATAGAGAGGGAGGGAGTGGGAGGAGAGGGAGTGGGAGGGGAGGGAGTGGGAGGGGAGGGAATGGGAGGGGAGGAGGGAGGAGTGGACACTTAAATTTCCTCTTCTATTAATTATACATTCATTAGTAACACATAACGCAATTTGGAGAATACAATCTGAAGTACTCGTTTCTGTTCTAAAGAGCAAAATATATAAATTATTTGATAATTTACAAGCTAAACTAACTGAATGTTTCTCTCCTTTGATTATTTACTATGAAGGAATAATATTGGATTTAGTAATGGGCGACCAAAGAAGAAAAGAACAAGTGGAAGAAGGATGGAACTGGCCGACAAGATAGCTCCCTATTTTAGTAGTCAACCCTACTTGGCCAATCATCTGGAAATTCAATTATCCTTTTTAATGAATTTTCATTGATCCAGATAATCTTTACCTTGGTCTAGTATTCATTAACAAATACCTCAGATTTAAAACCAGTACATTTCAGGTTATTTAATGGTAGTTACGATAGCAGAGTTTTATGTTTATATATTTCACAAAATTCTGTTATTCTAACAAAAAAACACAAAAAACAAAACAGCGAGATAGATCAGTAAGGTTTCAGGTTCGAGTCCGGCTGTGGTAGGTAATTATTTATTCTGTTACATCAGCCATGGATTTATCTATTAGGTTCACGAGATCCTTCTACAAACACCCAGCCTCTAAAAAATAGGTACTTTAAATTAAATAATTAATTGAGGAAGAAAATCTGGCGGTTGAGCGTCATTTCGGCCCAATCACCTCCTTGCACTACTTCAAAATATTGTGAGAGAGAAAACGTCAAACCTTTGAAAAGAACAGTTCTTGACATCAAATAAATGAATTGTTCTTCAAAACGTATATCAACAGCTATTTCTCTTAGTTAAACCGTTCGCCAGTAGTCATACTTAAACACATCTGTAAGCAAAATAAGCTTGGGTTTTTAGATGTATATATCTATATTAGTGGCTTGCAGACCGGAAATAATTATTATGATTGGACATATTCAAATAAATCAATTTAATTGCATAAATAAAAGTAAACACTATAATGTACTGTAGAAATTAAAAGAAGCAAACAGTTGAAAGAATGTTTGCATTAAATTTAATCAACTACAGTTTAAAGACTCGTGATGAACAAGCAACATAATATCAAACTTCGAATAACATTTGATATAGAAATGGCAAAAAATGTAGAAAAAGTATTTTTGATAAAGGGAAAATTCCTAAGCTCAGCGCTGAGCTGATAGATAGCATCGGATCCATATTTAGGCTGGGAGAAATGATGTCATCAAATACAGTGAATACTTGTAGTGTAAAAAAAAGAGTATGTAAAAACCTATCGAGAAGAACGATATGTGGATTTTCTATTACACTCCGAAACACTTTATTTTAATATAACATATAAAAGCTTGCTGCCCAATTATATTGGGTTGCTTCATTTAATTTCCCTTTCTCTCCCTTATCTCTCTAAAATGCTACAAGTATTAAGATACTTAGAACTATTCAATATAAACTATAACAAAAACAAAAGTGTATTTACAATTTAATACCATTAAAGGACGAAAACGATAGTGGTGCATTCAGCTGTGAAATTCTACTTTATGATCGATAATTACATAAACGTGGTTAACAATTTATTAATGGACTCCAATCGCATCATACCGAGTTTACCAGCCCTGTTTACCTCAACGTTTACACAAACATTTTGGATCGTGTAGAATTGAATTAATCATTTAAAAATAGAAATATTTTATCACTTCCTTTCATTGGAGTCGTGTTTCAAGCCACATAGCCAATTCTAAACCCTCAAAAATACAGACTGATAAACTGTAATCCGTCATAGAATTTATCGAATAGGTCAGACCAGATGTTTAAGGAACCTTCTTGCTCGCCTCACTGTGATGCACAAATTTTCAAATTAGAAACGGGGGTCAAAATTTGTATTATAACATTGCTAATTTAATTGAAAGTGGTTGGCTGCCTCCTCGCTACTATACTATTGCAAATAGGATTATGTTAAGCCTTATAGCATAGACTACAAATTATAAAGGCAATCACTTAGAGCCATCAGTGTCAGTAAAACTATCTCTTCATTCGAGCCTGCTATTACCGTCTCAGCTCAAGTATTACGTCTTACAGTCATATCTATTATCACTTATTTGTAGCAGTTGTTGCCTAAACATTTCTGACCCATGCTTTGTTAACCATAATTTGAATAATAACAACTATAGTAGTTTTATTGTTGATATATGTGTTTAATAATAATTGAAATTAGGATAAAAAATATAAATTATTAAATATTTCCCATCACCATCTTTATCCTTCCCCGAATTTACAAAATGTTTTTCATTTCCTTTTAAGAAAGACAGATGGAAAAATATTTTAATCTTCAAGCTTTTGTGAATGAAAATATGATTGTTTCCTTAAATCATCCAATCCTATAAAATATACTTTAAAGGTTTGTTTAATAATTTTTATACAGCAATTGAAAGTAAATGTAATTTTTTTCTTCAAATAAATAAATGTCGTGTTGTAACTTTTTTTCAAATTCAACCTAGAGCAATGATGTTTCTTTATTTTTGAAATCGAAAAACAAGAGACATGACTGTACCACTGTACGAAAAACCTGTACCATTACAACCCATTAAGGGTCTTGGGTTCAGTACTATTTAGGGAAAGCACTGTTTCTAGGTAAATGGTTGTGCAAGGAGGTGATTTGACCGAGATCACGCTCAACTGCCAGGTTTTCCCACTTAATTATTTATTTAATTAAGGGTACCCACTTAATTGAGGCTGGATGTGCCCCAGGAGGGTCTTCCAACCAAGGGTCGCCTTTAGCATTGGAAGCTCTGATATTAAATATAAAAACAAAAATTAACGTTTGATTTTAATTATATGAACATAAATATTTGTTTGGGTATCCTACTATCGACTTTAAGATCGTGCGTTCTAGTATCGATTTCTTATACCATTTCGGTTATTCAGAATATTTTTGCGCGTTATGAGACTATCAAACGCAGGTTTATGAAAATAATATCGATTTTAAGATCGATGCTCTTGTGTCACTGCAATACCCTTCACACCTTTGAATCCCACTTATCGTATCATTTTATATTCATTCGGTTTCCCAAGAATTGTAAACAGAGGTTTCTTATTTTCAATCATTACTTAGAAATATGTACATAGTTATTTTTACTTTATAAATTGTTTTTAAATATATTAATTTTACAAAGTACATTAGTATTATTTATTTTTGTTAGTTTATCTTTATAAATTAAATCCTTTATTACTGTTTCTTTTACTGCAAGTCTATAATTCTCATTGTCTATGGTATTGTTTTAATTGGATGGGTCCAGAGCTGCTCATCCCCCTAAGGTCGATGGCGCAAGAACCTACCCTCCCCTCCTCTACCCAAGATATTTTATTGCTCACCTCTTCTTAATAACGGTGCAAGCTTTGGTAGAATTAGAAAAATCGTAGATCGTATACAATCACACTTGCTGCGGTATGTTCCATGTTTTTCTCATTGTCTCTTAGTCCGAAAATTCATAACCTGTAGACATTTTCTTCCCTCTAAAATAAAAAAAAAAAAAAACGTCAAAATATGCCCCCATCAAAAATTATGATGGGACAACTTGAGCCATGAAATCCCCTTCTGGGCATGGGTCCTCCAAAAGCCATGATGAAATGAGACGCAGGTATCACATGAAAAAGGTTTAACACATGAAAAAGTATATCACTTAGAAAGGTGTTGAAAAAAAAAAAAAAATAGTATTTTAAATTCAACTCGCTTCTTAGAGATATAAATTATCTTGCCACTTGCTGAAAACTACTATTTAATGCATTTTCCCTCCTAGTCGTACGGTCTTGACTGGAAGATGTATGGTGAAGGGGAAGCTGCTATCTCTCCTGCCCAGCGTTCGAGCCAACCGTCTGTGAAAGTAGGCTCTTTCGCTTGTCTGCTCCCCCCCCCTTATTTAGCTACTTCCCGGCTAATTTTACCTCTATTAAAACTAATTACCTGATACTAAAGAAAGGCAAGACGTGCATTTAGCCTTCCCAAATATTTTCACTCATTTCTCTTTACAAATCAACAAAATCAGATTTATTTAAGTTGATAGAAATCCCGCGTATAAGTGAATAGTTCTGCATATAAGCTGCTTTTGATTTTTGAAACATTAACCAACATGGACTGTGTAGGTTTTTTGTATATCATGATAATTCACAATATAATTAGAAAATTTCAAACATAGATCCTAGAGTTTCTAAAATGCAGGTAAACAAACTAACCCGTCAACGTTTCGCCAATTTAGTTTTTAATCATAATTTTGGTTTTGTGTTGTTATGTTATCTTAATTGTTTCTATCTGGATAGATAACTGAACATCCGAAATGTTGGGGGGTTAATGGTTTATATGTATTTGAGTACACATTGTTTTCTATCCTAACAAACAGAATACCAGCCTTCGAAGACTGCTGGTAAACTGGAAATATTTGCAAATTCTACGCAGACATCTAGAAAGAGAGGTTAGCCTATTATGCAAGAAACGCGCAAATGCGAGAATGGTGGCAGCCTGTATCATCGGATGAAATCCACGAACGAAGAAGAAATGGACCTCGGCCCACAAGAGTTAAAAAAACCAATGGATGTGGAAATAGCTATCGGTAGGTTTAAAAGAGGAATGGTAAAGAAAAGAAGAAATACAAAATGTATTTAATTTCTTATTTTAAACACATAAAATAAATTACTGAATTGAGTAAGTTGAAGTATTTTAGCAAGATTAATCGTTTGTTCGAGGATTCTCCCATTTCAAAATCGAACCTTGAAATGTTTTAAGATAGATTGTGTTAAATTTGTAACACAATTATCTTTGGTCTAAAAATTTATTAGCTTTAAAATAATTATGGAGGACTCCAGGATCTTGTCATAAGGGAGGTTATGAAAACATATATATTGTTAAATAAACAAGTAAATGTGTACTAAGAGATTTGTTGATGGAATAAAAGGCCCTTTTTCATAATTCATCTTTTTAAGTATTTTGGAGTGGAAGAAAAGAAGTGGAAGGAATCAATTTCTGCAATATTCCTTAGATTACACTTAGAATGAAATACATAATTTGACAAAACGACTTGTAAATTTATACAGAAATAATATTATTATACATAGGTTTGAATGTGTATTAAAAAGTACTAGACAGATTTAAAATTACAGTAAATATTTAATTTATTTAACATATTTAATTTAAAGAAAGGATTTTGAGCTCAAACCATCTCAACTCTGACTATTTTCACTACTAGTAACTCTAAATAGTCCCAAGAACCGGATATCCTCGCTACATCCTAGAACTTCTTCCCTTATTCACTTTAATAAACTTGATCTCAATATATTGACCTATTTATCCCCTCCGATAAAACCAATTCCTTCAGCTAAACCTTCATCATTCATGGTACTTTTTGAAACTCTTTACCTATCTCCATACGACAATCCTGATCCACTAACTCCTGTTCCACCACCTATATTCAAACCACAACCACGTCAACTTTACTTGCTTCGTATATTGTATAATTTAATAAATTGTATAATTACAATAGTAATTATATTACTTTTGGGCAGCATCCTCAAGAACAAGAAAGGCTTCTTACACGGCAGCTTTTGATTTTACAACTATATGAAGGTCATCAGCATTAGTATTTGTACCATTCGATTAAAGATTGGATACTCGTGAACAATCAGGTCGAGATGGACTATTATCTACCAATGTTTATAACCTGAACACTAATAATTCTGCAAAGGCACTGATAAACCCTATCTTTGTATTCATATTTATAGAAATTGAAATAAACAAAAGCAAATGTCATATTTATGGAATTGAAATAGACAAAAACAAATATAATAATAACAAAGCACTTTTATTTTACAATATATATATATATATATATATATATATATATATATATATATATATATATATATATAAAACAATTTAATTTTACATTTTATACAAAATACTACATTAACACTTAATGCTTACAATGCATACACGTTCATACTTTTATAGTACTTTATACTATAATAATACGTTTTGTCGTATAATACGTTTAGAACTTCAATATAGATACTCGAAAAATATTTATTAATAAGTTTCTTTGACTTGAATGAAAAATTATGATTTTTTTTGTATTTTATTTGAGTTCTTAAATTATCATGAAGAATTGGTTGCACGAACACGTTTCATGTATCAATCGATTCAGCTCAAACAGAGCTGTAAAAATCAATCATCAACTGTTACCACTGGCGGATCTACGGGAGGGGGAGGGCTGTGACTCCAGCATGTTTTATGGAAAAAAATATTAAAAAATTATCTTTTAAAGTATCATTGTTCGTGTAATCACGTTAATAGGACTTCAAGAATCACTTAAGCACCAGTTGATATAGGTAGTTAGTATCTTTCTTTTTTTCCCAAAGTTATTATCGTTACAGATATGAAAAAAAAAAGGTTTCGGGCTGAAGCCTCCCAAAATTAAATCCTGGATCCGCTACTGACTGTTACCATCTCATACTGTTTGTCTTTTACGGAATTTTGTCCCCAAAAAGATGCTTTCGTTCCACTGTGCGCTGATCTGGATCATTGATTCTCTTTTTGCTTTATCAAGACCAAACTTGAATATCAGACAGGTAAGGGAATCTCCTTGTCGAATGTCATTATCAAAAGTAAATTCTTCGAATAGATCCCCTTGAACGCGCACTACACACTAAATATTGCTCATCCTAAGTTTTATCTGGTGGATAAGCATAATGCCAGTAAATATTAACTGAGGCACGAGTATGTTTCTTTTGAAGAATGGATTCGTATGCCTCATTCTTCAGACTGGTAGCCTGGCTATACTCCTCGTCGAACCAGGAGATCTTTTTCTGTCTGTTTGTGGCCAATGACTTCCTCTACTATGGTTTTCTCAATCGTAAAAAACATTCCATTAACATCATTATCTTCAGTAGGAGGAGTTTCGGAGTGATTACCATTAATTTTATTTACACATGCCTGGCAGAATTCAGGGTCCTTGAGCTTTTATACGTCAAATCTCTTACTTCTTTGTCCTCACCTTGTTTTGATTATAAAGAACCTAGCTCACACTGTGGCCATAGTTAAAAAATGGTCTGATCTATGCCACGCACTTTTAAGATATTGGTAAATCTGGTTCGCTGTGTTTATACCGGGAGATGGCCATTTACCAAGATGGACTCGTTTGTGAGGAAATGGACTATTACAACCAGCAAAGGTTTGTGATGCGCAAAAGTTAACAAGTTTGTGGGCAATGGAGGCGTGGTGGCAGAGCGGGTTAATGCGAGTGCACAGCAATCCGGATCAAAGATAATTACATGAAAATAATTACGAGTTCCCCATAAAAATAATTACGAGCCGGTGCCCAGAGGGAGGGGGAGGCTTTTAACTCTGGGTTAATCCCCCGCCCTCACCCCTTAGCCTGGGAAAACCCCTTATAGCATAAAAAGCGAATAAGGGAAGGAGAAAAAAAAAACTATGTTTACATATAGTTGAAAAATAGATAGTTTCCTTGCCAAACTTCGCTTAAAAATTACCTGCAACCATTATTATGTTTGAACGAGGACATGCTTTAATGTTTTTTTTTCTAACAGGTTATAGTATTCTACCTTGACTCATCTGATGTTTCAGACGGATGCTGCCAGCTGAATAACGTATAGCCAAAATTTTTTCGTTTGGGAAGCCTTTATTCCCACAATATATTTTTTTTAAATATCATAACGATCATTCTTTTCAAAAATGTATTTCATATCTTAGAATGATTATGAATTTGTTCATTTAATGGTGTATGAATATATTTTATTTCAAACTAAAAAATCTTTAAATTATTAGAAGGATACTATCTGTGATCAATCACAAACACTATAAGGTATTAAAAATTGACAATGGTAATTATTACTTTGAAACTGTTGAAAGGATTATGTTAATTACACAAGATTTTAAGTTGATGGAGAGGCCTGGGCTATCAACCACAGCGCACGGCTAATAGGATCACAATAGCGAGCTCCCTACTTTCCAGTAAGCTACTTAGTCCAACTCTCCATCCATCCTTGCAGCTTCTCAAGCCAAACAGTTAATAGTTACTTATTACAGCGGGCTTTAGGGAAACCTCACTGCCTTTCTTAATTATCTGCTGAGGGTGATAAAGCAGGCCAGTAACTATAGTTTTTATGGTAAGGAGCTATTCCCTTTTATGATTATAATACTGATTTATAAAGTATCATATTAAAAGATATTTTTCACTGATGTCCTGTATTATATATATACATATGTGTTTGATTATCCGAAAAATAATGCGGAATTTCATTTACCCTCTAAATAACAAACTTTTTACGTTTGAAGGATTATTCTTTGGTATAGGTGTCAACACTCATTAATCCTCTTCCAAACAAACGTGTTTTTTATCTTCTGTAGCATTTCACTAGTTGAAAATAATTCATTTTTTTCGTGATTTTGTTATAACTCCGATAAACATTAACGAAACCGGACCCCAACGGAAATATTAATGAAGTGTGGGTCGATGGCGGTGTGAGTTCACTCTTCAATGATAGATTAAAAAATATCAAGAGGGAGATTGTAGCCTTGAAGGCAAAATGGTCAGAGAAGAACGTTTTCTCTTGATAACGATGTTATGCCTGCATTGTTCTATAAAATACCAGAACAACTGTTAAAGAACTTTCATATATACTCTCAGTTAACAAATCGACCATCACTAACTCTCTTAACTAAATCGGAAGATTAAACAAATTTGAAATTTGGGTTCCTGGTGCATTAAACGGCCGTAAAAAAATCTCTATTTTTGAAGTTTGCAGACACGTTTGCGCTTATTTACTGAAACTGAAAAAAAACTTTTCCGCCCAATTCTGCAGACCTCCCTCCTACCGACTACCATTTTTTTTTAGATATCTATACCACTTGAAAAAATAAATGTAATTTTATTGATCGAAATTCGTTAGAAAATTCATTTTTAAAGTTTTTTAATAATCTCGATTCAATATTCTATTTAAAAGGAATGGAAAAATTATTAACACGTTGGCAAAAATGTATTTGCCATATATATATATGTGTGTGTGTGTGTGTGTGTGTGTGTGTGTATGTGTGTATGTGTGTGTGTGGCACGGACATGTAGTAAATTATTTTCATATTATTGATGCGCCTTCTTAAAAGTTATTAAAAAATAAAGATATGTAATGATGATGGTCTAAAAGATGTAAAAACATATAATAGCAATTGCTAAAACAAATTAATTTTGTAAAAAAAGAGATTATTAAATATTTCTATCAGATGAAGTAAGATTGGTTTCATTGGAGAAACTTACCAAAAAATAAACAATACTTTAAATTAGCGTAAGAAAAGTGTTAAACGATTACATGAGGAAGTGGTGTTAACCCTTTGACTGCGGCCGGGATGAATGCCTTCCCGCCTGGATAGTCGCCACTTCCATAGGTAGAGACAATTCCATCTTTGTTAATTTGACTTGTGGCTTGATTTGTGCATTCATTAGTCTCCTGTATCTGACTCAGTGCGGTCGTTCCTTATTCTGATGACCATTTGGAAACTAACAGTTGCAGATTTATTTTGAACTGCAATTTCCTTTCTCTGTTATTTGTGTTATATCCATAGTCTTATTTATATTTTATTTAAATTTATTTATACAATTTATTAAATTTATTTATTTTTAAACATTTATTTTATGCATCAAATAAATGTTAATAAGTTAAGTTTTTTTTTTTTAAATTTGGTTATCACTGAATGCTGATTTTGGTACACGTGAATCTCTGGCTACTAAACAAATAAATGTAAGTTTCCTTACATTATATATATAATGTAATAAATAAATGTAAAAATATACAAAAATTAAAATGTAATAATGAAAATTAATAAAAGTAAAAATATACAGAACTAAAATGATACTTTAGTAGTGTTATCATTTTTCCATCCACCTAAAAATAATATTTATATTTCATATAGTAAAAAAGTGTTTGAAACTCAAAATAAATGTAAGTGCAATAATAAAATTTATAACTGCGCTGTTTCAATATGGAACTTTTTTAGGTAAGAAAAAAAAATTGTAAATACAAAGAAATATATAATTAGAATCCCGCCTTCGGTGTCGTCTTTTTTTAGAAATAATAATAATAATAATAATAATAATTATTATTATCCCAGCATGTGATTTATGAGGGGATACCGCTTGATGTTAGACCAATCCTCTCAAAGATTCCCTATAGCTTCAAATCACGGTTGACTGTGAATCGGGTTAATGAGGCTCTGAGTAGAATTATTGTAGATTACCCAGAAATGACTGTCGAAGCTGTTTGTCATTGGGCCTATGTTGCAGCTAGTGTCATTATTATTGAACTTGGCTTGGAAAAACAAGGAAAAAATAAAAATAAAAATCATACAAAACTTCCACGCTGGCAGAGAAGATTGGAAAATAAAATAGCGTCGCTCAGGGCCAATATTGGAGTCATAACGAGTTATATCAGGAACTCCGTTGGAGCAAGTACAAAAGTAAAACGAAAAATCGACGAAATAGTTGTACTACAAATAGGGGTGGTGTTAGAATCTGAGCTCACCGAAAAACTGGCTTTACATGCTGATATACTGAAGCAAAAACTTGCAGTTTATGCAAACAGAATACGAAGATATAAAAAGTCGTTACTTCGAAAACAGCAGAACAAAATGTTCAAAAACAGTGAGCAGCAGTTTTATCGGAGCTTAGGTAATGATAATAAGGGAGGTGCAAATTGTTCATTAACTGACAATATTATAGAGTATTGGAAAGAGCTTTGGGAGCACAATGTAGAGCATAATAATGAAAACGAATGGTTAAAATTAGTAAATGCTGAACTTCAGGAGAAACCTCAAATGCCAGAATTCGACATCTCGAAAGAGGATGTAATCATCGCTACAAAGAAAATGAAAAATTGGAAAGCGCCGGGTAGTGATAGAATTCAGAATTACTGGTTAAAGAATTTATCCTGCCTGCATGAAACACTTGCAATGAATTATAAAAAAATGATAACAGGGCAGATAGACATTCCCAAAACGTTTTGTGAGGGCGTTACTGTGCTGATTCCCAAAAAAGTAGGAGATCGATTGGACCCCCAAGATTTTCGGCCAATCACTTGCCTCAACGGTGTGTATAAGATTTTAACATCCATCCTCACAAGTAAAATTGAAGTTCACCTGCAAACCAATAATTTGATTCCACTCGAGCAGCTTGGCTGTAGAAAAGGAGCCCAAGGGTGTAAAGAACTTTTGCTCATCGATTCATTCGTTGCAGGCCAGACGACCATGAATAAAAGAAATTTGTCAATAGCCTGGGTTGATTACAAAAAAGCATTTGACTCAGTTCCTCATAGTTGGCTTTTAAAAGTTCTGGATTTATATAAAATCCATCCTTATATTAAAGAACTTCTGAGGAAATTGATGGACAACTGGAAAACAAAACTGAGAATAGGAGATAAGCAATCACCTGAATACATTACCATTTCAAGAGGTATATACCAGGGAGACTGCCTCAGCCCCCTTTGGTTTTGTCTTGCGATGGCTCCATTGTCAATTTTATTAAATCGTGAAGAAAATGGATACAAAGTAAAATTTAATGAATTAAGTGCAATGATCAGTCATAGCTTTTATATGGACGATTTAAAACTCTACGCAAAGAATAAATCCCAGCTCCAGTCTATGCTAAAGACAGTCAGCCACTTTAGTGACTCCATACAGATGTCCCTTGGGACTGAGAAATGCGCAGTTCTTCACGTTATAAAAGGAAAACCAAATAATTCCGAAAACTTGTTTAATGAAGAATATCATATTAAGAACCTTCAGAAAGAAGATACGTATAAATATCTAGGGATAGAACAGCATTTAAAAATAGCTAAAAAGGATGTAAAAGGTAAATTGATAGGTTCATTTAAAAAAAGACTAAAGATCATCCTTAGAACACATCTTTCTTCAGGTTTAATGATAAAAGCTATAAATACATGGGTTATTCCTTCCTTATCTTACAGCTTTGGAATTCTAAAATGGTCCACAACGTCACTCCAGGAATTAGATAGGTTAATAAGAACAAGTATGACGGGTTCCAGAATGCACCACCCGACTGCATCTATGGCAAGGCTTTACCTGCCAAGAAAGGAAGGAGGGAGAGGTCTTACAAATATTGAAGAGTCTTGTCGAAATCAAGAAAAGAACCTAAGGGAGTACTTTAAACAAAGCGCAGTGCCGTGTCATAAGATAATCTGCAATCTCGATCGCGGGCACACTGCTCTACAATTAGCCTCTCATGAAACTGCGCCAATCTTTGTTACCGACAAAGACCGCATGGAAGAATGGAAGTCAAAAGCATTACATGGAAGGTTTTTTCACCAGCTTCAGCAGACTGAAATAGATAAATCTTTGTCTGTTAGCTGGCTGGTAGGAGGAAGTCTGTTTCCCGAGACTGAAGGTTTTTTAACTGCAATCCAGGACCAGGTTATAGCTACCAGATCCTACTGGCGACACGTCTTGAAGCAACAGAATGTATCGGACAAATGTAGGCTCTGTGCAAGCACATATGAGTCCATTCAACACATAACTGGAGGCTGCGGAGCTCTTGCAGGTACAGAATATCTAAAAAGACATGACGATGTTGCCAAAGTCTATCACCAGGCAATTGGTCTAAAAATTAAATTATTAAACGACTCGAAGCCCTACTATAAATATTGCCCTAAAGGTATTTGCCAGAAAGATGACTTAAAATTATATTGGAACCAATCGTTCATAACAGACCATCTCGTGATCCACAACAGACCTGATATTGTATTAATTGACGGTAATATTAAGGTGGCTGAAATTATAGATATAGCTGTGCCAAATGACGGAAACATTAACTCAGTCTGCGCAGAAAAAATTCGGAAATATCAAGGTCTAGCAGCTGAGTTAAAAAGTTTGTATAAACTTAATAAAGTAACCGTTAGGGGCATCGTGATCTCCAGCAATGGCCTGGTACCGGTGTCTACTGTGGAAGCTACTGACAGGCTGGGCCTCCCAACTCATGTAATAAAGGAAGCTCAGAAAGCGGTGCTGCTGAATACTGCCAGAATTGTAAGAAGCTTTCTCAACATTCAATAGTAATTAAAATTGAACATACCTGAGGTGGTTGGAGTTGATTCTCCCCCTCTCAAGTAAACAAAAAAAAAAACCTTTTGTAGAAGTGTTGACAAATAAAATAATAATAATAAGGCTTAGCGAACCCGAAGGTTCGATGCCGACACCACCAATCGCTTGTTACACACCTCCCTCCACCGTTCGCCGTCCGAACCCAGTCCCTTCAGATCGGCTTTAATGCAGTCTTCCCACCTTCGCTTCGGTCTACCCCTCGGACGCTTACCATTCGGCATAGCAAATATTAACCTTTTAGGAATTCTCTCGTTACTAAGCCCAACAACTTTACAAGCCCATTTGATTCGCCGCGATGAAATTACCTCAATTATATTACCCGGATACAGCTCACGCAATTCGGCGTTGTGTAACCGTCTGAACTCTCCGGTTAACTCATCCTTCTTCGGTCCGAATATTTTTTTAGAAATAATATAATTTAATTTTTATGATCACTTACAGTTATTTTTATGATAATTTACAGTTATTTTTATGATAATTTTAATTATTTTGCTTTTCGAAAATGAGAAAAATACGCAATAAAACGGAGTATTGCGAGATTGCCGCTCTAATTTTGCTTGTCATATGCGGCCGAGAAGGATATGTCCCATTTTCTATACATTGAATAAAAACGTTAAAATGCATTTTCGAAAGCCAAGACCTTCAAGGAGACTCAAAATAGCATTTTGAATAAATTTATAGGAAAAAAAACGGTTTTTTTTTTTTGTTGACGTCTTTCTGGATTTCAGGATGCAACGTATGGCAGAAACTCGCGAATGAGCTCCCGCCGTCAAAGGGTTAATATCCACCTACATTCAACCGCAAGGTTTATCCCCCGACCCAATAAAGACCAAAGTTACCACTGTGCAATTGCTGTCTGTGTTCCCACGAGGAAAGCTCTCCCTATCCCAAGGTCAACTCATGACGGATATAACATGTAATAAATCTGTCTGTTGAACATTAGTATACTTCATAGTCAGTTTTTAAGAAATGAAACATAAGATACAAAAATAAATAATTAAATTTATTATATATAATTAATTATTATATCAATAAATAATGGAATTTGTAAATCCCTCAAATTATGGTCAAAATTTTAAACCTTTGACTCCTGTAAGTACAATCTCTTTCTGTACAAAAAAAACAAAAAAAAAAACTGTCTACGGCAAAAGTTACTAGGGATGGACTGTCGGTGATAAAAGTCCTGTTAAATGTTTTATTAATACGAAATACTTGAGGAAGAATAGTCAATGTAGGACGGAAGACAAACGTCTGGAAAGCATTTCATTCCGTTAAAACAGAGCTATTCCGTAAATGGAGCGTGAAACCGCAACGGTAAGAATGGATTAACGTCGGGATTTATCAGGGGCAGCTGTTAATCATGCGGGAGTGCGGCCGCCTCACATTGTCCCTTCCGGAAATTACATTTGCCCATTTGTTCGCCCCCCCCCAATTAGGCCGTGTGCTCCCTCCCTAATTGAATCTGTCCGGCTCCTACAGTAAACAACCCTTCCTTAGCTCATAATTATCCCACCGGCCCTAAGAAGCCATTGTAAAGCCAGACTAGAACTCGGCTCCTTTTGCCAAAACATAAAACTAACACTCGCTCATTTTTGGAATAAATGTTTGGAATTAATTAGGTACATAGGTGCATAGATATATTTATTGGCTTAAATATAAATTATTGGCTGCGCCCTCCCTATGCCTACAATCTCCTCTAATACAAGTCCTATATCCACTGCCTTATCACAAGATTTCGATCCTCTAACCTTTACACCTCTTTTCAGAGATCTGCCACATTTCAACATTTCTTCGTTGCTCTCTCCATTACATTCTGGAATCCTCTCCCTTCCTTATCCACATTTAAAACCCTCTTATTCCACTTCCTCTTAAAACAACAGTCAAACCCCGGATAACCATGTATCATGCAACACGATTTCGATTTTGATTATTCACCTTTTACCTTCAAATGCCTTTGGGCCGGTATAGCGGAGTGGTTATTGCACTATACTAAATACTAAATTAAATTTCTTACTATTTATTTTTTACTGAAATTTTTTTTCATATATATATATATATATATATATATATATATATATATATATATAACGATAATTACTTTGGGAAAAGAAAGAAACTATCTACCTATATGAAATAGTGTTCAAGTGATTCACGAAGTCCTGTTAAATGTAATTAAACGAACAATAATGCTTTAAGAGATAGTTTTTTAATATTATGTTTATTAAATTTATTTAAATATTTCTAGATTGAACAAAAGTAATTTTATTTTTTATTATTGTATTTATTTTTTTCATTAACACGTGGTTTCGATAACCTATTAAGGAAGCTTATTAAAGAAAAGAGCGTTTCAGCAGTATTTAAATTTCAATATTACAAATAAATTTACCACACCACTTACAAGCCTTTTCTGTTCTAATAATATTGTTTAAGTTTTTATGATATAAATTGAGGTAGTCATTAGTGCAGAGCCCGAATTGATTTATTGTTCTTGTTTTTCGTATACAGGCATTGGATTTTTGTAATTTTCTGGTTCAAGAAACGAATAGCTATAAACACTTCTACAAAGATGACTGTAATCAAAATTCAAAGTTCGTTCAATATCTATAGAATATACCTAGATTGTTGGATACCCTTGCGGAAAGTTAAGATACGCCTAAAGGCGAGATACATCTTTTTATCTCTATCATAGGATTTTTACTGTATATTTCTTATGGAGAATAGATGAATAGAGAGGAGATACTAACTAGCAGCCTAGAATGAAGTATTGAAAGCTCAATGAGGAAAGTCCACCAGATACACACGTACGATTAACGGAACAATGTGGTTTCAGAGTACTGAAAAAACGGAGAAGGACCAATGAAGAACCGCATACAGAAACTGGTAAATGAATGAATGAAAATACCTTTATTATTCTGGGACTAGTGTCCCTTTAGAACAAATTATAAATGCATAATTAAAATAAACATAATAGTGAGTCCATGATTTAAATTAAACTTATACAAAATAATTGATAAAATATAGACAATAAAGAGAAATTATATATATATATATATATATATATATATAAGATAAAGACCGGAGACCGGCGATATCAGCCTTAATACCGTCCTGAATGTAAATAAACATATGAAATGTATATAAGGAGGATTACTAAAGGAATAAATCAGTATCTTTTCTGAAACCGTGAGTGTTGCATTTCAAGCCCTTTCCTTTCTTTTTTTTTATTGTTAGAGTCCGCCGACGCTTAACTGGTGCCGAAACCCGGGACTACGACAGGAGAACAGAGAAGTAATTTTTTTTTAAAGTCATTTTTTTTCTCTTGGTTTTTTTTTCTTCTCCTAGTCATAAGGAAAGAGTGAAATGCCAACAGAGGGCTTAATCAGGCCGGGAGTGTTGAGCGCCCCGGAAATCCCTCAACCTCAAGAAATTCCGCAGATACCTCAGATCGCGCAGGCCCCTCAGGTGCCTCAGATACCTCAAATACCTCAGGTACCGCAGATTCCGCAGATCCAGGAGATCCCTCCCTTACCGAGGGACACATTGGCAGAAGCGCACGCTAACGCGCTGGAATGGATGAAAATAAGAGCGGCGACCACGCAGGACCTTCGAAGAGCCATTGCGGACCTGGAACGCTTCGGTGGCGAGGTAGGTGAGCTCAACCATTTCCTGAAAGGCGGAGACCGCCTCATGTCTAGAATAGAGGTAAAGGTGGCGGAGGACCTGGTAAACCTAGGGGACGCGGAAGCGTTGAAAGCGGCTCTGGTGTGCCGAGTAAGGAGGAGCATCCTGAACCAAATTCAGGCGGATGAGGAGACACCATGGCCGGTGATTAAGGAGCGACTGAAGAAGGCCTTCGGAGGAGGCAGATGGACGCCGGAGGAAGACATCTTCCAAATGTTTAGGGAGCGCCGGTCCCAACGTCAGACGAGGGGCCAGTATGCGGGGGTACTAGTGGCAAAGTACAACCGCATAACGGAGAAAATGCGCGAAACAATGAGTGTGGGAGAGGTGGAAGCCAGGATGGAGTTCCTCTCGACGATACTCAAGGTCCAGTTGGCGAAGGAAACGGGAAGGAGAGACGGATTGCCCAGGGAGAGATCATTCCTCGAGTGTGCCCAGGAAATGATCGACCTAAGCGCAAGGGAAGAAGAGACTCGGATGGACGTGGAAGAACCAGGGTGGATCCGGGTGAATGACAGACGACCCCGGACAGCCCCGATGGGTTGGAAGAGGAGAGAAACGGTACAGCCGAGCGGAGAAAAGGTCAGGATGGGTGAAAAAAGATCCGGACAAGTGAGGCCGAGGAATGGACCCCGCAGGGAAGACAGGAAATGTCATGGGTGCGGAAAGCCAGGACATTTAGTTGCACAATGTCCGCGCACTAGATGTTTCGAGTGCGGTACCGAAGGGCATATTGCTAGGCAGTGCCCGTACATATTCCGGAGGAGAGAAAGAACTCAAGACGAGCCCATGGAAGTAAACACGCAGAAGCTGACAAGACGGGCTAGGATACAGCGGAAGGACGGATCTTCGGGAGAGGCAACCGAGGAGTCGGGAACTTCGGGGACAGAGACGGACGAACCAGGTAGCAGTGGAGGCGAAGGAGGCAGGAGCAGCCAACGGACCGAGCAGCGACGAACGGCGGCGGGGAGGAGGAAGCTGGGCGGCATCTGAGGAGTGTGGCAGCAGAGAGGCGACCGCACAGCAACATGCAACAACATCCGAGGTAAGCCATGCTGGTTGCCAATTATCGAGGTAGACGGGGGAGTAAAGTGCCTCGTGGATACCGGGAGCTCGAGCACTATTATGACCAGAGGGGCGTTAGGGAAAGTGTGCGGGAGTGAGAGGGCACTCCGGATCCAAAAATGCGATTGCCAACTAATCACTCTGGGTGGCCCCTGTAGCGTAGAGGGGGAAGCGACAATAAGACTTGATCGGTGGGCAGGAAAAGAGGGCGAACTGAAGGTACACGTAGTAAAAAACATGACTCGGGAATACCAGGTCATAGTGGGGTGCGATTTGTTGGGGCAGGTAGGGGCGAGCATTAGGAATCGTAGAGGAGCCTGGAGTGTTAGGTTGGGAAAGAAGAAGTTCGGATGTATAGGGGTCGCGAGAGAAAGAAGGGTGCGGATAGGGGCGGTGAACAGAGTGGAGGACTGGAGGAAGTTGCTACAGGAGGAGTTTAGGGACATTTTCTTCAGGGAAGGTGAGGTATTAGGGGTAACAGGGAGGACGGTACATGAAATCCCACTGAAGCAGGATAGGGTAACTTACGTGAAAGAGAGAAGATACCCGCAGGCGTTGAGGCAGCATATTCGAGAGGAGCTAGATAGTCTAAAAGAACAAGGGATCATAGTTGATAGCACCTCACCATTCAATAGTCCCCTGTGGGCGGTGAAGAAGAAGGCAGCACCGGGGGATAATAAGGAAAAATACAGGGTGGTAGTAGACTATCGTAAATTGAACGATAACACGGTAGACGAGAAGTACCCGATCCCCAGATTCGAAGATATACTGGATAGGTTGAGTGGAGCCGTGGTCTTTAGCACGTTGGACCTTAAGGCGGGATATCACCAAATACGGATGCACCCGGAAGACCAACACAAAACAGCGTTCACATTCGAAAGGGGGCATTATGAATTCACAAGAATGCCGTTTGGTCTGAAGAATGCGCCCATAACATTTCAGCGTCTGATGGACGAATTTTTGAGGGGTATCGATGACTCGGTATGTCAGGTATATATGGATGACCTGCTGATTTTTAGCAGAACGGAAACCGAACACGTGGGACATCTGAGGTCAGTATTCGAGAGGCTCCGGAAATTCGGGCTGAAATTATCAAGCGAGAAGTCTCTGCTGGGACAAACGCGGATTAATTTTTTAGGCCACACTATCTCTAGCGAGGGGGTCAGACCGGATGCGGCAAAGGTGGAGGCGATCACAAGGATGGCGGTACCACGGGACGTGAAGGGGATCCGTAGGCTTCTTGGGACGCTGAACTACTACCGGAGATTCGTACCTGAGATGGCAGAGTATTTGGTACCCATTAACAATTTGCTGAAGAAAGGCGCGAAGATTGTGGTGACACCAGAGATGGAGAATAATATCCGAAAATGTATGAATAGGTTGCTGACAGAGCCGGTGTTAGCGTTCCCGGATTTTGAGAAGCTCTTTAATATAACCACCGATGCGAGCGAATACGCGTTAGGGGCCGTTTTGTCCCAGGGGGGGAGTGAGGGTGAACGACCGATAGCATACGCGAGCCGTCGGCTTACGGGTGCGGAATCGCGATACAGCGCTTTGGAGAGGGAGCTACTCGCGATAGTGTGGGCTATCGACCATTTCAGGCCATACGTATTTGGGAGGAAGTTTCGAGTCCACACCGACCACAAACCCCTGCAGTGGGTAGGGAAACTTAAAGAAACCTCAGCTAGGGTCACGCGATGGAAGGAAGTCCTTAGTCAATACAATATAGAGGTGGTGTATAAGCCGGGAAAGGAGAACGTGGTGGCGGACTGGCTCTCGAGGGCCATCATGATCAACGCGGTAGAAGAGGACGGGGGAGGACCATCGCGAGACGTGCGCCAATTCTTGAGTGAATGGACTCCCGACGGCGAAGGAGCGGAGGATATCGTCGGTATAGATGACAGGGGAGAGTCCCCGGAAGAGGAGAGCTCAGCGGAGGAAAGAGCAGTGGAAATGGAGGAGATAGACGACATCATCAATGACAAGCATCGTCAGGTAATCTGGAAAACGAGAGTAGCAGGGATGATGAAAATAGATTATCGAAGATATGGGAAAAGCAAGATTCGCGTCATCTGGTCGCAACCCGGGGTGAGTGAAGAGCAAATTTGTACGGCACTGAAGGACGCCACGGAACCTGGAAAGACGCACCATCTTTATGTGGGGAATAACACGGTATGGGATAAAATAAAGCGGATGTGGAGATCCGAGCGAATTGGTGTGGACAGAACACTCATCCGTTGTAAGTACGCAGTGGAAACTATACAGGATGAGGAACAGCAACAGGCAGTCACATTAGCTTATCACCAGGGGAAAACCAACCACCGAGGCGTGAACGAGACACTGCAGGCATTACGTCGAAAGTATTTCTGGTGGGGCATGAAAAAATCCATCCAAGAGGTCATAGGGAAATGCGAGGTGTGTATGCGCACGAAATATGATCGACACCCCCCCAGAGGGATTCAGGAAGAGACACCGACGGGGAATATGCCACTACAGGACCTCCAGATTGATACATTTACCTGGAGAGGGTTCAAGTGGGTCACGGTCATCGACGTCTTTAGCAAGGTAGCTATGGCACACCAGGTCATGGACAAGTCTGCCAACGCAGTTGCGGAAGCCCTACAAACCTGGGTGCAGTTCTACGGGGTCCCCGAGAGGATCACATCGGACGGTGGTAGGGAGTTTGACAATGCCGCGATTAGGGAGGAGGTGAAACGACTAGGGATTCGTTGGCATTATAACACCCCGGGACATCCTAAGGGTAGAGGCGGCATTGAGCGGTTGCACAGCACGCTGAGTGATCACATCCGGGTGTATCAGGGGGAAAAAGGGTTGGAGCCGGATGTTGCAATGAAGAAAGCGGTAACAGCCTACAACCACTCGATTCACTCCGTCACGGGATTTTCGCCCGTGGAAGTACTATTCGGGATGCGCAGGCCAAGGCGAGATTGCGGGGAAACAACGGTTAATGAACCATTAGTCGAGCAAATCCAGAGCAATAGGGTGGAGATGGAAAAGACGTGGGGAAGAGTAACGGCGAAAATTAAGCGGGAAAAGGAGAAGCGGGTAGAGAGGCAGAATGTTCGCGTACGTGACCAAATGGGTGATCTAAAGATCGGGACAATAGTGTACCGTAGAGTAGGGACCAACAGAGGGAAACAATTGTTACGATACGAGGGTCCATTCAGAGTGATTGCTATTAGGGAGCATAATCTACTAACGATCGAAAGCGTTAATGAACCTAGAAAGAGGAGAACGGTTCACATTGAACAATTGAAGCTCCCAATGATAGAACCGGAACATAAACTAACGGATTCGTAGTACCCTCACCACGTTATAACAAATATTTTTTTTTGGTTGTCTAAGCAAAAATATGGTGTATTTTTTTTTTATGTGTAAATAGAATCATAGCAATACAGTAGAGGAAAGTGTATTATTTTTTTTTTCTTCTCTGTTTTTTTTTAGGATTTTAAGAGTTCTGTTTTTGGAAGCAAGTGTTGTGTTTAGTTCTGTTTTTTTTTATTTCTTTGTATTATTGTATGTCTCGAGTGAGTTTTACTTTCTTTCAACTTTATACTTGTAAAAACAATTGTAAGGTGTTAAGACTGATAATCGTTAGCTCCGATCTAGGAATATCTAAGTTTCCGAAAAATCCTATTCGTAAACTGGTGGGGGGGAGATAAAGACCGGAGACCGGCGATATCAGCCTTAATACCGTCCTGAATGTAAATAAACATATGAAATGTATATAAGGAGGATTACTAAAGGAATAAATCAGTATCTTTTCTGAAACCGTGAGTGTTGCATTTCAAGCCCTTTCCTTTCTTTTTTTTTATTGTTAGAGTCCGCCGACGCTTAACTTATATATATATATATATATATATATATATATATATATATATATATATATATATATATATATACATAAATATAAAATAAGCAGAGAAAAATAAAATTAAATAAATAAATAGTATCTGGAGAGCCTTACGACTTAGACTCTTATGTGCATTTCATGATCAAGTGGATTGGGAATAGGTGCTTGATTAAAGAGGAGAGATTTGAAAGAAGAGACCGACTTTGAGTGTCGAATATAGGAAGGGATAGAATTCTAGAGGGAGACGGCTTGAATTACAAAGGATTTCTGAAACGCAGCAGATCGGACGTACGAGATCTGGTGGGACAGCATTGAATCGACGATTTAAACTGTAGGCTCTGAAGAATATAGGAGGGTCGCTGAGATGTAATGGAAAGGCAGCAAGGAAGTACTGACGGCGGAGGGACGGATAGAGCCACTTCAACTCGTTGTAATACTGGGTAATATGCGTATTTCTTGAGATCCCCAAAATGAAGCGTACTGAGCAGTTCCTTAGACATTTAAGTTTGGCTTCGAGTTCTCCCGAGAGTCCGCCATACGCCATACACCCATAGTCGAAGTGACGGAAAATAAGAGAGGAAACAAGGAGTTGACAAGTTATGAATAGAAGGTTGAACTGTTTCGGGGTAGAAATAATAGGACGTGAAATTTGGGAGATGTGTGTTTTCCAGGAAAGGGTTTGATCAAAGATAACACCAAGATTTTTAACGGTAGTATGGAAGGAGATGGATGAGTTGTTGGGAAAAGATTGGGAGGTACGGTAATGGATTTGAGGAGTTTTGAGAAGGATCCGATCAGGATGACTTTTGTTTTCTCGACATTTAAAGAGATCTTATTGAGATATGTTTAAGCGCTTATTCTTATTGATATCTTCCTGTAATTTAAATATAACATTGAAAGATTCAGCCGGATCGAAGGAAAGATAAATTTAAACGTCATCGGCATACAATTGGTATTGACATCGCAGGATAGAAGAACGGAGGTCATTGATACAGATGGAAAAGAGGCTAATCAATATCTCATAACATGAAGGCAATGAGATACAAATGGACTTGGTTTCTAGCTTGGGGCGATCCGTCAGGAAGCCTCTACACAGTAAAGAATACCTTAATGGTATGAATGAGACCAGGTGGAATGCCAAAAACCAGATTGATAGATAGAACCAACAAAGATCCTGCAGAGCTGAATGTAGATAACTGGAAAATAATCTATATTCCAATTATAGTTTTTAAAAATATTTGACCACAGCAACCCATGGAGGGTCTTGGATTCAGTAATTTGTAAGGAAGTACTGTTACTTGGTCAACGGTTCTGCAAGGAGGTGATTTGACCGAGATCATGTTCAACGACCTGGGTTTCCCACTTAATTAAGATTACTGACTTTGTAGAGGCTGGGTGTGTCCCAGGAGGGTCCCCGAACCCAAGCTCGATCGATCTACCCCGCTCCTCCAGATAGAATAATTTTCAAATTTCTTACAATCTCCGGTCAAGCCTATAGCCAATGTAGTGGAACTTATACTTATAGCAAATAATGAAAGTTTTATTATAAATATATATTATTAAAACAATTCATAAATAAAGCATAAATGTACTGGTAAATATATAAAGAAAATAATAATAAGGAGTATTACAGAAATAATAATGATAAAAGTAACATAATACATGAAATTCACTAATAAAAGTCAATGTATTAATTAATTAGTAATAAGGGCTAATATCAGTTAACATGGATAATTATGACTGGTCACGTGACCAATTGTGGTCAAGATGGAACTTCTTTTAGTGTCAAAAGTTCAAAGGTTCTCAGCAAATTCTGTGAGTAGAACTGCCATTTCATCTCCACTCCAATGTTTATTTATTTTTTAATATAATATAATAATCGAATTGATTCGAAAGATTAAACTTTATTAAATGTGTGAAATATTTCCTTAATTTTATATTCAATCATGTCAGACGGTAAGAAATTGAACTGGAATAATTCAAAAGGTTTGGGCGTGGCCCTGTGTATAAGAAGGTTGAGGACTGGTTCTATGTTTAGCGGCAATCAGCTAAAGCCTTGGTTACTTGATATATTTGAGTAATGAAACTGATACTTTCTCATTACTCCAATGGTTTCAAATGGGGTAGTACCTGCTAAACGAATAGCTTCACATACATCATGCAACAAATTACATTCTCGGATCATTGTTTAATTTTATTTAATTATAAATATAAGACCTATTAAAATAAATGGACGTGGAAAAATAAATTGTATTATAGTAATTTCGTAGAATTTAAGAATATTTAGTTTACTACACGGGCGGATCTACGGGGGGGAGGAGGCTTTGGGGGTGAAGCCCCTCCCAAAAAATGGTAAAATATAACCATGTTTTTTGGCAAAAAATATAAAAATTATTTCTTAAAGTATTATTATTAATTACATTTAAAAGGACTTTAGGAATCACATAAACACCATTTCATATATGTAGTTAGTTTCTTTATTTTTTTGCCAAAATAATGATCGTTATTTTAATGACAAAAAAAACCTTTCGAGCTGAAGCCCTCCCCCCCAAATTAAATCCTAGATCCGCTAGTGGTTCACTATAATATTCAGGTACCAGACATTTGATGGATATAATTCATTTTAGATAGCCCTGCAGTGTATAAAATTATGGGATTTATTTGAAAACGTCAAAGTACGTTCAGTCTAGTTTTTTTTTTTTTTTTTTATGATAATGGACTCAGAATCTCCAAACATAGAACTGTCGTTGGAGCTTAGTTTTCACGTTCAAAGTAGTCACTGTTTAGTTTTTTAAAAGTCATATAAAAGTTACTATTCTATTTTTACTTTCACTTACCTATACATGCAATATATAGTAAGGGTAAGTATTGCGATCGTGAACATTTTTGAATCTGAGTTTTCAACGGAAATACATGTTTTGAGGTCTCCTGAGTCCAAATAACCAAGTCCCGCAAAATGTTCACTGTGTGTGAATGTGTATAATTCCTCTGTTATAATATAATAATCGAATTGATTATAAATCAATAAGTCTTGTTATAGAGGACAGTCTAGCTTAAAAACGAAAGGTCCTATGAATGTGAAATTTTATATTTAAGGTTTGTATTTACCTTGGATGTTACAGCAACTTTTTCGTCAAGAAATACCGGAAGTGACATTTATATAATCGATTTAACCCATTATCACGATTTACTCAAAAACCTCTCTAACGATTTTGATTAAACTCAGTATACCAGTGTATTATTAAGCAGTTTTTAAAATAATGTAGGTTTTGTTCTCATTGATGTTTTCTAACGGGGCTTAAATGGCTAATTTTCAATTTTAGCTTCCTCTAAAGTACTTTTAATTTTTTTTATTTGAAATAATTAACCATTTAACATTAATCTTTAATATAAAAAATAGCTAAATATAAAATATGAAACAATTTGATAATTATCTAAAGGAGAAATAAAAGATCGTAACGGATGGAGGTTGAAATAGAGGAACCAAAGGAATACAAGCGTACCCGAGCTCGCCAGAAAGATCATATCAGATGTAACCTCAGCTTAATATCATTTAGACTCTTAAAATATTATGTACGTACATACATGAGGTTTTTGTAAATGCTATCCTTGGTATTATTTAATATTTAATTGTTTAGATTACTGCGATATAAAAATTAACATTTGTATATATAAGGATAATTAAACAAATACAAATACCCACAATGAAATGTGAATAAATAGAGCGTCTATAATTTTTACTTTCACTTCCCCTTTATCTGAAAATACTTATTTCTGCTATGAAGAGGATGGTAAGTGAAAGTCGTGTGATGTTCGCATCAGACTTTTTTAATATAGTTCTTAATTATAATAAATAAATAAAAATATTCATATACACTCTAGTTGTTTTATTTATTTAATATTTCATTTGACCTAAAGTGATTTCGTTTAGCTGAACGTTGTATAGGTAATTTCTCTAGAAGTTTTAATGGTATCCGAAGTTTTTTTTTTGTTTGTCTGAGTTTTCTATTGAAGTCCTATAATGCTTCACAACCCCTCTCTGGTTACGGCCTTCAACATTATTTTCTTCTACTTGTTCTTGTCAGCTGCATGCTTTCCATATCCTCACCCTTATCCGGCACAGGTATGCCTCCACATCATCCAGCTATCTCACCAGTGGTCGTTCATTATTTTTTAATTTCTAAATTTACATTAAAATAAAATATAGATAACATAGCATAATTTATATAATAATTATGCTATGTTTTATGTAATATTTTTGTTTCATACTTTATAAAAGCCTTCAGTTGGGTTTTAATGATAAGTTTAATATTTGATAGGGACTAGGGAAAAAATATCCCTGATTAGCACAACGCCCTAGAGTGGTCAAAATTATAAAAAGTCAACATTTTGTTCTTACAAGCAAAATTTTGATATTTTCTTCATATGAACGTTGCTGATCTAGATAGGGGTATCATTAAGTTATTGTGCAAATTTATTGAAGAATCCAAAATAGATTTTTAAAAATAAATAAATGAATAATAATATTGTACATTAATATCTTCATTAGATTTTAATATAACAATAGGAGCAGTATAAGACTTCAGTGGGAATCTTGGGCCGACGAAAGGGGAAAAAAAAAGTTTACTCGTAATTCCTAGAATTCCTCGAAAGAACCAAATAATGATAACATACTTCTGGCGGTAATTACCATAACGTCTACACATGACCCGTGTTGTGTTACAATATTCAGGAATATTGGCGAAGATCGGCCTGAATGGATCTTCCAGCTATTTTCAAGCCCAGATCAAATAATGTTTGAGAAAATTTATTTCTCTGTCTGGAGACTGTTCAAATCATCAAATTCCATGGAGAAGTCGTCTTAAATGTTGGTGCTTGAAAAAGTTATTTTTGCAAACATCATGAATTTCCCTATTTCTTGAAAAATTTGCAACAGTTCTCTATCCATTCGATCGGAGACAGGGGTGCTTAAGGTCGATAGTGAATGACCCCACCTGAAGAGGTTTTATTACTCTCTTCTTAAAAACAGTGCAAGCGAAATTAGAATTGGGAAAATTGTTGATCAGATACATTGACTTGCTACGTAGGTTCTGTGGTTTAGTCTCTTTTTCCCTCCTTTGACAGTTTCTCTAAATTGAGCCCTACAAAAATATAGTTCCTTCCAAAAATTCACAACCCTATTAATATAAAATGTCTCCCCTCGAAAATTCCAAACCCCATCTAAATCTGTCTATTAAAATCAAAATCCTTAAAAATTTTGATGACACAACTTGCGCCATGAGACCCTCCTCGGGGGTCCTCTAATCGGAGGCCACCTTAGAATAAACTAATGAATAGTGCAGTGCTGTTTCCATCGGTATCTTCAATGAGAAGATTTATTCAGCAGAGAATCTGCTTGAATCCTCTTTGGTATTCTCTGACCAATATACTTACTCTCTAGGCCAGGAGACCAACTTTTTGTTTACTGCCTTAGCCGTAGGGAGAGCGCGCATAAAGGTTCCGATTTTTAAAAAACCTCATATATTATTTAGAAAATGACCTGTTGCCAAATTGATGCTAGCGTATTACCTGTACACATATTCGTCTTTATAAATTGGGAACAACTTTTGTGTTTAAATTTACCGAATGTTTTGTTTGAAAATTAGTATACAGGAAAACAAAAAGTAACATTATTCGTAATTTGGGGACAGTTGTTAACAAGCTGAGGAAAATAGTTACTAGCTCTATCGAAAATATGGATGATGAAAAAAATAAATATTTGAGAATAAAATCATTTATTTAAAGATTAATCAACAATATCTTAAGATTATTCAGTCAAATAAGTCTAATAATTTTAACAAAATCATAAAACAAAATATAATTCTCCTTAGGTGTTTTAACATCTAATGGTGATCGTTGTAATTACTTCACATCTCTAAGTTGTACATTCAGGTTATACATTATCTCATTTTGCAATTAACAGTTGATTTAGCTAATCAGTAATTATAACATATAACATAGTTTAGATTATAATTACTATTATAAGAATCACAGGATGACATTAAAATTTTAAAAAATCCATAATCCATCAGGACTATAAGTCGGACACACCTGTGTAAATAAGTCACAATTATTTCGATATCTAGTATGGGCCAGTTCTTACATTCTTGGCGTTGAATCGAATCTTCACCAGGACGCGAGTTGGAGTAACTATCAATAATTAATCTATAAGAATAAAATACCAATTATTAATACTTATTTTTATTTTCATTGAAAGTGAATGAATGATCAACGGGCAGAAATAGACTATCGAATAACTAGCGCAAGTTGACCTTTCAAAGGAATTAAAATCTTGAGATATCTCAAATTAAGGGCCTACAACGCTATGATAACATTTAGAAAAAGTGTTGAAAGATTAGGGAGAAATCCTACGTATGATAACCCCAGCGATCTGGGATCTGAGTACTAACACATGGAGATCAAAGAGCAATAAAGAGGTTCAAGTTACACATAAGTTTATGGAAACTGGTAAATCGATAAAGCACGAAGGTTAAGATGGACGGGGCATGTCGCTCGCAGCAATACGTCTGTGAGCATCTAGGTAATAATGAATGCCTCAATAGAAGGCAAAAGACCACGTGAAAAGCCAAAAAGTAGATGGGTAGATAGCATCAACAAAGATGCAATAGAGCTGAGTGCAGATAAATTGAAAGAAATAGCCCATGGCAAGCAGAGATGGAGCCGGCTTCGGAGACGATCAGAGACGAAGAATCTCACAGGGCGATAGCACAGGACGCCACTGGCCTCACTGATATGGCGGACCTGTGGATGCGCTGCTTCTTACTATTTTCCGACGCACTTTATACTAGACTTATATTTATCTCTTTTCGTTTCGGAGCTATCTCACTCGGAACAACTTACCCCTGAAACATCACTAAGGGCGTCCTACCTCCATAGTTACTGCATGTAAGTAACCTTTTTTATTTTATTTTTTAATCAAGTTTTATTTTACGTAAGAAAACTAAATATTTTATTAATATCAAATTAAATTATGATGACAATATTAATTTATACAATAAACAAAGTAAATAAATCGCAAATGCACGCATATACACACAAACACACTTTTATGTATATTGAGAATATTTATTTGGATTAGGCCTCAATAAACTATTTAAATTATAACGGATTAGTTCTATTTTAAAGATTTCAGGTGATGCCTGGTGTAAGTGGCTCACATTCTAAACGAAACGTAGGAAGATACCATTTTTTCCATGTCCCTTTTAAAAAAGCCTTGATGAAGCTATACCGCTGTTGAAGAGGAAAAAGTCTTTGTGTTCTTTTCTTCTCCTTTATCCTTTTGTGTCCCAGACAAGTCCCCATTATCCAGAAACATTCCCGATATTCCTCCGCTCTAAGTGAACATCCACTTACACTCTTTCATCCTTTTCCCTTGGATCGTTACATGAAGGCCAATTTTGAAGTAAATTTTACGTTTTCCCAAGAGGTTCCTTTAAAACAGCAATGACTCACAACTGACCAAGGGCTTTACTCGTACTAATCTTTTACTAGAATACCACAGAAAGAAATCTATCTTGCGTACTTGGAATTGATGGAGAAATGTTTTCCTTATATTTAATACAATGATTACGCTAGAGAATATGAGTTTTTCTTACAAGGAGAAGTTTTGGTCCTGGGATCACTGATGGTTTGGGAGACATTATGTCGAAAAATACTACCTATTTCCGAGGGTTCTTGCCAATGAGCCAAAGGTCCAAAAAAAAAAAATATAAATGTTACACTAAAATAAAATAAAAAAATGTTAACAATTTTTTCTATTGTTTTCTGTCTTTTCTCTGCATGGATTATAGGTTATATATAAATATTTCTTCTTTTCTTTTGTAAAATTAAAGAAGGATATTGTTGATTGTATTTTACGAATTGAAATGCATAATAAATTACAAAAATCTATAGAGGCTTCTAGTAAAGTAATCAACAATAAAAGTGACATTGAATTAGAGTTAATCCTGAGGAAGGAGTCCAAATATTTATATTTTGTATTAAAAAATTAATTTCTATTTACGAATTTTAAAAGACACTGTAAATGAATCTGAAATACTTTTTCATTACATACATTTGCTTGATTTCCTTTGAGTTGAAGCATTTTTTTGTTTTTTCGCAATTTATTTTACATTTAAATTCGTTTAGTATAATCTGAAATATGTTTTTCTTATTTCATCCCAAAATAAATCGATTGATATGTTAAAGCCTGGAAAAGTATTAGCTGGAAAGTATTGATATTTATTATCAAAGTGATTTATTACTAAGTGTTGGAAACAAACGAACTTCGAGGAGGAAGGTAGGACTAGGTGTTGCTAGATAGGAATTGTGTTTTGGATTTGGATGATGATTTTTTTTTTTAATTTTATTCTTTATTAAGATATATTACAATCTGTCACATTGATGATGATTAAGGTTCTGATAAAGTTTGGAGGATCGACAGAAAGATTAAAGATATATAAAAAAATATTAAAAGAATTAACACTCAGTTTTTTTTTATTTATTGCAAATTATCAGTTGAACAATAATCTAAACATAATCCGACAAAATATGAATACATCTCATAGCTGCACTAAGTAGGTAGCGTTCGCCTATAGAAAATCCCATCTCTCTTAGTGGTTTTATATGAGTTCTTCAACGAAGACAATATGTAGAATTTCTAGGTTGTGGGTAATATCGTTCAAGATTGAAGTACCCTTGGCAAGATATTGACTTCTCGAAAGGAATGCTTAGTTTTCATTGGCTTCCTTTCCTTCTTTTCTATTGGAATAATGGATGATGAGACGTCAGATAATGAAGAAATTTCCACAAGATCTATAGCTGGGGGTTGTTGCGAAATCGGGTAACTTCCGATATTCCTTATCGATATCGGCACTTGAGATCGATATTTGTATAATCTTGAATAAAAATATCGGTATTGCCCATATAATCATATTGAAATTTTTGAGATACTTAACAAACATATCGACGGTACTTTGCAAAAAGTCATTAAGTAACTTTTCTTAACCTTAAATCACCAAAGACCTCCATAAATTTTCCATTTATGATATCAAAAATTGTGCGCTAGTAACTATAATTGATTTATGAAAGGTTTTGTGTCATTTTGCAGAACTAATTATGTTTTTTTATCGATACAAGTAAATTTAAGAAAAAATATAGTAAAAAAAACATGGTATAATTTATTTTTATCGGTTAAGAAACTAATTTTTAATATCCATATGTTATTAAGGATTTGAAAAAGATTTAATGATCCATTCCAATGGATGGAAAAAATCGAACTAAGCATTCAAGCTGTCATATCATTTCAATATAAATAATAGCTATTGTATATTAAATAATATTTAATTGTAGTTTGGCACAACCAGTTTCGCTAAAATTGTCTTAGCCGTTTTTTAAAAAAGTAGTAGAAATTTATTATACTATATTATGTGACACTTACAGCAAATCAATCTTAACGAAAATATTTACTGTAACATCACAAGTGTATTTTTAACTTAAATATTTATTTTAGCTTCTTACGTCATTTAGTTTTTGAGCTATAATGTCCATACACATGCAAAGCCACAGTCTAGGAAAAAAAAATTGATACTAACAAGCTCAATTATAAAAGAGTTTTAGTTTTAGCAGTAATGGTTTAAGCAAATGTCTGCATAATGCTCATGTATTAAATTTTTATGTCAAAAATCCTATTCATTATTACCTTAATTAAAGGTACAATAATAAATAATTAAGTGATTAAATTGTACAACTATTGAAAAGTAATTAAATTTATTGATTTCGCAATAAAAAATAAATAAAACTAAAACATGAAGTACAAAATTAAAACGAATAAAATTAAAATGTTAAATCTAAAGGGCAGAAAATTCAGGTTTTGAGGAATTATAGATATTTATTAATGTGAACCTTTAAGGGATTATATCAAGGAATAAATAAAATCAGTCATTGAATGAAGAATAGAAAGCATAGTGCAATATTCTCAGTAAAACTCCTATTTCAGTTAAGTACGTGATACATCATAATTCACTCTATTTCTTTTTTACGGAGTACAAGTTAAGGGTTAACTCAACTATCAACTATAGATGGAGCGGGTTTATATATATTTAATATAAAAGCTTTTAGTTCCCTTTTCTAATACACCAAACGATAAGATTGACCCAGAAGCTGGTGACTATTGTATTATTTTCATGAGCAGTAATACTATTTAATATGGATATTTAATAGTTGACCGTTGCATTATAAAGGAAGAAGATGGTCCGGGGTGGCGGTCATAAATAGGCTAAATAGTAGTGAAACTATTTTATTGAAAGCCAACGTTTCTTTCATTCCTTTAACATATAGACACATTTTAAATCGTATAAGTGAAAAATAACTTATATATTACATCTTATTATTTTTACTTACTTTCAATTTTTATTGATTAATTAAATTTAATTGTTCATTATTCTAAGTATTTCCGCTTTGTATGATCTCTCTTTTTATTTAATTTTAATTTTATATTTACATTCTACATCAATGTATGATCATCCGTTTTCACTTTGTATTCATTTTACTTTTTAACCATATCTCAATATTACCTAATATTTAAATGTAATTTTTTTACATATGTACAACCAAATATAATTATAATTATTCATATTGTTTCCCGTCTCTATACTTCCAAGTTAGTTCTGCAATGTATGTTCTCTTATTTCTATATTTATATTTTATTTCTATGTAAATTTTACTTCTTCCATTTTTTTTTTATTCACATTGCACGCTTATCTATAATCTCTTCTATTTTATATGTGTATGTATATATTTATAATTAAATATTTCATACATATAGTATTTTTTCCTTGTATCCCTCCATATCTTCAAAGTTGTGATACTATAATTTTCTAGGTTTTTCCCTACTCCTAGCTGAGCACACCTGTAAGTCCCTATATTTATTCTTCTAATTTTATTTACTTTTGGTTTTCTTTTTTTTTTTTTTCTTTCTCCACATTCCTTTATGTCTATTATTTCATATTATATCATTTTTCCTTTTTTTTCAATCTCTCATGTAGATATGTAGAAGTATATTCACATTTGCATATATTGTAAATTACACTACAACAATTGTTACCATCTATTTACTTCAGTTTAGGATCTTGTTACTTAGCTTACTCTGTTTATATTTTAATGTACTTACTATATATAATTTTAATAAGCTTATTCACATTGTGAGCTTATAATTTTTTGTCACGATATTATGTAACTTTCACAACTATTTATCTTTTGTATCTTGTCAGTTCTAGCCCTGAAGAAGACCGGCAAAGTCGGGTCGAAACGTTGGCTTTTAATAAAATAGTTTTGTCACTATTCAGCCTATTTATGACCGCCACCCCGGACCATCTCCTTTCTTTATTTAATGTGAAGTATTTATGCATGATACTGCATTATGAATGTTTCCATCTAATAACCATTGAAGGCAATGAATATGATCATAAACGATTGGTGAGAGTTGTGGGTACTGAATAGTCCAAAAATGTAGGTTATTACTTGAATATATTGGATCCAATTGACATTAGAGGATCAACATATCGATCTTTCGACGAAAGGCTCGATATACTGAAAATATGTTACCATGGGTTAGTTGTGCATTTCGAGAGCTGAGTAGTATCCCGAGTCACTATGGGACCGACCGGCCTTTATAAGACATTAGTAAGACCTGTACTCACATATACTGCGAAATGCTGGATTATTACCAGGAATCAGGAACAGGCTCTGTTAATATTTGAGAGGTGGATCCTAAGGAGAATATAGGAAGAATGGAAATGCTGATGTGGTAACCTTTATTAAAGTAAGCTGCCTCAAATGGGCTGGATGTATCATTATAATGCTTGAAGATCAGATGCCAAAATAACATTATCTTGGAATAAATATTTAGTATATGAAGAAGAGGAATACCTAAGTTGCAATGCATAAGTGGTATAAATACAGATATCCGATCCATGTCTGGGTACCGGAACTGTGGGTAAATGCTGCAAGACGCCATGTTTCCACGCGGAATGTAACATCATTTAAGAAGAAGAAGAAGATGGAAGGATCACATGTTTGCTATTAGATCATATAAAAAAAAAATCTTTTAATTATATTTTGTCCTTACTGTCCTGAATCAAACCTGGGTTTCACTTATTATCTGCCTCCATTTTTTTTTTCAGTATTTCGAATTCTGATCCTTTATATTAGAATAATCTTTTCATCTAGCTACCTCAGGCGTGGTCTTCTACTACCACATCTTCCACCATGTAGTTCCTTGTACAGAGGTTTGTCAATGGGGTCTCTGGGAATACGCGCCACATGACCCAACCATCCGATTTTTCTATTCTTCACAATGGATATCGTATTGGCTGTAGGCTCACCGGGCCATAGATCTAGCATCTCTCTTATGCTAGTCGCTTTATTTTTGAAGGTTTGGATATCATAAAGCTTTCAGAACCGTAGGTGACGACGGGACCTATGACTTTCTTGTATAACATAATCTTGATGTTCCAAAAAAAAAAAAAAAAATGATATGGATACAAAAATTAGAAAGATTGAAGAAATAGAAACGTATAGTAAGATCACAAAGATAATCACTATTTTTTCTAATACAAATAATTAAAATTAACCTTAGATCTATTTTTTATTAATAACTCATCACGAATATCGATATTGATTAAACAAAGAAATGTTAAACCATTAAGGTTAAAACTTAATGTATCATATTTTTTTTATAATACAATATGCTTAATACTGAGGACGGGATGGCCGAGCACGTTGGGGCGTGGGTCCCAGAGTGTCCGGTTCTGAACGTTGTGGGTTCGATTCCCACCTGGGTCGGTTACTTTTCATTTGTGGGCGGCCCCGGGAAATGGATCGTGACATTTCCACTCTGGCAAGTACTCGGCCGCAACTTTAAAGGTAGCCGTCAGGGGTTGGGAAAAAGGACCACTGCAGGCCCACTTGCTGGACTAGTTCCCCCCACCCAGTACCAGTATGTTTATTACTTGAATAATTTGTTTTATCTTAATTATTATCAATTTCCATTAGAGAGCGTTGTAGTTTAGTAGATAAGGCACTGTAATTCCCAAGAATCATGTTCAGTTAATTGATTTAAGTTCGAACTTAGCTTCATTGAGGATGAAAATATGGTACTTGGTTGGTACTAGACTCTTCAGTGGTGGTTCAGCATGGATTTTGCACATATACATTTCTTCATGGGTGGTTCTATGTCAGTATACAAGAGAAATGATACCATAGGTCTGTTACAACGTGTTTTGACTTATAGCGAACTGCCAGACGCATGCGCAATGCAGTTAAAAAACTATCTTTGCATTTAAAAAACTGTACGGAAGATAAGGCTGTCATCATCAAAATTCTCCTCATAAATTTTAATTATTATGTTTGATTTTCTTTAAGACAGTATTTTTAAATAAAAAATCTTTATAAACGTTTTTAACAAGTTTGCTTCTAAAAGTTGTTTTTCAAAACTGTTTAGGAAAAGAGGCAAAGAAAATTAACCAAGCCCCCCTCCCACCATTACCGCAAAAATACTTTTATCGATTTCCTTACAGTCGGTGAGGGCTCTATTACCTGGCAAATAACAGTTCTATTGTGTTCTCCAGACATCCCAAGAATTACTCTTTGTGTTGGAAGCTTCAGAGTGTGTCATTTAAAAAGGATAATAATACCTTTGTATATTATACTCATTAAAATGGGGGATACCACATGATATGGGAACTCACCTCTTTATAATAACACAGATGGAAGAAGTGAGAAATACAATTCAGTTCGATATAGGGTCTTGGTTTATGTATGTTTGCGATTGGTTTCGTTTGTGACATATTCTTCTCATTAAAATAAATGATCATAATTATTAATATTTTTTAAACGACCAATTTTTTTTAGTTAACTTTTCGATTAATCACATGTAGAGAAAAAGTAATATACATGTATATGTTCCTAAAATATTATCACGCTAAAAATAATCCCTAAAAACATTGTATTTTTTTTTAGGTATTAAAGGACCACTTTAACATTATTTTATACAGTTCTCTCTTTTCTTAAATAATTACTGTTATTAAAAAAAACAATAATAAAATAAAAAACCAATCAACCACATAATTAAATCCTAGATGTTACTACCCAGTCCTTCAGAGTGAGTGTTTGTAATATTATTTTATAAAAACAGTTTAATAACAAAATTAAATATGAATGTAAATAAAAAATAATCTATAGTTTGTAAATGAGCTCTAAGCAATTACATTAGTAGCTTGGAAAAGTCTGCAAGTTTCTTATGAATATTCACAATATGAGACTTTGGCTCCCTCTCCGAACAAATTACAACTCTTAGCTAATTAAAATTCAGCAAAGGTACGACTATTTATGTCAGGACCACTG
The DNA here is from genome assembly GCA_928085145.1 of Nezara viridula. Lineage (NCBI taxonomy): Eukaryota > Metazoa > Arthropoda > Insecta > Hemiptera > Pentatomidae > Nezara > Nezara viridula. The sequence continues at coordinate 183,422,802 of OV725078.1, read as the reverse complement.
ATTAGTAAATATGAGTTAATATTAATAACTAACAGCATATAATTAATTTCAGACTAGTATCACCTTCTCATTATTCATTATCCCAGAACTCGCGTGGAGAGAAATAAAAGAAGTTTGCAAAAGATTTGTATATATATATATATATATATATATATATATATAAGATGTATCTTCCTTAATTTATTGGAGACTTCATTCATCCATTAAAGAAGTTTTATTTTATTTTGTTTTCCTTTTTACCTGTTTTGTTTTTTTCAAATATTTTGTATCATTTCTCATTTTTTTTGTACATAGTTTTAAGTATCTTGTACACAGTTTATTTTTTTTTTTTTGTTTTGTAGATATTGTTAATTTACTGATTTTTCAAATTTTAATTATTGGAGACTAAGTCCTCAGTTATAAGAAATTATTTTTTGTTTGCTTCATTTTCATATTTTTCCTTTCTAAGCAGAGATTATTTGTTGTCATATTATAATTGGAAGAATTTTAGACATAGTTTTATTTGTTTTTTATATAGCTACTGTTTAGGCAAACTTTCCAAACTTAATTAAGGCAAGGCAAAGAACTCCCATGAGTTCAAATTAGGCAACATTCAACTTATTCTCAAAATTCAAATAATTTATGCAGTGGACAGTATTTTAATGAATTGGTAGGTTATACGAATTGTGCAAAACCTTTTATCTTTTAGATCTTCTGATCTGCCCCCACCACTCACTCCAACGAGGCAGCTGGACACTGTCTTTGCACAAACAGCTGCTTTATTTGATGTTTTATTTTTTTCTTATTTTATTTAATTTTTTATTATTGTACATATAAAGTGAATGAGCTACTCTTCTACCACAATTACTATTGTCCTTAGATGAGACAGATTGTAATATTTCTCAATAAAGAATTGAATTGGACAATTTTATTTAGTTTATCAAGTTTTTCGGTCATATTTTTTTTTGTCTTCGTCCCAGAATAAAGTTATCCACTATATTCCAGTTCCTCTTCACAAATCATACAGACGATGGCTAATTATGTACTTTCTAACAAAGTTTTATTATTTTTTTTTAATAAGTTTGCAAAATATTTCGTATAACTTTTCAAAGAGATTATTCTTACTTTGAGAGATGTTTTATTTAATTTAGTTCAATGCTGTTCGGAGGTTCCCATATTACCAAGGGCGGTGGCGTATAAAATCCTCACTCTCTCCTAAGAAATTTAATTGCTCTTATATTCTTACGAACAGTCAAAGCGAAAGTACAATTAGAAAAATCGTAGATCATACAGAAAATACAGATGCGGTGTTCTGGTCCATGCTTCCTCCACTGTTCCCGAGATTGAAACTTTTCACTCCGAAAAATCATAACCCCGTCGAGATGTGCCCCCCTCAAAAAGTCAAAATGTACCCAACTCAAAAATTTTGATGACACACCTCGAAACTCCCTTCTGGGCATTCCGGATACAGTTATGAGTATATTTATTTTCTAGATTATTTAGAGTTATATTTATTTTAAATTTTTAAATAAAAGATGTAAATCAATATTTTATTTTTATTGTTTTGATATTCTGCTAATAAAATTAATTTAACTTTCTTTTTCTATCTAACATTAGTTATTTTTATAATTTTGTTTTTTATTTGTGGAAAATATATTGTTTCACTATTTCTCATTTATTTTTTAATATATCTTTGTTTGTAATTATATTTATTACTTATGTTTTAGTCATTAATTTATTTTAATAGTTCTTATGGCCAAACATTGGTTTTTCAATTCTATATATTTGAAAATATTATAAAAGTATTAAATAAAAACATCTTATATCTAAGTTAGCCCGAACCATACATTGCGGAGAAGAGTGACGTAACTGGAAGGTTATTTAAACCGTCTGTGTAACTGACAGTGTCCTCAACAGAACCTCATTCTGTCCTCAAGCCCATAACACAGCCATTATATTTTTTGCCTCTCATAATTCCAATAAGCAATATACAGTTCATATATTTTCATTTATAATTCTAATTTCATCTTATTAATTTGTATAAGATTGATTTATGAACCTACTGTCCTAAGATTCTTTTTCTGCATTGAAATTAATTTTTTGAATTCATATTAAAATAAAACATTGAGAATCATACAGTTTTCACTAATATTTTAGGAGTTTTCATATACAAAAAAGAAAAAAAAAAAAAGTAACATATATAAACTGTATAGTACATTAATTTAAAAAAAATTTACAATCTAAAAAATTATAGTAGGTTTAAAGTGTTAAAAGTAATGTATGTAAAAGAACATTTACGAACGTTAGACATATAGAAAAAAAAGAGTAAATATAATTACATGTATTATTGATATACAAGTAGGAGTATATTATTAAACATAACATTTCGGGAGAAAACCATTTTTGAAAATTATCTGAAACATGTGAACAGTTAAATTGACAATAAATAAAAATAGGAGAGGGATCAGAATAGATCGGGTGCTCTCGACTATTTCTGATTTCACATTTTCTATCTAATAACTAAACCTTATTAATAGTTACAATGTGAAATGATTAACTATTTCATGCAAACAACATTAAAAGTACTTAAAAGATACAAATTTTGAATATTCGGCATTTAAGCCCTGAAAAAACTATTTCGAAGACTATTTCACTTATTTACTTGCTCCTCGCCTACTGCCTGGTGCAATGCTTGATACATTCTGCTCGGTCCTGGGGCAGCTCCCTTCCCCTTCTCCAATCCAGATCCTGGCAGCCAACGCCTCCCTAGCACCTTCCTCCCAGGGCGTCCTCGGCTCCTTTTTCCATCCACCTTCATGTCATAGGTCCGCCTGGCTTCCGCGATTCTCCTCCAACTTTTCGAGTAGTGGTTTAGGGCCGAGATTCTACTTTATAATGGTGTTTCTCACCATGTCTCATTTCCATCTCATTAAACAAATCTCATTTCCATGGCTTGGAGTAGGCTTGTATTCTTGCTGGTTAGGATCCATGACTCACTGGATTAAGTTAGTGTAGGCAAAAAGGTAATCTTGTATACTACTTTTTTGTATCTTTCGAGATCTCGAGTTTTCCTACAAAGGATTTTCACACAGCGTTGAATAACCTCCCTGCTACAGCTATCCTCTGCCTTATTTCACAGTCTATGATGCCTCGTACATGTTTCTGTGCTCCAAGGTATTTGAATGTTTCCATTACCTGTAGCTCTTGCCCCTCTAGCCTTTTTATTCGATCTCTAGAGGCTTTTATTCCTATTCTCATAACCTTTGACTTTTAAGGGCTTATTTTCATATTAATATGGGCTGGTTAAACTGAAGGTCTTTTCCATTTCTTCCAAATACCACTGTATCGTCCAAGAAAAGGGAAATAAATTTAAATGGACTGGTTGTATGTTTCTATGCCTTATGTAGAAACCCCTTATCCTGTTCTTGACATTCTTCAAGGTAGTGTCTAATAAATTTTTATTAGTTTTTCGAACTCTATGTATCTTGAAACGTAAAACTTCAAATCTTGAGAGAGAGTTAAGTTTTATTGAATATTTTGTTCAATCACAATGGTTCATTTTTGTAAATAATAAACTAAAATTGAAGTACTTACATTCGATGAAAAAGAAGTAAAGGCAAAAGGAAAAATGCGAAGAAGAACATAAGGAATATGAAGATATTTTGTTAGAAGATAAACAAACAAATAAACCTCAAAGCCAGGAAAATATTCCAGATCTGAAAAAAAATGTCGAGAGAACAACCAAATATAGAAATAATACGAAACAGAGACAAAAAGAAAATAGTACACTACACTAAAGGAGATGTAGACTGTAGTTTTCCTCAACCTGAGAAGAAATCTGAACCTGATTCTAATGCAAGACAGGTTATCATCATGATGATAACCGAGAATTTTTAAAATAGCTATGGATCGATCTAAATGGCAGTATGAAGGATTTACAACATGCTCGCGTTTGCACATATCCACTACTTACTACACAACGTAGTACCCGTACACTTACTTGACTGAAGAACATTGTCTCTTCGAGCTCGTCAAGGTATTGTTTATTATCCTTAAACAATTTTTGAAAAAATGGGAAAATGTTTTTACGTTGACAATTGTGTAATTAGAAGATAAACTATGATGAATGTTTGAATTTTTTATATTACTATGTGAAATGTATTATTTTTAATTGCAGGCAACACTGCTGTTATAAGAGGTTTTTTAAAAACCAGATGTTAATTTTTATTAGAATTAATGTGTGTGTTAAAATTATTCTTTGTAAAGTTTGCTGAAATATAATAGTTTTGTGTTTGTTTTTTTTAGAAATTGCCCTCAATCACTACTTTTTTTCAAGGTACCATTGTTATTTACTTTTGTATTACGATGAAACGAACATATACTGTTTTTCAATAATTATCTCTCATAATGCCTATACATAATATAAACTCCTGAGACTTTTTTTTTGGTACATCGCCCTCCCCCCTCAGCTAGAATGGAACGTTAGAATCTCAAATAGAGTATTTTCGTGATTTGAAAATATTGAAAATCGCAACACTTTTCCTCTCCATATATTTCATCGGTAGGTAAGTGAAAGTAATAAAAGTCGTACATAGCGAATTAGTGTTGTACAAGATGAATAGCTTGAAATGCATGATTATTTTCAAGGCGTAAAATATTTTCTTTCTTATCACTTCTTCTTCCCTCTCTCAGATGCATTAAAAGTGCCATCTAGTATTTCTCTAATGATTCTGCATCAGCTGGATCTTTTGGTTAAAAAGTAAGGCAAGTGTTTTATGCATCAGATGGAAGAGAATGGGGACATAATACATATGAAAATAGATACGTTGAATAATGCAGGTATGGCCTTCATCCTGAAGCTAGACCATGATTGCTTCCACGCCTAATACAGAATTTCCGTCACCAACCCCTCTCTAGGAAAAATCATAACATATTTGACACCTCTTTTTTCCCTCATATGGGGCTCATTTTTTCCCCCAGCATTTTCCATTATAAATCCTCTTATCATGTAAATACATAACATATTTTTCCACATAACTATTATAATGGTTACAAATGGTAATGGTGAATGAATATTTAATCTAATATGCATTGTTGTTCTTCAAACACCCTTGAATGTTCTGTCTAAAAGGAATACTTTTGTAAAACTCCTGAAAAAGGACTTCTTCTCAGTCAATTTGATTTTGACTAAGATGCAATAACGTTATTGTAAATTGAAACGTCCCGTTACCTCCTTTACTTGCTCGATGCTCAATCTACAATTTTTAGTGCTTTTTCTCGCCAATATAAAGGAGAAGAAGAAGAGGCTTTTCTTCAATCAAATTGGCTGAAAGCTATCTTTTTTCATTGAGTTTCATACTTTTTTTTCTTTTTGACAGAACCTTCACATGGATTTAGAAGAAAGACTATGCATACCACCCTTAGTTTAAGTATGTAAGAAAAACAATTGATTTCAGTCTATAAAAAAAAATTAATCATTTGATAAGTGTATAAAAAAAAAATTGACTGTTTCAACCAAATATTTTTATTATTATTTCTTTGATATAAAATGCAGTTAATACTCAGTCGATTGTTATCTACCGTAATTGGCCATCTGCTAGCCAATTGCATGGCTGTCAAAGAACTCTTGGACCGCAATTTCAACCACCGCAGAATTATCAAATTTTTTCCGTTGAAGAAAATGGGCTATGGATCCAAATAAGTAGTAACCCGATATTGCTAAGTCTGAACTATATGGTGGATGAGGCAGGAGTTTGAACCCAAGAAATTCTTTAAACTTTTCTTCGGTTCGACGAAAAGTGTGAGGACGAGCATTATCTTGTTGGACTAAAATTTCTTTTCGGTTGATCAAAGCAGGACAACGCTCCGACACCTTCGTGCAAAATCTTTTCGGTTGTTCGCAGTAGAGTTTAGAATTAATAGATCATCCACCAGGAACAAATTCGTGATGAATAAAACCTTCAAAATTACAAAAACACGCAAAGCATGGATTTTTTTTGCCCCTTGCAGCTCTCGGAAAAGCAGTTTGACCGCGATCTAGCTATTGCTGACAATCTTCCGGTAAAATCTCATATCAGAAGGATTTTTCAATAAATTTTCACACTTCTTAGCTTATTTCTGAGGGGTAAGTTCGTGAGGGACCAGTCTACTGGTCTTTTTCACCTTCCCCATGGAGACTTGATGGCGACTAACAGTATCTTTCGATACACCACACTCCCTGGCAATTTTGCGGGTACTTGTGGACGGATTTGTCTCAACAGCTTCTTGCAGAACCTCATCAATATCCATTAATGGTCGTCCGGAGCCCTTCTTCCTTTCCAACGTCGGGTCTCCATTACTATTTTTTTCAAACCAACACAGCGCAATGCGCTGGTCAAGGACACCTTCCCCTTCATATTTAATAATTTCACGAGTTGCTTCGGCGGCTGTGAATTTTTTTTTCCTGTGTAATGTAAAATAAAAATTTTTATATAATTTAAAATTTCAGAATTATCACTTATCTATGACTAAAAATTGCCCAAAGGGTGAGTTAGAATATTAGATCGTGTGCGATTATAATATTCAGGACAATCGATATCAGATTTTATATTTATTTTTAATTAATAATAAATTTATATTTCTTAAAGTTAAGAACAAGGTGAAGGGTTTCGGGGTTATGGGTTTCGTTGCCATGCCTCTCGGAGCTCTTTCTTCCGTAAATTACATTATCCCCACTCCAACTGGAGTTAGGTCTGCCCCTCTCCTCTTGTAGCTCGCTACTTAATCGGCTTAATTAACAATAATTTTACCGTTTTTTATTTCCTATATAATCGGTAAATCAATACTAATTTCAACGATGATGTATATGATGGAGCTATGAGCACCAGTTATCAATTATTAAAGTTATTTATAAGTCTAATAATAATTAGCAGGTTCGTGGAAATACTGTTTTGTTGGAGACCTTTGTTAATTAGTCTTATGTTGTGGGTGATATTATGCGTAAATATACACTACCTTTTCTGTCTCTCTGATGTGGGAGAGAGATGGGTTTTAATGAATGAGGTGTCAAACAAAAAGGGAATTTCTCGAAGAAGCGAATAATCTCCATTTAAAAAAAAAAACTTACAACTACAACAAAGTCATTAAACAACTTGGGAGGTTTCGAAACTCGGATGGTATTGAATTTATGACATATGTTATTATGTTTTGAATATTTTGAAAGATTTTCTCTGCGTTTTAAAGCTCAAAAGTGTCCTATTATTGATATGCATCATACTCGCGCGTAGGTAGGGTACACTAATCAAAATAACTGCTTAAATACATACATGTTTTTATACAATATTTATAAAATTCTTTCACTCAAGATCTCAGAGCCAAGTCTTTTCCCCTATTCGTGGAAGAAAAGGCAGGACTCAGAGAGATTCCAGCGCCTCTCACTCAGCCGCATAACTGGTATTAAGGACTAGTGGAGGCTGAGCAGAGGCGCTATAACCAGACATACATGGCTTGAGTGGAGAATCTGGCCATCGCCAGAACTTCAATATATTGTTACAACAGGTCTCTGGGCCATTGCCGCTTCAATCTTCGAGGAGGTTTGTAGGAATGGATAGAACAAGATAAAATTGAAAACTTATAAAAATATGATTCCCTAAAAAAACCACAACATGTACAAAATGTCAGCCCTCCGACGGCATAAATTGCACCATAGAACGCCTATCTGGGCATCCCTGGTTAAAACCCTATAAAATATCTCTAGGATGAAGTTGGCTGAAGAGTTAGAAGATGAATTAAGCCTACTTATATTTTACAAGAGCTAAGAATAGCTTTAGGAGAGACATGGGAGGCTATCACGCAAGATGATACAGGGAACCTAATCAGAAATATGCTTTCAAGACTGGAGTTCGTCATTCTAGCTAAAGTATTTAATATTCATGATTGAAAGTTTATTATATTTTAAAAAATGAAAACAGTTATTTTTTTTTTTATAACCTGTTTTGAGAATTTTATTTATTTGAATTTCTCTCACATTTGCAAAACAATGGATTGTATGTATGCTTCTATATAAGTTGTTATTTTAACTAGTTAATTTTCTTTTTGCTTATATTTATTTTAAACATTATTCTTCGGAATCCCAAGGGACACCTCTGTTTCCCGTTTTTATGTAGAGTTCAAGTGGCTTTATCCTTCCTACCGTCGTAAGTATTTCCCGGCATCCTTCCTCTTTCAAGTCATCCAATCCCACCGACCTTCATACATATCCGAGCTCCTCCAATTCAAATCCTCTGTTCGCTCCCGCAATACTCGTTCCAGGTCTTCTGATTTATACATAAGGGCCCATCGAACCGCTGCTTTCGACAGATCGTTCGTTATCCGATCCTCATCCCTATGAAACTTCAACCCTTCCCACATCCGTCAATCCAATACCCTTCCTACCTTTAAATCCCTGTCTGTTCAATCATTTCGTATCCATCCAGCCCCCATAAAATTATAAATAGTTACCACTGTAAATATGTATATAAATTATTAGATCGTTCTTCATTATTTTTACTTTATTTTCAATTTTTTATTATTAACTTGTTTAAGTTAGAAAGTAACTTATGATTTCTTATTATGACTATTTCATGAGCATTTTTTTAATGTATCTCTGAGGCTCCTAGAATAAATAAAGTATTATTATTATGCTATTTTTTAATTTAATTTATTGTATATATAGTGAGAATGAACTCCTATATCACTATTACTAATGTCGTTAGTTGTGACAAAATGTAATTAGACAAAAAAAAAAAAAAAAAATGGCTCTCAAGTCGAAATCGTTACAAATTTTGTTGTTTATTTGGTCGATTTGGGCCTATATTTCATGTATTAAAATGAAAAACTGTTTTTTAACCTGTGTCAACGTTTTGGTCTAATTTGTATGTCTTCAGTAGGGCTAAGGAAAATAAGATTAAAAAATAAGACTTAAAAACTGTACTAGCATGCAACTATAGAAATTAGAATGCATGAATTATGATTAATAAATTAATAGAAGAATAAGATTTGAAAGACACAATACAATACTTAAAAATGTGCAAACAAAGTAATATTTTAGAAGTGATATAATCCGAACGAATATATAGGAAAACGCAGATAATGAAAATGCTGGTATAGGGAAAATGAAGATAGAAATATAATTAATAAGGAAATAAGGGGTCTATAGTGAGGAGGAAGAATATTAAATAATTAGAGATAAATAATGACGAATGTATGCCCTAGAAATTTAATTGCAAATTCCTTTGCAAAGCCTGGGAATTAATGTAGTATTAAAAACAAAAAGTTTGAAATTATACTACATAAACATTAAATTATTATTATTATCCTTCAAAAAATATTAATATAAAATATTTCACTAATAAAAATTGTGTTCATAAATTTGTCCAGTATCAATATTATTAAGCCGATGAAACCATGAGACAGCAAAAAAACTATTTTTTTTTTATCATTCTAACAATAAACCTTAAAACAATATATAAACAATTTTTTATACCTGACGTTCGTTTTCCTTGATTCCTGAGCCATATCCAATTATCCGTATCTGGTCCTGTCCCAATTTCTATAATTGGAGCTGTACTGTAATGTATTAGTCAATAACCGTAACAAATAAAAAAAAAAATAGTTTTCATATTGATCAAAAATAAATAAAACGATTCTGGAATATCTGCTGGAACATACAAAAATGATTTAACAATAATTAGTAATAAATAAAATACAATAGAATTTAATTTTCAAGAACTCGCTGATAACAATCTAGGACGGTTCGCACATCACACGACTTTCACTTACCACCTTTCTTTGAATAGAAGTATATATTGTGAAACATGATAACATAGATGACATAAGTGACAGTAAAAATTATAAATGGATGAGACACATATTATTTAAAACGTTTAATTACCGTATTTTTCGCATTCTAAGAAATGTATTCGTCACTGACCATTTGTTTCTACTACTGCAAATAATAATTAGTTAAATAACTATAATAAATCGAGACAACAGACGGTCACAAGTGTGAGAGTGATAAAGGAGACTAATTAAGCACCGGTATAGAAACAAATTTTAATTTTTACACTAATGTAATCGATACAATTAAATATTAAATAATACCAGAGCAAGAAATATGAACATTGCCCACACTCACACACACACATAAACACACTCTGATACTCTGTTCTGGAAGTCATTGGGTTTTCCAGCAGGATTCCGCTACAGCTCATAAGGCCAGGTCAACTCAGCAGTGGCTGTAAAAGATCCAGAGTTCATCTCTGCCTCGGATTGGCCCTCAGAAAGCCCTGAGATCAACCCACTAGATTATCGGCTTTGGTCCGAACTGGAGAGGATGGCATGCCACAGAGCACACGCAAACTTGGAAAGCTCCAAACAATCTCTGGTCCGGCCAGTGAGCACTTTCCCCAAGAAGTGCTGCGTGCTGCTATTGATGACTGGCAACGGAGATTAAATGTGTGTGTCAAGGCAAAAGGGGAACATTTTGAGTAATTTCTTTTTTGTTTTACTCTCTAACTGTTTTAGTTTCTAATAAAGTTTTTGAAAAAAAAATAATTTTTCTGTTGAAAGCTGTATATAGTTAGTTCCTTGCAACAATATTTATGACAGGAATAGGTAGTACATGATATTACGTACGTGTTACCTTTGGGAGCCTATTCTAACCTTTCGGCAAAACTCGAATGCGCGAGATAAAAGACAATAGCCTTTGTAAATACAATTCTTTGAATATTGCTGTATCCTTGGTTCGAGTCACATCTTGTTCCAATTAAGCACGCTCGCTTTGACCACTGAGTTATAATATTCTGTGACCCTTGTCCGTGGGAATAAGTCCGTTTGGAAGTGGGCATCTTGACCATGTGGTATATTTATGTGACGTGCATCCGCCCTAAGTCTAACAGCTGTCAATGCTTCCGCCCTTAGAGAGGTTTTATTACTTTACTTCTGAATATCCTTTGTCCAGCATCCTACCCTTAGGTTGCCGCCCTCAACGTTCCTAGAAATCAAGATAACGCCTATCACCCCCTCTCCTACTCCGGCCAATCCTATCCCCACCCCAGAGTTGGGCTATATTACCGCCTTTAATCTTAGAGAAATTCATTCCATTCAATTCCATCTGTAAATATCACTAGATGTAACTTATGTAACATTAGTTTAGGCCTCACAAGGCTAGTTTGTAAGAAGTTCACTAAGATTATGTCAATATAACTTTATATTTCACAATAAAAGTATATTTCAAAATCTTCACTGTTGTACGAGTTCGTTAATTCGCGCTCATATTTCTTCGGCAATTCTCTGTTCCATATTACTATAAATTATTTCTCCTTTATTTAATGACCAACTTCTTTGATAGTTTATATTTCACCATATTTTACTACTGGTTACAATGTGAAATGGTTATGGTATAATATATAAATAAAATCAAAGGTACTTCAGAGTAAGAATTTTTTAAAATTTAGCATTTAAGCAATATCGGATGACAGTAATTCCTGCAATGAGTAGCTTTTAACTTTACACAGAGATAATTAATTTAATCAAAATAGTTGTAGCCGTTTTTGAAAGAAATATAAAACACGTGTAAAATTGATGATATAAACTGTCGCTTTCGATTAGTAGATTTAAGCGAAAAAGTTACTGTGACATCCCAGGCGAATACCTTACTTTATTTAAGTAATTTCAATTTCTTACGATTTTAAATTTTGCGAAATTTGGTTGGTTGGAGAAGCTCAAAACGTGTATTTCCGTTTAAAATTCAGTTCAGAAAATGTTCACGAACGCAACACATTGCTTTACTGTAAATTTCAAAGTCCAACCAAAAAATGTAACGTACCTATCTCGAATAAAATTATACATAACAAAATAAAATGAATTCAAGGTTTTCTGTTGGGTATAAAATACACAAAAAAATGGTACCACTTTGTTAACAGAATATTAAATAAAACCGAATCATTTTATTCCTTAGTGTTAATATCTTAAAGTGATAAAGTATAAGAAATAAGGTATAATTATTTATATATTTTTTTTAGTGACATAATAAAGGCTTTTGTTTGATTGAAGTAGGCGAGGAAGTTGTGGACAAATAAAGCAAATTCGAATGAGAGTTTAGATATGATTTTTTTTTATTAAGGAATATTACAATCTGTCACATCTAAGGACAATAGTGATAGTGATAGTGATAGAAGAGTAGCTCATTCATAATATGTACAATAAACAAAAATAAATAAACAGCAAAATTATAATACTAAAAGTAAATGTATATAAACTAAAAAAAAATAAACTAATCAAAATAACTACTTAAATACACACATGCTAGATATGAATAAATTCGTATGATGTCGGTCCTAGTTCAGTCACAGTCATTTTGAGGCTACGGGATGAAAACTTACCTTAAATAAAATAAAATAAAATCTAAAGAAGAGTATGAAAAATGGCAGTACGGAGATCCGCTTTAAGCTTCCTAAGAAGCTTATAGGGGCACTAGAGCAAAAAGAAGAAACCCCAACTGAGCTTGAAAACTGGGAGGGGCAATGTTTCAACCGGGTTTCCTTCAATGCACCAACCCTTCTGCAATATTCCATTCCTCCAAGTTCAAAAATATGTCTTAGTGGAAAATTTAAAAGTCAAAAGAAGGCAATATAAATGTGTATTCAGTTATCTATCCATAGGGGACTTTAACCATTTCCATGTTATACCAATATATTCTAATCACTAGAATTATTTACTTTTTGTTTATGTATTTCAATTGGTTTTTCTTACAAATTGAATTAGGAGTTTCACTTAGAACTGGAAAATTAGGATAAGGGTATAGTCTGTGGGCCAGACCCCCTTACCGTGCACCCCCCCCCCCCACATCCCTATAAATTGCATATCGTTGTGTTCCTTGTAACTATTTATTAAAAAATAGTCAATGTTCCCACAAAAAAAGTGAACGCACTGCCCCAAAATGGCGGATTAACGACTTTGACTTTAGTTAGTTTTTTGGTCACTGAGAATCTGCATTTGGCTTAATTTCCTTATAGGTGGTCTTTTATTAAAGCTGAATAGTCATAGAATAATAAAACAGGAATAAATATTAAAAAATAATTGGCTTAGGCTATGAAAACCACCAGTAAAGTCAATTTTTTAACAAAAAAATTTTCAAGTTAGTAATCAAACGTCGTTTGTAATTAAACGGCCTACAATAACGCAAAACGTGCTGAAATAAAACATCTGGAGAATATATTTCTCTTTCTAAAACCTGATTATTTTTTAAAAATTTTAAGCAGTTCCGTAGAAAATGCACTTATGCGGCAGAAAAGCGGTACTGGCGTGGGTGCCTACAGGCCTCTACCACACCATTCAGTACACATAAATGGCTTAGTTATAGTGATATAATAACATTTTTGGTACATTATATTGGTTTTATTAACGAACAAATATTAATGCAATAATTTAATTGAAAAAAAAATTAAAATTAAAAAAAAATTTATTATTATTTTTTTTTAATTTAACCTTCTTTATTCTATACGTAGGTCGTTTAAGAAGACCTCAATTGTAAAAATGATATAATGATAATAATAAAACTTAATTAAAAAATACTTTGCTAAATATCTTGATTTTTTTTCATTTAACGTTTGCAATTTAAAACTGTGTTTTGTATATTTACTGATTCTTAGAGGTAATTAAAATTTGTATATACTTCCCAGGAAATGAGTCATATTAATACCTGTTTTATAAACTAAAATAATATATACCTAACCTGAACTATATATAATGAATAGCTACCGGGTTGTTTAGTAAAACTCATATATCACTAATTAAAAAATTAATTTTTATTTCCTTTATTTTGTGCGGAAGTTGGACTATATCATAAATAAATAGGAAATTTTAATATTGAATGAATTATTCTCTCTGCACAAAGAAAAATAGAAAGGGTGACGCTATAAGTTATTCTATAAACCAGAACTGATTGTTTGTTTTTGGTATCAAAATGAGGAAAAACGCGAAATTGAACCAGAAAATTGGAAAAATACAGTAAGCGAACGAGAAAGGAAGTGCCAAAACCTCGGAAAAGATAAAAAGGACCAGTATCCATTATATAGCTAAATGAATGTTTAGTAGACAGATGAACACAGGATATAGAGAGGTACATCGAGAAAGTTATATCTCATAGCTCTCCTTCTGTTTAGTGCATTTGCAAAAGATTTTTTAAGGAATCTTATATTAGTTATAGCTCGTTATTGTTCAGAAATTGTGGAATAAATTGTTCGGAATTTGTACCATATCATAAAAAAATTTTAATATTGAATGCATTATTCTCTCTGCCGCCCGAGCCGCCCCCTATTTTTGTCTCTAAAATTGAAAATTTTATATCATTCGTTCAAGAAATTGCCAATCTTATCGGACAAACCAGTTTCCGCTGTTTTTCTAGGGTTAATGACATTAAGATTAACACGAGCTCTAAAGAAAATTATAAAACTCTGATAAATTATTTTACAACTAAAAAATATGAATTTCACTGTTACCAACTGAGACAAGAAAAGGCATATCGGGTGGTATTGAGAGACTTGCACTCAACCACTCCCATATCCGTTATCAAATCTGATCTAGAGGAAATAGGACATAACGTTAGGCATATAGCATGCGTCCTACATCCAACGCAAAAATATCCATTGCCACTGTTTTTCGTTGATTTGGAGCCTGCAAGCAATAACATTGACATATTTCAAGTTAAGAGGCTTGTGTATTCCACAGTAAAATTCGAAGAGCCTAGACAAAAACCTGTCATAGTTCAATGCTCCAAGTGTCAAGACTTGGGGCACACAAAGACCTATTGCCATCATCAAGCGAGGTGCGTTAGATGTGCCGGGCCACACGCATCTAACACTTGTCAGATCCCTCGAGACCAGCCTCCTAAATGCGCTCTCTGTGGCGAAGACCATCCTGCAAGCTATAAAGGATGCATAGTATATAAAAAATACTACAAGTTAAGAACTCATAACATAGCCTTAAAGTGCAGCCAACTAAATAAAGAAACTTACACCCAGCCACCAGAAATTGATATTACAAATTTTCCTGAGTTGCCAAAACAAACTACCCATTCAACACAACAAGAACCAACTACTTCAACTGAAATCGCCCATCCTCAACAGGAATCTACCAAAACTAGTACCCATACCACCATCAAGAAGCAGCAGCCTCGACGCCAGGCGCCTCAGGCCTCCCAAGCTAAACCTCATACTCCCAATCCTCTCATATTTCATCCTCCGCGTCAGCAAATTCCCCCTCATCATCTACCTCTACGAGTCAAATTACCGCCACAGCAATCGCACCCATCTCATCCTAATGCCCAGAAAAAAAACCCAGCACAAGTATCGTCGAATCCAGTCCCACCTCGTACACAACAACGAATCCCACTCTCAGTTAACACTCCTTACCCGCCACCTGAACCTATCCTAAATCCACTTCACAATCAACATCCATCTGATCTAACTTCCATTCTATCATCCTTCCTATTGGACCTCCAAAACACCATAAAACCTCTTATCACTCTACTAACCAGAATCCTGACCGAAATTCCGTTTAATTTCCCTCGATGAGCACAAAGCCCCTAACTATCCTTTTATGGAATGCTAACGGACTACACAACCACCGTGACGAACTTGACATATTCCTTCATGACAATCACATTGATATAGCTCTACTGACTGAAACGCATTTCACAAAACGGACACATTTTCACATACGAGACTACATCACTTATAGATCTGACCATCCAGACAACACTGCCCACGCCGGTTCTTGCATCCTTATACATAAATCTTTACCCCATTCCCTTATTCCTTCCACTCCAACTGACGCCATTCAATCAACTTCTTTAATCCTTTCAACTCGCCCTTTCCATTTCACAGTCTCAGCTGTATACTGTCCTCCTGGTAATTCCCTCTCCTTTAATCTCCTTGATACGTTGTTCCAATCCCTCGGATCGCGCTTTATTGCTGGAGGAGATTACAATGCTAAACACCAACGGTGGGGTTGTCGAACATCCAACTCCCGCGGTAACATCCTTTCCCGTCTCTCATCTTCTAATAGTTATTCAATCCTCTCGCCCACGAGTCCTACTTATTGGCCAACATCCCTCAAAAAACGTCCCGATATCCTGGATATATTTATCACCTCCCAGATTTCCTCCTCCCAAACTATAATCAAATCCCTTGATGACCTTTCTTCAGACCATAGTCCGGTTGTGCTTTCATTACATTCTGACTTTGCTCCTAAACCATCACCTCCTAAACTTATCACTGGACGAGTAAACTGGGACAAATTTCGTGATGAATTGGAAAACAAACTTGACCTCAAAATTGCAATCATATTCCTTACCTATCTATACAACTGCATCCTTCGCACAACCAACTTTCCTTTGGTGTGGAAACATTCCATAATCATCCTGTTTCCAAAACCAGGTAAACCTGTTAATAACACATCATCCTATAGACCGATAAGCTTACTCCCGATCCTCTCAAAAATCTTTGAGAAAATCCTTCTCAAACGCATCCTACCCATAATCGAATCCCACAACATCCCTTCTCATCAGTTTGGATTCCGCTCAAGACATTCCACTGTCCAACAAGGCCTTCGTGTTGTGGACCATATATCCTCTGCACTTGAAAACAAGCATTATTGCACTGGTGCCTTTCTGGACGTAGCACAAGCTTTCGACCGGGTGTGGCACGATGGCTTGCTTTTCAAGCTCAAAACCCATTTACCCCAATCCTTATACCTAGTCCTCAAATCCTACCTCTCAAATCGTTCCTTTCAAGTCCGTTGTGACACCGCATTCTCCACTTACTATCCAGTTGAGGCTGGTGTTCCACAAGGCAGTGTCTTGGGCCCAGTTCTCTATATCCTCTTCACTTCCGATATCCCTTCCAATCCCGATACATTTCTAGCTACATTTGCTGATGATACTGCCATTCTATCTTCCCACTCAGATCCTCAAATAGCATCTCAAAACCTACAATCTCACCTCTCCTTGATTGAGCAGTGGTGCAACGACTGGCGCATCAAAATCAATGAATCAAAATGCAAACATATCACTTTTACCCTGCGACGCAGATCCTGTCCGTCAATCCTTTTTAATTCAATTCCACTTCCCTACTCAGACACAGTCCGTTACCTTGGCTTCCTTCTTGACAAAAGACTAACTTGGAACCCACATACCAGACTTAAAAGACAAGAACTTAACCGACGATATGGCCAGCTGTATAGATTACTAAGTAGGACATCCCATCTTTCGATTGAAAATAAACTTTTAATCTACAAGACCATACTGAAACCTATCTGGACCTACGGACTTGAACTGTGGGGAACTGCTAAACATTCGAATATCAAACGCATCCAATCCTTCCAGTCCAAAGTACTTAGAACAATAGTCAATGCCCCATATTATGTCACAAACAAGACCCTACACCATGACCTTAACATCCCATTTGTCCTCGACATCATCCCAACCAGATTCTCAAACTTTCACCAAAACCTTATCCATCATCCAAATCCTCTAGCTCAATCCCTATCCAGCTCCCTTCATCCCTACAATCCTCCACGAAGGTTAAAACGGCAGTGGCCCAGAGATCTCTTGTAAATATGCTTCTGGAGTCCTGGCAATGGCCAGCTTCTCCACTCATGTCCCGAGCGTCTGTGGCTCTAGTGCCCTCTTTCAGTCTCCATTGGCTTCTAATACCAGTGATGCGGCTGGAAAAGTGGCACTGGAATCTCCTGGAGTCTTGCTTTGCCTTCCACATGTGGGGGAAAAAGCCTGGCTCGGAGATTCTTGGACGAATGTATATATTGTATATAGGTATGATTGTGTTTATAAGTTTCTTTTTATGTTATTGTTTATTTTTTTTTCTTTTATTTTCTTTCTTCATCGGTATTATTTATTTACTTTTTATATTTATATTTATTTCTCTATTATTTGTATATATTGTTTGAATGAGAACTCTTAGCCCTAATACTTATAGCCCTCCAGTGGCTGATTGTATTATTATTCAATAAATAGATAAAAAGCTGGAAAAAAAAAGCTGACCTCAAAATTCCGCTAAAGACAAAAGAAGACATTAATGGTGCCATAGGAAAACTGACATCAACAATAACAGACAGTATAAATAATAATACCTTTATCAATAAGATTAACAAACCACAAAATACTAACTTGCCACAGCATATTCGCATCTTATTAAAGGAAAAACGCAGAGCAAGATCGAAGTGGCATCGAACTAGATACCCGACAGATAAAGCGCATTACACCCAACTGACTAACAAACTGAAATCAGAAATAATAAAATACAAAATTCAAAATTTACTAAATTTTACTGAAAAACTTACACCCACCGATAAATCACTATGGACGACCACTAAAAGGCTCCTGAAATTTAAAGACTGCAACCATCCACTACTCACTGAAGCCCAAACCTGGTCCAAATCCGACGAAGAAAAATCCCAAATATTTGCCCACCACCTCTTTAAAACCTTTAATCCACATCCCGATATTCTTAACCCAAATCACCTTGAATGTATTGAAGCAGAACTGGATATCCCACTCCAAATGACTCCTCCTCCTAAAGCCTTTCATCCTTCAGAAATATCTAACATCATTCACAGGTTACCTTCCCGCAAAGCTCCTGGGCACGACCTAATTACATCCCAGATCCTAAAACTACTTCCTCGGAAAGCCATCCTATTCCTTACATATATATATATAATGCTGTACTCCGATCAACATATTTTCCCGACCCTTGGAAACTATCCATTATCAAAATGATACATAAACCCAAAAAGCCACCAGAATACCCATCCTCTTACCGTCCTATCTCTCTTTTACCCATCATGGGAAAAGTCCTAGAAAAACTCATCCTAAAACGCCTGTACCCAATCCTAGATTCTAATCACATAATCCCAGATCACCAGTTTGGATTCCGCAGATCCCATTCCACTATCCAGCAATGCCATCGTGTGGTGGATGTTGTCTCCTCTGCATTAGAGCGCGGAATGTACTGCACGGGAGTCTTTCTCGATGTAGAACAGGCTTTTGATCGAGTCTGGCACCCGGGATTACTTTACAAACTCCGTAAATTCCTACATCCTACATACTTCCTCATTATCCGTTCCTATCTAACTGATAGATACTCAAAAGTCAATCACAATAATGCTTATTCATCCCTCTTTTCCCAGTCCGCTGGTGTTCCTCAAGGTAGTATCCTTGGTCCTATCCTTTACACAGTTTATACAGCTGACATCCCAACCCATCCTAACACTGTTATTACCACGTATGCCGATGATACATGTGTCCTATCCGTTAATAATGACCCAACCATTGCATCCCAAACTCTTCAATCGCACATCACAAGCCTTGAAGAATGGTGTAAAAACTGGAGGATTAAAATAAATTCTAATAAATCCCATCAAATCACCTTTACCCTTCGACGTAAACCTATGACCTCATGTCCCACAGTATCCTTTAATAATACCCCACTTATCCCTGTTGAACAAATCCGATACCTTGGACTTCACTTGGACAAACGTCTAACTTGGAATCCTCATACCAGACTGAAACGACAAGAAACCGCTCGACGTTTCCGACTACTCCAACACTTACTAGACAAACGCTCTAAGCTTCCAGTAAATTACAAAAGACTTATATACATGACTACAATAAGACCTATTTGGACTTACGGAGTTGAGCTTTGGGGCTCCACTAAGCCATCGAATTCCTCTCGTATCCAATCCTTACAATCCAAAATCCTTCGGAAAATCCTCAATGCTCCTTACTTTGTCACCAATAAAATAATCCATAATGACCTTAATGTTCCTTATGTTTCCGATTTGGCCCAATCCAGATACCAATCTTTCCATAATAAACTTCAGAACCATCCGAATCCTCTCGTCTCTAACCTTGCTTCCTCTTCTATTCCTGATAACCCTCCGAGGCGTCTGAAAAGAAGATGGCCTCGAGATCTCTTATTGTAAATACATTTTGTTTTTAGAGTGCTACCAGTGGGTAGTTTCTCAACAAGTCATTTCATGTTTTTATTTTCTGTTATCAAATTTACTTAATGTATTTAATTTTTTAATACAGTTGTATATATCATGTATAAATAAATAAAATAAAAAAAAAATTAAAAAAAAAATAATAATAAATTTTTTTTTAAAGTTTCAATTTTTTTTTTACAATTAAATTATTGCATTAATATTTGTTCGTTAATAAAACCAATATAATGTACCAAAAATGTTATTATATCACTATAACTAAGCCATTTATGTGTACTGAATGGTGTGGTAGAGGACTGTAGGCACCCACGCCAGTACCGCTTTTCTGCCGTATAAGTGCATTTTGTAAAAAAAATTGACTTTACTGGTGTTTTTCATAGCCTAAGCCAATTATTTTTAAATATTTCTTCATGTTTTATTATACTATGACTATTCAGCTTTAATAAAAGACCAACTATGAGGAAATTGAGCCAAATGCTGATTCTCAGTGACCAAAAAACTAACTAAAGTCAAAGTCGTTAATCCGCCATCTTTGGACGCCATTTTGGGGCAGTGCATTCACTTTTTTTTGTGGGAACATTGGCTTTTTTTAAATAAATTGTTACAAGGAACACAACGATATGTAATTTATAGGGATGTGGGGGGGGGGAGGGTGCACGGTAAGGGGGTCTGGCCCACAGACTATACCCTTATACTAATTTTCCAGTTCTAAGTGAAACTCCTAGCTGAACACATCTGTAAGTCTCTATTTTTATTCTTCTAATTTTATGTACTTATTTATTTATTTTTGGTTTCCATTTTTCTTTTCTGTCTCCTCATTCTTTTATGTCTATTATTTCATATTATATCCTTTTTCATTTTCTTTCAATCTCTCCTGCAGATCTGTAGCAGTATATTCACATTTGCATATATTATATATTACACTACAACAATTGTTAACATCTAATTACTTCAGTTTAGGATCTTGTTACTTAGCTTACTCTGTTTATATTTTAATGTACTTATTGTTTATAATTTTAATAAGCTTATTAACATTGTTTATAATTTTTTGTCTTAATATAATGTAACTTCCACAATTCTCTATATCTTTTCATATCTTGTCTATTGTAGCCCTGAAGAAGACCTGCAAAGTCGGCTCGAAACGTTGGATTTTAATAAAATAGTTTTTCCACTATTTAGTCTTTTTATGACCGCAACGGTCAACTATTAAATATTCAATATAATTCTTATATCAACTGCCTCCTGCAATGCCAAATGCCACGCCCTGATGAAGACCTGCAAGACTGATGAAATCCTTTTTATTTATTTTTATTTTATTTGTTATCGAGGAATGTCCCATACAAATAGAGTTGGCTATAATGATAAAAATGAACAAATTTATATGAAAAACATTTACAACTTATATACAAAGTAAAATTCATTAGGATTCAATGACAACATCCTCTCTTGTTAACAACCAAGCATTTAATGCTAAATTCCTAGGTTCCTAAATATAAACAATGAAATATAATATAATATCCCGTATAATACAATAATTAAAAAAAACATCTGATTATAGCGAGCAATGAAATGACAAATATTACGTTCATAGAAAAACATTTTTTTTTTATTTTAATGAAATTTACAACTGTATTACATGAAAAATACAACAACTAAATGTGACATTGGTAACATGGCATGTACAACATGAAGAGAAACTACCCATTGGTAGAACACTAGAAAAACATAAAAATAAATAAACTTCCCTCCTGCCCCCCTCCAAAAAAAATTAAATCCTGGATCCATAAATGGTCTATAAACTATCAACTTTTAGACTTGAAGAGCTAATTCGGTTAAAATAACCACTTCAAACAGATAAATTTAATTAACTTAACTTTATTTATTCTTATGTCGTATATTCAAAGTAATATTAAAATAACACTATACTGCAAATACTGTGTTAAAATATGTTATCAATCTTTATAATTAAACTTGATATAGATATATTTATTTCTTATTGATTTCATAAATTTGTTCCAATCTATGTGTTTCAACAATGCAAACGCATTCTCCACGTAACTTGTATTATTGCTATTCTAAGTCAAATGGATATAACTTCTAAATCAATAATTTATATAAATAACTGATGGCAGCCTTTATGAAAGTCAGAGAAAATTCAGAAGCTATTCTATTCTCTTTTCGTCTAAAGAAGAATTGTGGGAAGCAGAAAAATAACGGCGATAAATTTAAAGGCGGTGGTATTGGGGTGGGGGGTGGGTCTGGGCCGTGACTAGAATTCAGTTGGTAACAGAACAAATAATTACCCGGCTCACTTGGACCTTTATTAGTCCTAGTAACACTTTTCAAATTCATTGATACTTCTCGAGGATATTGGACCATTCACTGCGTAGGGATTAGGGGCTCGCAGATAGCTATATTTTATAAAAACGAATCGATATCAACGAAAAGTTGATAAATATTACACACTGATGATAACTGATATGATTTTCCATCTTAATTGAAAAAAGAAAAGGAAATATTTACTTGAAGATAAAATTCAAATAGACTAATACGTGAGGTGATTTTTTGATTTTTTATACATGTAATTTACCACTGATTTTTTTTTTTTAGAAACATAATAATCTGTTACGTGGGAAATAATTATAGTGGGATATGAATACATTCACACCATATATTGAAATGTTATTTCTTGGGTGGGGGGGTGTAATTTATTCGGGATGCGACTGGATAATTATTGAAGATAATTATCCAGTGGCATCCCGAATAAATCCGAATAAACAAATAAATCTTGAATAAAAATTAATAATAATAAAACATTAGTTAAGCATATTTGAATAAATAATATACAAATTGGTCCAGGATTATTGAATTGAATTTCTTTTCTCAAAGGCTGGTTTGTGTTAATTATGCTTTCTCATATCCATCATTAACTCTGATCATCATGATATAAATAGGTGACAGAATTAAAATAACATTTACTAAAAAACTTAATTTATTTCTATGTTTAATAAAGAATAATAAACAAATAACATAGAAATCTTAATGTTGAAATACTATTTACAATAAATTATATACATGATTATTAATTAATTTAATAATTAACTGTGAAGGTATGATTTCAGATGGACTGTTTGAGAATCAAGGCTTGAAATATTTTAACATTATTTGATCTATTGTTGGGGATTAACACTTATCTGAGGCTCTAAATAGGATGTGATTAGGTTGTGTTGGTCGTTCCATCACTGCATCTACTGCTTCGACGACATCTTGTCAAGCCCAGATCCAAACTCTGTCATCTCCCCGGTCTATCTAGGCCAAGCTGCATCTTGAGTCCTCAAGGCCGGAAAAAGACATAAGACCTCGAGAGATCTTTTCCATCCACGAGATTTTATACAAATATTCATGGTGGGGCAAGAGTGGTTTTGATTGGTTCTAAACTTCGGTGGGTGTACAATTATTTTAACTGGCCACACCCTAAAGGGAACTAGTTACTTAACCCTTTACTAGTTACCAGTTACACTGAGTACAGGCCTTCCCCAGAGTCCTCGCTTCTTGCAGTGTCCAGGCAGGTACCTGATCAAGGGTTAGGCTCAAATTACCAAGGAGAACTGCTTTCTTGCCCTTCTTCCAATACTTTTTCTGGCAGGTTCTATTTCTCAATAAAGCGGATGGAAGCGTCTGGAATGAGGCAATTACTGGAGATTACGACCTGAAACACCTGTAAATGATCTGGTCTATAGAGGTGCCGAAGTTCCTGGCACAAGTCTTGATATTTTCTAATCTTTTTAGAAATCGTTTTGCTGATATTATCATCGGTAGTGACCGCAATATCAATAACATACCCACTTTTGGTATTTCGTTCAAGTAAGGCTATATAAGGTTTATTATTTACTACCGTTTGAACAGTAATTATACAACAATTCCAATTTATTCTTCTTTTTTCATCAGGTAGTACCGGTTTTGGCTCGTATCGGTAATACGGACTGGTCAGTAATCAAAAATAGGCTAAGGTTTATTATTATTATTATTATTATCAAGTTTAATAATCTATAACTAATGAGCACTTTTCAGCTTTGTTTTCATTATTGTCTGAAAATAGTATGTACACTCTCATCTAATAGATCTGATAATTTTGAGCTGCTTCAATCTACCGCTGTTGTTTATATTTAAATAATACCAATGCAAAGAAATAAAGAGATTTACCAGGCCTATATTAGCTAACTTAATAAAAAAAAAAAATTAAAAATTATGGGATTGCGTATCCTACTGAAAAAAGAAAATATGGTAACAATTCAATATGTTGTGGAGGTACGAGTATGTTGATGTTCTGGATGCTTATATTGGTATTTATAAATAAATACTCTATCTCATGGTTCTTGATAACATTTACTTTTTCTTTCGATGTAAGTGGGTTCAAACAAACCGAATCATATGGAAAATACTCTAAAATTACTGGTAAATAACTAGGAGCATACTGGGGTCGAAATTACAAGAATCGAAAAAGATATTATAAAGAGATTATGAACAAGTTGGATGGTATTTTAAATGTTGGAGAAGTTTCTTGTTTATTTATTTCTCCCCTTGTACCTTTTGTAGCGCCTTGAAAACCCAATTCAATCAAACGCAGGCCTGCTTCTCCGTCATTCCCCCACTACCTGGAGGATGGTCATTCTCCCACCAGCTTCTGCATTTATTCCGCTAATACCGCTTTATAACGCCAATGCCGCGTTTTTCTCCTTTCAGTTAGGCAATCTTTATTTTCCTTGAATTTACATTTTTCGAATCTCCAGGCAAGCGACTTGATTTGGCATTTATCTCAAAAGAATTTTTTTATGTTTCTCTCATTACTGAACAGGCCTTTTATTTATACCTTCTCCGCTGCTAACCGATGAACGATGTTTTCAGTATTCCACATATTTTTATTATAGGATTACATAAAATTTAGTTAGAAATTGAGCATCAATGACATATCTACACTACATATAATATGCTGCTGCAATATTTTTTTTGTGTGTGTATGATTGAGAGAGAATAAGTCTTGGCGAAAGCCTTTTAGGTGCCATGGTAGCCATGGAATACATATTATATGTGTCATATTTTAAAAATTAAAATATTGCAATTTTCAGTATACGATTCAATGTCAAAGAATGATGTTCGAATAGTTGTTCTTTTCTGTCCTGATGATGTCTAAATTAGCGAAACGTTGACGGTTTTTTTTTCTTTGTTTGCATTTTGGAGACATGAGGCGAGGACATTAAAATATTGTTATTTTCGATAGTCCTCAAAGAATTAAAAATCTATTTAAAACATAATTGGGGAAGATTAGATCTTTGAGCACTTCGGGTAATAAAGAAAAAACTTTTAATATATTTAATAAATCCTGGTAATGTTTGCTATACTCTCAGTAATATACTTTAATATTACTAAGCTAATTGCTTATCAAGTATATTGTTGATTTAATAGTGATAGTAAAGTATGAATCTTTGCCAGTTGTAGAAGATCTTGAGATTATTATGTTGTAGATTGTGATAAACACGCTTCGCTGAGGTGAAATGCATTAGGGAGGATAGCTATCCACGACTTCCTAATTAGTCATGTACAAGTAATTAGTTAATATAAACTTATTGTTATATTCATACCGTCCGGGGTCTCATAACCGACAAGTTCGTAATAGATGCCCAGATCATTGAAGATAATCCGAACACCTCAAACTGGCACAGGAAAAAGCCAATTCAAATAAACCAAATTTATTCATCAAAACATTGGTTTTGGGACCATAGCAATCTATCGCACAGATTGGGCAGGATTTTGATTAACAATGGCCTTATCATTGCTCGTTTCAGTTTCGTGAGGGCGACAAGACCGTTGAGCATCATTGACGCCGAAATTTCCTGGATAAAGCATCATCCCCATAAACACTGCAAATTTTTCTATGAACTTCTGCAGCACGCTTGCCTTTTTTAAAATAATACAACAAAATATGCCGATAATGAATATTATTTTCTTCCATATTCTCAGTACAGTAGCGAACACAATACTAAGCTAGTTCAATAAGAGTTAATTGTTGACATATTACAAACAATCCACCTTAGGGATTAATTCATCGGATAAGAAGTATATCTTAGTGACATAAAAATAGACAGAAAAACCGAAAGGGCTTATTTTCCAACCCAATATGTATTGGTCATTAGATTGGATTCAAAGAGGATGCTGAAGCCCAAAAAACAAAATAAAAAAAATGTGTTTTTCATTGGTTCATAGCTCTTTCTATGAATGATCTGAGCCAAACATTTAAATATGACAATGTATTTTCTTTTTAAATTATAATGTGCGTACTTTAGCTACTAAATGTAAGCATGTGTCAAGAAAGGATTATATTTTATAAATTTTATACATTAAAGCATTACTGTTCTTGTCATTACCGTTACAAAAGTTTGGCCCCAAAAATTAAACCCTGAATCCACTGTTATTGGTCATTATTGGTCAAAAAAAAAAAATAAATAAAAAAATATATATACATATTAGAGTTATAAAGTACTAATATTTTCTCTTAATTGCTTAAAACATAGTATTTAAAAAAAAAACTTTATTAGTACATTGCAGGGACATTATATTTATTAGTACATATTTGAAATGATTAACTGAAATAATTTACAGATAAATGTCTCTACCTAAAATTCTTTTTCTTAAAATTCTTATAAAATAAATACTTTCGGTTTTCTGTTTATTTACACTTCTTATCTGATGAATTAATCCCTAAGGTGGATTGTTTGTAATATGTCAACAACTATATTTGTTAACTCTTGTTGAAACTAGATTAGTATTGTGTTAGCTATTTCCCTGTGAATATAGAAGATAATATCATTCATCATCGGCATATTCTGTTATAGTATTTTAAAAAAGGTAAGCGTGCTGCAGAAGCTCTCAGAAATAATTGCTGTGTTTATAGGGATGTTGCCTTAGCCAAACGCACCTGTCAAAATTGGTTTGCCAAATTTCATTCAGGAAATTTTGACATCGATGATGCTTAACGGTCTGGTCGCCTTCATGAAATTGAAACGAGCAACGTTAAGGCCATTGTGGATCAAAATCCCATCCAATCAGTGCGAGAGATTGCTATGGTCCTAAATGTGTCGCACACAAGCGTGGAAAACCATTTGCACCAGCTCGGATACGTTTCCAGGCTTAATGTTTGGGTCCCTCACTCTCTCACCGAATTCTACTTGGCAACAAGCATTTCTGTTTGTGATTAGCTACGGAAACGGCAACAGAACGACCCATTTTTTTAAAAGGTTGTTAACAGGAGATGAAAAATGGATATTTTACGATAATGTAATCCGTAGAAAACCTTGTGGCATAGTAGTGAGGCTCCTAAAAGAATGTCAAAACTTGGATTGCATCCAAAGAACGTAATTAGTGTTGCCCAAAATAGGTCTTGGTCTTGCACTTTGCTAGACCAAGACCAACACCGCCTATTTGTTGCAAGACCAAGAACAAGACTGGTAAAAAAAATCGATTTTTTGAATGTAAATTGAGGCATAATAGTTACTAATACTTGACAATTATAGTTACTATATTTAAAGAATTGGTGTAATCAATATAGTTTTGCATTTAACTCTTCTAATTTTTCATTCAGACGTAGTAAGATTTCTCCTATCTTAAAAAATACAGTAATATCTCTCTAGTATAACTGGTATATTTTTAAGGTAGTTGTGTTCCACCAAGAAGAAATTCTAAAAGGAAGAGGACATAGTCATTGGTCATTCGACCATCCGACATCTTGCTGCCCAATATAATTTTGATTTTTTTATGTAATCATTTACATATGTTTGATTCTTAATATCCGTCAAAGCAGGACATTCGTTTAGGTGGTCTGCATCCATTTCCGCTTGTTCACATAATTTACATCTCGGGTCCTCAGGCAGGCCTATCTTGTGCAGATGACTTTGTAGATAGTCGTGACCAGTAGCCAATACTCAAATGAATTATAATTGTTGCTATTATAAAATGAAAACAGTTCTCATTTTAGAATTCGTACCATAATTTTTGTTTGTCAATAATACTTTGACCGTAAATTAAAGGACGTACGGAATCAATTCTTGTCTCCTCACCGTTCCTCCGTTCGGTTTAAAATTTATTAATCTATTTAATAGACTTTTATTTATAATTAATTCTTTAAAATAAGAGTAAATTATCTATGCGTATATTTCTATAATGTATAAGCATTTGAAAGGATACTAACCTTTTTTCTTTTTTGAACACTTCCCAGTTGGGGTGGGTTTTCAAGACTGGATAAGTCTCAAGAGATTCAATACTTCAAAATATACATTCCAAAATATAAGCTTCTCGATTCTCAGACAAAATGCATAGGCTACTGCCTCGCCAAATAGGGTACATTTCAGATCACCAATCCATAAAAAAATACAAATAAACTAGAGACAGTACCATGGTTTTCACTTCTGAGTAAAAATTCCCTTTTAATGGATATTCCATAGTTGAGGGAAATAATTTTATCAATAAAACAAGCCTTTATAAAAAGCATAATCTGAGAATTTTATCTATTTTTTAAATAAGAAGTAAAACAGACATAAAATGAGTATTTAAATATAATATTACATATTATTTTGTACATATTTGGACAGAAGTCCTTTTTAAATTCATTCTGAGAGAAAAAGAGGGAAAATCTGACTGACTAAAAGGTAAATTAAAAAAAAATATGGTGGAAACGATGGACAGTACATCAAGCCAAGACTGATAGTCTGAAAGTCGATAGTTTAATTTTAAAAACATAATCATCATTTAGGTAATAACGAAAAAAAAAATTCATCAATTAATAAAATAAGATGTGTCACCCTAAAAATAATCTTTTCATTATGATGAAAGGGTTGTTTTCATTAAGGAAATTAAGCTCAAATTAGGTTCCTCTTAAAATTAATTGAACAAGACGTCTTAGGTGTTTTGGGGGCAGCGATTCTTTCTCATCAATTTCGTTCTTTACCACAGAGGAGATTAAATTTCTTCTTAGAAATAAAAATCACGATATCTTAACGCAATCTTATGTTTTATTTTTAGGACGAAGATAAATCATTACACCTACAGTTTTTAAAATACTTTTTTATAACTATTATCAGCAAAAAGATTAAATTATTTTATAAATTATTCATTTTATTTATAACCAATGAAAATTAAAAACTAAATATAAAATAATCATGAATTAATATTAATTTTTGATGATAAGTTCACTTTTTAGCATCTTATTAGTTATGAAATAAATTTACATCACCGTAATAAAATTAAAATCTAATAATAACTAATCCATTTCTCTTCCATTGGTATCATATAGGTTTGTTTTGGAATAAGTTTACTTTAAATACAACTAAAATTTGTCTTTGTTAAAAAAACATGATTATTTTCGATTTTTTTTTGTGAGCCTCCAACTCGCTAACTGTTACCAAACTTTTACAAAACGTTTCTTGTTTAGTAAGCTTTGAGTTAATTAAGTTGAGGTTTATTATGGAATTAAATTATTACTGACTGAGATTAACCTGCAGTTATGTAAAAAAATTGTAATGCAACGGTCAACTATTAAATATTCAATAAAAAATTTGTTATTTGATATTCCGTCATCCCATATAATCCGTGTTTTTAGCAAAAATAACCATGATAATTTATTTAAAAATCTTTAATTTCTTTTTTCTTTTTTTTTTATGACTTACCATGTATTTTAGTAAATTTATCACAAAAATTCACTTTTTATTTATTAAAAAAAATTTAAAAATAATGCTTTCGCAAAAATTTATCATTTTAAGTCGATATGTACATGTGATTTTACACAGATTTTTATTATGACAATTGATTTTATTATGACAAGTGTATTTATTGTATTAAGAGAACAATTAAATGTTCACGAATCTGATATTTACATTTTCATGAAAATGACTAAATCTTTATTTTTTCAGAAAATTTAATTAATAATAATAAGTTATTACTTTAAATTGGTATCGATGACCTCTCTGTTTTTTAGCAGGAACATTATTATCTGCCTGATTTTGGCTATATCTGAAATAAAATAACCCAAAGATAAAATGTTGCGTTATGAGAAAAAAAGAGATCTTCAGAAGGAGGGTTTTTTAAAATGTGTTTTACAAATGCTTCAATATTGCTTCCAAATGAGACTTTCATTACCAAATGGACGCCAGTATGAAAAAAATAAATAAAAAAAACCCACCAATTATTTTTAGGTTATTTTATTCTTATTTATTGTATATATATATTGTTTTTCTATATAATTTATTTTATTTATTGTACATAGAGTGTGAATGTGATCTCAGAACACTATTATAAATGTCCTTGAGACAGATTGTAATATTTTTTAATAAATAAGCTAAAAAAAATATATATATACATATATAAATAAATAAATAAAATGTGTATTTTCATGATTAATTTACAGAAATACACCTCAAATCGTACAAGAAAACAAGATTTAAGCTTCTTAACAAATCGTCGTGGTTATTTTTGTTAAAAACACAGGCACTTTGGGATGACAGAATATCAAATTTTTTAACAAAACCAAAGGTGAATCTTTAGCGCAACCCATGACAAAACTCAACTTACGAGATCCCCTGTATAATGATAAACCACCCAACAGTTCTAATCCCAAATCATTATGGGGTATCATAGGTTTATAGAGTTGTAACAATCCAGCAATGAGGGTTGTAAATAAAAAGAGGGGCTATGTGGTCAGCACTCACCACCCTGAATCGGATGAAGGGAGTGCTTTTTCTGAGCCTCCTGAACTGCTTCCCCTTCTTGGGCGTCTCTTAAGCTGAAGTGATCCTTGAGTGTGTATTGTATAAGTTTTAAGTCTGGAAGTGCATGCTACATCCAGTGCTGTATGTATAGCCATGTGTAAGTGCTCATCCAGCTTGAATGACGTTCAAAAAAGGAGTTGCATAATGCATCATATTTTAATGGTGAGAATTTGGTGACTGTAGATATAATTTGTAATCAAGGGTACAATAAATGAATTCGAAACTGATAAGCAGGTTCCAACTTTCCGAACAATTTTGAAGATCTGCCTCGGGGCTGTCCAGTGTTCTTAAAGCATGTAAGACTTGTGAGTCACAACAAAAAAAAAAATTGATCATATTTTAATTAGATATTTTCATAAACGATAGAACAAAATTTATTTATATATGCGTAATTGTTTTATCCATAGCATACAAATCATTCAAGAAGCAATTTCTCTGTGAAAAAGAGCTGGAAACACGAGCTCATCCATAAATTTAAGTCCTCAGAGGTTACATCATAGTTACAATTGAAGTTACACAATGTAAAAATGTAATTACATCCTCAATATTCTAACGTAGTAAGTGTAATTGATAGTGTTTAATTATATTAGCAGTCAAATTCAGATTTAAAAAAAATATTATTATTATTTTATTGTTTATTTGATCCACATATGCAATGGTATCTATTACATATTTTGTTGGGGCATATTTTGTCTACCAAAAATTAAATTTGTATATTTTCAAAATTATCTGTTATTTGTTAATTTCCTGAATTATTATCGTTTAATGATTTATCGTAATGGACATAGGAGGTAAAATTCCAATAAATAATATAATATTCAGATCGCACGAATTATTTAATTTTGAATCCTTCTGTTCCTTCATAGGCAGGCGGTTGATACTTTTTTAAAAAGTTCCATTTTAACAGTTTCTGTGAAACATTTTAGGGGGGAAAAAAAAAATCCTAACTGACTTTTTTGTAAAAAGCTTCTAAGTTTATGATAAAAGTTTAACTTTTACTTACTTAAGTTTTTAAAAAAGTTGTGTTAAATGTGATTAACCAGTAATTGCTTATATTAGAGTTCTAATATACATTAAATGAATTAATTGATCATAGAGTGTAGTTTTGTTTGAGTAAGGAAAGATAAAAGTAAATTTTTAGATGGTAAAATCCATAGAACTTTTAAGTATAATTTTTTTTTTTTTAAATAAACGTTCTTTAAAACATTTACTTGAAAAATTGTGAGGGAAAAAGTTCTAGTTCTGAAATAACAAAAAAAGAAATTGGAAATAATGTTTACTTTCATACAGAAACTGGTTAAAAATAACGTTAAAATTTCATTTCATGGCCTCATAGAAACTGTTCAATCGCAAAACAACCGAGGGAGCCCGACTTTTCCCGACCTTCCTCCATTTATCTATTCATTCCTGTAACCGAATTTTCAATTGTTATTTATTATTAGTTTAACAACACCAATAATTATTACTTTCACATCTCTACATACGAAAATACCTATTTGTACTTAAGCTAGAGTAGTAAGTGAAAATTGTTTGTTGCGCACAGCGCATCAGCTATTTTAAAACTGCATTAGAACCAAGAAATAGAAAAAAACTACAATCACAAAATAATGCTGAATCTATAATTATATAGGTTAAATTTATCATGTTTCTCTTCATATTATTGATTGCTTTAAGGGAATCCCTATTCCAAACACGAAACTGAAGTTATTTATCCAATAACCCTAGTCTTCACAATAAATGCCAGAGAACGAAAAATGGAAGGAGCTAGGCACTAAATGGTTCTGGCTATAAATACAAGTGGAAGTAGCAGAAGGTTGTTGATGTGTATAGGCCCCTGGAGTTGCCCCTACTCCCTGCTGTTCCAGTATTTCATTGGGTCTGGAGCTGGAGAAAACACTTTCCTACTCACTCCAGTCTCCGAAATGAGGGTGGGTAGGATTGAACTTAATGCTAGATGATTTTCAAGAGTTAGCTTCGAAATCACAATGTTATGCAAATACATATAAACATTAAAAAAACATATATTTTTAATTTATTTAAATTTGGAGCAGTATGAAAAATAAAATATAACTTAATAAAATAAGCATATATATCGAAAATAGATATGTAGTGATTACGTCATGAATGGAAAAATCCAAACTATAAAGCAAGCAGTTTAATTGCACATACAGGTGAGCAATTAACCTGCAAAAGTTTTGCCAAATCATCAGGACAGAAAAAACCTGCTGCGGTGCGCGCATCACACACCTTGCACTTACCACCCGCTTCTTACAAGAAATAAGTATTTTCAGACAAAGGGGAAGTGAAAGTAAAAATTATAAACGCGATATTGATTTATATTTCATTGTGGGTATTTTTGTTTTAATAAGAACCCTTATATATAAAAATTTTAATATTTATATTGCTGTAAACTAGACAATTAAATATTAAATAATACCAACAATACCATTTATGAAAACCGCATATGTATATTTATATAATATTGACAGAGTAGGTATTATATTAAGCTGATGGATACGAACAAAAGCCTGTTCTAATCTTTCGGGCGAGCTCGGGCCCATCATGTTTAGTCCATGATATAAAGTGGCACTTCCGGTTGGCCGATTGTGACGAAAAAGTTACTGTTAAGTCTCTAGCATATAAAAACCTAAAATATGCAATTCCACTTTCGTACGACTTTTCGTTTTTGAGTTAGTCTGTTAACACTATAGCACACACGCACTCACACACACACACATACACTGACCATTTTGCGGGACTTGGTTATTTGGACTCAGGGGACCTCAATACGTTTATTTCCGTTGGAAACTGAGGTATAGGTAAGTGAAAGTAAAAACAAGATTTGGCATATGCAGAAAGAAAAAAAAATAAAGAAAAAGAGAAAAAATAAAAACATATAATATATAGCTTGGACATACTACCAAGCTATCCAAGTACATACTGGAGGGAACAGAAGGTTCCCTAATTGAACACCAGAGAAAGATTATAATAAACAGTTAATTAAAACAGAAAAACGGGGGGAAATATGCATATAACTCCAAACGAGAGTTTGTTCCTGTCCTGATGAGGCCCGACTAAGCAAAACGCAGTTGTATGTTAACTGTTCGCCTGTATGTTAGATACTCCTTGCTTTATAGTTTACATTTTTCCATTTACAACATAAAATACAATAAGTAAATTTGAACAGAACAAGAATAATGATATGAATAGATCGACCCTCATATTAGTTCTAAGCTAGAAGAAGCCAAAACCATATTCTTTTCTGACACCTAAGAGCACGGGTAAAAACAAAAATATCGAGGGAGGGAGGGGCGAAAAATTAGTTTAACATTCTAATAGTTCTCAACGGATGGTAGGAAAAGGGGGGATAGAACACCATTTATAATAAAAAAATAACACAGTAAACATTTTATTACCTAATATATTATTTCTCTATAATTGTTCACTAAATCCAACTATTAAACCATTTTTTCAAGGATTATCTTTTCCTTCAAGGAGAGAAAATAAAAACTTCCTGTATATTGTTTACTATTTTTTTTTTTTTTTTTTTAGTGGGATATTATAAACTCTCTGCTGAGGCACTGATACAGTTTTTCAAACTTAATGAAACATTTATTTTATTTTATATTGGAAATATTTCCTTTTAGGATGAATTGCAGATGATGGCAAGTTGGGAGGGGATGTTGGGAGGGAGCCGGGGAGGATCGTGCCGGGGCTGCGGCAGCCTTCCTTACTCATATTGACCCTCCTCTTCAGCCCCTGCCATCAACCTTCCCCACTTGTTGGCACAGAAATAAAAAAAGCCCTATAGCATTCAAATGAAAATATATTAAACTACTAAACATTCATCGTTAATCATTTCCTTTTCTCCTTGTTATGAAAAATATGAAGAATGTTACAAAAAAAAGCTGGACTCCACGAGGTCCCAGTGCTCATCTCCCCACCGCGCCTTATTTTATTTTTTAGTCATTTACATGCTATTGTTTAAATTGTTGTATGTATTCTATGATTCTTTATTAAGTTAGTTTTTGGCCTGATATGTATTTTTTCTTTTGTAACTGTTCATTATTGTTATTCTAAGGAGACATCGTCCCAGAATAAAGTTTATTTTCTATTTATTCTATTCTATACTTATTCACAAAAGGTCTCTGGGCAACCTTGCCGCTTCACCCTTCGAGGAAGATTGTAGGGATGGATGCTGCTGGATAGGGATTGAGAAAGGGGATTTGGATGATGGGTAAGGCTCTGGTAAAATTTGGAGAATTTTTCTGGGATAAAGTCTAGGGCAAATGTGATATTAAGATCATTGTGTAGCGTTACAAAAACAAACTAAAAATATTATTTAGAACATTGAATCTTCGTCTTAAGTATGCAATAAACGTTGAACTAAAAATCTACTTCATAAAATAAGAAAGAAGCGGGTTAATTTCGTATTGTAAATAGTTGTGTGTTTTGTACTTACTGGCTTTTGCAGTGTGTCTCGATATTTAAAAAATATACAGATATAATAATTAATTAAAGCTGAATGAAATTAAAATAAATAAAACATATTCAAACCAATATAGAATAGAATAGAAAAATTGAACTTTTTTCTGGGATTAAGTCCCCTTAGAATAACAATGATGAATTAATACAAAAATAAAATACAAATATACATTATTTACGTTCACCCACGGGGCTCTGAGCTTTCATTCTCCAAATGTGGAAGACAAAGCAGGAGTCCACGAGGTCCCAGTGTTTATCTCCCTGCCGCGCCACTGGTGGATGGAGGATACTATAAAATTAAGATGAATTATTAAAAACTTGGTTTATATTCATTAAAAAGAAAAAACTTCTGTTTTTCTATTTCGTGTATTTATATTGATTTTTGATGTATTTATATAATCTGAAAGAACTTTTATATACAGGGTGTCCCGTAAGTAAAGAGAAATATTTAAAAGCTTGATAGTAGACGTAGATCTACAAAAAAGTTTAAACAATTGCCCAATTTCCAATAGAAAAGTATTAAGTTTAAGATTTGTGTTTTTTTATGCGAGTCGCGTTTTTTGTTGAATAGGAAGCGATAACTTAAAAATATTTGATTTAAATAATTAAACATTGTTCCATAGTAAACTAGACAAAATTTACTTTAAACGTAAATTTTCCTTCTCTGTCCTGCTTATCCTTCCACGACTGGAGTGAAAGGCTTGGCTCGGAGATCTTAAGTGAATGAATTTTTTTTAGTTATTGTGGTATGTGGTATATGTGGGTATTTGGGTAGTTATTTCCATTAACTTAGTTTCTTTTTGTTTAGTTTATTTTGTATACATTTATTTTTAGGTTTATTAGTTTTCTGTATTATTTATTTTTATTTATTGTGAATGTTTTCTTTGAATATTATTATAAATGCCTTTAATTGTGACAAAATGTCCGAAGCCAAGATTAACCGGCAAAGCTTAAAGTTGCACATTAAATTGTAGCTACAGGCTTTGGCAATCTTATTTCTTCTTATTTTCTTTATTTATATTTATTTATCGTTTGTATATACATATTGTATGAATAAAAAATAATCATAGCCCTGATACTTCATGCCCTTCAGTGTGGTAAATTGTATTAAAAATCAAATAAACTCATTTAAAAAATAAAATATTAATTTAATGTATGGAGTTGATTAAATAAGGATGGAGAGGTTCCCGCTTTCGGTATGTTATAAAACCTAATTGAGTAAAAAAAAAAAAAGATTCAATGTTTATTCTATATATATCATAATGAACCTTCTTCTATATCCTCTCATTCATCCAAAATTCAAATAATAAAACCATTTTGTTCAGTATCTTTAAAATATTGAGAAATAGAATGTCTATGAATGATTTTCGTCAAGTTTATGATTTGTTTAAACTATGCTGTTATACATACATGCGCGCGCAAACGACAATAATGCGAGACATGGATTTGAACATTAACCAAAAATGACGGAAAAGATATGTTGGTCTTTGAAAGAAAAATCCTTACTGGCTTGGATAACCCGGAAGAATAGAGAGGTCTATGACATTGTTTAACGAACCTACTGTGGTCAGAATAATAAAATTAGGAAGGTTAAGTTGGGTAGGACATATAGCTCGGATGGAGAGATCCAAAATACCGGTAAGTAATTGAGGATCCATTACACTATGCTAGGAGAGCTGGCAGATGAAATTGAGATGTGCAAGATGGTGAGGCAGCTGAAGCGCGAGACTTGTTTTGAGCTAGAAATTGGAAAGTGGCCGCACAGAACAGAGAAATTCGGGAGAAGTTCATCGATGAGGCCAGGACCCGCTGAGGGTTGTAGAGCCATTAACGTAGATAGGTATCGATTCAGAAAAAAAAAAGTTATTATTATGGTAATGATATGGAATGAGAAAAGATAGGTTTGAAACATTGTGGACTAGGGTAGTAATAGAGATCCATAAGGATGTAATAAAGCTAATAAATAATTAGTCAAATGCAGCACATTATAGGAAGGGGAATACAAGGGGAGGCTGGAAGGCAGAAGAGACTATTACGG
Organism: Nezara viridula; assembly: GCA_928085145.1. NCBI lineage: Eukaryota > Metazoa > Arthropoda > Insecta > Hemiptera > Pentatomidae > Nezara > Nezara viridula. The sequence continues at coordinate 183,385,446 of OV725078.1, read as the reverse complement.
GAGTTAATTCCAGTTTCGAGCTGAAGGAGATGTAAGATATAAGTAGAGAGATGGGTTTGGATAATGAGGCATACGAAGGAAGCAAGAAAGTACTTGCGGCTTCGTAAAGTACTTATATATAACTTGGAGCGAAATACCCGGCCTCTTAGCCTCATTCATTCAAGCCCACAAGATGGGTTTTCCAAGAACACTCAATCCTTAATCCTTTTCATTAAATAATAGTGATTAAACATCAGATGAGGGGTCTCCAATCCTGCCCGTGAAATATTCTATGCTTACAAGATAAAATTGAGATCATTTACAAATATTAAAGTAAGTAAATCATTCTAACACAAGGTTAATACAACCTTTATTGCATGATTTTCATTTTCACTTACCTATATATGTAATATATATTAACGGTAAGTATTGCAATCGTGAAAATTTTCGAGACTGAGTTTTCAATGGAAATACATGTTTTGAGGTATTCTGAGTCCAAATAACCAAGTCTCGCAAAATTGTGTGTGTATGTGTGTGTGTGTATGTATGTTATCAGTCTACCTCAAAAACTAAAAGTCGTATTAAAGTGGAATTGCAAATTTAAGGTTTTTATAAGCTTTCGATGTTACAGCAACATTCTCGGCAATCGAAAGCTGGTTACAGCACATTACCCGGACTTAAGTCAAGGGTAGGCTAAACAAATTAATCTGTTACATTCATAAATTTATTGAAATTTATGTGGTTAGACTCAAATGTCAAATTCTGAAAATGTCTTCCTTTAAGTTCAATTTTGTTTGATTAAAATAATTATAAAATATCTAGAGGTAGTAGTTATAAAAAATGTAGTAATTTGTTAATTAAATTAACAAATTAAACCAAAAAAGGACATATTTTCCTAGGTTAAAAATATATTTCCAGGATTAAGAGTAGTAATAAATGTGTAACGTACCTTTGGAATGCTGAAACTTTTAGAAGAACTATTATCAAACATTAACGTCAATGCAGAAAATGGAAAGTTGTAATGTTGTTGTGGAGTGGTAATCTAACACATGGGTAATAGTTAATGTATTACTCTACATGTATAATGTGATTTTCAAAAAGTATAACTTTACCAGAAATGGTTCACCAGTAATTACTTTATTTTTACCACGTTTATTAGTTGAATTTTAAGTTTGGCCACGTATTTCGTCACATTATTTATGGGCCTGTTCGTAGCTACCCTACCATATTATGTCATTTAATTTTCTGTTTTGAAAGCTTACACTAATAGGTGAGGGTTGGCACGTCATGGATGTAGTAATGCCTACCTACCCCTCTTCTCTTGAGTTCTGTCACGCGAAGCCATAACCCCCTCCCCTTTCTCCCCTATTGAATCGAGGTGTATGTTTTGTCGGTTCCTATTCTGGGAAATTTCAAAAGTAGGACAAATTTGTAGGAGTAAAGATCATATCAATGCTCAAGTCAATATTGTGTAGTAGTAATTTTGACATATGGAGCTTAAACCTGGTTTATAGGATGCGGTTTAAGAAAAAAACGTGCGGCAACAGAAATGAAATACAAAGGACGAGTAGCAAAAATATTGGGATTGGATAAAATAAGAGATTGAGAAAAAATCCTTCAAGTTGTATGCTTATCTAATTATGTCTATATACACTACCTTGTCAAATTTTTTCCTATTTATTAAGTAAACTACACTAATTTATCGAAAATTTTCATTGTCCTCTTACATTAAAAAAATTAAAGATGTGCTGTTAATCATAATATTTTAAATATATCTTCATTTCTTGCCATTGTATACAGTATATATAGTATACTACAAGATCTCGACCCTCTGACCTATACATCCCTTCTCATAGATCTGCCTCATTCCAAAACTGCTTTATAGCCAGCTCTGTCAACTTTTGGAATTCCCTCCCGATTAAAATTCGACATGCCCCTTCCCTATACACATACAAAAACCTCCTATTCCAATTCCTGTTCCAAAAACAGTCAGATACCAGCTAACTATTAATACTATATATGTATTGTGTAGCAATCATATAATCATAATACTTGGTAAGAGATAGTACATGCATTTCCTACTATCGACGTAGGAATTTCAATACATACATTTTTTTTATTCAATTATAATTAACTGTTTATTTATATATATATATATATATATATATATATATATATATATATATATATATGTATATATATATATATATATATATATATATATTCAAGCAAAGTTTTTTTTATAAAATGAACTCATTCTATCTCTTTTTCGTTCTTCATTTCTCAAAGTGTATGTTTATGTTGTTCAACCCTTATATATAGTTTTGTTCATAGTTCAAGTGATTTTTCATAATTTTAATTGTTTTGTTCATAGTTTTAAATGCTCTGTACATAGTTTTATCTGTATTGTATATAGCTTGTGCACCTAAGGTTTTCTTTATTTTTTATTTTATTTTATCAATTTTATTTATTGTTTCAAACTTATAGGCCAGTAATATTCTATTATTTTGTACAATATTGTTATTCTAAAGGGACTTAGTCCCAGAACAAAGTTTTTTTTTCTATCTATCTATCTATATCTAATTGAATTTATCTTACACTGTGTAATTTTTATATACTTCTTATTTTCTTTTTTTTTCTGTTGGCCTTAAACAGCCTTCTTCGTCTCGGCTTTTCTTGGGCTATTTCTTTCTTTTTTCAATCTACCCATCTGGTTTTTGGCCTTCCACGTGGTCTCTTATATAGTATTGACGCAATCATTGTTGTGTAGAGGCTTCCTTATGGATCGTTACGAGTTAGATGTCCCTCACACCTTAATCTCCTTGCCTCCATATCATGAGCTATTGATTGCCAAGTTTCTGTAAGCAGTTCTTTATTGGTCTTTCTTCTCCATGCGTTAGTGCTCTCCGGTTATTATGTTTTTCTCTTAAATATTTTAATACATTTTTCTAGGTTGCCGGTTAGTGTATTGGTTTGTTTTCATATTTCAAAACTGACTTTATATCAAAACTTGATTTTTCAGGACTTTTAATACCTTGAAAGAGAAAAGAAAGGTAATGAAATATTTATCTTACTCAACATATTTTTTCACTTTTTTGTATTTTTTTTTCAATTTATTTATTAGATTTTTTAAAAATACTTTATTACTAATATGTTGTGTTTTGTTGTTGTCCTGTCTTTCCTCATCCATGCAGAAGACCTGAAACTTAGGCAGAAACGTTGCCATAAAATAAATTTTTTTATTTTTATTTTTCTCTGTGACTGCAATCCTCGACTAACTTCCCAGCTTGTTGAGTAACGTTCGATTATTCTTATTTTTCAATTATTAAATTTTTGAATATTTTATCACACACATGAAGTTTTTTTATAGACTAGATATGTATCTAAGATGTTTGTTTTACTTTTATTTCTATTTTTACTTACTTATGTGTATTTATATATATTTTTTCTTTTTTGTTCTTATTTTTTTGTTATTACTTTATTTATTTATGTTTCCGTATGAATTTACTCTCTGAACTCTATTATAAGTGTCGTTAACTGAGACAGATTGTAATATTTTTCAATAAAATATTTAGACTAGATAAATTCCGTGCCTGAATATATCGTTTTGTAATAGCTACTGTCTCGTCATAGGTCCAGATTTGAAAAACTCATTGGACCTCCCAAACCGGACTGTGCCTGGCCGGTGCGAGCAGGAGACGACATATAATAACACTTTGTGGGGCCCTGATCCAGAGGTCCCTCCGTCAACATAGACCCCCCGTGTATTGGCTTTGTACACAGTCTTCGGCCATCGACAAATAAAAGTGGAAAAATGACCCGAGGGGTAATGGACATCAAACAAAGCTCCATCATTAGTGGCTTGGTAAATGTTTGCTCTTCCCTAATTACTTGCCTTTACCGGTATAATTTAAATTCCATTCTAATTACGAATCTATCACTTTTTCTTTTACAAGGATGTTACTTATTTTATATTTACCTTTTTCTAATGTAAATGGTAAATGAAAGGAGCCTTTCTGAATAAAAGAAAATCAAAGAATATTCTCACAGCTTAAAATTAATTTTAGCAGCATATTGGACAATCATCATATAGTTGCTAATTATTTTTTTGCGGAATTATTATAACTTGCCCTCCCACAAATTTATCTGACACTTACTCTAGATTCTAGAGTCTATAAATATGTTTGGAACTAGAAACATTGAGGAAAATTCAAGGAAATACTGTTAGACTTACGGATTTCAGTCAAAATGTGGCTCTACCTTGTGACTTTAATAGTCTGTTCTAGACCTATTGTCATTCAACTCCTCTTGCCCAATCCATATCCAGCTCCACCCTACAATTTCTACAATTCATCCTTGAACGTTGAAACTTTAGTAGGCCCATGGAATTTTGTTAATATGAACACTGCTGCGTTTCTAACTATCCGCATTTCTAAGAAGAGTGGGATGGGAGAAAAAAACCCTACAAATCAAATTCTAATCTTTTTATTTTTTAAAATTTCTTAATGACATTTACAACTGTACTGTATAATGACATGAAAACACTTGCTGAGTAACTACCCAATGCTAGCACTCTAATGATATGTTTACATTAGGAGATCACGGGGCCATCTTGTTTTCAGATGCCTCGGAGGGTTATCAGGAATTAAAGAGGAAGCAAGGTTAGAAACGAGAGGGTTGGGATGATTCTGAAGTTTATTATTTAAGGATAGGTATCTGGATTGGGCCAGATCTGAAACAAAAGAAACATTAAGGTCATTAGGGATGGTTTTATTTGTAACAAAGTAGGGAGCATTGAGGATTTTACGAAGGATTTTGGATTGTAAGGACTGGATACGAGAGGAATTCGATAGTTTAGTAGAGCCCCATAGATCAACTCCGTAAGTCCAAATAGGCCTTATTATAGTTAAGTATATGAGTCTTTTGTAATTAATTAGAAGTTTAGAGCGTTTGTCTAGTAAGTGCTGAAGTAATCGGAAACGTAGAGCGGTTTCTTGTCGTTTCAGTCTAATATGATCATTCCAAGTCAGTCGTTTGTTCAGGTGGAGTCCTAGGTATCGGATTTGCTATACAGGGATAAGTGGAGTATTGTTAAAGGAAACTGTAGGACAGGAAGTCGTTGATTTACGTCGAAGGGTAAAGGTAATTTGGTGGGATTTATTGGAGTTTATTTTAATTCTCCAGTTTTGACACCATTCTTCAAGATTTATGATGTGTGATTGAAGCATATGGGATGCAATTGATGGGTTATTTACTAATAGGATGTACCATCGGAAATTCTAATCTAAAAAAAAAGTTCTATTTACAACTTAAACATTATAAGTACATTTAGAATAATACATTGAGGATGCTAATGTGTGCATGACCAATGGAGCGATTACTTTATAGATTGCTAACACAGATTTAAATTGTTTTGAATGCATATCACTTAGCCGTTTGAAGGAAGAGGGTGGGATAGGTAATGCCCTCTTGTACCTTCTCGACTGCCTCTTATTTTCCCAGCGATTCAGTGCTTCCTTTCTTGCTAGGAACCTCTTTCAAGTCCTCTTATGAGCGTTTTCATCTGACCTCTCCGCTGCATAATCATCTCCAACCTTTCTTCTCTCAGATTCCCCTGTTCTATTCAAAATTATTTTCATTTGAATTTCTTTCCTTCTTCTTTTTCAGCCTGTCCTATTGATTGACGTTTAGTAGTACGGAGGGTTAGTCCCTTAATTTGCGGTACTTTGTAGAGTCTTTAGATCATCAAAATGACTAACTATATCTTTATGGCCCTAAGTGGATTCTATTATGACCCTAAGTAGATTTCAGGCCCTATTAGAATTATACCTGCTATATTCTGTGTTGGCAATATTTATTTTTTTATTTACTGAACTGACTATTTATTTTCATTTCAAGGAATATATTTCAATTTCATGGAATATATTTCAATTTCCACATCGGCACCCTCGATAAGTAGCAACACATTGCTCACAATCCTTTATTCCATAAATATTCAGTTCTTATTTTTCCATTAGTAAACCTATTCTGAGATCTATCTGAATCTCCGGGCTAAAATTGTGGAAATAGAAAAAAAAGTATTTTTTTCAGTTTTATGGTGAACGTAACATATTTCTTCCTCGGTTTTCTAATAGATAAAGTATAAACATGCATATAAGGTACATATTATACAATTTTTAAATAAATTATTATAAAAAATCTTATACTTATAGAAAAAACAGGTTTCACTTTGTTCAGGTATCAACCCCTGAAACACAAAAAATAACAAATGAGAACAATTGTACAATTCACAACTTCACCACCATTTTATGGCCTCCATTTTGCTAAAAACTATTCCTGTTCAGTTAATCTATTCATTAATGAAGTGTATACACAGTCAGGTACTCTCCTCAGAAATCACATAAAAAAAAGAAAAAATGAGTTGCTAAACTTCAAGTAGGTATGCCTGCATCTAAGATGTTCATTTTCATAATTTTTTTTTAAGATAATTTTAATTCTATTTTATTCATTTATTTTCATTCTATTATTACTATTATTTATATTTTCTTTCTTCACTATGATCTTTTATTTTGTTCTTTTGTAGCTTTAATTTGTAAATATGGTGTGAATGTGCTATCAGAACTCTATTATAAATGTCCTTTATTGAGACAGATTGTAATATTTATCAATAAACAAATAAAAAAAAAAAAAACTTCAAGAGAACAGCCTGGTGGAGGAAGTATGAGGAGGAAGAAGAGGTGGCCAAAACCATTAAGCTCAATTTCAGACAGCAAATGAGTCAAAATTGACAATTCAATTTCAATCTAGCAAAATCACTTCTAACATTACAATGCCATACTAAAAAGTATAATTTCACAATCATTGATAAGTACTTATTTGTCAAAAACTCCAAAATTGTACAAAGGCACAAATTTTATTTCTTTTGTTTTATTCAATTATGTGCAATATAATCATGTTCTCAATATTTTGTTTCATTTAATCAAGTATACAATTTCCTTGATCCAACCTCATATAGTCCACACCAATTTTCACAATCACAGCACATAATTCAATTACAGATCAATGGGTAATATTTGGCTCACACCAAATTACCGTAATCGAACACACATCAATCTGCTTTTCTTAGTTCATTACTATAAAAAAGGAAATGCATTCTAGGTTTTACTGACTTGATATTTTATGCTTTAACAATTCTATCTAAGATTTATAGGACTGATTAATACTGCTCTAATATTCTTCGTCGGGCCTTATTGAAGAATCAATCACTGTCTTTATATATCACATTCATAAAACTTTGCCGTTATTTGAGGCACAACTTCACGGTTATACAACTGGAGTGCACCTGACAAGGTTACGTATAGAGATGTGGTGCTGAAAATACTCTACAAAGGACAATAGCAGAGTGATGAATCGGGCTAGGAATGAATAAGCAATCAGCAAATAAAGGGGGTCTTGTTGGTCCAATAATCAACGTGACTCCTCCCCCACGTGTATATATTTCACTGGAGAATAATGTAAGGTAGATTAACTAATTTTATAAAGAATTTAGAAAGAATTCAAACATTTTTCCAAGGAAACATCCAGACCATTTTTAATCCAATTATTTATTTTCTCCTCACATTACGGAACAAGCTGCGTCCTAGCCGCGCTGCCACATATTAAATTTAACTACTAACTTTAAACAAATCAAATAAAATTCTAATTGGTGAGAAAACAAGATAATCAAATTTCTATTCGATCTTTGGAAAGCAAGAACTCGTGGGGCCGATTTGTCAGTGTCCTTCCCATCAACCCACTCCAAGCACAAGGATAGTGACGAATCGATCTAGTTCCATGAACTATGGTTCAGAGTCAGCAGGCAAGATTGCTGACGCATGTGCAAAATAGGTGCTATCTGGCAATTTAATATACCGAAGACTACAAGTTCGAATTCCGGTGACGGAGTTTTAATTCTGGTAATAAATTCTCCGCCCTCTCCTCTGGCCCGGGAAATCATTCTACCATCAGGTAGAATGCAGGTTCTGATGTGAATGCATAAATCTGTTATAAATATATGGGACATTCCACCAATTGATACGAAATCATGTCCCAAGGAAATTGTGGCTTCAGTGTAAAATTTCCTAAATGCTGACTGACACTAGTGTGAACTAGACACTTCCAGTTTTGAATTATTTTATTTTTATCTTATAATAATAAATTTGTTTGCACGGTTAACATGAAATTGAAATCGTTAAAAATTCCCTCACCTGTCCCATACCCGTAACACCTGTAGGAAACTTTTACAGCATATAAGTTCCCTATTTCCGCTATTGCTAAGTTACTTTTTTACGTTAGAACCAATAGGCTCTTGTAATATGAGCTATTATATTTTATGAGAAATAATAGGATCAGTTGTCGACACAAAAAATGATTATTCCTCTATCCCGTAGATTTGATCAGTTTACAGAATCTGAAAAATTCTGCCAAATTTTTTTCCGATCTTTACATACTTATTTTTTATGGTTAGCAAACTGCAGGAGGTTCCCTTTAATTTGAGGATAACCTAATTTACATTTACTTTTAGTTTTAATGATTTCAGTTAATGTTTATTGCTATTTTTAGTATTTCGTCATCGACAATTCCATTTCTCTCACATGGTTATTTTAATAAGAAAGTATATTTTATTAATTTTATTTTTTACGTTTATATACGAATTTCTGCAGATTTTCTAAGCTCCTCCTTCCTTGACCCGCCCTTCTATGTGAAGAAAATAGATTGTGTAGCTACCAAAAAATTACTCAGTCTTCAAAAAGGAGTTGAAGTGACCATTGCTTTTTTTTCCTGGATTCTTTTTTTTATGTTTTGAAATGGACGAATATTTTTTTTTCATTAATTGTATGTTAATTAATGTTTTTCAGCTTGGCTGATTTAACTCCTCCTCGTCAGTTACCCTTAACAGTTTTTAATTAAACTAACCATATGGATTGAATAAATGAATTTACCGAATTTATAAAATTATATGGTCTCAAAATTTGTGGTCCCTTTATAGTATAAATATCTAACGTGGTTTCTCTTAGCCCTCGTCTCATTCTTTCAATATAAAATTGCTGATAGCATGTTTTTTCTGCATACTCTCCCTCAATATTTGCCCCTCATTTCTAGCTTTCTAGAGATCTATCAGCTTTTAGAATTCGCAAGTTAAGATCAATCAGATCATCCTGACTATAGTACAGATAATCTTTGATATATATATATATATAATCATCCGTAAAACATTACAAAAAAATGAGACGAGGGGTAAGAGAATCCACATCAGATATTTACACTATAAACGGACCACAAATTTTGACACCATCTAATTTTAAAAACTCAGTAGGAAAGGATTATTTTCATATGGTGGTGAGTTATGAAGAATCCTGCTGTTCTCTAAAAATAAAATCCGGTGTATGGCCATTGAAGCAGAGATGGAATGCTTGTATCTCAACAAGGGATTGGTATCGACTTAACCAAAGCCTTGCCAACTTTTCATCTTTATACAGGGTTTGAATTTACATCTTCCTCTTGGCGTAAAGGAAAGATATGGTCACTACAGTTTATGAAAAAAAAAAAAATTATATAGAAATATTTTTAAAACAGCCTATTTTTAGAAAATTCTTGAGGAATATATGTTGGAACTTGAAAAATTCTTTCAATCTCTCCTGTAGATCTGTAGAAGTATATTCACATTTGCATATATTATATATTACACTACAACAATTTTTACCATCTATTTACTTCAGTTTAGGATCTTGTTACTTAGCTTACTCCGTTTATATTTTAATGTACTTACGGTTTATAATTTTAATATGCTTATTCACATTGTTTATAATTTTTTATCTAAATATTATGTAACTTCCACAATTCTCTATCTTTTTGTATCTTGTCTGTTCTAGTCCTGAAGAAGACCTGCAAAGTCGGGTCGAAACGTTGGCTTTTAATAAAATAGTTTTGCCACTATTAATCCTATTTATGACCGCCACCCCGGACCATCTCCTTTTTTTATAATGTCACTGTAGTAAATTATATTGAATATATTGTGTTTAATTGTGTTTTCTATATAGTTAAGATTACAGCGATTTTTTTTTAGCTTTGTGAGTATCACATCAAAAGTTAAAGCTACATGTCTTCCACTATGAAAGTAAAAATTACTCCCAAATAAGGAATCACATGTGTTTTTTATGAAAAAGGCCGACATATCAGGGCCAGAACTAATACCATGCGACCCGATAACAGTGGATGGTTAATATGTGAAGGTGCTAAACTTAGATATGTCAATTGCCAGAGGAAATCACCAATGATCATCGATGACATAGAAACTAGGGATGAAACAGATTATCCCATTGAACAAGAAACAGTCTCTGACTCCACAGATTTACTTCAAGTAAGTTTTATAAACGGATTTATAATAAATTGGGAATGTGGTAGAAATATTTAGTGTCGTTTTTGTTAATACAAACCTCATTTCTTCTGCTAAGATTCGTGAAAAGCTTTCAAAATTTACTCAGATTTTATAAATTCAGCAATAATAATATTCTAAACGTTTTTTTGCCTGCTGCCTATCACGTAATTTTTGGCTATTTTTTCGCCTTTTGAAATTCGACCTCAGCCAAACGAAGCTGTCTGACTCGAGGGTTTTTGAGATGTTAGGGTTTTCATCTCTGCTGTTTTAATTTTAAACTTTCTGCCGCTGATCACGTGATTAATTCTTTGGTAGGTCCCGGACTAATAGGTTGTTCGAAAATATGTATTGTCGCCTCGATACCCATAAGATGTCTTTTTAAGATTCAAAGATTTTGCTACCATAATTTAATATACAATTTTTTCTTGAAATAACAATATCTTTTTTTTTTAAACGTTATAAAACTTATTTGAAATAAATAATATTGAGCGTATCTTATAAATTTGCAGAAAAAAAAGTAGATTCCTCTCCGGAATGGAATGCAAATGAACTAGCTGAGACAGCCTATAGCTCTTCCATTTAATCCGGGTTGGATCCTCGTCCTAGCCCCGACCATATTGAATTCAAATTACATGAAAGCCACATCTGGCAGGTGGTTGCCTCAAACGCATTTTCACTTATCTAGATTAGGATCCTGTATTGTAGCCTTCTCTATCGTCCCTCTAAGTTAATTAAATGCGGTACCATGTACTTAGTCAAGTGAAAGAACCCTTTCCTGTATCCTTACTATGTTAGGGCCAACATTATTCCAATCCCGAAACCATGCTAATCCAGAATAGCTAAATAATTGAAATTTCATTTCAATGAATAGTACTTAATTGAATTACCGAAATTATTAATTACCTCAATTTAGGTACTACAAATTCAAAGTAAATGACATTTTTTCTAACAAATAGATATTTTCAACGGAAGAAACCTTTGGCAAATAAAATAATCAGCCTAATTACACTTGCTCATTATACATTTAGATTTTCTATTTTATCATTACATACCTATTTTTAAATAAAAATTAGATTCATATGGGCTGAAATCCACTCGTCATAATAACAATAGTCCATTATTAAAACCTCCAAAAGTAATGTCGTTTTTCAAAATAAAAACTACATTATTAATTTATTCCTGTGTATTGCTAAACTAATTTAAAAACCTTAACATTATAAATAAAAACATTTTTCTCTCACAACCATATTATTAACTCTACCCATTTTTAATTTTTTTTATTAAAAACCATAATTTTTATTCAAATTTGTCATCTTTAGTTTAACAATTAAATAAAATCTTTTTATATTTACAATTTAACTTAAGTTCATTAAAATTTATTCAAACCTCTAAAAAACTCATTATCTCTGTATATCAATATATGTATTTACAAATTAATGTTACGCATTATCTCAGCATATTGTTGACCTAATTGCCTTGAATCCGCTTTGAAATTAACAGCATGAACTATGGTTTCAGTAATATACAACTCTAACAGAATTCTATACTCTCAAAGTTACTTCATTCATTTATTTTCTTATTATCTTTATTAGATATGCTTTAATTTTTATTAAAATAGAATACATAAATTCTTATGTGTTCCTTTTTAATTTACTTATTTTTACTTGGTGCCCATCTACTAGGTGAGTTTTTTTCATTCATTCATAGTATTTATAACTATGAAAAAAAAAAATACATTAAGTAAATGTGCACTCAGGAATATAATAACATGAAAACGCTCGTTGGGAAACTACCCACTGGTAGCACTGGTACTGGTACTGGTACTGGGTGGGGGGAACTAGTCCGGCCAGTGGGCCTGTAGTGGTCCTTTTTCCCAACCCCTGGCGGCTACCTTTAATGTTGCCGCCGCGTACTTGCCCCAGAGCGGGAATGTCACGATCCATTTCCCGGGGCCCCCGAGAAATGAAAAGTAATCGACCCAGTTGGAAATCGAACCCACAAAGTTCAGAACCGGGCACTCTGGGACCCACACCCAACGTGCTCAGCCATCCCGTCCTCCCCACTGGTAGCACTCAAATAATAAATTTACACAAGAAGATCACGAGACCACCTTCTTTACAGACGCTTCAGAGGGTTATCAGAGATCGAGGAGGAAGTAAGGTTAGAAACGAGGGGGTTCGGATGGTTCTGAAAGGATAGGTATCTGGAATGGGTCAAATCGCAAACATAAGGAACATTAAGGTCGGTATGGATAATGGATGATTTGTGACAAAGTAAGGAGCAGTGAGGATTTTGGATTGTAAGGATTGGATTTTGGATTGTAATACGAGAGGAATTCGATGGTTTAGTGGAGCCCCAAAGCTCAATTCCGTAAGTCCAAATAGGTTTTATTATTGTCATATATATGAGTTTTTTGTAATTGATTGAAAGCTTGGAGCATTTGTCTAGTAAGTGCTGGAACTTACAGTCTTTGGATTTTAGGAGTTTTTTAGCGGTCGTCCATAGTGATTTGTCGGTAGTTGTTAGTTTTTCAGTAAAATTAAGTAAATTTTGAATTTTGTAATTTCTGATTGTAGTTTGTTAGTCAGTTTTAGATGATTTTACTTTTTATTTATCGTTTTCCTTCCTATCTTTTCAATTTCTTCAATATTTTTTTTTTGTTAAGCAGCGATTATTTTGTTTCATTTCTTATTAAAATTGAATGTAGTTCTAAGTATTTTTATTGTTTTGTTTAGTATATACTGTTAGTTTACTCAAGTTCTTTTATCTATTTATCTAATGTAACAGTTCTGCATATATTGTTCCCTCTTCCCCAAGTAAAGCTTCATTTTGTATTAAATGTAACGAGGAAGTTTAGTCTCAGCTATTTTTCTACAAGGGGCTATGCTGAACACGAAAAAACATCCGGACAGAGAAATTATAAATTGATTGGCAATATTTTAATTGAGGTTTATAACCACAATTTTAACAAAACCAATACCAACAATTTATTCGCTATTGTTACCAATTTCGTTTCGGAGGATCTTTAGAACCCATGTTCGATCAACTTGTTCACTGAGCTATTCAGCTCCACAGCTGTTCAATACGTTACATATATATTCTATTAAGAAACTGTGAAAATATTTTAATTATTTGTGGATTCATTTTTTATAATAAAACCTTTTTGTAATAATTAAATATTTAATACAATAGAGTTTCCTTTATCAATGAGCTCTTTACTTTAAGAGAACCTCTTTGAATGAAATTAATAAAAAAATATCTTATTCCTGTATAAAAGTGCTCTAAGAATAATTAACATATTCAGATTCTAATTCTTGTTAGTTACCTGTTAGTAGTGACTTTAAAAGAATCTCTTTGAATGAAATTAATAAAAAAATATCTTATTCCTGTATAAAAGTCCTCTAAGAATAATTAACATATTCAGATTCTAATTCTTGTTAGTTACCTGTTAGTAGTGACTTTAAAAGAATCTCTTTGAATGAAATTAATAAAAAAATATCTTATTCCTGTATAAAAGTCCTCTAAGAATAATTAACATATTCAGATTCTAATTCTTGTTAGTTACCTGTTAGTAGTGACAGTCTTTACAAAAAAAAATATCCCTTACATCGATGCAAGCGATGAGGATTGACGAATAAATATAGTGAAGACGAATGATCTACTGTAGGAAAAAGTTTTAGAAGAGAAAATATATAAATTATTGAGTTGAGATCATTCATTAAATGAGATCTTATTGAGTGAGAAATTCTGCGCAATAGCTGTAGCGGATCCAAGATTTAATTTTGGAATGGAGATTTTTTGTAAGCGTAATTAGGCTGGAAGGAAAAGTAAACTACTTATATAAGAAACGAAGTGGTTCTTGAATCTCAGTACGGGGAAAAAAGTATTTACAGGATCAATATCACTTTTAGAGATTTTTTTTTTCTTGAAAAGTATTTAAATTTAGTAGCTGTGCATGTATTAAAATTAAAAAAAAAAGTATATTGTGTCTATTTCAGTATTTATCTAAGATTACTCATATAAAAACATATGGAACAATGGAAAAAAAAGTTTTCTATTTCGTAAAGGGAGAGGGAGGGGGGTAGCTTTGCTACCTTTTTTTATCATTTATTACAGAAAAAACTTCGTAGCCGTATTTTAAATAAACAAATTTCAATCTAACGGGTAATTTAACCTTTCTTCGAATATCATTTGCCCAAGTCAATGAAATATTTAGGGTAATGCTTAGAAATAAAATCTTTAAAAAAAAATACAAAAATATATAATATATAAATTATTAGGAGAAGGAGTTGGTCAAATAAATACTAAATTTTTAAAATAGTATTTTAATAATAATAATAATAATAAGAAGAAACAGTTGTCTGATACATCAATGAGTTAGTTGTATCAGACAACTGTTTCTTATTTGATGTCTACATATAATTCATTTATTTTATTTTCACCATGTACCTATTACATTCTGTATCTTTTTAGACCTGATGAAGACCTACAAAGTGGGTCGAAACGTCGACGAAGTTATTAAAATACTATTTTAAAAATTTAGTATTTATTTGACCGCACTCCCCGAGCAAACCCTTCTCATATTATATCACGGTCAACCATCTATACACCATTATGAATTATTAGGTCAAAATCTATAGAGAGAATGAATGAACGCAGAGTGAAAAAGTCTATAATTTGGAGGCTTTTGGTTATAACTAGTCGGAAAAAGAAGACACATTCGGTAACTAAGATAAAGCGACTTCAATAAAGTATAGCGAAAAGAATGATGAAAAGAAACATGCTTCCTTATTTCAACAAAATAATTCAAATTTTCTTTGCAAAAATAAAATCAATTGATTCTTTCAATCTTAAACTCTTTGGTAATTATATAAAAAGTGACAACCGAAGATAAAAACCCAAGCGAACAAGATATATACTGTAAGATGGGGTAACTTTGGTGTAGCCGGTAAAATTTAGTTTGTGGCGATTCCGTGGTGGATACACTGAGTTGGTTCAGTCAGCATGTACTGCGCTACTGCCTTGCGGCATAATATTCTTAAGGCACAAACGAAAGTTTTATGAAAACAAGAATTTTCAAAAAAACAAAAAAAAAAACAATGTAAATAAATAAAAACTAATTGCACAACGTGTGTAATGAACTAGGGTTTTCAAATTGCCGCAATGTACTGCGCTACTACCTTTTTATTTTTGAGCATTGCCCTAATATTTATATATTATGTATATATTTATAATTTTATACTTCATAGTATAGTATTTAGTATTCATAATATAGTATTTTTCTCTTGTATCCATCCATATCTTCAAATTTTAGATACTGTAATTTCTAGGTTTTCCCCATTACCTAAACAAGTCAGCAAATTCCCCAATACCTGCCCTTACCCTGGTTTTCCGTTTCTAAGTGAAACTCCTAGCTAAACACACCTGTAAGTCTCTAATTTTATTCTTCTAATTTTATTTATTTAATTTGTTGGTTTTCTTTTTTTTTTTCTTTCTCCACATTCCTTTATGTCTATTATTTCTTATTATTTCCTTTTTCCTTTTCTTTCAATCTCTCCTGTAGATCTGTAGAAGTATATTCACATTTGCATATATTATATATTACACTACAACAATTGTTACCATCTATCTATATACTTCAGTTTAGGATCTTGTTATTTAGCTTATTCTGTTTATATTTTAATGTACTTACTGTTTATAATTTTAATAAGCTTATTCACATTGTTTATAATTTTCTGTCTAAATATTATGTAACTTCCACAATTCTTTATCTTTTTGTATCTTGTCCATTCTAGCCCTTAAGAAGACCTGCAAAGTCGGGTCGAAACGTTGGCTTATAATAAAATAGGTTTACCACTGTCTAGCCTATTTATGACCGCCACAACGGAATATCTCCTTTCTTTATAATGCAACGGTCAACTATTAAATATTCCATATTAATTATAAACAGAATTTCATAAACCATATAATAAAATATATTAAACATTTAAAACAACCTAATATACTTATTATAATAAAGGGGCCAGTATAGCAGAGTGGTTAGCGCGCTATACTAGTAAAGCAAAGATCATAGGATCGAATCCCGGCCCTACTTCCCAATACAGCTGGTCCCCGCGGGAAGTTAGACCATTACCCTCTTAATTGGGGAGGCCTACAGGTGTAATACTTGTAAAAACAGGCTATACAAAAAAAAAAAAAAATATACTTATTATATCATAAGATGTTATATAAGAATGCATAAAGAGATTTCCTACAGCAAATACATAAATTCCCCCCACTTCGACTATGTTTGGTATACAGAGGGATATCAGCTGGCCTTGATATGAGACTGAAGAGATTTATGAATTGTGTCATGGGATCCATCTTAGGGTTTCCCAGGTGTTCTCATGTTTCTTGCTGTTATAATTAGTTGAAGCAGCTTTATCCTAGTTTCCGCGTAGACAGCTTCTTTTTCCGAGTCCTTAGAACCAGGAAAACACTACACTGACGGTGCTATAGGAAGGCTTTCGGGCGAAAGCTTCCCCCCCCCCCACTTTATAAAATAGAAAACTTTTTTTTCATTGGTCCATTTTTTTTTTATATTAGTGATCTCATTAATTAAGTTAAATACTGAATTAGACACAATATGTCTTCTATTTAAATTGTATTAAATGTATGCACAGCTACTAAATGTGAATACGTGTCAAGAAAAAAAAATACTCTCTAAAAGTATTATTGATCCTGTAAATACATTTTTTCTGTACTGGGCTTCAAGAACCACTTCGTTTCTTATATAAGTAGTTTCATTTTCCTTCCAGACTAATAACTAGGTAGTAGCGCAGTACATACCAACACAGTTTATCCACCAAGATAACACCAAAAACTAAATTTTACCCGTTGTAAAAAAAAAGTTACCTCATCTTACGGTATAAAGTTTAAACATAGTCAAATAACTGTCCAAGCCTGTATTTTATTTTATTCTAAGCAATCGTATTTTTTTTCTATGTATATATTTTTTTCAATAAATAAATTCAATTTCATCATGTACATAGAAATTTTTAAAATCGTGTATTGTGAGGTCAATACGTATATTCCATATCAATTCTAAATATTGAAGAATAGTATAAATTACAAAATAAAAAATGTATATAATTATATAAATATATATATATATATATATATATATATATATATATATATATATATATTGGTGTTTTAGGGTTACTTATCCTAAATGAAAATATAATTTAAGAATCTCAAAAAAGTTTCTATAAAGGCAAACCCATGAACGATTTGTTTAGGAGATATTCACGTCTAAAAGTTTTCGTTGTTATGAATGATTTAGGTCATAAATTAATCAATTAATATGTGTTCCAGCTACCTTATTAATAAAATGTGATCATCAGCATTCATATTGAATGTTGTTCAATGTGTTTACATCAGGCATCAAGGCAGGCCCGGCATCCTTCATTCACACAGCAGTTGTGGCAGAACGGCACTGCATAATTGTTACTGTTTCACAAATTAGAATTACTTTTTTTGGAAAGAATAAAGTTCATTGAACAGCCTCGCGTAGACATTTTGTTTAATGGCAGCAAAAAAAAAAAAAATAGTAATGCTGTCAGATATTCAACCTATTCCCTATTATTATAAATCATGACAGAAAGAGTCAAACTAACTTAGAGTTCTCTATACTAAGTCTAAATAGTCTAAACAGTAGTTTAGTCTAAATAAGGCAACTTCCTCTCTACGAATAGGGTGGTTTGAGGTGGACCATGGTTTTACTGAATATTTGATTTCCTCCAATTTGCTCGGTGGGCTTTCGTTCCTCATGGATTGCCAGCCAAGGACTATTTCCTTTTTGAGGGTAAGTCTATTTGTTTTCCTATTCTTGTTTTGAGATCCTTAATCCATATTTTCAGTTAGTACAATTAACCGTGAAACACTAACTGATAAAGAAAGAAACTAACTACTTATATGACATGAAGTTATAAGTGATTCTTGAAGTACTATTAAATGTAATTACACGAATAATAATAGTTTTAAAGATAATTTTTTCATAAGACATGGTTATATTTTACCATTTTTTGGTATTGGATCCGCCTTTGCCTTGCAACATCACGTTTATTATACACACCTTTGGTACACTTATATTACTTTTCATGCCAAGACTTAATAGCAATGATTATATAAATAATAATGAAAAAAAGGTATAACCATTTCATCACCTCTTTCCGTACAATGTTATTTTATTTAATTTTTAATTGATTTCATTACGAGACGAAATTGAATTTAGCCAACAGTTGAGATGGCTTTGTAATTCTGTATTAACCGCTTTCTTGAGCCCATAGATCAAACGTAACCTACTTGATGGGTTAAAACGGTGATGTTGATGTCAAAGACCATATCCCATGATGCGGCACCTTTAATCATCTTAGATCTTGTGAAGCTTTGTGGTTTTGATATGTTATCTTTAGCGAGCCACAAGTCCTTTGCAGCACATTCAGCGAAGACAGGCAGCCTACTTACAGGAGAGAATAGAAATTAAGAGGAGAAGATAACAACCACATATCTAATCCTCACACAGACCTTAATTAACCGGGCAACTTCAAAGACACATCATGTTCCGGAGTCGTGTGTCAGAAGGTATGTATATTCCAATTTTACTTGTGATTCAATTTTAGTTCAGAGCAAATGGTAATAACCAGAGCCCGGATTTTTATGCATTAAAAACCAGTAATATATACCACATAGTATGCAATAAAAAACCGTACAATATGCAGCAAAAATAACAGTAAAAATGATTAACTACAATTATTAGTCATTACATTTTCTCCACTCATCATTTCCTTTTACCACTAACTGTGTTATATATTAATATTTCTATTATTTTTTTTTAGTATTCTGAAAGTATATTAGACATTTAAATTGAGGGACGGATCTAGGGTTTCTGCTCAGAGTGAGGGGAAGGAAGCATAATTTTACCGTTTTGCCGCCCCTTCTCTCACATCCTCCTCTTCTTCAATAAACGTTTACTTTTATAACAGTATTTTGGGGTATATCTGTCAAATTAAATATCATAAAGTCACAATATTAAATCAAACACCTTATTAACTCAAATTCAAAACAATAAAAAACGAAAAAATAAACATAATAGCAACTGCATTTCAAAATAAAATATAAAAAAACAATATAGGAAAACACTTTTTTCTATCCCTTACTATGTGTAACATTATGTACATTTACTTTTAGTATTATTATATTTTCTGTATTATTTATTGTAAATAGAGTGTGAATGTGCTCTCTGAACATCCGTACATTTATTATCCGTACGTCCGTATCCGTACATTCCGTACATATATTATTACAGTAAGGCTCGAAATCGGTTTTGTATCAAATATAAGCTCCTGTCATGCTCAAATACCATGAATGGGGTAACGTTGGATTCAGAATTTCACGGGGGGTTAGCGAATCGTATTCTCCACTTTTGTTTTTCTTTCTAAAATAAATAAAGTCGATTCAAACATTTTGCTAGGCTTCAATACCTGAACGGTGGTAGGTCTGTAGATCGATACGGGACAAATTGGATCTTGAAGATTTTGATGCGCACAGCAAGACCCAGATAGTTCCGAAGGAACTATCGGATCCTGCGTTTTTAAGTCCAAAAATGTATTTTCGAGATAAGGCAAGGCATAGGGTTCGCATCCATACAACCTTACATTAATTGTAGTACTGTCATTGAATACATGTCTCATTTCGTCGACTTGAGGTCTCTATGATCGAGAGAGGAGGAGTTTATATTGTTTATCGATGGTGTTTTTGATCGGCAAGCCATATCATCGTCAATTTTTCAGCAAATCTCAAGATTGAGTCACCAATTTCGAAGGCTTCCTTCTACTTCAGGCGGGCAAAATAGTCCAATCACCCCGAAAATTCAGGCAAACAAGTTATGAAAGAAAACAAACTTTATTTGCGAATAACTAAAAAATTACACACTTTTCCCTTGGTTATGCCCGTGATTATCTAAAAGCTTACTGAATTCCCTACACAATGAAAATAAAAATCATCGAAATCGGACAATTTTTAGCAAAGATACAGCTTACTGAAATTTGTAAACATGTTGGTTCCAAACCAAAATGAAGCTTTAAATTAATTTGTGTTTTATTTGTCGATTATATCCATCGATGAAGTAACATTTGATTTCTTTATCTTTTGATACGTTGCATTATTTCATTTTCTTATTTATCTGGCATCTGATAACTATATGCTGTGCGAATTTTTCGCACGGGCCTACTAGTTATTATAAATGTCCTAAACTGTGACAGGTTGTAATATCTCTCAATAAATATGTTTAACTAACCACACTTTTTATCAAAAACATGTGGCAAAAAAAGAAGTTATGTGGTGTATTATGAGTGTCTCGCTTTTCTTTTTAATTTTTATTTAGAAAAATGTTAAATATTTATTTTTATGTTTATCCTTGTTAAAAGCAAGTTTCACAGAGTAATCTTCCACTTGTGAGACTATTAATAATGCCTAAGCTGCTATGTCTGAAATCTTCTTGAAGTAATTCCCGTCGGTGGCTTGAAGAGCTTCTCCGAAGCTACCTGTCATCCTATTATAGCTCTCAAGTGTTGAGGTTTCGGCTTCCAATTTTCCTCCATTATTCTTGTTGTTTAACCCTGGAGAACGCCAATCAAGTAACAAACATGTTCAAGGCAAGATTCAAGTTGATCAAGGTTAAACTTTCATTATATGGGATACCTTGATAGATAAGTAAAAAATTTCTGATATTTAAAATACAAAACTAAAGTACAAGTTAAATAAACTTAAATACCTCGACACCACAGTATTCTCAATAAATAATCAACTATCCGAACTGGAACAGTGTATAAAGCGCAGAAAGATTTGTATTCATTCTTTCTCTCTCCCATACCAGACTGAAACGACTAGAAACCACCCGACGCACTTACTAGACAAACGCTCTAAACTGCCAACTATTTACAAAAGACTCATATATATTACTATAATAAGGCCTATTTGGACTTACGGGATCGAGCTTTGGGGCTCTACTAAACCATAAAATTCCTCTCGTATCCAATCCCTACATTCCAAAATCCTTCGTAAAATCCTTAATGCTCCCTACTTTGTCACAAATAAAATCATCCATAATGACCTTAATGTACCATATGTTTCCGATTTAGCTCAATCCAGATACCTGTCCTTCCATAATAAACTTCAGAATCATCCCAACCCTCTCGTTTCTAACCTTGCTTCCTCTTTAATTCCTGATAACCCTCCGAGGCGTCTGAAAAGAAGATGGCTCCGTGATCTCCTAATGTAGTCATATCATTAGAGTGCTACCATTGGGTAGTTACTCAGCAAGTGTATTCATTTCATTATATCAATTATGTCCAAATTTACTTGATGTATTTATGTAATACAGTTGTAAATGTCATAAAGAAATAAAAAAAAAAATCTTTCTCTCTAAAACGCTATAATTTAATGTGGAAAATACTATTTATCCAGTTCATATAAACGACTGTAATGTTTGAAAACTAATCAGCATTCGAGAAAGAAGTATTGGAAAGTGTGAGGGGAAAGACCTCTGCATATTTACCGGAGAGATGGAGGAGGAACACCAATAATAGAACTACTGTATAGTCGGAAGCAATTCATCATAAAGCTTCTCCAAATCAAGCGTTATTTAAATAGCTGAAAGAAGATTAGGCCAAAAATCTGATGGATAGATAAAAACAACAAATACGGTGTACATCTGCCTGCAGAAAACTGGAAATTAATAAACAAAAATAGGCGGAGGAGGAAAAGAGAAAACTGATTCGTGTGACAAAAGATTTACAAGGTCTATTTAACCACCAAAAAATGAATATAAACAATCGATTTTTATCCGTTATGGATTTTCATTACTAGAGAGCAATCATGAATCAATGAGGCTCCATAGAGAAAAATTCCAAAGTACAAGACCAAGAGCGATTTTGGGGAATACTAACCACAAGTAACCGAAATGGAGACAGCAGATGATGCCTTAGTCTATTTCGATTTAAATATTTCATTCCAGTACAGTTTTTTTTTCAATTTAGTTTGTTTGGCAGAACTCTTCCACTTTTCATCTCATTTTCCCAACGAAATGAAGTTAGAAGACTTTTAAAGTCTTTTGTATAACTCATTCTGTTCCGGGATGAGCTGTTGACATCAGTATTAGTAATTCACTATCAAGACCTCCGTACAAGACCAAGACTTGTAAGACCGAGACCAAGAATGGTACAAAAAAAAATCGATTTTTTGAATAAAAATTAAGGCGAAATAGTTACTATTTTAGTTACTATATGTAAAGAATTTGTATAACCAACACACTTTTACTCTCCTAATTTTTCATCCTGGCTGTTAGGTTTCTTCTATCTAAAAAGTTACAGTAATATCTCAAAAGTAATAAGCTAATAGGTAACTGCAAGACTAAGACCAAAACCAAGACTCGTCTTGGATCCCAATTGGGCAACACTACTTTTGGTATTTTCTAAGAGTTATGAACTGCGAGAAGTGGAAGCTGAAATTGTCAAACGGTCGAAACTGAAGCTCGTCATTCAGTCCACGATTTTCTCTGCTCCAAGTACAAACCGTTTGATGTGTACATCTTACTTATATACTTGTACTAGAACAAGCATGTAAGCAAGGCCATATCAGCTGAAATAAGATTCTTTCAAAGAACAGCTAGTAAGACTAATAAAAAAAGACCGATCAGTTACATCCTGGAAGACCGACGGTTAAAATGGTACGAGCACTTCTGCAGAATGGACGATTCCCGACAGATCAGGTAGTACTTGGAACCGAGAACAAAAGTCAGAGGTCCTCATGGCTGAGCCAGGTATGTTTATTTTTGACAGTATTGGATATCTTTTAGTAGCAAGAGGCTTCATTTTTCCTGGAGTTGAGAAGATCAGCTTGGAATTAAACCCAGTGGAGTCGG
The DNA here is from genome assembly GCA_928085145.1 of Nezara viridula. Classification (NCBI taxonomy): domain Eukaryota; kingdom Metazoa; phylum Arthropoda; class Insecta; order Hemiptera; family Pentatomidae; genus Nezara; species Nezara viridula. The sequence continues at coordinate 183,362,086 of OV725078.1, read as the reverse complement.
AATAGGAGGGAATATTAATAACATATAGGAGTGGGAGGAAGAAGAAGAAGATATGATAATATTTCTTGAATAAAGAAGTAATGCTTCTCTCAATTTCTAGGTTAATTAAAAAGTGTAATTCTATTTATTATTATTTTGTTTATATGGGATATAATTTGGTACAAGAGCATAAAGTGTATCATGGTGAAATGATACAGACATGTTTCAGTTATAAAAAAAAACTGACGAACCAGATTGGTATATTTAATAAATATTAAGAATTTAATAAATTATTGAGTAGTTGATGTCATAATCAAGGGTCGAGAAAAACTTAAGAGGTCAGAGAATGAAGAGAAACCTTAAAAGTCACTGAAAGGCTTCCATCAAAAGTAACTTCTGTTCAAACAGCCGATGATAAAAGCACATCTAGCATGTATTTATTTGCTTTACATAAGTTAAATTAAGAATTATAAATACAAGTATGAATGTGCTTATGTTATCCCTCAAAAAAATAATACATATTCGGTAAATATCTTAATAATTGTTAACTATTATTTGATATTCAACCAATGGAATAGGGACTTGGAGACGTTGGTATATTAAACAAACAATGACCCCTCTTTACATCGAAGATCTTTATTGTTTGGTGTTGTCTCTTGTACTGACATATTTTCATACCATTACTGATTAGTCAGTTTACCCAGGTAGATAAATTATGGATCCGCCTAATCGAGTAGGTCTATCTACCAAAAACTGATTTTGTTTATGACAAATGAATAACTTTATATTTAAGGATTATTTCTTTAATAGTTAAATGTAATGCTTCCGTGGCTGACCACTTTCCTATGGGACAGTGCGGAATTCAAAAATAGCATCTATGATATTTACAAATATTTTAAAATATGATTTCCAATCCTATAAAACAGACCTTCCTTGAGGGTTCTGTGGGCACATTTCCAAACATGCTTATTAATTTATAGGGAGAGACATTTAATTTATAAAATTCAACTCAAGATATGGGACTCTGTTTCACTAAAAAACCTTTTAATTAACAATGAAAATATTTAATATACTTATATGGCATTGGAAGTATGTAGTTAATTATTTGATAACTTGATTTTCCTGCACAGTATTATGTACTTAAATTTATCCAGCTTATTTTCTCCAAACTTCTAGTGCCCAAACTGCTCTCTGAATATCTTCATTCGGACTGAAGTCCTTTTCGTCTATCTGCTGGTCACTCCGGCTGCTGATATGCACTCTCTTGACTCTAGTCCTTCCAGATCGCTGAATTCAGGATACTCTTCTTCGATTGACGTCTTGGCCTGCACCTTCAGCTTTTCTTTCATAAACTAACATTTCCTCCTGCCCTATTTTTTTTTCCATGGCATTTTCCTTACAAGCTTTGTATCGTGTCCTTTTGAGTTTTAATCTATGCCGGATTTTTCGCCATTCAGCCAAACATTGACGGTTTACCCAACGTACTTATCTCATTTGCTTTTTTTTCCATTAAATTAATAATGGAAGGCAGTGGATCAGCTGATGAGAGGGTTGTCTCCTCAACTCCTCTCTCAGTTTTTACCAATTTTATAGCGGAATCTCTCTGATTATTCACGTGATACAGTTAAAGTGTATATCAGAGCAGTTGATATTTACTGTTGGCATCTTTTTTTTTTGTTATTTTAAGGGGAAAAAAAAAAAAAAAAAAAAAAAAAATTTTTTTTTTCTTTTTTTTTTATTTATTTATTTATTTTTCTCTTATGATATGCGGTATGATCAGCAAGTGATGGCCAGTAAGGTGCCCAAGAGGTCTCGGTCAGACGGAGTTAGCTCACCAGCCAAACAAAGGACTCGTCGCTGCCTACGAGAAATACCTCCAGTGACCAAAATGAACACTTCAGAACCAGAACCTCAGCCCCAACCAGGTACGTCTGCACAAGAAACGATTGAAGAATCACCTTTCTTTACTCCAAACCCCTACCAAGTGCTTCAAAATGACAAAGAAGTAATGGAGTCTGCAGCAATACCCAGAGAACCAAAGCCTCCTCCGATATTTGTGAAAAATATAAAAAATTTCCAGATGTTCTGCACCCAACTAAATAAAATCTGCTCTGGCAGTTATTCATGCCTTAACAGGACCAATGACACCAAGATAACACCTGATTCTGCAGAAGCCTACCGAAAAATAGTGAAGTACTTATCAGAAACAAATGCGAATTTTCACACTTACCAGCTGAGGCAGGAAAGAGCTTTACGAGTGGTGATAAGAAATTTACATTCCTCAACCCCCACTGAAGTTATTAAAGAAGAACTAACGACGCTTGGTTTCAATGTACGCCAGGTAACAAACGTTTTGAAGGAGGACAGGGAACAGCCAGGATTACGAAATAGGATCCCACTACCATTGTTTTTCGTGGACTTGGAGCCATCACCAGGTATCGAAAAAATATATGATATCACAAGAATATACTATACAATGGTGAAAGTTGAGAAGCCATATCCCAAGAGAGACATCGTGCAGTGCCATAATTGTCAGACCTATGGCCACACGAAGACATATTGCCACCATCTGCAGCGTTGCGTGAAGTGCGGTGAACAGCACAAATCTGTAGAGTGCACCAAACCTATACAAGATCCAGCAGTATGTGCCCTATGCTTGGAGGGACACCCGGCCAACTACAAAGGCTGCCAAATTTACAAGAATCTCAAAACCAGACACCAGAAAAACCGGATTCAAGATGAAGCACTAAGAACAAGAAGAGAGAGAGAGCCTTCCAGAATTGTAAACAATGATGTATCATTCTCCCAACTACTTAGAGGTAAGACTTTAACCGATAAATGTCAAGCCCTGCCACAACAACAACCTCAAACCCAACCTCAAAATCCTCTTCATCCTAATATACCTAACCACCAACAACAAATTCCTCATATTCCTCCTCCTTCAAATGCAACAGATCTCACAAGTTTGTTAGCATCTTTCCTCACCGATTTCAAATCCCTTGTTACTCCACTCATATCACTCCTCACGAATCTCGTATCTCACCTCATCCCTCCTTTGAAAAATCCTTAAATGACTCACATCCCTAAACCCATATCCATTCTCCTTTGGAATGCGAATGGTGTTAGAAATCATACAGACGAACTATCTACTTTACTACTTGACAAGAACATTGATGTGGCACTAATTACTGAAACTCGACTAACCACTAAACAGCACTTCAATATACCACAATACCTGACATATCGTACTGACCACCCTGACGGAAAAGCACATGCCGGTACTGCTGTAATTGTACACCAATCCCTCTCCCATCACCTACTCCCATTACCAATACATGATTTCCTACAGTCCACCGCTATCGTGATAAAAACCTTCTCCTTTCCGGTCACTCTTGCATCAGCGTATTGCCCTCCTAACCGATCCATATCCAATGCCCAATTCAGTTCTCTCCTCGACTCCTTAGGACATCACTTCATCTTGGGTGCAGACCTAAATGCCAAGCACCAACAATGGGGTTCCAGAACCACGAATTCTCGTGGCCGAACCCTGCTGTCTGCACTCAATTCCCAACGTTTTCACCTCCTTTCCCCCAACTCTCCTACCTACTGGCCCACAGATCCCAACCGTAATCCTGATCTTCTAGATTTCTTTATCCACAGCGGCTTAAGTCCCCTCAATTGTTCCATTACACGTCTAAATGAACTTTCCTCTGACCATAGTCCTCTAATCCTTAATGTTTCACTTGAACCTGTTCCCAAACCTTCTCCACCGTCATTCATTAGGGGCCCAGTAAACTGGGACCTTTTCCGCCAAATAATCTCCGATAATATTGATCTCAACATATCCCTCAAAACTCCCGATGACCTTGATAGTGCCGTAAATTCCTTTACTACCACAATCCAACAAGCCGCCTGGACTGCCTCCTTTCCAAAAGACTCCTCCAGAATTCCTATAAAGACCATTCTACCCCAACACCTCCTTAACCTAATCCGCACCAAACGCCGTGCCAGATTATTATGGCAACGATCCCGACATCCTACCGACCGCTGCTCCTATAATTACTACTGCAAACAATTAAAACTGGAATTAGCCACCTTCAGATCACAATCCTTCAACTCCTACCTATCCTCCCTCTCTTCTCGCGACAATTCCCTTTGGAAAACCACAACAAAAATCCTAAATCCTCACCGCATTTCCCATCCTCTCCGACGAGGTGATGGCTCCTGGGCAGCATCTGACGAAGATAAAGCTGAGGAGTTCGCCATTCACCTATCCAATACATTTATTTCACATCCGGAATCCCATCCTGCCCACACCGTAACAGTAGAAGAACTCCTTACATCACCAATCCCACTTTCCTTGCCCCCAAAAGCTATTCATCCTTCCGAAGTAAAATTTCAATTAAAAAAACTAATCCTCCGTAAAGCTCCTGGACATGATCTCCTTACACCTCAAATCCTTCGACAACTTCCATCCAAAGCAGTCATATTCCTTACATATATCTACAATTGTATCCTACGCACCACCCACTTCCCTCTGTTATGGAAACACTCCACTATTATCCTTTTCCCAAAACCAGGAAAACCTCTCAATAGCTCAACATCCTATAGACCAATCAGCCTACTCCCAATCCTTTCAAAAATTTTTGAAAAGATCCTTTTGAAACGAATCCTACCCATTATAGAATCCCAAAATATCCCTTCCCATCAGTTTGGTTTTCGCTCTCAACATTCTACTGTTCAACAAGGACTCCGAGTCGTTGATCATATTTCCTCAGCCCTAGAAAACAAGGAATACTGTTCGGGTGCCTTTCTGGACATTGCACAGGCATTTGACCGGGTATGGCACTCCGGACTGCTCTCCAAGCTTAAAATCCATTTACCTCAGTCCTTGTACCTAGTCCTCCGATCCTACCTCTCTGACCGCTCCTTTCGAGTTCGCTGTGGAACAGAATTTTCCAATATCTACTCCGTTAAAGCCGGTGTTCCCCAAGGCAGCGTCTTGGGTCCCGTGCTTTACATCCTCTTTACTGCTGACATCCCTGTTCATCCCGATACTTTTCTTGCAACATTCGCTGACGACACCGCAATCTTATCATCCAACTCTGATCCCGAAATAGCATCCTTAAATCTCCAAAGTCATCTCACCTTGATTGAGCACTGGTGTAATAACTGGCGCATTAAAGTTAATGAATCTAAATGCCAACACATTACTTTTACACTCCGACGCAATTCCTGTCCACCAGTACTCTTTAATTCCATCCAGCTTCCTTATTCAGACACAGTCCGGTATCTTGGCTTTCATTTAGACCGAAGACTAACTTGGAACCCGCATACTAGACTCAAAAGACAAGAACTCAACCGACGATACGGCCAACTATACCGACTACTAAGCAGAAAATCTAAACTTTCCATTGAAAACAAGCTACTGATCTACAAGACAATACTGAAACCTATTTGGACTTACGGACTAGAACTGTGGGGATCAGCAAAATTTTCTAACATCAAGCGCATCCAATCCTTCCAGTCTAAAGTCCTTCGAACAATAGTCGATGCTCCTTTCTATGTATCCAACAAAACCCTACATCATGACCTTAACATCCCATTTGTCCTAGACCTTATCCCAGAAAAGTTCTCCAAATTTCACCAGAACCTTACTTACCACCCAAATCCTCTTGCACAATCCCTATCAAGCATCTCCCATCCCTATAATCCTCCAAGAAGGTTGAAACGGCAGTGGCCTCGCGACCTTTTGTAAATTATATAAATTGGAGTTCTGGCAATGGCCAGATTCTTCACTCAAGACATGTGTGTATGTGGCTAAAGTGCTCTCGACCAATCTCCGCTGGCTTTAGTACCAGTGACGCGGTTGGAAGAGTAGCGCAGGGTTCTCCTGGAGTTCCCTCGCCTGATTGTATATAGGTATGCATGTTATTTTTTTTTTTTTTTTTTCCTTATTTTTAATTTTATTATTTTTTAGGTTATTTTATTTTATTGTCTATTGTATATACTTTTGATTATTATTTTGTTCTATTTATTTTATTTTTTTGTACATATGGTGTGAATGTCATCCTACCTCACTATAACCAATGTCGAACAGACAGATTGTTATAATACTCAATAAAGAAATTAAAAAAAAATAAATTAATAATATTTGCCAGGGGCGCCCAGAAGAGAATTTCGTCAACATTTTTGATGGGGGCAAATTTCGACAGGGTTATGGATTTTTGGACTAAGGAGCAAACGAAAAACATGGGACATGCCGCAGCAAGTGTAATTTTATACGAGGAACGGTTTTTCTAATTCTACCTTAGCTTGTTGCACCATGGACCTTGGGGGGAGGGATGGGTACCCCTGATATTTGCTATTAAATAATGTTGTCTGGCACGAGCTTATACACTTCATAATCTGCCAGTAGCCTATTTTTTTATGATTGGAAGTTATACATATTATATCTAAACTTAAATTCGCAATTGCACCAATGAAATTCGAATTACATTTCCTAGTATAGCTCTGGTCGAAAGTTATATTTAACAATTACTGTCGATGAAAGTTTATTCCTTACCTTTCTTCGACAGTCACTAATTAAAAGTTCGTTTGGAAAAGGGGCCGATTGCAAGTGACTTTGGAGTTATTCATTTTAAAGATACCGCGTATGTAAATAAATATATTTATGCGAAGCAAACACTTTTTAGGTCTGAATGGTTTTATGCTCTGGAACTTGATATCAACTATGAGCCCCTACATGGGGTCTTCACCTTTGCTGAGGAAATGTTCCCAACAACTCCCTCTTTACAGTACACCGTAACCATAGAGTAAAGCATCTGTTGATGAAGGTCCTTTCAGTAAGATTTCACCAGTTTCGAGTTATTCTAGTGCATAGATACCGATGGATCTACGCGATAAGCTGACATCGTAACTCTCGTTAAAAAAAGAAATTCAGAAATTTAAAGTCATTATGGATCCTACCGTAAGAAACGAACCAAATGGTCTGGATCAGGCTGGATATTATCTGTTTTCCTCAGAGGAAAAGTTCTGGAAGAGTTTTTATTGAAGAGATTTGGATATTAGAGACCTATGGTTTGGAGCTTGCGAAAATATATAGAATTCAACCAAGTACTTTGTGTCGATATAAAAAACTTATTAAGACCTGAAGAAAATATAGTTCTCAGCTGTCTGGCAATGATCTACCACCACACGCATGGTCAGAAAGCATTAAATTTATATTTATTAATGGAAGACATCTGAATATAATTACATAATATATTTCTTATAATAATTTATTTTCTTAAATTCATTGGCCGCATTCAAAGAAAGAAGTACAGACGAAAATATCTATTATATTCAATTTTAGGAAATTGGAGTAAAACACTACGTTGTATTGAATCATATATAAGACATTGTGCACAAATTTAGTATAAATCTTCGTTTACATGATAATTGCATAATGGACAGTTCTTTGGAATATAGTGTTATTGACACATACTTTGAAACTAAAATCATTGGCAGCGTGTAACTGCAGCATAATTTTTTGAACTTGATAATGTAGCCTCATTGCCAAATGCGGTTAAGGTTTATGAGAAAGGGGATAACAATTATTGTAGAGCGTATAATATAACCTGCGTCCCGGGCATGACGTTAAACTGCGACCTGGGTGGACAGGACTCATAGCCATAGTGAAGGCAACCTGTCTAGGGGAAGGCAACCCCAAAATCAAACCACTGTCCTTGCAGTTTAAAAAAGGTTGATCGTAGGGCCAGCACCCCTTCATCGGAAAAAAATATTTCGCTTTCAAACCCAAAACAGAAAGAAAACCGGACAGATCTAATCGGCAACGACTTAAGGCGCGGAAACGGAACATGTTTTTTGGTACCTGGAATGTTCAAGGTTTGAGGACCAAGAAAAACGAAGTGGAAAATGAACTGATAAAACAAAATATCGATGTGGCAGTCCTCAGTGAAACTAAAATCAAAGGAAGTTACAATGAACTTTCAGGAGATTTCGTGTATATCTACAGTGGAGTGGAAAAAAGTGAGAGAGATAGAGCTGGGGTTGCAGTGGTGATTAACAAAAGATTGCGCAGGTATATTAAAAATTATGAATGAGTAAATGAAAGAATAATTAAACTCGAAATGGCATTGTTTGGAGAAGAGGTTGTTATTTTTGGGATCTATGCTCCAACTGAAGATTCCAAGCAATCCATAAAAGACACGTTTTCCGATGATATTTGCGACTTGATAGAGCGAACACCTGATCGTAAGATTGTTATCTGTTTGGGCGACTTCAACGGACATGTTGGCAGCAAGTTCAACGATGAGACCGTGGGACGCTTTGGAGAAGAGGTAACTAACGATAACGGTGCAAGATTAATAAGTTTATGTGAGCAATTAAACATGAAAATATTAAATGGATTCTTCAAGCATAAAGAAATTCACAAATTCTCCTGGCACCAGCCCACTAAAGGTCTAAAATCAATCATAGATTATATAATCCTCAGGCGCACTACTAGGATAAAGGTAAACGATGTTAGAGTGATGAGAGGGGCGGGATGTGGTTCGGATCACTTTCTTTTAAAGAGTATTCTGAATTTTAAACCCCATAATCTTCTTAGAAACTCTCCAGTGACCAGAGAAAATTCAGACTCTTCGAAAACGATTCGATACTCAATTGAGAGTATGAAAAATCAAGAATCAGTAAAAAGACTGTTCCAAAGCCGACTGATGGAGAAATTGAATCAAGAGAAAGGTCTGAATGATCAATTAAATTACGAAAATATAGTAAAGTGCCTGCATGCCGCAGCTTTAGAAGCTGTCGGAGAGGAAAGGAAAGAGGTTAGAGGAAAAAACAAGCCTTGGTGGAATGAGGATGCTGAAGTGGCTGTTCAAGAGAAAAAATATTTATACAATAAATGGTTGAGCTCTAAAAATGAGAAGGACCTGAGGGAATATAGAAATGCCTGTAAAAAAGTAAAAGCTATTAGAAGGAAGGCTTTAAATATCTATTGGGAGAAAACCTGCAAGTATGTGGACACTTACATTGATGGACAAAAGTCTAGTGCTGCTTGGAGGACATTAAAAAGATTGAAAAATCCCAAAAGATGTGGAGATAACTTCCCATTGATCAAGGAGCAGCAATGGGTGAATCACTTTGAAGAATTATTTCATGAGGAGCGACCCGAATTCGCATGGAACCAATCCGATGAAATAATGCTAAATAAGGAAGATATACCGCCAGTCACAATCATAGAACTGGATTCAGTCCTCAAAGGAATGAAAAATAGAAAATCTCCCGGCCCTGGTTCTATTCCGATTGAATTAATTAAAGCAGGCCCGCCCGAACTCAAAATGGCACTGGCAGAAAGTATGACACTTCTGTTAAATGGTGGAGAGATTCCTGAAGAATGGAAACAGGGTTATATCACTCCAGTTTTCAAAAAAGGCCAAAAGAAAGATGTTTCCAACTACAGAGGTATTACTGTTACCAGCTCGCTGAGTAGATTATACGGCCGGATAATTAAAAGCAGAATTGAAAATGATTTAAAGGAAGAGATCAGCGAGGAACAGGCGGGTTTTCGAGCTGGAAGATCATGCACTGATCACATTTTTAGTCTCTCACAACTTATAGAAAAGAGGATGGCCCACGACCGTGAACTCCATATGATATTTGTAGATTTACACAAGGCCTATGATTCAGTACCTCTAGCTAAATTTTGGAAAGCTTTGGAAGCCACATCTATTAAGAGATACCTCATCAGAGCAATTCAAGAGCTCTATAAAAATATAACGGGGCCTATAAAAATTGGAGATAGAGTGTCTAGAAGCTTCTTCATTAACAAAGGATTGAAACAGGGCTGCTGCCTTTCACCCCTGATTTTCAACATTTATATAGAACAAGCCCTTAAAAACTGGAAAAGATCGTGCTGTGGAATGGGTGTTCAAATCGGGAATGATGTCATCTACAATTTGCAGTATGCCGATGACCAAGTCATAATCGCATCGGATCCGGATGATGTTAGCTATATGATGAGGAAGTTGCTGGACACGTATTCCAGATGGGGTCTGAAAATCAGTGAAAGTAAAACAGAGTATATGGTTTTTAACGCTCCAAATTTGCCCCTTGAAATTGATGACTGGACGCTAAATGTCAGCCAACAGTTCAAGTACCTCGGATACTGGTTATCTTCAAAGGGTGGTAGTGAGGTTGATATCGAACATAAAATAAATAATGGGAAAAGAATAATAAGTTCGATAAATTCAACCCTATGGAGGAAAGAACTAAGATTAGAAACTAAAAAAAAGATATACCATTCCTTTGTAGAAAGCGTAGCCACTTACGGATCAGAAGTCTGGACACTGACAAAAAAGATGGAAAATAAGTTGCTTTCCATGGAAATGGATTTCTGGAGAAGAAGCTGTGGCATATCCAGAATCGAGCGGATCCCAAACGCAGCAATTAGAGACAAGGTCGGATGTCAAAAGAACATCCTTCACCTGATCGGGACCAAACGGTTAAAGTGGTATGGCCACTTAATGCGGATGGATGAGAACCGCTGGCCAAAGAAAATTTATAACTATATGCCACCTGAAAGAAGGAAGCGTGGAAGGCCAAAGAAGAAATGGATAGAGGACGTGGAGGAAAGCATGGCAGCCAGAGGGTTTCGTGAGGGAGATTGGATGGACAGGGAGCAGTGGCTTTTGGGTATTGGGGATATGACTCCTTGAGTTGTATAAAACCCAAATAATAAATAATATAACCTGCCCTAGAGAACTCTTTTTTATTATCATAAATTATTGACTTTCTTCTAAAATTTCGTGGATGGTTTCATCTCATCGTACCCTGCAATTTTTTTTATTTTCGAAAATTCTCGGAAAAATGGGTCATTTTCAATATGGAGATTTTTGAAATTTGTCTATTTCATGAGGTACTAAAAAGCCATTAGGGTAGGGGTTTAGGGGAGAAATTATTAGAAGCTAGCTTATCTTGGTGATTTTAAAAAGCTTCGAATTTCAACAATGTATCTGTTTTTGTCCCTGTTTCTAGGGTTTATATATTTATATTTATATATATATATATATATATATATATATATATATATATATATATATATATATATATATATTAGACTTAATTACTTCTAAGAATAACTTATTAAAATTGTGGGGCTTTTCTAGTTTATAAATATTTTTAGCTTCATTATAAGAGACTTCCATAGTAAACTGAATGGTTCAAATTTCTTTATTCGTCTCGTAAAAAGGCCATCTTTTTCCCAAACTATTGTGTTTTTGACCACAGTTGGTACATAGGGGGTCTTTAGTGTATTTCACATCCGTATATTTTTGATCGCCCTTCTGAGAACAGATAATTTTGCGGTTTGTGCATTTTATTGGATGGTGGGAAAAACTGAGACACCTAAGGCACCTAATCGGATTTGGAATATACATTTGGACCCTAATGTTCTGATTCTATTTTCTCTGAACCTATTTTAAGACTTTCTGATGGTAATGGAGACGGGAAAGTTACAAATAATAAATTTGTGAATTTTTCGTCACCATTTATTCAATGAATATCCATAACTTTTCAATTTAGCTCCTGTATAATTTCATTTTTTTTCCCTAAGTATTGTATGTATTTTATGCGGACTATTTTTTGAATAGTTGATAACAGCTGGGTAATCCTAGGAGCTCCGTAAACAATTTCAGTCTGCAAATTCTACTATCTAACTGCTGCTGCTTAAAAGTCTCCGAAATGTTACCTAACTTCTTTTTTAAATACTTTAAATCTCATATTTTGTTGATGTCACACTCACGTAATTGGAGACGTAATTATTAATCTAAAAACAAAGTGAGTTCACTGTTAGCCATTTTCTGCTATATAAATTTATCTTGAGAGATGGCTGAGATTTGAATCCAGATATTATTATAGCCTGATGTATAGCCTTTGGGGTGAGTTAATGCGACCCGCCTAAGTTGACGGGGCAGTCTATTACCGGGAGGGCAATTTGCCGAGGTCATATAGCAGCTTCCCAGGATTTATCGGCTGGAGCCTGCCAAATTACACGATTTTAGTGGAACCTACCATGGTCATCTCACCAGTTTTTTTCAATACCCTCGTGTTTGGCGCTCCCTTGTTCGAAAAAAACCCTCAATGTTTTTCTTCATACGTTTATACCGACTATGTCTAAATACTGTTTTAATAATATAAGAGTTGAGAAAAGATTAATAATCCATAAGCATAGGAGTATGACCTAATTTTCAACTTGGTTTATTTATTCAATGTTCCTTCTTCTGTTTCTCCACCGATTATAAGTTTTTATAGATAAATGAATACAGAGTGATTTGGGAGGAACGGGCTTTCATACACATTTTAACATTTCGGTATTGGCGTTATGATTCTGTTTGCAACAGATCGTATACAAGTTACAATCATATTAGAATTAATTGACCCTTTCATTTTAGAGAATCACTTTACAGGAGACTACTAATTAGATTTTTAATCATTTTAATTAAAAGGACTATTAGAGCATGTTCCTCTAAACATCAGAATGCAAATGCACCTTCAGCACGACGGAGTTCCCGCTCATTTCTATTGATAGGCGACATTAGGATGAAAGGTTTCTCCCCAAGAATACCAGACCTCACAGTACTGAATTACTGTTTATGGGTCTGGTTCAGAGATGAAGTACTAGATATGAGATCACACTCCCTCAATTCCTCTATTAATATTGCTACGTTTTGGGGGATTGAAATTTATCGGGATGCCACTTGATAATTATTATTATAGTTACCCAGAAATGTTTAATAAAAATTAATAATAAAAAATTAGTAAAATAAATTTTGGTCTACAATATATTTGGCCCATGATCATAATTAATTGAATTTCTTTTCCCAAAGGCTGGTTTGCGTTTATCATTCTTTCTCATTACCAGCATTACCTGTGATCATCATGATATAAATAGGTGGCAGAATTAATATAACTTTTACTAAAGACTTAATTTATTTCTGTGTTCGATAAAGAATATATACAAATTATTTTAGAAATTTTATTGTGCAAATACTATATACAATAAACTAAATAAAAAATATGATTTGATAATGACTGTGCAGGTATGATTTCAGATGGACTGTTTTGAGAAATATTTTAACATTATGGTTGGAAATTACAACTTAGCTATTGTGGTATGTGAAGTGGTGTTGGTAGTAGATTTCATCACTGCATCTGCTGATCCGAGATCTTCTCGTCATGGTTCAAAGCTCTGTCAGGATCTTCATGGTCTATGTAGGGCCAAGGCTTCAGTCCTCAAGCCGGAAGAAAACATAAGACCCACCCTCAAGGCCGGAACTCAACATAAGACCTATCCTCAAGGCCGGACATCCACATAAGACCTATTTTCTTCCTTCTCGGTAGATTTTATAGAAATATTCAGGGTGGGACAAGAATGGTTTCCATTGGTTCTTAACTTCACCCTATTACTCCACAATAACTGGTAACACCCTAAAAGGAACCAGTTACTTAGCCCGTTACTAGTTTTTACTCTAAGCCTTCCCCGGGTCCAGGTACAGGTCGGTCCTTATCTACCTATTTTCTACCCTTGACGCTGTTTTTGATGTCAGAAGTAGGTTTCATTCAACTTGTCATAATAATTTTAAATACTTATTTCCTATGTTCAATACATATCAATATGAATTTGCTTAAATCGGGATATTTAGATATTATTTGTGCAAAGATAAGGAATTTTGTAAGAAGTAAATATTCAGATTATTCAACTGCCCTAAATTACGATAAACCTACTGAATGTCTACAGTTTTTTAAACCCTAATTTGACAAGTTAGATTGTGAGATAGTACATGGGCCCGTTAGGAATTTTATCTCAGGAAATATTGATTCATAATGATATTTATAACGACTATGATAACTCAAAATCGCTACATTGTGAAAAATTGATAAAATTAAAAAAAGTAAAATAACTAGAAAAAAAATAAAGAAGAAAAGACAAGCCATGGATTTTAGAAGCACCTTTCAAAGAGAGCAATCTAGAAAATAATTTAAGTTGAGAATAATGTTATTAGAATAACTCAATTAAAATTCTCCTCCCAGCTACCAACCTTTTGATCTAATGTTCATTAGTAGAGTAATTTTCATCCTCAGTAGAAGAAAGCCCCTCTTGTCAGATATTTCCATATTGGAAGAAAAATTATTTCCCTCCCCCTCCCCTCTTTCTCTCTCTGGCCCCCAACAGTATCTCCCTAATCCCATTTTAGTTGTCTCGTACCTCTTCAGACATTTTTCTTCCGTTCAGTGACAATGAAAAATTATACTTTAATATTATATTATCTAATATTATAAATTGAAATAAAATACAATAAATTTGTATATATTACAAATACTGATGAATGAGATATAACTGGCAGTATACAAAATCTAGGAAATGGCACCGTATGGGATCAGAAATGAAGTGGGCAGCAAGACACTATAGGTACTACAACCTAACTTAAGGGAAGTAGGTGACATTGTTAACATCTGTACCAAACATGGAGACAGAAGAAAAGATAATTAAAATTGTTTCAACCAATGAAGTAAATATAATTAATACCAATGTAGTCCTTACATTGACAATATATTGACGAAATTCTATATTGATTCAATAATATTGGCGGTGTAAGAGACCTTTAAAACTTGAAGCTTTATGACCATCGACCATATTCTCGTACCAGATTTATATAGTTGTTTACGGTTTCGATGCAGAATTGAATGTTGTTTCCTTCTTGAACTAAAGATATTTTTCCTAGTAAGAATCGTTTTGAAAAAATAAATCAATAGCTGGATATATTGCATTTCGTGGAATTTAAATATTCACTTAAAAAGTTTTATTTATTTATTTATTCAGTAATATAACAATCTATCCCCCGGACAATAATTACAGCGAGGTAAAAACACATTCACACCATAATATAGAAAACATAAAATAAACAGAACCAAACCAACAACTAAATAATAACCAAAAAGTATATTAAATAAATTAAAATAAAATAACATAGAGATAAGTACATAAAAAACAGACGTACCTATATTATATAGGTAGAGAGAAATACTTTATTGAAAGTAATGCTGCCCTACTTACTACATAGGGTTGCTTTGTACACAGCATACTGATCAATCCATATGGACATAGCTCTTGTATCATATTATTCCATTATTATATAAACATATAATTTTTTTTTATCCCTTTTCACAACACTAGTCCATATAACATATCATTAACAATGCCACATTAAACAATTACCATTATACAATACATATATTTTATGGAAAAAAAAAAAAAAAAAAAAGTAATCGAATGCTAGAAATACAAGACTAAATCGCAAACATATATCAACACAATTTCTTGAATATGAACAAAAAGATAAGACAAAGTTAAAAAATAATATGTTATATTATATTTAATTTTTTAAGTAATTGTATAAAGGCTATATAAAACAACTTTAAAAAGTAAATATATAATTTTAAAAAAGAAAAATGCTAAAATTTTCCGAACAGAATTTATTATTATTATATACATTAAATTTGACTTAATAGGTTTTCTGACAGTTGGAGAGTGGAAACACTATTTCGTGAGTTTTCCCACACTTTTCAGAAAAAAAAATTCTCTTATCAATATTTATTTTAACTTCATAGATTGAAATATATAATTCAATCACACAAATCTCACGGGTCATTCTATTGAATCATTATTTTTATTAATTAATACGTAATACTACAGGCGATGAATATAAAATAACTATTTATAGTTGAAGGACATGCGGAAGGTTAGAACGAAACTTGCATCTAATGCATACTGTTGCAACACAGGCAATCCTTGGCTGCACTCACAAGTGAACATGCACCGTGCATCGCCCAACCAAGCGGGCCATACATCCGTAATTTGTGCTGTTACGGTCCACAACCGTTTAGGTATGTTGCCGTGTTATGTTCCTAAAACATAAGTAATTGAAGAATAAGTTTTTTCTAATGGTATAAAATAAAATAATTTAAAAAAATAAAAATATTCATATATTTTTAATTAATACATAGATTCAAAGGATGGTTAATAAGGTGATATATATATATATATATATATATATATATATATATATATATATATATATATATATATATGTATATGTATACATATATTTTATTGGATGTTAGTAAAATCTATCATAGGTACTTATTTAACTTTTGAATATAATTGTAATTCTTTAATTTTTGATTCATTTTCTTTTGTTGTCGTTACTCATTTATTATATCTGTTCCCTGCAGGTAAAGAACGCCATGTCCATGTTGTATTTGCACAGGGTAGCACATCCATAACATGAGCAATTAAAATTTATTTGTTAGTTAATATATGTGTACTCTGAAGATAAATGACACCATTCCACTTTTTTGTATTTGTTCAGAAAGCCAATTTTCCATATCTTTGAGCTATTAAACTTTTTTTCTTAGTTACTAAATCATTTAATTATAAATGGATATAGTGTACTTTACCTCCGGAGCACAAATACTTATACAAACAAAACACACACACACACAGATATATATAATATGATATGAATGTTTCACATATAACTCAAATACTTACTGTCTCAAGTGTAACAGGATGTATTATTACTCAAAAAAAAAAAGATAACAATAATTAATAAAAAAAAGTTTAAATATTTTCATTTTATGTACATTGATGTTTAAAGCCTTTGAAATTTAACTAAAGTATTCGTTTTAATGATATTTAGAAAAATACAGTTATTCCAAGTAAGTATTTTTCAAGCGATTTCATCTTCAAATGAAATAAAACATGTTTTGGTATATGCCTGGTATGAAATGTCTTCACCATATCTAAAACATTCTTATAAAATCATTATTTGGAGATTATTAAAATAATTATTTTAAAAACTTTTGTAATACGATTATG
This sequence comes from Nezara viridula, assembly GCA_928085145.1. Taxonomy (NCBI): domain Eukaryota; kingdom Metazoa; phylum Arthropoda; class Insecta; order Hemiptera; family Pentatomidae; genus Nezara; species Nezara viridula. The sequence goes on along the minus strand of OV725078.1, from coordinate 183,345,165 downwards.
CTAAACATAATGTCTAGAACATTTATATACTGTATATAATAGAAAAATCATCTTTATTCTGGGACTAGGTCCCTTTAGAATAACAGTATTGTTCATATATATTAACCATAAATAAATAATATATAAAAGGTGTACCGTTCCTATTGTTGCTCAAAATCGGTCTTGGTCTTGCACTTTCCGAGACCAAGACCGTCAGACTGTTGCAAGACCAAAACCATGACTGGTCAAAAAAATCGTTTTTGTGAATAAAAATTATGACAAAATAGTTACTAATACTTGACAATTTTACTTACTATATGCAGTAGTGCCCATCTCCTCCAAGGCCCATCTTTTATTCCTCTCTTATTCTTAAAAACATTGCAAATGAAAGTAGAATTTAAATATTCATAGATTATATACAATGACACATAATGCAGTCTGTTCCATGCTTCCACTTGTCTTTTAATTTGAAACTTTTCATTTTGAAAATTCATAGCCCCGTCGAAATGTGCCCCCTCAAAAATTCAAAACCCAGTCAAAGAGAGCCCCCCTCATAAATTTTTATTAAAACACCCTTCTGGGCACCTCTGATCCCTATATGTAAATAATTGGTACAACCTATATACTTTTGCATTTAACTCTTCCAATTTTTCATTCTGCCTTAGTTACGTTTTCCCTACCTGAAAGTTTACAGTAATATGTCTATAGTAATAGGCTAATAAGTACTGCAAGACTGTTGCGAGAATCTTGCTCAAGACCAAGACCAAGACCAATACTGAGTGGCTAAGACCAAGACTTGTCTTGGTTAACAATACCGTTAGTAAATGGGAATATTTAAAGAGTTGATAGAATGCCTGAAAAGCTACAAAAAAAAAAAAAGTTCTAATTTTTAGTCTAATTTTTAATAAACAGTCTAATTTTTCGCAGAAAGCTGAAAATCTAAATTCAGGTGTTTTTAGGTAATTCATCACTATTATTATTAAATAAAACCCCACTTATAGAAGAAAATACCTTTTTAATAAGTTTTATGTATTAATTAATATTAATTGAGTTGATTTTTGTTACCGAATAAGTTGAGATTCACCTCTAGTTGTATAAAAGAAATATGTAATTTGATATTCTATTGGACACTTAATACAGTAAAGATCAATTCCTAAAATAGAGGATTGCGTAAGAAACACTGGTTCATTCATATGATCAAATTATGAAAAAACGATATTTTTTTTGTATATAAAAATGTATTGGCCTGATTAATTTATTACAATACACCACAGATTACAGAAAAAAAAATAAAGATATATAATAATGTATTGTAGTAATTTTTGCTGAAACCACAGGTACTCAGTGATAAAGGATAACTTTTTTTACAGAGCTAGAGGTGACCATGCAAAAGCATGGTATCTGTTGCCTCAGTGGCTTTAACAAAGACATATTCTATATGTATTAGTTGACATTTTGTCTAGCCTATTATGAAGCAATTCTTTATTACATATATATTATATATTTTTTAATTATCACTTCCTATTCAACAAAAAATGTGACCTACTTTTAAAAAAAACCCAAATTTATATACTAACTAAATAATAAAAACTAACATGAATTTTTCCAGCTTTTCTGCAGAATATCGAACCATGGTTGATAAAAACCTTTTTTGTAGCTTAAGTTCTACTTTAACTTTTATAAATATTTCCCTTTACTTACGGGACACCCTATACGCATAAAGGAAATCCTTATTTTTTTGTAAAAAAAAGTTATTTCATTTCTTGAAAACGACAGAAACGTTTAACAGAAATAAAATAAAACATTAAGAAACATCAGTAACCCTATTTAAAATTTATCAACTTTCCAATTAGATTTGTATCATATATTTTTTTTTTATTTCTTAATGATATTTACAACTGCAATAATAAAATACATTTAGTATATTTGAACATGTGGATATAATGCAGTGAAAACACTCGGGAAACTACCCAATGGTAGCACTCTAATAATATGTGTTAAAAAGGCGTAAGGTTATTAATTTATTTAATTGTTATTTATTAATTTATAAAACATCGATAAATAAATAAAAATCTTTATATCATGACATACTACTGCTTTCGAGTTATCTTTGTGCATTTATTACACTTCTATATTTATTTTAATGTCATAAGGCGACAGAAATGCTTTACGACTTTTTTTTTTTTTATTCGTTTACTACGCCGGGTTTTAATCATTTCTTTGATAAGAGTTTTTACATTTTTATGAGAGTGCAGTTACGGAATTTTTCTTCTATTATGTCATAATTTACTTAATAGGAGAGCACGTTTCGAAAAACAAATTATAATCAATTATAGATTAGTGAAATACGATCAAGTACAGCAAATATTTACTTAACGTTATGTCCAGGAAATATTATTTTTTAAGTCGATTTCGTTAATTTGTATCTAGAACGGTGAGCATATTTATCTAAAGTAATTAGTATAATTATTACCAGTAATCGAAGTTATTCTTATTAAGTTTGATAATTGGTAAACAATGCTATTAATAAAAATATTTTGTCAAAGATATCAAGTTATTATGAAATGTGCCTTTACGGGCTATATGAAAAATTTGAAAACAGAATCATTTATTTAATTATAAATTAGCTAAATAAAAAAAATAAAAAGATGAAAAACTGTTGTTGATATGTTCGTAATTTCAAATTAATTATCTAATAAAGACATAGCCATGTTAGGAAACGCTTTTATTTGATAAGTCTGTGTGCATAAAAAAAATTACAATAATATACTTTACAATGATTTTACCAAGTTATTATTAAACAAAAGGCATTGCAGACATAGCAGATCTTTTGTCAGCCTTAAATAGCCTCCTCCATCTCTTTCTTGGGATATTTATTTCCAATATTTAGCATGCAGTTTTGCAGTATGTTTGTTGATTCGATCTACCCATCTGGTCTTCGACCATCCACATAGTCTCTTGCCTACTATTGAGGCATTCATTGTTGTGTGGAGGCTATCAGATGAATTTATCCGAGCTACATGTTCCGCTTATCTTAATCTCCTCGCTTTCATATCATGAAGTATTGATTGACCAGTTTCTGTAAGAGGATCTTTCTCTCAAATCCTTCAATAAGTCTTTCAAGAGTGCTGTTAGTGTCCAGGTCACGCAGCAGTAAGTACAATAAGGATGACAAAATATTAAAACATATAAATATTAATAATAAAATAAACACTATTAATTTATTAAAAAATGGCATTTAAACATATTTTATCACTAATTATCATCCACGTTGGATTGATGTACTGGTAGTGTTGCCCAAATGCGAGACTGAGACGAGTCTTGGTCATGCAAACTCAGTTTAGGTCATGGTCTTACTCTTGCGCTAGAGTCTCGCAACAATCTTGCAGTTATTTATTAGCTTATTACCGATTGAAAAATTAGAGTTAAATGCAAAAGCATATTGGTTATACCAGTTATTAACATATAGTAAAATAAATATTGACTGATATAGGCCTGAATCGAACCCAAAACGTTCATAACCGAGCACTCAGGGACTCTCGCCTTGATGTGCTCGGTAATCACGATTTGATTGATTTTTTTAAATTTAATAATTTAATTTAATTGATTAATAGCCAATTTATTTAATTCAATTTTTTTTCAAAAGTTAATGGATCAGATCAATCGATTGCTGTCGCCCAGGGATCTTTTTTAATACAATTTTAAACAAAATCCGTTTGCTCGATTTCCAGATCTAAACAGAAATTGCTGGTGTCGGAATACAGGATTTAACCATGTCTAGAATTGTAGTTCATTGCTAATCACAATTAATAAGTAATGTTATCAAATCAATTTGATTATATGTAGGTATTATATGTGTTGCTTGTCTTTATGAATAAACACACGAGCCTCTTACAAGGTTACTGTAAATAGGAAAAATAAAAGTGATAAGGAAACAAATAATTTCATAAGGGTGTAAACATTTTTTTCTTTTCACTTTAAACAAGTACTACTATCATTACATTAATTTATATACTTTTTAAAAATTACAAGTGAAGAATGCTGTTTTGCTAGTTTAGAAATTAAAATGTCTATTTTTACTTTCTGGTGGCATTATTTAATTACGAATACAACTATTCTATCGCATTCAGCAGCCTACTTCAACTCTTCAAGTTTAACAATTTTTTTTAATATGCTGCTTGAAAATTTGCTTATTTCTGTTAATTCTGAGCGGCCATCTCAGAAGTCATTTGCCAACCACTGACTCATATACAATAGAATAAAGAATAGAGATCATCCGCTCATAATATGATTCCAAGTCTAAAGATTGTATTTACGATTTATTCGGAGATTAAAGACCTTGCAGTATGTATCATAGACTGACCATTGTATTCAACCCTAATCAGGTGTTAATATATATATATATATATATATATATATATATATATATATATATATATATATATATATATATATATTAACACAGAAAGATCTAACTCAAGAGGTGAACTTCAAAACATCTTCGGGAACATATCACTATTGTCTTTTATGGAACCAATAAAGGCGCATTAATATCGAGTTGATTGAAGTCACAAGAAGAGTCCTACAAGTTATTGATGGTATTCTCCACAAAGCCAATATCGTTGCCAAGCCACAATAAAGAAGCAAGAACCGGATTCAATGATTTTAGTGTATGTATCTCAAGTTGAAGGTTATTACTTAGTTGAGGAGCCGGCGCACTGTGTATCCAGTATATTGATAAAAGGGAAACAAATCATACCTCCCCTTCCAATACTACTTAATATATATATATATGTATATACAGGATGTTTCAGGGTTAAGTGGCCAAATTGCAAAAATGAACTAAGGATCTCTAAACAAGAAAAACAAATCCTCTGATGGTATGTCCGAAAACGCTTCGTTTAGGAGATATTCACAGCTAAAGATTTTCGTTGTTATGAATTATTAACGATACATGAAATAAATAAAACCTATTTATTTGTTCTAACTACCTTATTAATTAAATTTAAAATTAACATTCATATTAAATGTTGCTTGGAATGGTGCTCCACTCCAAGATTGGAATGATGCACTATCGACGATACATACAGTAGCGGTTAGAGGCCCTACTGAAATAAATCATATTCATTGGCTCATTAAACATGCAAATTGGGAATTATATCAAAACTTAACAGATTCTCTAAATTTACAGATTTCTGATCAGAGTGTAGATTGTAAATACAAAATCATCCTACAGACAATAATTCAAGCTGCACAGTGTTCTATTCCAAATATTAAATCAACGAATGGAACAAATTCAGTCCTGTGGTGGTCGAAGGAAAAAAACTGGTAAAAATAGAAAAAAGTTCTGAGGAAATTCAAAAACAATCGAAACTCAGTCAATTACGAAAAATATATTTCTACTAGAACTCATGCATGCGGCATGTCTCAAGAAATGTTTGAAAAACTTCATTGGTCAGATAAACATAATCACCACAATCGGGGAAGTTTTGGACACCGTAAGACGGATCATGGGAAGAAAATGCGTATCCACTCCCAACCTCGTAATCACTCGAGATACAGTCATCACAGACCCGATAGCTCTAGCTAACTCCTTAGGGGAACGCTTTAGACTTTCATTCTCAAATAGATGTTACAACTCCTCAAGTAGAGAGAGTCCATATCACGAATATATCCTATCACAACACATATCCCCATTAAATCTTCAGTTTTCTTTCTTCGAATTCAATGCTGCTCTCAAGTCATGTAAAGAATGTTCCCCAGGTCCTGACGATCTAACATATTCCATGATTAAAAATCTAACTTACATAAACAAAATTAGTCTACATAATTTTTTCAATGAAGCCTTTAAATTAGGGTTTTTCTCAGACGACTGCTGTAAGGCTTTCATCGTTCCTATTTTAAAAAAAGGGAAACCAAAAGAACTGGTATCTAGTTACAGACCGATCGCTTTGACTAGCTGTCCATGTAGTAAGCTCTTTGAAAAAATGGTTGCCCGTCGACTAAAATGGTATCTCGAAAGTAAAAATCTGTTTAATGTTTGACAAAGTGGACTTCGTGCTGGTCGCAGTACTGTAGGCAATATAATACAATTATAAACAGAAATATTAAATGCGAGAAATTCTAAAAATCACCTACTAGCAATATTCTTAGACATCGAAAATGCCTTTGATTCCGTTAGAAGCAATGACATTATTTAAGCATTACTTAATATGGGAATAAATGGTGAAATCCTAAGATTCATAAAAAAATTTCTAAGTAATTGTAAATTTAAAGTGAAGTGTAATACAGCAATATCCACAGATTTTGAACAGCAAAATGGAGTACCACAAATTAGTGTGCTTAGCCCTATATTATTTAATGTGGTTATAAATAAAATTGCTGAAGAAGTTAAATTACCAGTAAAAATTCTACTTTACCTAGACGACTTAGGTGAGTGGGAAAAATCTGCCCTACATTCACAGCTCTATACAGAACACCGTTAACTGAGTCATTGCGTGGTTCGAAAATAAGTGGCTTGTGGTATCCAAAACGAAGCCCAAGTAATATTATTCACGAGACACAGAAATCCCAACGTAAACAATATTAATATAAACGGAAAGCCAATTGAATATTCTCAAAACATTAAGTACCTGGGAATATTTGATAAAAATTTGACGTGGGTAACTTATATAAAAAGAATCAAAAGTGAATGCCTGCAGTCACTGAATTTGTTAAGAACGATCATTTGCCATTCATGGGGAGCTGACGAAATAAGCATACTTATGTTATACCGGAGCCTCGTATTAAGTAAACATGATTATGGTAGTATAGTTTACGATTCAGCCAGTGAAAATACCAATAAAAATGTTAGTCATAATCTAAAACACCGCACTCAGATCAGCCTTACGTGCTTTTCGCTCTAGTCCAACGGTAAGCCTACACGTGGAAGCAGGAGTTATGCCTTTAGATGTTAGAAGAAAGGCACTTTCTCTTTCCTACTTCATAAAAGTAATTTTTCGCCCCCAGCACCCTCTAAATCGTCTGTTTTCTGAAGACATAATCTTACTTCGAAATCATAAAACATAACGCCCATCGTTCCCAAAAAGATGTAAATCTTATCTCACTGACTTAAACCTAATTCTCCCATCCATCCCAAAATTCAAAATTCAAAAATAGAATTCTGGTCACTCCCTATCCCTAAACTTAACAAAAGCAAATCAAAAGGAAATTCGAGAATTATACCGTTAACAGATTTTAATCGCTTCAAAAACGCCCATCAGGAATGGACATTTATTTATACCGACGGGTCTAAAAGCAAAAATGGAGTAGGCGCTGCTATGGTGATGGGAAATAATGATATAATATTATACCTTCCTCAGATTTGTACTATCTACACCACAGAGCTATCTGGTCTAAACCGCGCCGTAAAATTCATTGACGCTAAACTAGCTAGCAGCTTCGTCATTTGTTCAGATACAAAATCTGTCTTCATATCGATACAGTACCCTTTTCCTCAAAACTGGTTAGTAATCGATACTCTAACTAATCTTAGAACATTTGAGATGGCTGGATGTATGGTAAAATTGGCAGATAGTATGGCCAAGAGAGCTATCAAAGAGGGTCAACCAATCATCACCACTTAACCTTCTGAAGTTGTCTTTTTAGTCAAAGAAAAATCATGCTTGGCTTGGCAAAGAACTTGGTCTGCCACTAGTGACAATAATCTAATGGTTGAAGCCATACGTCCGGAGAGTCACTTCAAATATCATGCTGACCAGAAAGGAAGAAGTGGTACTGACTAAGGACTGACTAAGGATCGTACATACAAGGCTTACCCACCAGTCTTTAATGATGAAAGACTCTCCTACTCAATGTATTTCCTGCGGGGTACCTCTCACAGTGAACCATGTCTTAACCGAATGTTATGTATTCCAATCTCTTAGGGATCAACATCTTTTCAGAAATAGCCTTGAATAATCACTCCAAAAGGACCCCAATGCTATTAAAAACTTAATATTGTTCCTTAAGGAAATCAAAATATTTCACAAAATGTAATCACATCTTGTAATTGTAAATATACCTGTTAAGTTTTTTAGGTTTGTAGGTTTCTCTTCAAATTGTAAATATACCTGTTAATTTTTCTTCTTTTAATCATAATTTCCCGGGTTTTTTTTTTCATATTTCGTTTAACATAGAACTGAAAACATCTTAGTTTCGTATAGTTTATATACAATAATGTATTTATTTAAATTTAAATTTTTTTTAATTATTCAACTTTACGGTTTATGGGATTTTTTTTCCTGGTACATAATTATCTATTTATTTTCGTATACCTATGCTGCCGTATAAATGAAGTTTAAAATAATTTTGTCCGATTTTAAGGTTCAAATACTCCTATGTTCGTCCACTGAATTTTCCGAGTAAGTTATAATCGACGTTGAAGTTATATGCTCGCCCCGCTGTGAGCCAGACTGACAAAGTTAACTTATTAAAAAGTCAACTTATGAGTATATATCAAAAACTTTTTGGAGAACTCCTAAACAAGCCATGCCAGAATAAAATATACCTAAAATATGCACCCTCGTACTGTTGAGTTAGGATCCAAAAAAGTTTTAGGAAAAAAAACAAAATTACGGAAATACATAAAATTAAGGTAATATTTTATATGAATATTATTAATGTGCCAATATTTAAATTATGTATTATAGCCTTATTCTGTGATAAACTTCTTCAGTACTTGAAAATCTTATTTGGTTAACACCTGATTTTTTTTTATATGAACCTGAAATTTGGTATATACTTCTGAACTATCATATTAAAAAATACAAAATGTTCTATAAATGGAATGTCTTTTGGATATTAATTTTTTATCTTTATTGATGGTTTGGAAGTGTTTTTTCATTTTTGCTAGTGGCCATTCTTTAAACTTTGTGAAATGCTTTATATGAGCATCTGAGAATTCAATCTCACTGCCAACATGTTTAAGGATGTACAGGATCTCCATCTAGCTCTGTCTCTTGCAAGAGTCTTCATCTCCTGCAATGTATTGTATTTCTTTTCGCTCGTCCTTGGAAATATAGTCATTATAGCTAAGCCTTGGTCTTCCTCTAGATCTAGTGCCTACTGGTCTTTCCTCCATAAATTTGTGTAGATCACAATCAGGGCACATCCTGCACAGATGCCCGTACCATCGTAACTGTTTCTTCACCAAGGTCTCCGTCGTTGCAGAGACGTTTAGTTCTTCTCTTATTGTTTTATTCCTGATCCTATCCCTGCTGGTTTTGGAAGCCACTCTGCGCAAGTATTTCATTTCTGATGCAGTTATTCGGCTCCATTTGTTGTCCGAGAGTAAATAGCTCTCAGCTCCATACATCAAATCAGGCATATATGATTATACATCCATACATCCTTGAAAATATGACGTCTTTATTCTCCTCTCTTTTTCCTACGATTGATTTTCTAATGGAATAGTATATACTAGAGGTAAACCTTTTTATCATTAGAGGCCACAGTAAAGTTAGGCAGTGCTCATGCGGGACACCATGATTCTTTATATTTTACCGTTTCTACATGTATTCATCACTTTATACACACACCCACATATCCAGCTTAATTATATTAATTTTCAAACCGTCGTTACTTAAATATTAATTAATTCTACCACTAGATTAATAAATAACCCACAAAAACCTTTGGACACCGAATAATTACTCCGAGGCTTCAACTAGGTAATAGAGGCCACATGCGGCACCTATGGTTCAGTGTGATATTTCTGGTTGGACTTTACAATTTCAAAGAAGAAGAACTCATTTACGATTTCAAGCTCCTCCTCTCTGCACGTTACGTGGATTTGTTCTGGCTCTCGTCATACTTGTAGGATTTTCCTTTTTCTGGCATTAATATCCATGCCCTTAAATCCCAGTTCTGCCTCCCACTGTATTAGGGCTTGCTAGAGGTTATGTATAGAGTCAGTAAAGAGACTATGTCATCGGTGTACACTATTACTTGAGTACATCATGTTCCAATCAATCACTGCTATTGCTTTCCATCTCTTACAAATCTTTATTATTTCGTCCATAAAGAATAAGATATCAAACATGCCCTTTATTAACATACAACATTGAAAAGAAATATTTCAAAATTTGTTAATAAATGTTGAAACGCAGTCCGCTCTGGACCAGACTGTATATATTCATACCTGTTTTTCTGGATTACATGTTTCAACTATCTTGATGCCTGCTTTAGTATGAATTGGTTTTATGAAGTTCTCTGAATATTATAAGCGTGATTGTTTAGACAACTTTCCAATTTTAAATTTAATTAAGGCAAACAACTCTGAGTTCAAAATAGGCAACATTCCACTTATTTATGCTGTGGACTGTATTTTGATGAAGTGGTAGGTTATATGAATTGTGCAAATCGACTCACCCATTTATGGTGGCTTAGACATCTTAATACCTGAGGGCGCCCACGGTGCACCTGTTACCTCTGGATAGGTCTGTGATGTAATGTGGTAGTGATACGGGAAGCTGGCACTGATTAAATTTTATCTATCAGATCGAATATGATCTGCCCCCAAGAAGCGCCGCAACGAGACAATTGGGCACAATCGCTTTGTACAAAACAAGTGATGTTAATAAGTCAACATTTTACCATTTTACACGGACCATGTCGTATAATACTTGCCATTTGTTAGCCTCGGACCTACATGTTCTCTGAGCCTAACAATTATTATTATAAATATAAATATTATTCAACATTAAAATTTCGCCTTTTAAAAAGATTTAATCTGTAAAACCAGTACATTTCAGCCTATTTGGTTAAGGCTTTTTTTCCAACTGTTTTTAATGAAAATAATAAACAATTCACTAATTTATGTTATCAGAAATTAGTAAAAAATTTACTATTTTTTGTTACCAGACAAAGAAGACAAAGTTGTATGTAAACTGGTCTCGAGGACTATCTTCCACGAAATAAACCTGAAAATTCTTTAAACTTGGCCAGTTTGCTAATACTTAAAAACCAAAGTGCCAAATTCACCATTAAAGCTGTTGGGAATAATTTAAGAAAGCCATAGTTATATTTCAAAAAATACATGTTTTTATCTAAGAAGAAACGTAGGGTGCCATCAAAATTACTCATATATGTTGGAATTATATCTATTGGTTGTCTAAGTTATGATGTACACAGAATATATACTAAAAAAATGTTGTATTGATACTAGGTGCTAACAATTTTTATAATTTTATATAAAAATTAAAATTTTACATCAAATTTTATTTTATTATACACAAATAACTTATTAGGCCATTTATTTTACTCTGTTCAAGCCCATTTCATAACCTGCGATAAATCCGTGCCTTGTATCTACAATATCCTACTAATTCATCATTTATTTTATTTGTTTGTACCTTGTAGTTGTATTAAATTGATTTTTTTTTTTTATCTTTTCTTTCTTGATCTTATGAAGACCAATAACGTAGGTTGAACCGTAGCCAACCAATAAACATAATTCCCTCATGACTTTTTACTACAACCCCACTCAACTAAGTTATCTATAAATTAGAGCCACAGCCAAAAAATTCTATACCATATAATATTTTTTTATGTAATTTATTAAATAACCAATACAGTATTACATAAACATTTATGTAAATAATAATTATTTATAAATAATTCGCATGTAATTAATAGACATTTTAATTAATGGTAACAATCTGCTGTAAACTGTAAAAGCAGAACTTTCAAAATGATACTATTGAACTCAATGAGATAGGTTATTGTTAATATTTCAGGCTACTTAATTGAGGCTTATGTTGTTAATGAAGTTAATAAACAATTTGCTACTATCTGTTATCAGATAAAGAAGACAAAGTTGTATGTAAGCTGGTCTCGAGGAAGACAATGCTTAACGATGAGGAACTCCAGCTGGCTTACAGGAGGGAAACAATCGCCTATCAGAACATCTTACCAGCCCTTGGTGTCTCATTTATGGCTGCAAAGTTTTTCGCTTCATCATCCGGCCTCATCATCTTGCAGGATCTTGTTGATGAAGGCTTTTCAAGTCCTGACAGGGTGGCAGGTCTCTCTTCAAAACAGATGGATCTTGCGATTAAGGTTATTAATCTAACGTCTATTCTCAATTTTTCAGGATGAGCCTTCTGTTGCCAATGTTTATTAGATTATATATTTTAATTCACTTTATAGTAATAATTTATCAGGGCGTCCCAAAATTAATATAAATTTTCTAACGATCCATTTTCATTGATAATTAAGTTTGATTTTGTATTTGTAGACTGAAAATGAATAATAATAAAATTATAATATAGAAATATATTTGAAGAGAAGAATAGTTGGGGTGATCAGTAAAAAAATATAGTAAAATAAATAAGTATATTTATTTTTGTTTTTGCCGACGTTTCGGCCCAAATCATAGGCCTTCATCAGGGCTAAGAAAAAAACAGATAACAATAAGTATGAGAAACTATAAGCATTGAATAATAATAATAAAAATAAATAAAAAAATATTTAGATGAAAGGTATAGGACCAAAAAATGTAGGTAGAATAAACTGATAGTAAAATAAAGTAGGTAAAATAATAACAGTTACAGAGAACTAAGAAATAAATAATAACGGCAACAAAGTAGGGACTAATGAAATAAAGGTAATCAAAATAAGGTAACATAACAAATGAAAAATTAATTAACAACAAAAAGTAGTGGGATGTATGAGATAAAAAAAAACTCTTCAACTATAACTATCAATCCACAGAAATATATTTGAATTGATAGAATTTCTGTTTGAATTTTGGTAATTTCTCATATTTTATGTGATGAGATAAATAAATGATCATTGTTTTTATGACTTGTGGTAGTAGATAACTTCAGAATGAACAAATTATCTCGAAATAGTTATATTATAAGGGCTTGCATATCCTTGAAGACACCATATATATATATATATATAAAACAATTAATAATTAAATTTTTGATATTAATCAAAATATATAATTTTGTCTACTTTCCCTTTCCCTTGTGCCTTTCAGCGTCGAGCGCGAGTCTCATTCTACTTCCTCCACTCATTTCCATCTTCAGCCATTTGTCATCTGACTTCATGTCTTTGCTCTCATCTTTCGCAGTCATCCTGGGTCGTCCCACATATGTTCGTCCTTCAGTCTTCGCTTCCATATACTATTTTGTCTTGCAGGAATCTGGAATTCTCCATATACGTCCCAACCATCTGAGTTGTCGTTCCTCTATTTTTGCATTAAAAGAGAATATATCTTATTCGTTCCCAACAACTTCATTACATGTACAGTTTCTCTTTTTTTTTCCTACCATTCTTTAGAGGAACAAAATTTCTGCGGCGGTTGTTCTTGGTATATGCTTCCCGAAAATTGTTGAGTGTTCTGTTCCAAACAATAATGCCGGCAGGAATATTGTTTTATATACATCACCGGTTTAGTATTTCTGGTTAGTATTCAGTTTATTAATTTCCTTCATGCCGATTAAAGTATTACTGATTTGGTAGAATACCTCGTTGGTTTACCTCACTCTGTTTGATATATCTGGATCAATCCAAGTATCTCTCCTTACAAGTGTACCTAGATAATCACATGTATCCACGCATTCCATTATCATTCCATTGCAATATGATATTTAACACTTCTTCATTTCTCCTTACATGCATTACTTTACTTTTTGTTGCATTTATATCCATACCTTTACGGGTTAATATCTTTCTCCATTCCATAACTACTTTTTGTAGATTATACTGAGAATCTGCTATAAGCACTATGTCATCTGCAAATATAAATGTCTATGCCAAATAGAGAAAAGGTTCCGGTACCAAAAACATGTCCGTGGGGTTTTTATCTTGCAGATCTTAAGAATCTCATCCATAAATGTTATGAAGATGAAGGGACTTAGGCTGTCACCTTGATTACACCATTTTTAAGAAAGATCCGGACTCCTTTTCACTGATGCGGATCTCTCCCTTAGGTTCCTGATAGGCTGACTTTATAGCCTCTATCAAATTAGGGGAGACTTTCTTCCTATGTAATGTACTAAGTACTTTGGAATTACTTTTCATCCTCATAAATCTCTTTACAGAAGATATTATCGAAGACTGCCTTGAGGTCCAAGAAAGCGATGTAAATATTCTTCCATCGATCCCAAGGCTTTTCTACGATCATTCTTAGCGAGAACACATGATCCATCATATGTCTTTTAGGTCGGAAAGCAGCTTGTTCTGGTTCTAGATCGTCTTCTACGATTGTTCATAGCCTTCATTCGAGGACTCTGGTGTACAGTTTATAGACAACTGGTGAGAGACATATGGACCGATAGAACCGACTCACCCTGGTTGCCTTTTTTGTGTATCAGGATGATTATATTATATTTCCATCCCTTGGTATTATATGGATCCTTTGGAATTACTTTTCATCCCATAGTTTTTGGAAAAGAGCCTGCAGCGTATTTTCAATTTCTTCTCCTCCAAACGTGATGAATTCAGATTAGATGGTATCCTTTCTGTCGACATTTTCACCTTCGAATTGGATATTGCTTCAACAATCTAATCTTATTGAATGCAATCATCCATGTTCTCTACTAATTCTTCGGGTTTATTCTTCTTAATCCTGGGTGTACTACAGTTGGCGCTTTGGATTCAGAAAACTTCGTATTTTTTCCAAACTTCCATTATCTTCTCATCTTTTGTAGCAACGCCTCCCATAGGATCCTTTACATTCCTAATAGGTTTCGCATTTCTACCACGAAGTGCCTTTACAGTACTCCAGAATTTTGTTTTTTTTGTCTTGGTAACTATCTTTAAACAAAGCCTTCCCATGATTTTTTCTTGGCATTCTTTATCACCATCTTTACATGATTCCTACACCTTACATATTCATCCATCTCCGCAAGGTTCTTCAAGCTTATATATTTCTTCTGTATTTTCTTCTTTTTATTCACTGCTTCTCTCAACTCTTCATTCCACCAGCTTGTCTTCTTTATATGCGGGCCAATCGTCTTTACTCAACAGATCTGTCTTGCCGTATTTATTGCACAGGTTTTCAAAAGGTGTCAGTATTGATCTAATGCTAATTCTGAATTTATATTGGACCACCTTTCGTCCAAGATCTACCTATATTGCTCCTTCTTCTCATCCTGTTCATACCTTTTAGCTCTTGGCTTTCTTTTTGTTATTAATTTTGTATCAGCCACTACTAGTCTATGGTGGGTACTCAGTTTTGTACTTTGTACATCAGTAAAATATCTTTTTAGACCTCGTTCAAAGATAAAAATCTATGATGCTCAAGCATTTCTTCTTTCACCTACAGATATCAACTTGTGGATTCGTTTGTTTTTAATCAGTTGATTATTGTCAACGCAGAAGTTTATTAGTCTTTGTCCACTGTCATTCGTGGCCAGTTCTCCACCGAATGGACCGTTTGAGCCGTATCTTCCTGTCCTTACATTAAGGACTTCTGTTATTAATACGCTTTTACTTCTCGCTGAATGCTCTTTGGTGAACTCTATAGAACTGTTCCTTATCTAACAGTGATGATCTTTCAATAGAATATATATCTGAATTATCGTTACCTTGCCCACTGGTAGTTCAAGTTCAGCGCAGATAATTCTTGAGTCCATTGTTTCCCAATGTTCAACCTTAATGTAGATTTGCTAAACGCTATTCTTACACCTTGCTTCGCTCTCTTTCTCACGTCAGCAGTAAATGAGCATAAGTTCATCATTCAGTGCTCTAGTCCCTCTTCCTTTTCTTTTAACCTCACTAATTCCCATTAAATCCATTCTGTACTTTTGAATAATTTCCTGTGAGCGTTCCAATGTTCTACATAGCCATTCGTATATCCTTGTCCTTGCCGTGTTTTTTTTTTCGTTAAATCCACGGCTCGTTGTTTTACTTTGAATCATTTGTACACCATACGGGTGATTAGTCCAGTTCTGGCGGCCCCGTTACCTTGGTGTAACTGGCCCAGTGAAGTCCCTTGCAGAAGGGTCGGGTGTAAGAATATGGTAAGGATAAATTTAGCTAGGAAGGATATTTGCTATAGGTTAGGTTCCCCCATAATATAGTGGGAGTTGAAAGAGTTCGTGTGGGCAGGGTTGCTAAGTCCCTAAAGTAAATCTGTCTAAACCGGGACCGTAAAGAGTATCTACCCGCTACCCTATAAAATATATCAAGGAACAAAAACAACACAATATAAACACATAGAATATTAATAATAACAATATATTAATTAATTCATAATACTAAAAAATAATTCGTAATGCTTGCAGTGTTTCATAGATTTTTCTCTCGAGGCGCTAATAGCTTCTCTGGTCGTTTCAACTAGATCTGTGCCATTAGGATGTGGGGGGGGGGGGGAGGGGAGAGAGAGCAGAAGTGAATCCAGGATTGAATTTTTTTTTTGTAATAATGGTAATTACTCTAAAAGAAAAAAGATTTAAAAAATCCTTGTATTTAGAATATTGAATGGAAGATTTCAACTTACTATTGACAATTCCTACCTACAATCTACAAGACAATCCTCAAACCTATTTGAACCTACGGACTAGAACTGTGGGGAACAACAAAACATTCTAACATAAAACTATCTAATCCTTTCAGTCCAAACTCCTTTGAACAATAGTCGATGCTCTCTTCTATGAAACACATAAAACCCTTCACTAAGACATGAATATCCCATTTGTCTGAGATCTTATTGCAGAAAAATTCTCCAAATTTCACCAAAACCTTTGATATCATCCAAAACCTCTTGCGCAAGCCTTATCTACCTTCCACCCATATGTATCCTTCTCGAGGGTTGAAGCGGAAGTGGCCCCGAGACTTTTTGTAAATAAGCATATATCGGAGTTTCGGCAACTGCAAGAGCCTCCACTCAAGTAATATATACCTGTGACTACAGTTCCTTTGCTCAGCCTCTATTGGTCATTAATACCAGTGGCGCGGCTAAGAGAGAGGCACTGGGATCTCCTAGAGTCCTGCTTTCCTTCCATATGTGGTGTAGGGAGGGGGGAAGACTCATCTCGGAGTTTTCCTGAATGATTGTTTGTAAAAATGTATTAAAGTCACTATTTCTATTAGTTTAAGTTTCTTTTTCTTTTTTTTTTTATAATTATAAATTGATTTTTAATGTTATTATTTTGCTGTTGTTTCATTTATTTGATTTTTATTTATTGTACTTGTGGTGGGAATGAATTCCTGCATCACTATAATGTCCCTAGTTGTGACAAAATGTAATATAATTGTAAATGTAATATATAAAAGAAATATAAAAAAAACTTCGAAAAATTGGATGAACCCGATTCAGCTCAGGATTTCCACAAAGTCATCCGAACTTTTCTTTTGGTTTTTTTAGTAAAAATATTTTGTTTACAGAAATCTATTTAACTTCTATCTATATGCCTTGTATTCACATGTAGCAGCTTCTATGATAATTCTTGAAAACTAAAATATGGTTTCATTATTCTGGAAAGACAATATCTCTTGCGGGGTGGACGGGGACTCCTGCTTCTGCCAGCCAAGACGCGGACCCTAATGGTATCGATCCATCGTGAGAGTGAACGTCCCCTGGATACCCCACGTCGATAATGGGACGTAGCCGCTCTTGGGGACTTCTCCTCATTATTGTCCCCTCCAACTTTTTCCTTTTTATTTCTTCACTCAGGGAGGGTTCGTCGGGAAGTATACTTCATTCTCTATCCTTGATTTTCTTTTAAATGACAGTTTTAATAATGAAGCACCAAATATCCGATACTGAATACATATTTGCAGTAATACTGAAGCATATAAAATGTAAAAAACAAAATTATTCAATTTGAATTAAAATTTGTACAAAGGTTTCTATATAGTTATACAGGGTGTCAACTAAGTAGAGACAACTATTTAAATGAGTGATAGCAGACATCAAGTGCTACTAAAAGGTTTATATAAACAATGGTCCGATTTTCTACAGAAAAGTTGGAAATTAAAGTTTTATGTTTTTTCAAGTTACGTTTTTTTTAATAGGAAGCAATATAAATATTTTAACAGCATTAAATAAATAATTAAATTAAATAAATTAAAAAAGCAATATATGTAATTGAAGTAATTAACAATTGCTTCACATTAAACTATATAAAATTTACTTCAATAATATAAACTAACATTTAACAATAAGTTTTATTATTATTTATATTTAAAAAAAAATTATTTATTGTTTTTATTGATATAGTGTATGTGTTTTGTCGGAATTTTATACTTTATATAATTGTTAATAATTGGCGTTATTTTAACTGTCTGACTTTTTACCAAATATGCTTATAAGGCATTCTTGTAGTAATATTTGTAATGTGGTACATAAATGAAAAAATTATTAGTAATACCATAACAACAATAATATTTGTTATACAAAGATAGACTCTATTTGTATGGGGTTCTTCCCTAACAGCAAATAAAGATTAAATAAATAAAATATAAAATATTAGAATTTTTAGAATATTTGAAAATGACATTAAATATGAAAAGTTATAAAACACCTTGTTAAAAAGATTTATTGTAAATAAAATCAAATCTGTGAGAGTAATGTGGTATTTTTGTAAAGCATTAACCGTTCATCTATTTAATTTAATTATTAATTTTGTTTTAAAATTTTTATATTGAAATTATCTAAAAATTTGTTAACGACAACTGTAATTAATAACACCATCGATCAACATGTGCTTACAGGGTCATATACTCTCACAGCATGGAGTAAATTTAACGAGGTTACTGTCTGAGAGCTATGAAATAAAAAATACTCAATAATTTTAAAATAGCTGACCCAAGCTTTTAATTCTTAATGAAATTTTTTTTTGTGAACTAAAAATAAAATAGATGTTTTACTGTCAGAAAATAACTATTAGGGATTGGCGGACCTCCACGCAGGCAGCTTGATTTTACGCGACGGGAAGCCGAAGGAATGGGAAAGTATGACCGCTCAACTCAAGGGTACGTGGCAGGACGTCGGCCAGTTCAGTTCTTGGCTCGAAACATCCATCATGACCGCAATAGAAGAACTGGATGAATTAGGGGAAGAAAAGATATCGAAGATGTTGTCATCAAGTTCAGCAGTTCCGCTAGATTGCTCAAACGATTCTTTTTGGGTATACACATAGATATTTCACATATTATTATTTTGTTCTTTTTATTCAGGTGCTATATAAAATGAATACATATTTCACAGGTTATCTGCCATGGGGATTACTGGTCAAATAATCTTATGTTTAGAAATGAAGATACCTTGAGGATTATAGATTTTCAAAACATGTGTTGTGGGCCTATTTATAAAGATCTTTTGAATCTTCTATCCACAAGTTTGAGAATTGGTAATTTTTTTTTTATTATTTTTTATCAATAATAAATAACGTCCTTAATGTACCATATGTTTCCGATTTGACCCAATCCAGATACCTATCCTTCCATGATAAACTTCAGAACCATCCGAACCCTCTAGTTTCTAACCTTGCTTCCTCTTCAATCCCAGATAAAAAACCAAGGCGTCTGAAAAGATGGCTTCGTGATCTCCTTTTGTAGATATATTATTAGAATGTTAGCAGCGGGTAGTTCCTCAAAAAGCGTTTTCGTGTCATTATATTCCTATGTGGACATTTACTAGGTGTATTTATATTCTAATACAGTTGTAAATATCATGAATAAATAACTGAACTTTTTTTTATCATGAAAATACATTTGGTATCTGAGCTGATGTAAATAGGATCCAGCACAATGTAAATATGATACACTAAACTTTTTCTTGCCTGAAATTTGGCAGAAACAGAAATTTAATCCATCCTTTCTAGGGTCATTCGATCTTTTAGATAAACATCACATATTAACTTAAAAAAAAACAACAGAATATAACAGACTGTTATAGTAATGTTCATAAAACCATTAGAAAATGACATTTTCTGTAATTAAATTTCGATTTAATAAAAAACGAAACATTTCTTTTTTGACTGACCACCCCAACTATTCTTCTCTTCATTATCCACGACAGTCAACCATTTACCAATTATACATTTTCTATTCATATTTTTTATGTTTGGTGCCATATTATTATTTATTCTTTAAATAATTTTTGGCCAATGTTCACCGAAAATTCGTTAATGTCCTATGGTTGTTATTAATGTTCTATTAATAATTATAATTTTTACAATTCATATTTGAAAATGGCTCATGAAGGCGGAACGTCGCACATTGGGTCAAGAGTACGGCTTTGTTGTGCAACAGGATAAAGGATAAAATTTAAATTTGGAAGATTTATTGCATTATTAACAAAATAATATTGTTTTACCGTTATGACTAGCAATTTTTAACTTAATTTTGGCCTTATATACATAATATGAGATAATAGTTAAAGGAAGGAAAATCATCTTATTTATGTTTATTTTTCATTTCATCTTAATGGTTTGTAGTTAGCAGAATCAGGCATTTCTAGTGAGCCCTAAGAAAGTAAAAACATTGTTTATTAAAAGTATATAAAATTAATACGACGCACAGTGGGCTGTCCAAGTCTAACAGAACAAAAGTCAAAATATTGATTATGAATATTTTTTTGGAAAATGGCGTTAAACGTTTGTTTATAGATTGGAGTAATTACAAACATAAGAATTAGTCGAAACAAAGGCAATTAATATAGGCAAAATTGACGGCAAACATCGAACATTGAGAGCAAGATTTAATAATAAAGCCTAAAGCCTATGTCCTTGCTCACGCACTCTGTACCTCCTTTATTAACGACTAAGGTACAATCAAACCTATTCTAACCAGAGTGAGAAGGTCAAGATTCTTTCCGTGTAACTGCGAGGAAATAAATTACAACCGCACAGGCCGGATTCGAACCAGCGTCACTAGACTGGAGAATATTAAAATTTACGCCTAATTACATTCAGCCATTACGACCTGTAATAAACATAACGTATACCACGGCAAGCCATGAAAGATCTTTCGTTGAGCGCTTAGTGAGAAATATTCCTATACCGGAGGTTATAACAGGGTTCCAATAAACTGTAAATAAACGATTTTTAAATGCTCTATGTGTCCCAAGGAAGGTCTGACCACAAATTCCATTAATATCTGGTGTATTTATATATCTTGTTTCTTTATCAAACTTTTTATAGAAAAAGGAATGCAGACATAACAGAATAAATAAATGATCTGCCAAAGTTTTACTCGAACATTTTATCTTCAGGTGATTTACTGATAATGGTATTACAAAGGCAGTTATCAATATAACAAATGTATTCAGGGCTATTTGGAACTTTTATTGCAGTTGAACTACAGGCATCACTCCAATATATTACTAGCAATAAATTACTGTAATAAAAATGAAAGAACAACTACCGTGAACCGTTTCAATTTATTTTTAGTAGATAAGAAAGATTACCGACATTTGAATGGAAAAACCTGATGGAGAGTTTCCCTTTGACTAAGAGGTATTTGATATGCGTGGTGAATGTCAGCCTCCTCTCCAATAGCACTATGCATTCTCAGGTGCATAGTCCTAATGGAAGAACACCATCGTATTATTTACCATTCCATCTTTATTTATGGTCGGTCGTCCTTTTGTGAAAATATCTTCTTGAGATTTGCAGGGTGAAGATGAATCACGATTTATTCAGCCTTTATACTCAATTCCATTCATATTTTATTATTATTCCTGAGGCCACAACCACACCAGCATACGACTGGTGACGAATCCAAGTCACTTGATAAAACACCCTAGATATCAATAGATGAGATTAGTAAACGAATCAAACAGGATATAAAGATCAACTACGCCGTCATCTGATAAATTTTCTTATAGACACTTCAAAATTCAAAACCATAAATTTTATCTGGGTATCAGACCATGAAAGTATAGAGGGCAATATTCTTACTAGCACTGCTATCAAAGAAGCGTGTACTCTCTTTCCAGTACCTCGACTTTCGGTCACTTTGCCAGACTTCAAGCTATTTGTGTAAAAAATAATAAAAAATAAATGAAACGAAAATTGGCTCCGGGAAGATAGAGCTAATAAACTAACATCAATTAGAGGGACAGCAAATCCCGGTTAGTATTTATGCTTTGTAAAATGTATCAAAAGAATGGTGCCTCTAGGCAATGAAGCGGTACACGGCACTATAAAAAAAAAAAAAAAAAAAAAAAAAAACCTGTACCACTACAACCCATGAAGGATCTGGGGTTCAGTACTATTTAGGGAAAGCACTGTTTCTAGGTCAACGGTTGTGCAAGGAGATGATTTGACCGAGATCACGCTCAACCGCCAGGTTTTCCCCCTTAATTAATTATTCAATTAAGGGTACCCACTTTATAGAGGCTGGGTGTGCCCCAGGAGGGACTTTCTGATCCAAGGTCGCCCCACGGCCAATGAAACAGATAAATAAATTTTCTGCCATGAGCCGGGGTTCGAACTCGGGACCTTTGCATTGGAAGCTCAGTGCCCTACCACTGAGCTACCCCGCTCCCACTATAATGTTAAATAAATATAATGTATAATGGCACTATAATGTTAAATAAATAAATAAAATAAAATATGATTACATAGTGACATAGAAATAGTGATTAGTATCCTAGCTTATCGCACTATTTGTGGCTCTGATCTTACAGTGCCAACACTCTCTCTGAGAATCCTCTATTTCAAGGAGATGGGGAAACGATAAGGGGATCTGACAGGGACCCTCATTACCCTCCTGTTAAGATTAAACAAATTAAGCTAATGTAGGGTAAATAATAAATTAGGGCTCACTCTTAAGGATTTCATGCTGTTTTTATTAAATACGAATTTTGTTTATATATTTAAAAATTAAGTGGGTTGTAAACAACAATACAATTTACATACATAATACTCCTTATCAGTCACTCTGAGCTACATGACCCGCCTGTCTTAACCTCCTTGCCTTCACATCATGAGATATTGAGAAATTACGTAATATAAAAAGGCAAATTTATGTTAATATAACATACTATATTTTAGTATCAGTTCAAAATAAACAAAAAAAAAAGTTTTGGATAATCTATGTTTTGTACACGGTGGTTCCAGATATGGATATTTCATAGATCTATCTCCGTGGAATTACAACCCGAGGTAGGTCTTGCCTTCCAATGAACCTCCGCCATTATGCTATGTCTAGTTATACTACCATTCAGTCCTCAACTCTAAGAGGCTTCTTGCGAACGCTGCACCGGCAGCGGTCCACTATATCAGCCACCTTAGTCTTGGCTTGTCTAATCTTTATCGATGGAGGACTTCCTCCAATACTCTCCTCAATAAGCTTCTTCATTTATCATGACAACGATACTAGCTCAACTAAGCCTCTCAATAACTCTAACTACATCTATCTCTCAGTAAACATCTTGGAGTTCTATATCTTTCTATTTTTCGACAACTCTCATTGGAACAAAAATGCGCCGAAATATTTTCCTTTCAAGTGGCATTGAATATTTTTTTTTTGCTAACCAAGACGGTCGAGGTCAGTGAGGCCTAATGAGAAAATTACAGAGGGTCAGTTTTGTTCGTTTTCTGTGAAGCCTATTGTGAGAGCCTACGCCAATTGGCTTCATCCAGTCGCTTTCTAATGTTTGCCAACTAGGAATCCGAGATCAGTGAACTTCGCTACCATCTGAAACATGTAATTGCTAAAACTAAACACGGACTCTCTGTGCACCAAAATCTGTGCACGTATATTTAGTCTCCGTTTCATTTATGAAAAACCTAATGGATAAAGCCGACCTAAGGTTTAGGATGGTAACCTCAAGTGCTAGTCGAGAGTTGAGACCTCGCCTCGATTTTATATTATCAATACAGCCAAGCAACTGAACCATACAGGCAAAAATTGTTCCGCGTGTCTGAATTCCCTGGTACCTCACCACATTTCCCAAGTTAAAAAGGAGATATACCAATCCATTTCCTTGCCTTTATCCCTTTTCAGACGAGAACTCAGCAGAATATGGGGGCTCTACAGTTTTTTTTTTTTTTTATTATTTATTTTCCTTTTTTTTCAAAATAAATTTACGATTTTTTTTTTTAGGTGATGACGTTCATACCTACTGTGCTACATACTACCAACGGCTTATTGTAGGTATTGATAAACTGTTTCGTTTTCCGTCTTATTCAGAATTCATGGAGCACTTGCGGGAAGGACTTGATTATGGCTTTCGGATGGGACTATTGTACCTCGGAGGCAGAGTTCTTCCAACGGATGGACTTGACGAAATTGACAGCAGTGTTAAATGTAACCAATTTCCAGGATATAGGGAACACTTATTGCATTTGATAGATATCTACAAAGTTCTAGGTTTATTCTGATTTTAGATTAAATATTGAACGTGTGAACTATTTATTAATAATTTAATTGTACTTCATTTGCTAGTATATTTCGCTATTAGAAATGAGATTGTTTACTTGTTAAATTAACACATATATTTTTGATATTTAGTGAACTGCATTCAACTGAATCGTTCATTTAAATAATCATTATCAAATACTCATAACCAGTAATTAATTATTGAAGACTAATAAATAGTAATTATCGTTATAAATATATTTATAAGAAATATTTCAATACATAATGGATGGAAGTTTATGTTTTTTTATTAATAGAATCATCTAACCATTTTCGAAAAACAAATAGTAAAGATTAACTCGAATTATTATGACAACTTCATATAAACAGAGTATGTTTTTTTTTATTTTTAGAAATAATGATTTATTTACAAACATTACTTCATAATAATGATTCAGTAAGGAGGTAGAAATCTATTGGTAGTAGGATAGAGTAATAAATAGATTTCTAATAGGTTTCACATCGATTTATGTCTGTAATTATGCACTAAAATGCTCTTATCAGAGTTTTCTTAGCAATTAAGTAAGAAAAAAAATAACGAAAAAATTGTGTCAAAAACTGAAAGGGACAGTGGCTTCTGGGTCCGAAATTATTCATTAATTAAGTAAAAATGTTGAAATAACTCTAAAAGGATGATTTTTTAAAACCTTTTTACCGTGATCTAGTATTAGTGTAAGTGCAAAAAAAAAGTACATATAGGGGTCACAATAAGTATTCTACACTGTTACTTTCTTGGACTTTGTCTTTTCCTTGGAGCTATAATATAATATAAATTGTTATCACATTTCATTCAAATTTATTCTCTCAATAACATTAACTTTGGAATTGAAATTCATCATGAGAAACATTTTTAAAATAACCATTTCTTGTACATTCGATGTCACCAGCTATTCGGCTTCAAGAAGATATAAAACTTTTCGAGAAAATGAAATACGATTTTACCGTTTCGGTCCACTGCGCGGTGGTTCGAGTCCAGCAGTAACAAATATCTTTTTTATTCTCTTATATTAGCCAACTTTGAAGTTGGAACACCTTCCTTGGAGATTTGGAAATTTGTAACTCAACCTTCGATTTATTACTAGTTTTTTAATAGTGAAATGAAATATATTTCATGAGGAATTTAAGGTTCAGCTTGTAAATATACAACCATATTACGGCGACAGTTATGAGAGTTTACTGTTCTTATATTCATGAAAAATACATATTTGTAGTGAAATTTCTTCAGAAAATAATTTTCAATATATAAAGTGGTAAAACGTAAAAGCACAACTATTGATATACTATAACTAAATTAATAATAATAATAATAAAAAGCTTAGTGAACCCGAAGATTCGATGCAAGTCACTCTCCTCAGGTATCTCATTTCTGCAGCTGTTACTCGGCTCCAGTGCTTGTCCAGTGGGACCCAGCTTTCGTTTCCATAGAGAAGAGTAGGTAAGTATATTGACTTGAAAATGTGCAGCTTCACGTTTTTGTCCACTTCTCTCTTTGCAGCAATTATGTTGAATAGTTGGTAGTAGACATTATTTGCCTTTTTGATCCGGTTGGAAACCTCTCATCAATCATTCCATTCCTGCTGATGACTGTACCTAGGTAGGTATATTCCTCAGTCTTCTGTAGGATTTCTCCTCTGCATCGGATCTCCACATTTTCTTAATTTCGTCGTATACACATTACCTTTCTCTTATTTGCATTAAGCATCATTCCCTTTCTATCCAGCTCAGCTTCCCACTCTATGATTGCTTGCTGCAGATTTTCTTTTGCATCTGTTATGAGTACAATGTCATCTGCAAAAACCATAGCCTGAGCAAGGATTGTCCTCATATTCCACTTCCAACAACTGTCCGTGCTGCCCTCCTCTTGCATATTTTTAAAATTTCATCCATAAATATGATGAACAGAAGAGGGCAAAGGCTGTTTCTTTATTTTAATCCTTTTTTCATTTCCAAAGGTTCGGATTATTTTCCATTTGTTCTTATTGAGCCCTTTTTGTTGCAATACGTGGATTTTATAGCACTATTAGTGCATTGGGTACATTTTTTGCGACTAGAGCTGCCCATATTTCTTGCCTAGGGACCTAATCAAATGCCGCCTTGATATCAAGAAAAGCTAGAAACATGCTCTTCCCTCGTTCCACATGCCTTTTTAATAATAGTCCTGAGGGAGAATACGTGGTCCTGGGTCTGGCGGTGCGGTCTGAATGCTGTCTGTTCTTCTTCGAGGTTTCCTTCTATGATTTCTCTCAACTTTCGTTCCAGTTCTGCGCATGCGCTTGATTTGAATACCCACATTTCACGTCGTGTCCCACAGTTTTACTATTTTTTAGTAGAATAAGTGCTCAGTTTTACTTTTTAAAAAAAAAAACTAGTTAGCAGACATCAAAACAACAACAATGGACTAACACCACAGTGAGTAGTGTTGTTATTTACTGTGTACTATTACAGACAGTGAATTTAGTGATTTAGCGTCTATAGGCTTAATCTCTATAGCCATAACAGCTGACGGCTCCCCTCTCCAGTTGTGGCACTGCCACGTAACTGGCTGGTTCTCAGCCGGTGGTTCATCCATTGTAATAACACGCAGACGTAGTTTTATTTATTTATTTTTTTTTCCCTTTCTTTTTTTTTTTTATATGCGATATTACCACCAAGTAATGTCAACTAAGAGGTCCCATTCAGTTGGCTCTACCCCACGTAATTCACCGCCTAAACAGAAAACACGTCGTAGTAAGCGATTAACACCCCCGGAACTCCTCCAGCGAACACTCAAGTATCTGTGTCTCAACCACTGCCAAGTACGTCTTCACAAGAAATGGAATCTCCATTTTTTACACCTAATCCATACCAGGTGCTTGAAAATGACAGGGAAGAAATGGAAGATGCACCTATACCTCGAGAACCACGCCCACCTCCTATCTTTGTCAAAAATTTGAGAAATTTCCAGTTGTTGTGTACTCAACTTAATAAAATCTGCCCAGGTAGCTATACATGCCTAAACAGAATAAATGATACAAAAATAATACCGGCCACACCTGAAGCGTACCGAAAAATCGTAAAATATTTAACAGACACAAATGCGGACTTTCACACATACCAGTTGAAACAGGAAAGAGCACTACGAGTTGTAATAAGAAATTTACACTCCTCAACCCCAATAGAAGTGATTAAAGAAGAGTTAACGGCGTTAGGGTTCAAAATACGTCAGATAACCAATGTTTTAAAAGAAAATAAAGAACAACCAGGTGTAAAGAATAAAATCCCATTGCCCTTATTTTTCGTCGATCTAGAGCCATCGCCTGGGATCGAAAAAATATACGATGTGAATAGAATTTTCTACACCAGCGTAAAGGTCGAAAAACCGTACCCAAAAAGAGAGTTCATCCAGTGCCATAATTGCCAAGCATATGGCCACACCAAGTCTTATTGCCACCACTTACCACGCTGCGTGAAATGTGGTAAAACACACAAGTCTGGCGAGTGTAATAAACCAATTACAGAACCAGCAGTCTGTGCCCTATGCCTGGAAGGCCATCCAGCCAACTACAAAGGCTGCCAAATTTATAAAAATCTTAAAGCGAGATATATGAAACCCAGGGACCCTGATGATACACCTAAACCAAGAAGAGGACCCGCTAAAATTGTGAACTCTAAGGTTTCTTTTGCCAAGCTACTTGGGGGTAGAGACCCGACTAATGTATGTGAGGCCCTGCCGCAAGAACAAACTCAACCCCAATCTCAATATCCTATCCCACCTAATGTACCTAATCAACAACAACCTCACCAACATCAAACCCAATATGTTCCTCCACCGCCTAATGCTACAGATCTAACCAGCTTATTGACATCCTTTCTTTCAGAATTTAAATCCCTTGTTACCCCACTGATATCACTTCTCACTAACCTAGTATCTCACCTTATCCCTCCTTTAAAAAATCCTTAAATGACTTCCATCAAACCCATATCCATTCTCCTTTGGAATGCGAATGGTGTTAGAAATCACATACACGAACTAACAGCCTTACTACAAGACAAGAACGTAGACGTAGCCCTAATAACGGAAACTCGACTGACTAAAAAACAGCTCCTAAAAATACCACAATACATAACTTACCGTACCGACCATCCTGACGGTAGAGCACATGCCGGTACTGCAGTCATTGTGCACCAATCCCTCTCCCATCACCTACTCCCACTGCCTACACACGATTTCCTACAATCCACCGCAGTCGTAATCAAAACCTTCTCCTTTCCTATTACCGTTGCATCAGCGTATTGCCCTCCAAACCAATCCATCTCCAATATCCAATTTAGTTCCTTCCTCATTTCCTTAGGACATCATTTCATCTTGGGTGCAGACTTAAACGCCAAGCATCAACAATGGGGTTCAAGAACCACGAATTCTCGTGGTCGAACATTGCTGTCTGTACTCAATTCCCAAAATTTTACCCTTCTTCCACCCAACTCACCTACCTACTGGCCCACTGATCCTAACCGTAATCCCGATATCCTCGATTTCTTTATCCATAATGGTTTAGGTGCTCTCAACCATTCCGTTGCCCGTCTTGACGAGCTTTCCTCAGACCACAGCCCATTAATACTCCAAGTATCACTAGCTCCTATTCCTAAACCCTCTCCTCCGTCCTTCATCAGAGGCCCAGTTAACTGGAAACTCTTTCATCAAATCCTCTCCGATAAAATTGACCTCAGAGTAACCCTGAAAACCTCTGAAGACCTGGACAATGCAGTACATTCCTTCACTACCAAAATTCAAGAAGCAGTCTGGACTGCTTCCTCCCCTGATCACTCCTCAAAAATCCTTAAGAAACATAATTTACCTCAACACCTCCTTGACCTAATCCACATAAAACGCCGTGCCAGATTATTATGGCAACGTACCAGACATCCAGCCGACCGCCACTCCTACAATTATCACTGTAAAAAATTAAAAAAAGAATTAGCCCCTTCAGATCCCAATCATTCAATTCCTACCTCACCACACTCTCTGCTCATGATAATTCCCTTTGGAATATCACCAGAAAAATCCTCAAATCCCATCATATTTCCCACCCTCTTCGACGAGATGATGGCTCCTGGGCAGCATCTGATGAAGATAAAGCCGAGGAATTTGCCAAACACCTTTCCTATACTTTCGCTCCTCATCCAGAATCCCATCCCAGCCACACAGTAAAAGTAGAAGAATCCCTCTCAATACCTATCCCACTCTCCTTACCACCTAAAGCTGTTAATCCCTCTGAGGTCAAATACCTTTTACGGAAAATCACACCTCGCAAATCTCCTGGATATGACCTTCTAACCCCACAGATCCTTCGACAACTTCCATCTAAAGCCATCATATTTCTTACATATATATACAATTGCATCCTACGAACTACCCACTTCCCTCTTTTATGGAAACATTCCACCATCGTCCTCTTCTTGAAACCAGGCAAACCTTCCAACAATACAGCATCCTATAGACCAATTAGCCTACTCCCAATCCTCTCAAAAATTTTTGAAAAGATCCTACTGAAACGAATCCTACCTATAATTGAATCCTACAACCTTCGTAATCATCAATTCGGATTTCGTTCCCAACATTCCACTGTCCAGCAAGGACTCCGAGTTGTTGACCATATATCCTCAACCCTAGAAAGCAAGCAGTATTGCTCGGGTGCATTTCTGGACATAGCGCAAGCTTTTGACCGGGTATGGCACGCCGGATTACTCTTCAAGCTTAAAATCCATCTACCACAGTCCTTATACCTAGTACTCCGATCCTATCTTTCCGACCGCTCCTTCCGAGTTCGCTGTGGCACCGAATTCTCCGACTGTTACTCAATTGAGGCTGGCGTTCCTCAAGGCAGCGTCTTGGGCCCCATCCTTTACATTCTCTTTACCGCTGATATTCCTGTCCATCCCGATACCCTCCTGGCAACTTTCGCTGATGACACTGCTATCCTTTCTTCCAACTCAGATCCTGAAACAGTGTCCGCAAACTTACAAAGGCACCTCTTCCTGATTGAACACTGGTGTAAGAAATGGCGCATTAAGGTAAACGAATCTAAATGTAAACACATTACCTTCACCCTTCGGCGTAATACCTGCCCACCAGTTTATTTCAACTCCATCCAGCTTCCTTTCTCAGATACAGTCCGGTATCTTGGCTTTCTCTTAGACAGACGACTAACATGGAATCCACATACTCGACTTAAAAGACAGGAACTTAACAGACGATATGGCCAGCTATATAGACTACTGAATAGAAAATCTAAACTTTCTGGTGAAAACAAATTACTGATCTACAAGACAATACTGAAACCCATCTGGACTTACGGACTAGAACTATGGGGAACAGCCAAATTTTCTAACATCAAACGCATTCAATCCTTTCAGTCTAAAGTCCTCCGTACAATAGTCAATGCTCCCTTCTATGTAACCAATAAAACCCTACATCATGACCTTAATATCCCATTTATTCTTGATCTTATCCCAGCCAAATTTTCCAAATTTCACCAGAACCTTTCTCATCACCCAAATCCCGTTGTACAATCCCTATCAAGCACCACCCATCCCTACAATCCCCTTCGTAGGTTAAAGCGGCAGTGGCCACGAGACCTTTTGTAAATATGGATATTTTGGAGTTCTAGCAATGGCCAGATTCTCCACTCAAGTCATGAGTGTCTGTGGCTGTAGCGCTCTTAGTCATCCTCCGCTGGTTTAAAATACCAGTGAAGTGGCTGAGGGAGAAGCGTAGGGATCTCCTAAGCCTCCCTTTTCCCTCCACATGTGGAGGGAACAGGATTGGTTCGGAGATCACCTGGCAAATTGTAAATAATGTATGTTTTATATAAGGTGTTGTTTTACTTTTATTTCTATTTTTATTTACTTATGTGTATATATATTTTTTTTTCTTTACTCTTTTGTTCTTTCTTCTTATTCTTTTGTTATTACTTTATTTATTTATATTTTTGTATATACGGTATGAATGCAATCTCTGAACTCTATTATAAGTGTCCTTAACTGTGACAAATTGTAATATTTCTGAATAAAGTGTTTTTTAATAAAAAAAAAACTTTCGTTCAAGGATGGATGTGTAGAGCTTGTAAACCACTT
This sequence comes from Nezara viridula, assembly GCA_928085145.1. Classification (NCBI taxonomy): domain Eukaryota; kingdom Metazoa; phylum Arthropoda; class Insecta; order Hemiptera; family Pentatomidae; genus Nezara; species Nezara viridula. The sequence goes on along the minus strand of OV725078.1, from coordinate 183,313,704 downwards.
GGCAGAGACATATGGGTCTGTAATTGTTGCAGTCACTAGAGCTTCCTTTCTTGTGTATAGGAATGAGGATATTAAACTCCCACTCCTTCGGCACAGTTTTTTTAGAAAAAGCTACTTGAATGAGGTTCTGCAGGTGCTTCTGCAGTTCTGGTCCTCAAAAATTTAATTAACTCTGGGACAATACCATCCCTCCCTGATGATTTTCCGGTCTTTGGCTTTTCTATAGCCCCTTCTGTGGAATGTGTTCTCTTCCCAGATTATATCATCGTGATCCCCTTCTGTTTATAACTTATCCGCAGCTGTTTCCTCCCATTCATTGGAAAACACTTCAGCATAATGGCGGTTCCATCTCTTCAAGATTTCTTCATCTCTAATCACCAGTAGTCCTCCTGCATCCTTTATATTCCTTATGGGCTTATTTATCTTATCTTTCAATGCCTTGATAGTTTTCCAAAAGGTTTTTATGTTTTATTTATAGTTATTTTGGAGGCTCTGACCAAATTCCTCCCAACTTTTCTTCTTTGCCTATCCTACTACATTTTTGGATTCATTTCTTCTCCTGGCATTGAGTTCCCAGTCCGCTGCATTTTGGTTTTACAGTATGGTTTCCATGCCAGAGTTTTCCTTGCAATTGCAGCTTTAACTTTCTAATTCCACCACTTTGTTCTTTTTGCTTTAGCGGAGATCGTTGCAGTTCCACATATGGTTTCCGCTGTCTTCAGGACAGCTTTTTTCATTTTTGCCCATTTGCTGTCCATATTTCAATTCACTGTGCAATTCTAGAGTTTCTGAGTCAGGAGTTTGGCATACTCTATTTTCTTCCCTGGTCTATTTAACTTTGAAATATCTATTTTCTTCTTAAAATTTTTCCTATGTTGAAGGATTTGAGGGTCTCCAATCAAGAGATAATGGTCTGATCCTATTTCTGCCCCTCTTATGACTTTTACATCTCTAAAATATCTACTGACGTTTCTGCTGTATATAAAATAATCTATAATGCTATTTTCATTTCTTTCCTCAGCAGAAAACGTGATCTTATGGACTAGTTTATGTGAAAACATGGAGTTCCCGATTAGGAGATCATGATCTATACAGAGTTCTATCAGCCTCTGACCATTTCTATTCCTGGTATGCTCACTTCCATCTAGTCCCATTACTCCGTGTGCTCTAGCATGGTCCCTTCCAGTCCTTGCGTTTGTGTCACCCATTATAATAATGGCTCTATTTTGATCTCTTATGATTTCTCTTTCTGGATCTGCATAGAATTGTTCCCTACCTAGAACATTGGCATCCTTGGTTGGGGCGTACACTTGCACAACTCTTACTCCTCCTATTGATAGTTCCATGTTCGCCCCTATTATTCTTGAAAAGATTGGCTCCCAGTCTTCTACTTTGGCAAACAGCCTTTCAATCATTATCATGCCAAGTTCCTCCTTGGCCCTCAGTCCAGCCGTCACTCCTTAGTAAATAAGGACATAGCCTTTGTCGATTCTTACTTCTCCTTGTCCTTTCCTCCTTACTTAGCCAACTCCCAGTATGTCCACCCTGTAGGCCTCCATCTCCTACACTACTTCAATCACTTTTCCAGTCAGAGTCTTTATGTTCCAAGTTTCGAATCTGATGTCCTTTCGACCGCCGTGTCGTAACCGTTGGGTCTGTCCTAATCCGAGGCAACTTTCTAATCTAAGCTTTCTAATCCGAACAATAATTCTCTCCTGCGGGTGATTAGTCCAGCAGAAGACGCTCCTTCCCCAGGGAAAACGGGGTCCCACCGTTTATCAGGAGTTGGGATCCCTAGGTGAATTGCCTTCTCCACGGCTAAGAGCTCTGCCTACCCTTCCCAGTACATCAGCCTTTTGCCTGACTCCAGCTCTGTCTGAAGCTTGCCGGCCATGGACCCAGCTGACTCTTACTGTTTTCGGCTCCATGCCAGTACTGGTGCTACTGCTGCCTGATTTTTATCGACCTCCCGGTCTAGATCCACCGTGTTTAGTCGAATGCAGGGCCACTTCGGGCAGGATGCGGTTCTTTACCGCGTACGGACGGTCTTAAGTATCCTCAGAGTCTCCACCTACCTGGCTTCACGAACTCCTCCAATACACCCCTGAAACTTTGTGAGGACCATTTTTCAGGTCTACCCTAGAAGAGGTACTACCACCCAAATCTCCTTGACCTCCACCGCAATGCTATTACTTTAGTTATATTAATCGATTACAGTTCACACAATTCGGTATTGCGTAACCGTCTAAATTTCCCAGTTAGCGAATATTCTGCGCAATACACCATTTTCAAAAGCCTTATGACGTTGCTCATCCCTTGATGTAAGTGACCACGTTTCGCAGCCACAAAGAACCGTAGGAAGGATAAAGGTTTTACAATCACGATACGATCGATTTCGCGTTTGGGAATCTGGCGATGTCATGTATATTCATGAATATCCTTTTGTTTAAACGTAATATTTTTAATTATCAGTTTTTTCGAGATGGCAAAGTTTATCAGCCGAATCCTATTATCATAACTATAGTCGGTAAATACACCTCTTCGTTTGTTCCCACCTTTTTGGTCGCGTCACCTACAATTATTTTCATGTGATTTCGCTGTAGTTTATCATAAACCCACTCTTTAAAATTTACATTTAACTTTTTTGTGATTTCCGCTTCCTCCATACCAAATAGTGTACTTTTTTTCCCTTATCGAGCTATCCTCTGGCCAGCGAAACTCTTGCAGAGCCACGATATCCAAACTGTACTCCTTGACCTGGTTCGCGACCGATTTTAACCCACCTGCTAAATCCAAACTAATTACTTTCCACGTATCAAAACCTAAATCCCATTTTTCAAGTTTATCGAGCCCCATAAATCCCCTAAAGCAGACCCCTCCCGAAGATCCGAACGGAAGACTAATTTACCTCCGGATAAGGAGCGTTTTATCTTAGGGAGGTCCATGAATATTTGTGGTGTATGGTGAACTAAAGATATGTGAGTAGGACGTTCAATCCTACATCACACCCTGGACGCAGTCTGGAGGGCCGCAAGTCTGGAGTCCATTGGATGGTCCCCGCAAGTCCATTGGACATAGCCGGGAGGAACTTCCAAGAAATTACTACCATTCCCACATCCGCAACCAGTGGGCCGCGCTTCCCTATGTGTTAATAAGATCCGCACGAGGTATCTAAGAATATAAATTGATTTCAATGAAAATCTTGCCAATTAGAGGGGAGGAGGAATGTCTGTCAACGATTTAGATCAAACTTTTTTCGTGATTCCATTTAAAAAATAATAATAATAACACGCTATCATTAAATGAAACTTAGGAGCCAATAAATAAAATAAAACACACCGAAACTGCTTTATTTTAGAAAACGTTATTAAAGTTTTCATTATGTTATTTTGTATTTTATGAGGTTTCTCAATAACATACACACAAATTTTGAGAACTAGGAAGTTCTAGTTGTGTACAGTGTTCTAATTCACCAATAATTAAATATAAATAGTCACTTCAAGAAATAAAGAATAATAACAAGAAATAAAGAATAACAAGAAATAAAGATTCACTTCATTAAACAATTAATGAATAGCGAATTACAACACTGTACACAACTACAAGTTTCTAGTTCTCAAAATGTGTGTGTATGTTTTTAAAAGTTATTAATGTTATTGAAACCTCATATAATACAAAATAATTTTCATTGAGGCCAATTTCAATTCGATGAAGCATTGGGAATAATTCTAAATAAGATGAATGATGTGATGAATGGATTCGTTGATGTTATAATATATATAGCTCAATACACCTGAGCCTTGAACTAAAAAGTCTTTAAGGACAGGAAAGTCTTGCTGCTGGTGGTTTGAAGGTCTTATCCTGTCTGAGCTTTATAGGTCGATAAGAGCGTTGGTAAAGGCTACTCTAATATTAAATTATATTTCTTTTTATATATTTTTTTTTTAAGTTGAGTTAGTAATTATTTTTTTATGAAATTGTCTTCATAAATAAAAATAAGACTTAAGGATTCGATATAAATAAGACCACCTTGTACGAATATCTCCTATAACTGAATTCAATCAAAACCCTTATTCTCACCTTACAGTTATGTCCTCTGCTTCAGTCAATACCAAGTACGTCAAGCGCTTGTCTTATTGACGATTGGTTGATTATGAATCCCGACAATTTACACGCCCGTTTCATTCGCCGCCGTCAATTATATAATATTTATAGGATTCGGCGTTGTGTAGCCTTATTTCTCAGATTAAATCACCCTTTATCGGCTCAAATATTCTTCACCAGGGGTGTCAAGAAACTGGTCGCATGACGCAAGTTGCGCCGCCAAACATTTTGTTGGTGATCATATTTATACGGAGTTTTAATTTTTTGAAGGGGGCACATTTTGACGGGGTTGTGAATTTTTGGAAGTAACGATTTTTTCGTGGGGTTTCAATTTCGAAGAACTTTTAAACCGGGGTATAAAGAAAAAAGATGAGACAGACCGCATCAAGTTTAATTGTTTAGAAACTACATGTTTTATAATTCTAATTTTGCTTGCACCGTTTTTAAAAAGGAGATAAGAATGGAATTTCTTGGGAGGAGGGAGGATGCGCCATTGAGCCAGGGGAGGAACGGGTACACCTATTCTACTTAATAATCTATTATCGTTGTTCTTCCCGTAATGTACGCGGTCTCGTTCTGCATCCGTAAGGAGCAGTTTGAGGAAGAGGTTGAAACGGTTTGGGACCAAAAATAAAAGCATCTAAAGACCTATTTTGTTATAAAGCACTGGGTTTATGGTAAAAGTTTAACTATTTATTTAAAATCAGTGATCGGCTGAGAGAGAAGCGACGGAATTTCTCAGTCTTGTCTTCCACGCGTGGGGAGCTCTCTCGGCTGACTGTAAATAGGTATGATGTGTTTTTATGACTTTTATATCTTATAATAATGTTATTTCAAGTTTCATTTCTTTTATTTTTATTACTTTTTTCCCCTTTGTTTTCGTTATTTTCGTATTGTATATATGGCATGAATGAGTCTTAATGGCTCTCTATTTTATTGGTTACATAAAAGGGAGCATCAATTATTGTTCGAAGATTTTTAGACTGGAAGAATTAAATGAGTTTGGTGTTATAAAGTTTTGCTGTCCCCCACAGTTCGATTCCGTAGGTTCAGATAGGTTTCAGGATTGTCTTGTAGATCAGTAGTTTGTTCTCAACTGAAAGTTGAGATTTTCTATTGAGTAGTCTATATAGTTGGCCATATCGTCGGTTAGGCTGTTGTCTTTTAAGTCTGGTATGTGGTTTTCATGTTAGTCTTTTGTCTAGAAGGAAGCCAAGATACCAAACTGTGTCGGAGAGGGGAAGTGGTATGGAATTGAAATAAACTGGTGGACAGGACTTGCGCCGAAGGGAGAAGGTGGTATGTTGGGATTTGGATTAATTTACTTGGATGCACCACTTACTACACCAGTGTTCAATAAGAGAGAGGTGACTTTGTAGGTTAAAGGATGCTGTTTCGGGATCACAATTGGTAGATAGGATGGCTGTGTCATCAGTGAATGTTGCCAAGAGGGTTTCGGGATGAGTAGGAATATCAGCGGTAAAGAGGGAAAATAATAATTTAAAAAAAACCTCATGTTCTAATCCGATTTTAATTTACTTATTTATTTTTCTTTAGTTCTAATACCCCTTTATTGCCTAATTTTAATTTTGATTCTCCTCCATAGCTTTTTTGCTTGTTGCTTATAAAATTTAAAAATTTGGAAGTGGATTACTTGGAACAAGATTTCTCTCTTGGCCCTCTTAGATAGATACATACTGAGTAAAAAGATTAGTGAGAAAATGTAGTGAACTTTTCATGAGGTCTTGCAAAGTTAATTTCGATGAATGAATTTGAACGACTTTTACACAACTACCCAAACAAAATTTATGATAAATAAAAATTGGTATAATATGACACTTAATTACTTACAACATGAGCCGTATTAGTTCGGTTAAAAAATCATTGAAACTCAATGCTAGAGATATATTTAAAGACAGGTGTAGATATGAACACTGAAAGGCACAGATGGGCAAATAATACTCTGAGTACCGAGACACAGTATTTTACTTACATCAAATTGAATCACTATTGAGAATTCAATCGCTACTCCAGTTAATCGTTTGACATCAACTGAAGTAGTAATTAAATTCTTTGGTACTCAAAAAAAGTCAGTATTGGAGTAATATACTTGGTACTCAGTATTCAGAGTAGCATTTGCCCATCTCTGCTGAAAGGTAGTATCAAAATGCTGATTTTGGAGCTGGTGCAGTCCATATCATGTCAAAGCTCATGTCGGTGTCCGCGTTGGATCTGCCAACTCCTGCTGAGCAGACATCAATAATATATTATCAAAAAGAAAAATTGAATTTTTGTATTTATGCCATGGGCTTTAGCGTTCTTCCCCACCGTGCATCATCTGACCAGCTCAATAGCTCCCATAATATTGCATCTTCATCTGTTTATTTTTTTATCGCATTTCATTTTCATCCGATAATAAATTTCTATTACAAGAATTGATGAAGTAAATAAAAGCTTTTTTAGAAAAATGACAAATATGAAAAAAAAAAAAATCGTTTTGACAAAAGGTGTGTTTATTGCGTAATTTTAAATCATTAAAGTGAGAGACAGTAATTACATTTACTGTATTCATATTTATTTTACGTTTATGAATTTCTCCACCGTCTCCAACGAATTGCTGTTGTTACAAAAAAATAAAACCATTGGTAAACGTACAAAAGTATAAAACTAGCAAACTGGAGAAAATGAGAAGCAGAGCGCAATAGATGTTGCCCAGTGTAGTTACAACTCACTCGAAAGCTCTGCGCAATTTTTCTATTAAATTTATATGAAATGTAAGGAGTTGAAATTTTACGAAGGTTTCTGGCAAGGAGGTAAGAATAATAGGAAATGGAATACGAGGGGCTGTTCTTTTAAGGGTGATGTTAACAGTTCCATTTGATCCGCTGGCGGAAGGCTCAGCGGTATCGTATCACACAAAGATCCCAATCCCTAGGGTTTCGGGTCCTCAATGAGCATGTCTTCAAAAAAACATCAATAAATGTCCTCTGTCGGTAACTCACGTTCGAAGAGTCTTAGTACAACAACACAAGAATAGACTGATCTTAAAATTATAAAAACAGACATCATTTGATATTTTCGAAAAAGACTTCATGAACTAATAAATATATGGATTACTTATCACTAAACTAAATCAGATGGTATTTTTCCCTTTATTTATTAATATTTTTTAGATACTAATTTTTATATTTATACTCATTGGGTTCCACATGTTAATTACAATGCTTTAATGGTGAATAAGTGGTATGTTTAAATTTTATTGAAATATATAAATTATATATGTTTTTATTATCTCTTTGGGGAGGAGGGGTGCCCATCTCCCCCAAGTCCGATGAAGCATGCCCTCTCCCAAGAAATTTTATTAGTCTCTTCTTAAAACCAGTGCAATCCAGTGCAAGGAAAATTAGAAAAAAACACTTGCAATTGCCATATGTTCCAAGTTTTCCCTTTGTTCCCTGGTTGAAAGTTCCACTCATAATTTGAACCCCACAAAAATACGGTTCCTACAGAAAATATTTTATGGTTCTTTCGGAAAAAAAATTTATGGGCAACTTGCGCTATGCAACCTCCTTCTGGGCATCCCTCTTGCGCAACATTTAGTTAGAGCACTTTTGAACATTTTAAAAATATTTGAAGAGGAGTAGCTCATTGGATGAGCACTGACTTCCTGAGCTCGAAGTCCCAGGTTCGAATCCGGCTGATGATTAAAGACTTTTTGTTTAATGCCACCCTAAACCAAAAAGTCCAGTGGTGTCATCTCTCCAGAGCGTGCAGGCCAAGCCACTGGTCCTGCACGGCCAATCCATTAATTGGGATAATTAACATTTAGCCATTGTCGTGGATCTCTTCCGTAATACGCAGGACGTCCATCTTATTGAAGCCTAGTAATCATAGTAATCATTATTAAGAAATTTTTTTTTGGGAGGGGGGGTTGAAATTAAACAAAAAGTCTATGCAAGTCCGGTCAATGACATTAATTCCTTACGAAGAAGGATAATTGAATCTTGTGAAACAATAACACATATCCAGTGCCGTTCTGCCACTACTGCTGTTGAAGTAATATACCGAGCCTGTCTTAATGCTTAAGGAAATTACTTTGAACAACATTGAATGTGAATTTAATGTTTACGTTGAATTGATAAATTAGTTGGAACAAATAAATAAGTTTGATTTACTTAATATAACGTAAATAATTCATAACAATGAAAATCTTTATGAGTGAATATCTCCTAAACAAAGCGTTTGCGGACATACCTTCAGAGGAAATTTTTTCTTCTTGTCCTTAGTTAATTTTTGTAGTATGGCCACTTAACCCTGAAACACCCTGTATAAAAATATTTAATTACAATTACCGTCGCCAAAGTGCAGGAGTGAAAATAGTAAATTTTTCATATTTGATAGTTAGTATTTGTATCGACGAATTGATCTGTCAGAGCAAAGTTTACCAAAACAATTTATAAACAGTTATATTTGTAAATATTGTAATTGTTATTTCTTTGTGAATATGGAACAAAAACAAATTTATATTTCTATAATTAATTCCGCCTTATTGAAGTTTTCACATCTATCGTGAAGTCTTAAGCACACAATCAAAATACAATATTCGATTTTGATATTGGCAACAAATTCTTTTGAAATATAAATATAGATGTAACAAATGTATTGCCATGGTGTATGGCAAAAATGACACACCTGTGAAGTTGATCAACGATCTTCATTTTTTTTTAATTCTTAGAGTTCCTTATTATTATAAACATATTTTTTTTTAATTTACAGTGAATCGTAATTCTGCTCCATAATCTCCGCCACTCATTTTATACTGTTTTAATCAAGTTCTCTCTTTGCAAAGCATTTTCCAGGGTCGTCTCACAGTCCAAAATTTTTCTAGTAAATCATGTTACCAATAGTGGGTATTTTCATTCTCAAGACGTGCCCGAAATACCTAATATTGTCAAATTTTAAAATTTCGTTTAAATTAATAAACGTTTGTTAATAAGGTATGACCAATGGTCATGTTGTGAATGCGACTTATTCAGTTTATTTATTATGGCATCTCAATTTTTATGACTGCCTTTGCCACTTTAATGTTACGATGATAATCTGCCATCAGCCGAATTCAAACCTGGTCCCTTGAGCATTGGAAGTCAGCGCCCTACCACTGTGGTACCTCAATCCCTTTAAAATATCTTATATATTTTTTAATATATGTTTTTAACATTTTGAATTGCGCCATTAATTCTTAAATACTTAGTTGTGGTTTTTTTTTTTTTAGAACCTGTTAAATGAACGTGGATTGACATTTTGCCAATTAACTCTGTTGGAGAACTAACAGTGAAAGATTAAACTAATAACTCCAATTACAAAACCGAATTATCAGTATTCATTTTTTTTTTTGATATATTACGATCTGTCACATCTAAGGAAAATAGTAATAGTGATAAAAAGTAGCTCATTCATAATATGTACAATAAATAAACAGCAAAATAATAATACTAAAAGTAAATGTATATAAACTAAAAAAACAATAAACTAATCGAAATAACTACTTAAATATGTACATGCTATTATTATTTACAAAATTCTTTCACTCAAGATCTCCGTGCTAAGCCTTTCACCCCTCTACTGGAAGGAAAGACAGGACTCTGGTATTAGGGACCATATCAGTATATCATCAGTATTCATAGAATTGAACTATGCTGTTGTAAATATAATTGATATCCTCAGAATATGACCTTCATTTGTTTCCTTCTCTCTTTTAGTGAGAAACTTGTCAGTCAAAATACTTACACCAAGCCTGTCATTGTTATAGAGATTGTCATGTATATGGAAGACTTCAATACCATTAAATTATTTAAAATTTGATGAGTTTTTAAAATTATCAGTTGTAGAGAAGTGTCAGCAAAGATAAGTTTCACTATTTATTGTGATGCCCGCCCCTCTCTCAAATAATTGAGACAGAACGATGCCCATGCAAAATACCGCACATTCTATATTATTTCGTTTGAAAATATGGACATTTTTTTTTCCATTTAGAGTTTCACTTCTGTTCCACATAACTCTTATGAATATAATTTTCTTTTCTTTTTTAGGCCTTTTGATTAATGTCTGTGTGTGAGATGTGACTGAATGAGAATGAGATATGACTATATGAGAAATTAATACGTAGCCCTGAAATTAAAAGGCGCACGTATTGCTTATTGGCTAAAGAGAGTTTTACTAGCTAGGCTCTATATCATATACGACTCAGTTTCGTTTTTCCTTTTCATTAGACGTGTAATAAAAGTTGCGGAAAGGCTCATAGCCCCGCCGGCCAATCGTAAACAGGCTCCCCATTTTATAGCACGGTCAAGTGTTAGTGGGCTCTGAATGCAGTGAATAAACTGGACAAATCCTTTGTCTCAAGTTGTAAAAATTATTAATGCTCTTCCAGGTAATAAGGCTTTTTGCTCTACCGTAAAGGTTGATGGGTTACTATCAATTTTATTTGAAGAGTTAGAGGATATAAAATCATATAAAAGAAAAATTTATTTCTGTCCTTTTATTTTTCACCGGAGTGCGTTGATACATTTAAGATCAATTGATTGATACACATTTGGAGTCCATTATAGATTTCAATTTTTATATATTATTTTTTATTTATTTATTTACTTAATGAAATTTACAATTGTATAAACAATACAACTAGTAAAAATTCACACATTAGAAATCATGACATGAACAGGCTTGAAGAGATACTGCCAGTGGTAGCACTCCCTATTTAATTTTAGGTTGGAAGATCACGAGGCCATCTTATTTTCAGACGCCTAGGGGGATTATCAGGTATCGAGGAAGAAGTAAGGCTTCGGATGGGACTGGAGTTTATCATGAAAGGATAGGTATCTGGCTCGGACTAGATCAGCGGCATATGGGACATCAAGGTCTTTATGAATGGTTTTATTTGTGACAAAATATATATAGCATTAAGGATTTTGGATTGGATACGAGACGAATTCGATGGTTTGGTAGAGCCCTAAAGCTGAACTCCATATGTCCATATAGGTCTTATTATGGTTAAGTAGATGAGTCTTTTGTAATTAATTGAAAGTTTAGAGCGTTTGTCTAGTAAGTGTTGGAGCAGTCAGACACGTCGAGCAGTTCCTTGTCTTTCCCGTCTAGTATGAGGATTCCAAGTGAGACGTTTTTCCAAGTGGAGTCCTAGGTAGCGGATTTGTTCAACAGAAACAAGTGGAATATCATTGGAGGATACTGTAGGACAAGAAGTTGTAGGTTTACGACGAAAGGTAAAGGTAATTTAATGGAATTTATTGGAATTGATTTTTATTCTCCAGTTATGACACCATTCTTCAATTTTTGTTATATGTGATTGGAGGGTTTGGGATGCAATTAAAGGGTCATTATTAACAGATAGGATACAAGTGTCATCTGCATAGGTGGTGATGACCGTGTTGGGATATCATCTGTATAAAGGATAGGACTGAGGATATTCTCTTGAGGAACACCAGCAGACTGAAAAAAGAAGGATGAACATGCATTATTATGATTTACTTTGAAATATCGATCAGTAAGGTATGAACGGATAATGAGGAAGTATGCGGAGTAGTGATATGTATGATACGGAGTAGTATGCTGGAAGGAGTGATTGCAGACGAGGAGTGGGAAGCGGCAGAGATGGATGTAGTTGACAATCTGGACTACAAGGTGTCCAGGATTACCAACAACATTCGTGATGCTGCCGAACACTCCCTCAAGCACCGGAAGGCGAGGGTTCGACCTGTCCCATGGTGGACACCAGCCTTAACTGTTCTAAAACGAGACCTCTACAAGACCCGGCGGTCATATCAGAGGTGCAGATGCGAAGAGAGGCGCACTGTACTTCGCAATGAGTACAAGTCAAAAGCCAGGATATACCGAAACGAGGTTCGCTCACAAAAGCGGAAGTCTTGGGATGATTTCATCATTGAAGAATCCCTGGGGTATTCCGTATAGGGTAGCATTGGGTAAGTTGTCCCCGATGCAGACTATTGCAGCCTTGCGGTATCATAATACTGAGGCAACCACCCTTGAAGAAACTGCCAATGTTTTCATTGAAGCAATATATCCCAGAGATGACCCAACCCAGGACAGCGAAAATGATGATTTTGTGAGACGCACCACGGTATATCCACCTGGTTCAGATTTGTGCCCACCATGGGACATTCACGATCTTCGTATTGCCGTGGATAAGCAGAAGACTAATCGTGCTCCAGGACTTGATGCAATAGATGCAGCGATCTTGAGGAATAGTATCACGTATATTGAAGACCGGCTGTTGAGTATTTTCAATGAATGTCTGGATATGGGATACTTTCCAAGAAGATGGAAGATCGCTGATTTGAGACTACTCTACAAGGGAGGAGATAGGGACAAACAACTCCCTAATTCATATAGACCTATATGTCTCCTCCCTGTGATTAGCAAGGTCCTGGAGAATCTCATGATGACTAGTTTACGGCCTGTTTTCGCTAGAGCAAGTCATCCACGGCAATATGGATCAACCAGAGGCAGAGGAACCGCTGATGCCCTGCTGAGAGTGCGCAGAGATGTTGAGGAGAGGGCGGAGCGGTATGTCATGTTGCTTCTTTTCGATATATCCTCCGCCTTTGACAGCGTATGGTGGCCTAGCGTGCTCCAGCAGCTGCAGAGGTATGATGCTCCTAGTAACTTATACACATTAGTAAGAAGTTATCTCCAGGATAGAAGTGTCAAGATTAGAGGCAATTACTACGAGGTAGAAGCTTCCATAGAGAGAGGTTGCCCTCAGGGATCGGTGCTTGGTCCTGCTCTATGGAAGCTCGTCTTTGATGAGTTACTGGGAGTGTTAGAGGAGGAGCGGTTTCCTGCCACTGCTTACGTTGACGACCTAGCTGCTGTGGTGGCCTCCAACAGCAGAGCTGGAGTCAAGAGAGAAGCAGAGCGATGCGCCAGCCTAGTCGCTAGATGGTGTGAGGGGAAGAAGATGAGGATGGCTGCTGCTAAGAGACTCAAGCCATCCTCTAAGGGAAAGACTGATAGGGCACACCCTATAACGATGTACATAGAAGGTCAGAGGATACGTCCAAGTGAGGTGGTAACCTACCTAGGGGTTAGGTTAGGTGTAGGCCTCAATATGACGCCTCATTTGGAATATCTGGCAGGTAGGGTGGCCCTAGCAATGAACGGTCTAAGTCGTGTGGGGGGCGCATTTTGGGGCCTTAGGTATCCAGCCACTATCACTATTTATAAGGGTGTTGTGGAGGGTATCCTTAGGTATGCGTCTCCCTTCTGGTTCCGAAACCTCACACTCAGACAAAGAAATAGGCTAGCATCGACTCAGAGAACTGCTCTGCTTCGGGTCACCAGAGCATATAGGTCTACATCGCATGAAGCAGTGCAGGTCTTAGCGGGGGTGGTGCCTCTCGACCTCCTCCTGCGAGAAGAAGTGACCAGGTATGACTACAAGAAGGAGGGCTCAACTAGTCTATCGGAGAACGGATGAGGATTATTGAAAACCCAAATAAATGGAAAAAGATTATCCGGGAGGAAACAATTGAAGATTGGAGCAGACGGTGGGTGACGACTCCGAAAGGCAGTACCTTAAGAAAATACTTTCCCACCGTTGAATCTCGGTTACAGGCGAAATGGGTCCTCCCGGACTATTGGGTTTCACAATTTCTCACGGGACATGGGGGTTTCAGAGCTAAACTCCATGGCTACGGACAGGATATAGATCCCCACTGCCCCGATTGTGGTGTTCCGGAGACTGTTGAGCATGTGGTCACGGCCTGCACTGCTTTCGACGAATTAAGAGCGAGGTTAATGAGAACCACGGGGATTTACGTCCTCACTGAGGAGGAGTTTCCTCAGTTGGTGAGTGAAGAAAACTTCCCGCGGTTCAAAGAGTTTATAAATGGCTGGAAGACGGCGGTGGGCCCAGCTCACTTCAACCTAGGTGCACACAGAAGGAGAAGAGGACCAGTCCCAGGAAGACCTCCGGATTCGGGAAGCCAGGCCTAAAGGAGCCAGGAAAAAGTAGAAGAGCTAGCTGTGTGCACAGCTTAGAATTTTGTAAACTGATATTATGGCAGTAGTGTGTTATTATGCATTAATGCTTAACATCACACTACTGCATACACCCGTGTTGCCCTGGTGGCATGGGAAGGTGGAAAACAAATAAAAAAAAAATAAAAAAAATGAGGAAGTATGCAGGTGGTAGGAATTTAGGGAGTTTTTACAGCAGTCCCGGGTGCCAGACTATATCAAACGCCTATTCAACGTCGAGAAAGACTCCCGTACAGTACATTTTGCGTTTCAAAGCAGAGGAGACTACGTCTACCACACGATGGCATATTTAGTATTAAATACAGATTTTTGAAAAATGCATAACCAAAGATGAAAACGATTGGTTAATTTTAAAAATATTATCCAATACTACAGACGATCCATATACCAGCGCAGACGATGTTTGCTGACGTACTATAATTCATCACTGTAATGGCACTGTTACAGGTAGGGGAGTTAGTCCGCCGAAAGGGGCTTGTTCCTTTTTGCCAACCCCTGACGGCTACTTAGTCCCTGCCGCCACATACTCCGAGCAACGTTATCCCTTAAATAGTAAAATAACTCACTTTGACAGTACTTTTTGAATTCTTCAAACTACTTCTACAAAAGAAAAATATTTTAAAAAAAATATCGAACCTGAATAATTCATGAATCAAAAACCGACAAAAGAAATACGGTTAAAAAAAAAAAAAGCAATCACGTGTGATAATGACGGTGTGTTATAAATAAAGAAATAATATATGCGAAGTTTACATAAGATAGCGGCAATAGTAACGAAATGTAAAGATAAGGGGACAAAACAAACATAATATGGCTTCTATAGAGAAGTGTTGTTCGGAGGAAATGATGTATCAACAAGAAGCAGGCGGGCAAGGAGCAAAGGAAACATTCGCCTTCTGACCCCTAGCTCATATCCCGAGCACTTCAATAGAAATCTATAGCTCAAGAGTATTCTTTAAATATCCCAGCTCCAGAGAGATATGTTACAAGGAATAAGTAATCCAATTAATTTTAATGCAATTATTAATTTTGTTATGTAAAACTTTTATCATGCTATAAAAAAATAACGTATATTTTTAATAGTTCGACGTAAACCAGAGTGGTGCCTGTTCATCCCTCATTTCTCAATCCGCTGGTATTCCTCAAGACAGTATCCTCTGTCCCATCCTTTACACAGCCAATATAGTTGATATTCCAACTCATCCTAATAGGTGTTAATGATGCTTTATATGCTGATGACACATGTGTATTATCAAATAATTATAACCTACTTTTTATTGCTTCCCAAACTCTACAGATACATATCACAAATATTGAGGAATGGTGTTAAATGGCAAGATTAAAATGAATTTTAAAAAGTTACATTTGTCCCTTGTCGTAAACCTATGACTTCCTACATTAATCTCTTCCTCAGCCATGATTTCTAAAAATGAGATAAACTTAGCACCAGTAACTGTGAATTAAAAAAATAAAAAGTAATTGCTTATTAACTTATAAAGAATATTGTACAATAACTCAAAAACCTTTTTTTTTCGGAAGGAGTGAATGAATGACGTCATGCCGGTGGCGTTCTCATCACTTTTTGAAAATTTCATTTTAGTTTATTGAATGACAATACAGTCTGCCATATTGAATGGCGACAAGTATTAAGGCTAAAAGAGTTCATATGTACAAATAATAAAAATAATCTTCTTATACACATTCTAACCTACGTACAATAAATTCGAGAACTGAATAAGTAATATTGATCCTTTCGAATAATAGGTTAGTTCTATTAATATTTCAGAAATAATAAATAATTTAGTCTGATTAAATTTACATGTTTGGCATGCGTATAAACCAGTAAAGTTTAAAAAAATATTTTATTTACTACCAGTTGCTAGGATGTTATGCAATGTGCTTTATATGCTTTAAAATAAATACTTTATTGAATTAATATGTAAATATATGCCCTGGAAATTTACAATTAAATCGAAGGAAGCCATGGTTGCTCATGGCGGTTGGAGGTACGGTACTAAATTAAATCAAGTAGACATTATGTAAGTACAGGGGAGCCCAAACGAAGTATTCATCCGCCCCTTCATTACGGGCAGTTGTCTCGGGGCAAATTACCCAGGGCCCGGCCCCCCCCCCCCTCCTCCCCCACGGGCCCCTGCCCCCAACAAACAATCACTACCCCTATCTCATTAGTCACTTCTCTGCCGCACCAAACTTTAGCATAACCGACCCGCTACGCTATTTTGTCACACTTTCTCACTTACATAACTAACTAATTATATTTTGTAATTCATTATATAATACAATATATATTGAAACTGATGTCTATAAAAAAAAATAAAACATTCTTCCTCACATTTTTTTTTGGTTTAATCAACAACCCTTCTTCCAGATTTGTAGTATAGTACACGAATACCACCAGGACAATATAGTCCGCAGTACAGACCCTTTTTTTTTATCAAATTATTAACATCCGCCCAAAACTTCGTGAATGGCTTCATCTTACCGTAACCTACAAATTTTTTATATATGATAATTTTCATAAATAAGTAGTTTTCTCGTTAATTTAATTAATTTAGTGAGGTACTAAAACTCATAAATAACCATTTGCATCCACTTAAATCGTAAGATAATTTGATCACAAAATCGGAAAAATAGGTGACCTAGAAAAATATTGGGCCGTTTGCCCTATATAACCTCGCTATTTTGTGAATTTGGGGGTGGAGGTAACGCCAAACGTCCGAAATAGGTAATAATTTTATTAAAATTAAAAGTTTATTAAAGTTTTGCAGGCCACATTTTTTTTCGATTTTGTGATCAAATTATCTTAAGATTCATGTGGTTGCTCATGATTTTTTATTACCTAATTAAATAGACAAAGTTTGCCAATGTCTAGATTTAAGACACGCCAATTCCGAAATTGTTCGTTAGTAAAAAAGTTATAGGTTACAATGACATGCTATGAAGCTATTCACGAAGTGTTAGGCGGAGTAGTAGCGGTTGCAACAGGGCTACTGTATACTACTGTAGTGGTTGCAACAGCTGATGCTGATTTGGAAGGAAATGATACGCAGAGAAATGTGGCAGGAAGCCTACGAACCTCACAATATGTCCTGACTATACACATGGAGTGAGTATAAACGCTGGCATATACAGATGTGAGTGAACATACACTTGGTGGAGGATGTCAAAGACCTACAACATTATAGTAGCACTGATATTTGACTGCCCGGGTGCACTTCAGTCTAGCCTTCACGCAGTTAGAAGAAGGATAACAGAGCATGGATTATACCTGCGTACACCTCTGCGCTTTTCAGGACTCATCTCATAACATAAAGTTCAAATCACTCGGTGAGTTTAAATTTGTACTGCACCACAATTCAAGTAGCAAGAGTTACCCCCTGCTGTATGCTTCCCTCGCCTTTTTACCGGTTTGGAAGAGACTCAATTACAGAATGGGGAGGTACATTCTGGGGCTCTCCAACACTCCTTGTGATGTACGAAGTGACACTATGACTGTTCAGTGTTACTTGAAAAACATATTAGCAGCAATAGTGCAACATATAGCAGAAGCGATTGGCCCAGAATTCGTTAATGTGGATGACAACTCTAGACTCGTAAATGCGTTCCTTCAAAATTAAGAAAGTCTTCAGATCTAAATCCCATTGAACATTAATGGGGTCAACCTGAAAGACAGATTTTAGGACTTAATACCCTTCCACAAACTCAGGATGAACTACACACAGCACTCTGAGAGGAATGGAAAACGATCTCTCAAGATTGCATCAAAATCCTAATAAGAAGTATGCCTCGTCGTCTTCAGGTAGTAATGAATGGCCGATGTGTAGCAACAGAGTACTAAAACGAAACAAGTAATAAAGTTTTTCAAAATTTTAAATTTACCTTTTCATTTCTAAACCACCGAAAATCAATATAAACAGTTTTCTTTTAGTACACTTTCTTGATTTATTATTTCTAAACATGTTAAAAGTAAATTACTTTTTATAAATTAAAATCAGAATTAAATGTTTTTTCACCATATTTTGAATGATCCACTTAATTTGTAAATGGGTATATATTAAATTCAAATAAAATTTGAATTCATAAATAATATATCCCTATTAATCACGTTTATGGCTGGTTAGATTTAAAACAAAGTGGCAATAACTCATTGGCTAAGGGTAATAAGATATTTAATTAGGAGGGAGGCGAAGGGGGATCGGATATTGGTTCAGTTAAGTCGGGGCCGTAGTGTGATGGCTCAGTTGGGTCACACCGAATCAACTTCTAATGAAAACGAATGTTAGTTCCAGTCGCGGGGTAGCTTGCCAACAAATTGTCCTCAGCTTAACCCCTACATTTTCACTAACCTTTCCACCCGCCCTCCTTTGACTTATACCTAATGGAATAACATAGAGACAAAATAATAAATAACAATATAATGTACAATATTAAAATATAATTTTAATAAATAAGTATAGAGATACAGTGTCCTGTAGGTAAAGGGGAATGTTTAGAGGAGTAAAAAGTTTTCGATGGATCTTATTTTTAGAGATAAGATAGTTGTACTCTAAATATTTATGGCAATTAGTTTTTTGTCACACCTTATAATCAACAACTCTCTATATATTTTCTGCGGACAGTCGAAACTTAGGAGAAAATTTTGATCAGAATACTTCCTTGAACTTACCATATTTCTCAGTCTACGCCAAAATTTAGATGGCTGTATGGAGGGCTAGATATAACATTAAAGAGAATTATACTACTTCCCAGCAGCAATTCCTCCTTGCTGTTTACCTTTTCCAAGTTTTCAGAATCAAAAGCTCCGTACACCCGAGAACTCTCTAGACACCATGTCCCAACCTTTTGATCTATATATTTTCCCACGTTAAACCACTTCCTTCAGTAAATCCTTCGTCATCCTTAACTATATCCATACGTCACAAATTCCTTTAAACCACCTACTACATATTCAAACTAAACGCAACTATTTAAGAATTATTTGTTTCTGTAAGGGCTGCTAACAATTAATTGACAAGTCACGTTTTGTTTTTCTTCATGCTAGACTAATTTTCATGATTCCTGAACTCCTCATTCATTATTCTCAGGAGACTTTAGACCCAGATACATTTTTTTTTTCATTCCCTATTCGTTCATATTTGAATTCAGAGGGAATAAGTATGTAAGAAAACGGAAATTGTTGATATGAATGGTTCTTCAACAGTTATGTTTTAGGTGGAATAGGATTCCGAATGAGGTGTGAATATGTCTAAAAGGTGTTTCGCGAATTCCTGTGCTTTATCTTCATCTGAAACTGACCAAGATCTACCACCTAGCCGATAAGGGTGGGAAATACGGTGTGATTTCGAAACTCTCGATAAATGATTGGCATTGGAGTATGATGATTTAATGGCGATGAATATCGGCTTTCATTCAATTATTAGGGGTGACGATCGGCGAGATGTCTAATACATTGCCATAATGATCTCGTACGGATAAATTATTATTTTTTTTAGAATACTTGGGTAACCACTGGAAGTGGAAATAGTCCTAACAGCTTTCTATATAATGGTGGTGGTAAAAGGATAAAAATCCTCATATTTAAACAGAGTGTCCCGTAAATTAAAGGGAAATATTTAAAAGGGTATATTTATATCATATTAATAATAAATAAATATAAAAGGGTGTATGAGAAGGAGTTGGTCGGGGGGAGGGAGAGGGGGTGCGGTAAAATAAATACTAAATTTTAAACATAAAAAAATAGTATTTTTAATTATTATGCCGATGTTTCGACCCACCTTGCAGGTCTTTATGAGGGCATGGCACGTGGCACTGCATGAGGCAGTTGATAGGTAAAAATACTATTTTTACTACAAAAAATACTATTAACGTCGGCGTAAGAATTAAACATACTATTTTTTAAAAATTTGGTATTTGTTTGACCGCACCTCCCGACCAATTCCATCTCATATTATATCATGGTCAGCCATCCCTGCATCATTATAAAAGGGTATAATATTTTAAAAGCCTCAAGAGCTAAATTATTTATTAAAAAATGGTTCCATTTTCCGCAGAAAAGTAGGAAATTTAAGTTACGGGACACTGTATAAATATAATGATTTTTATAAGTAAGCCACGTTTTTAGTTGGATACGAAACGATTACTAAAAAAACCATTTAATTAATGCAGTTAACAACTGGTCCGTAGTGAATAAGGAAAAAATCACTTTAATTGAAATCAGTTTGTCTTTGTTAAAACCACTTTTTTGTAATATTTCATGAATATATCTACAATAGCATTCTATGTATTTCACTAACTTATCAAGCTTTCCTCTTGTCATCTATTTCAATAACATATAACATATCATAGACTAACAAGCTTACTCAAAATCTTTCAAGAAGTTCCTTATTAAACAAATTCAGGGACAGCCTAGCAGTGTGATGTCCCTATCCAAAGTTGTTTCGCGGAACCCCAAAAGTCCGTTGACTACAATTTAATAATTTATACCTATGTCATCGCCGACATTAGGAGAAAAAACCAAAGTTAAAATTTGCAAGTTTAACTGCATTTGTGAAAAACTAATATCGTTCCCTTCATGTTCCGCAATTTTTAACTTAATTGTTGTATTAACAATGCCCTGATGTGAGCTAATAGAAGAAGGAATGAAAACGACCTTTTTTATATTTAGAGCTGGTGAGCTGGTATTTTTTGATCAAACCTAGCGGTATGTGCGGGTAGAATTAGGCACTTACAGTGAATCCTAAGGCAACTGAAACATCGGTTTTTAAAAATATACAAAGTTATTACGACATTTCAAACGATTGCAAGCAATTTTGGTCCATTTTGCAAATCGCCAGAAAAACTAGATACACAGAATTGTTAACAAAGGTTTGGATTTCTAAAAACAGTTTGCAGACCTTGCCCCAACCGGCCACCCCGGAAGTTAATGAGGATTTAAGACGCGGGAAGATTGAATTTAGAGTGACTATCATTACTTTTTATTTATTTACTTTTTTTTTTACTAGCGTATTTAAATTACTATCTCACCAGTTTTCGAATCTGCTTGTCTATACTGACCAAATTATAAACATATCACGAGTATAATAGCTATTGATATCTACAGCAAATATTTATTTTATGCGAAATACTTATACTTGAAATACTTATTGCATGAAATAATTATTTTGCACAAAAACTTATTATTTAACATTAAATACTTCATATAAATATAAGTAGATAAGTAAGAGCAATAATGTCAAAAATATTTTGTTCGTATAATAACTGTTTTAAATAAATTAAAATGAAAACAGAATTGTTTATCACATTTCAAAATATTGCTAACATTTGAATAAATACAATATTTTAAATTTGATAGTCAAAGAAAAAAAATTGAGTCAGCACATCAATAGACAGATTGAAATTGTCTAATTTTCTTATTCCTATAGATCTATCCTAGAGTCGGTCCTTGACTAGAGAAATTACGAACATGTAACTTCCAAATTCCAAATGTCGCAGATTGACTTTCTTGGGCACTGTACGCAAACCTGCAGCTAGGGGTGACGTGTCCCACGGCGATAGAGACGAAGATCCTGCAAAAACCTGACATCTGGAAGGAAAGGGATACTATTGTAAAGCAACACTCATGGCAGATTATTTTGAAAACGCGTACGGAGGACATATCACGAACAGAACATATGCAATACGGCCGTCACAATAATGTGACAATATAGAATGATTGATATCAGAGACGTTTAAAAATTTGTTAATCGATTCCGATTTCATCATATCAAGTTTACGAACTGAATAAATGTACAATATCAAAGGAAGCGAAACGTTTGCGTACTAAAAGAGAATAGAAAATTAATTTAATTAAACTATATATATATATATATATATATATATATATAAAATTAAAATTATTTAATTTAATTTATAGTTATTTTACACAAAAAAGATTATAGTGGTACAATAGTGAGTAACATGTTTACATCATAAATATATTATTTTATATGTACTCGCATAACTTTAAAACAGAAAAATATTACCTATAGAATTAAATTCACGACAGCATAAAAATTAATATTTTGTTTTTTACGCAAGCATCTTGTCGAACAAATGGCTCGAACGCAAATTCAATAACCTCAAAAACATAAACATACAAAATTTGAGCAGTATACTGCAATTTCCGAGTAAGCTATGTTGGAGGAACTTCTAGGAAAGTGTGTGCTGATAAAAATGACTTATTTAGGCGGACAAAAGTCAATCTCACAATTGTTATCGATTCAATGCGCGTTGTTTACTACGATTGCTGTACAGTATTACAAGTTTTGGAAAGGACTTTAGAAACACTTTGTAGACCTTTGTATTTATGATTAAGATTTTACGTTAATATCTCATTGTTTTCTTCCATACATTCTCGACAATTCTGTGGCTCTGATGTTAAAACTATAGATTGTATATGTTATTATAGATGTATAAAACTTTAATAATATGGATGCTCACTAGTAAGGTAAGTACTACTAATAAATATAAGAATAGTGTATAGAAAAAAAATCAAATTACTGTCTTCCAATGGCATAGATTAATTTCATAAGGAAAAATGTATAAAAGTAGCGAAATGATCATTACACGGTTTTAGAGGAAATTCAACGTAGTTTATAAATATGCCCTTTCGTGCAGTTAAAATGCGCGAATTTAGAATTTATTATATTTTTTTTTTAGAAAAAAAAATTCATAGATTCAAAAATAAGAACATTAATTAAATTGTGTTTTTATTGTTTTATATTTACCATTATATTTCCATTTACCAGTAACGAAGATCTGTTATTTGCCGAATTTTAACGCAAGAAATTTTAGCGTCCAACGTTTTTATTATACTTAAAGTAGGCGTAGAATATAACACACTTAACTGTAACTCATTTTTAATAATGCCACTTATAAAAACATTTTATTTATTTATGAACAAAAAACGTAAACATTAGTGAACTGTTTAACATAAAACTAATAAACGTTTATTAATAGTACATAAACATTTCCTTGGTGGTATTTTCTAATGTGAATTTGAAACCATAATTATTCCTAATTACGGAGACACGTGTGACAAATAACGTATTAATTTACTTAATAAATAACTTGATTCTTGTGATTGGGCAACATTACATCAAATTCAGAATTCAAAATCCAAGTTTTTTTTTAGTTTTTTAATATTTTTAGTCGAAAAATTGCTAAAAATGCGGACAAAGTTATAAGCTTTATGAGCATATGTGGGATCTAACAAGTCGCGGTAAGCCTTCTAATAAAGAAAACTCAAAAATCATAAAGATGAAAATTCAGTTATTCTTTGAACAGTACAGAAAGCGGTGTGCTAGTTCGCCATATACATAGCGCAATCATCTGGTAATAAGATTAACTTAAATAAATCCGAGAATTACGTTTCAAAAACAAGAAAACTTTATCTACATCTATCCGTAGTATTCAATTTTGCTATTATTTATAAGTTATAATATGAGTCGGGATAATTTCATAAACATGTTTTTGTCCATGATAATTATATATACAATTTAAAAGATTTACTTTTTTTGGCATCATTTTGTTTATTACTTCTCTTTCAGAATTTTTCTGGTCATTTTTCTATAACTAAGTCATGTAAATTAGTGCCAAGAGTAAAGTATACTAATATTCTGAATGAAAATTACATTTGTTTTATTTTGTGGCACCATTGAAGTTAAATTTGCACGGTATAATATGCTTTCTTTTATAACCCATATAATCTTGATGTAATATTTTTTAAACTATTTTATCGAACTCAGCGATATATGATAGAATTCGTGTCATTGTAAAATATATAATAAAATACAGGATATCTGTAATAAATAAGAATACATAGGAACAAATTAAACTTTAAAAACGATGTACGAAAATATTCTATTTAATAAAAGGAAATTAAATATGAACAAAAAAAACAAAAACAAAAAAAACAACTAAAACTGGCGAAATTAACATAGAATTACTACACAAACAAAAATATATAAATTACATAAATAGAATAAATGCATAATTAATATGTTCTGTATTTTCTTTATCCATTGATAAACAGCATAACATGAAAAATATATATCGTAAATTTATAACATCGAATTGACAACATGAACTATTACATCATAAAAATAATCTATATGTAGGTATTAAGAATCTATATATTTTTAAACAGAACTGAAAAAAACAAAAACAACATACACTGGACATATATTTTGATCAACAATACATTTTGATTAACCATGCTAATATTATAGTAGTTTTAAAGATGAAATGTAAGTCGTCATAAAATTAAGTTACATAAGTAGACTAAAATCAATATTTTGAAGAGCTTGTTATGAAACAAAATATTATAAAATAAATAAAGTAATTATGACAACATATTACGAAAAGTAAAAAAGAAAACAAGCCCCACTAGGATGGATAAACTGAAAATTTTAATTAGATAAAAAGAAAGAAATAGATATAGAAATTAGGATAATAATTACATCGAAAAAGGAAAACAACGATAAATCATCACAGCCATAACAAAACATTAACGTGAAGTAGCTGTTCCTAAAACAATGAGTATAAGTTTAAATACGTATATAATAAATGATATATTTTGTAAATACATACATGTGTTTCACAGGAATTTGAGGATTAACTGTCAATTATCACCAGAATAGATTTAAATTTGCTCACAAATTTCAACTGTAATATGGCGCTAAACGTTTAGGATTGATAAAATATTGGTAAAAAAATTAATGATATAAACGTAACATAAACATGTAATCAATTTTGAAATTTCTTCGTTTGGAGAGTAAAAAATAAAAATTAACATTATTGGCTAGAAATAAAAAAGATATATTTCCTTTATAAATAGAGAAGATTCCGCTCTTAGAATTTAGAGCGCGCCATGTTTTGAGTGAAATTTTATTTATAGGCTAAGGAAAAATATTTGTTTCTCCCTTTTGTTTTTTTTATTGTTTTGAAATTAATTCATTCAATAAAATGAGTTAATGTTATGAGATGATGACATTTATTTCGAAATATATTATATACAATAATTTTAATAAAACTAAGTAGACAATTGTTCAGGGGGAAGGATAAAACAAATAATAGGGAGTATAAAAAAAAATGACCGTTTTATCAAATTCAAGATTTCAAAGGACTGTAAATATTTAAATCCTATTTAATACTTCCCAATACTTAACAATCCTTTTAGAGCATTCTCTAAGCTTGTTCAATTCCATTCGAATTTTTCAAAAAAATCCTCAGTTTAGTTATTTGTTTCAAAGAAGAAACATGAAAGTGACCGACGAAATTCTCGTAATTATAAGGCATTACTGAAAAAAAAATTCACAGTCGCTGGAGCAACTCGTGAAATTATTAAATAAGAAGGGGAAAGTGTTCTTGACCAGCGCATTGCGCGGCGTTAGTATGAAAATTTTAGCAGTTGGATAGGAAGAAGACCTCTGGGCGACCATTAAAGGATATTAATGAGGTTCTGCAGGAAGCTGTTGAGTCAAATCTGTCCACAAGTACTCGCGAACTTGTCAGGGAGTGTGTTGTGTTGAAAGATACTGTTACTAGCCGTCTACTCTCCATAGGGAAGATGAAAAAGAGCAGCATACTGGTACCTCACGAACTTACTCCTCAAAAATCAGCTAAGCGGATAAAAATTTGTTAAAAGTTATTGAAAAACACTTGTCTGAAAAACTCCTGCCTCATCCACTATATAGCCCAGACCTCGCGCCATCTGATTACTACTTATTTAGATCTATGGCCCATTTTCTTCAAGAGAAGAAATTTGATAATTTTGCGGTCCAAGGGTTTTTTTTACGGCCATCCCAAAGAATCGAGCAATTCGCAAGCACATAGCTAATGATGGTAGATAACAATGGACTATATTTTAAAGATTAATTGTATTTTATATCAAAGAAATAATAATAAAATGTTTGGTTGAAAAACGGTCTTTTTTTTTTTATATACAACCTATTAAATCAAGCTCCTTTTGAAAAAATCCTAAGTAGCGGCTCTGCTGTTGGTTGGAGCGCTTAAAGGACTTAAAGTAAATTAAATCTCTTAAAGTAAACGAAAAACAATACGTCACGCACTGGGAAAATACTTATTACCACCTAACTGCAAAGAAAAAAAAAATTAAGAAACGGCAGAAAAATTAAAATAATTAGATAACGGGCTATCTCAAATTGTCTTTCAACAAATATTACTTCTTTTTTTTTTTTTTAATAATAATAAACGATCCAATGCTTAAGTGAAACAGCCTATATATAAAAAATATATTTATACCAATACATACTTACACATATACACCATTAATCTAAAAAATGCTACTAAATAAAAACATAGTCAGATACCACATTAATTCAATTAATTAAATAATAAGAATATAAAATGGAACACCCAATTATATCATTGAATTCATATTGCCAACATATATAGAGCCAAACAATGACTTTAGTCAACCAAACAAACATTTGTTAAACTGTAGTTTTACACACAAATACATACATATATTTCTATATATGATTACAAATAGACATCTCATAATTAATTAAAAATTCTATGGTGACATAGAATCAGTTTCGATAAATATCAAACAGAATAAATATTGTCATGGTAAATTTATCATTAAACCTGTTTATAGTTGACAAGAATATTATGTATTGATAAAAGTTTTGATTTGACAACTTTTAAGCCCACATAGAATTCAGTATGGTACATCGGATATGATACATAGCTTTATATACATCTACTTTTAATACAGTACTTTATCATAATGAAATTTGATACCAACAGCTAATTTGATTGGTTTATTAATTTTAAAAAAATCACCAAAAATAATGAGAACCAGAAACCACAAAATAATAATGACCAGTTAGCAATCTACTTGTTTCAATAATTTGACTCCTAGTATTCACATATGTTTTAATGAAATTGTTAATAATGTTACATTTATCAAACTAGTTCAATTACATGATATATATTTAAATAAGTGATTAAGGAAAATGTCAAAAATATTTATAACAACTGACTGAAATATATAACATTATTAGGATTTATTATATTATATTGTTTTATTTATATTTATGGAAACTTCTAAATATATTTTAAAAAATGAAAGTAAATGTGCCAAGCAGACTTTGTTTAGTAGCTATTGCAAGACATTAAATTTCTGGCTAACAATTATTGTCACAAAAATAAGGTTTAAAATACAAATAAATAATAAAAAAAGAAAGAAAAAACAGGGCTCAGATAAGAAAAATACTTATTCAACTAAATTTTACTAAAATTATATAAAAATAAAATAAATACAACCAAAATGTATTAAATTATTTTATAACTAAAACCAATATACAATAATCAATCAACTTGCATCCTCCGCCATCTTGGAAGTATAAACAAACGTCACTAAAGTTTTAACGTGGAACAAAATATACTAAATTGGTTCCTATCTTAAATATACTATAACCCCTTTTATAACATAAAAAGAACAACTACAAATATAGTGAAAAGTATCAATATTATCAATAACATGATTTCGATATAATATTTAAGAAACTTTAGACATCAAGCATACACACCAAACAGAAGCTTTAACTTTAAACAAAGTTAAAAATATGGTATAACTATAGAGCTCTTGTAATAATAATTACTACTATTTCAAAATGTTTCTTATGATTTCTGGCCCTCATTAAACATATCAATTTGTTAACCATTTAAAGAATAAGAAAGGAGAACTTTATTATTTAATAATAAAACGTTTAGGTTTATAGAATGAACAACATTTATATAGACTTATTATCTAAATATTTCTTTATAATGTTGTAGGAGCTATTTCTTATTTTTAAGAAGTAGCCTTACTAAATCAAAGCTTTACCAGAGTATTAATTTTTAAAAATATACATACTTATTATTACATACGATATAATCAATATAAGGCAAGAAAAAATAGAAAAGTAACAGGTGGTAGTATTCTTTGCTTAAAATTCTTAAAACATTATCTTGACACAAATCCAATTTATAGTAATAATAAAGGCCGCCATGTTAAGATAGCCATGTATATACAATTTCAGAATTCTATATTCTAAACCCAGTAAATGACTCATTATCTTAATAGAAAATAACATTTTATAGTCTTAAAGTCAAGTAACAATGTAGACAGGACACAATATTGATATTTTTTCAATATACATTAAAGAAGTAATGAAGACATTGACCGATCATTCGCCAGCATAACAATATTCAACAGTCCACCCCTTTCGGGTAATATCAAATATCAGCTTGCTTACTCAAACAACATAAAGATCGGCCCAACCCCCACTCAGACAGGCCCAGGTCCGTTGTTACCTTCCTCTGGAATATTATTAACCAATCTTCTCAAGTCGTCATCTTGAATTGGTGGAATCCTTGGTTCGGATGGTCCAGAACTGGATGGCAACATCTGATTAGCCATCGGAGAAATCTCAGGATCCACATCGCTCGGGGGCTCGCTATTCTCCTCGTTTTCGGGTACCTGAGCTTGTATGATGAATTCCTGAAGGTGTGCCTGCTGGAGTATCAGTGGCAATTCATAATGGTGAAAGAAATAGAGCATCGAGTGCTGAAACAGAGAATACATTTAAAATATATTAACAAAACATAAGATATTATATAAATTGATTATGTAGTAAATCACTAGTTAACTAATATATATTAGTACACCGCAGTGATAACTCTCAGGTTAGATAGCTTTTCTTCACCCCAATGCAATCCACTTCTAAGCGACATCAGTGAAAGATGTCTATTTGTACCTACAATATAATATTATCAATATGTCCTATCCAACAGACACAATCTGTAAAGCTTCATACTTTACTATGACTATGAAAGCCGTACATAGATATTTTTTTTATTTATTCAAAATGCCACTAAGCTTATTTCTATATTATTCAAAATTTCTCAGAAAATTACAGCACATTTCCCATTGTATCGAGCATTTTTCCATAAATTTCTCTACTTCATATAAGAAATATTAATAAACTCTGTTATGAATATAAGTTATTACAAATTAATATGATGAGTACAGTTGCCTACGCTCATATACTCATAGCTACACTCACGTTACACGTTTTATTTTATTTAATAAAAAGGCATACTTGAGGACTGGTCTACACAAAATAAATGCGAAACATATACAGTTTATTCTTAAGGATCTGAGATGGTTAATGTACCTTCAATTATTCGCTTGTACTATTTTAAAAGCCCTTTTTAAATCCTATTATTTCCTAATAAGGAACATTTTTAACACGTTATCGAAGGTCAAGGGGGGGAATAAGGTGCTTTGAGAAGTTATTTTTGACACTAACCATTTTTGAACTTTTTAACGGGTTTTGTTGTGGCTTTTCGCACCTCTATGGCCACTCCCAATTGACTTAGTTATAGAGTTAACAATTTCGTAATTGATTTGGTATAAGAAAAGTATCTTCCAAGCTCAACTTCTTCTTCCACCCCCCAATATTTAGATAAATTAAATTCGGAAATAAATAATAAAATATTCAAAAACATGAGAAAAAAATTCAGCAGATTAAATGATCAAAAAATTCTACTTAAATACTCAAGTAAATATTAATGCACCATCTATTTTCAAAACAAAAATTAGGGGAGATGCAACCGGAAAGATTATAGTCTGTTGCACAATTTATTTATTTTTAAAATGTTTTAATCAGTTATTAAAAAAAAAGTCATTAACTAGTTTATGTAAATTTATTCAAAATAAGAATAATTCAAATTGCTTCCTCACAACCAAAGGTAGGGAAGCTTTGCATTCATGACAGAGTAAAAAAGTTTCAGAGAATGTGCGGGTTGCTGCCTAAACGGTTCCTAATTAATTCAATAAAATTCCACCAAAAATACTTTTGCTAACGAATGCATAAATGTATTATCTTATATATGCCTATATTTCAGAAATTGTAGTTCGATTAGGCTCAAAGTTAGAAGAAAGATGGCTATTGTTGATAAGATGATTCTATATCAATCTTATTTAATTCCATCCATTACTTTCTCTTACATATGTGCAAACGTATTTTCTTTGAAACGACTATATTTCGAAAACCCCACGTCCGATTTGGCTCAAATTTGGAGGAAAGTTGGATCTAAAACAAATGATCAAGTAGGTAACAGTGTCATCAAATTCCATCCATAAAATTACAAAAATTCATCCGGATCTGCAAAAGTACTGTTTTTAACACGCTTATAGCTAAAAAACTGCTCGTTCGGTTTGAATAATATTTTAAACATTTTCTAGAATCAATTTTATTAAATTCTATTTAACAATTAAAATTAATATAAATAATAAGACACTGCGATTAAGGATAGGACACATGGCTACCTTCTGAGAGGATTCGAAGCGCCCATGTGTGAAAAATGTAATAACGTTCCACAAACAGTGAAACACTTAAAACGCCAATTACCCTTGAGGATAGAGGCGCGAAAGAGAGAGAAAATAATAATAATAATACTGTTGCGAATAAGACAATAATAATAGCTGTGAAATTTGATAAAAATATCGAAAAGAGTCCACACTCCATACCTTTTTGAACTAGCTGAACTAGCTATCGTTGAAAGGTTAGAAATAGGCATCAATTAATTTTAGGTATGTTTAATCCTTAAATTAACTCAAATTCTTATATTCCTCCTTAAATTAGTTTTGTTCTGACTAACGGAAAAAATTGGTTTCGTTAACACGAATGAAACAAAAATTTAATTTTTGTTCCATCCAAGTCAGTATTGAAAACATTAAGGACCCAAGTATGTTCAATATATACACGTACACAGTAATGAACATTGTTTCATTTCGTGATTATTTCGTAATCATGAATAGTAAAATAAGCAAATTCACAAACGTGGAACTTATTCCATTTTAAAAGTTAAAGTGGCTTTTCTTCTCCTTCCGCCGCCAATATTTCCTAGGAAATTTGTTCCTACCAAACGTTCAACTGCCAGCACCCTTCGTATATCTACCGCCTTCTTCCACTCACAGGAAACAAGATCCCGTGTCTTGACCTCTATATTCTCTCCCATAGAACTAAAACCTACGAACGTTCCTTCTTAGCTCGCTCCGTTACCTTTTTACAGAGGAGCTGAAGGAGGGAGTTAGAACCTCTAACAATGACCTGAGTTTTTGCTGCTGTCAGCTTGAATTTATTCAAGTTTGCCTAGGCACTGATCCTATTAAGGTCTTTCTGAATCTTGGTAAACGCAGCTAACAAGTCAGTGGGCGGAAAGGATAGATAAATTTGGGAGTCATCGGCATATAAATGATATGAGCAATGGTGGATTAAACTAGGAAGGTCATTCGTATAGGAATTGAAAAGGAGAGAGGAAATTTTCGAGCCCTGGGCTACCCCAGAGGACAGAGTACGGCAGGAAGATAAGGGTTGATTCGGAATACTGACTGCTTGAGAGCGGTTGGAGACGAAAGATTGAAATCAGAGGATCGTGGAAAATCTTGTATTATATTGTCTTCATGTTCTATTGGAGAAGGATAGAGATTTCAGTTTAGCAAAGAGAATAGAATGGTCTAAGGAATCGAAAGCTTTGGAGAAATCCAGGAGTCCTAGTACAGTTATCTATTTTTCGTTCATTGCAGTATCTATGTCATTTGTGACTTTAACTAGAGCGGGTTCAGATCAGGAAGGTTACTGGACTATATAATATTTTTTAAATATTAGTTTTTAAAAAAAATTATCATCCAAAATTTAATATAGCGTGTTTAAGGGCAATAAGTAGCAGAGATAAAAATAAAAAAAATAATTAGAGGAGAAAATATATTTTTTTTCTCCTTGAAGTGACAGGAAGAAGCTTCAAAAACATATGACGATATCCATTCGGAAATCGTGACCAACCGAGGGTGACGAGGATTTGTAACACCTGCGGCAGATTTCCACAATGCAAAAGCAAACACCGACTTCAATCCTCAATGTATTACCACAGAGTACCTACAAAACCATGGCGCAAAAACATTCTTGTAAATCAGAATGGTTTTAAATGGCATTATTTTTACACACAATTTTTTTTATAAAAAATTTAGGTTGTAAATATAATTCTTTACTGAATTTCACGGACATTATGCATATCATATCAGTAGGAGTTAGTAAAAAATAAATTTCACTAAATGTTTCATATGATTAAAATAGTTACACTTTTATTTCTTAATTGATTAAAGGTCGAAGGTAACTTATACTTTTATTTATATTCATGATGTCTATCTGTTTTTTTTTGTTATTCTATGAGGCTCCAAATCTCACATTTCTATATCTGTATATTATTCTAAAGTGAATTGTCCCAGAATAGATAAAACATTATTATTATTTATTTCCTGTTTTTTCTTGCTATTTCGGGTTAAATATCTGAGGTGGGAGAGTTCAGTTAAGTATCTGAGGTGGGAAACAAGAAGTCCAGCCACCTTCATATTATTTTTCCAAATATTTAAAAATTTTCGGACAATACGTGCTGTATCTAAGACAACTGAGTGTTGAGCCTCTCTTAGCACATCAATAGGTAATTTTAAACCATCCGCGCCTGCCACTGTTGACGTTGGTATGAGTCCGTTGGTAGATATTATTATTATTATTTAGTCAGACCCCTTATTTCTCGAATAAGCCGATAACAGCACATTTCCCGAATCTAAATTAAGAGTAAGGCTAGAAACATTTATTTTGTGATGTTCCAAAATTTTCTGAGAATACTGGCAGTTCCGAATAACACTACTTTCTGCATTTGTTCCAAGCATGCCATAGAGAGACCCAAGTCCTTCATCGAGTTCACAGTCATGTCCGGAATCAATCCATTTGCAGAAATGACCAAGGGCGAAATTCTCACTTTATCAAGCTTATACAAATGTTTTGAGTTCCTCACTTAGGTCCTGGTATTTGCGAATTTGTTCTGCAACAACTTTGGGAAGATTATCATCCTATGGAAATTATATCAGAAGGAGATAGTCGGGGGTGCGGCCAAATAAATACTAAATTAAAATATAGTAATTATTTTAATTTTGCCGACGTTTCGGCCCACTTTGCAGGTCGTCTTCAGGGCGTAGGAAGTAGCACTGCGGGAGGCAGTTGAAACACTGGCAGTAATTGGTAATTATATCAGTATGGCAGTATCAGTATGGTAATTATATTTCAACGATATTTGAATATTCATCTTCTTGTAAAATAAGTAAAATATCATGCCTTTTGTGGGGAATAGTGTGGTCCGTTATAATGGTCCCAGTATAGCTAGACGTGCCGTATGAACCAGTATAACTGACTGTGCTCTACACTTGTAAAAAGGGCAAGCGTCATCTACAATTTCAATTTTGTTGGCTAATTCTTGGTAAACGACCTTTGCCATGTTATTGTGTCTGAGGAGATATATGTTTCCTGCAAGAACTTGACAGCCTGATGTTATATGCTGAATCGATTCTATTGCTGTTCTGCAAAGTCGACTCTGTCGAGCTACAACTTTTCCACAAATATGGCGCCTGTGGGTCTTCGTAGCTATTACCTGGTTCTGTATTGCTATAAAGAATCCTTCGGTTTCATGGAATAATGTACACCACCGCAGTCACAAGTTGGAGAAAATTTTCACTTTGAAGATTTAAGGAAGTGTAACCTGTATCTAGTGCTGCAACACCTGAGATGGCCCCTGATGTAACATTGGCTCTAAAATAGTTTTGGAGTTGAGCTTCTTCCTCACGGTATGGCTTTAACAGACACGAAAGCGCTCGTATTCCCATTTTTCCATACATTATCACAACAGACTATTTTGGATGAGGTTCGTTATTTGCACTGTTAGAGTTAGGAATCCATACCTGCGTAAGTCCACTTTAAGATGTCAAAGGAATATGATAATGGTGGAATCGCCGACGTCATTACAGCTTATATAATATTTTCTCGAAAATATATGTTTTGAGGATAATCTTTTGAATTTATCCTCGAAATACGCTTTTTAATGTCCTTCTTAAATTCTAATAGCTGGTAAATAGCTTAAAATTTGTAAGAGTCATTTTGGGTTAGTCGATCCACGAGATAGAGATGTTACGCTTTTACTTTTTACTTGTGAAGCTAAAAAGCTGTCAATGATAAGAAATTCTTTACATCCCTTGCCATTCTCTCTCGTCCATAATTGTCCATCAGTAATTAATTTATGCTCATTTATATACAAGTTTAGTTTGTTATGAGTCACTGATATTAAAAATTTGTATATCCCATTTAGGCATACAATTGATCTAAAGTCCTGCGCGAGTTGCTGTTTTTTCGCTTTTGGTATCATCAAGGTATGCCCGGTACAGAAACCTACAGCTATCTCAGTTTTATTTTCCACGAGTTTTTGAAAGTAAACAGCCAATAATAGGTGTGCACAGCGAAGGGTTTTCAACCAATAGTTAGACAGCTAGTCTGGGTCAGTTGCTTTCCAGTTCACTTTATTTAGAGACTGGTTGTTATGATATTAAGGCGAAAACATTTTTAGATTTTACCGCCATTGTATCAGAACATTTTTAAAGGCGATGTTATTTTTAAAAAAATAATAATTGTGCCTAGAAATAACTGATAGCAACAAAGACTTTTAATCATTTATATCCAATGTACTTGAGGCATCCCCTCAAACAACTAATCACTACTAGGTATGGGCTGTTTATACATATTACATTCTGATAAAAAAATTTTAAATGATCCTTTTATTTTCAATAAATTCTAATATACAGGGTGTTTCAGGGTTAAGTGGCAAAACTGCAAAAATGAACAAGAATGTCCAGCCAATCGCCTTAATTCCTTACGAAGAAGGATAATTGAATCTTGTGAAACAATAACACATATCCAGTGCCGTTCTGCCACTGCTGCTGTTGAAGAAAGATGCCAAGCCTGTCATAATGCTAAAAGAAATCACTTTGATCAACATTTAAAAAGAATGTTAATGTTCACATTTTTTTTTTTTTTTTAAACTTTTATTATGATATTTACAACTGTATTAGTATGAATACATCAAGTAAATGTGTACATAGGAATATAATCACATGAAACACCCTTGTTGAGAAACCACCCATTGGTAGCACTCTAAATGTTCACATTTAAATCATAAAGTAGTTAGAACAAATAAATAAGTTTTATTTAATTCATAATTCATAACAACGAAAATCTTTAGGTGAGAACATCTTCTAAACAAAGCGTTTGCGGACATACCTTCAGAGGAAATTTTTTTCTTGTATTGAGGTCCTTATTCATTTTTGCAGTTTGGCCACTTAACCCTGAAACACCCTGTATAAGGTGGAGTTTCGTTAAATTATTTCCAACTTTTATTTTCTGTTGGAATTACAGAGACCTTGTAGACCTTAGCCGCCTTAAGGAGCCTACTCCACCTCTGCCTGTCATGGGGCTATTTCTTTCAAAGTATCTGCACGCAGCTCTGTTGCATCTTTGTTGATTCTATCCATCCATTTGGCCTTCCACGTGTTAAGTTAGCTTCTATTGAGGCATTCATTGTTACGTAGAGACTTTCAGATGGATTGCTACGAGCTACATGCCCCGCCCATATTAACCTTCATGCCTTCATATCATGGGATATTGATTGACCATTTTCTGTAAGCAGTTCAAAATTTATCTTTTTTCTTCATATGTATTCTGATCCTAGATCGCTCCGGTTATCGTGCGGAGGATTTTTCTCTGAAATATTTCAATACGTCATTGGCCTCATAGCCATATATTAGAATTGGCTTTATCATAGCATTGTAATTATTTCCAAGATATAAATATATTTTTTTCTAATTTTATCAATATGATTTAATTGAAATGAATTCCATTAGAGCAGGGCAGCAATAGTACAACCATTCTCCCTCAGAATGTAATATGAACAGACATAAATTGTTCTGTATGTATGAAACTTAATAATATTTTACTGTCATTGATATTTTTTTTTTTTTGTTTCTTAATCTTATTTAGGAATCTCTCACAAGAAGTAATACTATTCCTCTTAATGATGTCCTCTGAGAATTTGTCACCGTGTTTTTTTTTCTCCCCTAATCGCATTAAATTATTTAACGAAAAAATATTTCCTCTATAATATCCTCAAAAGAAACAAAAAAAAAAGTATCCTTTTACATTGTGAGAGAACGAATGAGGAAATAACGATTTTTAAGAGTTATTTCACTTTTGTCTGTTTTCCTCTCTGATTTTCCTTAACTTAAAGGCAATCACTGTAGTCAATCCCATAAAACTCATATGGCAGACAGAAACTGTTCTTAAATTTGAGGCCTTAAAATTTTAAAATAATTCTATATTTATTTTGACATAAGTTTAAGAGTGTATTCTATGTAAATTAATTTTTATTAATCTGAAATATACAAGTCCATAATGGAAACAAAATTTAATTGAAAATTAAACTTACAACAGCGATGGAGGATACAAAAATACTTCCAAAAAATATACATCTTCCATCTGCGTCTTGGACCCCCCTATCATTCTTTACTCTAGCTTATACAAGAAAAATTTTCTTTAGGAACTAGGCTATTTTAAGTGGTCAAATCATTGATGTCTACTGGTTTTAATAACATATAATACATATATTTGTTCTTTTCTTTTGTAGCTTTACAGACCTTGTAGATCTTTGGCCACCAAAACCAGCCTTTTCCACATCTGCTTATCATTGACTATTACTTTCCTGTTTTTTGTACGAGGCCCTACAGCATTTTTGTTGATTCGATCCATTCACCGGGTTATTGGCATCCCACGTAGTTTCTTTTCAATTATTAAGAAATTCGCAGACATTAATTGTGTGGAGGCTCCCTCATGGATTTCTCCGGATTAAATGATCCGCCCATCTTAACCACCAGGCCTTCATATCGAATGATATGGATTAATCAATTTCTGTAAGCAGTTCTTTATTTTATATCCTCATTGTACTATACCTGCTTATGCACTTTTTCCAAAAGGAATAAAAGAAAAAATAAATATGTTATAATGACCACAATTACTGCTTCCAACCCTCATAAAAACTAAAAATCTGAGGGCCACAGCCGGAATAAAGGAAGTAGTCCACTCATCGACAAAACACATCTGGAGTCATATGATACATAAAAATATATTTTTAATACTCTTTAGGAGGGAGAGAATATGGCTTCAGGAAAAAGAAGTTAGAAAGTAAGGTACTTAGGCCTGGACTGCATCAGTTTAAGTGGAGTTCAACATCAGTTCATCAAGAAAGAACACTGCTAGCAGGACATCTGAGGACCAGAGAGCAAAGAAGAGACACGGCAATTTACAAAGCCTGTAATGCTTAAAGAAGAAATTTAAGTACTCCCACTAGCTAGAAAATTATTTTTATTAAAAATTACTCACTCTATTTTCCCATTTTTAATAGTATTTTTTTAACCGAAAACTGTCGAAATAACCTAAAGAGCTTTGGCCTACTGATTTATACAAAATGTACACAGGATCCCAATAGCCAATTACATTCTGTATAAAATTCTTGATTTAATTGCCACATCAAGCAATAAATTTTTATTCCAGTGGATACCAGAGCATGTGGGACTACAAGGAAATGAAAGTACTGATACTGATCAAATTGCTCGAGTTACTACCAAAAGCAATAACAATTAATTTGAAAGTCTAAAAAACAGACATTTTCAGCTGACTAAGTAAAACTCAATAGAAATGAAACATAAAACATGTGGGTTAACAGATAATAAGTTAAAGACAGACATGACGATCCT
Source organism: Nezara viridula (assembly GCA_928085145.1). NCBI lineage: Eukaryota > Metazoa > Arthropoda > Insecta > Hemiptera > Pentatomidae > Nezara > Nezara viridula. The sequence goes on along the minus strand of OV725078.1, from coordinate 183,275,759 downwards.
GATAATAGTTATTATGAGAAGACACATGTAATTCACATAAGAATTAAAATGGACAGGTTCATGATAGATTTGAAAATGGCTCGACCAGCCGAAACGTCATAATAAGATTTTGTAGTGAAGAAATGGTGTAAGTTGGCTTAAAATCAATAAATTGGAATCTAAAAAACAGACATTTTCAGCTGACTAAGTAAAACAATTGTTAATGAATGGCAGAATTTATATGACTAGGAGTATCAAAACAAAGGAAGAGACTCTCTATTATTTTTAACCTTGGTTCACCTCTATAGGAGAGGCTCTATATGTTTAGAAAGAAGTGAGATGATAAATCTCATAAGGTTGATAACCAATCATGGCAATACAAATAAATTCTTAAACAGCGATATCCTGTAAGCGCTTTAGCAATGACAGGAGGAAATACATCGAGGGGACGGCACTCAATATTCCTAAAACAATAAAAGATCGAGAAGGATACAATAAACTTTGAAAAATCATAAGAAAAACAAAATTCTGATTTAAACCTTGAAAAAACATAAATTTCTGGCAAAATAGGATGAAATCGGTTTTTTAATTGATATGAAAAGGGATAAAATTCAGAAAAGGGAGGAGCACGCTATACCAGATCTTCATACTAAAACAACTACTCGAAAAACGATGGGAAGTAGCTCAGGACGTCCTATTTGTCGATTTTAAAGCAGGACAGAAGCAATCTTTGGAAAATCATGACTGAACGGGGAATTCCAGGCAAGTTGGTGAGATTGACAAAGGCGTGTACAAATGAACCCAAGTGTAGAATCCTAATACAAGGAGAAGTATCTGAACCCTTCAAAGTTCGAACGGGCTTACGGCAGGGAGATGGACTATCACCGATGTTGTTCAACTTAGCCCTGGGGTAGGTAATAAGAGCAACACCACAGGAAAATGGAGGGGTCCACGTCGGATTGAATCATAAAATCTTTGGTTACGCAGATGATATAGCTGTCCTTGGAAGTAATCGGGAAGACATTTAGAAACTCGCTAAAACACCGACAAGAGAGGCAGAGCAGATCGGCCTACAAGTAAATGAAGACAAATCTAAATATATGATAATAAGCCAAAAATTCCACCCCAATAACAGGATCCGCATAGAAGGAAAATCATTTCCGAGAGTAGAAATAGACCAGCGTATAACTAGCGCAAACAGAGCTTTCTTCTCCCTCTTTAAGGTATTTAACTCCCGAAAAATCTCAAGAAATCTCAAACTAAGAGTGAACAATGCTATGATAAAGCCAGTTCTAATATATAGCTGTGAGACCTGGACACTAACCTGCACCCTAGAAAAAAGTGTTGAAAGATTTAAGAGGAAAATCCTCCGCACGATAACCGGAGCGATCTGGGATCAGAGTACTAACACATAGAGAAGAAAGAACAATAAGGAACTGCTTACAGAAACTGGTCAATCAATATCCCATGATATCAAGGCACGGAGGTAAAGATGGGCGGGGCATGTAGCTCGTAGCAATCCATCTGGAAGCCTCTACGTAACAATGAATGCATCAATAGAAGGCAAAAGAACACGCGTAAGGCCAAAAAGCAAATGGATAGTTAGAATCAATAAATATGCAGTAGAGCTGAGTGCAGATAAATGGAAAGATATGGCCCAAGAAAGGCAGAGATGGAGAAAGCTGGTTAAGGCGGCAAAAGATCAACATGGTCTGTAATGCCAATAGAAAAAAAAATGTTTCAAATCTTAGTCATATCATAGTCTAAGTCAATTAAAACTATATAAAATAACTTAAAGAAAAAAAATTATAGTGACTATACATTTTCTAGTCATTTCTTTTTATTTATATGATATTTACAACTGTATAAAAAAAATACATCTAGTAAATTCGCACATAGATATAATGACATGAAACACATGTTGAGAAACTACCCATTGGAAGCACTCTAATCTAGTAAATTAAAAATTTATTCTGCATTTTTATCATGATTCATAAGACTCTCATTTATGAAACAAGTTTCAGAAATTATATCATTTTTTAAGTGAGGTTAGATCTACAACTATCAAATCGAAAAAAAAGCGTGTAATGATTTTTTTTAAACTACATTTGAATGTTTTTACCATAGCTACTTGCTGAAAACCATTTTATTCCGATATTTTTCGACTTATTGACTCCTATGGATTTATCAGAACTCATTGAAATTGCAGAACCATCGGAGGCGGAGTAGAACCTCGGGAAATAAGAATGCATTGCCAAGTATCTTCAAAATATACAACACAATAAACAACTGATGGGACAATAAGATCGTTGAAGAAGGTATCAAAAATACCAAGTGAAAGCAAGAGGAAAAGTCAATACCAACAGAGGTACAGAATAATACAAGTAAGTTCATACAACGAACAGTTAAGGACAATGTGTCGGCATAATAGAGTCTTTAATAAGTTTAAGGTGTTGGGGTAGAAGAGGGGGGATTCCATCTTGTTAAACTCTAATGAGATTGCCAAAGCGTATAAGTGTGTTAGTACAAGATGGACAAAGCAGACCTCTTTATACACGTGTTGAGGTTACCTTTGTGACAGCTAAGTTCTTATCTCAAAAGATACTAAGACATGCACATCAAAGAACTCAAACAACGGATCAAGGAAGTACAGCTGGAAGACCAAAAGGTTTCTCATGTAAATAACATATACTATTGATATACATTTTTTTGTTTAAATACATACAAAAGTATAAAATTAAATTAAATTAAAAACTTGCATATACTCAGTATATTTTTTTCGCAGTTGTCATTTTTAACAATACTGGTTTGTTGGTTTGTCGAGGTAAGACTCAACCAGCAGGTTTTCACCCTCAATGAATTATTTAATTAAGAGTTCTCACTTTATAGAGGCTGGGTGTGCCCCAGGAGGGACTCCTGGTCCTATGGTAGATCGACGGCTGATGTACTAAAATAAATAGTTACTTGCTTAGCCGGACTCCAACCCGGGACCTTGAGGATAGGAGCTCAGTTTCTTACCCATTTAGCTATCCCGCTCAATTACAATATTAAAAAAATTAGCTGATGTCAAAAAAAACATCAAACCGAGCAGCCTAATCTTATCCATCATATCCCACGGGCAATGAATTAACTACAGTAGAGATGTGCAAAATATACTTTTTCTTTAGAATAATAAGAAAATGCCCGAACAGTTCCCATCTCTCACCAGAATCGGTGAGGGTAAAAAATATACATCTTACCGCATTCCTCCGAGTCACCCTCACGGTATTACCTCAGCAGCACCACATTCCAACAAGATTTTTGCTGTTTTTCTATTCTGACAGAAACAAAATTATAATTTATTTTTTTTGTTTTTCTGTCATTTTGAAAGAATATGAAAAAGGAATATGTGTGGCCAATGGTTGAACAATAGAAGAAAGAAATTTGATCGAAACAAGAATTATATTTTATTGGTTAGTACTAATATTACAATAATTCTTAGTTTTGATCGTTGTATTATCAATATTAAAATATTATTATATAATAATTCAAGAAATGTGTGAATTCGTAAAGGTAAATACTTTTTTTAAAATTTGCATTCAAAGATTTGAAAGCTTGATAATCTCTTCTTCCTCAATCTTCAAGGATTGCAGTAAAGAACCTGTTTAATGAAGTCAAGATTACGTTCCAGCCGCCACATTTTCCAATAAAAACAGGGGTAGAATTAATTCCAATAAAAACTCGAGGAGGGGCAATTGGCCCTTCACCTCAAAGAGGTCAGTCCAGTCAAATTGTATTTCGAAGAGGAAAATTCTGGTGTAATTGTTTTCAGTGGACTACTTTATATTTTTCTGGGAACTGGAAGCGAATCTGATGTTGAACAATTTTTTTTTTGTTGGCAAATATGAAGAATCATCAAGAAACCACAAAAATCTCACTTTGTTTTGATTTGTAATCCTTTATGAGTGAAAATAAATTAGCTATCATTTGATTTAGAATAAGAAATAAAATAAAATACATAATTACTAGAAAACTGAGCGTGGTAAACTGCATGGAAATTATTTTTTAGTAGCTTAAGGAACTTCAAAAACAAATTATTCTTTAATATGTGTATTTAATTTAAGAAACAATTGTTGATCATAGCTAAAAAAAAAATGAAAAGAATAGCGGACATCAGCTTCCAGCTTCCTCATTTACAAATTCCTACCACCCTTTTCGCCTCCTAACCTGTGTATTACATGATATACAACACATACTTTTTTAATATTACTGTGGTCAGTGAATGTGAGGGCAGAATTATTATTAGGAAATTAAATTTAAAATTAATTTTAAGTGGACAAGGGAGCCTGAGCAGCCCTTCCCAACTTCAGTTCTTCCTTTCCTGGGCGTATTTCCTTCCCCAGAAATTCATCGGTTCCTGGCGAAGCACCTTAATCGCAACAGTATAGCGGACGGGCACGATCTGGCCAGGTGGGTGATAGCCGAGGGTCCCCGAACAAGAGGAACTCCGGAGGGAGTTTCGAAATCAATGTTCCATATTTTACTTTGGGGCCAACAATTACTTTAGGGCCCCTCCTATGGACCCCAACATAAATTGTTTGTACTTTTTTTAATTGAATATTACAACATGCTGCACTTGGACTTTTTGAATACCGTAGAATGATTGGGGGCCCCCACTGAGAGACCCGACAATCATTGTTATATATGTATCTAGTGCTCTTGTACGTTTGGCAACCAAAATAATTGTTTTCTATTCGTTTATATCCGCAAAACTTTGGAGTCCCTCCGAGGGGCCCCAACATAAATGTTGTGAACTTTTTTATCATCGTAGAATGACTGGTGGCCCCCTCAGAGGGCCCTGAAGATCATTGTTTTGTATTTATCTAGTGCCATGGAATGTTTGTTGTTCCTCAAAATAATTATTTTGTATTCGTTTAATTCCTCAATTTTTCGGTACCTCTCCGATGGGTCCAACATACATGTTTTGTACTTTTTGCATTGAGCAGAAAAAAAAATCCTGATCCGAAATACTGAATTAATTATTTTTTCGCTCTTCTGTTTTAAGATTAAGAAAAAATAAATTACTGCTATAACTCTTGATTACAGTTTTTGAAACAAAACACTATCCGACTAAAGCTTCAAAAATATTTGTCATTTAAAATTATTAGTCATTTTCAATATTCCTATGATTAGATATAATTTTTTTTAAAATATTTATAATCAATGATGAAACCAAGCCTAAATAAAAAATGTTTCTAAAAGTGATATACCACTGAAATCTATTTTAAAACATTAGCAAAGCACAAATAAATAAATAAAAAGATAATTACCTGAATGAAAAGCCATGAAGTTATCAAAGCAAGTCCACTGTACTGCCCATTAAATCGATAGTGATAGGCGTAAAATGAGAAATGGTATAAATAGAAGAATCTGTAAAAAAAAAATATATATATATATTAATAATAAGTAAATCACAACACATATTGATACAATCGAAATATAAATATAATATAAAAAAAAATTCGCTAGGTAAATACACAAAGTTGAAGATACAATAATTATTCATGAAAAAATACTATGATAATAACAAAGGTTTATTTTTAGAATATAAATAAGGCACAAGGCATGGTATGAAGCAGCGGCTATTAACCTTTAGTGCTACTAGATATATAATCTAAAACAGACGCCAATAAAAGGAATTATTTGACGAACAAATATATTTTTAAATTACATCTTAAAATAAAGCTGAAATGAAAATGTAGATTTATTCAGGAGAATATTACCCTAACAAGAAAACATAGCTGGACAGATTACTGGAAGAGATGTAGCAGATGTTTTGTCGTCTGAAGAATAATTATAAATCTCCCAAAAAAATTTGTAAAAAAAAAAAAAAATGAAACCATAAAAATGAGTAATATCTCTCGAATGAGCTCGAACAGGAAAGAAGCCTCGCCGCTTCGCAAATCGGTTTAGGAATATTTTCTGAATGCCAAGAATATCATCTTGGGCGTTTCGTCACATTACAGAACACTTTCAATTGAGAAATGAGGATCGCAAATGACTCCAACCTGAGGAAAGTCGTTCAGCCTACCAGTTTTGGAGAGAGAAAAGCAAAAATAGTCAAACTCAGGTCGCTACGAACTATGACGATCATTGATGGTGCAACGGCCGGAAAACCTCTTCCCACTCGGGTTCATGAAGAGTGACAAATTGGTTTAGATTCATGTATTATGGCTGCTCAGTCAGCTGGGACACGATGACCTATATTTCTTTTCTCGAAGCAGACCGTCCATGGACAAAACCTATGATTTTCTGACATCCTGAAAACACACATCGCGATTCCCAATTAAGGGTGGGATCATAACCGGTCAGAGCAAGTAGACTTCAGAAGACTGACGAAGATCACATATCCATGGGAGTTGAAAGGGAGATTTATTTAAATATTTCCTGTTTTACTTTTAATTATTTCCAGTCATTGAAGACGGATTACATTTTTACAACGCACTTTAACTCGCTCGGTCCCTACCACCTATCTCTCTCTATACACACACACACACACATATATATATATATATGTGTCCCTGAGTGTCTCCCGACTCATAAGTTACTAACTGAAAAGCTCATCGAGCGGACGACAATAACAATGAAAAATTGAATTTTCTTTTTACAAATCTTTTTTTGTCGAAAAGGGACACTAATCAAACGTATTTGAGAAGAATAAGAACGATTTCGTTGTAAATCAAATATAGCTTCCAATCAATCAATGGGGGAGAGGGGGGAGGAGGGTTGTTGAGTTTTGTTTTTTCCAGTAGAGCTGGTTCGGGGTCAGTGTAGGGTGGGTATCAATCCTTGAGAAAGATTTAAGGCCCGGTGTAATATATCAACCCCATCCTTCCCTAGCCAGGCCCTACCCTTTCATAAGCCAACTCGACAAAAACAAAAGTAATAATACAGGATCAGAAAAATCTGCGATGATTTCTGAAAAAAAAAAAATCTTTTTTTGGGACTAAACATCAGTTTATGAACGAATGAATCACCAACTTTTTTCCCTTATTCAAGGTTTTTTATTAGAGAATTTGAGACTCATGGACATATATCTTAAAAGTGTAAACCCTGATTATGAAGTATATTATAATTGTAAAACTGATCCTGAGAAAAATATAAGCCTGCGTATTACTTCAACAAAAGACTACTTCCTTGTTCAGAAGTCTTATTTCAAGGCTTTTTCGTTATTGTGTCCGTTTACTTACAAACGACGCTTGATTTTCAACATTAGTTTAAACAAATTGAATGGATTGACTTTATCAGTGTTTTTATTGCCAAAACCAATTATTTTTTTTATAGATTTTCATGTTTTATAATTTTCTGACTATCCAGCTTTAATAAAATTCCAATTATGACGAAATTAAACCAAATGTGAATCTCAGAGAGCAAAAAAACTAATACAAGTCAAAGTTGTTAATCTGCCATTTTGGGACAGTGAGTTTACTTTTCGTTATGGGACCATTGGCGGAGAGTGTACGGTAGGGGAATTTGGCCCACTACTAAGGGTGAAGATCCCATGGAAGGAAAACTCTTGCCAAGACACCCACGTCTAAAGTGGATGAAAACGTGAATCCATCAACATTTATGAGTGTAATATTAATAAGTAATCGAAAAAAGTTATAACCATGAGATTTATAATTGTATGTATTTAATATTATAAAATAGAAAAAAAATATCATGAGACTTTTATTATCTGTAAAATACAATATTAAAATTTTCAATTAACTTGAGTTTTTTCTACTTTATTTAATAATTGGATTTAAAGTGTGGTCACACTTATTATTAGACACGGATATAAAAGTTGTGGGTCAAGAATATGATAAAAACAACTTTTTCTGAAAATGATAACATTTTGTGAACAATTTTAAAATAGCTCTAACTGCAGACTGGTTGGAGATTAATTTGTAGATGAATTTAATTCTCTACAACTTTTTTTAAATGAAATTCTTTATCTAATGAATATCTTAGACGATATGAAGGAATGTTTGATGACAAATGTGAGTTAAAATGATTTTGTTTCGAAAATATTCAATTTATTTACATTTTCATGAAAATAATTGAAGCAATCAGTAGGTTTCTAGGTTTGTCACTGATAAATATGCATTATTATTTTACTATCATTATTTATCATAATCATTATTTTTATAAGTAAATTGTGTTTTTAGGCAATTATGTTTATTAAAATACATCCCTTATCACGGAAAAACAAGAAATAAAAGCTTTGCAACAGTTAACTGCAGTCATTTTTGCAGAAAACAAGCCTGCTTTTAGGTGACGATAGAAAATCACATAATTTCTTTAATAAATACTTGATGGTTTACTTTTGCATATTATTGAGTAAGGAGATGGTCCGGGGTAGGAGTTCTAAAACGACTAAAATATATGCATACGCCCCCCTAAAGAAGACATGCAAAGTCGGGTCGAAACGTTGGGTTTAAATAAAATAGATTTTTTTACGCTTTTAGTATTTTTATGACGGCCACCCCGGACCTCCTTGATCTCCTCACTCAATAAATTCTTTACACAACTTGAGGAGCATCTCAAAATTTTCCTAATAAACTTAATCAATATGGATGTTTAATTTATTAAGTCAATCCCTTCCACGGCTGTCAGCGATATTGACTCAATAATTATGCTATAGGGCTAATTCTTATTTTATTGCTGTGGACTGTAAATAAATAAAATATAAAATTTATTGCTTTATTTTAGCTAATTTTGGATTTTATACAATGTTTAAATTTAGGTGGGTTGGGATATTTGCGATTTTCCTTTCTTCTATGTGTCTTCATTTTCATTTTTTTTCTCTCTTCTTTTCTTGGCCCCTTGCTGGTCGCTGTAGTTTATTACTCCATGTTTACGAAATCAGGACAATTCTTATTTTTCTTACTGGCCAGCCTAGTGAGTTCAAATTGCGTGAGTAATGGCGGAATCTGCCTCACATCTGAGATATATCGTCAGTATGGCTCGAGATCGCAGCTGTGTTGCTTTAGCAACTTATTGCTTATGTGTTGCTATAGCAACTTATTAGATTTAATCGCAAATTAAATCTACATTTAATTTAATTTCAAATTAAATTAAATTGGAACTTTTCTGTGTTCCCTGAACAATGGGCTTAAAACTTAATTAACGAGGAAGTTTTTCTAATAGTGGGATAATCCCCCCTGAAGGTTGAAACGGCAATGGCCCCGAGATCTTTTATAAATATTCTATTGGAGTTCTGGCAGTGGCCAGCTTCTCCACTTCATCCAAGTCCTGAGCGTATGTGGATTTAGCGCTCTTACTCAGTCTTTTAAACAGTGATGCCGCTGGGAGAGAAGCACTGGGATCTCCTTGAGCCCTGCCTTGCCTTTCATGTGAGAGCGGCAAGGCATGGTTCAGAGTTCCCTAGGTTGAATGTAAATATTGTACAAAGGAATGAATGTGTGTAAAGTATTTTTTTTTTGTTTCTTTACCATTCTTTGAATGTATTTTTTTTTTTCCTTTTTACAAGTTTTTTTCTTCCTTTATTTTAATGTATATATTTTTACTTACATTTTTTCTTCTAATTTTATTTTTTTCTCAATTTATATTTTAGATTGTATATTAAATGTATAAATGTAAACATAGAGCCATAATGCTCAATGCCCTAGATTGTGGCAGATTTTATTATTTTTCTTCAATAAAAAAACTTGGTAGAAGTGTCAAAATAGTGGGGTAAATGTAGTACAGTTGAAGTATGATAAAAAAAAATAAAAATAATTTATGACTTTTTTATATATAGTTTTAACAATAAAAAAACTCTACTTCCGTTTAAAGTAAATTTTATCTAGTTTACTATGGGGCAATGTTTTATTAATATAATCAAATATTTTTTAAGTTATTGCTTCCCATTCAATAAAAAACGTGACCCGGTTAAAAAAACACAAATTTTAAATTTCCTACTCTACTGCTGGAAATTTAACACCATCCAATTTAATCCAAAATTGAATTTAATACATTAACCCAATTATAACCTGAATTTTTGCCACACTCAGTCCATAGCATGTATGTTATTTTTTCCACATAAGATTTATCGATCTATATTAAATAACCACGTATATTTAATTTTCCATTGTGAATACAGTCCACTATTGAGATTGGACAATAGATCTGAGAAAAGATTTAAATAAAAACGTCTTAGTATTTGTTTATGTATCTTTTTTTTCAGTACCAAAAACTGCGATGCTCAAGTTCAAAGTAGCTTCAGTAACGAAGAAGTTACAAGATTCTAATTAATTGTGAGTTTTAAATGAGATTTTCCATTAGCAGTACCACCAATCGACTGAGATCTTTGACACATAATTCTCTAAGAAAAGGTTAGTCCTTTGAAATTGACAATCTGTGGTATTAGTGCCATCAATGTAATTATACCGGAGGATACTGTCATGAGACAGCATAAAAACTAATTTAGTTAAACTAAAATATAAATTTATTATGATTAGACATGGCGTTCCCTACCTAATAGCTAAACACATTTTTCAGGACCGAACATCTCCTAATGTTACACTGAAAAAAATAAAATTCAGCAGCGTACTACCTATATTACAGATTTTACACAGAAACACTTTATAGTGAATGCGAGTATTTGAGTGAAATGGGCGAAGGATGGAAAGGAGAGGTATGCAGTCCAGAATATTGTTCCTTCGGACGCATTCCGTCCTCATCCTTCCGAAGAATCCCCCCCCCCTTGAGGGTAGTGGAGATCCCAGCCAATCAATGCCAACATCATAACCCTTTCGAGGCCGGTGATAGCGTCCGAAATATCATCGGTCACTTTTCACAATAATAAAATATCTCGAAACCGAAAGCTTGAATTTTAAAATGTGCCTTGGTCGGTGAATTTCACTCCTTCCGGTATGTTATAAAATATTCACTTTAATCTTAACCAGTCGAATCACGGAATACGCCGAGGAAATTATCGGAGACTACCAATGCGGATTTAGACGGAATCGTTCGACTATTGCTCAAATGTTTTCTTTACGGCAAATATTAGAGAAAAAATTAGAATACAACGGTATTGTTCAGCAGCTGTATATAGATTTTAAAAAGGCTTACGATTCTATTGACCGCCAGAAACTGTATAATATTTTAATCGAACAGGAGATTCCAAAAAAACTAGTAAATCTAGTCAGGATGTGCTTGACGGAGACACTCAATAAAGTTAGAATCGGTAATAATCTGTCCGAAAAAATTGAGGTTCGTTCGGGTTTAAAACAGGGGGATTCCCTTTCGCCTGTCCTGTTCAATTTGGCATTAGAACATCCCATTAGGGAGGTAATGCGTACCGAGAAAGGGTTGGATCTGGGTGGGACAACATCCGTGCTGGGCTATGCTGATGATCTGGTACTGTTAAGCGAAGAAGTTGAAACTATAAAACTAAATACAACAACGTTAATGAAAGCCGGTAAAGAACTAGGACTCGAAATAAACGTGGATAAAACAAAATATATGGTTAGCTGCAAAAATGGCGATAATATTGGTGATATCGATATAAATGGTAATATGTTTGAACAGGTAGATAAATTTAGGTATCTAGGTTCTACGATAACTAAAAAAAACGAAATTGAAGAAGAGATTAAGGTTAGACTGAAGGCGGGAAATGCTTGTTATTTTTCTGTGACAAAACTACATAGTTCGCGCCTCTTGTCGCGGAACTTAAAAATTAGAATCTATAAAACAATTATGTTGCCTACAGTTCTTTATGGATGCGAAACTTGGCCGCTTACATTAAGGGATGAGCAGCGTCTTAAGGTTTTTGAAAATAAAGTATTGCGTAGAATATTCGGACCGAAGAAGGATGAGTTAACCGGTGAGTTCAGACGGTTACACAACGCCGAATTGCGTAAACTGTATTCGGGTAATATAATTGAGGTAATTTCATCGCCGCGAATCAAATGGGCTTGTAAAGTTGTTGGGCTTAGTAACGAGAGAATTTCTAAGAGGTTAATATTTGCTATGCCGAATGGTAAGCGTCCGAGGGGTAGACCGAAGCGAAGGTGGGAAGATTGCATTAAAGCCGATCTGAAGGGACTGGGTTTGGACGGCGAACGGTGGAGAGAGGTGTGTACTAAGCGATTGGTGGTGTCGGCATCGAACCTTCGGGTTCGCTAAGCCTTTTATTATTATTATTATTATTATTGACTAAAGAAGAAATATTTTCGTAGGGTGAAAACATACGTCCAGAACTTAAAGTAGAAAAATAAATAAATAATATATCTTGGAAAGCTAAAGATTTTAGAAAAATTATAATCCAACTAAAAAGTCGTAGAAGATACCACAAAGGAGCGAAGAAAAATCAGATAACTAGTAATTATTGTAAAGAATTTTCAATATCATATTATTGAAAAGAAAATAAGTTTTCTCAAAACTAAATGGAGATTTTTAAAATTTATTTTAGGTTGACAAATACAAAAAAATGAATTGTAGGCAGGATTATTGTAGATTATAGAAAGGAATAATAAAAATTGCCTATAGTCTGTAATTATAGTTTAAATTTATTAATTTTTTTAAACTAATTTCTGCTTAATATGAGTTAATAAGGAAAAGTTGCGTGATGCAGGCACCAGATTCGATTAGCTAAAATATTTTATTTTTCGATTGGTAGAAAAATTCGTATTTAAGTTTTTTTCGAAGTGCGAAATACTAATCTCAACTTCGTCTCTTCTTAAAAAAATATTAGAATCCACTTTACTCCTAAGGTTACTACTAATTGTTTCAATATTTTACACATACAATAGTTGAATGCCATATATATATATATATATATATATATATATATATATATATATATATTAGATCTAACGGGTATCAAAAATAAGATTACATACATAAAATCTGCATGTATCCACGATTCGACCCGAAAATAAGAATGCAGCATATATAGTTCATATTATACACAGATTATATTATTATTATTTATTTTTTGGGGATAAACAATGATGATAATCGTTTTCCGCACCGAATCATTTTCAGTTTAAAAAAATTGATGCAAACATAATATGCAATTACATAAAAATCTGGGCTCTGTATATAATATACCTTTCACTTACAATCACAACTGCAAATACCTTAGAGACTTTATTTTATTGCTTTCAAGGAGAAAATGTGGAATATAGTATAGGGCAAAGGGAAGGAAGTGATTGTTGAGGCCATTAGGAGCCATCCTCACCCGGCAGCGATGGATATCGATGAGCAAGCGCCCTCAGCGGCTCCCCCCCCCCTTTCCTCACCCATTTATTTTTATGCTTATCCCAGCAGGACTCCCCATCTTTCTCTTATCCCTCAAACAGTCGCCGGAATAAAACCCATTGTTAGCTGCCCCCTTTAAAATCTCCCTTCCGATCCACTAAGGGCAGTAACATTAAAACTCACTCACCCATACCTGTGGAGGAATGGGCTCATTTTTACTACGGAAACCTTTCAACTCCAAGCAACAAAATAATATCCGCCCATTCCCATCTGGCATTAGTCATCATAATGGAATGTAACTCCGGCATAAAAAAACAACAAAACAAACAAACGCGATTTCAGATAAAAAAAATTGTTGCATACAGGACTTGAAACTTTTATGTAACATTTTTAGATAGTTCCATTTTAACACTTACTAAAATGGAACTAATTTTGAAAAACGTTTTTAAAATAAAAGTTCTTAAGAACATTTTTTTATAATGAAATTTTGGGTTAGTTGGCACATTTTTTTTCTCTCTCTGTTAGCATTACAATCTTTATTTTTTAGTCGTAGTAGTCAGTAGTCGTTATTGTGCTTCTGTTTATTTTATATTTATATTTTTAGATACATATGGTGTGAATGTGGTCTTACGTCATTATAAATAATGTCCAAACAGAATGTTAAATAACTCAATAAATAAATTTTTTTTAAAATGTAAAGGGAACACGACGCTTTCTGAAGACTTCACTAAGTACTTTTGGTCATATTGTAAGCAAAAAAAAAAAAAAAGAACAAATAACTCTTCTAATATTTAGAAAGAAGTTCATAAATATTTGATACAACGTAAATCATTAAAAAGTTTTAACCCTGAAAAAGTCATTACCGCAACTGTTGTAAGTAATGTATCATTAATATATTTTTTACCCCATTCTAAAGAGCCATCTTTCAACCTCCGAAAAGTGAACTATTATTTATTTTTTTAAGACAGACAATGAGAATACTGAAACCTCAAAAAATCATCTTAAGAGTTATCAAAAGTGAAAAAAAAAAAACAGGCATTTGATTGCCATTACCGTAACTCTTTGTTGCAATTTTTTGTTTTTATTTATTTATTCACAAATATTACAATCTGGCATAATTAGGGACATTTATAATAGTGTTCAGAGAGCACATTCACACTCAAATTAGCAATTAGATGTTCAAAATTATTTCTTCTTTAGAAATATTTTTTGAACATGCTGTCACAAAACCAGTCCACGAATATGATGATTAATTTATGTCCCTTTTTGAGTTTTTCCTTTTTTATTAATCACTGCAGAATTTAAACTAAACAAATATAATAATTATACCTTACAAAATCAGACCATCTTCTACCGCTCAGTGAGGTCAAATCAATTAGAGAAAAATACAAATGAATCGAAACCAATAATTAATTCATGAAAACTAACATAAATACTAATGTATTATTAGTTTATGAATGGAAGACTCTGAAACAAAGCTTCAAGCCACTGAAACAGTAGTAAATAACTATCCATTCATCGTTTCACCAATTCTGTATTATTAGGTTTGGTAAAGATAACATAAATCAAATTATGTTGCAAATTTCACTTCAACAACCTAATAAAGACTCACCAAATACAAATACTAAATTTTTCTTTTTGCTGGGAAGTTGTATTTTATTATCTTTTTTGGCAATAATAACTTCAAATTAAACAACAATTGATTTATTTGTTGAATTTATAGGTTTACGTTTCAGGAAATTTACTCCCATCTTCAGAACTACAATCCCATGTTTCTTTATCGATTCATGGCTAAAAAGGAGTAAAATAAAAATAATGCATGTTACAATACATGTTAGAATTGCGTTTTTACATTAATTTTTTAATCACCTTAAGTCTAACGTTCTCCATTGTCATGTTATAGATTTATGTTATAAACAAATTCCAATATATAATAGCCAGATCATCATCATGCCTGTAGACCAATAATTGGATATTTGCTATGGTGGATACTATTGACCTTTGGACAGGACTATTTTTTTTCTTTTACTATTGTTGTTAAATGATTATTTGTTATGTTGATGCAATTTCATTTTTACTAAATTTTAATTTTGCTTAATATATCAGCATAATGTGTCCCCAAATGTTTGGTGTCTGCTTTGTAATTTACGGTTGTTCTATTGTTTTTTGTGATGTGGATGGCTTCAAGTAATTTCCTATTGTTATTTTTTGGTTCTGTGCCTAATATCTGTGATTTATTGAAGTTGAATTTGTGTTGTAATTTTATGCTGTAAATTATACTTTTCTTGTTTAATAATTAAGTCTATTCTGTCTTTTGTATTGGTAATGTGCCTGCCCAGTTTTTTTATAATTGCATTGCCTAAGTTTGATTTCTGTTATGGCATAATTTTTAAACACGTCTTTAATTTTGATTGTAAGTTCAGGTAGCTGGAGTTAAAGTTCATTTTCTTTGTTTGTGAAATTTTGTCTTGATTGTTCTCGTTTGTTACATTTTTTTTTTTTAAATTGGGTGATAATTGTTGTGTAGGTTTCTTTATTGTAATGTTTTCTTTTCGTGTTTTGTGTGTTCTTTCTTGTGTTTGGGTGTTTCTTTCGTGTCAACATGACCCAAATCTGAACTTCTCGATACTTCAAACGATCAGATAACGACATTGGAACTCGACCATCACACCAAACTTGAGAGAATTTCTACAAGTAAAAATAATATTACGAGTATTAAAAAAATATATTGATAGGCACAGGCATCTAAGTATTCAGCAAGAACGGTGAACTTCAGCGAAAAGGGGCGGAACTGTAATATAGCAAGTAGTGCTCTGCTGGGCATGTATCAATTGCAAATTGCACCATAATCTGGTCAATAGTAACAAAGTCACGTAAGGGCAGCCAACGCTATCATCCCTAAGAGGGGGGATCTTCCCCTCCCCCCCCCCTCTCCCGGCGACATGGAAATAATATTCAACTGGATCCATCATTTGAAAAACAACATATAAAGTATTGCTATTTTTTAAGGCTAACTTCAATTTTCAATTCCCATAACCATGATATTTTTAATAGAGGAATAAGGTAAACATCGTAGAAAATTTTAAAAAATAATGGGCCAAATCATACTGCGGAATTCAATGTAATAAATATGGCAATAATCTAAAAAACCGGCAGCATAAGATCTCAACATTAGCTTTGGTTAGAAAAAAAAAGAAACCTTGTCATTTTAAGCATGACTTGTTTTTTCTTTAAATATATTTATTGAAATTTACAACTGTATTAATTAAAATACAACAAGTAAATGTAAACTGGTATAATGGCATGGATATACATGCAGAGAAACTACCCAATGGTGGCACAAGGTCCCAACGCCATCTTCTTTTCAGACGCCTAGGAGGGTTATCAAGGATCGAAGAGGAATCAAGGTAAGCAACAAGAAGATTCTGATTGTTCTGAAGTTTATTATGGAAGGATAAGTATCTGGATTGGGCCATATAACATTAAAGTCATATGAAACATTAAGGTCATCATAGATGATTTTGTTTGTGATGAAATAAGGAGCATTGAGGATTTTAAGAAGAAATTCGATGGTTTGGAGCCCCATTCGTAAGACCAGATTGGCCCTTTTTAGAGTCATATATGAGTCTGAAGTAGCCGTAAACGTCGAGATGTTTCTTATAATTTTTAATCTTGTAGGAGGATTCTAAGGATGCATATGTCATCGGCATACGTGGTGATAACAGTGTTAGGAAGGGTTGGGATGTCAGCTGTATAAACTGTATAGAGGATAGGACACATGATACTATCTTAAAAAAACACCAGTAGAGTGGGAAAAGAGGGATGAAGAGGCATTATTATGATTCACTTTGAAGTATATGTCAGTAAGATAGGATAGGATGATGAAGTATGCAGGGATTCACGGAGTTTGTAAAGCATTCGCGTGTGGCAGACTCGATCAAAAGCCATAGCATGATTTAAAATAGGACTTTATTGGAGACTGGGAATAAAGACTGAACATCAACAAGAAACGTGGGCTATATAAATTCACACATATAAAGGGAGATATATTAATTTTTGAGTGATGAGATAAGAGTAACTCCCATACTCATATTGGGCCCTGATGATAAGATATAAAAAGACTATAATTTTAAATTTCTTATATTGAAATGTTGTAAACCCCAATACGACCAACCCTAAGGATAGTGATGGCTTAATCAATTTCATCTAATAAATACCAGTGAACCTTCAATTCATTTAATTGGGAAGGGAAGGGCGAAGTATAGATCAAAACCTATCATAGGATTCATAGCCCCTGTCTACTTCTTAATTGAACCAATAACCGGACCAGGCGAGAAAACAAATTAAATATAACACTAACTAAAATAGTACAAAACTATATAACAAGTATAAACCAATAAACAATCTTTATCCAAAACTTTTGCAAAACAAAATAAAAGTTTCAATTACCGTCGAAGCGTGTTATTTTGCTCCTTAAGGAGTAACATTGTTCCGATGTCATAAAATGTGTAGCCTGGAAAAGAAAAGAGGAAAATTTTCAGAACGATAAATATAAGTTGTCTGGTATTCTCCTTTTTCCTAGTATTATTCGCAGTTAGACAACGTATATCCAACTTTGATTGCTTCTTCTGGAAGTACAAGAATGACTGTGATCTCTAAGTTTGTCATATTAGAGCTTCAAATACAATTTTAACCTTATTTTTATACTTATTTATTAAACTTACTTGTTTTATTAAAATTTTATTTTTAACCTTTTCCCATTATTTCGTAACAAGAATTCTTTTCCTTGCAACTATTATAGTAGAAGTTTTACAGAACTTTTATTTTATTTTTTAAATCTATAATTTTATAAGTTCTGTTGAAGCAATTTATTTCGCTAAAAAGTCGATTCAATTTCCTTTTATTCTTATCTACTTAAACAAACGACACATTAGAATCAAGTAATTCGTTTAAGAAATATTATAACTGTTATCTACGCCCATTTCCTGTTTATTTCTCATTTAATACAACTTTATTTAAGAATTTAATAAATAAAAGTTAAACTTGTACCTTAAACCCTTAGATTTACCATTAACAAAAAACCTCCTTAGAAACCTTATATTTTTTTTTTTTTTACTTAAAATGGTTCACAGAAACTGTTATAAAAAAGTTCCATAAATGTTTTAATCCCTGGTTCATATTTTATCTGTGATTATGAAACCAATGCCAGTTTCAGTTATTAATCTCTTCCTTATTCGTAATTTCTAAAAATATGAAAACGAGCAAATATGAAGAAGTTTGGGATACATAACTATAATAAACTTGTCCTCACAATTGTACCGATTAGTTTATTGACTGATTTTTTTTTAACTTTAAACATTCTTGCGATATCATGGTACATATAATATAATAATAACTTTTTTAAAAAAATTTAAGTAAATAATTTGAATTAATTTTGGTCGGAATTTACAATATATATATATATATATATATATATATATATATATATATATATATATATATATATTTTTTTTTTTTTTTTTTTTGTATATTTAAATACGTTTTCTAGGTTCATTTCAATGAAAAATGTTTATTATATTCCGTGGTACAGACCCCTTTTTATCGAAGCATTAACATCCGCCTGAAACTTTGTAAATAGTTTCATCTCATCGTAACCAACAACTATTTTATTTTCGAAAACTCTTGGCATTCGGGCGTTTTCAATCTGGAGGGGGGCAAACTTAGTCTATTTAATTAGGTACTAAAAACTTGTAAATACTCATTTGCTTTCTACTTGGATCGTAAGATAATTTGATTACAACATCGAGAAAAAAGGTGGCCTTCAAAAATATTGAGCCGATTGGCGTGACCTACATCCCCAAAATTTTAAAAATAACGAGATTATATAGGACAAACGACTCAATATTTTTACTGGCAACCTTTTTTATCGATTTTGTGATCAAATTATCTTACGATCCAAGTAGAAAGGAAACGGGTATTTGCGAGTTTTTAGTATCTAATTAAATAGACCAATTTTGGCCCCCTCCAGATTGAAAACGCTCAAATTCCAAGAGTTTTCGTAAATAAAATTTTTGTAGGTAACGATGAAATGAAACTATTTACGAAGTTTCAGCCGGATGTTAATAATTCGATAAAAAGGGGTCTGTACCACCGACAGTAAGCAAGGAAAAAGAAATACATTTTTTTTTCTGAAAGAATATTTAAATAACAACTTTTTAAAAAACGTGTTTTGTTTTTTTATTCTCAGGGAATTTTTATAATCTGTTTATTATTATCGAGTTTTGTAAAGTAGTGAAAATTCTCCAAACCGTAAATAAATTTGTCCACACTTTTTAATTAAAAAAATTAAACACTCAAATACTAACAAAGCATAAACGAGAGACTTCTTTTTCTTCCACTTATAAATTATTCCTATACTCTAAGGAAACTGAGGTATAAATTTCAGATGGCGAAAGCTAATAATTTGGGTAAGTGCACACAAGTCCCAAAACAGAGAGAAATCTGCACTTAGGTCCATTATCAAGTTTTGCTGCAGCAACTACTGACAAGTGCTTAAACACTATGAAAACTATGAAGGATAAATAATAAATGAAGTGGAAGACTCAGCAGATCAGCCGGAAAATATCCATGTAAAGAGGACCCAAGAAAATGGAAGAAGATAATCCGAATGGTATTGACGAAGAGTGGAATCCGTGGTGGGTGACAACCACGAAATAGTCTATGGGCCAGACCCCCTTACCGTGCACCCCCCCCCCCACATCCCTTTAAATTGCATATCGTTCTGTTCCTTGTAACTATTTATTAAAAAAAAGCCAATGTTCCCACAAAAAAAGTGAACGCACTGCCCCAAAATGGCGTCCAAAGATGGCGGATTGACGACTTTGACTTTAGTTAGTTTTTTTGGTTACTGAGAATCAGCATTTGGCTTAATTTCCTCATAATTGGCTATAGGAATAGATAATAAAAACATGAAGAAATATTAAAAAATAATTGGCTTAGGCTATGAAAAACACCAGTAAAGTCAATTTTTTTAACAAAAAAATTTTCAAGTTACAAATCAAGCGTCGTTTGTAATTAAACGGCCTACAATAACGCAAAACGTGCTGAAATAAACCATCTGGAGAATATACTTCTCTTTCTAAAACGTTGATTATTTTTTACAAATGTTTAAGCAGTTCCGTAGAAAACGCACTTATGTGGCAGAAAAGCGGTACTGGCGTGGGTGCCTACAGGCCTCTACCTCACCATTCAGTGCACATAAATGGCTTAGTTATAGTGATATAATAACATTATTGGTACATTATATTGGTTTTATTAACGAACAAATATTAATGCAGTAATTTAATTGTAAAAAAAAATTTTAAATTAAAAAAAATATTTATTTTTATTTTTTTTAATTTTACCTCCTTTATTCTATACGTAGGTCGTTTAAGAAGACCTCAATTGTATAAATGATATAATTATAATAATAAAACTTAATTAAAAAATACTTTGCTAAATATCTTGATTTTTTTTTTTATTTAACGTTTGCAATTTAACACTGTGTATTTACTGATTCTTAGAAATAATTAAACTTTTTATATACTTCTCAGGAAATGAGTCATATTAATACCTTTTTTATAAACTAAAATAACATATACCTAATCTAAACTATATATAATGAATAGCTACCGGGTTGTTTAGTAAAACTCATATATCACTAATTAAAAAATTAAATTTTATTTCCTTTATTTTGTGCAGAAGTTGGACTATATCATAAATAAATAGGAAATTTTAATATTGAATGAATTATTCTCAAAGAAAGATAGAAGGGGTGATGCTATAAGTTCTTCTATAAACCAAAACTGATTGTTTGGATTTGTTCTCAAAATGAGGAAAAACGTGAACTTAAACGAGAAAATTGGAAAAATACATTAAGCGAACGAGAAAGGAAGTGCCAAAACCTCGGAATAGATAAAAAGGACCGGTATCCATTATATAGCTAAATGAATGTATAGTAGACAGATGAACAGAATATTTCAAGATGCTGCTAAAACGGGATCAATTGCAGTTTGGATGATATTAAGTGGACTATGTAGATTTATTATGGTGAAAACCACTTTATTTTCGATTGCTGTAGGTGCACATCGGGACTATCTTCACTTTGAAGCAGGATGTAGAGAGGTATATCGAGAAAGTTATAGCTCATAACTTTCCTTGTGTTTAGTGCATTTGCAAAAGATTTTTTAAGGAATCTTATATTAGTTATAGCTCGTTATTGTTTAGAAATTGCGGAATAAATTGTTCGGAATTTGTACCATATCATACAAAAATAGGAAATTTTAATATTGAATGTATTATTCTCTCTGCACAAAGAAAGATGGAAAGGGCGAAACCGAACTGCTTTGACAGTTTTGCGCGTACATTGGCAACAAGCATATTATAAAATAATATGAAAGGACTTTGGTTTTTACCTTTACAAGAAAGGAGGTACAAGGAAATTTAATACCCATTAAGATCCATTCCTGTTTAGTGTACCAAACAAATTATACTCAAGAATCATAGAAGCTGGAATAAGAAATATTGTCGATTGCCAGAGTAATATGGATTGAGAAACTCAAGTTGCACATTGGAAGAGAAGTTGAAAATTTGGACTGCCTTCACTTTAAGGCAGGTTATAGAGAAGTCCACATAAAAAGAAAAATAGCTCTCTATCTGCTTAGTGCCTCACACTTTGGATTATGCTAATAGCTAACTGTCTTTCAGAAAAGCTCGTTTTCCTTTTAGATTCCTTAAAAAATCTTTTGCAAATGCACTAAACAGAAGGAGAGCTATGAGCTATAACTTTCTCGATATACCTCTCTATATCCTGCTTCAAAGTGAAGATAGTCCCGACGTGCACCTTCAGCAATCGAAAATAACGTGGTTTTCACCATAATAAACCTACATCGTCCACTTAATATCATCCAAACTGCAATTGACCCAGTTTTAGCAGTATCTTGAAATATTCTGTTCATCTGTCTACTATACATTCATTTAGCTATATAATGGATACTGGTTCTTTTTATCTGTTCCGAGGTTTTGGTACTTCCTTTCTCGTTCGCTTAATGTATTATACGCGTTTTTCCTCATTTTGAGATCAAATCCAAACAATCTGTTTTGGTTTATAGAAGAACTTATAGGGTCACCCTTTCTATCTTTCTTTGTGCATAGAGAATAATTCATTCAATATTAAATTTTCCTATTATTTATTTATGATATAGCCCAACTTCTGCACAAAATAAATGAAATAAAAATTAATTTTTTAATTAATGATATAAGAGTTTTACTAAACAACCCGGTAGCTATTCATTATATATAGTTCAGATTAGGTATATATTATTTTAGTTTATAAAAAAAAATATGAATATGACTCATTTCCTGGGAAGTATATAAAAATTTTAATTACTTCTAAGAATCAGTAAATATACAAAACACAGTGTTAAATTGCAAACGTTAAATAAAAAAAAATCAAGATATTTAGCAAAATATTTTTTAATTAAGTTTTATTATTATAATTATATCATTTTTACAATTGAGGTATTCTTAAACGACCTACGTATAGAATAAAGGAGGTTAAAATTAAAAAAAATAATAATAAATTTTTTTTTTTAATTTTAATTTTTTTTTTACAATTAAATTATTGCATTAATATTTGTTCGTTAATAAAACCAATATAATGTACCAAAAATGTTATTATATCACTATAACTAAGCCATTTATGGGCACTGAATGGTGTGGTAGAGGCCTGTAGGCACCCACGCCAGTACCGCTTTTCTGCCGCATAAGTGCATTTTCTACGGAACTGCTTAAACATTTGTAAAAAATAATCAGCGTTTTAGAAAGAGAAATATATTCTCCAGATGGTTTATTTCAGCACGTTTTGCGTTATTGTAGGCCGTTTAATTACAAACGACGCTTGATTTGTAACTTGAAAATTTTTTTGTTAAAAAAATTGACTTTACTGGTGTTTTTCATAGCCTAAGCCAATTATTTTTTAATATTTCTTCATGTTTTATTATTCTATAACTATTCAGCTTTAATAAAAGACCAACTATGAGGAAATTAAGCTTAATGCTGATTCTCAGTGACCAAAAAACTAACTAAAGTCAAAGTCGTCAATCCGCCATCTTTGGACGCCATTTTGGGGCAGTGCGTTCACTTTTTTTTGTGGGAACATTGGCTTTTTTTTAATAAATTGTTACAAGGAACACAACGATATGCAATTTATAGGGATGTGGGGGGAGGGGGGGAGGTGCACGGTAAGGGGGTCTGGCCCACCGTGTAAAAGGTTCTACCTTGAGAAAGTATTTCCCTGACGACTGGACACGTTTGGAAGCGATGTGAAACCTCTCGGACTATTGGGTCTCGCAATACCTTAAGGTACTATTTCGCTGGCGCGGTCCACGACCGCGACTGCTCGCGGTTGACCACTGCTTTAGTTGAATAGAAAGGAACCTATTTCGCTGGCGCTGCTCGGCAGTCTAGGTATGACGTCATATCTAAGCTGCTCGGATCTGACTCCTCTTGAAGCAGTGGAGCTGTTGGCGGTTCGGCGGTTGTAGGTTATGTTATCATATCAGAGCATTGTTTTGATGATAACAGTCACGTCGATACGTTTTATTTCCTATGTTTCTTTCAAGTCTGGCAAAATTATAACAAATATTGTTTAAAACTGAAACAATGCAATAGTAAATTATTTTTTTAAGGTTGAAGTAACAAGATTATTTATTTATTTATTCCACCAGCAATATTTTACAGCGAAATACAAATATACCTAAATCCAAACGATATTAAATGAATTAAAGAATCCAACAAATTTTATCGTCAGGTAAATACTAAAATCCACCCATTGAAAAATCGATTTGTATTTTTTAATTAAAGTGGTGATTTACTGATTACTATTGATAAAACTATAAAACATCGCCTGCTGGGATTTAATTACAAATATATGATATTTATTACTAATCAATTATGTATTAATTATTATTACTTTTCAAACTAATAATATCTAATATCGGAGGGACTTTGATGATGAGCATCACATCGAAATACTGATATTCCTTCTCTTTATGAACAACATTTTCTCTTCTTTTTCCAACTCAAATAAAAAAGCGGTAGTCAGAGATGTTCATTATTATAGGATGTTCATTTTTATTATTATATTATGTCCATCTTTTTATCTTCAAAGATACAGCGAAATGTTCGAAGGTTATAGGCAGGTTATAACAACCGCAGTGAGCAGTTTCAGCGAAATAGGTACGCCAACAGCGGTTGGCAGCGTGGAATAGCGGTCGCTGTCGTGGACCGCGCCAGCGAAATAGTACCTTTACAGAGCAAGGGAGCTTACGTACCAATCCTCATGCCCTTGAAAATGAGACTCCCTGTGCACTAATACTGGAGTCGGGTGAGTATGTCATTTTAAATTTCACAACCTTTGAGATACTAAGGACTAATTTACTGTGGCAAATGGTCTCTACGTCCTCCCGGAGAACGAGTTCTCCCAGCTACTAATTTGAACAAACAAATACAAAGTAGCGGAAAGGGCAGAAAGCGGAGAAAAGCAGAAAAGAAATGTATGAAGGCCATAAAGAAAACGAGATAATAGAAACATATGGATACTTCCTAGTTTCAATATGTTGCTAAAAGGAAGGGAAGAAATAAATAAGAGTAAATGGCAGTTCAAACCAGTTGAGCATTTGTTTTTAACGAAACGATTACACACCTACCCTCCAATATCATATAAGTAATTTCAAAGTTTGAGCTAAGATATGTATTTATAATAGCATAAGTAAGAGGATTTTTTTTTTTTTTAAATCGATAGCTCTACGGTCAGAGAATGATTCGACCGATTCTCCGATTGATATTTTTTTCTACTTTGCGCCCCCTCGCCTAGTTTGTCAATCATCCCTCGGTTCGACTACATCCTTCTTGACCTTTACCAACATACTCCCTACCACTTCCAAAAGTCAAATTATCTCCTTCGCTCCTTTTATATTCAATATAAACTAGCACATTGCCCTCAAACAGCAGTACGATATGATTCAACCAATATAACGTACTCGATACAAAGTTTGAAAATTCAAATTAGAAACAAAAAGTAAGCTGCCACAAGTATATTGAAAGGTGAGAATTATTTTTTTAATTTTCCACCGACCAACCTATAAAATCTGGGACAATGCAACTTTTACCGTAGTAAATTTATTTGAGAGTCAAAACTATAGAAATAAAAGCACTTCTTGAATATTAGAAAAATTATTCCACAAAAAAAAAAATGGATTTATGGAAATCCTATGAAGCAATAAACAGATATAGAATAGAAGGGGGCAAACAATGCTCGATACTTTAAATTGCTTCCTAAGCAAAAATAGAATGTCAGATAAAGCAGACAATATTTAATTTAACTTCACATTGGTTAATTATTTTTTCTCTTTCCCAGCTCTGAATTAAAAATTGTAATAACGCAGTTACAGTTATAAAAGAACGAATCTCTAAAAAATAAATAAATGAGAGGAGCCTGTTAATATAAGAAAATGAAGTCGTAAATATCGACATATGAAGTCATAAATATGAAGTCGAAGGAATATTAAACATGAGTCAATCCATTCTTTAATTCAGGTATGCAACCCATAGCCTCGGATTTTTATGATTTTTTTTTATGTTCCTTTTACCATTCACATTATATCACAATATTTTTTCACATGAATGTTAAGATAAACATATAGAATAAGAAAAAACACATTTAGTAAAATATCCAATTCATAGTGCAGTCATTATCCGCTTAAATTTCGACATCATACATATTTTGAAGAAAAAACGTAAAATTTTAAAATACAATTTAATTTAAAAGCCGCTCCAGTTATAATATTATTTATTGATTCCAAATGATATTTAAAGTATGAAATAATACGACCTGAAAATAAATGTTGTTGTTTTTTACTACCACAATGTTTAATTTAACAGGAAACAACTAACAATTAACGAATATAATAATAAAATTAGTATTACTTTAAATAAAACATTTAATCCTACTTTAAGTAAAAATCTTAGGGAAAATATATGGACCAATACTGGGAGAAAGTGAATGAAGAAGCCGGAAAAATAGCGAATTATATGAGTTATATTGATCCTGTGATATAGTACAGTTTATATCAGGAAGTATATTAGAATGGTTGGGACACGTACTAAGGATAGAGGGCAACAGATCTCTAAAAAGAATTTTCCTTACAAGAATGTTTTGGCACCAGACAGTAAAGGCGACGATGGGCCTGGATGTCGAAAAGGGCATGATCTCTAAGAAATTAAGGAACGTTCAATTTAACGCTCCTTGATTTCTTAAAGAGTAAGTTTTTTCGCTTCAATACACCGTTCAGGAATTATAAGCGAAAAAAAAATCTGGCTTTTTTGGTTATCAAAAGTTTTGTCTAGGTGATTCGTGTCAGTAATTTTGTTTTTTACATACTTTAATCCATACATAAAAGTTAAAAAAATAAAATCTTTTTCCACATTTTTCGCATTATATTTCTAGTTGTGATTCTCAAGGTACTGGCCTTTTATTCTTTAAATCAGCCACCATTTTGTAAAGCAGCGGCTCTGGAATGGCAACAAGATTCATTTTATTTGGAATAACATACACTTCCGTAATTTATATTCAAACATTCGCCTGGGATGAGTACTGTTTGTAGACCCTAGCTCCAGAGCTAAGTCCTCACATTGTCATTAAATTGTGCGCCAAACGAGCTTTACTCTCTGTACCGAAGCAGGCGTAAAGGTTATGGCTCTCCTTAGCGTAATAATACCTTACTTATTACGTTTCTTGAATTAGTTTTAATATACCATTGTAATGGAGTTCGGTTGAATCAATCTCATATTTAAAAAAAAAAAAATGATAATTTAGGTTGATGTTTTTTGTGACTGGAAGGTTTGTAAAACTATGAATAAAAATGAATTCCATAAAAGTTTCGATTCACACACACACGTCAATACGTCTTATCCTATATAAATCGCAAATATTTCTTTTGTACGTTTTGGGCGTCACCGAGATTGAAGGAAATATTCTTTCAGGGTGATCATATCCTTTATATCTATTTTCCAAAATGAACTACTAATATATTTCTGTTAAATAAAAGCCTGAAGGAACTTTCAATTTATTGATTAGTATAGTACCAGTAAGAAAAAAAATATTGTTAATCATAAATCGTAACTGATGGGCATGACACATCTATACCCAGCAGCAAAGCGCAATCTATGCTCTTCACGATAAAAAGAAAGAACTATCACAAGCGACTTCTACCGCGAAGGATATTAATAGCGAGATGTGTATAGAGTTAAAATTAAGAAAGATAAAATTGTTATAGAGGGAGTAAGATAAAATTGCGAAATTATGGGTACTTTAGATGACAGAATTAAATGAAGGGTCAAAGGTTGAAAATAAGAATAGTAAAGATGGGATACAGCGATCTGCCATTAGAGGGGCTTGCTAAATGCCCTTGAACCCCCTCCGATACATGTAACATGCCTTTTGTTTACCTCGCCTATCCTTCCTCCCTCTCTTTGCCTAAGAAGTCAACAAACACCTTAAATGGACTCCGTTCGGCTTGCTACATTTTGTAGCATTATAGTAATACATTAAATCACAACCTACAGGGGTTTTTCATGGCGCAATTTGCGCCATCACAATTTTTGAGGGAGGAATATTTTGAATTATTGAGGGGGGCACATTTTGACGAAGTTAAGAATTTTCGGATTGAAAAGTTTCAAACAAAGAAACAACGTGAATATATGGAACAAACCTTAGCAAGTGCAATTGTATATTATTTACGGTGATTTAATTCCTATTAATTTCTAAGAAGATGAGAGCAAGAAAATATCTTGAGGAGGGGAGGGAGGAGGTTCATGCGCCATCGACCTTGGAGGGATAGGCACTCCTGTTAACCTATGGTTTGAAAGATGTCCTAGGGCAGCCACTTTCAACATAAGTAAATGTAAAAAAAAAAAAAAAAATGAATCTCAATACGACCTAGCTTAAAGTGGTGTAATACTGCGACTACTACATTTATGACAATGAAATTTATAATTTATACATCTTTTCAACCCAAGCGATAATACATAAAAACGTTAAACCAAAATAAACAAAGTCCTAATACATAAAAAAAAAGTATTTTTTTTCTACTGACTTTACAGGCCATGCAGATCTTTTGCCGCCTTAACAAGCCTTCAACATCTTAGCCTATCTTGGGATATTTTTTCCAGTTACCTGCACGCACTCTGGTTTTTGGTCTCCCACGTAGTCTTTTGCCTACTAATGAAGCATTCATTGTGGTGCAGAGGCTTCCTGGTGATAGATTGCCCCGAGCTACATTCCTCGCTCATCTTAACCTTCTTGTCTTCGTATCATGGGATATTTATTGACCAGTTTCTGTAAACACTTCTTTATAGGTCATCCTCCTTCATGCGTTAGAACTCTGATCCCAGATCATTCCGATGATCCTCGTACGAAAGATTTTCCCTTTTGAGATAAAGTTTATAACAAAAAAATTGAAGGATTTACACCATTTAATAACTTTTATTCTAAACATCATTATTTAGTTTTTTGGCACCTCATAAACTGGAAACATGGAGATATGATACATCTTTACTACCTATTGAAATTTGTAGTATGAATTCAAGACGTTCATTAATTTAACAAGATATATATACATCTTTACTATATATGTTGAAATTTGTTGTTTGAACATAAGACATTCATTACTTTAACAATAAAAACATTGTCTCACATTTCGGCTATCATGGCTTTCGAAGTTTTACAGTTTTTTTTTTCTTTTTTGTAGTTTCCTGAAAGTACTCCATTTGCGGATAACGCTAAGCATGAAATATTGACTCGGTTAAGCAATACCACGACATTCTCTGAACATATTAATCACACAAACAATTTCACTTAGTGTATATGAATCCATATATTGGAAATAAATACTGAATTTACCAGCAGCTAATTGCAAATGAAGATTATTTTAAAAATGAGGGTAACCACACAAAAGTTGTCAATAGGTGGTTTAATAAAAATTAGGTGAATTGAAGGATACAAGTTTTTTTTTTATATTTCTTCCAGAATATACGAACATTTCAAAAACATTGATTTATCTCATTTTTTAACCACTTACAGGAGTTAAATGTGTGAAATTTAAACCTCAGCTACCTTAGATTAGAAATGAAAGAAAAAAAAACGCTAGTTTATTATTTTTATTTTTATTTATTTATTTATCAAAATATGGCATAAAGTTTTAAGGTAGATTGGGAGAGTTAAAACCATTAAAACTCGCAGAAAACACATGAGGATCAAATAGCCAGAGCAATTAAAAACTCCCTCTATCAAAAAGAAATAACTAATAAAAATACATGCATATGGTGTGAAAAAGTCTTCGAACAAACTAAATTTTTATAAAAATGATAAATGTTTCAACTTCAAAGTGTTTTATCTTCTTAATTGCAAACAGATTTAACCTTGCAAACATTTTAGATGTAATATTTAATTAAATTAGCATTATTCTCAATTAAAAACAAGCCAATTTAATAATCTGTTGAGTTTTTATATCTTCTGAATAACGTATGTTACCTTATTGTTTAAATTTTAATATTTTGTTATCTACTTTAGTCTTTACTCTTTAATGCTAATGTCAAGAGCTGTTGTATAAACTCTAGAAAGCTTAGTGTATCTAAAAAAATTGTTCTAATATTGAAACTCTTAACTTTTTTTTCTGTAATTCAATTTAACATTCTATACTTGATAATTTCTTGTTGCTTTCTATTTAATGTTACTTATATCTTACAAAAAAGCAAAGTATCATATTCTAAAACGTTATGCTGAAAAATAAAGTTTTGCCTAATCAGCTTAAGCCCAGAAGGTATTTCATGGTATGTAAGAATGCTATGATACAAGTTCTCTGGCAGGTTTTTAGTGGTTGTGAAACATAATAATTTTAAATGTTGTTCCACAGCAGGATTATATTTTTTAGATACGTCTGAACTTTTCAAGTCACCACTTTGCTTGGTTTTTAAACATTTTTGAAAATGTAATTAATTCCAGAAATAGAACATTCAACTTATTTTTGAATTTCACTAATTGTAAGTCTTAATTGATACAAAATTATAATTTTATGTTGGTAAAAAATATATTTCTCCATTTTCTAAAATAAAAGCAACATTAAATATAAAACAAAAAGAACTCATGAAATATGGAATGTTAAATTAAATTACCGAAAAAAAAGAAAAAAAAAAGTGAAGAATTCCATTATTAGATAATAATAATGTAGCATTATTCAGGGTATAAAAAAATGTCAACGCAATGAATTGGTATCTTGGCTTTAAATACATATAACATCTACAATGTCTGCAAGATTAAATCAGTTTAAAATTAAGAAGATAAAGACACTTTTAAATAAACACATTAATCATTTTTATAAAAATTTGGTTTGTTCAAAGACTTTTTCAAACTACTGTATCTATATACGCATTTGTTTGAAAATTCTATGAAAAAGATTTTCATGTTCAATGCCTTTTATCAAACTTAATATAAATTTTCTCTTCAAATAAAACTAGAGTAAAATGACAAAAAATATATCAAAACAGAAATTATATTTCAATAGATGCAAAACTATACAATAGTTACACATTTTTTTTTTTTAATGAATTCAAATTAAATATATGCTTTTAAATTTCCTTCTCTCCCCCCCCCCCCCCAACAAAATGTAAGACACACTAAATGGCTCAAATATCCTAATTTTTGATCCAATGTTAACCCACCTGCAGTCACATTTTTGAAAATTACTACTAAGGAAAAGATTAATAATTGAAACTGTTGCTTATTAATCACAGATAAAATATGAACAACTTAAAAGTCAAATTTGTCTATATACTCTGAGGTAAAACAACCACAAAATGAAAATTTGAGACAAGTTGTCTAATGAAGAATAGTGGCAGTAAGAAGCAAATTACTAAAAAACAAATGTTCAGCACTGACCCATTTCAAGATATGCACCCCCCCCCCTTTCCCTCAAACCTGTTTCGCTGCTTTCATAGCCACTGGAGAGCTGCACTTAACAACATGAAACTTTATATGGCATTGGAAAATGTCACCCCCTTTAATGAGCAATATTTATCTTAGTGGAGCCATATTTTGGATTTTTAATACTCTAATCCATTAATTAAGAGGCCCTTAATTATAAATAGAAATTAAACAGTCTTTCTTTGGCACACTATTGAAAATAATTAGCCTGTTCGACATTAAAAAAAAAATGAGAAAATCATATGTAACTTCTTACATTCGATCAAACCCTCTCCTGGAAACCACACATCTCCCAAATTTCCCGTCGTACTGTCTCTACTCTGAAACAGTTTAACCGTCTCCGCTATCTCCTTCCATATAAATCCCGTCAACTCCTGGTTTCCTCCCTTGTGTTCCCCCACTTCGACTATGGCTGTCTGATGTACGGCGGACACTCGGGAAAATTCGAGGCCAAACTTAAACGCCTAATGAACTGCGCAATACGTTTTGTTTTCGGAATCTCAAGAGATACGCATATAACCCAGTATTACACCAAGTTGAAGTGGCTCTATCCATCCAACTGCTGTTTGTACTTCCTTGCCGCTTTTCTATACCAAGTCATCAGAACTCAGCGGCCTTCCTATATTTTTCACAACCTACAATCCAAATATTCCATTCAATCCCGTCTCACTAGATCTCGTACCTCCGACCTCTATCCACCTCCCCCCCGAACTGCAGCGTTTGACAAATCCTTTATAATTCAAGCCGTCTCCTTCTGGAATACCATCCCTCCCGATATCCGACATGTACAATCAGTTTCCTCATTTAAATCTCTCCTTTTTAACCACCTACTCCTTTCCCAACCCGATTGATCATGAAATGTAGATAAGAGAACTTTTAAAGTTCCCCCAGAAATGATTTTCTTTACTTATGCTATTTTATTTTATTATATAGTTTGTATTATACATATCAGAATGTTTTTAGTGTAATAGTTATATTTTTTGTTTTATTATTTTTTCAAAATCTTAATCTTAATAATAAATGTAAATAATTAATTTTATGTATGGCCACACAGGCATTTATTCTGTATCTGTAATTTGTCCTAAAGGGACAACAGTCCCAGGATAATAAAAAAATATTTTCATTTCATTTCAAAAAATCTATTAACATACCAAAATACATTTGACAAACCATATGTTAGGTTAGCAAATAAGTCCTTTCAGTTTCTCAGGATGAAATAAAACTCAATGTATTATAGAAATAAAATTTGTTTTAATCTACAATATATTGACCATTATTTAATATGATTTTTTCCCATCTTTCCATTAACTGCACAGTGCCATGTTTATAGAATGTCCAAGTGGTTTTTATGTTTTCTTTCTTTTGGAATTTCTTTCCACTCATGGAGTTCTGAACATACCGGAATAAGTGGTAGTCACTTGGAGCTAGGTCTGGTGAATAGGGAGGGTGCGGCAAAAGGTCCCATCTAAGGCTGAATAATTTATCACGAGTGACCAATAAGGTGTGAGGCCTAGGGTTGTCTTGGTGGAACACAACTACCTTCCGATCATTCATAACTCTGCAGGATGTTCTCCAAATTTGATGTTACTATGTCCATTGGAAAGCTCAATTATTGCTCTTCAATGTAGTATGAATGGATTTTTGATTTAATGAGGAATAAATAAATAAAAACTCCTTATAGGTTTTTATCTGCTATCTCCATTTGTAGTTTGTTTATGAAAGTCCTGTTTATGTCATTTTGTGTAGTTTATGTGGCCCTAAACTCCTGCTAAATTTCTTGTAAATAGCTAAAGTTCTATTGAAGTTATAACATTTTTTGTGATTTTTGAAAAAAAATCACGTGAGTCCCTCGGACCTAAACAGTAAGCCTGGAAACATAGCCGAGCTTGTGCAAACGGTTTTCTACGCTTGTGTGTGACACATTTAGGGCCATAGCAATATCTCGCACTGATTGTGTGGGATTTCCATCAAAATGGCCTTAACATTGCTCGTTTCAGTTAACATTGCTCGTTGACATCATTGATGTCAAAATTTCCTGAATGAAATTTGACAAACCAATTTTGAGAGGTGCGTTCAGTTAAGGCATTATCCCCATAAACACTGAAAATATGCCGATAATGAATGATATTTTCTTCCATATTGGCAGTGAAATAGCAAATACGTATTACTAAGCTAGTTTCAATAAGAGTTAACAGATATAGTTGTTGACATATTACAAACAGGATAAATAATCCACCTTAGGGATTAATTCATCAGATAAGAAGTGTGTCATAGTGACATAAAAATAAACAGAAAAATCGAAAGGACTTATTAGCCAACCTAATAGCTTTATATTTACCAATATTACATAAGCTTATTTTAACCAGTAATGATTCTGAATTGTAGCATGATTTATGCTCACACCCCCTAGCTAGTGAAAGTCTATCTGACTTTCGATTACATAATTTCCTGACTTTGAAATTATTGTTTTTTGGAGGAAGGGAGAGGGAAATTCCCTCAACTTTTGTGATTCTCTATAAATTTCCGTGACTTTTCCAGGTATTTCAGGTCCAGCAGAAAATTCAATTCTAAAAAAATTGTTAACGGATTCATTTAAGTTTTTAAATGATGAAAAATTCAAAGACATACAAATTACAAATTTTCTTATGTTATGGTATTTTTATTTCTTAGCTTTCACATGTCATTCATTGGGT
Source organism: Nezara viridula (assembly GCA_928085145.1). Taxonomy (NCBI): domain Eukaryota; kingdom Metazoa; phylum Arthropoda; class Insecta; order Hemiptera; family Pentatomidae; genus Nezara; species Nezara viridula. Next base: position 183,241,778 of record OV725078.1, on the reverse strand, counting down.
ATTTGTATTATTTTCGTTTGTTAAATATCAAATATTTCTATTTTTAATTTGTGATCCATACTTATTTCATTATGTTTTATGTATTTTTTAGGTCCCAGATGTCTGTTATTTCGCTTTTTTGTATTTAAAATCTGTTTTATTTGTATTTTTTAAATAATAAATACTTTTAAACATTTTATTTTATATGAATATTGCATAAATTCAATTCATTGATGAATATAAAATGAGTTCAATCATTGCTAACAACAAATACCACCAAAACATTTGATGGTACACCACATATCACCTAATGTTTTGTGTAATTTTCTTCTCTAGGTGCTGAGAGAGTAAAGATGAAGTTGATAAGATTCAAACTTAGCCAAATAGATTCAATAAAGAGATCCAAAAATAAAACTACTGGGTCATGGGTGATAGATAGTGCCAACATTTCAACATTTCATTTTATTGTAACCTACAACTATTTTATTTACCAAAATTCTCAAAAATGTGGAGTTGTTAAATTGTCAATTTAATAAGGTACTAAAAACTCATTAACACCCATTCACTTTTCACAGGAATGGTAAGATAATTTGATCAAAAAACCAAGAAAAAAAAGTGGCTACCCAACACATTGTCCCAGTTTGTGTGACCTGCATCAAGGTTTAACATGTCAAAGTAACAAGGTTATATAAGCCAAACTAAGAGGATGAATAGGAGTACCTAACTTGATAAATACAGCTGAATAAAAGAAGAGTCAGGTCCCCTCCTCAAATTTAACACAGATAAAGTGTCTCATGATTCAAATGAAGATGAGTTACTGGTTTCAGTTTTGAAAATAAAGCCGAAAGAAGTATCCTTCCATACCAATGAGAGTCAGGCATACCCAGTCTACATCTAAATATTGTCCTTATTAATCTATTTTTTTACTCATAATCAATGAAATTTAAATTTGTCCATGTTGCACCCGAAATTATGTTCACATTCAGGCAATTTAAAAAAAATTTAGTACTAGAGTGTTTTTCCACTTCTCAGCAATCCTAATAGTTGTTTTAACAAGTTTTAAATATTTAAATATTTTAATATACATAAGTATAAATGCGTCATTTTGAAAACAAAATCTAAAGTACATGTCTAAAGAGTGAGAATTGATCAAGTTTTTATTTTATTTTTAATTTTTATTCCAACAATAGAAAAAAGTAATTCAATAAAAAAATAAATAAATAAATAAATAAATATTAAATGGACTTAAGATCAAAACAAGTGGAAAATAATTGTACTTACAAATGTCATATCATAGGAATGTCAAATCACATTTTTACTTTCAGAGTATTCATAAATACTAATGTTAGTGTTGAAACAGTTAACTATTTTTCTTTTTAGCAGGTTTATATGAAGTAAAGAACTGCAGTAACTAAATATACAACAATGCACTACAAAAAGTAAAGGTTTTAAATCTAAGCATATTGCACAGCCCTTATAATTATTTTTTCTCATTGAGTATTGGCTATGTTATGCCAGATTATTACATTTTAATTGTATATACTGTGGGTAAATAACTGTACTGTTTAGATGTCACATTTGATTTAATTTGTTTAAATTTCTTGAGATCATTTATTTCTTTATACAGGAAATTTATTGATTGTTTCATTATAAAATGTTGATTGTATGCGATTTACTATAAATGAATGAATAATTAAACTTCACTCGATGTATGATGATGAAGTTTGATTAAAATTGAGTTATCTTAATTGGAAAAAATGTGTGAGCAGCACTTCATCACTGAGGTTTTATTTTCATCTTATTTTTAATTTTAAAAAGATAAAAAGGGACTACATAGACATTGGTGTTAAATAAAGAAATAAAAGCTTTGCAAGTTATTACCCAATGTTTTATTATATTCAAATAGTTTTATGTTCAATATGTATAGCATATCTCCATGAAAGAATTTATCTACCACACAGGTAAAAAACATTTGTCCACTAAAAATAGGTCGTTTAAACAATATTTATTTAATATCTTTTTTTAATAAGCTATGTCATCATAAATCATAAAATTTGTCAAACCAGAATCAGAACTCTAAGGCTATATTTATAGATTTGAGATATCAAAAAGACAATAATAAAGATTGAATTTCCAAACGAATAAAGAAACACAAAATAAATTGTCATATCTCTGCTACAAATGGTCCAATTTCAATGATTTCTGGTTTATTATTTTCAATAATCAATCATTGTAATCAACCAAGAAAAAATATTTAACCTCAGCTTAAAATTTAAGTTTTACATGTTAAGGATACGCAGCATCAAAAATTGAATTAAAAAAATCTGTATGTCCGACATGAAACATACACTGAAAGCAGTCCACAGGTTTTCTCCAAGACTATTGAATCTGATTGCATTGAGATTTTGTATCAATGTTGAAGAAAATGTATACTTTTTTAATTGAGAAACGAGTATTTCCGCCGTCATCTTGAAACAAAATGGCTGGTGATGAGACCCCCCCAAATGCACCTCTCTTAATATTGATAACACCAACTTAATATTGATACAAAATTTCAACCTCCCAACTTTATTAGGAGAAGCTGTGGAGATGTGAAATACTTTAAAAACAGACGAAAAACCTGAAAAAAACTCTTACATGCGAAAATTTCTCAAAAGTTTAATAGTAATGTTCTGCCTAGGAACAAATTCTACATACTGAATTTCAGCTATTTTGGTCCAACAGGAACCAATGAGGAAGCTGAAATGTAGTGGGGAGGGGGAATATATATATACATTTTCCGATTGGCACTACAGACCATGCAGATCTTTAGCCGCGAGATGTGGTCTCCTTACAGATGTGTGATACTTGCGGGAGCTCAGATAGCCTGGAGGGGGTCACCCAACCTCACGTTGCTACGAACCATGGTTTCCATGGTGCAGCAGCAGGCCACCCGTAGCTCCATAGCCGATCCCTTTGGGGCCAATCTGGCAATGTCCTTCCCACCGACTTTCTCGGGTTCAAGGACAGTGACAAATCGGTCTAGATCCATGGATTATGGCTGCTCGGAGTCAGCAGGCGCACGAGGACCTATATTTCTTTCCCAGAAACAGACCGTCCATGGACCAAACCTCAGGGGGGCTATTAACATCCTGGTAAACCACATCCCAATTCCCGATTTAAGTACACGGGTAGGGTAATCAGTCCTACGCCCGGTCGGTGTGAGTTGCCTCAAGTAGGCTGGCGGGCCTCACATACCCGGGGGGGGGGGGGGGGGAGAGACTCAGACAGCATGGCTTTCTCTGGTGGACAGTCACCCAAATCGGGCAGTTACCCATCCAAATATTAACCACGCGTTGCTTAAATTTGATTACCTATTGCAAGCGCCTTAGCCCGTACGGCTACCCCAGCCCCCATTATATATATATATATATATATATATATATAAAACTGACATCTCTAAAAATTATGTTTTAGGGATTTCAAAATAGATAGAAAACACAATTCCACCTTCCACTAACGACTTTTGATATATTGCAAATAGTCAATTATTTCCAAAGGAAAATAGACAAAAATGTTCTATGGGAAGTGAAGGTATAAAAAATTATTTTAAGGCTTTTAATAAAGTAAAATAATTATTCTTTATATTAAAGCAAAGAGAGAACTAGGTTTTAAAAAAAAAGGCAGGAGAGATGATATTGAAGTGGTGTTTCCCCCAGGTTTAAGCAAAACATCATTATTCATTTTGCATTGTTTTGCGTAACTTTTAAAAGATTTTTTGGGAGTAGTGAACAACACAAAAATGGGTCTATCAGGCGACCAGTTTTAATCAAAATTGTTTTTTCCATCTGGATATCAAGGTTAACTATTATGTACTTTCTTACTATGTATTAGATTTAGAGGCTGTTCATTAAATAGTTCTCTGTGTACAACTTACAATATTACACATTAGTAGATCTGGATATTGACAGTAAAAAGGAGTGAGAAAACAGCATTTCACGTATATTATTTTTCAGTCAAATAATTAAATTTATCCTAAACAATGAATGATAATTATGCTTCCAAAAGGATATATCATGAAAAAAAATTATATATTAAAATAAATCATAGACAAATTTGTTTACCGCAAATTCCAATCTCATTTTTCAATTAAATTAGTTTCCTATCTATGATCTTCTTCTAAAAGTAATCCATTTTTTATTTTAAATAAATTTATGTGATATATTTTTCTAATAGGTAACATTTTTATTGCTTGAATTATTTAGATGCTATAATTCTTTGCACATATAAAAAAAAAATAATTAAATGATTTACAATGGAGAAGAAATTAACTAAAGTATCACCAGCTTAATGGCTGTTCAAGGTATATTAAAATGGAAAACTCTAAATATAATAAAATAGAACTTTATTATATATAGGTAATATATATCAAAATAAATTTAGAAACGCAATAGTCATTTAACCTGGAAAATCAACTAAGTTTGACGAAAGTGAATAATATAAATGATAAAATTAGAGCATCTAAAGGAATCGTAACAACTGAGTCAAAGTTAAATATATTTAAACAATAGGTAACTGACCTTAGCCAATACTTCTTGGTAATGTATGTATGACAACAAACTGCATCATACTGGTCAGCAATCCACACAATAAGGATGATATAAAAAGCAGTAGTAGTGTCATTGAAAAATTCTGACATTATAGCTTCCATTCCTAAAATAAAAGAAAACTCATTTGTTAATTAAAGAGCAGTAGGTTTTTTATTTCATTTTGCTGAAATATTATTTTATAAAACAGAAAAAATAATTGAATTAATTTGATGTTAAATAGAAAACAATATATTTCTCATCCATATAATGTGATTATTTGACGCTTAATCACAAGATAACTGAATATGATTTCGGCTGCAGGTATTATTGTAAAATTATATTTATTGCTTAGGCATTTTAATTATCATTTAAAGATAAGTCTGCAGTTTATTAAGTTATAAATGTTTTTAGTATGTCGGAGGAAAAAAAACACACGAAATATTATATATTAAAGAAATATATGATTACCTATAAGAGCTAAAATGACAGTCAGAAGAGGAGGAGTGGCAGGAAAAATAATAGTCACATTAAACTCTAACATTTGAAGTATATCAACTGAAAAATACAAGAAAAATCAAAATTAATTAAATAATTATAAAGGAAATGGAAAATAGTTCATCATGATGATTCATTTTAAATATCAATTATGCATTATAAAACAGAATTATAAAAATATTATCGAGTTAAAATTTGGTTTGAACACTTACTTAAAACAAAAGATAGCATTTTAAAATGGAAGGGAATCATATCTCTAAATAAATACAAATACTAACAGTTCCTACGAAATGGAAAATAATTATATTCTGGGACAAAGTCTCTTAAGAATAATTGCTAGGCTTTGATTTTAAGTATACTGCCTGGCTTAATGTTCACTAGAAAAATATCTATTAGTAACTTTATAGAAATTAATATTGCTTATATAAGTGCTGTAGTTATATTATGAAGTAGGTGACAAATAAATTTTGTTTAAAGGAATACGAAAAGGGGCAAATAATGTAAATATGATAAATAAAGATAATTAAATATTCCAGAAGGAGGTAGCAGGAATGAATAAAGATTTGCTGAAAAAGTTTTATAAGGACCTGGTAGAGAAAAAAACCTAAGAAGTATTGCGGCCAGAAAGCAAGAGAAAACAATTCAGCTCAGCATCTCACCAGAAAACATGAGAATACCTGGGTACCCAAAGATAATTCTTATAAATAGCTTCATAAGTGTCTTCATTCTCATTTTAGATAGCCTTATGTACACAAAGCAACCATAGTCTAAGAGGGAGAAAACAAGAGAGGATACTAGGAGAGGATCCTCTTTCTGAGTATCAGAGTGCCGAACCATCTTAAATCTTATAAAGCAACGAGGACCGATGATATTCCTAGTGAAATAATTAAGGCATACAGGGAAGCTGGAGTTTATAAAATACATTTTTTGGTTAAAAAGATATGGGAGAATGAGAAATTTTGTGAAGAATGGAAAGAATACATTCTTATTCCGATTCACAAAAAGGGTTCAAGGACGGATTGTAATAACAATCGAGGAATTTCACTCCTTCCGGTATGCTATAAAATATTCACATCAATTTTAACTAATCGAATCACTGAATATGCCGAGGAAATTATCGGAGACTACCAATGTGGGTTTAGGCAGAACCGTTCGACTATTGGTCAAATATTTTCTTTATGATAAATATTAGAGAAAAAATTAGAGTACAACGTTGTTGTTCATCAGGTTTATATCAATTTCAAAAAGGCTTATGATTCCATTGACCGTCAGAAGCTGGATAATATTCTAATCGAGCAGGGGATTCCAAAAAAATTAGTGAAGCTATTTAGGATGTGCTTGATGGAAACACTTATTAAAGTTAGAATTGGTCATTATTTACCTGAGAAATTTGAGGTTCGTTTGGGCTTAAAACAAGGTGATTCTATTTCACCTATCTCATTTAATTTGGCATTAGAACATTCCATTAGAGAGCTGATACATTCCAAAAAAGGTTTGAACCTGGGTGGAACAGTATCCGTGCTTGGGTATGCTGATAATTTGGTGCTGTTAAGCGAAGACACGGAAACAATAAAACTAAATACAACATTGATGAAAGACGGTAAAGAACTAGGACTGGAGATAAATACAGATAAGACAAAATTTATGGTTAGCTGCAAAAATGGCGACAATTTATATTGATATAGAAGGGAATGTGTTTGAACACATACAGAATTTTAGGTATATAGGTTCTACGATAACTAGAAAAACAAAATTGAAGAGGATATTAAGGTTAGGTTAAAGGCGGGAAACACTTGTTATTTTTTTTGGTCGAAACTACTTAGTTCTCGGCTCATGTCCCGAACCTTAAAAATTAAATTTACAAAATCATTATCCTTCCTATCATTCTTTATGGATGCGAAACGCTGAATACACAATGCTGAATTGCGTGAACTGTATCCGGTTAATATGATTGAGATGATTAACCGATGATTGAAATGATTTAAAAATTATGCAGCTAACTTAGCACTACATCATTTTCTTCTGCTCATTAGATGCATTTGTTGAAACACGGCATAACTTCTAAATATTAAATCATTACAGTACATATGTATTTTCTTAAAAGTGATTTTTTAATTTAAGCATCTATTTCTAATTTTTCACAAATATTATATTGTAGATATCTTGTCAATTTTTTTTTTTAGTTTCAAATATAATGTAGCATTATTCTTGTATTTTCGGACATATTCTGGGATTATTCTTGGACTTTTGGACATATTCTTGCATTTTCAGATATATTTGTGGATGAATCTACCATTTTTCTTGCATTTTCCAATATATTCTTGGATAATCTGAGATTATTCTTGGACTTTCGAACATATTCTTATATATTCTAGACACTGAAGTAGATGAACAGATAAATTATATGCAACCATGGTAAAGCCAAAAAATATTAGTTTGTCTCAGGTGCTAAACTAAGTTTTGTGTATATTTATTTTAAGAACAGATAAATTGCTTTACTTTTTTTCTTCTTGTTAATTTTCATGTATGTATGTAAATATTCGTATAAGTATTAATTAAAGGAACATTCTTCTAATCCCTTCTCCATACTCAAATGTCTAAGTCAGGGAATGACAGGATAAAGTCGGCCATACTCTTCAGGATCTAAGATAATAATTACAGTATCTAAATTTCTACAATTTGATGACTTCTGAACTGTTGGACACTTATATATAGTAGTACCACTACCTTAAAATTAGCATCATTTCAAAAATAGTGCCTTTTTAACAAGACCTTTTTATTTCATATATATTATGATTTTTTGGTTTTAATGCTGTCTTCAAATATTCTGAAATAACAAACATTCATAACAATTTTTTTTTTAAATTATATAGTATCCTACACAATGGTAGTACTTATTATGATCATATTATAAATTTAGAGTTATATCACTTTAGAAACTAGAGCTTATACTTCAACTAAAGAGTCTAAGCTACAGGCCCTTTGTATCAGTCTGAAGTCACTTTTTTATTTGCTCAGCCCTCTGAGCTAAACTCGCCTGATGTTGTTTGCCTGATGAATGCTACAAGGTCATGCTCACCATACAAATGTCTCAATTTGATATTCCTTTGAATTCTCCGAACACCATCTCACAAATGAGGCGAAGATTAAACATAAAATCTTATACTTAGCGATTCAGTATTCATTCACTTACAGTTATTAGTGACCATGTCTCTAGTCATACATGACTACAGCTAATATAGTATTCTTGTGAAATTTTGAGAAGTTAGCTCATTACGAAAGCTCCTAAAGTTCATGGTCTTTTGAAATGCCCAGAAGCATCTGTTTCCAGCAGTTAAGCATACTTTTATTTTAGCTGTCACATCATTGTCTTCTGTTATCATGACACCCAAATACTTAAATTCGTAATAGAATGGAAAATAATTGTCCATATTCCTGAAGGTTGCTCGAGATAGTGGTGGTTTTCTTGTAGATTTCATGTACATGGTCTCTTGTATGTTTCATGTTCAAATTCCCTGTAATGGCAGGAGGTGTTCGGGCCATGATACAAACAATGTTAGTGAAGGTGAGATTCTGAGCAAGCCTATTGTAGATTGCTCTACAATCTAGTTTTCTCCTATATTTATCACTAGACTTTTAAATGAGAAATTGAATCACCTTGTCGAACACAGGTGTTAACAGGAAAACTCCACTAGGAATCATCGCACCTTAACAATGCAAGTGGTGCTCTTCATCCAAATCTTGACTATGCGTACCAGCAACCGACATGCTAAACCTTACTAGATTATCATATGACTAAACTAATTTTTTTTATCAATTATGGCAGTTGAAAATTATTTCAATGTTAATTAATAATGATATAGTTCCTTCTATTCTATAGCTGCCATTCTTAAACCATTCAGTGCTGAGAAAACAATGTTGTGATCGGGTTGGTAAAGTCTATGCAGTGGCCAGAGTCACAACAGCTTTTATCAATACTTTGTCAATAAAATCTTCTACCATCACCACCACCTTCATTCTTTTCTCTTAAAACTATTGAAAAAAGAAAAACGCATATCAATAACAAAGTCCAGATAAGTTCTTGCTTATGAACTCGCAGCACAGCACTGTCTACCCTCACCACGTCTGATGCGTCGTATCCATTCTTTTATTTAGCCTTCAGGTGAGGGAAGAAACAGCGAAAAAAATGAAAAAATGCTACAGAGAACTGAAAAATACCCTAGGAAGTAAGGAGGAAAATAAGGAAACAAGGAAAGTCACTAGTTTCTGTGAGGACTGTGATGATATGCCCGGATTCTGTATGCCGCACTTCAACCAGTATCACAAGCAGTTAGCAACTTAATACTTCACTTTCATTTTTCATTTTCTTAAAATATATTCCAATGTAATATTGAATACCCAAATACCTATATTTTTCTTTCATTCCCACAATAAGGTACTTATTATTTAACTTTGATCTTTTATATTCTATTTTTATCTTGACATTGAAAATGTATTACACAAATAATGTATAAATTATATCATAAAAATTATAAGTATATGTAATAATTAAACTTTTTCTGATTTAATTTTCAATATTTAGGATTTATATCCCTAAAAATAATACTTTTTTACTGAAATAAAGAGAAATAATAAAACACTAGTCATATAAACGGCATCGGATGTTGGAGTTCACTTCTACGATCGCAGGCCATTAATGAGGACACAATCAACAGATAGAGACACTGAATAGGGAATTTAGTTCACCTTTGTTGTCAAAACATAGCGGTATACCTCGAAATTTATGTATGTCTCCAAGGTTCGACACCATTAGGAACTTCATAACTAGTGTCAGTCGCCGGTGACCGATATTGTTGGGAAAGACATTTAAGAGATATCATGCTCAGCAGCTAATGTGATAATAAAAATAAATAAAATACATACCTATCAAGACAAATATTTGATGGTGTGAGTACCTCAGAAGAAGAGATATGGAAACAGTCTGAAAAAAAAAAGAATTATTTATAGAAAATAAAAAATAATATATAAGGTTTCAATTTAAAATTAATTAATAGAAAAATTATGAAGATTTTTTTATTCCAAAAGCTATTATAGGTTAAAGACATAATATATGACTTTAATTAAAATTTATAAGTTGAGTTCCATAATTTCTTAAATGTAATTATAATTAGTACAAAAACTTAACTATCTTGAGTTATAAAAAGTAAAGGAAATAATTAACTGTAGTTCTAATTTAAGGAAAAATCAGTCAGAAGATGGGGCACGGTTACCAGTCAGACCCCTGATTAACTGCTCCTTAAATAAAGGAATAGTTTGATTAATATGATGCCAGAAAACAATGATAAAATTTATTTTCTACAAGGATTATTTAACTTTTGAATTATTTTTATTTACTGAAGTTCAACTTTAATAACTTCATCTTACCATCTTCAAAAGTGTGATTTTCTGTCATAAAAAATATCTTTTAAAATGTTATATTTCAGTGATTCTTTTAAGAGTTTGGATGACATTTCAAGCATTGAAACATTTAAAAGCAGTAAAATTTTCAAATAATAACTTATCTGTCAAATATTGTATTCTTCAAACACATTTTTCTTTTTTTTTTTTTTTTTTTTATAAAATAAAGTTCAATTAGATTTTGTTTGATTGTTCCCCCACCCTCAAAAAAAAAAAAAAAAAAAATACTACAGACTGTCTCTGTCAAATAAAGAAATATATTGATTACAAATTATATCACTAAATATAGGAAAATGCTGAACTGAAATATACTTACAAAAATAATCATAATAAAAAAGGCTGAAATATATGATGTTCTAGCCATCCACATACTGACAAATCTATAATGTTCTCCAGTAACAACATTCCTGTAAAAATAAAATAATGAATAAACACAAATTTTACAACACAAAACTCCATTTAATATGGCAGTGACATTATACCTTAGTAGCTAATTTAAGTATATTTGTTTGTATTAGGTTTGCACACTATTCTAAAAGACTCAAGATGTTGAGCATTGCAAAGGGTATTTTTTAGAAAAAAAAAATTAATTTACATCTTACTAACTAATATGATTTAAACATGATAGAAAATAGAAACTATTTACAATAAAGTTAATTACAATTATAAGCTGAGAGAGCCAGGAACAGCTATTAATACAGAATATTTAATTAATAAGGAGAAACAATCAAAGTAAAATGGACTGCAGAGTAGCATATATAACACCATAGCTAAGACATCGGAAGAAGCTTTAGGCAATAACACAACTTGTTGAATTACTCATAAAAATAAGTCCTGCAGAAGAAGTTTAATCAATCAAGATCTTAATAATGTAGAAGGAACTCATTCTGGATCTCATATCATGTCACATCCAACCAAAAGAAGTTATATCCATCAAAAGAGTGATAATGTCAGTAATAGCTTGAATGTAAGATCTCCTGAGATATTTGGCCTTAGACAAATTTATAGCCAACAAACTTTTACACCAATAAGCACAATAAAATTTGTTAACAAAAACTGTTTTAGATGATCCACTACCGTTTACTTTGAAATTGAATAGCATACATTTTTCGATGAATTGCCCCAATTAACTCATGTAAGTGAACATCTAAGGGTTACTCTGAGCTAATTGGCTTATATTACAATAGTACATCATTACAAAAGCGTTCGTGCCTTAATTCATAGCTGACATTGAAGTCTCCACTATATATTTTTTTTTACTGTGACGCAAACTTTATTATATTATAAAATTTTATTTAATTATATACTGGCAATTTGTACCTTTTATTCCATTCTATAAATTTCACTGTAAATGTCAGAGAAATTGTCATTTTTGGTGTTCTAAGACACTGGTAGACAAAAGAAATAATGAGGGGAGGTAAAGGTCAGTGGATCACTAATTTTAACCAAATTTGTTTGGTGATTCTATATCAAAAATAATAGACTAAGGTATCCACCATATGTTTTGCCTAATTATGGCAAATGATGAAAATCTCTTTATACAGAGTGAAGTGCCGAAAATGCCTTTTTGTTTTTATATAATAACCTTCCTGAATTTTGTAGTTTGATTTGTTATTTCTAAATTTTGTTTAAATAATTTTTATTGTAATGTTAAAACTGTTTTTTTTTTTGTTAATGAAAATATTAATTTTAATTGAAATTAGAAACTTCCATAACTAATAATAAAAACATGTGAAATTAATATAAAGTTACAGATGCATGATGTTAATGGCTGTGAATAAAAAATGTTTTTCCCATTACTAATTTGTTAGTCAAGAGTGAATGTATATTTAACCACCTATAATACAAGGAAATATGCAATCCCAATCATAACTGATTGCTATCCACATGACACATCTAACAAGTTATCTGATTATAAGTTCCTTACTAATCATTATTCCATTCTTCTTTTGCAGCCAGTTTCACACTTTTGTATGCTGCACAAATCTGGCTGTTAAGGCTACCAGCATGCACTGAAAGAGTGCATCAATGATTCAGTCAAAAATTCTGAAATGCATCCTATGATGCCATATTTTTTCATTGCCAACTGCCTTGATCCACTAGCCGATAAGCGCTCATCTGGTTGCGCAACTAGATTCATCAAAGAAAATGAGAAAAACTGGATTCTTATTGGCTAAGCAAAATATAATAGAATGTATATTCTTGAAAGATGGCAAAGACATTGAGATCACCTCGAAAATGGAGCTAAACTCTTGATTCACAACACAGTGACATGGATGGCCAACACATATGGGGATGTTGATTATTACCTCACCCAACTGCTTACTGGGCATGTTTGCTTCAGTGCCTAATTAACCCAGTTCAAGCTAAGGCATGAAATTCTGTGTCCAACTTGTGCCCACATGAATGAAACAGTAATGCATGTGTTCTTCAGTTGCATGCATTTCATCTAAGAGAAGGAGCTAGACATCACCCTTGAGCATTAGTTAGTCTCAGAAAACCTAATCTCTCTGATAATGACTAATCGGTGGAGCTGGGATTCAGCTATGAAGTACAAACCGGGTGATCACAAGAGTTAGAAAGGCGACGGCCAATATCAATTTAATAATAAGTCTAGATTAGTAGAAACAGACCCATCCTAGCCCCCCACGAAGTAATGATTGACAGCAGTTCCACAGGGTGATAATGAAGAATAGGGAGGTGGTTTTTTAGATGGTAGGAATTTCACACTGTTGAGGACTTTAAGTCGCACATTATTTCATAAAATATTTTCTCCTACTTAAAAACTTTAAGAAATTATACATATTTTAAACATTTTTAAATGAAAACATAGGTAATAAAATTAAATTAAAAACTAATTTAAAAAAGAATAAATAGAGTTTTTAAATAAACTAATTCATTTATATTTGTTTCTATTTGTTGGAATGGATGATTAATAAATCAACTTCTTAACATAAAATTTTCTTTTTTTAAATCAAATTGAATCTATATATTCAATTTTCTTATATTCTGTATATTCTTTTCTAGTAAGAAACTTAAACATTATTCTAAATGGTTTCAATTAAAACAACAAAAACGAATAAAGCATATTGGATTTTATATAAAGCATGATGGACAGAGAAGAGATTTCTATGAAAACTGAAAAAAGAACAAAATGTAACACTTTGTGGAAACTATCTTCATCCTATTCAAAAGTGTGTTTATATTTTACACTTCAGAATGAATTCTCCTGAAAGTATACATAGTATATTACATTTTTGGAAAGCAAAGCAGCCTATTAGGATTCCAATACATACCGACCTTGTTTAAATCCATGTAGTTAGTGTGAACATAATTCATCAAATGACTTTTGGGTCCATAACCTTAAATAAGCACCTGACACTATCCAGAGGATAAAATAGGCAGTTGGATTAAAATACGAGAGTGGTCTGAAAAGTTTCTGACCTAACAAAAATACAAGGTATTTTTTTTTTTAATTTTTCAACATAGTCTCCTTGTAACTCTACACACTTCTCCCAGCGATGCTCTTATCATCTTTGTAACCTGTCCAAAAAGAACTCTGAGTTTTTCTCTACAAAATAATTGTTCATGAAGGTGATTGCCTCTTTATTTGATGAAAATCTCTGTTCTCCGAGTGCAATTTTCAGATAAGGGAACAAAAAGAAGTCGCTTGGGGCTAGATCTGGTGAGTAAGGCGGATGGTCAAGCAGTTCAAATCGTAATTCGGGGATTTTCGCCATGGCAACTGCTGAAGTGCGAGATGGTGCGTTGTCTTGGTGAAACAGAATTTTCTTTTTCTGCAAAAGTGGCCATATTTCCTCAAGTTCTACCTTCAGCTTGTCAAGTAATGATGCATAGTATGCTCCTGTAATGGATTTTCCTTTTTGAAGATAGTCGATAACTCCATGTAATAAAAATAACTCTATAAATAAAATAACTCCATGACTATCCAAAAAAACAGTCGTCATGACTTTCTCAACCGAGAAAACAGTTTTTGCTTATTTTGGAGCCGGTTCCCTCTTTGCAGTCCTCTGTTTGGACTGTAATTTTGTTTCGGGCATATAATGGTATATCCAAGTTTCATCTACAGTAATTAATCGGCGCCAAAACTCAGATTTATAGCGCCTAAACTGCACCAACAGAGTGCTGGAAAAGTTTATTTGAACACATTTTTAGTCTAACGTGAGTAAACGCGGCATCCAACGTGCAGACATCTTTCTCGTATCTAAATGTTGATTTAATATGTAACAAACACGTTCTTTTGACATTTTCATAACCTCTGCTATCTCTCTCGCTTTGATTCAGAGGTCATCTAGCACCATTTGGTGAACTTTGGCGATGTTTTCGTTGGTGGTTGCAGTTTTTGAATGTCCTGAACGTTCATTGTATCCCAAGCTCTTACGGCCACATTTAAATTCAGCTGCCCAAAATTTCACTATGGTAAATGATGGAGCAGAGTCCCCATACGCAGAATCCAACTCATCTTTGATTTGGATAGGCGTATTGCCTTTCAAAAAAAAAAATTTAATGACAGCTCGATACTCGATTTTGTCCATTTTCACAATAACACTCACATCAACTCAATCAAACAAATGTTACATAAAAACTGCACGTCCAAAATTGCTGAAACTTTGGTGGGTAACTGTCAACAGATGAACAACGAAATTCACTTGCTTTTATTTATGAGTGCTATCATCTTCACGCTGTGGTCAGAAAATTTTCAGACCACCCTCGTACTGAACCACATTACATTGCATCACATAAATATTGCTAGGTCAAGAATCAGGATCACCAACAGTAAGTATGATCATATTGATCATAACAGCACATACTACATCAAAATTAAAATTAATTAAATCAAAGTGCAAACAATTTTATCTTTTAAAATACATTGAAGTTAACTTATTACCTCAAATAACCTTTATTATCTTCATCTTCAGCTAAAGCTTTTATACTGGACATTAACAAATCATCATAGCCTATTAATTCTTTTAAGATGAAGCGAGATAAGGCATCACCAAAGCATTTATCAGTATCAGGATCAAGCGTAACAACCATAACTGGTATATTCAACTTCTGCCTTGTTGCAGCAGAAAGTCTTAACATGCCATACTCCAATGAATATTCTACAATATACTCTTCATCTGGAAGAACTGAAAACAGAAAAAAAAAACAATAAATAAAATAAAAAAACAGTAACAAAATTACTAATAGAGAAAATCAAAAGTCATTTGTGTTAACGAGATGAATTAGCAATGTCCGTCTAAATTAGACAATATTATGGAAGAAGTAACAAAATGTGGTTACCTGATCTATTTAAACCTCAGCATGCTTAAATATAGAAATAGAAATAGAAAAATCATCTTTATTCTGGGACTAGGTCCCTTTAGAATAACAGTATTGTTCATATATATTAACTACAAATCTGGTCAAAAGACTTATTACACTGAATAATGACAAAATACATGTAATACATTAAGTACTAATTAAGCTCTTAGGATAAATTAACGAGGACAGTTTGGTAATAGGGGTTCAGTACTACAATATTGGAGCTAAAATAATTGCATAATAATCACTGAATGAAATTATAAAGGAAAGTAAAATCTATTTTATAGGTAAAGCATTGTAGTGATGGAATATAAAAATTTAAAAAAATAATAAGAACTGTTAATATGTAGGGAAAGAAATTGTAAAAACTAAAAGAAAAAAAATATATAAAAAAACAAATAATGATATACATATGTTCCCTAAGATATTTAAGTGATTATGCGTAAAGATTAGGAGAAGAGAAAATAAAATAAAGTATATATATACACATAGCGAGAAGTATGTTGAAGATAATTAGAAATAAAATACATTTCACTGAAATACATTCCATGAATAACAAATTAGAACTTAGGGAAAACAAATTTTATCTACTCACAATGCTTAGTGAGTGGTGATGAAAATTCATGTTCAACACAGAATAAAACAATAAAAAAAATAATGTCTAAAGAAAAATTAGATCCTTATAACATAGTATGTATTTAACCAGCGTCTGATTGGATTGTGAAGAGGAATTGGAATAAGAGGGTTTTAAAGGTGGATAAGGATGAGGCATGGCGGATTTTTAGTGGGATGGAATTCCAGAATGCAGTGGAACGGACAACGAAGGAATGTTTAAATGATGCAGATCTGTGGAAAGGAGTGTAAAGGTCAGAAGGACGAGATCTTGTGGAGAGGGTGTGGATAGATGATTTGAATTGTAGGAGATTGTATGCGTAGGACGGACGATGACTATTGATTATTTGGTAAAGGAATGTGCCTAGGAAATATTGTCTTCGGAAGGAAGGGAAGAGCCATCCTAATTCAGCATAGTGGTGCGAAACACGGGAATACCTCAGGGCCCCTGTGACAAATCTTACGAAGGCATTCATAATTCTTTTCAGTCTCTCCCCGAGTTCTGCCGAGAGGCCACCGTACACCACGCAGCCGTAATCAAGGTGGGGGAAGATGAGGGAAGTTACTAGGAGTCTACGTGTGGAGATGGGTAGGAGATGGCGGAAGCGATGGAATAGTTTCAAGGTACCAATTGACTGTCGGGTAATGTGAGCAATATGGTGTTTCCAGGATAGGGTTTGGTCTATGAAAATGCCTAGGTTTTTCACTGAGGAGGTGAAGGTAATGGGATGGTCATTTAGGTACAGTATAGGTATGTTGGTATTGGCTCTGAGAAGGGGTTTGGAACCAATGACAATGGCTTGAGTTTTTGCAGCGTTTAACCTTAACCCATTTAAGTTTGCCCAGGCACTGATCCGATTCAAGTCTTCTTGAATTTTGGCAAACGCTTCATGCAACTCTGAGGGATGGAAGGAAAGGTAGATTTGGGAGTCATCGGCGTAAAGGTGATGGGAGCAGTGAAGGATTGAATTATGGATGTCATTGATATAAGAACTAAAAAGGAGGGGAGATATGCTAGAGCCCTGGGCCACTCCTGCGGACAAAGTAAGATAGGAAGACAAGGGTTGATTAGGAATAGCGACAGCTTGTGAGCGTTGGGAAAGGAATGATTGAAACCATAGGATAGAACTATGGGAAAAGGATAATGATTTTAATTTGGAAAAGAGAATGGAGTGGTTGAATGGAATCAAAGGCTTTGGAAAAGTCAATGAGTATAAGGACGGTTAGTTTTTTGTCATCAATGGCGGACTGAACATCATTAATGATTTTGATTAGGGCGGATTGTGTGGAATAACCTATATACTACTATATATAACCTAATAACTAATATACTACAAAACATACATTATAATTTTGCAAACTTATTTTAATCAAATTTCTTTGATCTGATTTACACCAGACATAAGGAGCCAATCCCAATCAGCTTTAAATTTTGAATTATTAATTATTTCATAATAATAATAATAAGGCTTAGCGAACCCGAAGGTTCGATGCCGATACCACCAATTGATGTACACATTCTTCCATCCACCGGGCTCCATCTAAACCCAACCCCGCCAAATCAGCCTTAACGCAATCTACCCACCTTCGCTTTGGTCTACCCCTCAGACGCTTGCCAGTCGGTACAGCGCATATTAACTTTTTAGGAATTCTTTCGTTACTGAGCCCAGCGATTTTACATGCCCATTTTATTCGCCTCAACTTAATCACCTCAATTATATTAACCGGATACCGTTCAGCGTTGTGTAACCGCCTAAATTCTCCGGTTGACTCGTTCTTTTTCGGTCTGAATATTCTGCCCAATACTTTATTTTCAAAAACTTTAAGTCATTGTTCATCCCTTAATGTATGCGGCCACATTTTGCATCCATTAAGAACAGTAGATAGGATAATTGTTTTGTAAATTCTAATTTTTAAGTTTCGGGACAGGAGGCGAGAACTAAATAATTTTGGCAAAGAAAAATAACAAGCATTTCCCGCCTTTAGTCTAACCTTAATCCTCTTCAATTTCGTTTTTTCTAGTTATCGTAGACCCTAGATACCTAAAATTCTGAACGTGTTCAAATACTATTAATAATTATTTCATAAAAATTAATTTTTAAAATATATTTTATTCAAATGCATTTCCTTTAAGTAGCTGTTAATATTATTAATATATACTTTCATGAGGGTAAATATTAAAATATTTTCCTAAATAAAAGTGCTATTGTATTAG
Source organism: Nezara viridula (assembly GCA_928085145.1). Lineage (NCBI taxonomy): Eukaryota > Metazoa > Arthropoda > Insecta > Hemiptera > Pentatomidae > Nezara > Nezara viridula. The sequence goes on along the minus strand of OV725078.1, from coordinate 183,223,124 downwards.
AAATAAAAAGACAAAGTGGAAAATAAAGCCAGGATAATAATATGTCCAACCAAGGAAATAAATTAAAAGTGATTATAAACTTTAGAGACATCAGAAAACTAAAAAATGAGGTTTAAGAATACTGGAAAAGCATCCAGTTTAAAGAGTTATACGATACTATGAATTAGATAACATCAGCAAATCGATAAAGGTGACAAGAAAATAAAGCCTAAAAAGAATCATACCACAGGCATTGTAATATCTAATAGGTGTTGAAGACTTAAGATTTTTACCTCTGTCAACAACAACAAACTTTGTTTCAGGTGAAATTTTAACTGAAAATATGATGTTCCATAAATTGAGAAAATTTATGCAATGATATCATGTCAAAAAGTATGCAATAAATCATGAGCCAAGGAGTTTAAACAATACACAAATTCATTGCATAAATTAAAAAAAAAAAATAACAGCAAAAATTCATTTGTATCAAAATAAAATCCATAGGATTTGCAGATAAATAGCAACATATTGAAGCTGTAATTGTAATAAGTAGTAACAACAGTAACTATATTAATTATTTTTATGTAACTAGGAGTGGTCTTGTAAATGAGTTGTAGGAATTCAAACTCCAAGGACAGGATTCAAACCCCAACTATGATTGTAATTTATTTACTATTTTAACGGCTATGGCTCAATAATGGAATCAACTCCAAATAGCTATTGTTTATACATTGAAGTAGTTGTTGTCCATGACATGAAATTTATGATACACATAATTTATTTATTTTGAATAATAAATTATTGAATATATATACCAGCTTTCATTAGGCGATCCATTTCTGAAACATTATCTTTTAATGTTATTTCAGATTCCGAATAACTGTGTTCAGTTGGTTCTGACAAAGTACTGTTAGGATTAAACTGAAACATCAGAAATTATCTTATATTAATCATAAAATTATAGTGATATCAAAATTATATAACAATAGTAAACATTTGGGAAAAATGATATATAAAAAAAATATGTTCATACTGGTTTCTAATATTAAACAGAAAAGAATATTTCTATTCAATTTTTTTTTTCTCTTATTTGCAGTGTCACTAAGTTCTTATTTTTCATAAATTAAGGCAATTTGTACATCAATGTTTATGGCTTATTACAATATGGTTATTTTATGAAACGTTTTGGCCAGCACTTGGGTCATTTTCAAGTTTGAAAAAATGCTTTTGATATAATACAATTTAAAATTTTGTACAGTTAAAAACATTAACTTTATAAATGTAAATTCACTGGCAAATTTTATTATTTACTATTCAATAAAAATAATATATATATATATATATATATATATATATATATATATATATATATATATATATATATAGATAGATAGATAGATAGATAGATAGATATATGTCTGTGTGTGTGGGTGTGTGTAAATTATAAAACCAATGTTTAAAATTGTATATTGAAAATATTTTTCACACTTGAAAATGGCCCAAGTGCTGGCCAAAATACTACCTCATAAAATAATCATATTGTAATAATCAATAAACATTGGTGTACAAATGGCTTTAATTTATAAATAAATATGAAAAGATTATTATTTAAGAGTGATCTTCATAAACCTGCATTGTATTTGGGGATTATCTGGTAAAAAAGTAAGAGAGAACTCAAAAGTGACAATGTTATGAATAAAATTAAACAAAATCACCAAAAGACAAAGCAAAAATATTAAATCAAATAATACAATACTGAATGAAATCAGTTTTAGTACATCCCCACATGAATCAGAAATAAACCACAATTATTTGGTCACCAAGCTAACATAAGATTTATTCAATTTTTCCTTAAACCTAAAGGTCCAAAATGTCAATATGATGATGAAAGAGAACCAATGGATCTCAACCTCTCTTCTGTTTTTCTTATCTTAAGAATCAAAACTGGTATTTTTACCTAAAAGGAAGTCTCAAACCCAGTTTACAGTAAAAAGTATAAAAATGTTTTTTAAAAAAATGAGATTTTTTTTTTTTTTGTTTATTGATAAATATTACAATCTGTCTCAATAAAGGACATTTATAATAGAGTTCTGAGAGCACATTAAAAAAAAAAAAAAAAAAAATCATATGCTTTTGTTAATGTCCAATATTCTGAGCCTATATCTTACATCATCTGCAAAAGCCATAATTATTGCATATTTGTTGATTATTGTCACTTCTATCTGAATTTTTTTTTACTGCATATTCAATGGCAACATCAAGTATAACTAGTGTTGCCCAAAATTGGTCTCGGCCTTACAGTCTTGGTCTTGGATTTTGCACTTTTGCAGATATAAATAAATTTTTTAATTTATAAAAAATTCATAAAAATTCCTAACTGGATTTTTTTGGACATAATTCTATAACTCCGTTATCTTTCATCAGATTTACTTGTTTCTTAGTTTTATAGCAACACTACTATATATACCCTATTCTGTGAGCAATGAATATATTATCAGAAATAATATATGAAAATAAATGACATGACATATCATGTTATAATATTAAAATTTTTTTCGAGCAATAAAAATTCTTGTTTTATTCAGCTACTAAATACGTTACATATATGTGTGTGTATATATATATATATATATATATATATATATATATATATATATATATATATATATATATATATCAAATAAGATATTATACTTTATGTTTTTTTTTATCTTGATAAGTTTAAAATTTGATTCATTCTACTTTTAAACTAGTTTCTCAAAAACTGGTAGATTTTTTATTACAAATTTCAGACAATGCCAATATTATTAGACTTTCTGCTAGCAAAATAATATTTTCATTTTTTTTAATACTTGTACATGAAACAGGATTCAGAACTTTAACATAAAATTTAGTATCAAATTATTTTATTTTACCTATTTTTTAAACGCTTTTGTGGATATGTATCGGTTAATTCTTGTCCATGAATTGTTCTTCATTTTCATTATAGTTCTGCATTCTTATAATTGATAATTTTTTAACTGTACATCCTACCGATTTTTTATCTTTCCTTTTTCTTTAATTTGATATATAGCATATGACACAGAACTACAGTAACGTTTATTCTTAATCTGGTCATGATAGTTATTATCAGGAGTGCCCATTTCCCCAAGGCCGATGGCGCATGCGCCTCCCCCCCCCCCCCCAAAAAAAAGATTGCCCCTCTCACTTATATAATTAATATGTATCTATATGAGATCTAATATCAATGTTAGTTTAAAAGATAGTAGATATAATATTGGTTTGTTTCTCCAGAGTATTAAAGACACAACACATGAGGCAATTACAATCAACAAGAAACATCAGTAATATTTAGAGGAGGCAAGGCTCCCCCCTACCCTCCTGTGCATATGCCCATGCCAGTAATTCATTATTATTTTGTTTTAAAATATTTCCTTTTAAATGAGAATTTCATCTGAAATAATTGCGAGAGCGTTGCCAAAAGGGAGTACATTATTTTAAAATAGGGGGCAATCAATTTGAAGATGGAGAAATTACTTTTTATTTCCTAATTAGTTAATTTTAGAATGTTGAAACGACCTGTCACTGATGATAACATGTCATAAGTTATTGTTTTGTTGCTACATTACTTTAAATTTGTTTCTGTGTCTTATAACTAAAGATAAGGCATTAGTTGTATTTATTATAAATACACAATACAATACAATGAAGGAACCGCATACCGATATTTCAAACAAGTGGCGCCCTTTGAGTTAATGCTGAAACTGGATATATGGAAGACAATGCCCTACTTGTGTTGAGCACTTAGGATAAAATCATTTCTGCCGCTTTTCCAAATATGTGGTGTCCTTAGATATTTTTTATATACACGCTAACCTCAGTGTGCCTTTTTTTTCTCTTTGTTTTATGGTTTAAATGTTCCCTTAAAATTGAAAACTTAATTTGTCCCAAAAAAATCTGATGGCGCAACTTGCGGCATATAATCCCTCTGTGGGCACCTCTGGCCTCAAGTTAATGGTGGCAACTATTGTTAGTTGATTATTGATCTAAACATCTCAATAAATGTTTTGAACAATTTACCAAGAATGGACGGAATCGAAAAATTTACAGTAGAATTATTATGTGCATGGGAATGCACAGAATTCCCATGGAACTTCCAAAATTACCTTCAATGTGAAATGGTTTCCGATGAGCAAACTAAATGTGTTTTTTTGCTCAATCGACGCGTATGTCTGTCCTCTAAAAAGTGGAAAATTATTTTAGTGAACATCAATAAAATTTTTATAACAATTCAGTGAAACCTGAAATTATTGGTTAGCCATATTCAGCCTCTATTGTACATATTTTTCAATACTTTAATTTAATTCAACAACGTGCAATTGAACAACAAGAAAATCTGACCCTGGATTGCTTAGACCTGATAGGGTATTGGTAGTTTTAATCCAGAGAAGAAGGGTCATGTCCATTTGGTACCACTGTGTGCAGTCCTTTATGGAGAAAGTTTTCAATCAAAATCTAAATAGAAAACTAAATAATGTGAAGGACGCACGGCACTCGTTCATAATCTCTAAGTATCCAAAATAATATTTTTGTGTATTTAGTGAATCCCCGAGAAAATTCATGAAAAAAGGTATATAGAACAGAAAATTGTTTTGGGGAGCTAACTCACCAGGTATACATCCTATCAGTTTTCAAGAGATCTAAACGTTTCTGAGTCTGTTTTAGGGCTATTTTTTGAAAGGTCATTAAATTTCTGACAAAATTGTCAAAAATCATCTGAATCGGACCAGTTTTAGCGAAGTTGCAGTATATTGTTGTTTATAAGCTGATTTTAATGGTGGTTCATTTGCCCGTTTACATTGATTGGTTCATCCAAGAGATCGTACCCTAATGGTTTCACTGATTAGCTTTTAGGAAAATGAATCTAATTCAATTGTTTGTTTTTTTCTAATGGACACATTTAAAGTTTGTTGACACAAGACCAAGACTGCCTCGATCTCGTATTGGTCTTGCGTTTAGGCAACAATAGTACCGACCAATAAACATAGCCATCTGGTCAGACCAAATTGTTATTATTGTTTAAATAAACTCTAAACACTAAAATTTTTTATTTCAATAAATGCTAACATTGTATTTAATGTCTTTATACCATAACCCTTACATTCCATCTAAGGTGAGGATCTATCACTATCTATCTTGATAATATCATTAAATTATGTATATTCATGTAAATTTGGTTGAACTTAGCTATATCTAGGTCAAAAGATAGGCTCCAATGTATCTATTCTTTAGTGTTTAACAAATAGCAATAGGCTAATAGGTAATTGCAAGACTTGCGAGACTCTTGCTGCAAGACCAATACTAAGACCACGGCTGAGTGTGCAAGACCAAGACCAAGACTAAGACCAGGTGTGAACACTGCAAGACCAAGACCAAGACTAGCCAAGTCTTGCATTTGGGCAACACTAAATATAACCATGAAAAACCTTGTCCTATTGCCCTGCCTGCTAAGAACATAGTGGTTTTATATTAAATTGATGTGGGTAAATCTTACCAGTAAATATAGATGACAGACTCATGTTTGAAAAAAAATTAAGAATGGTGATTATTTAATTGCTCTGGGTGCACAATGTGGGAAAACCTGTCACTCAGAAAAGTTAAAATCTAACTAGTTTTCCAATTTTAAGGATAACCACAACTGAGATTGAAATAAAATCTATTAATATATATATTAACTGTCATATAAAGAATATAAATAAAATTCTGAAGGGTAAAATCCCTAGCATGATGACATCGGGCTTTGAAGAACATGTAAGATAACTTGCAACTTAATAAAATCATGTAACTAAAAGATGTTCTTAAGGTACTATTTCACTGGTACTGCCCATCACACCAAATAGCAGTGACCGCAGTTGAGTGTTGCTTTGAGGGAATAGACCAGAGCATATTTAGAATCTTTTGTCCTCGTCCCAGCTCCCTGTTCCCTTCCTCTTTTCACATGACCTCATCCAACTATCATACAATATCCAGACCCCTGCGATCCTTCCTAAAACAATAACCTACCGCAATATAAATTCCCTAACCCGTGAAAGCATCTTACCCGATATCGAAACCCTGAATTGGAATGATGTTTACACCAGCTCCTCAATTGATACCATGGTAGATATCCTGACTTTTAATCTCCTCCATATCCTTAATACCCATGCCCCACTTAAAACCTCTACATTCCGCAGCCAGCCTGCTCCTTGGATGTTTCAAGAAATTCGAAATATGCAGCAAAAGAGACGTGAGGACACAGCCCGTAGACGCTTTAGAAGAACCAGGCTTGCAGATGACTATGAAGCGTTCAGGGTACTCCGTAACTTGACGCAGACAACAATCAGGCTGGCGAAAACCAATTACTATCGTGAAGCCTTCTCCTCGGCTCCCGATTCCAAATCCAAATGGAATTTACTCCGAAAGCTGTCTCTTAGCAAATCATCTTCTTCCACAGCTGTCCCAGTCTCACCTGATGCTTTAAATTCCTACTTTTTATCCTCCTCCTCTAGTAATATTTCTCCCGCCTCTTCCCATATATCTGTATCATCTGCATTTAATAGCGACAATTTTTATTTTTCCTACATCACTCCTATGAACCTTATTTCCTCCCTTTAAAATTATGCCTCCCTGAAATCCTTCCAGTTCTTCTATTCATTTATAACATTTCCCTTCAAAATTCTGTTTTCCCTACATCTTGGAAAAAAGCCTTAGTCCGTCCTATTAACAAAATCCCTAACCCCACATCTCCTAAAGACTATCGTCCAATTTCCATCCTATCAAATCTGTCAAAACCCCTCGAAAGAATTGTCCAATCCCAAATTTCCAATTTTCTTGAAGAGTTCAAACTTTTAGATCCTCTCCAATCTGGCTTTCGCCCGGGCTTTTCCACTCAATCTGCTTTAGCCAAAATCATAAACGACATACATACTTCATATGGTGGCCTCTCGTTGGAGCTTGAGGACAGACTGAAGAGAATCATGAACTGTTCTTTAAGATTTGTCTTCGGCACTTCAAGATGGTCTCATGTGTCCCACCTATATTCCGAGTCAAAGTGGCTCTTCCCCTCTTCCCGCCGCCTATACTTCCTTGGAAATTTCTTATATCAAACGATCAACTCCCAGCACCCTTCCTATATCTACTGTCTCCTCAAGCCGAAACCTTTAGTCCACTCAATAAAAACGAGATCCCGTGATTCTGACCTCTATATTCCATCACACAAGACAAAAACCTATGAACGTTCCTTCTTAGCCCGCTCCGTCACCTATTGGAATTCTTTGCCATATAACATCCGTCATGCCTCTTCACTGACAACCTTCAAATACCTCCTTTTCCAATATCTCCTCACATCCCAAACAGACGATTCACAACCATAAATTTCATTTTATGAACTGAATTTGTGAGAAGTAAATGGTGGTGCCTACAGTTTAAGTTTTAACATAAAACAGCAATGATTTTTAAATATTATTTTTACTATTTATTTGTATTTCCCTTCACCTCAGGTTGTGCTTTTTCTTTCATGTATATATAAGTTTTATATTTTTTGTCTCACTGTGTAGCAATATGAGTAAGTGCGTATATACAGTTCTTTTTTTACCTTTATACCACAATTATTCCTGAGATTTTATTTTATCTTAGTGTTTGCTTATTATTTTATGAATCACTGTAAATATTATTACATTTTGTATTAAATTATGTTTCTATTAGATAGCTATTATTTATAAATTGTGCAGTTATGTATATATAGATATGTAATTTCTTTTCTGTCTTTTTTTCTTTTCTTTTTTTTTTATCGTAATAATAAGTAAATTTGGAGAAGATTGTATGTTCATTTATATATGTATGTATGTATATATATGTTTATGTGTGTGTATGTATATATGTGTGTGTGTTTATATATGTGTATATTTTTTTTTTTTTGTTTATTTCTTAGTGGTTACATACTACTTTTTAAATAATGTATATTACGTTAGAATTTTTTTAAGTTAGTTTTTGGCCAGATTGGTATTTTATTTTGTATTAATTCATCTTTGTTATTCTAAGGGGACTTAGTCTCAGAATAAAGTTCTATTTTCTATTCTATTCTATTCTATTTCTTTGGGACTGGTATAATTATGATGTCCTCTCCGTATTGCTTCGTCCAAACTGCTTCAGAAGCTGTGAAGCTGTTTGCAGTACAACAGTTTTACATTATGTTATCATGTTGAAGAAGAGTTTAAATGATAAGGGTCACATTAGTACATTTCATTTCCTTTTTTTTTTTTCATCATGTCAGAGAAAATTAAATGAAAAATTTAAATAAATCAGTAGTCACATAGAAAATCATTTTTATATGGTTGAAGTATTTAATAAATTTTAGATATAATTTTAAAATTTTTCTTTAAGTGATTGAAATATACCTAAATCCAATTTACTAAAATGATTGTACTAATAATAAGTAATAAATTAAAAAAATTAATTTTAGATATTGGCGTAGGAAGATGGCGACCCCATCACCTGGTCATAGGATCGCAAATAGCCACTAACTCTCCAGGTTGGGAGAACCGTTCAGTGAAACTTACACAGCACACTACCCTCACCCCCACACTATAGACTAAGGTCACGTACATTACACACCCTAGGGTCACCTCCCCAGATGCGGATGTAGGTATACAAGCACCAAAGTGGCAGTCCCACCAGTATACTAGGGTACAGAGTGAGGGTTAGAAGTCCCCTACCTGAAGCTTATATTTCGCCGAAACTAAAATCACCCTCGGATATCAGTCGTCACAAACAGAAACAACCCAGCAACCTCTATAGGACTTTTAATCTCTGATACTGGAACATTCTTTCACTCTATAGACCCAGAGCACTGAAACTGCTTCTTGATTAAATTGACTATTTCAAACTGGATATAGTTGCCATCCAGAGGATCGGATGGATTGGTCATGATACTCTTGAAAATAGACGACACACCACATACTATAGCTGCAGCAATATCTTCCATGAATATGGAATAGGATTTGTTAGAGAGCAACTGGTCATTAGATTTAAGCCTGTGAACCCGCGTATCAGTGTGCTAAGGATTCATGGGAAGTTATATAATTATAGTATTATTAGTGTGCTCCGACAGAAACTTCGAGTGAGGAAGATAAGGACGCCTTTTATGAACAACTCGAACGAACCCTTGTGTGCCCAAGGTATGACATGAAAATAATTGCTGGAGACTGTAATTATCCAATGTCCTGTTCCAGCGTCTTCTACCCTTTGCTGAGTAGAAGCTTGGTCCCTAACAATGTGGATTTAGAGAAGGAAGATCTACAACAGACCAAATATTCTGCCTCAGAACAATCCTAGAGAGAGGAAATGAACATCAGTTTAAAACCCACCATCTTTTCGTTGACTTTAAGGCAGCTTACGATAGCATTAACTGGGAAGAATTGTACAAGGCACTTGAAGGTTTCAATATCCCAGATAAGCTAATAAGATTGGTGAAGATGACCATGAGGGATGTAAAGTGTACTGTGCAGGAAGGTGGTCAAAGGACAGAGGAGTTCTCCTCAACAAAAGAACTTCGCCAAGGTGACTCATTAGCACGTCTTCTGTTTAACTTGGCACTTGAGAAGGCAGTCAGGAATTCAGGTCTGCAAACCAGTGAGACAATTTACAACCGGATGGTTCAGTTATTAGCTTATGCGGTTGATGTGGACACCGTGGGGGGGTCGTTGCAATCTGTTAGAGAAGGATTTTTAGGTTTTTTGGAGGCCGCCAGAGCACTTGGGTTAGAAGTGAATGAAGGCAAAACTAAATATATGGCCACAGGAAAAGTCCTTCGATCAGGCGAGACCATCAATATTGGCCCCTTTAACTTTGAGAAAGTAGCGCAGTTTAAGTATTTGGGGTCACTGGTAACACAAGACAATGCACCCGAGGTCGAGGTCAAGAAAGAATATTTATCGCTAACAAGTGTTACTTTACCTTTTGCAAGGAATTCACCTCTTGCCTTCTATCCTGGCATAACAAGCTACATCTCTATAAAAGACTAATCTACCCGGTCCTGCTCTATGCTTCAGAAACATGGACGACAACTAAAAAAATTGAGCAAGACCTCCTAATCTTTGAGAGAAAAATTCTTCAAAGAATATTTGGAGGAGTACAGATTGATGGAATCGGTGTCGGGAAGTGACGACCCCATCGCCCAGTCATTAGACTGCAGTCAGCCACTGGCCCTCCAGGTTGGGGGAACCTACACCTACACACACACAGTACTCTAAACTACAGCACACTTCACACACCCCCACACTACAGACAAAGGTCAATTACAGTACACACCCTAGGGTCACCTCCCCTATGTAGCCGCCCCGGATGGGGAAGCTTATCAGGGCGCTATGATGAGGCAGTCTCTCCACCTGACTTGGGGGCAGCGGGCTGATACCTCGCTCCCCTTAAATCAACCACATCATGAACCCTCAAAGAGAAATAGCCGGACAGATCAATAGTAAACAACATAGGATTAACCAAAAGGACTTAACAATGGAATATTTTCTCTCTGTATAGAATGGGATTGCTGCGGCAACTTCTACAACAAGTTGACAACTACAACCTCGACTTAGTCGCTCTGCAGGAGGCGAGGTGGAAAGGAAGTGGAGTTCTGTAAAAACGGTTCCACACCATAGACCATAGCAGCCACGAGCATCTACATGTCTCTGGAATGGGCTTTGTAGTAAGGGGAAGAGCAAGGAATCTGTAAGTCCCAGAATATGTCTTTTGGGTTTGAAAGGCAGGTTTAATAATTATACATTCCTCAGCTTCTATGCACCCATGGAAGTGTCTCCTGATGATGAGAAGGAGGCATTCTATGATCAGTTAGACAAAAACCTCAACAGTTGCCCTAAAAATGATGTGAAAATCATCATAGGAGACTTTAATGCAAAGGTTGGCAAGGAACTAGTCTTCAAACCAACTATTGGAATACACAGTCTCGATAATGACACAATGGCGCTCTCCTGACGGAAGTACTGTGAACCAAATAGATCACATCCTGGTCAGTAGGAGGCACAGATCCAATCTTATAAGTTCCTACCGAGGAGCCAACATGGATACCAACCACTATCTGGTGATATCTAGGATCAGAGCCAGGATATCCAATGCAAGAAAAACAAGGGGAAAGAATGTAGAAAGAATAGCGACATCCAGGCTTAAGGATCCAGAAGTCAGTGAACGCTACTGCTGAAAATTGGATGAAAGAGTGACAGGTGCAGGCTTGTCACAGGGCTCTGCAGAAGAACAGTGGAACACCCTATCCTGAATCGTTAAAGAAATAGCAAAGGAAGTTGTAGGCATAGAGGAACGAGCAGTTAGGTCCCCGTGGTTTGATGCGGAGTGTGCAGATGATATGAATGTAAAAAACAAAGCCTACAAAAACATGCTTCAGAAGCGGCAAACAAAAAGGGGCACACAGGAGTATAGAGACAGAAGGATGGAGGAGAAGAGACTGCATAGACGAAAGAAGAGAGAGTGGGAAAGGCGACAGCTAGAGAAGATGGAGGAGCAAAGGAGACAGAATGAATCAAGGGCATTCTACAAGGTGGTGAATGAGAGTAAGACATCATTCAAACCCGGAGTCCAATTATGTCGAAATGAAGAAGGCTTCATGATCACTGAGAAGGAGTAGATCTTGGCCTGATGGTCTCATCACTTTGATGCACTTCTAAACGAGGCTGCAGATGGACCGGAAGATTTTGTAATCCCAAGTGCTATGCATGACCTGGACACCCCAGACCCACCGACATGTGAGGATGTTCTTGAAGCAGTCAACAGGCTGAACAACAACAAAGCCTCAGGGGAGGAAGGAATTCCTTCTGAGATTGTCAAGCCTGGTGGCGAGGAATTCCAGAGACCCTAGGATTGACCCATGGTAGATGAAATAGAATAAATAATTATCTGCCAGTCAGACTTAAACTTAGTTCTTTCTTGAAAGCTCTACCATCTCCCGTCATACAAAATGCCTCATTTATAAGACCCTGATTAGGCTTGTTCTCACATATGGATTGGAAAGCTGAACCCTTTCTAGCAAAGAAGAAAAAGATTTACTAATCTTTGAAAGGAAGCCCACCCTTCAACGTATCTTTGGACCTGTTAAGGTCGGTGATGATTGGAGAAGGAGGATTAACAGGGACCTATATGATCTGTATGGGGAGACAGATGTGTGACGACTATGTTGGGCTGACCATGCAACCAGAATGCCAGAAGAGGAAGACCCAAGGAAGTTGCTTGATATGAAGCTCTGCAGGACACGATGGAAGGGCAGACCACATCTAAGATGGGAGGACGACGTCATCCGGAATGCCAGAGAAGTATTGCATACCCGCAACTGGCGAGCGACTGCGCAAGATAGAGCCATCTGGCGAGGGCTCATTGAGGCAGCCAAGGACCATACCGGTCTGTAGCGCCATGGAGTTAGTTAGTTACAGATTGATGAAAATTGGAGAAGATGGACAAATGCCAAAATTTGCTCAACTTTTAATGATGAAGATGTCGTTCTGAGGATGAAGCTTGGAAGATTGAGATGGGCTGGCCATGTGGCAAGGATGGAGAATGAAGCAATCCCCAGGATGATCCTGACAAAACATCTCTACAGCACAAAAAGAAGAGGGGAAACCAAAACTAAGATGGTCAGACAGTGTGGCAAGAGATTCAAGGGATGTCCTGGGAGTCAGGAGCTGGATGATGGCCGTACAGAACAGAGATGACTGAAGGAAGCTGGTGGAGGAGGCCAAGACTCGTCACCGAGTTGTAGCCTCGTGATAATAAAAATAATAATAATAAATAAATTTTAGATATAATTTAAAAAATTTTCTTTAAGCGATTCAAATATACCTAAATCCAATTTACTGAAATGATCATACTAATAATAAGTAATAAATTAAAAATTAGAGATACACCTTCAATTCTTAAAATAATATTCCATCACATTATTTCAATGATGAGGCTAATATTTTCTATTCAAAATATCACAAGAAACCATCTCTACATAGAAGGTGGGCATTAACCTAGCCTTATTATTCAACTTGAAATACAAGACTAATTTGTTTGTATTAATTAAATTAGATCAAAACTCTGCCTCTGAATGTATATTTTCCCTTGGAACACAAATGAAAACTATTAAATTCAAGCCTGAAGTTTTCATTTTTAAATATTTTAAACTGAGATGATCAATGCAAGAGGAGTCAACTACTACCACGAGTAGCTTCAGATATCCACAAGCAGTAAAGGATAGCAATCACTGTTATCCGTAGCAGTGGACAGTATCAACGAAATAGTACGTTTTTATTACCAAGTAAATCCTAAGGTGGGTATACACTTAAATGTTACCCGTAACATTGTTAATAGCAATATGTTAATTAAACAAATTAAAAAAAAAAAAAAGGTAGCACTACACCACATGAAGGGTCTTGGATACAGAAATTATAGTGAAATAGTGTTTCTAAGCCAATGGTTGAGCAGGAAAGTGATTTGGCCAGGATCATGCTTAACTGTCAGGTTCGTTCCTGATTTCATTAATTAAGGATACCAACTTCATAGAGGCTGAGTCTGCCCTAGGAAGGTCTCCTGACCCTAGGATTGACCCATGGTAGATGAAATAGAATAAATAATTATCTGCCAGTCAGACTTAAACCTAACTCTTTCTTGAAAATAGGAGTATAGAGCCTTACTCACTGTGCTAAATTTAAAATTAGTTTAAATGGAATCAAATTTTATTAGCAAATATTAGTGACATATGAATAACTCATACTATTAGCAAAGTTATCACAGGTGTAAGACTACCTTTAATGTTATACATAAAACAATATGGGTACGCTATATAAACTTACCTCAGATGATGTCATCTTTGTCGTTTGATAATTATCATCCATGGTATTGAAATTTTTGTCTAAAACATTTTTTTTTATTTAACAGTTTAATAAAAAATAATTATCTTTATCATCCTAAATTTTGCTGTATCAAACTAGACCTGGGCAGAATTTATTTGAAAAATATTCCCGGAATAAATCCCTAAATAAACCTCGATAGTTATTTCCGAAATAATTTATTTCATGAAATAACCTGACCATTATTTCCGAAATGATTATTTCGGGAATAAATTATTTCAGGAATAATGATATCTGAAATGATTATTTCAGGAATAATGTGAAACCTGAAATAATCATTCCGATCGACTTTTAGATATAATCAATATCAGGGTCGACTTTTATGTTTTCTGGGGCGCTTTTTATGAAAATACTGTCAAATTTGATATTGCACCACCCCCTCCCCACCCCCCATCGACTTTTTGTAACTTTTCAGATATAATCGATATCAGGGTCGACTATTATGTTTTCGGGGGCGCTAGTTATAAAAATAATGTCAAATTTGAGATTGCGCCCCCCCCCCACCCTCTCACATCAACTTTTTGTAACTTTTCTGAAATAATCGATATCAGGGTCGAATATTATGTCTTCGGGGGCGCTAATTATAAAAATAATGTCGAATTCGATATTGCACCACCCCCTCCCACCCCCCATCGACTTTTTGTAACTTTTCAGATATAATCGATATCAGGGTCGACTTTTATGTTTTCGGGGGCGCTTTTTATGAAAATACTGTCGAATTTGATATTGCGCCACCCCCTCCCCACCCCCCATCGACTTTTTGTAACTTTTCAGATATAATCGATATCAGGGTCGACTATTATGTTTACGGGGGCGCTAGTTATAAAAATAATGTCAAATTTGAGATTGCCCCCCCCACCCTCCCGCATCAGCTTTTTGTATCTTTTCAGATTCAATCGATACCAGGATCAACTAATATGTTTTCGGGGTAGCTAATTAAGAAAATACGGTAGAATTTGAAAAAGATATCCCAAAATAGAGAACAAAAAAAGACCACTCTGATATCGATTACATCGGAAAAGTCACTAAAAGTCGATTGGGGAGGGAGGGAGAGGCACAATCTCAAATTCGACCGAATTTTCGTAATAA
Source organism: Nezara viridula (assembly GCA_928085145.1). Taxonomy (NCBI): domain Eukaryota; kingdom Metazoa; phylum Arthropoda; class Insecta; order Hemiptera; family Pentatomidae; genus Nezara; species Nezara viridula. The sequence continues at coordinate 183,208,110 of OV725078.1, read as the reverse complement.
GCTACCCTGAAAACATAATAGGCGACCCTGATATCAATTAAATCCGAAAGGTTACTAAAAGTCTATTGGGGGGGGGGCAGGAGGGGGCGCAATCTCAAATTAGACCATATTTTCATAATAAGCTACCCCGAAAACATAATAGTCGACCCTGATATCGATTATATCCGAAAAGTTACTAAAAGTCGATTGGGGGGGAGGAGGGGGGGCAATCTCAAATTAGACCATATTTTCATAATAAGCTACCCCGAAAACATAATAGTCGACCCTGATATCGATTATATCTGAAAAGTTACAAAAAGTCGATGGGGGGTGGGGAGGGGGTGGCGCAATCTCAAATTCGACCGTATTTTCATAATAAGCTACCCCGAAAACATAATAATCGACCCTGATATCAATTATTTCAGAAAAGTTACAAAAAGTCGATGGGGAGTGGGGAGGGGATTGTGCAATATCAAATTCGACAGTATTTTCATAAAAAGCGCCCCCGAAAACATAAAAGTCGACCCTGATATCGATTATATCTGAAAAGTTACAAAAAGTCGATGGGGGGTGGGGAGGGGTGGTGCAATATCAAATTCGACAGTATTTTCATAAAAAGCGCCCCCGAAAACATAAAAGTCGACCCTGATATCGATTATATCTGAAAAGTTACAAAAAGTCGATGGGGGTGGGGAGGGGGTGGTGCAATATCAAATTCGACAGTATTTTCATAATAAGCGCCCCGAAAACATAATAGTCGACCCTGATATCGATTATATCAGAAAAGTTACAAAAAGTCGATGTGAGGGTGGGGAGGGGTGGCGCAATATCAAATTCGACAGTATTTTCATAAAAAGCGCCCCCGAAAACATAATAGTCGACCCTGATATCGATTATATCTGAAAAGTTACAAAAAGTCGATGGGGGGTGGGGAGGGGGTGGCGCAATCTCAAATTCGACAGTATTTTCATAATAAGCTACCCCGAAAACATAATAGTCGACCCTGATATCGATTATATCTGAAAAGTTACAAAAAGTCGATGGGGGTGGGGAGGGGGTGGTGCAATATCAAATTCGACAGTATTTTCATAAAAAGCGCCCCCGAAAACATAAAAGTCGACCCTGATATCGATTATATCTGAAAAGTTACAAAAAGTCGATGGGGGGTGGGGAGGGGGTGGTGCAATATCAAATTCGACAGTATTTTCATAAAAAGCGCCCCCGAAAACATAAAAGTCGACCCTGATATCGATTATATCTGAAAAGTTACAAAAAGTCGATGGGGGGTGGGGAGGGGGTGGTGCAATATCAAATTCGACATTATTTTTATAATTAGCACCCCCGAAGACATAATATTCGACCCTGATATCGATTATTTCAGAAAAGTTACAAAAAGTTGATGTGAGAGGGTGGGGGGGGGGCGCAATCTCAAATTCGACCGTATTTTCATAAAAAGCGCCCCCGAAAACATAATAGTCGACCCTGATATGGATTAAATCCGAAAAGTTACAAAAAGTTGATGGGGGTGGGGAGGGGGTGGCGCAATCTCAAATTCGACAGTATTTTCATAAAAAGCGCCCCCGAAAACATGGTGCATATTGGTAATTTTTTTATGTTATTTCAGAAAAATGTTATTTCTGAAATATTTATTTCTTGATTTTATGCAATAATTTATTTATGAAATAAATAATCCTGAAATAATAGTTATGAAATAATTTATTTCAGAAATAATTCATTTCGAAATAATTTACATTATTCCAAAGAATGTTCAAATAGTGAAATAATTATTTCAGAAATAAATTCAGAGTTATTCCATCGAGATTATTTTGTTGACTGTTTGAAATATTATTTCAGAAATAACCGTTATTCCCGAAATAATTCATTCGTGGAATAACCATGTGAATTATTTCAGAAATAAATTATTTCAAGAGTGCCCAGGTCTATATCAAACATTAAAAAAATCCATACTTACTTTGAAAATAACTAGTATTGTTGCTTACATCATTATCCTCATTTGGCTCAAAATTAGAATTATTTTGAAAAAGTCCATTTAATTTCACCCTTTGAATAGGATCACCAGTAGAAGATTCAACATTAATTACACTAAAATAAAAGTTGAAAACACTTAAATTTAATTTTAAAATTCAGAGTGTTATAGAGAGAGATTCTATAGCATTTCCAAGTCAATTTCAACCTTTTCCAAATCAAATTCAACCTTTTCCAAATCAAATTAAACTTTTTCCAAGTCAAATTCAACCTTTTCCATTTACAAATCAAACCTTTTCCATTTCAAATTCAACCTTTTTTTATTTATTTAATTATCTTTAATTTTTCGATGTGTGGGTCTGTTATCGTATGAGTAGTTTTTGAAATTTTTTTTTTTTTTTTTTTTTTTAAATCTATTTATTGAATAATAATACAATCAGCCACTGCTGGAGGGCTATAAGCATTAGGGCTAAAAGTTCTCATTCATACAATATATACAAATAATAAAGAAATAAATATAAATATAAGAAGTAAATAAATAATACTGATGAAGAAGGTAAATAAAAAAAAATAAAATAAAAAAAAAATAAAATAAAATAAAATAAAAACTTCTAAACACAATCATAACTATATACAATATATACATTTGCCCAAGAATCTCCGAGCCAGGCTTTTACCTCCACACGCGGAAGGCAAAGCAAGACTCCGGAAGATCCCAGTGCCACTTTTCCAGTCGCATCACTAGTATTAGAAGCCAGTGGAGACTGAAAGAGGGCACTACAGCCACAGACGCTCAGGACATGAGTGGAGAAGCTGGCCATTGCCAGGACTCCAAAGGCATATTTACAAAAGATCTCGAGGCCACTGCCGTTTCAACCTTCGAGGGGGATGGTATGGATGCTCGGAGCTGGATAGGGATTGCGCTAGAGGATTGGGATGATGAATGAGGTTCTGGTGAAAGTTGGAGAATCTGGATGGGATGATGTCATGGACATATGGGATGTTAAGGTCATGGTGTAGGGTCTTGTTCGTGACATAATATGGAGCATTGACTATTGTTCGAAGGACTTTGGACTGGAAGGATTGGATGCGTTTGATATTCGATGATTTAGTTGTCCCCCACAGTTCAAGTCCGTAGGTCCAGATAGGTTTCAGTATGGTCTTGTAGATTAATAATTTGTTTTCTGTTGAGAGATGAGATCTTCTGTTTAGTAGTCTATATAGCTGACCAAATCGTCGGTTAAGCTCTTGTGTTTTAAGTCTCGTATGTGGGTTCCAAGTCAGTCTTTTGTCCAGAAGGAAGCCAAGGTATCGGACTGTGTCTGAGTAGGGAAGAGGAATTGAATTAAAAAGGATTGGCGGACAGGATCTGCGTCGAAGAGTGAAAGTTACATACTTGCATTTTGATTCATTAATTTTGATGCGCCAGTTGTTGCACCACTGCTCAATGAAGGAAAGGTGTCTTTGCAGGTTCTGGGACGCTATTAGAGGATCCGAGTGGGAGGATAGGATGGCAGTATCATCAGCAAATGTTGCTTGGAAGGTATCAGGACTTGAAGGGATGTCAGCGGTGAAAAGGATATAGAGAACTGGGCCCAAGACACTGCCTTGTGGAACACCAGCCTCAATTGGATAATGTTTGGAGAGTTCAGTGCCGCAGCGGACTTGAAAGGAGCGATTTGAAAGGTAAGATTTGAGGACTAGGTACAAGGGTTGAGGTAAATGGGTTTTGAGCTTGAAAAGCAAGCCATCGTGCCACACCCGGTCGAAAGCTTGAGCTACGTCCAGAAAGGCACCAGTGCAATATTGCTTGTTTTCAAGTGCAGAGGATATGTGGTCCACAACGCGAAGGCCTTGTTGGACAGTGGAGTGTCTTGAGCGGAATCCAAACTGATGGGAAGGGATATTGTGGGATTCGAGTATGGGTAGGATGCGTTTGAGAAGGATTTTCTCAAAGATTTTGGAAAGGATCGGAAGTAAGCTTATCGGTCTATAGGATGATGTATAATTAACAGGTTTACTTGGTTTAGGAAAGAGGATAATTATGGAGTGTTTCCACACCAGGGGAAAGTGGGTTGTGCGGAGGATACAGTTGAATAGATATGTAAGGAATATAATTGCTTTTTTGGGAAGTTGTCTGAGGATCTGGGAAGTAAGGAGATCGTGTCCTGGAGATTTGCGAGGTTTTAGGTTCTTTAAAAGGAATTTGACCTCAGAGGGGTTGACGGCTGTAGGAGGTAAGGAGAGAGGAATCGATGAAGAGAGGAATTCTTTAACTTCAGCAGTATGGGAGGGATGGAGTTCAGGATGAGGAGTGAATGTGTACGATAGATGTTTAGCAAACTCTTCTGCTCTATTCTCATCTGACGAAGCCCAGGAACCATCATCACGGCGGAGGGGGTGGGAAATGGATTGGAATTTAAGGATTTTTTTTGTTACATTCCAGAGGGAGTTATCACTTGCAGATAGTGAGGAAAGATAGGAATTATACGATTGGGATCTAAACGTAGCCAGTTTTTGTTTTACCTGCTTGGAATAATAGTTATATGATTTCCGATCATCAGGATGCCTGGTTCTTTGCCAGATGGCCCTAGAGCATCGTTTCCTATTAATAAGGTCCAGTAGGTCTTGGGGTATAGGATTTATTTTGCGGTATTTTTTAGAAGAATCAGGTGAAGATGCAGTCCAAACTGCTTGTTGGATCAAGGTAGTCATGGAATATACTGCTTCATCTAGGTCTGCAGGTGTTTTTAAGGAAACTCTGAGGTCAATATTATCATCCAGTATTTGACAGAAGAGGTTCCAATTAACTGGCCCCCTGATAAATGAAGGTGGAGGTGGTTTGGGAATTGGTGATGTGGAGACCGTTAGGATTAGGGGACTATGGTCTGAGGAAAGATCATCAAGTCTTGAAATGCTATAATTAAGGGACCCTAGACCTTTGTGGATGAAAAAATCTAGGAGATCGGGATTGCGGTTAGGATCTGTTGGCCAGTATGTGGGAGAATTGGGTGAGAGGATGTTGCTGTGATGGGAATTAAGTGCAGATAGCAATGTTCGTCCTCTGGAATTTGTGGTTCTGGCTCCCCATTGCTGGTGTTTAGCATTTAAGTCTGCACCTAGAAGGAAGTGGTGTCCTAAGGAGTTAAGGAAGGAAGTTAATTGGGATTCTGAGATAGGTATTTTAGGCGGGGAGTATGCTGCAACTACTGCTATTGGGTAAGGAGAAGTTTGGATTATCACGGCAGTGGATTATAGGGAATTATGGGTCGGCAAAGGGAATAGGTGATGGGAAAGGGATTGATGGATAATTATGGCAGTGCCAGCATGTGCTGTTCCATCAGGATGGTCGGTTCGATAGATATCATAGTTGGGGATGTTAAGTGGTCGTTTGTTGGTAAGTCGAGTTTCAGTTATTAATGCTACATCAATGTTTTTGTCCTGTAATAAGATTGTTAGCTCGTTGATGTGATTTCGAATACCATTCGCATTCCAAAGGAGAACGGAGAGGGATTTCATTGGGGACATTTAAGGATTTCTCGGCAGTGGGATGAGGTTGGATACAACATTGGTAAGTAAGGAAATGAGAGGAGTGATGAGTGATCTGAATTCAGAGAGAAAAGAAGTCAATAGGCTTGTGAGGTCAGTGGCATTGGGAGGAGGAGGAATGAATGCCTGGTTATTAGGCCTAGGTTCAGAGATGGGATAAGGGTCTTGAGGTTGAGATGTGAATACTCGAGGTTGAGGTTCTTGTGGCAGGGCCTGAGTTTGTGTGGGTGCAGTATCTCCTTTGAATATCTGAGCATAGGACACTCTTGTATTTACAGTTCTAGAGGGTTGTCTTGGTGGCCTGGATGGCCGTTCTTCTCTTGGAGCTGAATAAATTTTTGCTTTTAGTTCCTTATATGTTTGGCAACCCTTGTAGTTCGCTGGGTGCCCTTGATGGCATAAAGCGCATACAGCTGGTGTTCTTCTGGACTTCTGGCAGTCCTCTGTTTTATGTTTATCACCGCACCGGACACATCTAGGAATGTGGTGGCAATAGCGTTTCGTGACCATAAGCCTGGCAGTTATGGCATTGTACAATGTCGCGCTTAGTGTAGGGCTTTTCTACAACAACGCTAGTGCAGTAAAGGCGTGTGACCTTGTAGATGTCTTCGACCTGGGGCGTTCGGTCAAGGTCAACGAAGAATAGTGGGAGCGGTATTTTATTTTTTGAGCCAGGCTGTTCTCTATCTTCCTTGAATATATTCACTATTTGGCGAACACGGAACCCCATCTCAGTTAGTTCTTCTTTAATGGCATCCAGTGGTGTTGATGGGTGTAATCTCCTGATCACCACCCTGAGCGCTCTCTCTTGGCGCAGCGGATATGTGTGATAATCCGCCTTAGTGTCAGATAAATACTTGACAATTTTTCTGTACGTATCTGGGGCGTCAGGCATTAATTTCGTGTCATTAATGCGGCTTTGGCATAAGTATTTACCTGAGCCCACTATATTATTTAATTGTAGACACATTAATTGAAAATTTTTTATGTTTCTAACGAATATTGGTGGGGGTTTAGGTTCACTAGGGATGGGTACTGCTTCCATTTGTTCATTCTGTGTGTTTGACAACACTTGGAATGGATTAGCTGTAAAAAAGGGCGATTCTTCTAACGTACCTTGTATTGATATAGCTTGTGTTGACATATTTTGTGATGATGTGCCAGGTTGATTTTCGACTTCGTCAACTGAGCTCTCTGGTGTAGCTGGTGGGGTATTTTTTTTAGAGCGTCTAGCCCTTTTCTTGATAGGTGAACTCTTTGTGGTATCTAGACTCCTAGATCTTAAAGTTCGATTGCTACCTTTGCTCGACATTACCATGTGAAAATATCGCATCTCATGTTAATTAATTAGAGGTAAATGTAATAATTTGTAAAAAAAAGTCTTTTATCAATTACGTATATATTACGCGAATTTGTGGAATTCTGAGAAACGTAGATGTGCTTCCGCCGAAGGGCAGCAGCCCACTGGTCGGATTAGCGAATGTATATGGCCGGCTTGTTATCTATCACTATCCTCAGGTCTATTTACATTGTTCACAATGCCGTTATAAATAAGTGATTACTCACCTTATTTATGTCCAGTTTCAACTTAATTGTTAACTTAACAGTTCACACTACTTTTTCACAAATAACATGAATTATTTCACTGATAATAAAGTCACTTTATAAGAGACGAAATAAAGAGTGTATGTGTAGGGTTAACGCATGCGCAGAACTAGTTTTTGAAAATAACCTCCTTTTTAAGATTACGTGACTGCGTTTCGAATCATTTAAGTTTTTTTTTACTTATTCGATATAAGGGTGTATTTTTATGTTTACAGATCAGTAAATTTTTAAAATGACATCCATTTTATGTTTACACCACTGTGTTTTGATTTATTTAAGTTTTTAGAATTTATCCAATATAAAGGTCTACTTTTATGTTTCCGGAGCCGTAGATTTTGAAAACGACCTCCATTTTAAGATTAGGCCACCGCGTTTCGACTTATTTGAGTTTTTTTCGGATATTTTTCATATGAGGGTGTATTTTTATGTTTCCGGAGCTGTAGATTTTGAAAATGACCTCCATTTTAAGATTACGCCACTGCGTTTCGACTTATTCAAGTTTTTTTTATTTATTCGATGTAAGGGTGTATTTTTATGTTTCCGGAGCTGTAGATTTTGAAAATGACCTCCATTTCATGAATACGCCATTGCATTTTGACTTATTTAAGTTTTTCGAATTTATCCAATTTAAAGGTCTACTTTTATGTTTTCGGAACCGTGGATTCTGAAAATGACCTCTATTTTATGATTACACCACTGCGTTTCAACTTATTTAAGTTTTTTTAATTTAACAAGTATAAAGGTCTAATTTTATGTTTCTGGAGCTGTAGATTTCCCCCATTTTGTAAATGACCCAATTTCAAGTTTATGCCACTGTGTTTTGGATTATAAAAGTTTTTTTTTTACTTTTTCGGTATAAGGATCTACTTATATGTTATCCGAGACGTATTGAAATTTTTCTAATCTTTAATATTTAAGCACCATTGTATGATTAAGCCACTGTATCTCGATTAATTAGGCTTCATTTTGGATTTTTTCAATACAAAGTTTCATCAATATGTTATCGAGTATGAATAAATAAATAAATAAACAAATATTATGAAGCTAAAGTTAAATTAACCACATAATACAAACTAAAAAGCCGAAAAGCAACTGGTAATAAATTTAACCTTCCGTATTCAGATTTTTCAGCTAATTGTTCGAAATCTTATAATTTTGTGACAGGAGACCACAACATTAAAAAAGATAACTAAAATTAAATTGAAAATGAGACAATACATATTTTATTTATTTTGATTAGATATTTTTATTTATTTATTGAAAAATAAATTAATCCTTCGTATTTTGTTTTTTATTCGAAGGAAAAATCAAAAACACTTAAAAAAACCGAAACACAGTGGCCTAATCTTAAAATGTAAGTCGTTTTAAAAACTAAGGCTCCAGCATCATAAAAGTAGACCTTTAAATTGGATAAATTCGAAAAACTTGAATAAGCCGAAACGCAGTGGCGTAGTCTTAAAATGGAAGTCATTTTCAAAATCTATGACTCCGGAAACATAAGAATACACTCTTTTATGATAAAAATTCGAAACACTTAAAGAAATCGAAATGCGGTGGCCTAATCTTAAAATGGAGGTCGTTTTCAAAATATACGGCTCCGGAAACATGAGAATACACCCTCATATGAAAAAATCGAAAAACTTAAATAAGTCAAAACACAGTGGCGTAAACATAAAATGAATGTCATTTTCAAAATTTACTGATCGGAAAACATAAAAATACACCCTTATATCGAATAAGTCAAAAAAACTTAAATGATTCGAAACGCAGTCACGTAATCTTAAAATGGAGGTTATTTTCAAAACTAGGTACAGGACAGCATAATACTAGTCCCTAATAAATCCGAATAGGTACAATAAATCGATATCCGTAAGTGAAAATTCTACTTAGGAGAGCATAATAATAGACTTTCATATTGGAGGGGGGAGGGGATGGCCATTATTTTAAAAAAATATATAAAATTTACAAAAAATTAAAACATTAATTTGAAATGAAAACGGTTGAATTTGAATTGGAAAAGGTTTAATTTGAAATGGAAATGGTTGAATTTGACTTGGAAAAAGTTTAATTTGATCTGGAAAAGTTTGAATTTGACTTGGAAAAGGTTGAATTTGACTTGGAAATAATTGAATATGACATAGAAATATCACACTGAAAAAATCTAAAATGTTAAAATAAATGGATATGCAACCGCGTTATCAAATTTTTTTTTTGTATTTTTCAAAAGCTATGCCTTCGATAATATAGTAAGTGGCCTTCATTTCGAAAAAAATCGAAAATTGACAAAAATTCGAAAGTTGAATTTGAAATGGAAAAGGTTGAATTTGACTTGGAAAAGGTTGAATTTGAAATGGAAAAGGTTTAATTTGACTTGGAAAAGGTTGAATTTGATTTGGAAAAGGTTGAAATTGACTTGGAAATGCTATATATAAACAAGTAACTATTTACTTAAAATTAACAGCAATTATATTTATTCCAAAAATCAAAATTGAACTCTTAAAACCCATGAAGGGTTTTAGGCTCAGTATTTAGAAAGAATATACTTTTTCCTGAACAACGGTTATGCAGGTAGTAGAGCTCTCAGAGATTATGCTCAACCACCAAATTTTTTATCCAATTAAGGGTAACCAGTTTATAGGGGCAAGGTGTAACCCAGAAAAATTTACCGACCCCAAGATTGATCCAAAGGTGAAAGAACAGAATAAATAATTATCTGAGACAGCCTGACTTGAACCAGGAACAGAAATTAAGAGTCCAGAACTTAATCCACTGAGCTACCCAACCATACAAAAAGTAATAAGCTTTTTAATATGTTCATCAGAAACATGTGAACAAATATGTGAAAATTTTCTTTAGTTCTATTAAATCTCTATCTATTTATTCATTTAAGGGGTTCATATATTCTTCATTTATTTTTTTGTAATGAATGTAATTATTAGGTGATATATTAATAAGACCTTGGATAAGTTTTCACTTTTTAAAAAAAATTAATTTATTAACTTTTTTAAAGTAAGTGGTAAAAACATGTCACGTGAAGTATTGTCCATCACTAGCCAGGACTTTCTACCACATTTCTGGCAGCATACGAATTCCACATCAGAAAAATGACTAGTCTTTTAAGGCTATCCAAGAATATACCTACTTTTTGGTATTTTCATAAGAATGGAAGTGCTGCTCAGCCTGGTGGCCAATGAAATAAGTGATAATTGGTAGGGGCTATATCCGGTGAATATGGCTGGTGGGGTAGAATTTCCCATTAAAGCATTTTCAGGTGGGTTTTTACCGGTTTTGCAACATGTGGCCAACCATTGTCATGTAATAAAATCACCTTGTCTTGTCATGTTCTTGCTTGCATAACAGCTATTTTTCTTTTAGGGCTCAAATAGGAAAATTTTGGAAGGGTTGTTTTGAAAATTTAGCATTAGTTTTCTTCATCAAGGGAACTCGTCAACGCATTAAAATATTATTATTTTTAACTTTTTCATATTTTATATTAAACTTGCAATTTCGTGCAAAAAAAAAAAATAATTTCAGCAAATCAACACTAAACATGCAATATTGTCCACCATAAAACTATGTTAAAAACCTATTTGACAAAGATGAATAACTTATTTTCATCAATTTATGAATAGTTGATAAACAGATGCAATTGCATGGTAACCTTTTTTTTTTTGTGTGTGTGTGTTTATTTCTAAAACTGTGGGATTGAATATTGCAAATATCATAATCAATTTATTAATAAAATATGATGAAATATACAAAATTCATCTTAATATGATAAACAAAAAAAATACATTATTAATTTCTTGAAAAGTGAATACACACAATACAAAATAAATAAAATAGCCACAACTATATATATATGAAATGAACACTAACCTATTAGGAAAATTATTTATAGCGGATTCAGCCTTATTGATTACAATTACATGTTCCTCTTCTTCTGAAAAACTGCTATAAAAATTAACATTACCCCCACTTCCTTTGACGATTTCGACACGTAAAATTCCATCTCTAGGCCAAGTGTTTCTTACATGTTCCAAACATATTGAAGGTGTCCTTGAGAAGATGATATGAGTGTATGCCAGGACAAAAAAAGCACATATAGCCTGAAAAAAAAATTTAATGACATAAAACAGGTTGACCATCAACTCATAGTTCGCATTATTTGCTAGGAAGAGAACTACAATCTATCTCATAGTTTACTTGTCATTATATAATATGATTAAATTAAATTGGAGTTTTATGACAAAATTCAGAAAAGTTTCACGTTAATTTAATGAAATAATTATTAAAATATCATAGAAAAAAAAAATTAAATCAAATGATAATATTCAAAAAATCGGCAAAAATATTTAATAGAGTTAAACCTAATAATAAAACTTCTATATTAAAAAAATCTATACCAATTTTTTTTCTCATAAATTTTAAATCTTTGAAGAAAATTTTACCGAAAGTGACCATAGTTTGTACATATGTGGCTTTAGAAGAGTAACATCAAGATTGGACCAAACATTCCATGTATAAACCATTACTGAAAGAGGGTGTGATTATAAAACAGAACTCACCATCTCATGGACTATGAAACAGTGTATTACAGTAAAATATGTGGAGGATTGTATAGTTCCCTCAGAGAATTCAATACACCTGAGTAATTCATACATTTTATAAAGCTCACTGTAAGGGTGCAGTCAGAAAAATCACAAAAGATCCAAGGAATTTCGTACATGAAAAGGACTCTGGCAAGGGGGTGCACTGACCGGCACCTGTATTGTATAATATAATAGCACTGTTATTGTATAATCTGTCACTTAAGAAGCCTACAAAAGACAGGGGGTTCTGCAGATGAGAAAAATGAAACATATTTAGTAAACTTGTCCATTATTTGACCAATGCAGATATTGCAGAGATGGTGGGTCACTCCCTACAAGGCATGACTGAGGGTCTTCTGCCACTGGAAGGCCCAGTCATTACACTTGGAGAAGAAGTTAATGGGTACAAAACCAAGTCATCGTCACAGAGGAGATTCCGAACTCAGATGAGGAAGTAACTATTGGGCCTCAAATTAAAAAGGGTTCCAAAGTTTCTTTACCAGGAATCTGTAATCAACCATGATAGTGAACGCAAGGTTTTGATTAGAAGAATAACCATAGCCAATCAATGCTTTTGAGGACCAAGGAAACAGCTGAAAAGGGAGATATTTTTTAGGCAGACTCCATCTTTACAAAAACTTGATATGTACTGTAGTTCTGTATGGATTGGACAATATCCTAGATCACAGAACAGAAACTTTTGATTTTTGAACAAGAAGTTCTCCACTGAGTTTCAGGAGAGTAAAAATTGGAGAAGAATGGAAGTGACACACTAACTAGAAGCTATACACCTTTGGGAAGGCTGGTATCGTTAGAATAATGAACTTGTGGTGTTTAAGATAAGCAGACCATATCACCAGGATGGAGGATGGAGAAATGTTGAAAATACTACTAACACAGTCAATTCATACAAAAAAAGAAATAGAGTGACACCAAAGCTGACTAAAGTTGTCAGATGTTGTGGTAGAAGATGCTAAGTATATCCTAGGAGACAGGGATTGGATGACAAAAGATTGATATGATTGAAGAAAGGGGTTGAAGAAGACCGAGACCAGTAACCAGATTGAAGCATTGTCATAATAACAATGAAAGTGATATAGATTATTATTAGTGGGAATTTCAGTGTTACAAAACATTAGCTATAACCAGGAAAATTGATTAAAAATTATTTTACTTGGTCAATTTCAAATCAAACATTGGCACTAATTTAGCCTGGTAACCTATCATTAAAGTGGTAAAATACAATAAACATATATATGGTGTAATTATACTATAAACTAACAATTTTAGATCAACAGAAGAAATAACAACCATATAATAGTATTATTATATATTTAAATTTAAAGTAGAAAACTTAATGAGAGAACGGGACGACACTATTTTTAGTTCAACTACCGAAAATTGGTTATTCACATCTACCCACTCTGAGTCAGCGAGATAATAAGATTTTGCTTTCACTAAAAATATGAATGTTCAATTAGATCTCTGACAACTGATTTGTGTGCTGCATGTTACATTTAACTGTTTCTTAATCTCTGAAATTGAGAGTGAAAAAGTGTGTATTCATCATGTGGTGTTTTGGGGACTTAAAAAATAGTAACAGTGTTAATAGGTTGGGGAGTAAATTGTTTTAATCCCTTCAGTTTAAATCTGGAATAAACATGTTAAGTTTTCCTTTCTGCTAGACGAGCTTTAACGGTTGCATACAGATTTATAGTAGTTTTTTTTTATTAACGTATTCAAGCCAGAGGGAACCAAATAATATATTACTATATCACTTCAATAGTTACTCATTAGTTGAAATGGAATCCAAAACACAAATATTCTGTGTGAAACTTATGATTGATATATTAAATCTTTTCATTTAATTCAGATTTACAACTGTATAAATTAAAAATACATTCAGTAAATGTGCACATGGTAATAATACAATCACATGAAAATGCTTGTTGAGAAACTACCCATTGGTAGCACTCTAATAATATATTTATATAAGTAGATCACGAGGGTATCATCTTTTCAGATGCCTTGGAGGGGTATCAGGTATCGAAGAGGAAGCAAGGTTTGAAACGAGAGGGTTCGGATGGTTTATATTAAATCTTAAAATTGTTTATTGATAGTGGCATACAATTCATAATGGTTATATTAATCTTGAACTTTAACAATTTAATAGTTTTATAGACTTACATGAGTTTATAGTTTTTACATTAGTCTTATTGAAATAACATATGAGCTTATAAAACTTAAAAGAGCATAAGGGGTAATAGGAATTTTCATTTTTTTGAAAACAATTTTATTTATTCATCTAAAACAATATTATCATATTCAAAGTAGTCCCCATTGGATATTATATACTTAAACCAGCACTTCTCCTAGTCCCCGAAACATGTCTGAAACTCGATCTTTGGGATAACATTTAGCTCCTTCAGTGATGCACTTTTAATCTTATCTATGCTTGAAAAAAGAAGGCTGTTTGAGGTTGTAGTTATTTTTGCATAGAGGAAGAAGTTATAAGAGGCTAATCAGGCGAATATGGATACTGAATCATCACTACAGAGTTGGTTTTTAACAAAAATTCACAAGCAATAAAGTGTGGGCAGGTTCATTATCACGGTGAAAAGCCATGTATTATTTTGCCACAAACGACATAGAATTTGTAAGTAGTACTCTTTATTGATAGTTTGACCTTTTGGCAAAAACTCATGGCACACTATCTCATTAAAATCAAAGATAACAGTGAGCATAACCTTCAAACCAGACCTCACTTACTAAGCTTTTTTCCGATCTTAGTGATCCAGAATGTCTCCAATGGGACAATATACCTTTGTTCCAAAGCTAAACCTGTTTTGTTCACCTGTTATGATGCCTTTCTAAAGTTCTGCATTGTTGTTGACTTCATTTAGCGACTTTAGTGACTACTGAATTTCCATTCATCCCAGCTTTTGCTCAGAATTCAATACCTTTGGCACAAACTTGACAGTCAAAAGTTTCATACCCAAAACATCCTGATGAAAGATTTGAAAGTCAAAAGTGACACATTGTCTATTAGTCTGTTAGTTTAGTGTCATTTGAAGCTACTGTGAGTTCAGATATGTAACAGACAGTGAACAATATTTTCTGTAACAAAACACAGGCTTAGTAAGGAGAATGTACTCCTCATGTGCCATCATAGCTCTGTCTTTTAATGCTGTAATTCTAGAATAGAAGTCAGCAAAACAGTTTCTAACTGTCCAATTGATTATCTGTCATCATATTTATTTGCAGATGGGTAGATATGAAAAATAAATTATACATGGTTACATTGGGAGTTATATATAACTCAAGATAGTTTTCTATTAAATATTTTTAATTTTTAACTTAAAAAAAAAAAAGTCAAAATGGAAGAAGTAAATGAAAATATGTTTTTATTTTGAAGCCACTGAATTATTTTAATTATTCATTTATTACTTTTAAGAATTTTTGTTCAGTAACTTAAATTATTATATAAATGTATAAAACATAAACTTTAAGTTTCAATGATTTCCACAAATGAACACGATAAGAACATACTTAACATATGATTCGCAAATTTGCCTTTAATCTTCCATAATTACCTGACAGACAACTATAAGAAAAATTTTATTTTTTAATTAATTTGACTTCATGTTTAAGTTAGCTCTACAACATTTTGCACTTGAATGATTTTAATTTTAATAGGAATTGTAGATCCTATATAAGTTAAGAAACAATATTATATAGACTAAATGGGAATATTATACACTGGCAAAAAATTCCACCCACTTGATTTTTTCATGTTTTCATCTAAAAATATTTCTGCTTTGGATTGGTCTATTGTTTTTAATGAATAAATAGGTAATCTTTTTGTTTGTTTTCAATTAGGAATGTCAATATAGAGGACAATAACCCTTAATTCTTAATTCAATGAAATGATTCTAGATTCCAATGTTTACTTTCTATGGAATCAAAATGTTTATTCAGTATCATTAGTTCAGTGTCGTTTCTTACAGCACGTTTCGAAGTCTCCGGCTTTTAATTTTTTCAATATTAAGTTTAAAAATGCCTCTTAGTGCTGAGGATGTTGTACGTGGTGTGGCACTTATTGATGATGGACATTCCATTAGATATGCAGCTAATGCCATCGGAGTTCCATATGAAACTTTACGAGACGCCATCAGGCATTTTCGGGAAACTGGTTCTTACAATAGAAGGCCCGGTTCTGGATGGCCTAGGGTAACAGAACCACGGGATGACCGGTTTTTGACTTTGAGAATTTTACGAAACCGGCATCTTACCGTTGTTCAAGCGATTCATCAGCTTGAAGAAGTTCGAGGTGTGCAAATTTCTGAATGTACCGCTCGGAGAAGATTAAATGAGTATGGATTAATGGCTTTTCGTCCAGTAAGAGGAACAGAGTTGACCAGAACTCACAGAGTAACACGGCTGGCTTTTACTCGAGAACACAGCCATTGGACTATGGACGAATGGAGTAATGTACTTTTTACAGATGAGTCAAGATTCACTCTTCGATCTCCAGATGGGCGTGAAAGGGTGTGGAGAAAAATAAACGAAAGATATGCAGCCTGTAATTTTTCCCAGAGCCAACCTTTCCAACGTGGTTCCTTAATGGTGCGGGCTGGGATTTCAATGGAGCGCTGCACAGAATTGGTTGTTGTTCGTGGAGGGTCTTTGACGGCCATTCGCTATGTAGATGAGATTTTGGAACCTCATGTGTTGCCTATCCTCAACGAAATCGGCGATCGTTCTATTCCAATGCACGCCCACATGTCGCCCGCATAGTGCAGACGTTCCTTCAACAGAACAATATTGAGGTTTTAGCCTGGCCAGCACGTTCTCCAGATTTGAACCCCATTGAGCATTTATGGGATATCCTCGGAAGACGAATAAGAGCGCATGCAACACTTCCTGATACACTGCAGGATCTTGAAAGGGCTCTTCGGGAGGAATGGGCTATCCTCCAGCAAAGAAACATTTCCTGACTGGTAGAAAGTATGCCAAGACGTCTTCAAGAAGTAGTGAAGGCAAGAGGAGGAAACACGCGCTACTAAACGATGATGTAATTAATTTCTTTTAGAATAATAATGGTTAGTTTTTCAATTAGTTTTACATGGAATATTCTACCCATTGCTAAATAAAAGAATCAATAGACCATCTACATAACACTTTATACACAAATTTTGACCTATAAAAGAAAAATAAACCTATATTACAGCATATCGGCCTTTCGTTCCTATGTCTGGTTAGAATACCAATATTCTAAAAACCAATATATATACTCCTTTCCCCAAAATTTGAGTTTATTCCAATTTTCTAAAGACCGATATATATAGTCCTAACGACTTTATTTTATCGAGATTCATATAGTTTAATTTGGATTATTATTTGCATTGCAAATAAATGTGTCAATCAATCATCAAGGAATTGAAATGAACATAAATTTGAGCAAAAACCGATATATCCAAACAGAGACCGGTCTCACAACTTCATTTTATTAAAATTGGTAGAGCTTTTTTTTTTGTGCTCCTATTCATACAAAAAATTTTAGTGCTCCCCCCATTGGACCAATATATTGGCCTTACGATTGTAATTTATTATAAATCATAAACTATAATAATTTATTATTATTGTATCATGATTCGTATATACATACATGAACATAAATTTGAGCAAAGACCTGTATATAGGCCTTACACCCTTAATTTATTTAGATTTGTTGAGTTTGACATTTTATTTATTTAATTTTTTTTTTCATGGTCTTTTAAATATTTTTCCTCGCGTTAGACTGTTATGTTATTCATGTTGATAATAAATGTGTCAATCAGTCGCCAAGGAATTGACATAAACATAATTTTGAGTAGATTCCGACATTCTAAAGACTGATATATTGGCCTGATGACCTCGTTTTACTGAGATTGTTAGAGTTATACCATTTTTTTTATTTATTCATTTTTTTTTATCTTTCCTTTCCCCTCATTTGAGTAGAAAACAATGATTTAAACACCGCTATATCAGCCTTATGATCATATTATATCGAGATTTAAAGTTGGAATATTATTTCTATTGCTAATAAATGTTTAAATCCAACATTAAAGATCGACATAAACAAATATTTGAGCTGATAAATCACCCTTACGACTTCATTTTATTTAGATCGATTGACTTTGACCTTTATTTTATCAATTTATTATTATTTTTTTATAGACCTCGGCTTTGCCTAATTTGAGCAAATACAGATATTCCAAAAACAGATATATCGGCCTCACAACTTTATTTTACCAAGATTGATAAAGATTAACCATTTGTTAGTGTGTGTGTTCCTTACGTTACAATTTTTTTTTTTTGCATTCCAATAATTCTTTATGAATTTATTTTTCTTAAAGTTTTATGAATAAAGTTTAATTTGGAAATTATTTTCTTTGCGAATAATTATGTCAATTAATCGTCAAGGGTTAGACATAAACATAAATTTAAGCCAAGGACGATATATCGGCCCTAAGACATTATTTTATCGAGATCGGTAGACTTAGACAATATTTTAAATTATTGTAATTCTATTTTTTTAGTCCTCTGCTTTCCTTAATTTGAGAAAATGCTGGTATATCGACCTTACCTCCTTATTAAGATTTAAACTTGGAATATTATTTACATTGCTAATGAATCTATCAATCAGTCACCAAGGAATCGACATAAACATAAATTTGAGCAGATACCGATATACTAAAGACCGATTTATCGGTTTGATGACTTGTTTTTATCGAGATAGGTAGAGTTTTAGTTTTTTTTTTTTGTTGTTCTCTTTCTCTCTGTAGCGACAAGATTCCCGCGGCAACAGATTATCGCCTTTTACTACAGGTACATCAAGTTCGTCTACCCGCTACCAGGCAGTGCCCTACAAGCTCTTACTGCAAGGAATGAGTTTGCCTTCCCGCTATCAGGCAGCGCCCTACAAGTTCTTACTACAAGGACCAACGAGTTCGCCTTCCCGCTACCAGGCAGCGCTCTACAAGCTCGCCTGTGCAACATACCAAAATTGTATCTTTTATTTCTTATTGTTGTATTCTAAAATACTTAAATTGTAAATTGAAATATGCATATTCATTGTAAATACTTTTTATTAATAAAGTTTAATGGCGATAACATATACTGACCAAAGCTCAAAATAACTGTTATAGTACCGGCTCTTCGTAGCCGGTTTAGTCTTGGCGGAATGAATACCCCAGTCAAACCTCAAGTTGTTAGGTCTTCGGATCTCCACCCCTTCAGGGTGTAGACCCTTTATGCAGATGGTTAGTATATGTATCATATACACTTTTGGTTCATCTTAGTCTGCTCTTGTTATTTCACAATGTCCTTATACCTTTATTCTCTTCTCATAGTCCATGCAAGTTGGACGCTGATCCGGCCACTTGCAGTCCTATATACTGAGTCTGGAGATTGATCCCTCTGGTTGTGGTTACCATCCTTGCGGAGTGTTAAGCTTAATCTCTTACACCGTCATCTTACCTTTAATAATGAACACACACTGTCGAGGCCTTCTGATAACTTGTATATACTGTCTCTGCTTTACATACCTCGACATATTTTTTAAATAAATAGCAATATTCCAGATACCGATATATCGGCCATAAGACCATATTTTATCGAGATTCAAACCTTTATTATTATTAGCAGTGCTCATAAATGCATCAATCAACCGCCAAGAGATCGACATAAAAATAAAATTGAGCAAAGGTCGATATAATGGCCTTACGATCTTTTTTTATCGAGATCAGTAGACTTAGACCATTTTTTTATATTGATTTTCATATTTTTTGCTTACCGGCCTTTCCTAATTCGAGCAGATACTAATATTCCAAACCCTAATACATCAGCCTCACGGCCATATTTTATCAGGATTGGTAGAGGAACTAGAATTTTTTTTTTTTGGTGTTCCTCTTCTTCTAATTTTTTTTTCTTCACTTATCTTTACTTATGACGGATATTTTATCAAGAATGGTAGACAATATTAATTTTTTTTATTAATTGCTTTTTTTTTGTCTGCTCTTTTCCCTAATTAAAGCAAATACTGTTATTCCAAACACCGATATATCGGCCTTACAACCTTATTTATCAAAATTGAAAGAGTTTAACCACTTTTTTTTTGTGCTCCTCTTGGTTTTTTTTTGTTTTTATTCCCATTGGGGTGATATATCGGCCTTACAATTTTAATTTATAGAGATTCATAAAGTGAGGATTATTTGAAATATTATTTTTATTGGGAATAAATGTGTCAATCAATCCTCAAGGGATACACATAAACATAAAATTGAGTGAAGACTGATATATCGGCCTTACTACCTTATTTTATCGAGATTAGTAGAGTTTTGACTTTTTTTTTTTTTTTTTGTGAACATCTTCCTAACATTCTGGCCATCTTCTGGAACTATTATTGGCTTCTTTCACTATGAATATTATTTTTATAGCTAGTAACTGTGTCAATCATTCATCAATGTTATTAAACTGTTATTTTCCGTTGCAAAGTTTACTAAAACGGCATTAAGAGATTTGCATTGTCTGTCATAGACAGATCAAAAGTTGTCACAGTAATTGTAAGTGGATACTGTTAGAATATCACAAAAGGAAATTTCATCTAACTATTCACTAATTTAATTTTCTAAAAGGTTACATGATGATTTTTTGGAATAAACAGACGATAGATACCTAAATACTTAAATAGAATATCAGATCTAGAGTTATTAAACTACAGTAAATATATTTAAGGTTATAAACTTATCTATGAAATATTTCACTTTTTCTTTCACACAAGTACAATGAGAGATGAAGACATATAAGGTGGATATACTTGGGATCAGCGGGGTAAAGAAGAAAGGAGTCGGTGAAATAAAACTGGACAGTGATTACGCCCTTATATATGCTGGAGTTCCTCAAGGAAACTTCGCGAAGGAAGGGGTAGGTATAATTATGACTCCAACAGTGTATAAACAAATGGAAGACTGGGAGCCTATCTCACCAAGAATAATTGCTGCAAATTTTGTGTTGGCCATTGGGAAAGTAACTTTAGTGCAGGTATACGCCCCAACGGAGGATACAGGAGTCATGGATAAGGAAGCGTTCTATTCTGACTTGCAAGGATTGCTCAACAAAATAAAGTTGAAAGGACGATTCGCAATACTGAGTGGAGATTTCAATGCCAGAACAAGTTGTGATCCTTCTCCCACTTATGGTGCCCTCGGACTCCATGGAGGGGAAACTGTAAGAAATGGAAATGGACAACGCCTTATTGACTTCTGCATAGACAATGATTTACTGGTGGGAAATTCCTTCTTTCCCCACAGGATAATACACAAAATAACTTTCTCGAGCCTGGAAAGAAACAGTATTATAGACTATTTCGTATACGACCATGCCATAAGAAACTATTTTTCCGATATAAAAGTCATAAGAGGTGCTGAAATTGGCAGCGATCATCTGCTGCTAATAGCCGATACCAAAATTCCACATAAACGGACAATTAAACAAAAGAGCTACCAGGCCGTCAACATAAGAGCTATAGATGATCCAGAAAAGAGAACCTCCTATACCGAAAAACTGGAAGGAAAATTAAGAACCATGAGCAGAGAGGAGGATGTAGAACAACAGTGGAGCTGCTTAAAATCATTCATCTTGGAAACTGCAAGAGAAGTTTGTGGCTAGCGCAAAATATCTAATAAACAAAAGCGCACAGAGTGGTGGAATGAGGAAGTACGATGTTTAGTTCAATCAAAGAAGAAAGTGGGGAAAGCTTATCTTAAAGATAAAACAACCGGAAAACTAGACGAATACCACTAAGCCAGAAATCAATGCAAAATAGCAGTCCGGCAAGCGAAAAGAGAGTCATGGGAAAGATTTGGAAAAAGTCTCGATGAAGATCACCGGGAAAGTATTAAGAAGTTCTGGTGTAAAGTAAAGCTATTAAGAGGAAAAATAAGTAAGCCAGTGAGAAATGTCAAAGACTATCGTGGCAATATGGTCACCAAAGAAACGAAAATTCTTGAACAGTGGAAGGAGTTCTATCAGGGACACTTCTCAGGAGGAGGACACACTGATCCAGAAGAACATCTGGTAGAAAATAATACTCTCGAAAGTCTAGAAGTCATTGAGGAAGACGATATAGAATATGGCATCCAAAAAATTAAAATATGTAAAGCAGCGGGAAGGGATGGCATAGCCCCCGAATTAATAAAATTTGGAGAACAGGAATTAATTAAATTTCTCCAACAATTCCTCCAAAAAGTATGGGATACAAAGATAGTCCCAAGGGATTGGGAGTTAAGTGTAATTGTCCCTATTCATAAAAAGGGCAGCTCCACAGATTGTGATAACTATAGGCCAATAAGCTTACTTTCAGTGGCTTACAAATTATACTCTTCAATCTTAGAAAGAAAATTAATGCTCGTAGTTGAGAATCAAATTGAGAACAAACAAGCAGGCTTTCGTCCGGGGAGACAGACTCAAGATCACATTTTCGTGCTAAGAGGCATCGCAGAGAAAGCATGGGACAGAGACAAGAATATGTATATGGCATTTCTTGACCTCAAAGCAGTATTTGACTCTCTTCCAAGACAAGAAATATGGGATGCTTTGGCGGCAAAAAATGTTTCAGGTGATCTTATCATGGCAATTAGATCAGCGTATAAGGCAGGAAAAGGAATGGTAAGGATTAATGGTAGAGAGTCCAAGCCTTTTCCCATGGAGAGAGGAATCAGGCAGGGAGACAGCCTAAGTCCCCTCTTGTTCATCATATTTATGGATGAAATCCATAAAATTTGTAAGCGTCGTACTGCTTGGACGGTCGTCGGAAAATGGAACCTGTGGAATATTATGGTCCAAAGCCTACTATATGCCGATGACATCGTTCTGATTGTAGACACGAAAGATAAGCTGCAGCAGGCCCTTGTAGAATGGCAGGAAGAACTCCTCCGCAAAGGTATGATTATCAATAGCTCCAAAAGCAAAGTCCAAGTCATATCCAGAGAGGAACAAGAAGACGTCCAGCTGATCTGTAACGGGCAGGTACTTGAATTTGTGCAAGAATTCACCAATTTGGGTACAATTATCAGCAACAAGGAGAAGATTGACCCAGAAGTAGCTAATAGGATATCCAAAGCCAATCAGGTATATTACTCTATCAGCAACACTATAGTAGGGCACAGGGAAGTTGGCAAGGAAACAAAAAGGCACATATACAAGTCAGTATACCTCCCAACCCTCACGTATGGAAGCGAAAGCTGGATTATGCTGGACAAGCAGGTTAGCCGTGTGACAGCAGCCGAGATGAAGTTTCTGCGGAGAGCTGCTGGAAAGACCAGGAGAGACCGCCTCAGAAATGAACGCATAAAAGAGGACCTGGAGGTGGCGGAGCTAAGGACTTTATTGGAAAACCGACATTTGAAGTGGTTTGGCCACGTTTGCCGGATGGAGGAGGAGAGAGATCCACGGAAGATTCTGGAAGCTCGACCCACTGGGAGGAAGCCGAAGGGCCACCCCAGAATTTCCTATCAGGAATATATGCAGCGGATTGGAGGGAAGAGAGGCAAAACCCTCCAGGAAATGAGGCGGCTTAGTAGGGACAGAGAGGCATGGATGCATTGGATTAAGGCTCCTCGATGCTAGTAATGGCACGAAGAGGAAGATAAAGAAGAAGAAGTACAATGAAATAGTAGTGGATACTGTTGGAATATGACAAAGGTAAGATTCATCAAATTATTCACTAATTTAATTATCCAAAACGTTACATGACAATATTTCGGAATAAACGGATATTGATACCTAATTATTTTTTTAAAATTATTTCTTAATGATATTTACAACTTTATTATATAAATACATCTAGTAAATTTGAACATATGGATATAATAACATGAAAACACTTGCTGAGTAACTAATCAATGGTAGCACTCTAATGATATGTCTACATTAGGAGATCAAGGGGCCATCTTCTTTTCAAACACCTTGGAGGGTTATCAGGAATTGAAGAGGAAGCAAGGTTAGAAACGAGAGGGTTGGGATGATTCTGAAGTTTATTATGGAAGGATAGGTATCTGGATTGGGCCAGATCTGAAACAAAAGAAACATTAAGGTCATTATGGATGGTTTTATTTGTAACAAAGTAGGGAGCATTGAGGATTTTATGAAGGATTTTGGATCGTAAGAATTGGATACGAGATGAATTCGATGGTTTAGTGGAGCCCCATAGCTCAACTCCGTAAGTCCAAATAGGCCTTATTATAGTCATATATATGAGTCTTTTGTAATTGGAATCGTCGAGCGGTTTCTTGTCGTTTCAGTTTGGTATGTCCTAATTATTTAAATATAATATCAGATCTAGAATTATTAAACTACAGCAAATTTATTTAAGGTTATTAAAATATGCTTTATACATCCATGAAATGATTTTATATTTTATTTCTTCTTTCACACAAGTACAATGAAATAGTTTTTTAACCAATGTCATTGCCTTGGATTAGGTGGATTTTAAATATGTTTTTCAAACTTAAAAATATTTTCAAAGTTTACATTTAGTTAGTAAATTTCATTTAATTTCCTTGAAAACATGTGATTTGCGTTAAATATTATTAGTTTTCAAACATTATTATTTATAATTTTTTTGCCACTCTCCGTTACCTTCTACAACTTTCAATATTAGATATTGTTTTTTCTAAAATTCCCCGATTTCCAACGATATACTATATGTATACCTTCTGACTAGTATTTCCGGAGAATCATTTTCGACCTGGATAAGCATTTTTTATTTTTTTCTCCTTTATTCAATTATCAAATTCTTTCAAAAGTTATATTTAGCATTTTTTGTAACTCTTAATAATGAGAGACAATTAATTATTTAAAATATACCATATTAAAGGTACTTTAGAGGAAGATGCATAAAAACATTGGGCATTTAAGCCCTGTAAAGTGACATCAACAGGGATAAGGCCTAAATGATATTAAAGACCACATAATTATATAATGATACACCGAGTTTAATCAAAATCGTTAGAGCCGTTTCGGAGAAAATTGTAAAACTGTGTTTCACCTTTGATATAAAGTGGCACTTCCGGTTAGCCGATTTTAAGGAAAAAGTTGCTGTCACATCTAAGGCATATACTTATTTTAAATATGTAATATCAGTTTTGTACGACTTTTCATTTTTGAACTAGACTGCTAACATACACACATACACACAGACAGACAATTTTTCAGGACTTGGTTATTTGGATTCAGGGTACCCCAAAATGTGTATTTCCGTTGAAAACTCAGATTCAAAAATGTTCATGCTCGTAATACTTACCCTTACTATATATTACATATATACGTAAGTGAAAGTAATAAAAAAATCGTAAGGCCGAATATATCGGTTAAGGTTATAGACCCGGAATTTTGGTATCTACTCAAATTAGAGAAAGTGGAGGACCAAAAAAAAACTTAATAATAAATAAATAATCAAACTCTACCAATCTTGTTAAAATAAGGTCTTGATGCCGATAAATCAGTATTTAGAATATCGCTATCTTCTCAAATGAGGGGAAGGGATGGACAAAATAAAAATAATAAAAAATAAAGAAAATGGTAAAACTCTTCTAATTTCGATAAAAAGAAGTCATCAGGCCAATTAATAGGTTTTTGGAATATCAGTATCTTCTCAAATTTATGTTTGTGTCGATTTGTTGTTGACTGATTGACACATTTATTAGCAATATAAATAATATTCCACAGGAAGCCCTACTAATCTGGATAAAATAAGGTGATGTAGCCGGTGTTTGGAAACTGGAAATTGTTTGGAATATCGGTATTTGCCCCAATTAGGAGAAAGGGAGGGCCAGAAAAAAGAAATTAAATAAAAATTGGTCCAACACTATCAATCCAATTTCATTAAAATATGGTCATAAGGCCAATATTTTAAGCCGATATGGTCGTAAGGTCGATTGGTCTTTAGGATATCCGTATCTGCTGAAAATCTGAGGAGAGGATGAGCAAAAAAAATAAACAATAGTCAGTCAAATTCTACCAATCATAATAAAATAAGGTCATAATGTTGATATTTCAGTCTTTAGTATATCTGTATCCGCTGAAAATCTGAGATGAGCCAAAAAAAAAAAAAAGAGGCCGATACATAGGCAAGTCGGTGTTTAATATCGGCTGATACCGACAATCGGCCCATAAGGCCAATATTTATATAGGTATCTGTAGATCTCTAATCCAATGGTCTAACATTCAACACTGTGCCTGACAGAAGGTTAAAAAATATATGGGAACACATACTAACCTTCAATAAAATAGTAAATTCAATGCATCTTCTCACAGATTTTGGAAATGTTCTGGCATAGGATAAAGCACCTTTAATAAACAATGCATGGAAAAGTCTATCTCGTACATTTATGAGGGGGTTAGGAATTCCATTATTACGAGCTTGATTATTTGGGTTATCAGCCCCAGGAAAGTATTGTGATCCACCTCTTTGCATTTTGTTGGCCTGAAATAAAATTTATTATTTTTAGAGATACTTAATAAATTTAATTTTACTACAGATTAATTGCATGAAATATTTGAAACTGAGACTGAATAAACTCATTTAAGATCAACAATCAGTCAGACAGTGATCAGTACTTTAATAAATAAACAATAGTATTACCAGCATAATTTTACAGTTATAATTTTTAGGCAAAAAAAAATAGTAAAGAAATAATAAGTAATAATAATAATGAGAAGAATAAATAATAAATAAGAAACAGAATTACACTGAAGAACAGAATTAGCACATTATTAATAATTTAAGTGAAAATTGTCCAACAAGCATATCTATGATTTTAAAAAAATGCATTGGAGGGTTATAATAATCAGTGAGCAAGTATAATCCAATCGGAATATGAATAATACAATTCTGTAAAAGAGGACTAAGGACTATATTGTAACCAGAAATCAATTCAAAAGTCTTGTTCATTTAAACAAATAGTGTATAAGATCATTCCATACTATAGTAATAGATTATACACTGACAGGCAAAAAATTCCACCCACTTGATTTTTTCATGTTTTCATCTAAAAATATTTCTGCTTTGGATTGGTCTATTGTTTTTAATGAATAAATAGGTAATCTTTTTGTTTGTTTTCAATTAGGAATGTTAATATAGAGGACAATAACCCTTAATCCTTAATTCAATGAAATGATTCTAGATTCCAATGTTTACTTTCTATGGAATCAAAATGTTTATTCAGTATCATTAGTTCAGTGCCGTTTCTTGCAGCACATTTCTTAGTCTCCGGCTTTTAATTTTTTCAATATTAAGTTTAAAAATGCCTCTTAGTGCTGAGGATGTTGCGCGTGGTGTGGCACTTATTGATGATGGACGTTCCATTAGATATGCAGCTAATGCCATCGGAGTTCCATATGAAACTTTACGAGATGCCGTCAGGCGTTTTCGGGAAACTGGTTCTTACAATAGAAGGCCCGGTTCTGGACGGCCTAGGGTAACAGAACCACGGGATGACCGGTTTTTGACTTTGAGAATTTTACGAAACCGGCACCTTACCGTTGTTCAAGCGATTCATCAGCTCGAAGAAGTTCGAGGTGTGCAAATTTCTGAACGTACCGCTCGGAGAAGATTAAATGAGTATGGATTAATGGCTTTTCGTCCAGTAAGAGGACCAGAGTTGACCAGAACTCACAGAGTAACACGGCTGGCTTTTGCTCGAGAACACAGCCATTGGACTATGGACGAATGGAGTGCTGTACTTTTTACAGATGAGTCAAAATTCGCTCTTCGATCTCCAGACGGGCGTGAAAGGGTGTGGAGAAGAAGAAACGAAAGATATGCAGCCTGTAATTTTTCCCAGAGCCAACCTTTCCAACGTGGTTCCTTAATGGTGTGGGCTGGGATTTCAATGGAGAGCCGCACAGAAGCGGTTGTTGTTCGTGGAGGGTCTTTGACGGCCATTCGCTATGTAGATGAGATTTTGGAACCTCATGTGTTGCCTATCCTCAACGAAATCGGCGATCGTTCTATTCTAATGCACGCCCACATGTCGCCCGCATAGTGCAGACGTTCCTTCAACAGAACAATATTGAGGTTTTAGCCTGGCCAGCACGTTCTCCAGATTTGAACCCCATTGAGCATTTATGGGATAACCTCGGAAGACGAATAAGAGCGCGTGCAACACTTCCTGATACACTGCAGGACCTTGAAAGGGCTCTTCGGGAGGAATGGGCTATCCTCCAGCAAAGGGACATTTCCCGAATGGTGGAAAGTATGCCGAGGCGTCTTCAAGAAGTAGTGAAGGCAAGAGGAGGAAACACGCGCTACTAAACGATGATGTAATTAATTTCTTTTAGAATAATAATTGTTCGTTTTGGAATCTTGGAAACATTGGAATCTAGAATCATTTCATTGAATTAAGGATTAAGGGTTATTGTCCTCTATATTAACATTCCTAATTGAAAACAAACAAAAAGATTACCAATTTATTCATTAAAAACAATAGACCAATCCAAAGCAGAAATATTTTTAGATGAAAACATGAAAAAATCAAGTGGGTGGAATATTTGTCTTCCATTCCAGAGACACTGCTTTCAAAAATGGTGACTAATTTAAAAGGATAGGCCAGTA
The DNA here is from genome assembly GCA_928085145.1 of Nezara viridula. Classification (NCBI taxonomy): domain Eukaryota; kingdom Metazoa; phylum Arthropoda; class Insecta; order Hemiptera; family Pentatomidae; genus Nezara; species Nezara viridula. Next base: position 183,179,742 of record OV725078.1, on the reverse strand, counting down.
ACGGGAAATCCACTTTTTACAGCAAAAAAGTAAGATTTTTTCAATATTTTTTTGTTTTTTCACATATAACTCTTAAACGATGCATCAGATCGAAAAATGTTATCTTTAATAGATTGAAGAATATTAAATTGTGCATTGAACGAGTACATAAACTTAATACTTTGTATAAGTGGTAAGGTATAAAACCACAGTCAACCAATGTTGATTTTTATCAAATTTGTGAAAAACCGAGACAAATTACTATAAATGGGCCTGCAACTTGGAAATGAGTTTCTTAAAAGGAAAAATCCATAGAACCAAAGTTGTAGAACATCAAATTTTGTGACTAGAGAGTACCAACTAATTTAATGTAGGTCACTTACTCTGAACGAAATCTCCACCAATCCCAATGGTTAGAAATTGGTAATGAAAGTATACGTGATTTTCAATATTTCAACAATATGGGTGTCTATTCTACTGAGTTATTTTCGTTTGGAGTCTGTTACATGCAGTATAACTACTGCTTTTTAGCAGCAAAGGAATTTGATAAACAATGTGTTGAAAAATACCGAACTTCATAAAGAAATAATGAATACCGATTCGAGATATATAATTGGACAACGATAAAAATGACACTACTCAGTGGACACAAAATTTGATTCTCTACAACTTTTATGGGGTTTTCTTCTTAGGGAACTCGTTTCCAAGTTACAAGGCCATTTATAGTAATTTGCCTCAGTTTTTGACAAATTTGATAAAAATTAGCAATGGTTTGCCGTATTTTTATACCTTACCACATAACCAAATTACTAACTTTAAGTACTCATTCGACGCTCAATTTAATGTTCTTTAATATAAAAAAGAGAACATTTTTGGATTTGATGCATCGTTTAAGAGTTATAGGTGAAAAAACAAAAAAATATCAAAATAATTTTACTTTTTCTGCTGTAAAAAGTTTTCCCTTGGTAGCCCGCATTAGCAATTTCGATTTTTACATGTCTAAATACAAGTTATATATACAAGTTAAAAAAATAAGTGATACCAAATATCCATTTTTATCCAATTTTTTTGGAACCCTTTGTGGCTACATTTACTGTGCTTATTTTGCGTCCACAATTATTGACATTCAGAGAAGATAACCAAAGTAAACCAAAAACGGATTAAACATATCTGAAACTTTAAAATGTTTCTAAAATCAGAACAATCTTGGTTGGACACAGAATTAAAAAATAATTCTACTCAATTTAAATTGTTTGTCTGACAGAGTATTATTCACTCGACTAATTGCTATCAAATGTTTTCTACAATGCTGAAAAATTGTCTAGTAGATATCCTGTTGCTTTCAATAAATATTCTATAGACACTGCAAAGTTATTTGTAAAATTGTATCCCTAGTTTTTCATACAATTTAGATAATTTATGGACCAGAAGTTTTTTTTTTTTATCTATTTATTGAATAATAATACAATCAGCCACTGGAGGGCTATAAGTATTAGGGCTAAGAGTTCTCATTCAAACAATATATACAAATAATAGAGAAATAAATATAAATATAAAAAGTAAATAAATAATACTGATGAAGAAAGAAAATAAAAGAAAAAAAATAAATAAACAATAACATAAAAAGAAACTTATAAACACAATCATACCTATATACAATATATACATTCGCCCAAGAATCTCCGAGCCAGGCTTTTTCCCCCACATGTGGAAGGCAAAGCAAGACTCCAGGAGATCCCAGTGCCACTTTTCCAGCCGCATCACTAGTATTAGAAGCCAATGGAGACTGAAAGAGGGCACTAGAGCCACAGACGCTCGGGACATGAGTGGAGAAGCTGGCCATTGCCAGGACTCCAGAAGCATATTTACAAGAGATCTCTGGGCCACTGCCGTTTTAACCTTCGTGGAGGATTGTAGGGATGAAGGGAGCTGGATAGGGATTGAGCTAGAGGATTTGGATGATGGATAAGGTTTTGGTGAAAGTTTGAGAATCTGGTTGGGATGATGTCGAGGACAAATGGGATGTTAAGGTCATGGTGTAGGGTCTTGTTTGTGACATAATATGGGGCATTGACTATTGTTCTAAGTACTTTGGACTGGAAGGATTGGATGCGTTTGATATTCGAATGTTTAGCAGTTCCCCACAGTTCAAGTCCGTAGGTCCAGATAGGTTTCAGTATGGTCTTGTAGATTAAAAGTTTATTTTCAATCGAAAGATGGGATGTCCTACTTAGTAATCTATACAGCTGGCCATATCGTCGGTTAAGTTCTTGTCTTTTAAGTCTTGTATGTGGGTTCCAAGTTAGTCTTTTGTCAAGAAGGAAGCCAAGGTAACGGACTGTGTCTGAGTAGGGAAGTGGAATTGAATTAAAAAGGATTGACGGACAGGATCTGCGTCGCAGGGTAAAAGTGATATGTTTGCATTTTGATTCATTGATTTTGATGCGCCAGTTGTTGCACCACTGCTCAATCAAAGAGAGGTGAGATTGTAGGTTTAGAGATGCTATTTGAGGATCTGAGTGGGAAGATAGAATGGCAGTATCATCAGCAAATGTAGCTAGAAATGTATCAGGATTTGAAGGGATATCGGAAGTGAAGAGGATATAGAGAACTGGGCCCAAAACACTGCCTTGTGGAACACCAGCCTCAACTGGATAGTAAGTGGAGAATGCGGTGTCACAACGGACTTGAAAGGAACGATTTGAGAGGTAGGATTTGAGGACTAGGTATAAGGATTGGGGTAAATGGGTTTTGAGCTTGAAAAGCAAGCCATCATGCCACACCCGGTCGAAAGCTTGTGCTACGTCCAGAGAGGCACCAGTGCAATAATGCTTGTTTTCAAGTGCAGAGGATATATGGTCCACAACACGAAGGCCCTGTTGGACAGTGGAATGTCTTGAGCGGAATCCAAACTGATGAGAAGGGATGTTGTGGGATTCGATTATGGGTAGGATGCGTTTGAGAAGGATTTTCTCAAAGATTTTTGAGAGGATCGGGAGTAAGCTTATCGGTCTATAGGATGATGTGTTATTAACAGGTTTACCTGGTTTTGGAAACAAGAAGTTATTAGGTCAGAAACTTTGCCAACATATACTTTATCAGAAGAGGCTCTTGGAGCAAGAAATAAAGTCTTAAGAAGATACCTTATATTATTTTATATTATATAATATAAGTTATTATATTTAATATTTGTTTTTCTTCCTATTATTCATGTTTAAAATGAGCTTAACCTCTTTAAATAATAATTCTTTTTTTTTAGTTATAGTTGTATTTCTTTATTTAATCAATCCTTGGGATTTTGTATTAGTGTCATAATACAATTTAGTAAGGTTTTGTTTCCTTAGATAATTGGTAGAAGTAATCTTTATCTTAAAGATATCCGAGAGTTTCGTACTTCTAAATATATAATTTGCACCAGTGCAGTGATGTCTAAGAAAAATTATTGAGAGTAAATACTGTCCTAGGATTGTCAGTACGTATATATTAATTTTTCACAATCTATCTACTATAAAAGACAGCTGCATGTTTATACACTTGCTACATCTAAATGGGGGTCTAATCGACGATAAGATATATTACATTATACATATTTATAAATTGCCCAGTTTTAATCATAGTGTCTGAAATTTTATTTATGCCTCTGGCGTATTACAAGAAGTCATGACAAAACATCATATTCCTGCAAATGGTAATGGGTTAAGTTTTTGGCCCTTCAACATAAGTTCAGAGATTTAGTTACATTTCTATCAAATTAATGTTATTGAAACACTAAAACTTAACAGTTATTGCCAGAAATCACAAAATTAGAGTTTGAAAATGATACTTACAAACTGGTCAGAAGAATGACAATTCAAGAACAATAGGCAAACTTTGATATCTGACCGAATAATCACTGACTATAGCAATTAATACAAATAAATAATTCAAATGCAACACTAATAAAACTAATCAGTATAAATTTCAAACAAACTAAAGTTGGAAATTTGAAGCAAGAAAACCAATCATTAATTGTTCTTTTAATAATTGTGGATAACAATATTGATTTACAATTCATAAACTGGAAAAAATTAAACACACAAAAAACATTCTAAATTACATGAAATATATTACTCACAAAAACCAGACAAATGCTAACATATTTCAATTAATCACAATACAATAAAACTAATGATAAATAAATTTAACAATAAAAAAATAAAGATAATAGTTAACTTTCATTTTCACTATAACATATGCTAATGAACTTCATGAAAAAAGTCTCAACAGGCTTTAAAGAAAATATTTCAACCAAATTTATACTGACAACATATAAGCTGCTCCCTAACATAAAAAATGATTTAAAGAATGAAATCCTAAAACACAAATAAACCAAAATATCAATTGATGAACAAAAAAGCAAAACAACATACAGCGAGTATTTTACATTTCAAAATAATACATTTTAATATCACTAACTGTTCCTCAAATTGGCAAAAAATAGAATATTTATCAATGTGGTATGATTGAATATATAACATGTCAATGATTGGTGTTGAATAAAATAAAAATCTTATTACCTTAAAATATTCTATATTTATAATTCAATTTAATTACTGCTTTGTGATAGTAGATAAGTTCGTGTAGCATTTTTTATCGTTGTTTATTTATGGAATCCTAAACTTCATCCAACTATCACAAAGAAAACAAAAACCGAAACCTCACTACATTAACCTGACAGTTGAACGGATTTTGACAAAGAGTAATCACAAACACGGAAGCAATCACTAACGATCGTTCTCTGCCATTTTCAGGATCTAGCAGGTTAGTGACTATATTCGACTAGACATGAGGTAGGTTTTAAAACTGCACAGTACATATTTTGTTTATAAAAATTCCATTTGCTAGCCAGTTGATGGTACATCCCAGTAGTTTAATAAACGAAAGCTGCTTTTTTAATTTATTTATTATCCCCTACCTCGCCATTTCAGGAGTACGAGATGGGTTGTGAGGGATTGTTCTAGAGGTAAAACCGTTTGGTCGAGATTCTTTTGGTGGGTCTACCACGAAATAAATTACAAATTGCCAAGGACGGTTGGAACCTATTCTACTAGATAGGAGAATCTTAATGTTATAGATAATTAGAGAATCCTCTATACGTTCAACCATCAGGGGCACTCTAATTCTGAGTTATCTGAAGGTGCATTTATATGCCCAAAAATAACGAACAAACAAATATATAAATGGTTAATTCACTATGCTATTATTTTTGTTTCTTGTTTTTGATATTTCCATCAGCTGTCGGTATTGAGAGAAATAAAATAAATAGTTAGATTTAGCAACTACGTCGCTGTTAGTTAAGTACGACAATTATGTTTTCCATAGTGTTTTTCCATTGTGAAATGTCTAAACGCTCCTTTACATCGCCATTCTTTTCTATGTTTTGCTGCTATCTTAAGGTGCGCTTAGACATTTTACAAACTATGGGAAACACAATTATCTAACTTAACTAACAGGGACATTGGCGATAGGCGTTTTTTTTTTTAAATATATTTCTCTTGTCACCGACAGCAGATGGAAAACATAAAACGCAAGAAACAAAAACACTAACATATTTAGAAAAGTATTTAAATATTTGTTTTCTCACATAGTTCGTGAAATTTCTAAACGTACCTTTACAGTTTCTGACACCAAGTACAGACTTTAGGTCTGTAGACAACCCGTTCTACCAGCGTAACTTATAACAGTTTGAGGAGCGCACACTATAATTTACATTTGATCAATAATAACTGTATTTTTTTTTTCAATTTTGTCCGTCATATTCTGTTCGGTAAACAGTATCCATCTAGCATTGCCTTTTTTTTTTTCAAAATCTTCAAGAAAAATAGATGGTAAAATATCGAATAAAAATATACAAACAAATGCTGCTACAACCCATGAAGTGTATTCAGTACTTAGTCAGGAATAAATGTTTTTTATTTATTACTATTATTATTCACAGAAAGGGATTGAGGGCGGATTATAATAACTATCGAAGAACTTCACTCCTTCCGGTACATTATAAAATATTCTCATTAATTTTAACTAATCAAATCACGGAATACGCCGAGGAAATTATCGGGGACTATGAATGCGGATTTAGGCGGAACCGTTCGACTATCGATCAAATATTTTCTTTACAACAATATTAGAGAAAAAAGTAGAGTACAATGTTGTTGTTCACCAGCTTTATATCGATTTCAAAAAGGCTTATGATTCCATTGATCGCCAGAAGCTGAATAATATTCTAATCGATAAGGGGATGCCAACAAAAAAATAGTGAATCTAGTTAGGATGTGCTTGACGGAAACACTCATTAAAGTTAAAATCGGTTATTACTTATTCGAGTAATTTATGATTCGTTCGGGTTTAAAACAAGGTGATTCTCCTTCACCTGTCCTATTTAATTTGGCATTAAAACATGCCACTAGAGAGGTGATACGTACCGAAAAAGATTTGAACCTGTGTGGAACAATATCCGTGCTTGGGTGTGCTGATGATTTAATATGGTAATATTATAATGGTTTTGGAACGAGGCAGATCTGTGAGAAGGAATGTAAAGGTCGGAAGGTCGAGATCTTGTGGAGAGGGAGTGGACTGAGGACTTGAATTGGAGAAGGTTGTAGGCGTAGGAAGGACGATGATTGTTGATGATATGATAGAGGAATGTACCTAGGAAATATTGTCTTCGAATGGAGGGGAAGAGACACTCTAACTCAGTGTAGTGGTGAGAGACATGTTAGTATCTCGGGGCACCAATTACAAATCTCACGCAACTGTTCATTAATCTTTTCAGTCTGTCGCGGAGCTCCACCGAGAGTCCATCATACACCACACAGCAGTAGTCAAAGTGGGGGAAGATGAGAGAGGAAACGAGGAGTCTACGCGTATGTTGAGGTAGGAGATGGCGGAAGCGATGGAATAGTTTGAGGGTAGAAACTATCCGTCGGGAGATGTGAGAAATATGGTGACTCCAGGAGAGGGTTTGATCAATAAATAGTCCTAAATTTTTTACAGAAGAGTAGAAGGAGATTGGCTGGTCACCAAGGTTTAGTATGGGAAAGTCGGTATAGGATCTAAGGAGGGGCTTGGAACCACTAGCGGATCCAGGATTTAATTTGGGGGGGGGGCTTCAGCCCGGAAGCTTTTTTTTTATGAAAATTACGATAATTACTTTGGAAAAACAGAAAGAAACTAACTACCTATGGTGTTTAAGTGATTCATTAAGTTCTTTTAAATGTAATTACACGAACAATAAGACTTTAAGAGGTATTTTTAAGCTTTTCTTTTCTATAAAACATGGTCATGTTTTACCATTTTGGGGGGGGGCTTCAGCCCGAAAGCCCCTCCCCCGTAGATCCGCCCGTGCTTGGAACCAATGACAATGGCCTGAGTTTTTGAAGCATTTAGCCTTAATCCGTTTAAGTTTGCCCAAGCACAGATTCGATCTAGGTCTGCTTGGATCTTAGTAAATGCTACCAATGATACCGATGTAGAGGGGAATGTGTTTGAGCACGTACAGAATTTTAGGTATCTAGGGTCTACGGTAGCAAGACAAAAATGAAATTGTAGAGGATATTAGGTTGAAGGCGGGAAATGCTTGTAATTTTTCTTTCAAAACTACTTAGTTCTCGCCTCCTGTTTCGAAACTGAGAAATTAAAATTTACAAAACCATTATCCTCCCTTCGGTTCTTTATGGATATAAAACGTGCCCGCTTACTTTAAGGGATGAGAATCGTCTTATTATTATTTTTTTTTAAAGAGTTCGAAAGTTTTTGAAAATAAAGAATTTTACAGAATATTCGGACCGAAAAGGGACGAGTCAATCGGAGAATTTAGGTGGTCACACAGCGCTGAATTGTGTGAACTGTATCCGGTTAATATAATTGAGATGGTTTACATGTAATGAATAAAATAGGCATGTAAAATCGCTAGCCTTAGTAACGAAAGAATTCTTAAAAACTTAATATACGCTGTACCGACTGGCAAACGTCCGAAGGGTAGACCAAAGAGAAGGTGGGAAGATTGCGTTATACACGGTGGACCAGACCCCCTTACCGTGCACCCTCCCCCTCCCCCAACACATCCCTATAAATTACATATCGTTGTGTTCCTTGTAACTATTTATTAAAAAAAAAGCCAATGTTCCCACAAAAAAAAGTGAACACACTGCCCTAAAATGGCGTCCAAAGATGGCGGATTGACGACTTTGACTTTAGTTAGTTTTTTGGTCACTGAGAATCAGCATCTGGCTTAATTTCTTCATAGTTGGTCTTTTATTAAAACTGAATAGTCATAGAATAATAAAACATGAAGAATTATTAAAAAATACTTGGCTTAGGCTATGAAAAACACCAGTAAAGTCAATTGTTTTAACAAAAAAAATTTATTAAAAAAATTATATCATTGGCTATGATATATATTATACTTAGCTATAATCGTTAAGATGAATAAAGACTATTTTATTTTCTCATTTTATTTTTGGTAAAAAACTGAGTGAAGACCATCGTGAATCCATAAGAATTTTTGTCGAAAAATTAAATTCTTAAGAGGAAAGAAAAACAAGCCCGTCAGAAATGTAAATGATAGCGATGGATCCCTGCTTACCGACAAGGAATAGATCCTGAACAGATGGAAACAACATTTTCAGGAACAATTCTCTGAAAATCCAGCAATACATCACTGCCAAGAACTAGAGTACTCTACTCTAGAAAGCCTAGAGGTAATAGAAGAAGAAGAAATAGAAGACGCAATCCAGACTCTAAAAGCAGGAAAGGCACCAGGAAGGGATGGTATCGCCCCAGAATGTTTGAAATATGGTGGAAATGAACTCCTCTTTGAAAAAATTATATCATTGGCTATGATATATATTATACTTAGCTATAATCGTTAAGATGAATAAAGGCTATTTTACAGGTCAGGTTTCTTTAAATTGAGGCCACGAGGGCGTCCCAGAGTTTTATATCAGGAGTTCATGGAGAGGATCGGAGATAGAAGAGGTAAACCATTCAACCAAATGAGGCGGTTAAGCAGAGACCGGGAAGGGTGGCTGCGTTGGATAGAGGCTCCTCGACGCTAGAAATGGCATTGTGAGGAAGAAAAAGAAGAAGAAGTTTCTTTAAATCTCCCTACAATTTATTTAACTTAACGATTTCGAAGTTAGTGTGTTGTTGAGTGAAATATAACCGATATGGAGAATTACTTCAAACCCGAACGTCTCTCAAGGGATCCTAACGAAACTCCATCATACCTTCAATGGAATCACTGGAAAACAATATTTGAGGATTTCATTACGGGAATAAAAGCTGCTGAAGATGATAAGTTTAATCTCTTGGTTAATATAATATAATTTAAAATCTATGAAACAATATCGGAATCTCCCACTTACAAAGAAGATCTCGATGCCCTAATTAAACTATATACTAAACCTATAAATGAAGTGTACCCATTTATCCTTGTAATTAGTTTTCTTTACAACGTTACTTTTAGGTTTCTTTTCTTTAATTTTAAATAATTTTTTTTTAGATTACTTGCTTAGGAACGGTATCGATAATTTGGAACAGTTCCGATTGGGGAATGGAACAGGTATACTAAAAATCTGTAACGACCCACCCCTAGATCTAGTCCACTGAGTAACAAACTTTTCAAAACGCATAACTGCTATCATCTACCGTTCCAGTCAATTAATTCACATACTATTAAGTAAGTGACTGATAATCCTTTGATATTTGTGACTGAGTTTTTTTTCTTTTTACCCTCCATAAGGGAAATATACAATTTACGGTAATTATATACGTATATAGTACACATATACTTCAGAGTATGCTCACCTATAATCCTAAAGTCATAAGGGCAAGGACTTTCATGCGAAATTTGGGTAACGAGAGTCGTACCCGATTATTCTGGTCTTATTTTTTTTTCAGTTGATTTATATAGCTTCATCTTTATTTAGTAAAATAAACATTTTTATAATACAAGTTTTACAATGAGAGATATATACGTTTTATTCCAGTTAATTACACAAAAACAAAAATATAAAAATCATCTTGTGATGTGAGCGTCTTGTGATGGCGCAGTCTCGTAGCGGGTGCTTGAACTCCGCACAGGGCCGCTATAAGCCATTGACTGGAATGGTAGACGCTTCTCGGGAGGTGTTTTGAAAAGTATTTTACACAATGGGCTAGACCCTCCTACCTTGCACCCTCCCCGCACATCCCAATAAATTGCATACAGTTGTGATCCTTGTAATTATTTATCAAATAAAAGCCAATGTTAGCACAAAAAAAGTGGCCCCACTGTTCTAAAATGGCGTTCGAACATAGCCGATTGACATCTTTGACTTGATTTAGTTTTTCGGTCACCGAGTTTCAGCATTTGGCTCAATTTCGCCATAATTGGTGTTACATTAAAGCTGGATAGTTTGAAGTTATAAAAAAAAAATATTTAGCGTAAATAAAAAAAAAATCGAAATTTCAATGGTTTTGGAGCACTGCAGCTAGTGTTGCCCAACGCAAGACCAAGACCAAGACCGCCTCGGTCTCGTCTTGGTCTTGCGTCAACGAACCTTGGTTTTCGTCTCGGTCTTGGTCTTGCGAACTTACTCTTGGTCTTGGTCTTGGTCTTGTGCACTTAGTCTTGGTCTTGCACAAGAGTCTTCCAGTTAACCATCAGCTTATTGCTATTTATTAATATGCCACTTTAAATCTTAAAAAAAACGCTACCAAATAATTACAATTATATGTTTTATTGAGATAAACATTGTAAAGTACAACTAAATCAATAAAATTAAGAATAAAGAAAGATGGTGATAACCCTCCTCCACCCCTCTGATTATATGGAATGAAAGAGTTGTAGCGTAAAGACAATTTATATATTATTCCCAATGATTTTAATTAAAAATATATTGTGTCCACTTACAAGACTTTCCTATATATTTAAAAAAAAATACAACTTTAAATGTGTCCATCAGGAAAAGCAATTGAATTAGATTCATTTTCCTAAAAATTGATCTGTGAAATCATTAGGGTACAATTCCTTAGATGAAACACGCAATGTAAACGGGCAAGTTAACCACCATTGAAATCAGCGTATAAAAAACAATATATACTGGACCGATTCTTGTGATTTTTCGTCAACAATTTTGTCAGAAATGTAATGACCTTTCAAAAAATAGGTTTCAAAACAGGCTCAGAAACGTTTAGATCCGTTAAAAACCGATAGGTGTATACGTGGTAAGTTAGCTCCCCAAAAAACTTTTTTTCTAGAATTGTCTCGAGAATTCACTAAAAATACGAAAATTTAAAGAAAGATTTTAAGTAGAAAATTAGAAGAAAGTTTCATTAAAATCATTAGAGCTGCATTATGTTAATTTTAAACTTCATAAAGCATAAATACGTATATATACAATTAGTTGATTAATGTTTTTAGCACATATGTTAGATTCGCACATAAAATTCATAAAAGCTTTTATTAGTAGTTTAGGTACTTAGGTATTATTATTTTGGGCACTTAGATATTATGAACAAGTGCCGCGCGTCCTTCACGTGTTTTAGTTTCCTATTTAGATTTTGATTGAAAGGTTTCTCCATAACGGACTGTACACAGCACGGGCGGATCTACGGGGGGGGGGGAGAGGGGCTTTCGGGCTGAAGCACCCACAAAATGGAAAAATATAACCATGTTTTATGGGAAAATTATTTTAAAAATACCTCTTAAAGTATTAAGTATTATTGTTCGTGTATTACATTTAAAAGTACTTAAGGAATCACTTAAACACCATTTCATATAGGTAGTTAGTTTCTTTCTGTTTTTCCAAAGTAATTATCGTTATTTTTATGAAAAAAAAAAGGTTTTGGGCGAAAGCTCCCCCCCAAAATTAAATCCTGGATCCGCTAGTGGTACACAGTGGTACCAAATGGATAGAACACTTTATGTTCTTCTCTGAACTAAAACTACCAATACCCAATCTGGTCTGAGCTATCCACAGCCAGATTTTGTTGTTGTTGAATTATACGTTGTTGAATTTAATTAAAGTATTGAAAAATATGTACAATATAGCCTGAATTTGGGTAACCAATAATTTCAGTTTTCACAGAATTATTATAAAATCTTTGTTAATGTCCACTAAAATGCTTTTCCAATTTCAAGAGGAGAGAAATATGAAAAAAAACAACATTTATTTTGCTCATCGGGAACCATTTTACAGTTTATGTAATTTTGGAAGTTCCATGGCAATTCTTTGCATTCCTTCTACTGCAAAATTTTAGATTCCATCCATTCTTTGAAAATTGTTCGAAAACCTTCATTGAGATGTGTACATCAATAATTAACAATGGCCCTTTGCAATTAATATTTGTCGACGTTTCTCAATACCTGTTACTCATTAACTTAAACTAATTAATGATTAACTCTCAAAATTAAATCATTAGTAAATTATAATAACTATTATGACCAAAATAACAATAAACGTTAATGTAGTACTGTGTCATAAGTTATATATGAAATAAAATACAAAAGGAAAGATACAAAAATCGGTAGGATGTACAGTAAAAAAATTATCAATTATAAGAATGAAGAACTATAAGGAAAAATTCATGGACGAGAATTGACCGGTATGAGTCAAAAAAAGCGTTTAAAAAATAAGCTAAGATAAAATAATTTCATACTGAATTTTATGTTGAAGTTCTAAATCTTGTTTCATGTACAAGTATAAAAATCGGCAACCTGATAACCGATGTTGGAGAAAATAAAATAATTATGAGTTAGCGTCCCGCTGCCCGGGAGTCTTTTAACTCTGGCATTAAACCCCAGCCCTCATCCATGGCCCGCGAAAACCCCCGTTTAACTTAAAGGCGAGGTAGCGGGAGAACAAAAAAGATTATTTTTTTATTATTATTTGGAAGGTTATACTCAAATATACGATTCCACAAGAAAAAAACAAAGCTGTTTAGATTAGATGATTAAAATGTTTAAGCACCGTACTACATCTGAAAATAACCTCAGTTTGACTTAACTGCAAGACTAGCAGGGTTTGGTCTTGGTCTTGCGCAAGATTAGCAGGTCTGGTCTCGGTCTTGGTCTTGCAACAATTTTTGTGGTCTTGGTCTTGCAAAAGTGCAAGACCAAGACCAAGACCAAGACCAATTTTGGGCAACACTAACTGCAGCGGACCCACAAGAATTTTAAGGGCGGGAACTTGGATTTTTTATATTCACTGCATACCTAACAATATAAAAAAGAAATTTGAAGTACCCGACCTTTTCTAAGTTAGGCCCCCTTTTTTGTGCTTATTAGAAAATTATTAGTTTGACTGGGCTAATTATAAAATTCTTCTTTGAGGATGAATTCTCTCTATATTTCATTTTTCTTTAAACACCTTTTTTGGCGGAATTTTTATTCGGCATATTTTTCCACCATCCAGGGGGAGGGACGCTCCCTGGCTGGATCTGCTAGTTCTAGGAGATCTTTTAACCTTGTTTGCTGAGTTGTTTTGTTCATTTTCGAAATCTACTCTTCCACGAGCATTTCGCACTTAAGAAATATACAACCTATACTTATTTACATTACTATTTTGTTTATTTTTTCTCTCTATTTTATTTATATATGTGTGCAGTTTTTTTTTTCTCTTGTACTTTATTTTTAATTACCTATTATTATGTAAATATTAAATTTAACATTCCACTCTTATATTTATAACACATGCTTATTTATATTAGTATTTTGTTTATTTAGTTTTTTTCTCTCTTTGGTTTATTTATAAATATATAAAGTTGTTTTTTCTTTCTTGTACTTTAATTTTAATATCTGTTGAATCGACCGATTCTGAGTGAATTACTTGAGAGTACGATTCTTTCAGAGGAATCGACTCTTCGATTCGATTCTCGATTCACCTTCCCATCACTAATTCCCACTACAGAACTTAGAAGACCGGATCAGTGACATATACATTTTATGGTTTTTTGTATTTCTTCGACAATAGTTAGGATTGTATGGTGCTGGGCTCCGAGAATATTGCCTCAAATTCTCCACCTGCCAACAATTGTCGAAGATATATGTTTTTTAAATGGATATTTTTAGTGTTACGTGCCATCATATGTGCAGAATATTTCTAAAAAATGCAAGAACTTTCTATTGTAATCTGCTGAAATTGAAGTTATTACTGATTAATTTTTTACTTTCCCTTAATAATATTTGAAATTATAGCTTAAAATATATTGAAAAAACAATTTCTGTTGAGTTGATGATTATATTCATCGCATTCATGCTGTGTGATTTAGCAACTCAATAAAATTGAGCAACTGTGCAAATTTGATTCTATGTTTCTTATAGTTTTATCGTTATTGGTTTTTATAATAATAATGGTAATAATAATTATGATTATTCACTGAACACTCGAAAAATTATAATTTTACATTTTTCCTTTCTTAACCCGAATTTTCCTTTATTTCGAAAACGTTTTTATGTTTCATTTTTAATAAATTTTAGCTATCTACAATCATTTTTTTTTAAATTAAAATTGATACGGTTAAATTCTAAACTATATAACAAAATTTTAGGTTATATGAGAGAGTCCATTATGTATCGTCGTGGGTATTTTCGGCAGTGACTGCCTTGAAATACACAGTCTTTAATAGCTCTTTTAAGCAAAGTAAATATTGAATAATAGTTTCACTACTCTCTAGTTTCCTTGAAGCTAGCTGATGTCGAGTGTACACTTCATTTATAGGTTTAGTATATAGTTTAAGTAGGGCATCGATATCTTCTTTGTAAGTCGGAGATTCCGATAACATTTCATAGATTTTAAATTATATGATATTAACCAAGAGATTAAACTTATCATCTTCACCAGCTTTTATTCCCGTAACGAAATTCTCAAATATTGTTTTCCAGTGATTCCATTGAGGGTATGCTGGAGTTTCGTTAGGATCCCTTTAGAGACGTTCGGGTTTGCAGTAATTCTCCATATCGGTTATATTTCACTTAAGAACACAGTAACTTCGAAATCGTTAAGTTAAATAAATTGTAGGGAGATTTAAAGAAACCTGACCTGTAAAATAGGCTTTATTCATCTTAACGATTATAGCTAAGTATAATATATATCATAGCCAATGATATAATATAACAAAATACAATGATATAACATAAACATATACATAACATATTCTACATACATAAGTATATTTATATATTGATAATGATAAAATAAAATACCTATCGGGAAAGCACTGAATCAAATAACAATACAAAATAGGGATGTACTTTTCAGTTGTTTTTTTCGTCGCAAATTGAATAGAATATTAGCTTCCGACTTTGGTAGTTTCAATGGAAACCGTAAATAAAGAACAATTAATTGCGTTTATGGAAAATTGCCCCTTAAACAGCCTGCTTTAGCGGTTTATTAATTCTTCGTAGAGAAATATTTTAATGACAATAAGGCTTAGCGAACCCGGAGGTTCGATGCCGATACCACCAATCGATGTCCACAACCATCTATCCACCGGACGCCGTCTACACCCCTCCATGCCAGATCAGTCATAAGGCAATCTTCTTACCTTCGCTTTAGTCTACCCTTCGAAGGCTTGCTAGTTGGGACAGCGCATATTAATTTTTTAGAGATTCTTTCGTTACTAAGCCCAGCCATTTTACAAGCTCATTTTATTCGCCTCAACTTAATCATCTCAATTAAATTAACCGGATACAGTTCGTTCAATTCAGCGTGGTGTAACCGCCTAAATTGCTAAATATATAGAAGAGAAATATTTTACTGATATAAAATACAGATCATTTGATTCATTTTAATTTTATATGTAATGAAATTCTCGAAAAAATAACGTAGTTTTCGAGATATAGGTAAAAAATCTAAATAAAATGTCAATTTTTTGTAATATTCTTTTACAAACCTAAGAAGATTTCGTAAAAAACATTTGTAATAGAGCTTACATTTTTATGATGTCTAAAAGTATTATATTATATTATCAAGTTTTATTAATACGCTATTTTTTAAGGCAATAGAACGTATTTCTTAGGCTAGTTTGACGTTTGCTTAGCATTTGTTCACTTTAGTTAATTGATTATTTTGTATTTTTATTTTCCTAAACTATTAAATAATTTGATTAAATTATTCTATAACTCGTTATTCGTTGCTCTTTTTGGAAACAAAATAAAGTCCGTAATAATAGAATCGAAAGTTTTGATAAAAGCGCGAAAAATGATTTAAAATTGAGTTTGCGAATTTTATGACATGGATTTTGAGCTAAAACAGTTCGTACGACTCAAAGTAATGTTAAACTTAAAAGTGAGACCAGGAAAAAGATATATATAAAGTAACCGCTGAATATAGGAAAAAACTTCGATTAACTTCTGTCAGATTAACACTGTGATAAAAAATTATGTATAAAATGACTAATTAATTGCAATTTGTTCCATTGAGACAAGAATAAACGAATTGGTATCTAAATCTGAAACTATGAGATTGAAGAGTTGATATAGGATCAAGTGCTGTGATGTAGACAGTAAACACATCAAGTTGTGTTTTTCATATCCTAATCAGCACCCTATTGTGCTTATGGTCATCATCATGTTATAATTTTATTCAATTGACATCATACTCTATTTTCATGTCTACTTCTGGCATCATTCCCCTAATTTTATATAACATTCTCAGTCCTTTGGAAATCTTGTCCCTCCCTCTCAGCAACAGTTCATTCACATCATATTTATATAAAATACAAATGAATTAAACAATTGAAAAATAACTGAATAAAAAGAGATTTAATATTAAATAAATAAAACCTAGATCTTAAAAGAAGGAATGATAAATGACATACCTGTCTCTCATCTACGGTGGGAAAAGTAGGAGATGCCAGGAGATTCCAGCTCTTCCCCATTCTCATCTTAACCATGTCACTGGTAGTAAAAATCGGTGGAGGCTGGACGAGAGCGCTGCTACAGCCACATACCTTACACCACTCTATACTCTACACTAAATTAAAATCTCTGCCCTTCTCCAACGGCTCTATTCTTTGGATTCAGTCTTTCCCTTTCCGACCGGACTCAAGCAGTTAATGTTCCGAACCAACACCATCTTCCTTCCTTACGCTGTCCTCTGGAGTAGCCTGGGGTTCGAGCACTTCCCCTCTTCTTTCTAATTCATATATAAATGATCTTCCCAAATCCATCTACCACTGTTCACACCATTTATACGCTGACATCCAAAGATATTTATCCCTTCACCCTTCTTAGGTATTTAGTCGTGTTCGCCAATATTCAGGCAGACCTACATAGGATCAGTGTCTTGGCAAGTATGCCCTTCCTTTCCTTTTAGGCTATATGGGGTTTTCTCGGTCCGGGAGAGGGGGCGTGAGAATTATGCCGAGTTAAAATTCCCACCGGGTACCGGGATTTGAACTCGTAATATTTTTCCGTCTAAATTCGGTTATCAGGTTACCGGGCAACGTGCGGTGCTGTGCCCACGCATTAGCCCACACGGCCACCCCGTCGCCCTTTCCAACTCATTCCTACTTTAGTCATTAACAATCATCCCATCACATTCAGCTCCTCCGTTAATAACCTAGGAATCACCATTGACGTAAACCTCTCCTGGAAATCTTACATCGCCCTCAACTCCCGAAAGTCAATAGAAACCCTTAAGTTATTTCATTGCTCCCGTTACCTACTCCCACAACCTATCCGCAAGCTCATTGTATCCTCTCTTATTTTCCCACCCTTTTCATCCCGATGGTACTCGAGGATAGATTGAAGCGACTTATGAACTCTTTCTTAAGATTTGTCTTTGGGAGTTCGAGGAGATATCATGTGGCCCACCTTTACGACGAGTTAAAGTGGCTCTTCCCTTCTTCCCGCCGTCAATATTTCCAATATTTCCTTGGGTCTTACCTATTCCAAACGATCAACACCCGGCTTCCTAAATCTACAGTTTCCGACAGTTCAAACCCGTCGTCCACTCCCAGAAAACAAGATCCCGTGTTTCCGACCTTCATACCTCTTCCCATAGAACTAAGAAATTTGAATATTCCTTTATTGCTCGATCCACAGCTTTCTGTAATTCCTTACCATCTGATATCCGTTATGCCTCTTGTCCTCATTCAAATATCATCTCTACCAATTCCTTCTCACATCTCAAAATGAAGCTGTATAATGAAATCAATTTTATGAATCAAATTTTGATTGAGGTGAATAGTTGTTGAAATTGTTTGAGTTTTAATTTTAAGAATAAACTCATTGTGTTTATAACATTTTGTTTTTTATATCCCCTGATTTCTGTTTTTCTTTTAATTTCAATAATGTTTTTTTTTGTTTTCTTTTTTCTAAATGGTTTTACTTTTTGTTTTTTATATATTTTCACTGAAGATATTGTGTAAAAGGTGTCCCATAAGTAGAGGGAAATTTTTATAAGAGTGATAGCATACATCAAGATCTACAAAAAAGTTCATGTTAACAATTGTCCGATTTCTCGCAGAAAAATTAAGATTTGTGTTTTTTAAGATAGTCACGGTTTTCGTTTTTTCGAATAGGAAGCGATACCTAAAAAAATATTTGATTTAAGAATTTTTTTTTTTTTTTTTTAATTTCTTTATTGAGTATTATAACAATCTGTCTCTTGGACATTGGTTATAGTGAGTTAGGATGACATTCACACTATATGTACAAAAAAATAAAATAATAGAACAAAATAATAATCAAATGTATATATAATAGATAATAAAATAAAATAACCTAAAAAATAAGAAAATTAAAACTAAAAAAAACAACACATGCATACCTATATACAATCAGGCGAGGGAACTCCAGGAGAACCCTGCGCTACTCTCCCAACCGCGTCACTGGTACTAAAGCCAGCGGAGATTGGTCGAGAGCACTTTAGCCACATACACTCATGCCTTGAGTGAAGAATCTGGCCATTGCCAGAACTCCAATTTGTACAATCTTCAAAAGGTCGCGAGGTCACTGCCGTTTCAACCTTCTTGGAGGATTATAGGGATGGGAGGTGCTTGATAGGGATTGTGCAAGAGGATTTGGGTGGTACGTAAGGTTCTGGTGAAATTTGGAGAATTTTTCTGGGATACGGTCTAGGACAAATGGGATGTTGAGGTCATGATGTAGGGTTTTATTGGTTACATAGAAAGGAGCATCGACTATTGTTCGAAGGACTTTAGACTGGAAGGATTGGATGCGCTTGATGTTAGAAAATTTTGCTGATCCCCACAGTTCTAGTCCGTAAGTCCAAATAGGTTTCAGTATTGTCTTGTAGATCAGTAGCTTGTTTTCAATGGAAAGTTTAGATTTTCTGCTTAGTAGTCGGTTGAGTTCTTGTCTTTTGAGTCTAGTATGCGGGTTCCAAGTTAGTCTTCGGTCTAAATGAAAGCCAAGATACCGGACTGTGTCTGAATAAGGAAGCTGGATGGAATTAAAGAGTACTGGTGGACAGGAATTGCGTCGGAGTGTAAAGGTAATAAGTTGGCATTTAGATTCATTAACTTTAATGCGCCAGTTATTACACCAGTGCTCAATCAAGGTGAGGTGGCTTTGGAGATTTAAGGAAGCTATTTCGGGATCAGAGTTGGATGATAAGATTGCGGTGTCGTCAGCAAATGTTGCAAGGAAAGTATCGGGATGAACAGGGATGTCAGCAGTAAACGCTGCCTTGGGGAACACCGGCTTTAACGGAGTAGATATTGGAAAATTCTGTTCCACAGCGAACTCGAAAGGAGCGGTCAGAGAGGTAGGATCGGAGGACTAGGTACAAGGACTGAGGTAAATAGATTTTAAGCTTGGAGAGCAGTCCGGAGTGCCATACCCGGTCAAATGCCTGTGCAATGTCCAGAAAGGCACCCGAACAGTATTCCTTGTTTTCTAGGGCTGAGGAAATATGATCAACAACTCGGAGTCCTTGTTGAACAGTAGAATGTTGAGAGCGAAAACCAAACTGATGGGAAGG
Source organism: Nezara viridula (assembly GCA_928085145.1). NCBI lineage: Eukaryota > Metazoa > Arthropoda > Insecta > Hemiptera > Pentatomidae > Nezara > Nezara viridula. Next base: position 183,159,790 of record OV725078.1, on the reverse strand, counting down.
GATATTTTGGGATTCTATAATGGGTAGGATTCGTTTCAAAAGGATCTTTTCAAAAATTTTTGAAAGGATTGGGAGTAGGCTGATTGGTCTATAGGATGTTGAGCTATTGAGAGGTTTTCCTGGTTTTGGGAAAAGGATAATAGTGGAGTGTTTCCATAACAGAGGGAAGTGGGTGGTGCGTAGGATACAATTGTAGATATATGTAAGGAATATGACTGCTTTGGATGGAAGTTGTCGAAGGATTTGAGGTGTAAGGAGATCATGTCCAGGAGCTTTACGGAGGATTAGTTTTTTTAATTGAAATTTTACTTCGGAAGGATGAATAGCTTTTGGGGGCAAGGAAAGTGGGATTGGTGATGTAAGGAGTTCTTCTACTGTTACGGTGTGGGCAGGATGGGATTCCGGATGTGAAATAAATGTATTGGATAGGTGAATGGCGAACTCCTCAGCTTTATCTTCGTCAGATGCTGCCCAGGAGCCATCACCTCGTCGGAGAGGATGGGAAATGCGGTGAGGATTTAGGATTTTTGTTGTGGTTTTCCAAAGGGAATTGTCGCGAGAAGAGAGGGAGGATAGGTAGGAGTTGAAGGATTGTGATCTGAAGGTGGCTAATTCCAGTTTTAATTGTTTGCAGTAGTAATTATAGGAGCAGCGGTCGGTAGGATGTCGGGTACGTTGCCATAATAATCTGGCACGGCGTTTGGTGCGGATTAGGTTAAGGAGGTGTTGGGGTAGAATGGTCTTTATAGGAATTCTGGAGGAGTCTTTTGGGAAGGAGGCAGTCCAGGCGGCTTGTTGGATTGTGGTAGTAAAGGAATTTACGGCACTATCAAGGTCATCGGGAGTTTTGAGGGATATGTTGAGATCAATATTATCGGAGATTATTTGGCGGAAAAGGTCCCAGTTTACTGGGCCCCTAATGAATGACGGTGGAGAAGGTTTGGGAACAGGTTCAAGTGAAACATTAAGGATTAGAGGACTATGGTCAGAGGAAAGTTCATTTAGACGTGTAATGGAACAATTGAGGGGACTTAAGCCGCTGTGGATAAAGAAATCAAGAAGATCAGGATTACGGTTGGGATCTGTGGGCCAGTAGGTAGGAGAGTTGGGGGAAAGGAGGTGAAAACGTTGGGAATTGAGTGCAGACAGCAGGGTTCGGCCACGAGAATTCGTGGTTCTGGAACCCCATTGTTGGTGCTTGGCATTTAGGTCTGCACCCAAGATGAAGTGATGTCCTAAGGAGTCGAGGAGAGAACTGAATTGGGCATTGGATATGGATCGGTTAGGAGGGCAATACGCTGATGCAAGAGTGACCGGAAAGGAGAAGGTTTTTATCACGATAGCGGTGGACTGTAGGAAATCATGTATTGGTAATGGGAGTACGTGATGGGAGAGGGATTGGTGTACAATTACAGCAGTACCGGCATGTGCTTTTCCGTCAGGGTGGTCAGTACGATATGTCAGGTATTGTGGTATATTGAAGTGCTGTTTAGTGGTTAGTCGAGTTTCAGTAATTAGTGCCACATCAATGTTCTTGTCAAGTAGTAAAGTAGATAGTTCGTCTGTATGATTTCTAACACCATTCGCATTCCAAAGGAGAATGGATATGGGTTTAGGGATGTGAGTCATTTAAGGATTTTTCAAAGGAGGGATGAGGTGAGATACGAGATTCGTGAGGAGTGATATGAGTGGAGTAACAAGGGATTTGAAATCGGTGAGGAAAGATGCTAACAAACTTGTGAGATCTGTTGCATTTGAAGGAGGAGGAATATGAGGAATTTGTTGTTGGTGGTTAGGTATATTAGGATGAAGAGGATTTTGAGGTTGGGTTTGAGGTTGTTGTTGTGGCAGGGCTTGACATTTATCGGTTAAAGTCTTACCTCTAAGTAGTTGGGAGAATGATACATCATTGTTTACAATTCTGGAAGGCTCTCTCTCTCTTCTTGTTCTTAGTGCTTCATCTTGAATCCGGTTTTTCTGGTGTCTGGTTTTGAGATTCTTGTAAATTTGGCAGCCTTTGTAGTTGGCCGGGTGTCCCTCCAAGCATAGGGCACATACTGCTGGATCTTGTATAGGTTTGGTGCACTCTACAGATTTGTGCTGTTCACCGCACTTCACGCAACGCGGCAGATGGTGGCAATATGTCTTCGTGTGGCCATAGGTCTGACAATTATGGCACTGCACGATGTCTCTCTTGGGATATGGCTTCTCAACTTTCACCATTGTGTAGTATATTCTTGTGATATCATATATTTTTTCGATACCTGGTGATGGCTCCAAGTCCACGAAAAACAATGGTAGTGGGATCCTATTTCGTAATCCTGGCTGCTCCCTGTCCTCCTTCAAAACGTTTGTTACCTGGCGTACATTGAAACCAAGCGTCGTTAGTTCTTCTTTAATAACTTCAGTGGGGGTTGAGGAATGTAAATTTCTTATCACTACTCGTAAAGCTCTTTCCTGCCTCAGCTGGTAAGTGTGAAAATTCGCATTTGTTTCTGATAAGTACTTCACTATTTTTCGGTAGGCTTCTGCAGAATCAGGTGTTATTTTGGTGTCATTGGTCCTGTTAAGGCATGAATAACTGCCAGAGCAGATTTTATTTAGTTGGGTGCAGAACATCTGGAAATTTTTTATATTTTTCACAAATATCGGAGGAGGCTTTGGTTCTCTGGGTATTGCTGCAGACTCCATTACTTCTCTGTCATTTTGAAGCACTTGGTAGGGGTTTGGAGTAAAGAAAGGTGATTCTTCAATCGTTTCTTGTGCAGACGTACCTGGTTGGGGCTGAGGTTCTGGTTCTGAAGTGTTCATTTTGGTCACTGGAGGTATTTCTCGTAGGCAGCGACGAGTCCTTTGTTTGGCTGGTGAGCTAACTCCGTCTGACCGAGACCTCTTGGGCACCTTACTGGCCATCACTTGCTGAACATACCGCATATCATAAGAGAAAAAAAAAATATTAAAATAACAAAAAAAAAGATGTCAACAGTAAATATCAACTGCTCTGATATACACTTTAACTGTATTACGTGAATAATCAGAGAGATTCCGCTATAAAATTGGCAAAAACTGAGAGAGTAGTTGAGGAGACAACCTTCGCATCAGCTGATCCACTGCCTTCTTCAGTTTATCTTTTTAAGAAATTAAATATTGTTCCAAAGTTTAAATTTGCTCCGTAAAATTTACTTCAAACGAAAGTAGAGATTATCATTGTTAAAACTATTTAAAGATGACTATTGGGCGGACAAACACTGCTATGTCTTTATAAAAAAAGTCATAAATTATTTGTGATTTTTTTTTATCACCCTTCAACATTACTACTTTTACCCACTTTTACAAATACTTCCTCGTTCAATCAGCTTAAGTCCATTCTAATTAAGTTGAGGTTTATTTAGAAAAAATTTGAGATGTCGGCTCAAGTAAAGGAATGGTGTGATTTCCTACCCAGTCATCTTACAGTACCCGTGTTTTCTGCAAAAATTAAAACTATTAATTGTTGCAGAGCTTTTATTTCTTTTTTTCCGTGATAAAGGATAAATCCGGATATTGAAATAAACACAATTTCCTAAAAACACATTTTATTTATAAATACAACAAATTTGAAAATAATGATTTCTTAAACATTTTCCTCGTAAAGTGGTCATGCACTGTATTTTTTCTCTCAGGTCACCGTCATAGGAATGGGCATGTATTTATCAGTGACAACCTTTATGTTTCTTCCTAAAATTTACGTTCAAAATAAAGAAATCTACTCATTGCTTAATTATTTTCATGAAAACGTAAATATTGGGGCTAGAAACATTAAGTTTTTCAGTTATGAATACGAATCAATTCCTATGACTAAAATCTGAGAGAAAAACTAAATTTCATAACCACTTTATGTGAAAAATATTTAAAAAATCATTATTTTTTAATTTTTTGTATTTATAAATAAGATGTGTTTTGGCTACCAGAACAAGGTAGCACCTATGATAAAGGATTTTTCGAAGGAAGAAGTTCTATAAAGGGTTTGTGTGTTGGGATCTAGTCAATTTCAATAAAACTACTAGGTTCGCTCACTCAGAAATCCGTGGTGGGGGAACTCGAATGGTTACGTAAGGACTAGACCGCCAGATCTACCTATTACTCTTTAAGGCCTATCAATGAAGTTTAATTTCAACATTATTGTGCTTTTTTTTTTTTTGTTTTATCGTTTAATTTATAGAAAAAAAATACATTTCTATGTTTTTGACGTTTGATTGAAGATAATTTCAAGTAGATAAATAAATAAATACGACTAGCAATCTAGAATAAAATGCTATAAAAATTACAGGCTAGATCTGAAATGAAAAGTACGAAATTGATATTAAGATTGTTTTTATATTATTTATTTTAAAGTCATATACTGTAAGAAATTTACAAATATATTACATAAACAGAAAATAATAAGATCTATACTTATAAAGAGATACAAAACAACGTTGTAGCATAATTTTTGTTTAATTTTGTTTGTAGAATTCGCGATTATTTCTTTTAATGATATAACGACATTATAATAATATTATAAGAATGAAAATAATTGTCAGAATTGTTAGTCAAAATTTCTTGAAATAAAAAATTTAATAATTTAAAAAATAAACAAATTTTTACTGCACATCCTGACATTTTTTTCATCCCATTAATTTTATATTGCATATTACAAATATTTTATATTACACCAATGAAGAAAATCTAAAGGGCCCCTTACTCAGTCAATAGAGGGTTTCGTCAATATATTGACCTTGTAAAGACTATATTGAGCAATATTAAATAATATATACGAATCTTGAAAATCACTGGGCGATACCAAATTTCTGGTGCCCCTCTTGGCAATATGTTTGAATAGGGAGATGATACATTGTTTTAATATATTTTTTTGAAGGGGAGTTAATCCCCCCTCCCCCCGATTTTTTAAAATGGTAAAATAGCAAATGTTTGGGTAGGTGGGTGATACTTTGTTTTACTTTTATTATTAATTTTTTTGTGGTGGGGAGAGCTTAAACCCCCTCCAATTTTTTTGAAAAGATATGTTTGGGTAGATGGGTGGTACTTTATTTTTTTTTTTTTGTGAGTGGGAGGGGTTTAACTCCCCTTCGATTTTTTTTTAATGACAAACAATATGTTTGGGTAGATGGGTGGTACTTCATTTAACTTTTATTTTTATTTTTTTGAGTGAGGGATTAATATTAGGATTACCTATGATATATTTGAGTTGGAAGTGTCATGGCCGCTACTGCAGTTTAGTTTTCAGTTCGCTCTGTGATTATTACTTTGCTATGTGTTTATTAGTCAAAACTTTGTGTTAATAGTTGATTAACAGTGACATTATAAACAGTTAAACATTTTTAAGTTCACGGATAAGGAGATACCATAGAGGAGAACCAGAGTAGTTTGAAGAGATAGAATCTTCGCTGTTGTGTGAAGCGGTTCCGCCGCCAACAATGGCTACGCCGTCGTCCTCTGACAGCATAACGGTTATAATGGACACTTTAGGACCAAACGAGGTGAGATAAAACGCATGGGAGTAGGTCATCGGAAGGAAAATATCAATCACAACTAATGAAAGGGACCCGAGAAAACAACTTAAAAAGGTGAGTGAGGTTACTATCACTCAAAACAGTTTCGAAGTTCTAAGCAACGTTGGACAAGAATCAGAACCTAAAATAACACAACCTGCTCGTATAGTTCCTCCTCCCATACATTTAAACGATGTTCAAAATTACTCAGAGCTGGTTTCATACCTCCAAAATGTAGGCGGTGTCAATAGTTTTAAGCTAAAGACAACAACAAAAGGCGTCAATGTATACCCCGATAATGCAGATATATATCGTACACTCGTGGCTAGTTTAAGGCAGGGTGGTGCTGATTTTCATACATACCAACTACCAGAAGATCGAAGCCCCAGAGTAGTATTAAAAATTCTTCACCATGCAACACCAGTAGAGACAATTAAATATGAGCTAAGATGTCTTGGTTATGAAGCCACTAACGTTGTGAACGTAATATCACGTTTTAAGAAGCCATTACCCATGTTCTTCATAGATATATCAAAGGCAACCTTCAATGAAAAAAATTTCGATTTAGAATTTCTATACTATACGAAAGTGACAATTGAAGAACCCAGAAAGAAGAGAATAATCCCACAATGTATCAGATGCCAGCAGTGCGGACATACTAAAACGTACTGCAATCACGCTCCGAAATGCGTGAGATGTGGCCTAGGCCATGACAGTACTACTTGCACCAAACCAAGAGAAACAGCCGCGAAGTGTGCCAATTGCGGAGGGTCACACCCAGCAAATTACAGGGGTTGTAAAACGTTAAAAGAACTAAGGGAAGCCAGAAATCCCAGGAAAACATCGAAAAACCCTGACAAAACACAAATTAGCGTACCTCCAGCAATCCATGAGTTTCCGCCTCTACCTGAACTTCAGCAGTCTCACTCAGCTTCCTTCACATCAAATTCGCAGCATCCGAAGAGACAACCTCCACGAACAGTACCTGAAGCAGTACCAGGTCACCAACAGCAGGGATTTTCAGGCATGAGAAAGGGAAAACCTCTGGCTGACATTCATCCAGCATCGGCTCAGCTACTCAACTTATTAAGTGGGTTAAATAATCTCATCCAGCCCCTTTTCAGTCTCCTCCAAGAACTTTCACATGTCACCCAGGCCTTATTCACTGACTATGGCAACTAATCAGCTGACTGTGGGCTCCGTGTCCGTTCTTCTTTGGAACGCAAACGGGGTTAATCAACATGAGACTGAACTTGACATTTACTTCCAGGAAAAAGGGACTGACATTGCCCTTATCACTGAAACACACTTAACTCCATGTACTAAATTTTACATTCCCGGTTACAGAATATACAGAACTGATCACCCAGACAATATAGCTCACGGCGGCACAGAAATACTAATTAAAACATCACTAAAGCACCACTCACTACATTTACCCATTACACCTGATATACAATCTACAGCCATTACACTATATACCCAAAACCAAACCATTATCTTTGCTGCAGTGTACTGTCCTCCGAGGTACGTGCTCACACCTGCGATGTTTTGCAATTTCTTCAGTCGTCTGGGGAGGTGTTTTATTGCTGGTGGCGATTACAATGCCAAACACCAGTCCTGGGGATCACGACTTTGTACTCCTAGAGGAAGAAACCTAAAATCTGCCATCCATCAGCTTTCATTAGACACGATCTCACCTGATACACCTACTTACTGGCCAACTTCAAGACAGAAAACACCAGACCTACTGGATTTTTTCGTCACTAAAGGACTAAGGACTGTACCATACACTATAAACGCAAGCTGCGATCTTTGTTCTGATCATTCTCTTCTCAGCTTAGTACTGTATGATGAGCCATGTACTACAATGAAACGACCATCTCTCGTAGGAGGAATTATCGATTGGGATGGATATCAAGAAAAGCTAAACGAAATGCTCTCTATTCCAATGTCTCTAAGGAACGAATATGAAGTTGAAGAAGCTGTGGATAAATTCACAAACAGCATTCAACAAGCTATATTGTCTTCTTCTGTCCCAAGGTCCAACCGAAATGAGTGGCTTCCAACATATCCTCAGTACATAAGAGATTTGATCAGGGCAAAGAGAAGAGCTCGCAAAGTATGGCAAACTGGTCGACTGCCATCTGACAAACGGACATTCAATAGACTTAACAATGAACTAAAACGACATATTCAAAGTTATAAAACTACAATTTACGACAACTACATCAGAAATCTCTCTACTGACGATGGGAGCTTATGGAGGCATACAAAAAAACTTGTAAATCATCGTGAAGTGTCTGCACCTCTCCGAAACGAGGATGGTTCCTGGGCCGTGTCAGATATAGAAAAATCGGAGCTATTCGCTATCCATCTTTCTTCTGTTTTTACTCCACATACTGACTTCAACAACATTGAACACGAAGAAAAAGTACTAAACACTTTAGACATTCCACTACAATTAGAATTACCTCCACCTTGTTTCACTCCGAAACTTGTTGCAGAACAAATTAGACAATTACCTAAAAAGAAAGCCCCTGGTCATGACCTGATAACTGCTCAAGTGCTCCAGAAAATGCCTAGAAAAGCTCTAGTTTACTTAACATCTATTTACAATGCAATACTCAGAACGACCAAATTTCCTGTACAATGGAAATACTCACACATTACAATGATCCACAAACCAAACAAAGACAAATACACCCCTTCATCATACAGGCCAATTAGTCTACTCCCAATATGTTCCAAAATCTTTGAAAAACTACTATACAAAAGACTTATGAACATATTGACGGACGGAAAAATAATACCCGACCATCAATTTGGATTCCGACGACAGCATTCAACCATCCATCAATTACACAGGGTGACTGACTACATTGCAACTGCACTGGAGCAAAAATTGTATGCAACTGGAGTATTTCTGGATGTCGCTCAAGCATTCGATAGAGTATGGCATAAGGGTCTTCTCTTCAAACTTAAGACGATACTCCCTCCTACCTATTATCTTATACTTCAATCCTTTCTTTCTGACAGATTTTACTTTCTTCAATAAGACCAGCCTTAGCAGGAGTTCCTCAGGGGTCAGTACTAGCTCCGCTTTTATACATTATATTCACACACGACTTCCCTAACAGCGCCAGAACTATTATAGCGACTTACGCAGACGATACAGCTATTCTAACAAGACATAAAAACCCAACACACGCCACACAGAATTTACAACATCATCTAACAAAACTAAACGACTGGTGCAAACTCTGGAAAATTCGACTCAACCAAGACAAATCACAACACATCACTTTTACTCTTCGACATGGAACATGCCCTCCTATTTACCTTGACAATGCCGAAATTCCTCAAACAGATAAAATACAATATCTTGGACTGACATTCGACAGAAGAATGACATGGGGTCCACATATCAACAAAAAAAGAAAAACTTTAAACCTCAGACTACGACTGTTATACTCACTTCTCTCAAGACGCTCAAAATTAAACCTAAAACAAAAACTGAACACTTACAATTATCTACTTAAGCCCATATGGACCTACGCTTCACAAATTTACGGAACAGCCAAAACGACACACATACGAAAACTACAAACTTTTCAGTCTAAAACTTTCAGAACCATAACCAAAGCTCCATGGTACGTCACAAACATTACACTACATAAAGACCTTCAAATGCCAACAGTTAACGATCACATACGGACACACTACAAGCGATTTCACAATAACTTACATGGACATACTAACACACTTATACAAAGTATGGCTACATTTAACATGCCCGAAAACACACTTAGGAGGCTCAAAAGGAGCTGGATGAGGGATTTCCTCACTTAAAAATATGCTAAAATCAAGACAGAAAGAGATGCCGCTGGGTACTCCTCTCCATCACGCCGATCAAGCCACTACCTGTACACTTACCGACAGCAGACCCGCTAATTGTCATTGCTTATGACAGGTGTGGGTGAATAAATAAAGTTAATAAAAAAAAAAAACCTATGATATAAAAATGTCAAATTTACAAACATTCTTAGAAAGAAAACGCGCTTCTTAAATTTTGGATTAAATAGTGTTTTTAAAAAAATAGTTCTGTAATTTCACATTATGTTTTATATTTCTTTCAAATATTAAAAAAAAATTGTAGTAATTTTCCTTTCTGAAAAAAAAAACACATAAACTTCTAAAACTACGTTTTATTTGTTTTAAAATTAACAAAATAGTAAATGAATCTTTTTCCCCATTTTTTAAATTTATTAATATTAATAAATTACTTGTTTATATCTTAAAGTATTGATTTCATGTAGAAAGGTAAATAATAATCTTAAAATGTCCAGAAACAAGCGCCGGAGGGGTATTATCGGTCTAGTGGTTACGTTAGAGCTCGATTCCTCCCCACCATTTTTCCTCTGAGTGAGCGAACCTGGTAGTTTTATTGACCTTGGGATCTAGTGATTAATGAGTGAATGGAAAAATAAGGAGTGAAAAAAATCAATAATGTTTATTAGTTGAATTTATTAATTCATTAGTTCTTCAATGTCATCCCATGCCATTCTACAGTTCACCGTATAAATAAATATGTTCAATGTTTATTTTACAACACATAATATTTATAATTAATGAACCACTGTTGGTTATTGAAGATATAAAAAATACATTGAAATAAGAAATACTATATTTTCGTGACGGTTAGGATTTTGGGTTCAAGTCATAGGCTTGAAAGCTTCTTTCCTCTTTGCTCAAGGTCCTTTTGACATTCCTTGTTTCCAACGGTATTTTGGATAAATATGTAAATAGTAAACAGAGTAGGTCAGTAGTCAGAAATTTTAATTGTAATAGTGATGTTTAATTTGAGAATATTGAAATTATTTTTTGTTTTGGTGTTATTTGGTATTGCATTAGTGATCGTCTTCTTATTATTTTTTCTCGATAACAGTACACATTTGCGAGGTACGTTTCATATTCAGTACAGGAGGAAATTGTTTTAGTTATAGAACGTAATTATCTAATGAATTTTGTTTTGCTATATTTCCTTGTTTATATCAGAAGTACTTGTGGAAATCTAGCGAACTAAAACAAGAGCAAATACTTAATATTCAAATAATTATTTACATATAATTAGAATGAATTTGATGTGTAAACTTAAGGATTAATTAATTAAATCCAAGTAACATTAATTTATTGATGGTTACTTTTGAATAGAGAGCAAGTTCCTAAACTCATCGCTGAGATCATTGATGAGCATCGGAAATCATTCCTATACTCACCAATGTAACATAATTTAAAACTACATGTCCTAGAATTAGTTCTATTCAATCAAAAGGAAAAATACATATATATTTTACTTTTATTTTTTTGTAGGTAGAGTGTGAATATGATCTTACCTCACTATAACCAATGTCCAAGTGACAGAATGTTGTAATATTCAATAAATAAATAAGAAATTAATATTTAAACCTGATAGAGTAGTCAAAAATTGATGCCCCAGTAGTTTTCTTGAGGCCAAAAACTGTAGAGCTGCATGCAGAAGATAGACAGTGGTAGAGAAGTCTGGTTTAGCTGGCCAAAGATGTACAAGGTCTGCTAAGCCAACAGATAAAAAAAAATAATATTAGTCAAAACAAAAGTACCCATTAGAGGTGGATTATTATGCTGGCAATCATTTCATTTCTGAAATGTTAAAAACCACATAATAAATTCATAGAAAAGCAAAAGAAACAAATAAACTAAACATTAAAAACAACCATGAAATTATCACTTAATTTCCAAAGCTCAATAAAATACATATATATTTTATAATGGTTCAATAAACAGATTATATTTATGATGTGTTAATTATGGATTTAAACATTTCAATTTAATGAAAAATATTCTCAAACATTGGTGGAAGATGCATTAATTATTATTTAGGATTGGTGAGGGAATAAGCCAAGTAATAATATTGAAGATCATATGCAACAGACCATTAAATTGAATCAAATCGATTGGGCTAAAAAAAATACTAACTAGGAGAATAATATTTAACTATCTAAAAAGCAGCATATATTTTTATAGAATAGGTAATAATTAATGTAATGCTTTATTGAAAAGAAATAATGAATAAAATACCTCCAATCATATAATATTCATATTGAATTCACAATTTTTGTGGAATTGAATGTTGGAGGTTTTATCCTGAGATGAGAGCCCTCTCTGCCCTTTATGAGCTGCACCACAGCCAATGGCAGATTTGTTGGTCCTTTACCATCAAAATTTACATGCATGTACTAACATATTCAAGAGGGTTCCGACAATATTTTGTTCATATACATATGCGGTTTTCATAAATGCTATCGTTGGTATTATTTAATACTGTTGCCCAAATGCAAGACCAAGACGAGTTTTGATTTAATTAGAGTAAGATTCTTTGATGAACTAAAGCATAACATTAACGGCATTAACATTAATACTAAGAAACGGGCAAGTTAGTAATCATTGAAATCGATATGAATTATTCTATACACTATAACGTTGCAAGAAGTGATAATCGTATAGAATACAGTGATGCAAAAATTGAAATTTGTATATATAAGAGCATTTAAACAAATAAAAATACCCACAATGAATTGTAAATAAATATGGCATGAATAATTTTTACTTTCATTTCCCCTTTGTCTGCAAATACTTATTTCTGCTAAGAGGGTGGTAAGTGAAAGTCGTGTGATGAGCACAAAAGATTTTTTTTCTGTTTATGGGAAAGCAGATTTCTTAATAGATCTACGTCGATCTTAGATTGTAGATTTTAAATATAAAATCCTATAGGATTTTATTTCTTTTTTGATTTATTTTACACTAAAATATAAGTAGTTTTTTCAATTTTACACTAAAGTTGAACTTTTTTTTTGTTTGCAGTTTTGTATAAAAATATAACTGTCCAGCAATTCTGCAAAAAAAAAAAAAGATTTATTCTGGGGTTGTAACAAAATACCAAATTCATTGTTTATTTTACTATTTATTTTTTTAAAGACAATTATCTATTCTTACAGTTATAGATTTAAGTTCGTAGAAGTAGTCTAATGACTTTAAACACATCTCACTACAAGCTTGCACTATTCAATTGTTAGTTATAAAACCAGAAGTTGTACTAAAGTGGGCAAGTTTTTAAATTCAGCTCTGATAGCTTGAAGTGAAAGTAAAAATTATTCATGCCATATTTATTTACAATTCATTGTGGGTTTTTTTATTTGTTTAAATGCTCTTATATATACAAATTTTAATTTTTACATCACTGTATTCTATACAATTATCACTTCTTGCAACGTTACAGTGTATTGAATAATTCACATTGATTTCAATGATTACTAAATTGCCCGTTTCTTAGTGTTAATGTTAATGCCGTTAACTTGCTTTAGTTCATCAAAGAATCTTACTCTAATTAAATCAAAACTCGTCTTGGTCTTGCATTTGGGCAACAGTATTAAATAATACCATCGATAGCATTTATGAAAACCGCATATGTATATGAACAAAATATTGTCGGAATCCTTATTATATGAAGCTCATGTTACGTATGGAAGCCCATTGTAATCTTTCGGACAAGCTCATATTCCTTTGATTCCTCTATTACAACTATTGTCTGTTACAATTTCTTATTTCTCCTTTAGTTAATTATCAAATTCTTTCATATTTTATTTTAACTATTTTTTATATCAAAGATTAATATAAAATGGTTAATTATTTCAAATAAAAAAAAAATTAAGGTACTTTATAGGAAGCCAATATTGAAAATTAACCATTTAAGCCCTGATAGAGAACATCTTTAATATTTTATATTAAAAACTGCTTAATAATACACTGATATACTGAGTTTAATCAAAATCGTTAGAGCTGTTTTTGAGAAAATCATAAAAATGTGTTAAATTGATTATCTAAAGTACCATTTCCGGTTTGCTGATTTTGACGAAAATTGCTGTAACATCGAAAGCTTAAATAAACCTTAAATATGCAATTTAACTTTCATACAACTTTTCGTTTTTGAACTAGACTGATAACATATATTCACAGACACACACACTCATTTTGCGGGACTTGGTTATTTGGACTCAGAAGACCTCAAAACATGTATTTCTGTTGAAAACTCAGACTCGAAAATTTTCACCATCACAATGCTTACCCTTACTATATATTGCATATGCGAGCTGAAACATCGTTAATTAGATGTGTAGTCATTAAGTTGACATAATTTAAAAATTGGTGTAAAATTGGCTGATAATAAATAAACTTGGATAAAACCTTATTTTTTCTTAGCAATTGAATGATATATGAATTTTAAATTGTTTTTAATAATTGATGCATAAATACTTAATGATTTTTAGATATTGGTGCACAGGAAGAAGTTAACAAGAAATTGCTTTCTGGAAGTGTTTATATTGATCGCCTTGAACACTTGAATTTGATGTGCAGACATTTCAATCATTCTGAGCCTGATGATTTTAATACACTAATAGAAAATCGGTATCTTTTGGATCATATTGTTGTTGATACAAAACACCAGCTCCTGTATTGTTATGTACCTAAGGTAATGGTAAACTAATAAATAGTAAGAGTCTTATAATAATATATAATGGCAACCTATATTGTTCTGTAATGTGAGCAATTTATGGGAAATTTTCATGATAGAATTTTAATAATTTTTACTAGAATTTGAATAAAATATTCTTAGTACTTATATATATATATATATATATATATATACTGAATTTAAGGTGGTTTTCATTACATTTTTGAAAATTTAAAACTTCCCTTGGAAAAAAAAAATCAATTATGGCTATTTGATGAATATATATATATATGTACAGGGTTTCCCATAAGTAGAGGGAAATATTTAAAAGGTTGATAGTAGGCATCAAGATCTACAAAAAAATTCATATAAACAGTTGTCCAATTGCCAGTAGAAAAATCTAGTGCAGGCAACACACTACTTTCACTTACCGCTCAACTTTGAATAGAAATTATTTTCTGGCCATGTTTGGCTATTATAAAATTTTTGAATTGCATTTTTAACTAAGCTAAAGCTAAAAGATTGAAGCTGACAAATCATAATACCAGTAAAATAACAAAAGTCCTATTTATTATATCACTGGTTGATTATGGGTTATACGATTCGTTTATTATGGATTGTATGATCCGTTGATTATGGATTATACGACTATTAGTTATTAAACTGTTATTTTCCATTGCAAAGTTTACTGAAACGGAATAGAGAGATTTGCATTGTCTGTCAAAGACAGGTCAAAAGTTGTCACACTGATTGTAAATGGATTCTGTTGGAATATCACAAAGGGAAACTTTATCAAATTATTCACTAATTTAATTTTCTACAAGGTTACATAATGATTTTTCGGAATAATTGGACGATAGATGTCAAATATATTTAAGGTTATAAACGTGTCCATGAAATATTTTTATATTTCACTTCTTCTTTCAAACAAGTACAATGAAATAGTATCTTAAACAATGTCATTGCCTTGAATCCATGGGATTCAAATACTTTTTCAAACTTTAAAAATTTTTTAAAAGTTTACATTTGGTAAGAAAATTTCATTTAATTTCTCTGGAAACATATTATTTACATTTGTTTCGCTACTCTTCGTTACCTTCTACAACTTTCTATATTAGACATTGTTTTTTTCTAAAATTCTCCACTTTCCAATGGTATATAATACATATACCTTCTGACCAGTATTTCCGGAGATTAATTTTCGACCTGGCTAAGTATTTTTATTTTTTCTCCATTATTTAATTATCAAATTCTTCTAAAAGTTATATTTAGCATTTTTTTCGTTACTTTTAATAGTGAGAGATAGTTGATTATTTAAAATAAACCATATTATAGGTACTTTAGAGGAAGACCCATATGAACATTTGTCATTTAAGCCCTGTAAAGTGATATCAACGGGGATAAGACCTCAATACTATTAAAGACCACTTAATTATACAATGATACACCGAGTTTAATCAAAATCGTTAGAGCGTTTTTGAGAAAATTGTAAAAATGTGTTTCAGTCGTTGATATAAAGTTGGCACTTCGGTTAGCCGATTTTAAGGAAAAAGTTGCCAGGACATCTAAGGCATATATCTATCTTAAATATGTAATATCAGTTTCGTACGTCTTTTCGGTTTCGAGCTAGAGGGTTCACATACACACAGACACACAGACCATTTTTCGGGACTTGGTTATTTGGACTCAAGGGACCTCAAAACGTGTATTTCCATTGAAAATTCAGATTGAAAAATTTTCACGATCCCAATACTTACTCTTACTATATACTACATATATAGGTAAGTGAAAGTAAAAATAGGAAATTTAAGATTTTTGTTTTTTTAAGTGAGTCAAGATTTTAATCAGGTTTCAGATACTGAAATTATGTGATAAAAATTGTCAAGGAAATGTTTCTGAAATTCATTGTAGTATGCTGTAAGAAATTGTGCATTGATGTGACAGGAATTCAGATATTAGTCTTGACTGAAGAGTTGAGAAATAGAATTTTGGAAAAAATGATCGAGGATGAAAGATAGGATATAACATGTTTTAAACACAATATTAAGTTTAGAAATAAAAAAGAACAATGCGAACATAAAATAAACTTTGAAATGAAAAAAATAAATTTTCTGTATTTCGAAATAAATATTCAGTTAAGATTCATTTATAACATAAATATCCTCTTGTTCTAGATAAATTAATAAAGATTGGCAAATAATCAAGTAAAATTTTAAATAATTTGTACAATGATAGAAAAAGCTGATGAAAATTAAAATAAAATTTTTTCTGATAAGAAAAAATGTATGCCAAAATAAAAAAGCTACATTTATACAAAAATAAAAAAGCTGGAAATAAAAAAAATTATGATAAAAATATTTCTAACAAGAAAAAATAAATTAGCTGTAAACTCAAGGTAACTTATGTACAACGTTTAACTGAAAACGTCCAGATCACTTGGTTTTCCTATAATTACTACTGGGTATCTATCTGACTATCTGCAGCGAATTTTACCTCCACTGAACCAGACATATTTTAGTTTTGCAATCACCCTCTTCTGCCTGACTGACCAATAAAGGTGTTTATTGGCAGGCATCATGGTTTCACTCACATAAACACTGGGCGAGTTGTTCTCCCCCCAGCCTGGATGGCGTGTAGAGAAATCTCTCTTTGCTCTTCGCTGCTGCACTAGCCCAACTCTCACCGCTTGTCTGATGAATCTTACAATAATTTTTTTGATAGCTTCAATTATTTTCATGAAAACATAAATATTAGGGTTAGAAACATTAGTTTGTCACTTATAAATACACATTAATTCCTATGACAGAAATCTAGGAGAAAAACATAATTTCATAAACACTGTACATGAAAAATCATTGTTTTTAAATTTTTTATATTTCTAAATAAAATATGTTTTTAGGCAATTATGTTTATTAAAATATATCCCATATCATGGAAAAAACAAGAACTAAAAGCTTTTCAACAGTTAATTGTAGTCATTTTTGCAGAAAATATGGGTATTTTAAAGTGACTGGATAAGAAATCACATCATTTCTTTAAACATCTTAAGGTGATTCTCAAAATATTTCCGAATAAACCTCAACCTAATTAATATGGACTTATAACTTATCAAATGAGGGTCTTCTTAAAGGGGGTCAATATAGTACAGTAAAAGCGTGATAAAAAAAAATCACAAATAATTTATGAATTTTATTTAACGGAACTTAGCTGTGTTTGCTTGTCCAATAGTCCTCTTTAAATAGTTTTAACTCTACTTCCGTTTAAAGTAAATTTTGTCTAGTTTACTATTGAGAAATGTTTAATTACTTTAAAATATTTTTTAATTTATCGCTTCCTGTTTAAGAACAACCATGATGCTTAAAAAAACACAAATCTTAAATTTCCTACTTTTCTGCTGGAAATAGGGTAATTGTTAATATGAACATTTTTGTAGATCTTGGTGTCCTCTATCAACCTTTTAATATTTCCCTCTACTCCTGTGTATATATATATATATATATTTTAACATGTAGGAGTAGGGAACTAAGTGGAATTACACAAAAGATAAACTATATTTTAGACTAAGCCATTTAAACAAACTCCTCACTCTGAACTGGGACAAACTACACTGCAATATTTTAAAAATTGGTAAAGTTGAACCATTTAGAGTTATAATTCATAATAACTATCATAGTATAACATTGAATTGACATATATTGCTACAAGAGTTTTTTAAAACTTTATTCTTACCTTTTTTATTTTATTGTCACTGATGAAGACCTATAATGTGTTGTCCAAAGTAGTGGTACATTGACTTCTTTCTTTCTTGAGTACCCTGAGGGATACATTATGGCTGAATAATAATTTTAATCTGTGGACAAGACCTAGTAGACCTATATATTATTATTTATTTGGTTTAGTATAAAATAAGTAATTTTTCATGCAAATATTATTGTCTTTCCTTGGCCCCCATTTTGTTGTCAAGTAGCTATAAGATACTAGATAAACATATTTCATTCCAGCTCTGTGGACATGGTCATTCTGTATGACTAAACCATATTATACAATAAGTCATATTCTTTGCCATGGGTTCTGTGACTATATGGTTGCCTGAATTCTCCACCTCTTCCTATTTTATGCTACTTCTTTTCAGTTTTTTGCTTACAGTTCTGCTGAATATTTGTTGATTCTATCTACCCATCTGGTTTTTGGCCTTTTTTACCGTAGACTGCTTTTAGTTGCATGTCCTATCTCAGTCTCCTTCCCTTCTAATCATGAGATATAGATTGGCCAGTTTCTGTCTTGTTTTTATTTGACTTTCTCCTCTATGCATTGATAATCTAATTCCAGTTATTGTGTGGTGGATTTCCTCTCAAATCTTTTAATTCTTTGGTCTAGGATACTTATTAGTTCCTTTTTCAGATATATTTAAGAAACGTTATAGCATTCCAAGAACTGTAGGGTTAGTAACATTGCTTAAGAAAATATTTAAATATTTAAGAAAATTAGTGCGGAGGAATTTTCTCTCAAATCTTTCAATACTTTTTCCTAGGATGCTGGTTAGTTTCCTTATCTCACAGTCATGTATTAGAGCTGGCTTTATCATAGCATTGTACATCCTTAATTTGAGATTTTTCGTGATTTCAATACCTTTGAAAGGGAGAAAGTATTGAATTCTGTTTGCGCTTGTTATACACTGATCTATTTCTGACTGTTTGTCAATCATTTAGGTTATTGTGGAGCCATGGTATTTGAATTTTAATACTCTCAGGAACCATTTCCCTTTTACGCAGATCCTGTTATTGGACTGGAATTTTTGGCTTATCATGTATTTTGTTTTGTCTTCATTTACTTGTGGGCCGATTCGCTCTTCTTAGCAGGTTTTTCAATGTCCTCTTGATTACTTCCAAGGACAGCTTATCATCTGCATATCCAAACAAAACCTTTTTATTAAAATAAATAAATATCTTCCTTTACTCAATTTACAAGTGAAAAGAGTGCGTTCTTGTATATTTTAATACATATATGTTTGTTTATGTAGCTACTTTATTTAATGTTTAATTGTAATTTTAATTTTATATAATGTATCAAATCTTTCGGCCAAAATTAATTTTTTTTTGTACGATGTGTTATTCTCACTGGACTTCTATTCTATATACAAACAAATAATAATATTAAATTTTTGAAAACTCATCTTGTTTTCTATTATGAATTGCTTTGAACTAATGTTTAGTAAATATTGTTTAAATCATTTGATTTTGTAAACTTAATTTAATTAGTTTTAGAAGTAATAAATATTTTATTTGTGAACTCACTATTGCTTCCTTGCTATCAAAGGAAGGGAGGCTTTTTATATTTAACTTTTAAATGAACAATACTATAATTCTGCTAAATAAAATTATTTCTTGAAATCTTTGGGGATATGAAATAAGAGAAATGTTGCTTGCTGTCCAAAATACATCTAGCTCCTGGTGATGTCATAAAAACCTTAGCTTCTTGCTGAGGATTAATGATATTTGGTAACATAATTGATAATGATTGTTTAACTTGTGAGGTACCTCATTTCTCTTTTAGTGATCAATTGACTACAGCTTAGTGAAAATATTATATTTTAAGAAAATATTTATATTTTCATGTTTTATTTTATTTTGTTTAGGTTGCTTGTACAAATTGGAAAAGACTGTTCATGATCCTCACTGGAGCTACTAATACAACAAATGTTCTCTCCATTCCTGCAACTAAAGCTCATAACAGGCTCTCTCTTTTAACTTTGAGCAATTTTACTTATACAGAAATCAAGTACTTATTGAGTACTTACACTAAATTTCTTTTTGTTAGACATCCTTTTGAGAGACTTCTTTCTGCTTTTAGAAATAAACTAGAATACAAATACAATCGATCCATGTATTTTCACAATCGGTTTGGAAAATATATAGTCAAGAATTACAGAACAAAACCAAATAATGCCTCAAATGGAGATGATGTTACTTTTGCTGAATTCACAGCATATTTAGCCAAATCTGAGAGTGAAGTTTTTAATGAACATTGGAAACCCATACACCATCTTTGTGAACCCTGTCGAATTAAATATCACTTTATTGGAAAATATGAAACTCTATTATCCGATTCAAATTTTATCTTAAAAAGTATTGGTGTATCTGATGTTCGCTTTCCTTTTAATGTAAAAACAGCTTCTACCTCTAATAAATTGAAGAAGTATTTTTCAATGCTATCTCCTAGTCGAATAAAAGATTTATATAATATTTATGAAATTGACTTTAAATTATTTCAATACAATTTACAAGATTTGCTCGGCTATGAAGTTGGATAGAAAAGTTGAATATTGATGGTAATTAGTAGCCAGACCTTGTAGTCTTTGCATATTAGTCATAATTTAAGGAACCAAAGGGTTAGTCTAAAGGGATTAAAAAGGAAATTGAAAGACTATAGATTTCTCATAGAGGGTATTTATTATTACAATCTGTGATTCAAAGAATTTTTTTCTGAGGAACTATTTTCATATAGTAGTTAGATGCTTTAGTTATTTGTTATATTTTTGATTTGTCAACCGACAAGGCCCCTTAAACATCTTCTTTTAGCAATTATTTTGTTTTATTATATTGTTTCCCACATTCCCATAAATTGTCGATCTATTTCCATGAATCTCAGTTTTTGGGTGCCTTTCGTTAGTTCTAATTATTATTTTTATTATACAATAATACAGTTTAGGCAAGATAATTTCTATTATAATTCTTATTTCAAATATTTGTTTCTTAAATTACAAAAATGTTTGCCAAGTAGGTAAGTATTGGTTTCTCACCATTTTTTTGGCTTGAAATTATTGATATATCTTTATACCATCAGACTCCATTATTGTTTCTATATAGATCTGTAATTATGATAGGTTTCAAAAAATGAAGCTACCCATATGAATGCTTTGCATTTTTATTTTACTTAACGTGCTATTAATTTTCTTTTTTTTTTTGTCCCATGTTATTATTAGTGAAAAGACAGTCAATGGGTCACTGATTTTAGTTAAATTTTTAAGGAAGGAGATGGTTTTGCCACAATTTAACCTATTTATGACCGCCACCCCGGACCATCTCCTTCCTTAATAATACAACGGTCAACTATTAAGTATTCAATAGTTAAATTTTTATTGGTGCTTCTCTATCGAACAATACTGGACACATATCCCAGTGTTCATTCCATCTCAATGTGCTGCAGGAACCCCTCCCTGTAGCTGCTCAACACGGAGAAGTTAGGACTTTACCCAATGATTTGGTCACATCCAATCACTTGTGGACACACTTGGCCATTCTCAGTATTCCATTTCTGGTGTGATCATGAGATCTTGTGCCTCCCTTCAAAGTGGAGTGATACTTTTACAGTAGTTAACTAACCCCAAATGGGCCCTTTTTTGTTGATATTGTAGCCTTAATTAACTTCACATAGATCTCAATATTCAATTTCCACTGCCTACACTCAAAGAGATAAACAAACCTTCAATAAGTCATATTCAGTTGATGTTAGTACCTTACCAAGGGGATTGATAGCCTTCCAGAATCCTATCAACATTGGGAACAATTTTGTCTTTGCCCAGCTGTCCATTCTGAGTATTCCATTTATCGTATGATCATGAGACCTTGTGCCACTCATGAAAGTGGAGTGACACTTGTATAGTAATACCCAAAAGATATAAACAAACCCCAAACAGTGGCGGATCCAGGAATTTTCTCAGGGGGTGCGCACGCACCTCTGTACCAGTGCTTCCCCCACCACTATCCTGTCCCCCCACCACTACCAATCTCCCCCCACTTCTTAGTGAGTTTAGCCACTAAAAAGTCCTCTTTAAATGGTTTTAACATAAGAAAACTATATTTTTATTTAAAGTAAATTTTTTTAATTTTATAGTGAAGCAACCGCTAATTATGTTATTAAATAGTTTTTTGTTATCACTTCCTATTCAATAAAAAACGTGGCTTACATCAAAAATCACAAAACTTTAATTCCCTACTTTTCTGCTGAAAATCAAACCATTGTTTATATAAACTTTTTGTATTTATTGAGTTCTGCTATCACTCCTTTAAATAATTCCCTCTACTTATGGGACACCCTTTGTATGGGTTTAGACATGTAAAAAACTAAATTCTGACACTGGTCACCAAGAGAAAACTTTTTACAGCCAAAAGATCATGATTTATCTGATCTTTTTTCTTCATGTATTACTACTAAACAGTGCATCAAAGCAAAAAATGTATTCTTTAAGAAATTATAGAATGACTAATTGTGCGTCGAACGAGTACCTAAACTTAATAACTTCATTAAGTGATATGGTCGATTACCACTGTCAATGAACGCTAATTTTTAGGGACAGTTTAAAATATGCTATGATATAACAGTTTTAAATATGTTGAACTTTAAATAGTCAATAAGTTAAAACTGACCTACTAGGAAAAAGTTCCTTCCTAGTAAGCCAGTTTTAATGTATTGATGGGATTTGTCAACTATCCGTTATGACACTTCTCTGCAAATGTTTTACTAAACATCCTCTCACGAATCGTATTAAATTCGTGGAATCTGTGTAAAATACATTTTTATTTTTTTATTGAGTATTAATACAGTCTGCCACACTCCACACTGTTATATAGTTATACTGTTATATAGCTATTATATCTTACATTGTTACTTCAAGTAAATAATTTCATGGAACATTATGTGAAAAATGATAAAACAAATTAATTCACTTAAAAATGTTGTAATTCTAATATATAGTTAATAGTTACATTTCAACAAATTTCATTTAGTAAAACCAAATGTAGAAAACTAATAATTTATCACAAGTATCTAAGTCATAAATTGAAGATGATACAAGCTCCAATTCATAGAATTCCAAGGTTCATTGCTTTATTTCTACCTCATTCTTAAGTCTTAAAAATGTTTTTCTGTTTAATTCTATAAAAAGCTTTAGTCACGTCCACAAAACAGTCAGTTCTGTCATTGCCTTTTCTTGATTACTGTTTTTTTTTTCATTTTATAATTTTTTTTGGGATCAGACAATAGTATAGTCACAATAAAAGTGAAAATAAGTTTTAGTAAATTTTATTTCTATATTATTTTGTATTGAAGAATTATAATAATTTATTTTGGGTGATGTTAAGTAATTTCTTCTGGTATACTTTTTCTGTATTGAAGTAAATTAAATTATGGATGCTTCTATAACCTTAGAAAGCATATTAACTTATTATTTTTACATTTACATAATGATGGAAGAATTAAATATTTGATTAATATTAACATTTTTTGCAGTATTTCTACCTCTTTGTATTTCTGCTCAATATCTTTATGGTTTTTTTATTGTCAATCTCATATTAAACATTTAAGATTCAATTGGTTATATATATATATATATATATATATATATATATATATATATATACATATATATATACACACACACTTACACACACACACACACACACACTAGTCTATTATTGTATTATTGTTTTTATTTTCATAAATAAAAATTGTATTTTTACATAATATAACTTATTGCATACTAAATTATATATATGAAGTTCACAAAAATTGTGGTATAATTTATTGTTTTAATAAAAATAAAAATTGTTAATATTACTCTAATACAGCATCATATCCTTTATCCTCT
The DNA here is from genome assembly GCA_928085145.1 of Nezara viridula. Classification (NCBI taxonomy): domain Eukaryota; kingdom Metazoa; phylum Arthropoda; class Insecta; order Hemiptera; family Pentatomidae; genus Nezara; species Nezara viridula. Next base: position 183,136,062 of record OV725078.1, on the reverse strand, counting down.
ACTTAGTTTTGTTTAATTTATAAAGTTATAATTTTAGGGTGCAATTATTTGGTATTATTGTATTTGATTGTTGTCTATCCTGTGTGACTTCACTGTAAACTTTATCTTCTTTATCTTAAAGACAACTGAGTATAGTTAATTAATGACATTTTTCATTAATTACTTAATTTAATAGCATATATATATATATACAAATGTTTATTTTAAACATTGTAAGTAAGGTACTGCATTATTTTGTGTTACTGTTTAATATTATTACTAAAACTCAAATTTTTCTTTGTCTGTTGATAACTGCTGATAGTTTGGTTTGGAAGTGTTTATTTATATCTGTGATATTTTAAAATAATTGTAAGGAATCGAATAATTTTTTAAGTTATCTGTTTTGAAAATTTATTTATTCACACACACACACACACACATATGTATATATTAATGTTGAATTTGCTCCAGCTACTTTTTTATTCATAATTATTTTATCTATCCTTTTGTACATTTTTTAATTTTCATTATTTTTCATAGTTAAAATGAATCATGTAATGTATATTCTGTAATATATATGATTAGTATTACAGTGAAGCAGTTATTTTAATATTTATAATTGTATTTCTGACCAATTAATTATATGTTTCATGTTTCTTTAAAAGTTTTTATAAGATGTTGATATGTTGAATTTATTTAAGTTAGTTTTTTAGAATTTTTATTGCAACACTTAGTAAATTGTGATATTATTGTTAAATATATAGTTAATTTGATTTCATGTTCGAATTGTTATTAGATGCACAATTTTGAAGTGCAATCTGTTATTATTAAATAAATTGATAGTTGATCAATATTTTTGTATAAAGTCTTTATTTTTATATTTTTCATTTTTAAAAAAAAATATATATATAAAATGTTAAAAAATATATTGAAATAATTAAGAATGTCACTGATCCCATCTCCCCATTTGTGTATGCTAATTATACAAATTATTTTGGATTTTTTTGTTCATATTGTCATGATTATAATTATTTATAGGCTAATGACTATTTAGTTTAAATTAGGAAGTCTTTGTTTACCATCATCCTAAGTATAATGGTTTCATGGGAAATTACAATCCAATGTTTTTTTTTTTATTCCTTTTAGTTATAAATCCACACTAGTTGCGATGTAAAATCCCAGAAAACTGAACCAAGCTGTGTAGTTCTGTAGATGCCTGGTGATAATTGTTCACCTTATGCATCAGAGAAAAAGTGGGACATCTTGAGCATTTATTGTAATTAACTTTTTTTTGCATACAATTTTTTGTATAGTTAACCAATGGTATCGTCTGATAATAAGTAATAATTAATTAATTGATTCAAGAACTGATTAGGAGGATTAAAATGTTTAAAAGTCCTGATCATGGTTTTGTCCCAAGTATTGGTATCAAGGAAATGTGATTTAATTTGTAAACTTGCAATAGTTGCCCAGGCTACTATAATCATTCTTCATATACTGCTCTTGCAGTGTGAAGTGACTTTCTGCACATCCTGGATCAATAAACTAGTTATTTATGCTTTTAGAAGTATTTTAAAAATATTTCGCTCAATTACATGAAAAATTGATCAATTATGTAATTTTTATACTACAACTATGCTAGGAAAAGTATCATAACCAGATAGAATTTCAGGTGCGCATTTTTCAACAAATGTTTATTAATTTACCACAGCTGCTAGGTGAGAAAATCATAAGTGAAGAATTCAGGAGGATGAGGGGGGCGATCGCCCCTCCCCAATAAAAATAGAAAGGGGGCAAGAATATTTTTTCAGCTCCCTCCCCCAATATTTCGAAGAACAAAAATAAAATAAAAATTAATAAAATATAAAACTAAAATCAATTAAGAAAATAGTTAAAAATCGACTAGATGGCTAAGGTATAGCCTGGAAGTAGGCACGCAAGTATTTTACTACAACGAATGTTCCTATTATAGAAATTTTAGTTTATATTCAAAGATAATTAGATGTAGCAACATCTAGCATTTTATGATTCATTCATGTGCACCCTTCCATTTTTACATGAAGATTTTATAACATTTCCTGCGGCAAATTTGAAGCATCAGAAAATTGGGAGTTCATCTCCCTGCCTCTGACCTTAAATAAAAATATAAATATGTAATATATTTAATTGATTGATTTGTTAATATATTTTCCATATAATATGTTGAATACAAGTACATATTCAATACATTGAATACAAAATATGTTATGTTTATATAAATTATACCCATATGCAAAAAAAAAGTAACCTAATATAATAATAAAGATAATGCTTTATTTATTCTGGAAAGAGTCCCTTCAGAATAATACAGTAAGACAAAAATGTGGGCTAAGGAGCCTCAGAGATACATAAACAATAATATAGAGTAGTTAAATAGTCAAAATAATAAGTTACTTTCTAATTAAAATCAGTTTATAATGAAAATAAAAAATTGAAAATAAATATGAAGTAAAAATGAGTCATCGGGTCAGTTACAAGGCAGTTGCATGCACCACATACTTCACTAGATTTAATATTGAAAGTAGCATATTTTAAAGATATCTTTAGATAATCTTTACTTACTACTCTGAGGCGACTAGCGGCTCTTAATTTGTTCAAATTTAAAGCCTTGAACTGCAGATAGTCCTCTGGTCAAGTAGTATTAAAGAAGCAGATTTGTCTGTATCTTGGGTTTGATTTAGAGTTTAACACTCTGTCGATGTCCTTGGATGCATGATTGTTTTTCTCATTTTTTTAATGATTTCATCTTTGAACTTTATCAGATCTTGGGGGAAAACACATGAAAACAGCCCCTAACATCCCAGTTCCTCCACAATCATCTTTACTAGGGTAACCCAGTTATAAATTGGATCAGGTTTTCCAATGGATGAGTCTAGAGCTCTAAGCCTATTAAAGCATTGTTTAGGCAGCCTTTCGTCACTCATTAAGCTCAGCTTTGTCCAATAATTGATCACTTTTTTAAATACTTCAACGCTTAATGAAAATCTTTCAGTTTCAAGGCGAGCCACATAGTTCGGTGTATTTCTCGGCCAATGGAGCAATGACTTGATAAATCGAACTTGCGCCCTCTTTAAAACTTCCAGTAATCATGGACCCCTCATCTCTGCAGCATAGAGCAGTGTTGACGAGACCATCGTGTCAAAGAGGCTTGTTTTGGTCTCCCAAGAGTCGCTTTTTCCATTTCTTAGGATTGCCATTACTTCTGTCGCTGCAACAAATGATCTTTGTAAGAAATGTTCCGCGGGTCTCAATTCAAATTTTCCATAAGAAGTAAAGGGTACACCCAGATATGCGTAACTTTGCGAAAATAAACGAATACAAAACAATTATTTTTGGGATACTAGAAAAATATAGAACCATGATTTCGGAACCCCTCTGGGGGCCCCCTGCCTATGGGGTCCCGTAAGATCGCCGACTAACTGATGTGGCCAGACCAGGCCTCCATCAGGACATTATTAATGCGATAATTAAGTTAAAAATTGCTGGACATGAAGAGGAAACGTTATTAGTTTGTCGCTAGTGCAGTAAAACTTCCAAATTTTAACTTTATATATATATATATATATATATATATATATATATATATAAAACTTAAGATATGAATTATAGTCGGATAATAGGTCATGAAATACACTTAAATGACTTAAAACAACTTCTATTTATTGTTTTTATTCAAAAACGCGTTGATTCTTGTTTTTTAACATAAATAATGGGATCCTCTTCAGTTTTTTAATTGAGCATCGATACTTGAAGCCTGGGAGCGCGCGGGAGAAAACCTGGCGGTTGAGCGTGATCTCAGCCTAATCACCTGCTTGCGCAACTGGTGACCAAGAAATAGTACTTTTCCAAACGAGTACTGAACACAAGACTCCTCATGGTTTGTAGTGGTACTAAATACTACAAATATTTTAAATACTATATTAAAAAATTATAATATAATTAAAACTTGTTTATTATTAACAATACTTCACGTTGGTTCTATTCTCTTAACTTTTATTTCCATGAACATTTCGGCCCATATTCTTCTTATTGTATATCTGGTTAGCAACAACAAAAGAAGCTGATGTTTTGTTGACAGGTGGGAGATATAACACCATTGTAGTTCATGTGGGTTATAGCTAATGAAGTATTTGGTTTATTATGTTACAGTAAAATATATTCATTTAAACACAATTACTTTAACTACAATTTCTTATATCGTAACTTTTTCAAGTTGGTGTTGTGCCTTTGATATATTAAAACTCGAGAATGCAGAGGAATTGAAACACCAGAAAAGTTGAATTTATAACCAGTGCCCCTATCATTATGTAAATATATTTTATTATTCTTAATATGACTATAATATTAATTGTATATATCAATTCTTGTCTTGTAAAAATTTTAGTTTTAAAATTGTAACTACCTTATTAGAAATATAATAAAAATCGCTGTGAATTTGATTAATTCTCGGTTATTAAATATTCTTCTGTAAAAAAGGTATTTAGTTAAATAAATATGCAGTTTTAAATGTTAGTTGAAAAGACCAATTGACTATGTATTTGGAAATACAGTTTCCGTTAGTTAAGGAGGGAAATGTTAAGTCAGTATCTCTTTGATTGGAAACAGTTGCAGATGTTTTGTACACACGTGATATACAAAATAATATCGTTGTTGATGTGGTTTATGGGTAATAATTAATATTATAATTATAAAAAATAATAATATAGTAATAATTATAATTAATAATTTTCTAATGAAAATTATCTACTTATCAACATTACATTTGTCTAAGTGTCTCTAAATGTATACGCCATTTAAGGTAATAGTTTGTTTTTCCATTCAACTTATTTATTTATTTATTTAGACATATAATATTCTGTCACAGGGACAATAATTATATTGATAAATGAACACATTCACACCGTATATACAAAAAAATAAAATAAAATTAACAAAGTAAAATAATAACTAAATAATAATAAATAAAAACTATATACAATCAAAAAAAATAAAATAACCTAAATACAAGTAAATTAAAAACATAAAAACAGTCACACCTATATACAATATAACAATCAGGCGGGGAACCCAAATCCCCGCGCTACTCTCTCAACCGCCTCACCGGTGCTATAGCCGGTGGAGTTTGAGCGAGAGCGCTTCAGCCACATACATTCATGTCTTGAGTGGAGAATCTGGCCATTGCCAGAACTCCAAAATAAATACTATAAAAGATCTCTAGGCCACTGCCGCTTCAACCTTTGAGGAGGGTTGTAGGGATGAGTGGAACTAGATAGGGATTGGGCTAGGGGATTTGGATGATTGATAAGGTTCTGATGGAATTTTGAAAATTTTTCAGGGATAAGGTCAAGGACAAATGAGATATTAAGGTCATGATGCAGGGTTTTGTTGGTTACATAGAACGGAACATCGACTATTGTTCGGAGGACTTTGGATTGAAAGGATTGGATGCGTTTGATGTTAGAGAATTTTTCTGTCCCCCAAAGTTCAAGTCCGTAGGTCCAAATAGGTTTCAGGATTGTCTTGTAGATCAGTAATTTGTTGTAAATTGAAAGTTGAGACTTTGATTCGCCATTTATTACACCAGTGCTCAATCATGGAGAGGTGCCTTTGCAGATTTAACGATGCTATTTCGGGATCTGAGTTGGATGATAAGATGGCGGTGTCATCAGCAAATGTTGCCAGGAAGGTATTGGGATGGACAGGGATATCGGCGGTAAAAAGGATATAAAGGACGGGGCCCAAGACGCTACCTTGAGGAACACCGGCTTCAACTGAGTAGGAGTCGGAAAATTCTGAACCACAGCGAACCCGAAAGGTACGATCAGAGAGGTAGGAGCGGAGGATTAGGTACAAGGACTGAGGTAGATAGGTTTTCAGCTTGAAAAGAAGCCCGGCGTGCCATACCCGGTCAAAAGCTTGAGCTATGTCCAGAAAAGCACCCGAGCAATATTACTTGCTTTCCAGTTCCATTCAACTAATATTAATTTGTATTACTTTAATAAACCAAAATATTCTTATAATATAAACATTGCCGACCATAGGGGCGCCGACTTAAGGGGAATTAAAAAAATGTTCAAAGCGTTTGGGGAAAAAAAAATTCGAGCCTATTAATAAAGGAACAGAACTTGGAACATTGTTAAATGCAATTCAATCCAAATATAAGGTAATATGAAGCGGCTTAAGATATAATTTTTAAATATTTTTGGAGGAGGGAAGACGTAATTGTCCGGATGCGCCAAATATCTTAGGCCACCAATGAATACAAAAAATAACATTAGTCTCACAGTCATTAATTTCTTTATATAATTATTGGCATAATTTTTATGAAAAAAAGCCTGGATTTATCCTACATAGGAGTACAACTCTTAACAAATAATTATTAAAGTGAAAATATTAAAAGTACTCATTTAAACATACAAAATAAAACAAGGAAACTTAATTGTTTTATTTTTATAAGAGAAAACAAAAGACATAAAAGTATAGACAATAGAACCAACTTGAAGTTTTATTATTTATATAAAATTATGAAGTCAATTTTTTGACGCGTTTATTAGTTAATGACATCTTAAAGAGTATGGAGGAAATAGTTTGTTTCTAAGCAGTGCAGCCCAGTCAAATTAGATATGTTACCTTGCAAAAGATCGGATAATTAAAATTTCTTTTTTATATTGTTAGGTATGTAGTGAATATGAAGAAATCCAATTATTCGCCCTTGAAAGCCTTATGGGTTCGCTGCAGTGCTCCAAAAACCATTGAAATTTCGAACTTTTTTTGGTTTACGCTAAATATCTCCTTTTAGAGCAAAATAAATCAAGATATTAAATCTTAAACAGCTTAAAATTATCTAACATTTTTATACATAACATTTTTTTCTAAATCTGACAGGAAGCGAGCTATTGTGCTTTCAAAATTTACTCATTTTGATTTCTTCATAATAGTGCTCTTTCAGTTTTGAACGGAAGTATTTTGTAACTCCATTTTGAATCTCGTTCAGAGAATTCTCAGGTTTTCCTTGAAGATAAGAGCCATTGACTGGAACGGTATACGGTAGTCGGGGGGTGTTTTGAAAAGTATGTTTCTCAGTGGACCAGATCACCTACCGTACACCCTCCTTCTACATCCCAATAACTTGCATAAAGTTGTGTTTATTGTAACTATTTATTAAAAAAGAAAGGTCAATTTTCGAATGAAGAAAATCGACTGCTGTCCCAAAATGGCATTCAAACATAGCAGATTGACGTCTTTGACTTGAGTTGGTCAAGTCAATAACTATAACAATAAATCAAATCAAAAACATTAAATCGATCACTGAGATCGGCATTTGGCTTAATCTCGCCTTAATTGGGGTTTTATTAAAGCTGAATAGATAGGAAATAATAAAACATGAATACATATTAAAAATAATTGGTCTGGGTAATAAAAAACACCAGTAAAGTCAATTTTTTCAAGTCGTTCAAACTAAAGTTGAAAATCAAGCGTCTTTTGTAAATAAATGGGCAACAATAACGAAAAATGCTCTACAATAAAACTTCTGGAGAATACATTTTTATTTCCAACGCTAATTACTTTTTGAAATATTTGAAGCAGTTACTCAGAAAATACACTTAATCGGCGGAAAAGCGGCACTGGCATAGGCGTCTAGAGTCTGCTGTCACAATATTAAGTACTCAGAAATAGCATAGTTATAGTACTATATTTATTGTATTGATATTTGATTGTATTAACTAATAAATATTAATAAAAAAAATTAATTTTCAATTTTTGTATTTATCAAAACTTTACTTGTTTTGAAAACTCGATATTTCGTTTCCTGTTGGGTTTAGAAAAAAAGTTATGTACAGAAATGTTAGATAATTCTAAGCTGTTTAAGATTGAATATAATCATTATTAATCTACATCCCTTTGAAAAGGAGATATTTAGTGAAAACCAAAAAAAGGTAAAAATTTCAATGGTTTTTGAAGCACTGCAGCGAAATAGTTTGTGATCAAATTATATTAGGATTAAAGTGGAAAGCAAATGTGTGTTTATGAGTTTGTAGTAGCTCATTAAATAGACAAAGAATCTTTTGATAAACAATCTTTAGATTGAAAACGCCCCGCAGTGGGCAAAATGATTTAGGCGGACAAAAGTCAATCTCACAATTGTTATCCATGCAATGCTCGCAAGCTGACTAGTCCAAAAACAGTATTACAAGTTTTGGAAAGTACTTTAGAAACAATGTGTAGACCTTTGTATTTATGATTGAACAAGTTTTAATTAATATCACACTTTGTTGTTTCCATTCTCGATAATTCAGTGGCTCCATGTTCTCATTTATATATATATATATATATATATATATATATATATATATATATATATATATATAAATGTATTAATATGTGTACTCACTAGCAAGTTAAGTAAGACTAATAAATATGAGAATATTATTTTTAAAAAAATTCAAACTCCTGCCTTCCAATAGAATAGATTAACTTCAGAAAGAAAAAAGTATAAAACTAGCGAGGATTAACGCGATGATCATTTCATGGTTTCAAAGGAAATTTAACGTAGTTTCTAAATACGACCTTAGGTGCTGCTTAAATGCGCACAATTATTTTAATTTTTTTAAGAAAAAGCATTGATTGAAAAATTAGAGCATTTAATAAATTGTGTTTTATACATACGCTTAATTGAACGGTGGGATTAGTTTCAGTTTATTAGTAAGAAAGCGTGATTATTTGCAAAATTTTAACGCATGAAGGTATGGCTTACAGCGTTTTTATTGTAGTTAAAGTAGAATATAATTGAACAGGCAATAATAGGCATTTAGTAATGCCATCTGTAGAAAAATGTATTTTCATATTTATATTTATATAACAAACAAACGTATAAACTAGTGAATGGTTTAACATAAACTAATAAACGTTTATTTATAGTACAAAGTAGTTTCCTTGGTGGTATTTACTATTCTAGTGAGAATTTGAAACCAAAATTATTCCTAACTACGGAGACACCTGCAATAAATAACATATTAAATTACTTAATAAATAATTTGTTCTTGTTATTGGGCATTCCATACAATCTACATTACATGGAATTCAGAAACCAAATTCCAAGGAGGTTCTTTTATTTTTTGTTTAGTCGAAGAATTGCAAAATATCAAACATGCGGACAAAGTTATAAGCTTTATGAGAATATGTGGGATCTAACAAATCGGGGTGTGCCTCCTGATAAAGAAAACTCGAAAATCATAAAAATACAAGATAAAAATTCAGCTTTTCTTTTAACAGTTCAGGAAGCGGTGCTCGAGTACGTCATATACTTAGCGCCATCTCCTGTTTATAATATTAACTTATATTAGATAAATTCCAGAATTACGTTTTAAAACCAAGAAAACTTAATCTACTTCTATCCGTGGTGATCAATTTTTCTTTTGTTATATTATAAGTAGGAATAGTTTTATAAACATGTTAATTCATATCATTTGCCGATGATAATTATATATACCATTTAAAACATTTAGTTTTCTTGACATCATTGTGTTCATTACTTCTCTTTCAGCAATTTTCTAGTTATTTTTCTAAAACTAAATCAAGTAAATAAGTGCCAAGAGTGAAAACCACATGTTTTTATTTTTATTTTATTGCACTATTGAACTGTAATTTGCATATTATCATACGATTTATTTTATAAATTGTATCTTGATGTATTGGGTCGGCAAGTCTTTCTGTTTATTTTTATATCACTATGATAGACTTCTTATCTGATGAATAAATCCCTAAGATGGATTGTTTATCCTGTTTGTAATACGTCAACAACTATATCTATCAACTCTTGTTCAAACTAGCTTAGTATTGTATTGCACTGTGAATATGGAAGAAAATATCATTCATTACCGGCATATTTTGTTGTATTATTTTTAAAAAAGATAAGCGTGCTACAGAAGCTCATATAAAAATTTGCAGTGTTTATAAGGATGACGCCTTAACCGAAAGCTATGCTTAACCTATCGAAATTGGTTTGCCAAATTTCATTCAGGAAATATTGACATCAATGATGCTCAACGGTCTGGTCGCCCACATGAAATTGAAACGAGCAATGTTAAGGCCATTGTTGATCAAAATCACACCCAATCAGTGCGATAGATTGCTATGGCCCTAAATGTGTCACACACTAGGGTAGAAAAACCATTTGCACAAGTTTGGCTATGTTTCCAGGCTTAATGTTTGGGTCCCTCACATGATTTTTTTTTCGAAAATAACAAAAAATGTTATAACTTCAATACGATTTTAGCTATCTACAAGAAATTTTGCAGGAGTATAGGGCCACATAAACAAACTACAAATAGAGATAAAAAATAAAAACCTATAAGGAGATTTAGTTTATTTATTCCTTATGTAGCCATTAAATAAAAAAAAACATTCATATAGCTCTGAAGAGCAATAATTCAGCCTTCCAACGGATATAGTAACATCGATTTTGGAGAAGATTCTGAAGAGTTGTGAATGATAGGAAGGATATTGTGTCCCACCAAGACAACGCTAGGCCCCACACCTCATTGGTCACTCGCAATCAATTATTGAGCCTTGGATGGGACTTTTCGCCCCATCCTCCCTATTCACCAGACCTAGCTCCAGGTGACTACCACTTATTCCGGTCTCTGCAGAACTCCATGAATGGAAAGAAATTAGAAAAGGAAGAGGACATGAAAAAACCGCTTGGATCATTTTTTTAACAATAAACTCCAGACATTCTATGGCATTATGCAGTTAGTAAAAAGATGGAAAAATTGATATTAAATAATGATCAATATATTGTAGATTAAAATTAATTTTATGTATATAATACACTTAAGTTTTATTTCATCATGAAAAACCGAAAGGACTTATTTGTCAACCCAATAGTATTTTTTAAACTATTTTTATCGAACTCAGTGACTCCCAAAATATTAAAATCAACCATAATATGATTTCGTCCACCTTAATCAGTAATTTTGCCCACTGTGCGCCCCATTTCCGAGAATTTTCGTAGATAGTTTTGTAGGCTACGATAACATGAAGCTGTTTACGATGTTTTAGGCGTTTGTTTATAAATTGATAAAAAGGGCTCTGCAACGGAACTAATACCTTATACTTATGTTTCACTGATATCCCTTATTCGTTAATCGCATTAGCGATAAGGGTAGCTAGGGAATGTGGGAGTTGTCACTGGGGTATACTAGTATTATATTATTTTATTGACTGAATTAAGGGAAAAAAAATAAAGCTGGAACATATTTTTTACTTAAAATAAAAATAAAAAAAATTGCCTCGGTTTGGCCAGTGTTGTATTGTACCCTCGAGGGGCCCTCTATGCTCTTTCTATTTCCGGTCATGGTTCAACCCTGACTTTTAGTGTTTGTATCGCTTGTTTTTACTCAACGATTAAACAACCATCTAGTTTTTGTTCGTGTCTCATGGTGCTAAAAGGATAATAAATGTAAATTGTGTTAATTTATAGAGTACAGTTTTAATTTTTTTGTCGGTGTTCGGTCCCTTCTGAGGCTGCGCACACTGGAGTGAATGTCCTTAATTAGTGTAATAGATTATTATAACGAACTATCACTTAAATGATCCTTATATGGTCTATACAATAATAAAAACCTCTGTTCTTTCAGTTACAATCAGAGGCGGATCCATAAATTGATTTTAGGGAGAGGGGATGGCACAAAAAAAGTAGACGTTTATTGAATCTTTACCTTGAATCCAAACCTATTTTTATTTTATACTTTCATTGACTGAAAACCCCAATTAACTTCTTTTTAAATATTTATGATAGATAAAAAGTAATATAATATGAAATTTAATTACAATATAAGGCACAATCCGTATTAGTTAAGTCAATAAATTATAAAATTTCAGTGCTAGGTTTGACACTTAAAGGGAACTGTAGATGTGAACACTCTGAAAGGATGTAAGATTACCAACTTTGGAGTGACCCGATGCAGTCCATAACGTTGTCAGCGTTGAATCTTCCAACTCCTTCTGTGTTTCGTGATCAACAATATTTTAAAAAGAAACATCCCATTTTTGGATTTATGTCTTGTTTTAACGGTTCTGCTCCAACATGTGGCGCCTGGAGTGAATTCCTCCACCTGCTCCACTATAGTTCCACCATTGTTTCGAAGCCCCCATCATACACTAGCCCTTCCTAGTACTGATTTTTATAGTGTCAGTATATATGCCCCTTCTCTAACACAGTATTCCCAATTTTACCTAGGTCTTCTATGGTCTTTTCCATTATCCACCTTCATATGTTATTCTACCCTTTCTGCTATATGATAATCGGTTAAGATTTCCATATCATCTCAACCTATATGTTTCTCTGTAATATTGTAAAGTGGCTTCACATCCGTTTTACTCCTAATTATCGTTTTTCCAGTCTTATCTCTAAGTATCCTACCTTCCCTAGGTACCTCATATCTCTTATCTTCTTTTTCAATCACACATTGCCAACATTTACATGTTATTTAAGAATTAAAAAAAAGTCAAAAGTTTAAAATATGAAAGTTCGCGTACGCTTTGCGACTTATAAACATGTTATAAAATTGTAATTGAACAATAAAAAGTGATGATAAAAAGAAAAAAATACTAAGATCTATATATAATTTTACACAATTTGATAAATTAAGTTACTATTAAGCTGAAGTAAACGAAGTTTATTTTATTTATAAAAAAAAAAAAATCCTACATTTTCTTTATAAAGACAAGAAACTCACAGAGACAAGAAGATTATTTTATAAACCACATCAGGTTTTTCATAATTTATCACATAAATGACATCAGAATATTTTTTATGGATTATCTGGATAGTTGTTTTTGTATACGGTTGTATTTATATGGGCTTAATAACTTAGTCTTTGATTAAGGATTTGACATCTCTCTGTGAGTCAAATAGTCAGGTGAACAAATTAATTGCTTAAATAGGGTGTCCTGTAAGTAACAGTAAATATTTAAGTGATGGTAAACATCTGGAACTGTAAAAAAGCTATTACTTATATCGGGTGTCTTCAAGGAATATATAAGCCCTTATACTTTCAATCATTTAGTTAATTCCTACTGGGACATAGATCCCTAAAGAGCTCAAATGTACAGTCAATATTAAAAAGTAGACGGTGGAGGTAGTACCGTACCCTATGGGGTCAACATACATTTTAAATACAATAGTAATCGATGATAGAAATCGTATACACACTTTTGAAATAATCGCATACACAAATTTTTATTGTAGAAGGACGAGCATCAATAAACGGGCAAACATTTAAGAAATATGGAGATGAGGAATATAGTTATCTGTGACATTGGGTATACTACAAATAGCTGTTCATGATATTATAATATTAAAATACATTTTAGTAGATAAAAAAATGTTTTTGGTAAGTTCTCACTCGTTACATAACTAGATAATGAGCGACCAGAGTTGTAAATTATCTTCGTTTAATTATTATTTTTAAATGACTTTATAATGAGCTAATCAGTTCGAAACATCGTTGGATGTAAAATAAAAAATATTTAAAGTATTAGGTCTTATATATTCCTAGAAGACACCATATATAAGAACATTAAGTCCCCTTTAAAAGAACTACTGTGGTAGCTAAGTATAGGCTATTACTTAAAATCGGTTGGAGAATGTTTAAAAAATTGAGGATAATCCATGATTTTATAAATAACAGAACTCATAAATTAGCAGCTTAAAAATCTCCTTTAAGGTTTTTACAAAGAAAAAACTCAATTGTCTTTTGGAGTAAATTTGATCTGATTTACTGTGAAATAATTATTAATTACCTAAATTAAATACAATTTTTTAGTTACCGCTTCCAATTAAACAAACACGCGGCCTGAATAAGGAGTATTTTTTAAGATATTTTTTAAAAATAAATTTTTTCTTTTTTGAATTGTGTTTATACATGATACATGTAAGGTCATGTAAAAAATAATGCAGCTTTTCAATCATGTACTGTAACCATTTTTGTTGAGAACACAGGTGCTCTAGGGATGACAGAAATTCAAATCATATGTTTTCTACAGAACTAGTGGTGAATATCAACTTATTCTGCGTAAAACTTCAAATTAACTAAATGGGCTTGATTAAATGAGGCAGTTTTTCTATAAGTGGCATAGCTGTAGTACATTTAGAAGGTGATGAAACCAGGGGTACTCATTCCCCCCCTCCCCCTCCCAAGGTCGATGGCGCATGAGCTTCTCCCTCCCCTCCCCAAGATATTTTATTGCTTTCTTCTTCTTAAAAACATTAGAAATAAAAGTACCGTAAAGCATATACAATTACACTTGCTGAGGTCTGTTCTATGTATTCACTTAGTCTCCTTATTTCAAACTTTTCAATCCGAAAATTCAAAACTCCGCCGAAAAGTGCCCCCTCTCCAAAATTCAAAATCCCGTAAAAATGTGCCCCCTCAAAAATTGTAATGGCGCAGCTTGAGCCACGAAACCCCCTTGTGGGCATCCCTGGATGAAATAAAATTGAGATTATCCACGATTTTATGAAAAAACAGAACTTAGCATAGTTTATCCGCTTAAAAGTTCTCTTTAAACGGTTTTAAGAAACAAGAACTCCACTTTCTTTAAAAGTGGAGTTTTTTTAAAGTTACAGTTCCCTATTGAAAAAAAAAAAAACGCGCCATACTTAAAACAACTTATGGTTTACATGAACTATTTTATAGCTCCCAATGTTTATTATCACCTATTTAAATATTTTCCATTACTTTCAGGACACCTTGTATAAGCAGATGTCAAAGCCTTAATGAAAGACTAAGGCTTCAGTTTCTCTCCAGTTTGAACATTAAATTTTAAGAACAAGGATTAAATAAATATAAAAACCTATACGGACCCGGGTCTCGCAAATGTCCTCAAAGATCTCATCAGCTAATTGCAACAGGTGTGGGTTCAAAACTAGATTTAAAAAAAATATTCATGGTATTTCCCGAAGACTGTCATTTTTGTTATCCAATCCAACTGCGACAAAAAGGCAGTAGATATCCAGCCTTTTTTCCCCCAAAATCTGACAAGGGAATGTTTAGATAGAATCAGCAACTTAAGCAATGTAGATATCTCTTATCGTTTATCACAGCTCCAGTTAAAAAAAAAACTTCAAATATATGAAACAAGACATGGAACTTATCTAACTCTTTCAAAGGCAACTTACAGACTATATCCAAGCATTGTATATATTCATTGATAAAATTATACATACAACACTAAATCATATAGATCGAAACACATATATAAAGTAGGTTTTTGCACTTGTAGACTATCATTTGAACATTTAAGGTAAAGCAGTTAGTTGTAGGTAATAATAATAAACACCCTCTGGGGTTGACAGAACTGCAAATCACATTATGTTTTTGCACAACTAGGAATGAATATCGGCTTATTCTGTGTAAAAACTCAACTAAATTAAAATGATCATGATTACACAAAGAAGTTTTTATACAAATGGCTTAGCCGTAGTGCATATGGAGAGTGATGAAAAAAATTGAGAATAATCCACAATTTTATGAAAAAACATAACATAGCATAGTTTAACAGCCTAAAAAACCAACAAACAACAACAAAGAACACCAGTGGTTTTTAACAAAGAAAACCACGCTATCTTTTGAAGTGATTCTCTTTTTCTAAATATTTTTTTTTGTCTTCGCTTTCTGTTTAATAAAAACGCGATTTACTTAAAAGAACAAAAAAGCAAACATTTCCAACTTTTCTGCGGATAATCAGGCCATAGATTATAAGAACTTTTTGTAGATCTTGATGTTTACTATCACTTATTTAAATATTTCCCTTTACTTACAGGATACAGAGTATTAGCTGGATGATAGATGTCGCAAATGGTTTATAGATGTCGGGTCAGAAGTTGAACGAATCTACTGTTGTGTTGATAAGTGGATGTTGAGTTTAATATTCAAATGTTTAAAACATTCATGTGTTTTAGTAAGAGGTTTTGAATATTTGGTAAAGTGATACCTACATGTCTGGTGAGAGTATCTCAATAGTCTGTATAAATTGCTTTTATTTAGATAGGCTTATTTACAATAAAACATATCTTAATTCTGGTAAATTTAATCTCCTAAGAAACACAAATCGTTCATTGAAACAACATTTGCCTGGCAGCATTGATGACTATTAAATTATAAAACTAAATAAAGAAAAATCAATGAATAAATAAAAGTCTGTCGAGTAAGGGCAGTGTAGCTTCCTCAACGTCTTCATTTGCTAAACAATTATTTATTATTTATTTTTTGATTGAGAATAAAATCTCGGGGGACAGCCGTTTTCGGAAATAATAATCACTCAACATTCGCGGATTTGATATCCACAAGTTTTGTTCATCAGCGAATACAAAAATGCAGAAGAGTCCCACATTTGCAAATTATGTATTTAACGATTCGTGATTAAATAAATAAATTTAAAAAAAAAGTACACACTGTACATGCATATGTACATAATAGACATATTTTCACTCGTAAAATTGATTTACACATTACAATTATAATTATGCTAAAGATTTAATTTTTTTAGTTGTTTACATATTATTACTTAAATTACTGTATATATTGTTAGAATTTTTATGAAATTTGTTTTGGGCCAGATATGTATTTTGTTTTTTTTTAATTGCTCATTATTTTTATTCTAAGGGGACTTTGTCCCACAATAAAGTTTATTTTTTCCATTCTGTCATATTTCTATTCTAAAATGGTTGGGACAGAAAATCCATTGGAATAATTCAATTTTTTGTTTACTATGTGTTAACGAGACAAATATTTTCCATCAACCGAACCAAATTTAATTCTTAATGTATGTAACGTAACACGCGAGTTGAAGTTTCTGATTCTGGGCACAAAAATGTTATTAACCCTTGCATAAATACAAAACTTTCCTACCTTCGAAAGAGAGGAAACAATAATTATACATATTGACACTGATTTCATTGCTTCTTTATATGACTGCGGTGGATTGATAGTTGAAGAGCTGGAGAAATAGGTAGTATTTTAATGAGGTTAGTAAGGGAGTGCTGGGGATAGAGATGGCTAAGCAATTCTAAAGCGAGCTAGTTCGAATTACAAAGGATTTTTCAAAGGAAGCTGTTCTGTAAGAGGGTATAAGGTATACAAATCGGAAGATTGAAGTCTCTTATTTAAGAGGTGGACAGAAGGAGGAAGGAAGACGAGGTCAAGAATATAGCCTGTTTTTTTTTTTTTTTTTTCCAAGAATTGGAATAGGGAGGAACCAAGGAGACATTTTCTTAGGAAACTATGAAGTAGTCCAGTCTTTCCCGCAATACCAATGAGAGAAGTTAGATCATATAGCAGCGCCAAAAATGAATCTCACAAAACTATTCAGTAATCTTTTCAATATCACCCCCTCTTCTCCGGATAGTCCTCCACAAACTGAGATGGATTTTTGAGTGATTGGGAAATATACATCAAAAGTACTACGAAATAATACCTGTGAAATAAATCTTCTCAAAATTTCTTTATTTTATCTATTTATTTCTTTTATTTCCATTGAACATAGGCGTTATCATTTTTGATTTAATAATGCTTTTAAAACAATAGATTAATGCTAATAATGGTGAACAGGATCTTGAGTTACGGATAGGATTTTTACCTTTCCAAAATGTATCACAATAGCCTGTGATTGGTTAATTGATTTCACTGGGGTATCAATGGGAGGGACTTTCGGGCTGAAGCATCCTCAAAATTGTAAAATATAGGCATGACTTATAAAAGAAATATTAAAAAATGATCTCTAAAAATATTGCTACTCGTGTAATTGCACTTAATAGGACTTCAAGAATCACTAATACACCATTTCATATAGTTTTCTTTCTTTTTCTTCCAAAGTAATTATGGTTGATATATATATATAATTTTCGGGCTGAAGCCCCTCAAAATTAAATCCTGGATCCGTTAGTGATTGGGTTCAGTACCTAGTAGGGGTGTCCTGTTTCTTAACCAGCAGTTTTACAAGGCGGTGGTTTGCCAAGGACCACGTCCAATCTACAGGTTTCTTCTCCTACCTTTAAACAGAATATTTATGTAAACGATTAAAAAATCACCAAGAGACAGAAAATCAATGTTAGATCATAAGTGGAAAAATTCCAACCACAGCCTTGTATTTCTAAAATTCAGGTAAATAATAAAATAACTTTTCAACGTTTCGCCAATTGATGGATGATGAGGACAGAAAAGAAAAAAAACAACATCACATCATCACATGGCATCCAATCGCATAGAGTTCATGATAGTGAGCTTTTAGATTTATCAGATTTCACGGTGAAAATATCAGGATTGTTATAGAGAAATTTCAAAAAATCATTCATATTTTTCTTAAAAAGTTTATCGATAATGTTTCCGTACACAGATTTTTCTTTCATAAAATTATGAATTTTGGTATAAACAATATTTTTTATAACTATCATGTCTCCAGATGCTGTATAATGCTCTCGGTGTCAGCAAGCATGCTGAAAGTTAAGTAATTTAATTGTTTATGAAAAATATTAGCATTATTCACCAAACTCATAAGATTTAATGTATTAGCAGTGACATGCACTTGAGTGAGATTTGAAAAAAAATTGATATTTTGAAAATTATAGTATTGATATTGGTGTTTTTTTCATAAACCTTATGCTACCAACAATATTAAGGTTATCAATGACGAAGTAAATGAGCAGTTGTGATTGCTTCTCCTGGATTGATGTGATGTTGGGTTTTTTTCATTTTATGTTCTGATGGTCACTGAATTGATGAAACATTGACGGATTATTTTATTCTTTACCTAGATTTTAAAGACACATGACTGTGTGGTTGGATTGTTTCCGATTATAACCTAACATTTAAACAAGATAAATTTGTCCAAAAGGGAATAATCCAAGATTTATAGAACAGAATCAATAATTATTGAGAAAGGAGATGGTTGTGAAACTTAGAACTCAGTGAAACTCCTTGCTCAGTTCTAAGTGAAACTCCTTGCTGAAAACACCTACCTGCAAAGTCGGGTCGAAACGTTGGCTTTTAAGAAAACAGTTTTGCCAATATTTAGTCTATTTATGGCCGCCACCCCGGACCATCTCCTTCCATAATAATACAACAGTCAACTATTAAGCATTCAATAAATACTTATCTTCCACTGCCGGAATCAAACCCAAGTCCAGCAGTCAGGATCGTAGGATCTTAGATTTATAATTCAACGTATTTATAAATAATTGAAATGTTTAACTTTTAGCAAAGGATTGTTAAATATATGCGACTAGAAACCATCTGTACTACTAGCCACTAACATGTTCTTGCCTCTATAACTAACGTGTCCCTTCATTGGTTACTATATTTACCTTTTTTTGGGAAATATAATGCTTTTAACAATGGTCTTGTTTATTATTTAATTGCTGTTCCATTTATTACTGTCTAGCTTCTAATATTCTGTCTTTCACATCCCTCCTGATATATAATAGTTTAACAAGGAGTCAAATAGATGATCTATAAGCAAGTATATTTATTTAAATATGACCGTAAGCCTGGTGTAGCCATAACGTAGCAGTAAAAGTTATACGAGGCTGCGTGGCTATTTAATAACATGACTGATAATGTAAAACATTTAATTTTAATTTCATACATATTTACTTGTTATCCCCTTCAAATATACACCTCCGCTATTCCTACGAATCTTCCTTTATCTGAAATAGTGCTGCAAATCTTCTTCTGTCAGCTCCTTCAGGGCTTTTTCTCTTCCACAGCTCCAACGGTCTCAAATCGTGTTATATTTAATGCAGATAGGCAATTCGTATTTTTTTTGTTACTTATGATCCTAAAACGATGTACCAATCAAGAGTTAACGAATTAGATGCAGTGAAGACTTCATAAGTAATGGTTTTATTCATAATGTCTGTTACAAATGGCATCTAACATACAGAATAATATATGGGTTGACTACACGAGTTCACTCCAGGTCCCCTACAGTGAAGAGTGTGACTTCAAGAATGTAACTGCATGAGTGATTAGTCCAGAGGATCATAGGGTTTATATACCCAAGAATAGCAAGGAGGTGAAGGGAAGTCGAAATAGGACGGCAAAGGAAGTTGTCGATAGTTAATATTCTTAAGATGAGGTCTGTGAGAAAGGGCCCTTTTGCTGAAATCGGTTATTGTTCCCTAAGTCTTGATAATGGGTCTTTTGCCCAGCCGGTACATTCTAGATAACTATTTCTAAGCTATCAGGGATAGCTTGACCTGGCTATCTGGGGATGCTATGTTCTTTTATCCTTTGAGTCCTGAAAAAGGTCAATATAATACATGATTCACCAATTGGCATATTAAATAAAATAAAAGTTAAATTAATATTATTATTTGTTACGGATTAAGTCCATTCCACAACTAAGGAACTACAAGAGTTCAACGAGAGCCAAAAAATCTAATCTAAATTCAAAGTAATAGTGATTATTTTTTTTCGATATTCAAGGAATTGTACTCCTTAACTGGATTACTGTATCAGCATCAGTCTCGTTATTTAATAGCCCTCCCTAGTGTATTTTTTTCCATTACTATAAATAAAAGTATATTCTCAGTGGTCAATTATTGAAGTTAACTCTTTAATTATGTACAATCCTCATACCTTTTGATTTTCAAGCCAGCGAGATATGAAGTCCTATTAGCCCTTTCCAAGAAAGAATCACTGCCGATTTCGTTTCGAAGCTGTTCACATATTTGTCCCCATATCGGCCGGAACTGCATGGAAAGTGGCAATTAACGGTACCAAGTATCGGAACAACACAAGGATCGCGGGAAATGCGGTTCGGCCAATTTCGGATCTGTTTTTTTCGGCTGAACTTTTTGCCTAATCCTGAGGGGGGGCGGCGGGGAGGGCGGGGAAGTAGTGGGGGGAGGAGATTCGATCGACGGCAGTCGCGGTCGGAGGCCAACAGAGGTAGGCAGTCCCTCCACCTCCGGTGCAGAGCAGACATCGTGAGCATGTCGCACGGCAGGATCCTCGTCCTGCTAATCGGCGCTGCCGCAGCCGTCATCGACAAGACGCAGTTCGAGGCTGCGTTTCAAGGTAATCTACCAACTCCTCAATTATAAAAAAAATCTTACTTTAAAAAAACTTAACATTTTACCTCGAATTCTAAGTATCGGTTTTCTAATTTCTGTATACAATAAGTATAATATCATTCAAATATTCATCATAAAAAAAAGAAAAAGAATGGCAATAGTGGTAAAGAAATTATACCACACGCAACTACATTAAAATCGCATTTTTACATATACTATTTAAAAATATATACAAATAAATTAATTATGGAAGTTGTAAATTTTTTTAAGAACAGCTTCCGTATTTTTCAAACTTAGTTTCTGTAAATTCGTTTCATGCTTTGCTCATTCCTGAAGTATTCGTTTCATGAAAATATATAAATGAAATGAATACTCGAGCCTTTAGAATTGGTGTAATATGCGATGCTTATTTGTAAGATATAAAGAGATTACTTGAAGACAAAGTGTTGGGCTGACAGCTCAAGAGATACGGATGTCAAGTCCGAGGAATCACAAAACTTCTATTTCCTTTCTCTTGTACTGCTTGCCTCTGACACTGTCATGGTTATTTATATAGTAAATAAAAGGGTGATTCCGAATTTAACAATTAATTTCAAAGATATATATATATATATATATATATATATATATATATATATATATATATATATATATATATATATATATATACATATACATGCAAATATGTTTAAAATTGGTGTAATTTGTTATTAGAACACAATTTTTGCATATTGGACTGTTATCCTTTAGTTCATTTGTCAATCGAAATTGAAAAAAAAAAATGAAGGAAGGAACCTAAACAACATTTATAAAATTTGTTCCTACGAAGTCTAAGAACATAAACAACAGTTTATAAGTACATTATCGATATTTTAAAATTTAAGTTTATAAAAGCTTTTGTAAGTACTGCTATGACAAATATAAGTTACCTATGAATTTAGAAAGAATTAAATGAAAAAACAAAACAATAGTTTTAATTGTTTTAGATTGTCACAATTTTATGTGAATTGGTTTTAGTATAGAAAAGGAAATTGTTTAAAATGAACTTTTTAAGGATTTTAGCTGTTTAGTTATTATTATTTTTAGTAAAGGTTGATTTTTTTAATATGAAATTTAAGAAACCATCGATACAATTTATAATAAATATTATACCTTTTAACAATACCTAGAACTACTGATCATTTAAAAAACACCATTTTTAGTAAGTATTTTTCCTAATTAGAAAAAAAAAGGAATTTTGATATATTGACGGTTATGGCTACAAATAAACCAGAAATCTAAACAACAGTTTATAAACACATTGGTAGATATTTTAAAATGTAAGTTTATAAAAATATTTTTAAGCAGAGTTGTGACAAATGATCGATACTTAAAAATTTAGAAAGAATTAATTTAAAAGAATAAAATAGTTTCAAATGTTTCAGATTATCATAGTTTTATGCTACTATATTATATCTTAGTAAAGTTAAAAAACAGAAATTGTTCAACAACATTTTAGAAACCCTCCGTAAACTTTATTTTAAAAATTTATCTCTTGAAACAATACCTAGAACTACCGCTCCTTTAAATAGCAATATTTTTTTTTTATTTGGCGATAATTTTCAATTTTAGGAATGAATGAACTAAGAAAATATGGTTCATGTCTATTTTATGTTAGATATATTATTTATTTACTATTATTAAAACCTAAAAAATGTTTTGTTTTTTTTCATTAAAACATATTCAGCTATTATTTTTGATCAAAATTATAAATTTAATGAATAGAGATAATCGTATCTCAATAAATGCAGATCATATCATAAGACTAAAAATTTAGATAATTCAGGTGGCCAAAAAAGAAAATGTGACATATATATATATATATATATATATATATATATATATATATATATATATATATCTGTGTATATATATATATATATATATATATATATATATATATATATATATATATATATATATATAGAGAGAGAGAGAGAGAGATTTGAACGTTACAATACTTATTTCTAGATCAAAAAAAAAAAAAGGAAAGAAAGGATATAGGCATGTATATAAAAAGTATAGGACAAAATATTTGATTACTTAATGATGAGTCAAAAAAAGTTTACTTAAATACCATCCAACGCCAAAATGTTAGAAATGCCAAAATAACTCTTTTACAATGTCACTAACTATGAAAAAAATATGTTTTGATAAGTGTTAAATAAGAGATGTCTGGTGAATGTGATAAATATTATTATTTATCATAACCTATTTTAAAAATTGTCTATGTCATATTTGTAGAAATATTGTACGAGTATATATATCGAACAAAGTAGAAGGAAAGAACTTTAGAATTTGCTATGTTATATAATGGTACAAAAATTATAATATACCGTTTACCATTTTATAGAAACAATTCGGAAAAACAGAGGTTAATTATTCTATATAGAAATAAAAAATATATATATTTTTATAACTATTTCTTACATAGCCCAGTCAAATTAGCACAAAAAAGTAATTCAAATTTCTTATTTATATAAGTTTCCGGCCTTGAAAGCCTTGTGAGTTCGCTAGAGTGATCCAAAAAACAATGAAATTTCAAACTTTTCTTGGTTTACACTAAATATCTCCTTAAAAAGGAGATTTTTTATCTATGTTGTTTCAAAAAAGCAACATAGATGAAAAATGGTTACATTCGTTGTTAAACAGATTAAAATTTATGTACATAACATTTTTTTCTAATCTCAAAAGAAAGCGAACTATCGAGTTTTCAAAATGAATGAAGTTAAAAAAAAACAAAAAAACTTTTGACAATTAAATTATTGTATTAATATTAGTTTGTTAATACAATCAAATATTAACACAATCATAATATCATACTATAAATTAAACATTTATGAGTACTTAGTGATGTGGCAGTGAACTCGAGAAGCCTATGACATTGCCGCTTTTCCGCCGATTAAGTGTATTTTCTAAGTAACTGCTTCAAATATTTTAAAAAGTAATCATTTAAAATGAGAGATGTATTCCCCAGATGTTTTATTTCGGAGCGTTTTTGGTTATTATTGGCCGCTAATTTACAAAAGATTTTTAACTTTAGTTTGAACGATTTGAAAAAATTGACTTTACTGGTGTTTTTTATTATTTATTAATATTTATTTTTTTGCCCAGGCCAATTATTTGTTCATGTTTTACTATTTTATAAATACCCATCTCTAATAAAAAACCAATTATGGCGAAATTAAGCCAAGTGCTGAAACTCAGTGACCGAAAAACTAACACAAATCAAAGAGGTCAATCTGCTATGTTTGAACGTCATTTTGGGACAGTGCGGCCACTTTTTTTTTTGTGCGAATATAGGATTCTATTTAACAAATAATTACAAGGATCGCAACTACAAGCAATTTATTTATTCATACTTTTCAAAACACCTCCCGACTACCATCTACCGTTCCCTTCAATGGCTCATTATCTTCAAGAAAAACCTCCAAATTCTTTAAATGAGATTCAAAATGGAGTTACATAATTTTTCCGTTCAAAACTGAAAGAGCACTATTGTGAAGAAATCGAAATGAGTAAATTTTGAAATCTCGATAGTTCGCTTCCTGTTCGATTTAGAAAAACATGCTGTTTTCGAAAATGTTAGATAACTTTAAGCTAATTAAGAATGAATATAACCATTGTTTTATCTGTGTTGCTCGAAAAGGAGATATTTATCGTAAAAAAAAAAATCGTTTTTTGGAGAAACTCACGAGGCTTTCAAGGGCGGGAACTTGGATTTTTTATATTCACTGCACACCTAACAATATAAAATAGAAATTTGAATTACCCGTCCTGTTACGAGGTAACATGTCTAATTTGACTGGGCTAAGAAGGGAATAGACCTGAGGGGAATCGAACCGTGTTCTTACTTTAACGAAGGAACATTTTTAAATAATATTAAAATTAAAATGGGAGAATTTGAATGATGGGTGTCGATGCCAACAATCGCTGCCCATCCACGGACCCCCATCCGAATCCTGCCCCGCAAGATATGCTTTAACGCAATCCTCCACCTTCGTTCCGGTCCAACCTCACAGGCGTACCAGTCGGCACGGCGCAAATTAGCCTTTTAGGGATCACAATTCGTTCATCACTAATTGTAACAATTTTACGAACCTGTTTTATTAGGAGAAAGGTATCGTCTCAATAGAAGGTATAGTTCTAGCAATTTAGCGGTCTTGATGGGCCAGCGTATTAAAGCGTAAACTTTAAAGGTGCGTTTACAGACATTTCAAAAACTACGAGAAAAGCCAATATCTAAATGATAGATAGAAATTTATTTGTTTTTGAAGGGTTCCCTATACAAATAGAGCCTAACTTTGCTATTGTGTTATATACGTATCATTTAAAAATAAATAAAATTTACAATATTTTTACGTGTAGAATGGGTTTTACAAAACATGAGTAACAATAGAAATTAAAAACTAAAAACGATTACTGCTTACCAATATCTAAAGGGTTATTTCTTTATGTTGGTGTTTTTTATCTGCTGTCGGTAACAAGGGAAATAAAAAAAAGTGTGGCTTAGCGATAATGTCGCTTTAAGTTAAATAATTGTTTCCCATAGTTTGTGAAATGCCTAAACCTACCTTAACATTCTTGAGTCAAGCGACGCTGGTTTGAATCCAGCCTAGTTTACTTCTTGGCGGAGCTAGGTAATGAATCTCAACCTTCCACTTCGTCAGA
This sequence comes from Nezara viridula, assembly GCA_928085145.1. Lineage (NCBI taxonomy): Eukaryota > Metazoa > Arthropoda > Insecta > Hemiptera > Pentatomidae > Nezara > Nezara viridula. The sequence continues at coordinate 183,110,255 of OV725078.1, read as the reverse complement.
ATAGGTTTGGTTGTACATCTGGAACAACCTCTCCCCTTCCGTTTGTCAGAAAAGTTGAAGCAATTTGGCCTTCTATAGGCTTTTCAATTCTTCACTTGGCACATCCTTATCGTCCGAAATATTCGCGCGTTATGTAATTTTAAAAACCCTTAGGCTTTCTTCATCCCTAGCTATAAGCTTCCACCTTTCGCATCCGTAAAGAATCACATGAAGTATAATTGTTCAAATAGTATTGTAATATAAAGTATAATAATAGTTTCGTGTAAACTTTCCGGACAAGACGAAAAGCACAGGTAAAGTAATCTAGCAACCGAAAATTATAATTTATCATACATCTATTTTAGGCCATAGGTCACCAAAAAAACACAGTTTTTTAAATATTTTTTTTTATCTCCTATATGCTTTATTCAACGTTTCGGCTTCAGGAGCCATTTTCAAGAACCATGCACCGCGCCATACAATTTTTAAAATTTATCATTGGGATATGATTCGTCCTTAATTCATTCTTATATTTCAAAGAATGTCGTTTTCCATTTCTCTATTTGCAGACGGTATCAAGAGATTGTTGTTCCTCAATAGGGCATTCATACAGGATTCAAGTCAGAGTCGACATTCTTTGAAATATAAGAATGAATTAAGGACGAATCATTTCGCAATGATAAATTTTAAAAATTGTATGGCGCGGTGCATGGTTCTTGAAAATGGCTCCTGAAGCCGAAACGTTGAATAAAGCATACAGGAGATAAAAAAAACAAGACAAAAAAAAACTGTGTTTTTTTTGGTGACCTTTGGCCTAAAATAGATGTATGATAAATTATGAGAAAATGGCACCAAACCTGAAGGATGTGACTAGAAAACGAAAATTATAATTATTTTCAGACTTTAACTTAGCCTTAATGTCTTCGTCATCGTTGACTCTAAATACCTAATTTCTTTACGAGTTCAAACGTAGTCCATTTTATATCTTCTATATCACCGAAATCATTGCAACGCCGTAAAAATAATTTTTTATTTTGTATTTCAGTTTCACTGAAATTTCGGTTTTATTTATTTATTAAGATTAACTACACTGTTCAAAAAATATAAGCAAATGTGTATAAGAATACTAAGGATGAAATTAACTTATGAAGGAACTACCAATACAGCATTTAAAACTTCATTTGCATCTTGTGAAAATCGTGAATTTCATGTGATGAATTTTTAGCAAATGCATTTTGAAAATTTATTTTAATGAAAATGAATAGATATTTTTGTTTAACGCTTGTTTTACGCCCCTTACGTTTTAAACGCGGGAACGCTTAGTTATTGTTTTATTAGAAGCACTGGCGGATCTATGTGATGGGGAAGGTGGGGGGGGGGGGGTTGGATAGGGAGAGAGCGGCTGAAGCTCCAAAAATGGAAAAATATTTTTTTTCTTTCATTGGTCCATGTCCATAATTCATTGGTTTATGTAAGTGATCTAAGATAAATAATCTTCTCTTTTAAAACTATAATGCATAAAAAGATACCAAATGTTAGCATATATCAAGAGAAATATAAGAAATTTTAATCTAAAAGCACTATTGTTCTAGGATCAGGTTCTTTATCAACGACAATCTCTGTATAATAAGTTATGTTATTTTACACCTTAAAATAAAAGAAGCTTTCGGTGTACCATATTCATCTCTGGAATTCAAACAACATTAATACATAACATTAACAATTTATTTCTATCACATAATTTTCTAACTTTCATGCAAACTATCATCATTTCTTTTCATCCAATAGGTCACATAAATCCTTAGGACCACCCTTATCGTCACAGCTGAAGTCAGTACTTCAAAACTTGTATATATATCAGCCCTTCGGAACATATGGCACCAGTTAGCAGTGACACCCTCCGGTCAGTAGACATACCTAGACCAACCGACTCCGACGTGACTTATAGTAACATTATAGTGTCTCTATTTAATAACCTAGTGCAGTTAAGAACGAATATATTGTAAATTGTAATCTTTCATACCCATAAAGTTTTTTTTGGGGATTAGTGACGCGAGAATATTTATTTGTCGAAAAATATTAGACCCATGTTCGAGTAATCTTGCCAATATGACCTAGGATTCGATAAAAAACTATTTTTTTTCAAACTATCTTCGAAACATTTTTTATATTATTATTTTCTATCATTGCCCTGCAGCAATTTCTAGGTTGTTATACATCAACCGATTTCCTTTTTTTTGCGTAAAATTTGTTGATTGTATTAAACGAATTAAAGTTTATAAAAGTTACAACAATAGGCTAGGCCAAGTAAATTTTTATCATGAACAGTTGATTCAGATTCCTTCCCGTTTGAAACTCTCAAATACAATTTTTTGTTATTCATTGGATAAAAAAAATTATCAATTTTCGTACTTCATTTTCTTGAAGGATATTTTATCCGACCGTCACCTAAAAAAATAAATAAATATAATTTTCGGGACTCGATTTTATGGAACTTTTTTTCTCGCCGTTTACTAAAACATTGATAACTTTTTAGGATTTTTTCCAAATTCAACGATACTTCAATCGGAAAGATAAATTATTCCTCTTGCAAACCATGTAAATATTTTATTCAATTTTGTAACGAATAAATAAAGAAAAATTCATCATCCATTTTTATTTTATATATTTAGCTCTAATTTGTTTACAGAGTTTCTGGTTTGTTCTACTTCATGTAGGTAGTAGTATCCTCAATTTCTTCTTTATCCTAGCTCTTTTTCGGATCCCGGGTCTTATTTTATGCAAAAAAAGGAAATCGATTGATGTATTACAACATAGAAATTCATGCAGAGATAAGATAGAAAATAATTATATAAAAAAAAGTATCGAAGATAGTTTTAAAAAATATTTTTTTAGTGATATACAAAGTTGATATTCGTTTTTGCACACCTTGACAAACCAGAAACGAATTTTCATTGCAATCGAAAAATTAAAACATTTTTTCAATAATTTGGCTTAGATAAATAGTTCTTATTATGTCTAACTGCATTTATAGCTTAATTGTAGATTTTATATCTGGCGAAATATTTAAGATTTTTCTTCGTAAATGAGCAATGGATACGTTTTTCTGAATATTCCGCTATGTTTAACAGATGTAATATTTATACAATGATGATATAAACACAGGTGGATCTCACAAGTGGCGATCTATTGTATTAAGAAAATGTGCAAACAGCCGCAGGTTACAGAAAGAGTATTGAGGTTTAAGTAATGGAAGTTTTTTTATCGGAATTCATTTTAAAAACAGTTTAGCAACGTGATGGCCTGAGGATAAACGTTTTGCCGGCGGTATATCCGCTAATGGAAAATCTGCGGGGACCATTAGAAAATGGAAAAGGGTAACAGGAGTCCCGGAGTAGAGGGATAAAGTTTATTTTAAAGGGACAGAGAGGGACAACAATTTGCAGAAACGTTGAGCCGAGGAGTGAAGCTGTTTGCGGTGGAAGTGGTTTCCTAACGCAGGGACGGGAAGCAAGTTGGGGGGGCATATTTCCCCGGCCCTGCCCCCCCTGTGTTCATTAAGTAATCACCGGCTACTGATCTTCTTCCTCGGCCACCTTTGGTCCACTCTCGGTCCCCTTTGACCATCGCATCTGTCACCTCTATGGCCTCTCTCTGTCTCTCTCACTTGGGGTTGAGCAGGCAGAGTATTTCAAATTAATACCATTTGTCGAAATTATATCTACTTAATGTTGTCTGCTATTTACATGTACATTGTGTGCTAATTACTTTGTAGTTATTACTCAGTGGGACAGAACTGCCTTTACACATATTTTTTCTCCATTGATTTCACATAGTTTTAATTACAACTTTAACCAAAATATCCAATCATAGATACTTGTGTCTCTAAAGTGCTGGTAAAGAATAAAGTAATTCTTTAACGTTTCACCAATGAAGGCATCATCGGGACAGAAAAAAAAGAAACGCAAGATGACATCACTCCATGGCATCCAATCGCAATGGAGAAAAGATGAGATACCACAGCTGAGGAAGATCATAATCAAACACCTGACCAATAAAAAAACAAAACAAAGACAGGCGAAAAACATTTAAATCCTGTTTAATATACATAGCCTCAAATATCTTTCTTTTAGAGCTATTGATTCTTTCTGTAACACTCCAACATTATCAAAATCAAATTTATGTTTAAATGGTTTTGAGTGCAGAGCTGACGCAGTGTTAAGCTCCTTTCTGTTAATATTTCTGCAATGGTATTGATGCTAATTCATTCTTCTTTGCAAAGTTAAGTGCGTTTCTCCAATGTATGCCTTGGAAATGGACCCACCTAATTTAAAAAACATCTTTCTAATTATATAACCTAACATCGATTTTCTGTCTCTTGGCGGGTTTCCACTCCTTTAGAACAAACATTGTCATTTAATATTCGTATTGAGTATCCAATAAGAATTGGATGCTTGTATGGTAAAAAAAATCTTTGAAAAAAGTTTGAGCTGCAATTGAAGTGCGTCTCGGATGAATGGTGAGAAGAGAACTGTGACGTGATGGGTGGGAGCCTAAGTCGGTACTTTTTAACCTCTCTTTTTCTTCTAATTTATAAAAGGTAATAAAATAAATTTTAAATTTAATTATTTTTATTCAGAAACTACAGAATGAGAAAAAAAGACAACAAAAACTGGAAATACTATCAAAAGATAAAAAGTATAAATTAATAGACGCCATGGTTTAATTAGATTGAAATTTTATTATTGAATAAGTGAGCGACTAGGGTGAGAAATCGCAACTAATGTACAAAAATGATTATTTATTCTCAATGAAAAAAAAAACGACTGATTGAACTACAGAAATCCAGCCATTAACTATTCTAATATCTATTATCTATAGGTAATATCTCCATATTTCTTATATCTAAACACACACTTAAGTGTCTTACTTTTTACGAAGTAGGTATTAACTTCATTAAAATAGTCTGACACCTGCTTAAATGCCGAATTTTCTTATCTTATTTCTCTAACCTACCTTCAACTTTGTTTATTCGAAATAATTACAGGTATATCATTATTAATTATAATAAAAGTGGATAAATATGACTTATGAAAGCTTTTGTTAATTAACTGGAGGTGAAAATGAGAGAGATATTTTCGATGATTGAAAATATAATTCCGAGAATAAGATTAGTAATATATATGTATGATATGCCGTTGGTAAGCTAAATATTTTACAAAATTAAATAGATAACATACAACGTAGAAGGTAATGGAGAGACAATATACTAATGAATTTTTATTGTTTCTGTTTATAATAAAGAACAATAATAAATAAAAAGAAAATAATGGGTGTCGGTGGCCAAACATAAAGAAAAAATGTTATTGTTAATAATTTTTATTTTTATGTTATTGGATGAGGAATAAATTCATTTATTGAAACTAAATAATTCGTATAAAAATATATGAAAAACCCATGTTTTTCTGCTTAACAAGTGAACAAAATTATCATAATTTATATTAATTTTATTATCTTATTAAAAATTTATTTCTAATTGAAGTAGGATAGTAAATAAATTGTGTGAGTGCATTAGATAATTCCAGACTTTTTTATGATCAATTCATTGTGGATTTGCATCAGAGAGATTGCACTTTTAGCGTTCTGAAAGCTTTTTATTATGCACACAATGTATGGAAATCTAATTGATTGATAAATGAAATATAAACGTTTTAAATTAATTCACAAATTAAATGCCGCAAAATTGTTACAAGTGATGGAGCAGACTTATCCTTTCTATATTATAAATATTTATTATACTGTATACATATAACATCAGAGTCCAAGTCTCAACATATATCGGATTGAATTTTATGAATATTCCATGTCATTAATTTTTTATTTGTTTCACAATTATTATTATTATTATTATTGGTTGAAACCAGGGCCGTCGCCTGGAGCGAGATTTTACCCTCTCCCCTCTCCATTCCAAATCTGTTAATTGCTCTATGTTTAAATAAAGAAAGAGAGATGGATAAAGATGATAATACCAATAAAGGCTCAGATAAACCGTTAGTTCGAAGCCGAGACCACCAATCGGTGCACAAACCTAACCCAGTAAGATTAACCTAAACGCAATCATTTCACCTTTGCATCGGTATACCCATCGAACCCTTACCAGTTGGCCCAGCTCCCCAAACCTTTTAATGTTTGGTGGATCAGTTAGCCGAAATATATAATCTCAATTATATTTATAGGATACAAATCAAGAAATTCACGGCAAAATTTAGCTTACCCCTCTTGATTGGCGCCGATGCGAAATAACGCAAATTCAACCGATGTGACGCATGGGATGAATAGACTTTTAAAACAAAAATTGTCTTTTTAACATATATTGCTTATTTATTGTAAGAATAATAATGTTCTGTACGTTAGTGGGTTTGAAAGATGTTGGGAAGTAATGTTGCGATATAAGGTATTCACCACACGAAAAGTGCATACATAAGTAGTAGCATAAACAGAGGTAAAAAAGAAACTCTTTATGTGCATAATTAGAAAGAGCGTTATTAAAAACACTTATTTTTTTTATTTACAATAATTCGCAATAAAACATAATTTAATATGTATGACCAATTTAAAAATGTTTAAAACAATTTAAATTATTTATCAATGTTCTTAGAATTGACAAGTCTTCTGTTTCGTATCCATATAAATTAAATTAATAAATTTAAAATTTAATCAAATCCAATCTTGGCTTTAAAAAAGTCACCCCTATTACTTCTCAGACATTTCACTCCTGTAACGTCATACTAATTCATATTTAGTACACTCACGTAATTAATTAATAAAATATCAGTCACTACTTAAATTTTTGAAAAATACCCTCTTATATTTTCAACACTTAGAATAAGATAAAAGGAGCTGAGAAATATAGAATTGTCGGGTGTTTACTTGGAAACAAAGTTATAGAATGAATGTTTGGTGAAGGGAGGGAGGGTTTTTAGTACTGCTGATGTTCGTGAACTACGCACTATACGCAGAAATACATTCAGCTGCTATAACTTTATTTTATCTTTATGCTATTAACAATATATATATATATATATATATATATATATATATATATATATATATATATATATATATATCTTCAGATCTATAAACTACGGCCTACCAATCCGCGGTATTCGACAAATCTTTGATTGTCCGATCCTCGTCCCTATGGAATCCCATCCATCCCTACATCCTTCACTCCAATACCCTTCCCACCTTCAAATCCCGTTTATTCAATCACTTATTATCCACCCAGTTCCGAAAAAATAAACAAAATAAATAATTTTTTTGTTAATATATATACAAGTTATTAGTTTGTTTTTGATTATTCTTTTATATTTTTAATTCATTAATGTTAAAAGTTAACTTATAATTTTATAATATTTCTATTTGTTTATTTTTATTATTTTATTAAACTCTGAGGCTCTAAATCTCACAATTCTATCATTATAAAGTAACTTGTCCCAGAATAAATAAATCACATTATTGTTATAATTATTTATATTAGGATACGGCAACGTTACATTATTTATCTATTATACATTAAAAGAATTATTTTAGTTGCGTATATTTGTTCTAAAAACATTCATACTACATACACATATTCTTAGTCAACTCTAATTGTAACAGCTATTCGCGGAAAATATTGGGCTGATTTATAACACTTTTTTTCTCGATATTCTCCATGTTGTACCACAAAGGTTGTAAATTATGGAAATCCTCAATCTGAACATTAGAAAGGTATTTAGTAATATTTTAAACCTTGTTTAGACAGTTTTGTAATTATGCTTTATTAAATATACTACATTAATATGTTGAACCCTCAGTTGAAAATGTATTTGGATGTTCTTAAAAATGGCACCGAAACAACGAAATATTGGTCATAGTAGAAATGCAGCAAAGACAAACCAAATAGGAAGACAAAATTAATTAAAAGCACGAACAGCAGAACGATATAATATATTGCGGATTGATGGTTTACTGTAGTGAATAATTGAAGAGAAAGATGGTTGGGGGGATCAGTAAATGGTAAAAATAAACAAGTATATTGATTTTTGCCGACGTTCCGGCCCAAAGTTCAGGCCTTCATTAGTTTCTTTCAGCTTGATAAACCAGAAATATGTAGTAGACAGATCTGTCATAATTTATATTTATTGTCCTCAGGCTCAAGCTGATGTACCCGTCGTTGACGGGTGTATACTTAAAATTTGAGAATCTTTTTTTGAGATGGATTTTCTTTTATGGGGGGGGGATTTTTTGAAAATTTTAATGGGGGCTCATGGAAGTCAAGGTTTCGCAATAGTCATAATATAAACTTTGTTATTCGGCTATTTGTTTAGCCACACAACTAAAATGACCACCACCAATCTATTAAAATTTTTTAAGTGTTAAATTTTCATTTATGATGAAGCGAGGAGATTGTGGAGTCGATTGAAATAAAAAGAGTTGTAGTCTCTCCACTTGTTTAAAATCTTCTGAGTTTATCGCTGGCAAAATAACCAAAATAACATAGGGCATTGAGTCACCTACATCCACTAGCGGACCCAGGATTTAATTTTTGGGGAGGCTTTAGCCCGAAAGATTTTTTTTTCATATATACATATATAATGATAATTAAATTGAAAAAAAAGAAATAAATTAACTGCCTATATGAAATGGGGTTTAAGTGGTTCTTGAAGTCCTATTAAATGTAATTACACGAACACGAATACTTTAAGTGATAGTTTATCATATTTTTTTCTGTAAAACATGGTAATATTTTACCATTTTTTTTAGGGAGGGGGGAGCTTCGGCCCGAAATCCCCCCTCCCGTAGATCCGCCCGTGCCTACATCTGTGTAAAATTAGAACTTGATCTGAATATTGTGGCGGGAAGGCCGAAATTTTTATAATTCCCTGCTAATCCGTTTGGTTAATCCTAAAAATGTATACGACATTTCTTAGGCTCGGGAAGTTTAATCGAATGATACCATGAACGGGAAGATCGGACAAAGTTGAAAAATTAGTGTGTTATACCCTTGTTTTAAGCGACAACACGTTACAGATATTCGTGATTTCGGGTTTTTCTCGGTGAGTTGTGATAATTTTTTCCGCTAGTTGAATAGTTCAACTTTTAAATATGGCTCGCGGTTGAGTTAATTGGGTTGAGAATCGAAGTAAGTAACTGCCAAACCGGGATCTCTAGACAAATTACTCAAGAATTAATAACTTTGGTTCTACTCAATATTTTGTTTTCATTTAAGGCCTATGTTTTAAGTGAAGCAAACCTAAATATAATGTCAAAATTTCAAAAGTCTACCATTTGCCATTGCTGAGCTTACCCCTGTCAAAATTTCGTTGGACAATGCGGACATACAGACAAAAAACAATTTAATTTGTTTTCTGTAATTTATGAAACGGATTGATTCTATTCAATGTACAGACAGAATCTTTATTTTATTTTTATAGATATAATTAAATATTGTTAATGTTTATTTACTTTATTAATTAATTATTACCAGATTATTTTATTATAATATTAGGAAGTAGGGTAGCTCAGTGGTAAGGCACTTCCAAGCTCAAGGACCCGGATTCGAGTCCCACTGATGACAAGTAATTTTTAATCAACTGTCGATCGGGAGCCCACCCACCCTCTATAAAGTGGGTACTCTTAATTAAATAATTAATTAAGTGGGAAAATCTGGCGGTTGAACGTGATCCTGGCCTGATCACCTCCATGCACAACCGTTGGCCTTGTAACAGTTCTTCCTCACTAAGTGCTGAACATAACAACTTTATTCAATGAAAACATCAATATTAGTATATATATATATTTGAATAGTAAAGAATACTCTAGGACAGGGTGTCTTTACGACGAAACGTAAAGGTGATTTGATGGGATTTATACTAACCCTATAGTTTTCACAACATACTTAAAGGTGAGTTCAAAGTGATTGCATAGTTATTATCACTGTAGTATTATTCAGGGTATTTTGATTATCATTATATTACATTATTTTATACATGGAATACTATTGTGCTTCAAACAATGATTAACTCTGAGGAGAGGTAATTGCTTAATATTATATTTTCTTTAAGAATATATTTTACTTTACTATCATATCTTCAACCATTCAAAGGCCAGAACAATTATAACTTAATGATTAAACTCCGAAACTATACAGAAAAACATACTTTTCACAATTTTCGATATCACACAGCTATTAATCTGTATATAAGACAACATACATTTGTATACATTGGCTTACATAATATAATACTGTCTTATATATCGATTAAGAGTTGTGTAATATAAAATTGCGAAAAGTAAGTTATTCTGTATAGTTTCGGAGTTTAATCATTAAGTTATAATTGCCTTAGTCTTTGAATGGTTGAAGATAAGATAGTAAAATAATATATATTATAGATTATATAATATATACCTTCGAAATTATTTTAGTGCAAAAGTGTCCCGTTTTTGAAACAAATCATGATTCTTGTGCTATGGTTCTCATGGGATACTTATCACGTTTTGTTTATGTTTATGTAAATTGTTTCTTTAATAGTCATAATGTACCAAGTTTCGATAATATAATATTATATATAGGAATAAACCCTTTATGGCTGATGTAGCTTGTATGTGAATTGCATTAGGGAGGGGTGGAGGGGTGTAGATATCTAACCTCATATTTCCCACTGGGGTATACTCGTTAAAATCATTTTAAATAAATTTGAGATAGTAAATGAAATTTAATTCCAGTGAATTTTAACTTTAAAATATTACCTTAAATTATAACACTTTTAATCTAACTCAAAAGTTGAGGAGGATTTCTCGATTGTTTAACTATGAAAATATGTCATAAACTGGGTTTACATCTAAATTTTAACATTTGGATGGGCCCGTGATTCTTCGCCAACATGCCAAACCTGTGGGACTCCTCTGACAGTGAAACACATTTTAACAGAATGCAGAGCTTACAAAACATTTAGGCTATCTTGTGATTTGACAAACGATCTACACTTCATTTTACAGGACAATAAGAATGAAATTGATAAATTATTTTCTTTTCTGAAATGTTCGAAATTTGAAAATAGAATCTAATTCTCACTGAAAATAAGGCAATAATGACCCTAGTGGTTGAAGATTTAAAAAAAAAAATGGATGACTACTTTTGCGCCAGTTAATAGCGAAATTGTATCAATAATTTGAAAGTACTGATGTAAATGATTTTATTTCAAGAGTTATTCAAATTTTAGTAAACAAATATTTGAATATTTTTTGACGTAGTAATGAATCGTATTATTACTACAGTTATCTTCGGTGCGAAGATATTACTTATCAATATCTCTCATAGGGTATATCAGTTTAAAATTAAATTGTAAAAAATAAACATCCAAAACACCAGCATAGTGTTTTTACAACATCCAGGAAAACTACGGACCAGGTTTGTTATTCCCTTCGACCTGAGAAGGGAAAAACAGGATTGTAGAATATCCTGCCGGTTCTCTTTCAAACGTGTCATTGGTATCGAAAGGCAAGGCAATTTGGGGGCGCTTTAACCACATTGCCTGATTCGAGCTTGGTGGAGGATTTAGGGGTGAGTGAAGCTAGTTAATGATTGTTCTAAAGGATGAATCCAATTGTTATAAAATCGGATAATTAAGGTATGCAATAATGGGATATGAAGGTCGCGATGTTTGGTATTATTGGTATTATTATAAAAAAAATATAGAATTTGCTATAATTTCATTTATTAAGATATAATTAAAAGATTCCAAAAATGTAAATTCAAGGAATCCAAGAGGAAAACAAAAATCAGAACATCTCACTCCTGTGGACATCATCTTCAACTGGATCTTTTCCAAACATTCAACAAATTATAACTTATATGATAAGACAATTATCTCAGTTGAACAAATGCAATACCTAGGACTGCAACTGGATTAACGTCTAGCTTGGAATCCTCATGTCAGACTGAAACTACAAGAAACGTTTGACGTATCCGATTACTTGAGCACTAGCTAGACAAACATTTCCAATTAATTACACAATATTCAAATACATGAACATTATAAGGCCTATTTAGACTTATGTAATTGAGGTATGGGGTTCCACTAAGGCATCGAATTCCTCTAAAATCCAGTCCTTACAATCCAAAATCTTTCGTAAAATCTTCAATGCTTCTTACTTTATTACAAATCAAACCATCTATAACGACTTTAATGTCCCTAATATTTCCGATCCAGATACATACCTATCTTTCCATAATAAACTTCAGAATCCTCTTGTTTCTAATCTTGCTTCCTGATAATTCTGCGAGGCGTTTAAAAACTGGGTAGTTCCTCAACAAGTGTTTTCATGTCATCATATTAATTTGTTCACATTTACTTGATGTTTTTATTTTATTTTTTAATACAGTTATAAATATCATTAATAAAAAATATCATAAGAATCTATCTTTATAATATAATACGACAGTTTTTTGGCGTAACGATCACACGATAAAGAGCGATATATTTTGATGAATGAGGTATCAAACGAAAGGGTATTAAATGGAGCAGTGACGCATTATAGTAACATCCATCCAAAATTTCAGGAAAAAATGTTATGAATGAAAACAAACTTTATTTGCGAATTACATAAAAAGTATACATTTTTTTCTCGATTAGACCCATTATTATTTGAAAATTTACTAAATTCCCAGAAAAACGAAGAAAATAAATCATGAAAATCGATTAGAAATCTGTAAATTAGAAACAATTTGAACCGACCCTAGCAGAAAAGTGGGTTCAAATATTTACAAATTACTTAAAAAGTATACATTTTTTTCTTGATTCGACACATTATTATTTTAAAATTTACTAAATTCCCTACAAAAGGAAAAAAAAACAACAGGGAAATCGGACCATTTTTTGCTAAGATACTTTTATAGTTTATGTATTATTGTTTCTAATATTGTTTTTAAATAAGTATTATAAAATATTAATTATCATTTTTACACTACGGTTTTCGAAAACTATTTTTCATAATATGTATTACAGGATAAATCTGACAATTTTTAAGATTAATTAATTTATTTTTAAAGCCCTAAAATGTACTGTTTTTCAGTTACCGTTTGAGCCCAACCTTATATCTGCGTTAGGAAATCTTGATGCTATTGTTGTCATGGTTTCCGATTCATATAAAAAATTCAATTTCCAAGTCGCTGTTGTTACAAATCAAGTGCATCTCCAGTTGAAAAGAATAAAAGAGATCAGCCGAGGAAAACTACGAATCGGACACTCAAGGTTAACACATGTACACTTATTGACAAAGGGGACATCCGCAAGTTTCTTTCCTGAGTGTTAAATATCACAGTGATGCACACCTAGACTGAGCGGTGTGCCTATAAAGACCATCGGGATGAAGTGGAGTTGGAAAATAATATTGCTGACATTTTGAAAAACAACACGAAGATGACAACAAGTTGTTTTTATTTATTTTAAAAAACACAATTATATAACAATTTATTTTTTTTGTCAATGTTAATGTTTTCTACCTTCAAGTTTACTGTTATTTTTTATATTATGCAATATAAATATCGTGTAAGAACTAAAATGACCCCTAAGTGGTTGGAAAGTCTCCATCGTTAGAAATAAATACAACTGATGTTTTATTTCGCCATATCTTCGTTAGTTCAAATTATCGGACCATCATTTTAAAGATCGTCTAAACACAACTCCCATAATCTCAACAAAAACGTTAAAAATAAAAACAAATTTAATTTGGCCATATCATGAAAAGTATGTAATTTTCGGTGGATTAAATCCATGAATTATTAAAAGGTTACGAAATTTCCTACAAAAAAAAAAAATATCGAAATCGGACCGTTACGAACAAAGATATAGACTACAGTAAACTGCACAAAAGTTTTGTTGTATTATTATGAATTAAATATTTTAATTCGATCAAGATAAGGAAAATGTATTCCTCCACCTGATAATACATTTCGTTGACATGTTTTCATACTATTTTATCAATTGTTCTCTGACCAATGTTTTATGCGAATTATTCGCACGGGCCAGCTATTACTTAATTATTGACTATACAAGTTATACTGTTCAACTATGATATTATTACCAATCGAAATTTCTGTTACGAATGAGTTAAGAACACATCCAACCCAATCTATTTATGTCAACGGAGAAAGTTGACATATGAGCTTTAAGCACCCTTGGACTTGGACTTGGTAAACATGAGTTAGACGGTTTGGTTGGAGTGTACACCAACCATCAGGAAACTCAATAATGAACAAACATCAAAGTCATCAACTCCCTCCTACTATACTCCTATATTCGGGAAATAATTTTCTAGAATAGTAAGTCAGATTGTGGCTACTTTTACACAATTCCTCAATACAAGACTACTCCATAAAAACTCATGATGTGTTCCCTGAACAAAATATATAAATGGTATATATGATTAAAAATATTAATTAATGAAATGAAAATATATTTTATTATTCTGAGACTGTTGTCCCTTTAGAACAAATTTTAAGTACAGAATGTACGTCTGTGTAGTCATAAATACATTGAATATTTACAATAATATTTAATTAAAAATAAAATTACAGAAGAAGAGAAAGAAAAAGACAAGAAAATTGTACATATATATAAGATAAACAAAGGAAATTAAAATATCAGAAATAGTCTTTGGGGGTACTTAGATAGTTCTGTTAGGTATATTTCGTAATCAGTGGGATTGAGAAAGGAGTAGGTGTTTAAAGAGGAGAGGTTTGTAAGAGAAAACTGATTGTGCGTGTCGAATATCACGAGGGACGGAATTCCAGAGGGAGGTGGCTTGAATTGCAAAGGATTTGTCAAACGCAGCAGTTTGGTGAGGAGGATAGAGGTCGGAAGTACGAGATCTAGTGAGATGGACTTGGATGGAATATTTAAATCTTAAGCTGTGAAAAATATAGTAGGGTCGATGAGTTCTAATGATTTGGTACAGAAAGGTAGCTAGGAAGTACTAAGGGGGCGGGGTGGCCGAATGGGCTAAAGCGCGAAATTTGAGAAGATTAAAAAAAAAGTATGAGTTCGCGTCCCGGTGCCGGAGGGGATTTTAAATTACCCGCCCTCACCCTCCGGCCCAGGAAAATCCCGTATAGCCTAAAATGCGAGGTAGGGAAGGAAAAAAAAAAATAATAATAAAAAATAAAAAGCTAGGAAGTACTGACGGTGATAGGATGGATAGAGTCACTTGAACTTGGTGTAATACTGGGTAGTATGCGTATCTCTTGAGATTCCGAAAACAAAACGTAATGCGTAATTTATTAGGCGTTTAAGTTTGGCCTCGAATTCTTCCGAGAGTCCACCGTACACCATACAGCCATAGTCGAAGTGGAGGAAAACAAGAGAGGAAGGTAGGAGTTGACGGGACTTATATGGAAGGAGAAAACGTAGACGATTGAACTGTTTTAGGGTGGAGATAGTGCGACGAGAAATTTGGGAGATGTGTGGTTTCCAGAAGAGGGTTTGATCAAAAGTAACACCTAGGTTTTTAAACACCTTAATGGTGAAAATTATATATATATATATATATATATATATATATATATATATATATATATATATATAATCTAATATTAATGATTCATAGAATCGATGAAAAATTTAACTATAACTGGCTGGATGTATAATAAAGTTTAAATAAAATAATAGGTCCGAAAGATAGTGTAAGGTATAGGTGGGCAGCGGTGTCCAGAAGGGGGTTTCAAGGCGCAAGTTGGGCCATCAACATTTTTGTGCAACCATCCGCATTTCGACGGGGTTTTGTATTTTTGAGGGGGGTACATTCCGACGGTGTTATGAATTTTCGGAAAGAAAAGTTCCAAACCAGGGGACAAAGAGAAAGTAACGAACGGAACACTGTAATAGTTTATGAGCTATGATTTTTAAATTATAATTTACCTTGCACTGTTTTTAAGACGAGAACAGCAATAAGATATCTTGAAAGGAAGGGGGAAAATTTTCGCGCCATCCATCATGGAGGGGGGGGGAGGGTGGTAAGGAGCCCTGTAGGTGAGAAACCGTTTTATCATTAGATGCCGCAGTGTTTTTGGAGGCCGCGAAAATTCTTTCTATTTTACTGTTGCTATTTTTATTTATTACTAAATACATATACCCATATATATCCGACTTAATTCTAATTTTCGCAACCTAAATGATAAAGTATTAATTAATTCTAGCATTAAAATAATAAATATCACGCAAAAATGTCTGGAGGCCGCAGCTAGCTCACGGAGGCCAATTGCTGCTAAGTGGCCGCAGATTCCGCACTCATGGCATATGTGATTAAAAATATATTAATGCTGAAAAATATATATATCTAAAAAATTAATAATAATTAATGATTCATCGAATCACTACAAAATTGAACTATCGCTGGCTATGCATGTATACATACATACATACATGTGTGGCGCGACGTCCCATTACCGAGACTGAGCCTTCTCCAAGAGCCTCCGCCAGTTGGCTCGGTCTTCTGTTGAAGCTCTCCAGTTCCGTACGCCATGCAGGCTTCTTGCATCATAGGCCACCCTATCCAGCCATGTTCCTACCCGCCTTGCGAGATGCAGCTCCTTAGGTATTTCAAATACGCTCATTCTGGCTACATGCCCTGCCCACCTTATTCTGGCAAGTTGAATGTAGGTGACTACGTCGATAACTGTATAAAGAGAACTGAGCTCCCTATTTTTGATTTTCCTCCAAACATCACCCTCCTTTATTGGGCCATGGATCCTTCTGAGAACTCCCCGCTCGAACACACTCAGCTTCATCTCATCGCTTTTCGCCATCGTCAAAGCCTCTGAGCCATATGTCAAAACTGGCTGTACAAGGGTCTTGTATATAATCAGCTTGGTCTTCTTTGAGAGATACCTACTGATAAAGTGTCGGCCAAGTCCAAAGACACATCTGTTGACAGCCGTGATCCTTCTCTATATTTCTTGAGCCATGTCATTCTTGCTATTTACTTCAGACCCAAAATATATAAAGTTTTTTACTCTCTCAAACTTAAAAGATCCTACCTCAAATGGAGAGTTCAGATCCATCTTAACACTAACTCTCATATACTTGGTTTTCTTCTCGTTGAGTTCTTGACCAAATCGTCTGGATGTATAATAAACTATATATATATAATAATAGGTTCGATAGATTGTGTTTTTTAGTTACTATTTTTTTTCTGACCTTCAGTGTGGCAGACTGTATAATTACTCAATAAAATATATATATAAAAAAATTTATTATTTTTATTTAAGTTTCTAATTATTTATTGCAGGCTTTATTGATTTTTATAATTATTTAACTCCCGTAAACATAGATTAAGATGTGTTTACTTTTCTGTTATTTATTTATTCTTAGAGTATTTCACTTGAAAATTGCTATTTGGTGTCAGTAGCCAATATTTCTAAATTAAAATAATTCAAATAATGATGCAGGGACAAACTACTTATTTTGTCTACAAACATATCAACTCTGTTCTAAATAATATAATATAAGAATAATAAAAGGGAGAATGTATGGGAGAATATAAATTTACGTTATGTATTTTTTATTGAATTATTGTATTTTTTTTAATTGAAAAATGATATAAAAATCTACTTACCACATGGGAATGATAATAATACATATTGATCACACCATTCAGATGATTTGTAAAATATATTATATATACAAATTTATTCGTATTTTTTAAATATATTTTTTTATTTATTGAGTATTACAACAATCTGTCTCTTGTACATCTGGACATTAAAAAAAATTTAGGGATGACAGTCGATTTTTTTATTCTATTGTTTTAATCTACTTTTTTAAACTAAAATAAAAAAGAAATGACTGAAAATCCTGACAGTACATGTTCCTCGATTATTTTTAGATATTCTAACAAATATATAAACAGACAAGAAGAAATTAACTCTAAATCGCATTAATGCATTTATAAAAAAAAAAAAATCAACAAAAGGAGTAAAAACAAAAAAGATGAAAGAAACTATTTTTCATTGTAAAAATTATTTAAAATATGTAGGTATATAAACATTTAAATTATAGGTTGCATTATTTTCTGAACGGAATTGAATAATTTAATTTACGTAATAAAATACAATACAGTGAAAAATATATAAATAAAATAAAAATAATATTTAGAAACACTAGAAATGTCAGAATGACAGAACTGAGGTAGGTGACCAGTTGCTAAAACAAGTGGTTGGTAAGGAGTTAATCGATAATGCATGTACTCGTAGAACCAGCGCTCGTTTCTCGCTTGTCCAAACCTTATTTCACAAATTAAATATAAAAAATGATGAAGTTATTTTTTTTTTATTTGCTTCAAGTATAATTAAAAACTAAAATATAGACAAAATATAATAAATTTAAACGAAACATTTTATCATAATCTTAATACGATTTTGTTTTGGAAGTTATATTGACCTTTCAGTTGACAGAATGACTAACTCCAATTTCAAAATTTTTGAGTAAAGTCATTTTAGTGATATTTCTTGTTGTAAAATTTATAATATATGTACAGACAGTAAGTAAGTTGATTCCAGAATAGGTGATAGCAGTGTTGAAATATAGAACTGTGAATAAAGATGTAAATTTTGGTTATAAACCTTAGTCTTAAAATTGATTAGCCTTAAAATTATTTCGAAGGAGTTCAGGGAAATCTTAGGAATAGGAAAAATAGTATATTTTATTGAATAAACCAGTAAAGGTGCAGATGTTTAGTTGAAAAAAAATGTCAATTTATTATCTTTAATGAAATTTTCAAGTACTTTTCATCAAAGAAAAAGAAAGGATTCATTTATTACATTTATGTAATCCCTTAGAAAATATTGAAAATTTACAAAATGTCTGTTTTGTCTACTTGTAATTAACAACCGAACGCCGCCTTGCGGTGGGTTATAAGAACAGATCTGATAGGAATCTAGAAGCCTGCAGTGAGGAAGTCTCTCAGCCCACATTTGACCAAGCACTTGAATTGAGAGGACCACCTTAGAAACGCCTGGAGCGTAGAAAGCCCCCTCCCCCCCCACAGCCAAGTAAGATATCTATGCCAGCATAAAGAGTGAGTTACTTTTCATGAATCATATAATCTACCACGTTCAACATAAAAGTACAGTCCACTGCAAAATAATGTCGAACGTTGCCAAAGTTGAAATCATTAGGGTTATTTGCCTTTTTTTCTATTTAAGTAGAAAGTTGCCTAAACAACGTCACTTTTATAATAAACTGTTTACAAATAATATTGATTGAATAAAATAATTTATTATCGATTTTTTTAAAAGTTTAAACGTTGCCTTCTCTTCGAAAACTCCTTTCCTCGCAAAAATAAACTTGCATTTCAAGGAATTATATTTATACTGCCACTTCATGAGATTGTAAGTATTGTGTATTTTTGTAATTGCAATACAAGATACTTTTGGTATTTTATATTGAAAACAACTTTCATGTGAAAACAATTTAAATACTTTATAATGAAAATACCATATATTTTAAATGCAGCATTTTAAAATAATAATTAAAATACTCATTGCCCAGGTAGGATACGCGCAGATGGATAACATTAACTCACCGCCTTTAAATTTTTAATTTATTTACATTTTAAAAATCGAAAATATATTTAATGGTAAAAAAAATAGATAAATTCAAAAATAAAATATTTATCGCCGGATTGAAAAAAGTTTCCAGTAGCAAAAAAAAACCCGATAAAAAAACAAAAAGAATATATATATATATATATATATATATATATATATATATATATTCTTAATAACTATAGAAATAACACCCATTTACCAGCAAATCGATAAAATTGTTTAGAAAGATGTAGACCTGATTTCAAACTAATTTAGTTTAAAATAATTAATTAATTTAAATTAATTAAATTAAAAGCGTAAATTTTGTCAATAAGTGCATGTACATAATATATACCGCATAGTCTCATTGGAATTAAATTATTAACTAACTACCTTAATAATATAACAACTATGTTGGCACCAAGAATTAATTATTAATACATATGCCGTCCTAATTCCGTACCGATACATGTTGTTAAACAATAATATTTACATACAATGAATAAGATTAATTGTTCAATTATTTACTAAAGATAGCATGAATTTTATATAAATTTATAGGAGAGTGGGCTAGCTGAGTGGTAGGGCGCTGATCTTCCAATGCTCAAGGTCTTGGGACCGAATCCCGGATCATGGCAGAAAAATTATTTATTCTGCTTCATCAGCCGTGGGCTGACCATGGGATCATGTGATCCTCCTGAGGCACACCTAGCCTCTATAAAGTCGGTAATCTAAATTAAATAATTAATTTAGGGGGAAAATCTGTCGGTCAAATCACCTCCTTGCACAACCGTTTACCAAGAATCGTTACTTTCCCTGAATAGAACTGAACCCAAGACCCTTCATGGTTTGTACTGGTACAGGTTTTTAAAAATAATTTTATAACTTACAGTTAGGACTTGATGGTCTCTTACGCATCTTTTAAAAGTGTTTTAAATTGATTTATTGAATTTTTTTTAAAAAGAACATTTATTGTTAGTACCTCGGTGGCTATTAATACTTCTCACCTACTCAGTTTTAAGATATATGTTTACGTTTTTCATATTTAATAATGTTTTTTAATTTTTCATTATATTAACACATTATAAATATTAAGTTTTACCATCTATTCCTAGCTAAATTATGTATTGACTTACTTTTACGAAATCGTAAATATCAAGATTGGGAACATTCAATTGGTCTATTAATGTTATAAGGATCAAATATTTTAATGAATATGTACGTAAAAAACATTGGTTCATTATCACTTTAGATGATAAAGTTCTGAAAAGCAGTATTATTTTCACGTATCTTTTTAAAGAATAAGAAGTGTATTTCAGTAATTAATTAATCATAGTACACCCAACGTCAAAAAAATAAATAAAAATAAAAATAAAAATTAAGCTTTGTAACTATTCTTGCTGAAAACACAAGTATTCTCGGGTGACTCAACATCAAATCACATATTGTTTTTTTTTTTTAAATAGAAGTGTATCTCAACTCATTCTTTAACAAACCTCAACTTAATTAATATGGACACAAAGCTAATTAAACAAGGAAGTTTATCTAAAAGTGGGGTAATTGTAGTATAGTGGATGTTGACAAAAAATCGTGGATTATCTGTAATTTTATGAAAAATTATACTTGTCATTAAACGTCCACTTTATATGGTTTTAACAATGACAAAAACTACATTTGTTTGGAGTAAATTTGCTCTAGGTTACTGTGAAGAAATTGTTATTTACTTAAATAACCTACCAAACACTCTTACCTTCTTGATTTGCTTACTCCTTGTTCCTCTGTCCATTCCTTTATCACGAGATCCGAGCCCTCAAACCCGTTTATTCCTTCCCATGGAACTGTTTCCTTTAAAAAATCCTTTTTCATGCGAGCTGCCTTGTTCTACGACTACTTGTATTACCTATTCCAAAGAATTCCCTACCAACCTCCATATGCAGATACTCATCCTTGACACCATTTAAACATAACTTATTTTATCCATCTCCTCAGCATGACATAATGACATAATCTTCCGAATATGTGTAAAATAATGCTCAGGTTTTTCAGGCCCGTCTGTAGCATTTAATGTTATCCGACAGATAATTATATATCACCCATATATATATATATATATATATATATATATATATATATATATATATATATATATATATATATATATAAATTTAAAATATATATAAAGCAAAAATAAACAGAACAAATAAAAATGCAGTCCGAACGAATATTTTCGATTATTTTAATGTTTTTTATTGATTCTAATTTGTTTTTTTTCCTTGAATGTAAAATCGAGAAGCACATTATTAGTTTCAGAAGTGAAATGTCCGACTAATAAAAAACCTTTCCTGCATCATCATGTTTTTTGGAGCTTCCATTTTCAAACATTTTCCCCGTTAAAAACAAACAACCGTCCTGTAACTAATAAAGCAAGGATCCCCCTGATAATTGAATTGTTTTCCCTCTTTCTCAAATAGGAGAAACGTTGACATTTGGGTAATTAAACATGGAGAATCCAAATCAAATCAGTTTGCACTGCTCTGATAAGTGACCCTCCCTGTTTTCCCCTTAATATTTTCCTCAATCTGTCATTTATTTATTTTTCATCAAGGCTGTACAGTTTAATAAAATGGTTTAGTGGGCGATATTAAAAGTTATCAAATATAATTAAGTTTAATTATTATATTATATAATTAAATAATTCATGATATAAATCATATTAATTTTAATCCACCTTTGGTGGGTCTTTGCACCGGAGACAACTTTAATAATAACATATCATTAACATGGTAAACAATTTTCATATATTCGATTTTTAAAAATGTTAAAACTTTTGAAATAAAATCATTTTGATCAATAATTAAGAATTGATAATAAAATTTCGCTAATAGATGGTATAAAAGTAGTCATCAAAATGTTTAGATTAACAAATTTTTTATAGATAAGACATTTATTCATAGTTTAAACATCGAGAACTTGTTAACGTTTGCGTTGGATTAAAAGTTTTATAATTAAGGTAAATTAGAGAAGTTGAAATTCCCTCAAATGAAATTTTATAATTTATTTATATTATTAATTACTGTTATCATTATTTGTTAATTATTTATATATTTAAATATAATTTTTAACACGTATAACCCAGTGGGGAAGACGGGATGGCCGAGCACGTTGGGGCGTGGGTCCCAGAGTCCCCGGTTCTGAAGGCATTTGGTTCGATTCTCACCTGGGCGGGGTGGCCGAATGGGCTAAAGCGTGTGCACAGCACCGCGAGTTGCCCGGGAACCAGATATATGAAGATTTGAGAGACAAGAAAAGTACGAGTTCGCGTCCCGGTGCCAGAGGGGATTTTAAATTTCCCGCCCTCACCCTTCGGCCCGGGAAAATCCTATATAGCTTAAACGGCGTGGCAGGGAAGGAAAAAAAAAATGTTACTTTTTATTTCTCAGTGGTCCCGGGGAATCAATCTTAACATTCCCATTCTGGTAATGGTAACCTCAAGGTAGCTGCCAGGGGTGGCAAAAAGGACCACGATAGGGCCCACTTGCCGGACTATTTCCCTCCCCCCTAGTAGCAGTATCCCAGTGGGAAATCTTACATTAGATATCTATCCTTCCTTATCCGTTCGACTTATAAGTGACATTTGTGAAACATGTTTATTGATATATGAAATATAATATTATTATGATAGTCTATTTAACACTCAAAATTTTAAGTAACAATTCGGATTAAAATATCTCAGAAAGTAAAAATCGGACTTGCTTATTGTAAGCAATGTTCAGCAATTCATCCTATAATGAGCAATAATTCAAAATTGTATTTTGACGTGAAGCTAAGTTAGAGCGCCAGAAATGGAAAAAAAATAAATAAAATAACGATTGGTTTGAACATTTGGACTAAATTTTTTTCAAAATTTAAATACCATGTGGGATTCAGTAACCGATTTGTTCTGAAACGAATGCTTTATACATCACTAATGATTTTGACTTGAAGTTCAGGTCACTCTCTAAAGGAATACAAATTCTCATATACAAAACCATAGTAAGACCAGTGGTTATGTATGGGTGTGAGACTTGGACCTTTACCAAAAACTCAGAACGCACGCTCAACTCCTGGGAGAGGAAAGTATTGAAAAGAATATGGGGCGGAATCTTTGAGAATGGAATTTGGAGAACAAGAAAGAATGAGGAGCTGCGGGAACTCTATTGTAGAATTGATAAAAAGAGCCAGAATCAGATGGGTAGGTCATGTGGAAAGAATGCCAGACCAAAGAATGCCAAAGAAGATGCTGCATGAGAAGCCGGATGGCAAAAGAAGTAGAGGGCGCCCTCGGATCAGATGTCTAGAGGATGTTGAGGACGATCTGAGGCGGCTGGGCGTTCAAAGATGGAGGGAAGTAGCACTAGACCGTGGAGATCGGTTGACTGTAGTGGAGGAGGCCTGGGTTCTTGCAGGACCGTAGCGTCATAATAATAATAAATAAATATCTGGGAATGCAGCAATATCTTAAAATTGCAAGAAAAGACATGCAACAAGACCTTCTGACAATGTTTAAAATTATATTGCGGAAAATGCTCAAAACCCAGGTAACCGGGAAACAAAAAATCAAGGCTATTAACACCTGGGCAATACCGACTCTTGGTTATAGTTTCGGCATATTGCACTGGTCAAACACTAGCCTACAGGAGATCGACCGCCTTGTGCGAACAACTCTCACACAAGAACGGGCCCACCATCCAATATCCTCCAAAGCTCGTCTGTATTTGCCTAGGAAAGAAGGAGGAAGTGGTTTGCTAAATATCGAAGAAGCTTGCCGCAAGCAGGAAGCGGCCCTACGCCGATACTTTCTTACAAAAACAACTGAGGTTTACCTCGCAATCTCAAGATTGGATTATGGTCTAACCGCACTTAACCTGAGCAATCGTGAGGTCTCTACAATCGTGTCAGAAAATGAACGCTTGACAGAATGGAAAAATAAATCTCTGCATGGAAGATTCTACAGCAAATTAAATGATAGCTCGATTGACAAGGAAATATCCATTGAATGGCTGAAAGCTGGAAAGATATTCTCCGAGACAGAAGGATTTCTGCTCACCATCCAAGACCAAGTTATTGCTACTAGATGATATAGAAGGCATGTTCTTAAAGACGCAACAACTACGGATAAATGTCGATTATGCTCAGCGACGCTGGAATCAATCCAACATGTCACAGGTGGGTGTGGAGTGTTGGCTGGCACCGAGTATCTCCAGAGGCATAACAATGTGGCTAGAATTTTTCATCAGGCTCTGGCGGTGAAGTTCAACTTGTTAGATAACAAAACTCCATATTATAAGTACCACCCAAATAAACTCCTCCAAAAAGGTAGTATCAAGCTATACTGGGATGAATCGATTATAACTGACCATACTGTGCGTCACAATAAACCAGACATCCTTCTGATAGACATGAGAGAGAAAAGAGCAGAGCTTGTTGATGTCGGGATCCCCAATGATAATAATATAAGCTCCACTGTTGGAGAAAAACTGAGAAAATACCAGGAACTGGCAATCGAACTGAAGGAATTGTATCATTTGAGGAACGTCACCACCACTCCAATTATAATATTATAATTATATAATTCTGAGTTCTTGCAAGAATCATGTCTACTTGAGACTGTAGAGCTATGTCATAATATCCTCCAATGGATTGATATCAAAGACAACAGTGGCAGGTACGATGGGATTAAAATTACCTCTTGAAGTGCTCAAAGAGGCTCAACACTCAGTTCTCTTGGATACAGCACGTATTGCTCGAAAGTTTTTAAATATCTAAAAAGTAATAGATATTAATCTGAAGTGGCTGGACTTCTGGTCTCCCACCTCAGAAACGTACCCCCTCCCCCCCCCCAAAAAAAAAAAAAAAAATAATAATAATAATGATTTTGAGTGGATATTTCAATATCGATTTTTCAAAAGGCACATCGAAGCCTTTAGTCGATTTTTTGAAATGGTCATTAGATTTAGATATGTCGAATGGTCCAAATGAAAGCACAACAAACTATGGAATAACGATTATCGGAGTTTTTATTAGATATTTAGTAAATAGATGTTAATCAAAAGTATTCATTGTGTTAAGGGAACGCAGCTATTCAATTTAATTTAAATTAAATTGTGAAGCAAGCAGCACTACTGCCATCTCTTGGGAGGCAAGAGAAGCAACAAGGACTGTCCAGGCGTGCTGAGTTCTTGCAAGAATCATGTCTACTTGAGACTGTAGAGCTATGTCATAATTTCATCTAAACAGCCTTTTTAGAAGAGATGGAGTAGAAACTCAAGAGACCCAGCAAGGGGAGCAGAGGAAGGTGAGAGGAAACGGAGGGAAGAATGCACCAAGTACCCAATAAATTCATTTTCAGCTGCCACCCACCTAATCCACAGTTAAAATAGTATGTAATATACAAACCACCTTTAAGTTTACAGTCCACAGCAATAAATTATGTACCAGCTACAAAAGCACAATTATTATTTCAATATTCCTAACAGCCGTGGAAGAGATTAAATTAATAAATTAAACATATTGCATATTTTAACTATCTTAGACCTATTGTATCATTTATTGAGTACGATAGAAATGACAATCAGTCAGAGGAAAGTTTAGCAAAGTAATTTATACACATCTATAATTGTGTATAGTGTAAATGCTGTTACTCTGTGAATATAGAACCAAACAAATATTTATATTTAATATTATTAATACAGCTTGTTGAAGTTTTCACATCTATCAAGTGGTATTAAGCACACACCGCATTTTTTCATTCATTTAATAAATAGATCAAAAAGGTTGCTTTAACTATTACTCGATCTACTTTATTTATGTACTGTGTAGGTTAGCACGGATGAAATATATGAATCAAATATAAAATGAAAAAAAGTTTTGAATAAATTAACTTATCCCAAACCCTTCAATCCCACATGAACCTTGAAGAATGGTGTCAGAACTGGAGAATTAATTATATTGAACATTGTAAATAATGTTAAAATAAATAAGAAAAAAAAACCTCTAAAAAAAAGAGAGACAGACTTTGTTGATTGATTGTTATTAGGAGATACTGAGAAAAGCCTTAATTGAAAACCACAAAATTTCATTAATTAAGGCTATAAATAGCTTTCTCTTGTAAACACTTGAAGGTATACTCAAGGAGCACCACTTATACTAATATTGTACCTCCATATATGTCTACTTATTTACGGGAGATTTGCTCCAATACCCTTTATGGGTTTTAAGTCGCACCGGTATATTTATTTATTTTTTTATTATTTTACTAATAAATGATGATACTTTATTATAGCGAGGAAATAGATTCATATATTTTTTTTTCTGAGCATCGTACCTCTTTCTTCGAAATTTTATGTTACGTTTTATATAATTAAAAAAATAAAAGGATATTTTATTTTACGTACTTAAACATTTCTAGAGGAGATTACATGATTTTCATCTTTATTTAATCAACAAATAAAATTCATATTGAAATTTGAATTCAAATTGAACAAGAAGAAAAAAAAGGAAGAGATGTTATTTTAAGGAGTACAAAAAATTTAGAATAATTATAAACAGAAAAAGCGCCGGAATTTTAAAAGAATTTTTAGAAAACTACATGGGCCAAACTATGACAGATGTTCATAATTTTTAAATTATTTGTTTTGTATATTTAAATTTATTTAACAATTAATAAATTCCTATATATTCAAATACGAAAAAGAGGCGTGGAAGGAAAGATGCGAAGTAGAAGATTACACCTGACTTGATGATTTATTATATATATATATATATATATATATATATATATATATATATATATATATATATATATAACCTAATTATTTTTATATAAACTAAAATTTTTGGTAAATTTAGGAAGTAATAACGATATTTTAAAATTTTAGATTTTAACAATTTTTCTTTCATGATCTCTCAAATTCAAAAGCGATATAAAAAAAAAAAAAAAATCTTTGGATATGTATCGTTAACTTCATTGGTAACTCATGATACAAAATTATATATAATATACATATATTTATTTATTTTTATAGATCTTAAAGTATGTGACAATTAAAATTAATGGTTTGGGACCATTAAGTAAACTGGGTGGAAACCATATTTTAAATATTTAGTTTAAGATATAAATTTTATTTTAAATTTTTTTGGATAGATTTAATCAAGGAGATATCGATTTTAATATTCAATAAAATACAAATGAATTGGTTGTTGTTTTTTATTTTATCTTTTTTTTTTTTCAGCACCAACTGTATACTGCAATAAAAAAGTATTAGAAATTTTCATTAATAAAAATAATTATAAAACTATGTCAGTACTGAAATTGATCAATTAAGGTGTATAATCTATACATTAGATTATATAATAAGCTTAATATTGACCGTATCGTGGCTTGCTTAAGACGGCGCTGGAATACTAACCGCATAACTTTCAAGTCGCGAACAAGGAGCTCTGCGGCGCATTCTCGATGGAACAGATGTCTAGCTGCCCCTCAGTACACTATCATAGTTTAATTTAATAGTAATTACATTACAGAAGATTTGCCAGCTATAACTTAATAATTAATTTAATGAAATTAATTTAATTTCATTCAATTCAGCATTTATTAAATAAAACTATTTTTTCCCGGAAACCATTTGTTTTCTTTACTCGATATTGATTTAACGATCACGGTATCAATGAAATGAAATGAAAATAAATTTATTTTTTCTAGAACAGATACCCTTCTAGGATAATTCAATCATAGTCACTTTTTCCAGGCGTATAAGTTTTATTGGGATATCAAAACTTTTCATGGCCCTGTATAGAGGTAGACGCTGAACACCATCTCAGGCTGACTTAAAATCCACAAATAAGTGGTGTGTTGGCTTCTGGTACTCTCGGCCAGGTTCTATGATAATACGCAAGGAGAATAGCTGACCAATTGTGGATTTTCTTTGACAAAAACCACATTGTTAATTCTCGCAATTTTTTCAACACGCGATAGGAGGCGTTTGTAAACGATAATGGAGATTTTATGGGCACCTGGTGACAAGGAAATACCTCCACTACTTTCTCCTGCTATATATTTCATGCAGAGGCAAGATGAAATAAAATATTAATAATAAAAAACAAACATTTAACATATAGTCGTTTGTCATGCCCGAAGGTTTCAGCCCCTTCCTTCGCTCTTGCCATTGTCTTTTTGAACACCTCTGGCTGTCACGCCTTCCTCCAAATCCTGCAACCATCTCTTCCTAGGTCGTCCTCCTAACTTTTCTATCTGCTAATAATGAAAGATGAATTTTGGTCATCATTGCTTGGCATTCTTTGTAAATGGTTACCCATCTAACATGATTTTTATAATTTTATTTATTTTTCATAATTTTCAAGGATAAAGCTCTTATATTTCCACGTAATGAATCTACTTAGCACGGTATTACAACTTGATGACGAGTTTCCGTCTCTTTTACTAGCTTCTTCCAGTGACCCTTTCTTCAGTTTTGTGCAGCCGTCGTCCAGCACCTGACTCTCAGGACATCTTTTTAAAAGCAATTATTTTATTCATGAAATTTACAACTGTATAAAACCAATTATTATTATTATTATTATTATCATGGTGCTACAACTCGGTGACAAGTCTTAGCCTCCTCTACCAGCTTCCTCCAGTCATCTCTGTTCTGTGCGGCCATCATCCAGCTTCCTATTCCCAGGACATCCCTTGAATATCTTGCCACACCGTCTGACCATCTTAGATTTGGTCTCCCTCTTCTTCTTGTGACGTAGAGAGGTTTTGTCAGGATCATCTTAGGGATTGCTTCATTCTCCATCCTTACCATGTGGCCATCCCATTTCAGTCTTCCAAGCTTCCTCCTCAGAATGACATCTTGTTCATTAAAGTTTGAGTAAATTTCGATTTTTGTCCACCTTCTCCAATTCCCATCGATATGTACTCCTCTGAAAATTCTTCGAAGAATATTCCTCTAAAAAAGCGAAAGGTCTTGCACGATTTTTTTAGTTATGGTCTATGGTCTACCCGAATAGAAGGCGAGATGCGAACTCCTTGGGAAGGGCAAAATACCACATGTTAAACCATCAATATTCCTTTCTTGACCACAACTTCAGGTGCATTATTATGAGTCACCACTGACCTAAAATACGAGAACTGGACCACTTTCTCAAAGTTAAGCGGATCAAAATATATGATCTCGTCAGATCGGGGGACTTCTCCTCTGGCCATATATTTAGTTTTACGTTCATTCACCTCTAACCCAAGTTTTATAGCAACCTCAGACAGAGCTAAAAATCCTCCTCTAACAAACTGCAATAATGAATAAAAATCACGCTAAAAGATGAAAAGAAAAATATCTGTTATAACTAGGGAAAACAGAAAGACTATGATACGGTTCCACTACGCAGACTTTGGGAATCCTTACAAAACGTAGAAATAAAAAAATATTTGATAAGAAGCCATCAAAAGGTATAATGCTACATTTATAGTGCTAGGGCGAGGGAAAAAGTCAGAAATGGACTAACAGACCACTTTCGTATCATTAAAGGGCTCAACCTAGGATTTTAATTATCTCCACTGTTGTTCAATCTTAACGTTGAAAAGGTTTTAAAAAATACGAAAGAAAAAATGCATGGGGATGGTAATAAAGATAGGTGATAAATGTCTTTACATCCTACTATTGGCTGACTAGGAGGTAGTAGCTAATGATGAGCTACGTGCTACATGTGGGTTTTGGGGCGGGGTGGCCGAGTGGCAACCTAATAGAAAATAATTTGATAAAATAATTATGAGTTGGTGTCCCGGATAAGGGAGGGGGCTTTTAACTCTGGCATTAATAAAAAATAAATAAACTACGTGAAGCTGCTGGAGTATAATACAGCATAGGGTCTAGAAGTAAACAAGAAAAACCGAGTATATGATAAATAAATAATAAAAAAAATGAATATTTATAATATTAGCTATTTGCTTAAGCTTTGAATAGGAATGAATACGTAGTGATTTAAAGCTTTGGAACGGTAAACATAATATTCAACTGTAACATGTGCTATATGCCAAGTCGGATTACAGTCGCTTTGAGGAGACAGGGCTCTTTGCGATAAGCTGAGTACAGTGAAACCCCGTGTATGACATTTAGTCGATAAGGCAGGAGGCCGTTATCCAGAGGAGGCGAAGAGTGGAAGAAAAGCCCCTGGAATGTCATCTTCAGATACACTTTCTACCATTATGTTATTTACTTCCACAGTTTATCTTACACCTTCCCCCCCCTTTAATTTAGTGTAATTCAAAACAATTAGGTTTTCTATGTTTCATGAAGGACGAAATAACTAAATTATTTTTTGAATCTGTTATTTCTACTACTACCCAAGAGGATTTGGTTTTTTATTCTTTTAAATTTTCATTCTCTTATGTGGTTTTTTCAGTTAACTGTCATTGAAGGTTACATTTTAATTTTATTGTTACATTCGTCACAACCCACCTGGGCGAATAAAAAAAAATATAGGTATTTAACTGTGCCTTGTCAGGGAGGTGGGGTTGATCATTGATATATTATGCATTATACAATTACATATATATTCTCTCCTTTACTTTACCTCAATAATCGTCCCATAGATTTCTTTCCGGCAGTCAAAAACCTCGGAGTGATCTTTGATCAGAACTTCTCTTGGAACAACCACATTTTCCAGATTACCTGTAAATCCACAACTATCCTTAAACAATTCCTTCGATTCCGTGATTCCCTTCCAAAAGAAACAACAAAAAACAGATAGCTCCTAGTTACATCCTTTGTTTTCCCCCACTTCGACTACGGTTGCTTGGTATATGGAAGGCTGTCCAAAGGACTGCAGACGAGACTGAAGAAACTTATGAACTTATGAACCCAAGCGTTTACATGTTTCCTGTTGATACACCGAGTTGAAATGGCTTTATCATAGTTCCGGACGGCAATTCCTTCTTGGTGTTTTCCTTTTCCATGCCCTCAGAACCAAAAACCCTCCCTACATCTTAGAACTCCATACTTTACGCTCCTCTATCCACTCTCGCAACACCAGATCTCAACCTATAGATTTTTATATCCCCTCCATAAAACCACTTCCTTCAGTAAATCTTTCGTCATTCGTGCTACCTCCTTCTGGAACTCCTTACCCATCTCCATACGTTAAACCACGTCCATAAACTCCAAACACACACACACACACACACACACACACACATATATATATATGTATATATGTATCTATTTTCCTTATTATATTTTGTATATCTACATGCCAGTCTAAAGTACATATTTTTTTAACTCTACTGTTATTCTAAGGAAACTTCAGTCCCATAATAAATTTTTTTTCATTTCATACATAGATGAGAAAAAAATATAGCGATAATTTCCTTCCCTTGTCAAGTAGCGGAGTGGTAACTCGGCTACAGTTCATATCTCGTAAAGGAGACTTAAACACTTGGTTACAACACAACAATGATTTGACAGTTAATAAAAAAAAAAAAAAAAATACACTAATTAATCAGAACCGTCAAAGTCACTTTTTTCTTTTAGATTTAGAGGAGTCAGAAGAGTTTGAAATTTATTACTCAACTTCCTAAAAAGTATAAACAAAGAAAAATATTTTAGAAATTCATCGTTAGGACTTAGTTATAAGTAGTTACTTGCGGAAGAGAATATTAAAAATTATGGAGGCAGAATCAACTGAAGATTGAAAATTTAAAGTTTAAGAATATTTAATTTAATATAAATAATTCAAAAGCAAAATACTTTTTATTTATTTCTGTTTCCTAAGCTACTAATCTAGCGGATTCAGGATTTAATTTTTGGAAGACTTCAGCCCGATAAGTTTTTTTTGTCATATTTATAACGGTAATTACTTTGGAAATAAAAGAAACTAACAACATATATGAAATAGTGTTTAAGTGATACATGAAGTTCTATTAAATTTAATTAATTACACGAACAATAATATTTTAAGAGATAATTTTTCAACATTTTTTTCCATAAAATTAGCCCTGTTTTATCATTTGGGGGGGGGGGCTTCAGCCCGAAAGCCTCCTTCCCCCTGTAGATCCCTCTGTGACCTAAGCTGTTACGTAAGCCTCTGAAATCTACCTCTTTGTTACTTATAATACTTTTATTTATTTTTTTATTCTTCTTACTTTCCGATAGATTTAATTAACTGATTATTCAGTAGTAGTAAATAATTTTATTCTCCGTTAAAGTGTTGTGTTAAATATAAATGAAAATAAAGCTGGTGTTATAATTTAATTAGGATTCGAGGAGAATGGGAAGCGAAAATAACCTAGTAATAGGAAGTGGGAGGCGGGATAAGACGAGCCTGTCATCAGAAATGGAAAAGATCCTTTCATATTTGACGAAAACATTTTATTTATTTATTTAAGGGTCCGTCTTCCTTTTCTTCATCAACACTCTAACTTTCCTTTTAAAGTATTACTTCTTTTGCCAGATCCGTTTCTATTATCTTTAATAACTGCTTATTCCTTTTTTTCTTATTCCGTCTTAGGCTTCCTATTTTCACGTTATCTTTGCTGTCCTTTCTCATGTCATACTAATTAAATTATAACATCTACTTTATTTTATTTGAAATTAATAAAAAATTTCATGTTCTATTAACCCTATTATGATAACATAATGAGTAATAATTAATAAATTAAAATAGTCCTAGGAATATTTTATATTTTTTTTCTCATCTTGGGCGCAAGTAGTAAGTACCCTGTCCCATAGGAGCATTTCCGAAGACGAAATAATACCGTGCAAAGCCAAAAGCCAAATTAAAAATTAATTGAATTAATGAATTAATATTAAGAAAAGGTATTATAGATAATGGATTTGTCGAATCGGTTATAACACCTAAGGTTTTATCTGACTAATTTTAGAAAAGACCCGTTGTTTAGTCATTTAGTTATTGGATCCAATCTGCAATTCAAGTGCGATAAGTGGTAGCATGTAAACTAGTTTGTAAACGTGTAAATTAATTAAAGTTAAAAAACAAATGAAATTAATATCAATACTAATAATTCTATGCAATACCTTCCAATCTAAATCCACGAAAACTTATAAAATTTATTTTATTTTTGATAAAGCATAAAAAAAAATTAGTGCAGCAGATTATTGATTTAGGTTTATTATTAATTTATTTAACTTTCGTTTTGTATGATGTTTGGATTTTTTAATAACACGCATATTTATATTTAAAAAAAAAATTTATAATCTTTACTTTTCGTAATTTGTTATTTTTCCCTCACTTCTTGCCCACAGGTATAATTTAAAAAAATAAACACCCGTAATTTATATAGTTTTTTTTTATTATTGTTGTGCTCGTTGTGGCGTTTAGAAACAAATATTCTATTTTTTAATATACTTTATCCATATTTATACATTCATAATATCTTTCACGCATTTGTCTTACTTATTATATTATTTACATTTCCATCAATAGTAGTATTTAATAATAATAGCATTTGAGCTTAGGTGCGGTCATTGGTTTATTGTAGTTATAAATAAAAAGTATAATAAATTACAATGAATAATTTTATGGGATAGTATAGAACCAATAATATGTATCGACGAAAATGAATTACATTTTATTGAATTTAAATTTAATTGACGACCATATATACAGGATATTTCAGGGTTAAGTGGCCAAACTGCAAAAATGAACTAAGGATCTCAAAAGAAGAAAAAAATTTCCTCTGAAGGTATCTCCGCAAACGCTTTGTTTAGAAGATATTCACACTTAAAGATATTCGTTGTTATGTATTATTTATTTTTTATATGAAAAAAATAAAAGCTATTTATTTGTTTTACTACATTGTTAATTAAATGTAAACATTAACAATCATATTAAATTTTATTCAAAGTGAAGATATGTCCGTTTCGACTCAATGCTGGCATATTTCTGAAATTATTTAATAATGATTTCTATTCTTTAGTTGAACATATTCCACTACAACTGAAAAAGTACATTGTAGCTTCAATTAGATGGTTGTTCTGCATATTACGGAAGAGATGGCTAAGTGTTAAGTATCCCAATCAATGGATTGGCCTTGCAGGACCAGTGGCTTGGCCGGCACGCTCTCCAGACCTAATTACATTTTTTTGTTTGGGGAGACATTAAACAAAAAGTATATGCGAGTCCGGTCAATGAACTTAATTCCTTACGAAGAAGGATAATTAAATCTTGTGAAACAATAACACATATCCAGTGCCATTCTGGCACTGCTGCGGTTGAAAGAAAGATGCCGAGCCTGTCTTTATGCTCAAGGAAACCACTTTGAACAACATTTAATATGAATTTAATATTTACGTTTAATTAATAACGTAGTTGTAACAAATAAATAAGTTTTATTTACTTAATACAACGTAAATAATTCATAATAATGAAAATCTAGAGGTGTAAATATCTCCTAAACAAAGCGTTTGCGGACATACCCTTATAGCAATTTTTTTTCTTAATTCATATTTTCAGTGTTTGGCCACTTAACCCTATATATATATATATATATATATATATATATATATATATATATATATATATATATATATTTCATTATGGCCTTTATAAATTGTAATTGTTAACAGAAGTCATGTTCATATTTGGTTATTTTATTATTTTTGAACTTTGTGAAAAGACGCATTTGTATGTAACATATTTATAAATTCAATTTATTGCTATGTATTTTATTAGAACTTCCTAATTGCAGTTGATTTAATTTTAAATTGTAAAAACAACACTAACATTTAACTAGCGAAAAAAATTAAAAGGTACGATGTATTAGATCTGACGGACGGGAGGTCCTTCTCTGTCAAAGGTAAAATAATAAATAAATTGTGGTAGGGTGTATTGTAGGATGCGCGTGGCGTCCTCTTGGCTTTGTTCTAATGTACCATGTCATTCATTAATGTAAGTTATTGTTTGTTCTAATAATGGTTAATAATTTTTGTAGCGCAACCTGTTAGTTGCCCAGCGAACTATGTATTTCATTTTGAACATATTTATTATTTCTTTTTGTAATTATTCCTTTTGTAAACAACTAATGTTTGTAATATTTTTAATATAAGTATTCAAGAACTATAATTAAATAAAAATAAAAGTAGTTTGGACTAAGAGTTCTCAGGGACTAGTTAAAACAATTGTTACTAGTGTTGCCTCTCACTAACCTGTAAACAGGTCTGAGGAGGAGGGCTGATTATTAGTTTAAATATGAGCTTGGTCCCTAGGGCAGGCACTCTCTCCCGAGTCACTACATCTTTCTCCACAAAGGCTCCTGGAATCTCTCTGTCTGACGGTTTGATACCAGACCGTTGAGTTATTTATTTTTTTTTTTTGCCTTATCTGCTCTCCTTCCTCTCGTCTTCTGCTCTCTCCTAACCTTCCTCATCTCTCCTTTCATAGAATTAACGTGGTTGTCCTGCATTTTCCTGCAGTCCCTCTTGCGTCTTCCAGGTTGTCCCCCTATCATTCTTGGCGGTCTTACCTCAACTACCCTTATACTGAGACCCACTCTCTCCTAATCTACCTCCTGTCTCCTTTCGTAGGATTAACGTGGTTGTCCTACGTTTTCCTGTAGACCCCCTTATATCTTCCAGGTTGTCCCTGGGAGTGTGAGGTCACATACCTTGCAACGTCTGGGGATTGCCTCCTCGGGTTGCTGAGCTCTGGATGTATAGGGGTTTCCCCCCTATCATTCTTGGCGGTCTTACCTCATACACCTTATCCGTCTCATCCTATCTAAACTTATACGCCCCATCTTTATTTAATATAAGGGTAAATAGATACACAAAGATATGGTTATTTGAGTGAGATTTTAGAAGGAGAGAGAAGTTAGAAGGACAGATTACAAATTTTAAAAGAAGAACGAAAATAACGTACATACATACATATATATATATATATATATATATATATATATATATATATATATATATATATATATATATATATATATATATATATATATATATGTTGGGACTTTAAAATGGACAAACAAGTATTGAACCTAATCAGATGTTTAATGTATGTAAAATTTCCTTGTGAAAGTAAATAAGATTTTTTAATGTATTATCGTATTCACAATGTACCCATAAATTTTTATCATTTTAAAATATGTACTGTCCTGATTCAGACAGATCTCTCTGATCCTGCTTGCTTGATTATATAATGTATATATAACATATATATATATATATATATATATATATATATATATATATATATATATATATATATATATATATATATATATATATATATAATATATATATGTTATATTATATATGTCACCTATTAAAATGACTAAGAGGACATATGTTTTGTGGTATTGTAATATTTTAAAAAAAATATTATAATCACAATATAATTATAAACCCCTATTCCTAGGATATAATTATATACACTTTTTTACTAATTTTATTGATAATAAACGTTTTTATATTAGATATTGATGTTTTCTTTATACATCAATGTGTTAACTTAATTTCTCAATGACAAATTGAACTACAATTCTGATTTGATTACTTAATGATGATGCCTTGGCCCACTGTGCGACTCTTTCTTCTTCAGGCCAAATATTCTGGGCTAAAATTTATTATTGAAAACCTTAAGGCGTTGCCCTGCCCTACCAGCCACGCTCACGCTAAAGGTATGAAAAAAATGTAAATTCTTCCTTTCAGGTTTTTAAAATGTAGGTTTGAACTTAGTTATTCTGTGACAGAGAAATATAACAGGCATTTCCGACTTCTGCGTTTCTTTTACTTTCCTTTGAAGTAGATGTAAGTACCCCTCCACCTCCCTATATATTTTTTCATAACTCGTTCCAACCTCTCTGGCCGAATTATCAAAGCAAATAATAATTTTCCTTACTCATTTCTCTTTTTCTTATTTTATCATTGATCATGAAGTTTCTTTTCTCTGTAAGCTTATATAGAGATTCCAATTCGCGTAAGATAATGACATAAATGTGGTCAATCTATGTGTAATGACCGTTCCCCAATTCCTTTAGTAATAACAAAATAACGATTGAAGGTAGGTGTACAAAATAAATTAAGAAAAATTGAAAAAGGCGAAGTTAATTATGATATGGAATCCCAGAAATTGAATTATATTATCTATTTATATTGGGTTGGCATTTAATTCCTTTCGGTTTTTCTGTTTATTTTTATGTTATTACAACATACTTCTTATCTGACGAGTTAATTCTTAAAGTTGATTGTTTATCCTATTTTTAATATCTTAACATACATTTCTATAAATTCTTATTGAAATTAGATTAGTGTGTTATTTTATTGCATAGTGAATATGGAATAATATATTACTCATTATTGGCATATTTTGCTGCATTATTTTAGAGTAAGGTAAGCGTGCTACAGAATGAATATTTGTACAGTTTATGGGGATGATGCCTCAACCGAATGAACATGTCGTGGTTTGCCGAATTTCGTTCAGAAAATATTGACATCATTGACGCTCCAGGGTCAATGGACGTCCATATTATAACGAGCAATGTTAATCAAAATCCTCCCCAATCATTGCGAGAGATTGCTATGACCCTAAATATATCGAACGCAAGCGTAGGAAACCATTTTCGGAAGCCCGCCTACATTTTCGGCTTGGTGTTTGGGTCCATTACTTTCTGGCACCACGCACCACTACGGAATCGGAAACAAAACGACGAATTTTTTAAAAGTTTGGCAACATAAGACGAAAATTAGATAGTTTACGATAATGTATTACTTATAATGTATTACTTAACATCATGAAAACCGGATTACATCCAAATAATATTACGCTTTCCGTTTGGTTGAATTTCAATTGTGCCATTTGCTATGAGCTATTGCTTTCAGAAGTAATCATTGATTCAACATCATACCGCTCACAATTAACGAAATTGGTTCAATTAATTTGAAAATAACGCCAAGAAATAGCAAATCGAAAGGGTGTGTTTTTTCACCAAGAAAATACATGGCCCAACACCTAATTGGTCAAAATGAATCGATTATTATGCTTTGGATGGCACTTTTTCCCCACCCTCCCTATTCACCAGATCTAGCTCCAAGCGACTACCACTTATTCCTATCTCTGTAGAATTCCATGAGTCGAAAACAATTTTAAAACGAACAGAATATCAAAAACCACTAAGCGAATGACGCAGTTAGAGGAAAGATGGGAACAGTTCATACTAAATAATAGTCCATAAATCTTAGACTTTTTAAAAAAATTTATTCTGTATCACTTTAAAAAAAGGTATTTTCCTGGATTTGGGAAGAATTAACTTCAACCACTTCACGTCAATTTTTGTAGTTCTATTGGATATTAAGGAAGCTCCTTACGATTCTCGTAGTGTTCAGCAGCACAGAACTCGGCTGCAAGAGTTTTATATTTTCGAATTTTTTCGGCGCAGACTGAGTTAGTGTTCTCATCATTTGGTACAGCGACATCTATTATCTCAGCTGTCTTCATATTACTGTCAATCAACACGATATAGGTCTGTTATGGGCCACTGTATGGTCTGTTATAAAAGATTGATTCCAATACAATTTCGTTCCTTCCCTCTGGATAAGTTCTTTAGGATTGTACTTATAATAAGGTATTGAATCATTCACTAACATTCTTTTTAGACCAATTTCCTGATGATAAATTTTAGCAACATCGTTATGTCTCTTGATGTATTCCGTACCAGTCATCGCTCCGCACTCTCCTTTATGTGCTGAATAGACTCGAACGTACTGGCACAGACCCTACACTTGTCTGATACTGTCTGTTGCTTCAAGACATGTCGCAAGTGAGACATCGTTTCTATGACCTGATCTTGGATTGCTATAAAAAAAACCTCAGTTTCGGGAAACAGATTTGCTTTAACCAACCAACTAGTAGAGAATGTTTTATCTATTTCAGTTTGTTGATTATCATTATTATCATGGCGCTACAACTCGGTGACGAGTGTGCGGCCATCATCCAGCTCGTGACTCCCAGGACATCCCTTGAATCTCTTGCCAAACTGTCTGACCATCTTAGGTTTGGTCTCCCTCTTCTTCTTGTGCAGTAAAGCGGTTCTGTCAGGATCATCTTAG
Organism: Nezara viridula; assembly: GCA_928085145.1. NCBI lineage: Eukaryota > Metazoa > Arthropoda > Insecta > Hemiptera > Pentatomidae > Nezara > Nezara viridula. The sequence continues at coordinate 183,070,538 of OV725078.1, read as the reverse complement.
GGATTTCTTCATTCTCCATCCTTGCCACGTGGCAAGCCCATCTCAGTCTTCCAAGCATCATCCTAAGGACGACATGTTGATCATTAAAAATTGGAATAAATGGAAAATTCTTTTTCAATTTCCATCGATATGTACTCCTCCAAATATTCTTCGAAGAATTTTTCTCAAAATCAATCAAATATACATAAACACATAATATTATCAATATACAAATGTACCTAATCAATACACAAATACAATACATTATATCAATATACAAATATAATACATTATCAATATGCAAATATACATAATATTATCAAATATATATCAAGTAAATGTTATACAAAGAAATACAATGCAATGAGAACACTTATAGAAAAACTAACCATTGGTAGGACTCTAATAAAATTTCTAAATTAGGAGATCACGAGGCCATCTTCTTTTCAGACGTCTTGGAGAGTTATTAGGGATCGAAGAGGAAGCAAGATTAGAAACGAGAGAATTTGGATGTATGGATTATTTTGTTTTGACGAAGTAAGAATTGTATATTAAAATAATTTTTATGTCTATAATATTATATAATTTATTTTATCCTGAAAAAATATAAAGGACTTATTTGTCAACCCTATACATATTAGCTTTGTGATTTTGAAACCAACGATACTTTGCAAGCAGCTAATCTTCCTAGACAAATATATGATGAACGATTTTTAGTATAAAAGGGAAATATTGTAGTGACAGGGTTGAGTTAGCCAAGGATCAGTGTAGGAGGGATACCCTAGCAACCCCGGAACTGGTGGGGTCCTCCCCTCTGTACAATTCATTAGGTGTAGTGAACGAGTTATTAAGTGCAGCTGCTGTTAGTAGTACATTAGTGGCGTATATTGCGTGGCTACCTGTAGTTTGCCTAGCCCTCTCTCGTAGCTTAGTTTCTGGTTTTTATTATTTTCAAGAATCTTTAGTTATAAAAATTCATCCTTTAGGTAAACTAGTTACTTTCTCCTTTTTACTTACCTATATATGTAATATTTAGTAAGGGCAAGAATTGTGATCGTGAATATGTTCGAATCTTCTGAATTTTCAAATGAAATACACGTTTTGAAGTCCCCTGAGTCCAAATAACCAAGTTCCGTAAAATGGTCTGTGGGTGTGTATGTAGGTGAACATCCTAGCTCAAAAACGAAAAGCCGCACGGAACTGAAATTACGTATTTGAGATTGTTATAATTATTGGATGTTACAGTAACATTTTCGTCAAAATCGGCAAATTGAAAGTGGTACTTTATATAATCGATTTAAGATATATTTACGATTTAATCAAAAATGGCTCCAATGATTTTCATTAAATTCGGTATATCAGTGTATTATTAAGCATTTTTTAATATAATGCAGGTTTTGTTCTCATTAATGTTCTCAAACAGGGCTTAAATGGCTAATTTTCAATATTAGCTTCCTCTAAAGTACCTCTAATTTCTATTATTTGAAATAATTAACCATTTCAATTTAATCTTTGATACAAAAAATAGTTAAATATAAAATATGAACGAATTTGATAATTAATTATAGGAGATATTAGAAATTGTAACGGATGATAGTTGTAATGGAAGAACCAAAGGAATACGAGCGCTTTCGAGCTCCCCCGAAAGACTACAACAGGCTTCCATACATAACATAAGCTTAATATAATACGGACTCCAACAATATTATGTACATGTACACACGCGGTTTTCATAAATGCTATCGTTGGTATTATTTAATATTTAATTGTAAAGAATACGGCGATATAAAAATTAAATTTTGTCTATATAAGGGTATTTAAACAAATAAAAATACCTACAATGAAATGTAAATAAATACAGCGTCTATAATCTTTAGTTTCACTTCCTCTTAGTCCGAAAATACTTATTTCTGTTAAGAAGAGGGTGGTAAGTGAAAGTAGTGTGATGCGCGCACCAGTTATTACTTACAAGGGGAGATTACGGACATGGGATTACAGGTTTCAATGAAACGTCTTTTTGGTGATGCTGGATCGAAAAATATAGAAATACAAGATTTTTGCCAGTGCGTTCCTGGTGGCGGGGAAAACCAATATACCAATAGATTTGTTTTTATCTCAAAAGAAGGAAAAAAATTGCTGCTTGTATTACATGAATTCGAATGTTCGATACAGTACAAAAACCAAAAGATGTATCTGGTAAAGAAAAGTGCGCCAAGTAAATAAGTAAATTTTCGTCATGAAAAAGCAATTCAGATTCGTTTCTTACTTCCTCTAAAACTCCTATACGCATTTATTTTCAATTAAAACAATATAAATGTTTGACCCTTGATGGAGAATTTTATTCCCATGCCTTTCACTAAAGCGTTCATTCATAAATTCGTAACTCATCAGAATTTTTTCCGAATTCGACGTTACTACATCCTTTGGAGAGCTGAATTATTATATTTATATAATTAATTATAGAATTATAATAACTATTATATTTAATTTATTTATATACTGGAAACAAAAAAAAAAAAACATTCACTATTTCCTCACTATAACCATTGTCCATATTTTGCTAGAATGTTATGTTACTCAATAAAATATTTTTTTTGAACATTTTTATTTTCATGTTTATAATTTTTTTACTGGGTTAGGATTTGTGCAATTCGATGTAGTTTATAGCGCTGATTATTTTCAAGAGGATAAGTGGAGTCATGCTAAAGTTATCATAATTTTTGTGATTATCAGAATAAAAATTTCGAAGGCTCTACTTTCGGCAAAACGTTGGACCAAAAATTTTTATTGGCCGATTTGTATGAAAATAGTATTTAATGTTTTATTCAAGGTAAGAAATGCAAACCTTAACTTTGCTTAAAAAAAAAAAAAAATCGTTGAACTTACTTTGCTCCTTCTTTCGTTACAAATTGTTTCAATATTGTACTCATACTATAGCAAAGAGTTGTTCAAATTCTGTCCGAAAACAAGAATAATACATTTATGATACTTTGGAGGAATAAATTTTGAAAACACTGAATTTAAGCAACTTTAGACTGTTTCAATGAGTTTTCACACTATCGAAATCAGTTTTTTCTTTTAGTGAATTATTTGATGATAAGGATTTCGATGAAAAGAAATTTCATTGTATTATATTCACATAAAAATTTTATGGATTATATCATAATGTATCTTTTCCGTAATTATAAATAGTAATTGTTGTGCATGGGTACAGACGGACTGAATTCAGTCGACTAGTCAATCCAAATTTCCTCCTAACGGAAAATTATTGGGCTTTGTTTGGTTAGGGACATTGGTTTGACAGATGCTTAATGGGTTCACTGAACCTTGAGGTGATTACCGACCTGACATAACTCCACGGAGCGCGTCGATGACCAGGGGCTGATAAAGACAATTGAGGGCCCTAAACAGTAAGTATTTTCAAGGCATCCATTAAAAAAAGTTTCAAGAAAACTCAGATTAACAGATAATGAGGGAAACTTGGAGCCATTAATTTAAAATTCCGTTTTAATATTTTTCGATTATTTTATGGAAGAGTTTCTTTCTTATTATATTTGTTAGCATTTTTTGCCAATTGAATGCTCCTAGTGATGACTCTACAATCAACCCAGGACAAAGTAAGAATTAGGCTCTGTTGTCCGACTTGGTCTCTCAAGTCATTATCGGGCTCCATATTGGATTATATTATTCTTTTTGTTTATAGCAAAAAAGTAATGAATTTTTCTTTGAAGAAAAAGCATTTCATTTTTAGAGCAAATGGAAAAACTTTTATAGCGACAGTTAGGCATACTGTTCATCTCCAAAAACTGGTTTGAAACATTTCATACATATTTACTTATTATAACCTTAAATATGGACCCTTGTTATACCTCTATAACGCTCCTTACGAATCTTCTATTGTCTGAAACAGTCTTCTTCTGTCAGCTCCCTCAAGACGCCTGCCGCTTCATCTTCCAGCAAGAACGTGAACTTAGTAATTTTCATTAATAATTTGACCTTCAGGTACCCATTAAAGGTGCACAACTCCATGAATATCGAAAATATACAATCAACATTGCTTTGAATTCTGATTTGTACATTCGAACTTTTTTTGCTCTCGGTGAAGTTGAACCCTTCCAATGTAAGAATTGGCGCTTCGTTTCAGGACCATAAGTGAAAAACAACGAGTATTCAACTTGTATTAAAAGAAACAAGATATCAGTATTTTGAAGCTGTGAAAAAGAAAGTGACGTATTGTAAAAGAGCTGACAGAAGACTTCCAGCACTGTTTCAGACAATGGATTCGCAAGGTCCGTTATAGTGTTGCCCAAATGCGAGGCCGAGACGAGTCTTGGTCTTGCTAACTCAGTCTTAGTCAAGGTCTTGGTCTTGCGCAAGAGTCTTGTAGTTACTTATTAGCTTATTATTATAGAGATATGACTGTAATTTTTTAGATAGGAGAAACCTAACTAATCCCGAATGGAAAATTAGAGGAGTTAAATGCAAAAGTATATTGTTTACACCAATTATCAACATATAATAACTAAGATTGTCAAGTATTAGTAACTATTTTGCCTTAATTTTTATTTAAAAAATGGATTTTTTTTACCAGTCTTGCAACAGTTAGGCGACCTATTTTGGGCAACTATAGTTATAGAGGAATAAGAAGGGTGCATATTTAAGGTGATAGTAAGGATATATGTATTAAGTCAAAATAAAATGTTTTACATTATCAGTCTCGTTATTTAATAGCCACACATCGTAGATCAGTTCGTCAATAAACAACATGAAAGGCCACCAATTATATTTGTTTTACAATTGGGAGTTGTGTCATTAATAGGAATCTGCTCTTGCTTGTCTTACAAGATTTAATCTTTTTTGTATTTATTTCGTACAGGATTGCTTTGACATGGAAGGAAAAATTTCTCTTGAGAAGGAAAAATGATTCGTGACTTGGGACTGAATGAGATGCTTTAATTAGATTTATATAACGTACATGTCCGCTTTGTGTCACTGAAATTAACTTTTCAGACGAAAAAGTAAGATCTGAGGATTTGCTCCTTCTCTCCAGCACGGTTTTCATCTAATTTGCTTTCACTTCCTCATAATATAATTACTAATATTACCAGGACTATCTTTCTGTCGTGCTTGTTTGCAGATTAAAATTGCGAAGCCTTTCCTACATTTTCCACTTAAGTAGACTCATAGTTAATTCGAATTAATATTAATGGATATTTCTAATTAGTTCCCAAACCATTAGTATTATTCTGCCGTCACAATCAAGTTCTTTGAAATATGCTATTAATATTTCCTCGATCATTTGATTTTCCTAAAATCATTTCTTCCTCTACTCAATAGTTGTTTATATTATTCCTTTTTTTATATAAAAATAATAATTTTTTTATCCAATAATTTTTCAAACCAGTGGACCAGAAGACCAGGAAACTAATAGAATTAAAACTAACTGACACCGAATCCAAGGTAAGATTCAGAGGAACCACCAGCAAATCTTTCCGGATAAGGACGGGACTTAGACAAGGAGACGGTCTCTCCCCAACACTGTTCAACGTGATACTAGATAGGATAATGAAGGAATTGTGGAAACCAATGATGTGGGTGCAAGCATAGGGATCAAAAACAACCACGTAAGGTAAGGTGTCTTGCCTACGCAGACAATCTAGCACTTTTAACGGAAACGGAAGAAGAAGCAATCGACCAAATAAATACACTGACGTAAATAGCCAAAAAAGCGGTTCTCCAAATCTCCTACGAAAAAACAAAATTAATGACCACAGACGCAGTCTTCAAGAAGAAAACAGTGGAAACCAAATACGGGTCAATAAATGTAACAAATAAATTTAAGTACCTGGGTGAAACTATATGTAATAATGGTTCGGAACAAGCAAGTATCAAGGAAAGAATAGCCAAATTGGAAAAACTAACTTTTGCAAGTAGTAACATATACAACCAGAGAAACCTGTCAACGGAAGCAAAAATACGACACTACAATACAGTTGTTAAACCTGTGATACTATACGGGACGGAAACCACATGCCTCCCCAGTCTGGAAAAATTGTTGAGAATAGAGCAAAGAATTCTAAGAAGGATTTACGGCCCCAAAAAAACAAAAGAAGGATACAGGCTAAGATCCAATCAGGAAATATACAAGGACACAAGAGATCTAGAAACGGAAATAAGGATCAGGAGACTGAAATTCCACGGACATATGGTAAGAATGGCCCCAGAAAGACTTAACAAGGAAATATTCCAAAAAATCCGTAGATACAAAAGCTTGGAAGGATACATCAGGCAGATGAAGGAAGAAACGGAAAGACTTGGAATAACGGACCAGGACTGTCTGGACAGAGAGGGGTATGGTAAGAGACTAAAGGAAATCACGGTTCTTGTTAAGAAGAAAAGTTCGAGTAAGGGAGTCGCGTGGACGGAGGAGAGAAAGCAGCGGCATGCGGAGATAATGAGAGAGAAGTGGAAAAAAAGGAAAAACAAGAAAGAAGCCAAATGTCATGATATTCGCGTGGTCTGTATGGCCGTTCCGCGAAGAAATTTTTTTTTTCAAACTTTGATTGTAACATATTTATTTAAATACATCGAAAGTTATTTTCCTCATATCTCCTGTATTTAGTGTACCCACCGTGAAGTATTCTTTTTTCTTCTTACTATTGATTTATATCTCATTTTTCAATCAGGGATGGTGAAGTTTCTTCAGGATGTTCCTTCGCTATCTTACTTATCTTCACAGTTTACGCACGTGGGAGAAACTCATCACTAAGATTTGTCTTCTATATATGAAAGGCAACGTAGGAATGTAAGGGATTTCAGGGCTTCTCTTTCAGCCCTGTTAAGGCATTGCAAGCAAATGGAGAGTATGAAAGGGTATCTTTCACTCCAATGACTTGAATGGAATGATTTGAATGATGATTGAGATTTTGATAAAAATTATCGCATCAATTTCAAGCGCATACAGAATGATGTGATTGTAATGTAAGGTCTTATTTGTATCACAATATGTAGCATTGACTGTTATTCGAAATACTCTGGAGTGGATACGTTTTTATACGGAAACTTTACTGTGCTACAGTTTTTTTAAATGTTCATTGTCTAGTTGTTAATTTACAACTATAAACACAATAATGAAAAACAAATTAAGAAAAAAAACACTGTTTATGTCATTTATCGCTTTTAATATTAGATGGAGTATATAAATTAAAAATAGACACTCGGGGTGCACTAATTCAACATATTAAAAATGATGCAGGCGTAATTAAAGGAAGATATGAAACAATAAGGATGACAATTGTTGCCTCCGTAAAAGAAGCTGAAAATGTTTAGAAATCAAAGCTGGTATTTTCGAACATTTATTAAAATAAGACTTCGATAACCGAAATGCTAACAAATGCATGAAATATTGTTTATTTTTATTAGCCAATAAAATTAAAACAAATGAAAATTAGATAAGAGCCTATGCAGATATAAGGTTTTTTGTTTTTTAATAATGTTACCGTGTGCAACCCACTCCTGGCGTTTTACCCGTTCCCAAAGACTCAGCCTGTGTATATATGCCAGTTGTCGAGAAAATGCAGAAGGATCCAGGCTAGGAAAAAATTTCGGGCAAAAAAATTCTAATTTTTCCGCCCGACGTTTTCGACTATTTTGTTATTTTATTTACTTATTTAGTAATATAATATTCTGTCACTTTTACAATAACTATAGTGAGGTAAGACCACATTCATACTATATATACAAAAAAGATAAAATAAACAGAAGAAAAATAACGACTAATAGTAATAAAAAAGTATGTATAATAAATAAAAATAAAATAACTTAAGAGATTAAAATTAAAGAGATCAAATAAAAATATTTTAGAAGTTTTTTGTTAATTTCTTGCTTAAAAAGGAATGAAATCTGAAATATGTTAAAGTGGGTTGGAAGAACAGTAATTCACCTTCTTATTGGTTGTACTAAGATACAAATTTACAGAAAATTCTTGAGAAGTTATGAATATTAGTTATAGGCCGAAAAAAAAAATCATCTAAGAAATTCAAGTACTAACATTTGCAATTTTTATTTTCTATAGAACTTGGTATTTATCAGCTTTAAAAGGCACTAAAAATGAATCTAATTTTTTTTTCATAACAAAAATTTACTTCAGCAACGTTCCTGAGAGAGCCTCTTGGTTTTTGTAATTTATGATGCATTATAATTCATTTAATGCAATAATCAATATTTTTTTCTTATCCTACACAAAAATAGAAATAAATTGATATATAATAAACTAAAATGTCGGGCAAAAGAAAAAAATTTGTTTGAAATTAAGTAAAATATTTTTTTTCTCGATTCTTAGGGCTTATCGGAAGGAACGCCGGGACACGTGTCTAATATTTTTAAATTGAAGGAATTTTATCGACTGTTCTTCATATCATGGGCGATGAATATTCATAACGCAGTCGTTATAAGTTTTTATTGATGCCGACGTTTTAAAACAAACATGTGACACCAACAGAATGGATCACTGGAGCTATTCAAGTACTCCGATACCAGTACTTGAATACCTCCAGTGACCCACACGTTTGGGTTCAAACTTCACTATCAATAAAAACTTTATAATGAATATTTATCACCCATAATATTTTTCTATGTAGTACTGGTATCACAGGAAAAACAAAAATGGTTGAAATCGGTGACTCACTGAATGTAGAATCCCCTAGTAAGTAATTACTGTCAATGTTTTAGCTTTTGTAAGAAGAGCTTCATAATTAGCAGATAAAAGTTTAATTAAGAGTAAACATTAATTTTGAAATGTAGATAGTCTAGTAGAATTAATTAGCAGAGACAAAAGACATGGCCCCCTACAATGAACCCATACGACACTAGCCATGCCAAGTTCTAGTTAAATGATAGAAGGGCGGGAAGCTAATCAAAGCCCTCCATATTTGCGTTAGAAGCAATACTCCTAGAGCCAATTGGACCAGCTCCTGCTTATTGACTTTCATCCCATCCAATCTCAGTCAGATTTCAAAATATTCGGATACATTTATAAATATCCTGTAATTTTGGGATTCCGAAAATTAATTAGAAATGAACCATTCCAGAAATAATTGAAAGAGGATAACATTTGCCCCGAGGACTTGAGTTTTGTTCCTTCTCAATTATAAATCTGAAATGGGAGGGCGTGTTGAACTTTTTGAAAGGGGGTCCTGGTAATCCTTGTTTTCTCAGAGCTCAAATTCAAGTCGAGCGATTTATTTATCTCTTTCTATACTCTCCTGTGTCGGTTTAAAAACGTTGCTAAAAAGTTTATCAGTTTTTTTTTTTAAACTTATTTATTGAGAAATATTACAATCTGTCTCTATGACATTTATAATAGAGTTCACAGATCACATTCACACTCTATGTACAATAAATTATACAGAAAAATAATATATATACAATAAATAAGAATAAAATAACCTAAAAATAAATAAATAAAAAGAACACATACACACCTATATACAATATTTACAATTTGGCGAGAGAACCAGAAACCATACTTGTCCCTCCAACTGTGTAGGGAAAAGTATGACTCCAGGAGTTCCCTGCACTCCTCTCTCAACCGCGTCACTAGGGCTAAACCCAGTGGAGAAAAGTTTAACAGTAGATTTTTTTTTTTAATCTTGAATCCTAAAACCCACCTACTTAATCCCTCAGTATCTTGTTCTTTTATTAATACAATAAATAAAAGATGCTTGAGCAGGAGAGCTCCTTCACTGGAGTCTTATTTTCCATTTATATTTTATTGAAAAAAAGAATGAAAAGGGATTGAATTTTTTCATTAATGCTAAACAAAGATCAAATAATCGTTGCAAATTATTACACAATGTTTTATTGTGTTATATGAAGTCTAAAGAAAGACGAATTTTTCTTATATTGAACTAATTTCATCCTTCAAATTTATTATGAGAAGCTTTTAAGATACAAAATTTTTAAAAACATGACATTCTTGCTGGTCAAACCATTCTTACATGCCGAAATTTATCCAAAGTTTTAGGGTATTGTTCCTCCTTCGAACTAACTCTATATACCGAACTTCAGATACTTTGGTCTAATGGGACCACTGGGGATGCCGAAATGTAGAGGGATATATAAATGTTTTTATAAATTTAATTTGCAATAATCTTACAAAATATAGACATTTAAGACCGGTTAGTGCCGAAACAATGAATATATATATATATATATATATATATATATATATATATATATAAATGATATTTATAATTGATGCCGTTACGCCAATCGGGCGCCAAAATAGAGTTGAAAAATTTGGCATATAATATTCCTTAAAACAATGCTATTTCTGTCAGCATTCTACTACTATAATTGATATACTATTGCACCGTATAAACAGGATTCTAGTTTCTCAGCTGAATAACAGAACAGTGACTGAAATAGATATTTAAGTTTTTGACGAGGGTAATATATTTATAATTTATGTATATATATATATATATATATATATATATATATATATATATATATATATTTTATTTCTTAATGATATTTATAACTGTATTAAATAAATACATCTAGTAAATTTGAACACATGGATAGAATGACATGAAAACAGTTGCTGAGTAACTACCCAATGATAGCACTCTGATATGTCTACATTAGGAGATCACGGGGGTATCTTATTTTCAGACGCCTTGAGGGTTATCAGGAATTGGAGAGGAAGCAAGGTTAGAAACGAGAGGGTTGGGATGATTCTGAAGTTTATTATGGAAGGATAGGTATCTGGATTGGGCTAGATCTGAAACAAAAGAAACATTAAGGTCATTATGGATGGTTTTATTTGTAACAAAGTAGGGAGCTTTGAGGATTTAACGAAGAATTTTGGATTATAAAGATTGGATACGAAAGGAATTCGATGGTTTAGTGGAGCTCCATAGCTCAACTCTGTAAGTCCAAAAATTTAATACAGTTATAGTCATGTATATGAGTCTTTTGTAATTAATTGGAAGTTTAGAGCGTTTCTTTAGTAAGTGCTGAAGTAATCGGAAACGTCTAGCGGTTCCTTGTTAGTTAGTCGTTTGTCCAGGTGGAGTCCTAGGTAGCGGATTTGCTCAACAGGGATAAGTGGAGTATTGCTGAAGGAAACTGCAGGACAGGAAGTCATTGGTTTACGACTATTTATATTTAAAATGTAATTATATCGGAGACCATGATTTGTCATTTCGATGTCGAACCTTCGGGTCTACCAAGCCTTCCTGTGCCAATTATTAGGTAATAGAATGGTTGAAAATACGGGAATGAAAATATTGAATTTAACAAAACTGAACAAATATTTTGTAATTTTTAATTCCCATTATACCAGGCTAATTATACCAACAAAACCCTCTTTATTGCGTCAGCAGAATTACAATGGGGGATCTGCGTTGTGGAGTGCTGAGTACACTGTACAGAGGGGCTTTTCAACCGGCTCTTATGGGATGCTAAATGCCAATTTATCGAATGTAAAAGCGTTAAAATACACTAGAATAAGTGAATATAATGATTCGAATCAACATGGTTAAGGGATTTGTTAAAGCCCTTTGGTAGCATTCTAAATTAGCATCCATTAATGCTTCTTTTTTCTTTAATTGAATTTAATTTCATCCCTTCTCTTTCAATCCCTCCATAATTATTTTAATTTTTTTTAATATCAATAAACATCATGGACGAAACACTTGATTCTCTAGTCATGGTTTTTTTTACCTAGCTATTCTTTTAAAGTAATTTTAATGGGATTTATACTCTATGTAATTTGTCGTTCTGAATTTAATGATGAAATACTTTTGGTAGAGGCGTAACGTGCAATATTGTTAAAAAATTTTGTTCTAGTTCTTGTTCCGACCTTAACCAATTTTAAATCAACCAAATCTACATAAGAACAAACCAATGGTAAAATTGAAACGAAATTTTCCTACAACCTGAGTATTTTTAAAAAATAGATATAAATAAAAATACTCTACTCAAGGTATATATTGAATATAAGGTTATTCTTAAATAGGTTCATTTAGTCAATACTTATCATAAGATTAGATTTATAGAAAAAGAAATAGACCTTAATTTCTTATAAATCTTGAATGATATTTTTTTATTCAAATGCTTTAACGTTATTTATTATTTTTCAATTTGTATTAATTTTATTCAATTAAACTGTTCTATTCAATCAAACTATATTTCAGTTTAATAAAAATGAATGTTTTTACTAAACGATATAACAGTCAAGTAAAAATCATTTTTTTTATTAAACGATATATTGGTTTATTAAAAAATAGTCTTTAAAAGCCGATATATCGTTTTAATAATAATAAAAAAAACATTAATGGTTTCTTCCTATTAATATGGGAATAATTATATTCAAATAGTAATAACTAATTATGATTAGTCATAATCGAGTGCAAAATTACAAGTTCGTTCGAAATTTTTCGTAGCTGTTCTGTTAGGTTTTGATAAACCCTAAATTATCTCTAATGGAATTTCATAGAAAAAATATATATTTTTCATTTTGTGACAAAGAGAATTTTTTATGATGTGATCCATTGAAAAGAGGTTTGTTTGACTTTTTGAACACGGGAATACAGATTTACAGAAGAGAAAATGGTGTCGAATAAGTATAAAAGTTAGAAATTTGAGGTGAACAAATTAATTTGCAAAATGCAGAGAATAAAGTGGTATTTTGTAATTTATTTTAAAAAAATAATAAATCCAAAAATTAATACGATGCCAAGAGACCTAAACTATAAGCTCTACCAATTGCTAATTGATTCACAAGCTACTGCCATGTTTTATATAACTAACCCAGGATCAACTATTGTATATTCTCATACCTTTTATTCTATAATATATTCCATAAATATTAATCAAAATTAAAAAAATATATATAACGTATAATTATAAACATGTAATTCACTTATAGTTTATTGGGGAGGTTAGTTTATTAAACGTTACTTAGAATATTAATAATAAAAATGTAAATATTTATATCCTATACTTTCTCTGTAAGTAATTTCTTATTTGATCCAAACTAATTTGAAACGATAAAGATCCATAACGGAGGCTTAAACTTCCCCATACTATGAATCTTCTCCAGTACTGTTTATGATTCCGAAATCGTGCTGGAAACGTCATCAATTTATCATAGCAAGCTTAATGCTAATTTACCCCCACATCCTTACTCTCAGTCTTAGGCGATACACATTTACATATCAAATGCTATTCTGTGGGAATCATAGCACTCACTACCTCGCTAGCAGCAACGGCTTCACTCAATTTCCCTCCTTTATTAACTAGGATTTTCCATCACGAAGACATTTTACTTTCTTGTGAACTACGTTTTGTTCGGTTAATAAACCTTTTGATTTTTTTTTTTTAAATCAACATTAGTCTTTCTTATGTTATTTATTTATTTCTTGTCAATTTTTGGACTTATTATATTTTAAAAAAAAATTACAACATAGCACTTCACATACCTGCATTTTGTAAATTACTTTTTCCTCCTTAAATATCAAACATTTTCTCTTATATCTATATTGTCGAATTAATTAATTTTTTTTCTGTCCATAATTATTAGGAAACCCAATTACTTTTCTGCATCCATTATTATTGTTGCATTTTTCTTACGAATGATCTTTTGTCATTATCATTAACTTTCTTGTGAAAGAATGGAATATAATTCAATAGAGAATCTAAAAAAAATTGTTGCTTTTGATTTACTCGTTTTTGAACCCTTACCTAAATCGTTGGAAATGCCGAACAAGAGACATTTTAATAATAATAATATATGCCAGAAATAAATTGGGAAGAGAATACGCCATACGTTCATTTTTTATGAACCTATCATGAACGTTGAGAAATTTCCTCCCTAAGATCAAATAGACCCCTTAGAAGTTTGTACGAATACTAGGACACCCTAATAGTTCCTTTTATTTAAATTATTTATGACTAACGATAATAATATATTGCAAGAATAAAAGAGAGAGCGATGGGCCAATAACTTTGATTACTTATTGAAGGCCGTGATTTTAACAATTTCAGCGCCTCATGTATTTTAGTCACGGGGCACTCAGATGACCACCAAGGAACTTCCCTTAATATATTGTGTGCTTTTTGTTTTAGGAACGAATTGGTTAGATCAATCTAGATTATTAATGATGAAAATTTTTCAACATTTGTACTGTGGCATATCTCTTTCCTTAGGACTGAAACTGGACCCGTTTCATGTCGAATCTCCCACAAAAATGGTAAAATATAACCATGTCTTATGAAAAATTTATCTATAAAAGTAGTAATGTTCCTATAATTACATTTAATAGGACTTCAAGAATCACTTAAACACCATTTCATGTAGGTATTTAATTTATTTCCTTTTCTTCCAAAGTAGGTACTAATCGTTATATATATATATATATATATATATATATATATATATATATATATATATATATATATATATATATATATATATATATATATATATATATATAAAACAAGGTTTCGGGCTAAAGACGCCACTAAAAAAAAAAGAATTAAATCCTGGATCCTTAAGTGATATGAATTGTAAACCTTCTTTTTTCTTTAATATATTTTTTTTTTGTTTTTGACTGGTATTCGACATTTATTTATTTTCCTTTCCAATGTATTTTTTAAATTACATAGTTTACAAAGAATAGTGGCCCATGGATAGGTGAGCGAGTTTGACTGTTTATTTTTTGTACAAAATTTCCAAATGCAAATGGTCTCGTAGTTCTGATTTTCCTGCTGTGCTGTTTGACTTTAGCTTGACATTAAAAGCTAAAATTTCTGGCTCTTTATTTCGTTCTTATTCCTACTAGTTTTCTAGCATGGAATGAAGAAGAGCTGCTTTCTTAACAATACTGTCGAATTTTGCGGAAAAAAAAATAAAAATTCGATATAGCTACCAACTTCTCTAGGATAACGCTATTTCGATCGTTTAGTTAAGGATTCAGAAATAATTGAAACATTTATTGTTCCAAAATGAATGATTAAATTTAAATATGGTATATTTTAGAGAAGCCCTAAAGCCTGCTATGGCAACTCACTCGACCTCTGATTAGAGCTTTGATTAATGTACTGGTACAGCAACGCCGCTGCGATCTGGTTCCTAGTGTGTATGCATTACCTTGATCACACGAGTTAATTACTGAATACTAATTGATTCTATGTCAGAAGCCAGGGACGTCTCATTTCTTTACATACGTCTAATGTTTGAGGTTATAATGTCAACTGAAACGAAAATTTCAGTAGATTTTTTCTTGGTATAAATCATTCACCAAAAACGTAATTTTAAAAGTTGTCAACAATATGGTTACACTCATTGGTATATTCCCAGGTTCTTTTCACGGACGAAAAAATATTTATATTTACAATATTTCTCACTTCTTCGGCGCATACTATTTATTTTCAAGTTTATTTATTATCAGCCAATTTTACACCAATTTTTTAATTTTGTCAACTTAATGACTATACGTCTAATTACGACGTTTTGGCTCGTTGAGCCATTATCAAGTCTAAAGAAAATTTTCAATTTACAATCATATTTAAAAGTTACATATTTCAAAATATAAAGATTCTTTTTATATACCTAAATACCCATCATGTACCTGTTCTTTTCACTTATGCGAATTGCATGCGTCTACGTCTATGCGTCTTTAATAAGAAATAATGGAGTCATAATAACAATTTCTTTAATAAGAAATAATGAAGTAATAATAATGTTATAAAATAATTAAAGGTCATACAAGAATAAAAAAATTTATAATGAGTAAATGCATGCATTTTGCATAAGTGAAAAGGACAGGTACGTAATGGGTATTTAGGTATATAAAAAAGAATCCTTATATTTTGAAATATGTAATGTTTAAATATGTTTGTAAATTGAAAAATTTCTTTAGACTTGAAAATATGTCCTTGAGACAGATTGTAATATTTTTCAATAAATAAGCTAAAAAAAAAGACTTGAAAATGGCTCAACGAGCCGAAACGTCGTAATTAGATGTATAGTCATTAATTTGACAAAATTTAAAAATTGGTGTCAAATTGGCTGATAATAAATAAACTTGAAAATATTTATATTGTTATAATGAGAACTGTAATAACTCTGATACCAGAAATTCCTTCATGCAAACTGGATTTCGAAACCCTCTGGAACATTTTTTTTAAACACTTAAAGCCACGGTTTTTGGCCTTCAATAATCGATTGGAATGATGCTTCACTCGAGTAATAATATGGTATTGCAAGTTTGTGTGGATCCTAGCTTCGTCAACGAGCCTCTGCAAGGTTGCCATCTATGTATAGGTCATGTGTGTGTATTTGGAGCCACGGCGATCTAACTCCTCATTTCATTCTAGCCATATGATCGCTAATATTAACCTGGTAAATTTAATCCTACTAAAATGTACTTCGTACATTTCCGTGTTGGTGCGTCATATCCATTGATCATTCACATCAATTGCTCTATATAGCATCTATTTAATATGGCTTATGCTTCAGAGGTATATGTATGCACTAGTCTAATCAGAGTTAAATATACCATAATTTTTGTTTGCTAAGGTAAAACTGATATAAATATATTATTACTTAGTTATATATAAATACAGCTTATTCTAGTTGTAATTAAACAGCTTACACATGTTTTAATTTATTATTTTCCTACATATACTAGGTTCCTTATTATATAAAAATCGTTCGTTTCGGATAACTATTAACGAAGGTAACAGCTATTCAATTTTGAATGTAAGATTACGGGTTCATATCGTGGTGTCAGAAAGGGATGAATGAGAGAAAAAAAATAACAAAGTAAGAGTAAAAAAAAATATGTGGCCCGCATCACACATTCACTATTTTCTCTACTTTTAACAGAAATTATTGTTTGACGAAATTAAGCAATGGCAAAAAGTTTTTGATCAGCAATATTAGAGGGTATTGAAAATTTTACACTGATCTAACTTAAGCCGGTTTACATCGCTTTAGTTTATCAAATATATCGTACTCAAATATTTTCTTTGATCAATTTTCTGGAAAATAAATCTAATTCAATTTTTTTTGCTTCTTGATGGACATATGTAAATAAATAAAAACTTTTCTGAAATAGATAGGAAAGTCGTGAGAGTGGACACACCAGATGTTTTTTATAACAAGCGATGACTTACGGGACTTGGGCGGAGGCCTCGGTGTAGCCCGCTATTATTAAATTAAACGATATCTAATTTTATAATTGTAGTCATGAAGACAGTTATTTTATTTATTTTTTTATATAAATAAAATAACTTGCTTCGGATTTAATGTTTCCTCAGCAGTTTTTACAATTTTTTAATAAATATCAAATCTTCAGCATTCTTAGAGTCAGAAACCGTGATACAATTTGTGAGAGGCATTGTAATTATTAGTATGGGGATTTCAAAAATATTTCGAAACATCATTATATATACAAATCTGATATACAAGCCAGTTTATCTGAGATTGTAATATAAATACAATTTGAATATTCATACGATAATTATGTGGAACAGTAGAGGATTCAGGATTTAATTTTAGAGGAACATTTTTATTTATTTACTTTTTAAATTATTATTTATTTTTAATAGTGATAATTACTCCAGAAGAAGAAGAAGGGGGGGGGGGGTGGCTTCAGCAAGATACCCCCTTCCCCCTCCGTGGATCCGCCAGTATTGTAGACTAGTGATCTTTCACGATGCCTTGAATCCACTCGAGTTCAACGGAAGAAGAAGTGATCTTTGGTTATTAATTAAATTTTGTAATAATTAATAAAAGACTTATTTACTAGTTGATGTAATTTAGAATATTTCCTTTATACTGGCTAGACTATAACCTAAATACCTACCCCATTAATTAGGAATAATTCACTGTAATCTTATCTTCAGAGCGACGCTCCGCTTAATTTGTCTCACAAATAATTTACCTTTAAAGATATTGAATTTCCTTTAACTAAGCCAAAAATAATCCTGGTATTTACGCCTTGGTTAATATTACTTAATCAATTTTACAATCATTTCTAATACATTACAAGAATACTACAACAAAAAAAAATGTATTATTTGATTAAATATATTTAACATAGGAAATTACAAAAATGTCGAGTCCTTGTTCCTTGTGTGTATATTTCACTGAGGTATATTCTTGTAATAATTGGTATCGTGAAATTCTTTTACTTATTGTAAATAATATGTTTTAATATTGTACTCCAACCCTCGGGATCAGCACACCAGCAGCATACAGGTTGTAGCAGATAAATACAGAGAAACTTCAGGAGCAGATTCTGAAACAAGATTATAACGAAAAAGGCGCCACAAACCATCAGTTTTTTTTTTTTACGGTTAAGTGGGAAATAACACTTCAGTGTTTTTTTTTTTTCTCGTGGCTATTTTTATATTGAAAATTACCCTATATTTTACAAAAAACATCTTTTGGGAAATCTCATAATACCATTAGAAGGGACGAAACATTTCTCATTACTTAAAAAAAGTAATAAGGAAATTGTTGGTTAGAGACATAAGGCTGAAAAATATATTGGAGTAGGAATAATAGATATCAAGAATTAATCAGCATATACCTTCTTAAGGCAAAATTCAATTATTAGTATGCGATTAAACCGTGTCGATTTTACTAAATGTCAAAAAACAATTTAGTACTGAATGAATTCTTCGGGCTGTTGAATTAAATCGGGCTGAAGACACGCTAAAAACAAAAAAACAAAGATATATATATATATATTATCCAGCCACATATCATAATTGTGCAAATTCCCAGTACCTGACCTTGTGAACATTGCCTCATCTGTACAAGGAATTAGAAGTACCCATCACTCACCTCCTCCCGCATGCCGCATGCCAGTAGTGAACAAATACTCCTAAGAAATTTTATTGCACTCCTCTTCTTCACCGTTTTGCAAGTGAAAATAAAATTATTAAAACCACACTTTACTTATATTCCTGCCATCGTGTGGTAGACGTTGTCTCCACTGCATTGGAGCGCGGATTGTATTGCATTGGAGTCTTTCTCGACGTTGAACAGTTGTTTGATCGAGTCTGGCACCCGGGATTTCTTTACAAACTCCGTAAATTTCTTCCCCCTACATACTTTCTCATCATCAGTTCCTACCTTACTGATAGACACTTCAAAGTATATAATAATAATACCTATTCATCCATCTTTTCTCAATCTGCTGGTGTTCCACAAGGTAGTATCCTTGGTCCTATCCTTAACACAGTTTATGCAGCAGATATCCCAACCCATCCTAACACTGTTATCATCATCTATGCCGATGACACATGTATCCTATCAGTAATAACGATCCATCAATTGCATCCGAAACTCTTCAATCACACATCACAAAGCTTGAAGAATGGTGTCAAAACTGGAGGATTTAAATAAATTCCAACAAATCACCTTTACCCTTCGTCGTAAACTTATGACTTCCTTTTCTACAGTATCCTTTAATAACACCCCACTTATCCCTATTGAACAAATCCAATATCTAGGACTCCACCTGGACAAACGTCTCACTTGGAATCCTCATACAAGACTGAAACGACAAGAAACTGCTCGAAGTTTCCGCTTACTCCAACACTTACTTGACAAACGCTCTAAACTTTCAATTAATTACAAAAGACTAATATACATTACTATACTAAGACCTATTTGGACTTACGGAGCTGATCTATGAGGTTCCACTAAACCATCAAATTCCTCTCGTATCCAATCCTTACAATCCAAAATCCTCGATGCTCCTTACTTTATCACAAATAAAATAATCCATAATGACCTTAAAGTTCCATATATTTCGTTTTTGGCCGAATCCAGATACCTATCCATCCATAATAAACTTCATAACCATCCGAATCCTCTCGTTTCTAACCTTGCTTCCTCTTCGATTCCTGATAACCCTCCGGGGTGTCTGAAAAGAAGATGACCTCGTGATCTCCTAATATAGATATATTATTAGAGTGCTACCAGTGGGTAGTTTCTCAAAAAGCGTTTTCATGTGATTATATTCCTGTGTACACATTCACTTGATGTATTTATATTGTAATATAGTTGTAAACATCTTGAATAAAAAGTTTAAAAAAACAACAACAAAAATTTATATCCCTTGTTCTCTGGTTTGAAAGATCCCCCAAATTGAAACCAAATAAAAATAATTTCCCTCCAAATATTCATAAAACCTTAAAAATGTGTCATTTGTGTTGTATATGGACATCATTTTTTGAAAAAATTCAAGTCATTTTGAAAAAAAATAAAATAAAATAAACTTATCTAAGTAATTAAAATTTACAAGAACCAAAATGAGAAATGTGAAAAATAAATTTGTAAACATTTATCTTTAAGCAGTGTGGGGTACTATAGGTGGGATACCTATACTATTTGTGGCCTGAGGTGGATTAAAGTTTTATACACCCTAAATGAATTCTAATAAAAAAATATAGTATGTTAATAAAACAGTAATATCTCATCTCAAGATACACACCATATAATCTATATTACAATCAGTATTTTTTTCTTAAAATTCATCATATAGATAATTTTGAATGCAGCTATAATATATTTCACTACCACAACAGTGCCCTGCTAAGTATTTTTTTATAAAATACTTATTTAAATTTTATTTAATAGATTTTTAAAAAATGAAACATTTTCTAGGACTAAACATACTTAAAGTTTTATACAAAATTAAGAACAAATATGGCATTCTCTGTACATTCATAAGTTATAAGATGAAGAAAAAGTTGTTATGATTTTACTGAATTGTAAATATCAAAAATGACATTTTTTGCAGATCTATAATACTTTATGTTATTTCCTTATATGTATGTAGCATACATTTAACTCTCTCTCTCTCTCTCTCTCTCTCTCTCTCTCTATATATATATATATATATATATATATAATCAATTAGTTCCAACTTAATTTCTTTCCTATTTAATTTTTTCTTACATAACAAATTATGTAGAATCAGCAAAACAAATTATAATGCATACATTCATGTAATTTTTACTAATTTAATTAATAATAAACCATATTTTTTTATGTAACATTTAGAACATCTAAAAATGTAAGCTATGGATCACATTATAATAATAATAATTTCAATTTTAGTAATGATCCTTCGCATTGTTTCATAAAGTAGTGAACTTGTTTATTAAATAGTGAAATTATATATTGAAGAAAATTAATATTTAAAATTTATACATAATGCGAATAACAATTTGAAGGTAAAGTTCTGAGCTCCAGCAATAGAACAGTGGATTATTGGAGAAACAACCATCACACCTGTTTAATTTAAAATAAATTAAATGTCATCAATAAATTGTAAAAATAATAATGGCTGTTAATATAAATAAAGGATTAGGCAATGTTTATTAATATTTCTGAAACCACATTTTGGTTTCATATTGTTAATGCAAGCTAATTTCAAATATGTATAATTTTTAAATAGAAATTAGAAAAATGTTAAATTCAATCTAATACCCTTTTTAGGGAGAGATGTTTCATAATTCTCCTATAATTATTATGAGATGAAGTGTAAATTTTATTTGGAAGACTGGAAAGTTTGCACAAATGAAAAATAATTTTATGTATAAAATATTAGTTGCTTTTACTACAACTAAAACATTAGTTACAATCAACTTTGAATGAATTTAAAGTAAACCAGTTGTCAAAACACTGTAATAATGAATGAAGTCTATAAAAATTAAATAGGTTTTTACTAATTTCAATAGTTTTATGATCTGCCAACAGATGGCACTGTAATAATGGATACCTACAATTGACAACCATTGAAATTATATTGGTTGTTTTAAAAACGAATAGATGGACCATATTGTAGAATGATATTAAAGAACATTTTGAATATTTCTTAATTATAAGAATGAATATAAGTTTCTTAATAGATTTTTATTTATTTTTGGTTGAATTGTGGATAAATCAGTACATATAACTAGATTCACTTAAATAAATATAACTAATTTAATTAAGGAGGTTAGAAAGGAACAAATGTATATGCATATTGATCGAATACTTTTTTGAGAAATATTTTAAAACTTTTATTCTTTTATTTACTGAAGTATAATAACATTTAAAAAGTTCAGGCGCATCATAGAAACAAAATTAAGAAACATATATATATTAATTATGGCTGAAAACTTATGTATACATTACAATATTTATTATTTTCTTAAATTCTTTAAATCTTTTGTTGTAGCCAGTCAGTCGCTAAGCTATTTTAGTTGCCTGATAATCTAGAACTTAATTATTTAATACTTGTCTATTTTAAAATTAAATTAGGTTTACTTTAATTTTAACTAAAAATCATTCTTATTAGAGTTATGAGTGAGTTTGAGTAATTATGTTTAGATTCCCAGTTGCTCTAATTGAATATTGTTTAATGAATGGTTATATACAGGATTTATTTTTCTCAGCCTTAACCACATATTATATTTGAGGGGATCAGAAGCCAAGAGGTGCCAGTGAATTTTTTTTAATTAGAGTTAAATATGGTTACAGTTAGTTAATAATTATAGGATGTTGATGGTTAAGCAGTTAACCTTCAGCTGAGATATATCAGAGACCACTAGCTTATCTAGTAGGAGGGATTTAAATTGTTATTATTATTATTTAATTGAAAAATAATATTATTGCTAAAACATTATATAATTATTTATTTTTAGTAAGACAAGTATGTTATTATTATAGTTAAAAAAATATTTTTTTTTTTTTTTTGGAGTGTATCAAACATTAATCAGCGCCAAATGGGCTCTACTGGCAGTGATAAAATCATCTACTTATCAGATTAAAAGATACTTAATCCTCAGATTTTATATCTGCTCAAAGTTTCATTTCACTTTTCACTTATCTCATTAAGGATTATATTACAAAGTTATGTCTGTTGTAAATTTTAATTACAGATAAATTTTCTTTAGATTTTAACAGTTGAAAAAAAAAAAATCAAATAACTTATATGAAGACACAACACAAAATATAAATGAACAGAGCATAAACTCCAGAGTTTGTAAGTATTATTTTCTCTCTGGAACAAATGATTAAATAGAATAAAAACAAACATTGTGATACAGAAGTTGAATATGTAAAAGTTCACATCCAATCTTTTGTAAATACAGCAGCTAACCAGCTTATTTACTGAGTTATGTTTCAGTGATTTTCACACTTCTCTTTCATAAACTTATTCATGAAATAAAAGCTTAAAAAGTAAATTATCGTAGTCTTCTGCAAGTTTTACAACTATTTAATCTAGCCCCGCAGAGCTAATTATCGATCTAGAAATATTGCAAAAATTTCCTCTAGTCAATATCCGATAAACCACCAGCGGCGGCCAAAGGGTGGGGAAATTTCCCCGGTGCGCCTACCTGGGGAGGCACCCCTTGGGTTCCTTGCTATTTGTTACAAATTAAAACAAAAATACAAAACGCATTAAATAGCCAAATTAGGTCTACCAATAAAGCAACTGCATTAGAAAAAAAAAACATTGAATGAAATAAAATCGAAATATTTGATATAAAATAGCATAAGAAATTAACTTAATTTTTATTAGGGGGATGATATGACGTCATTATCCAGGGGCCTCGAATGCTTAAGGCCCCGCCACTGTAAACCACCTTGGTACAGTCCCCAAGCATGAAATGACCCATTTTGTGGCGTTTGTAGCTTTGATACCTCATTTCTTTGGATGTCATATTCTTCTTAATCGGGAAATTTTGTAATCATATTATAAGTTGTGAGTATCAGTTTGTTAGAACAGGAATGGGAAATATTTATATGGGTAATAAATATTCAGGACGCAGTCTTTTTAATTTTTTGATTTATGCCGACGTTTCAACCCAAACATGTGGGTCATCTTCAGGGCTGAAATTTTTTTAAATACAATCAGAGATATAATAGTATACGACCGATAATTATAAATAATAAACTATGATAATTTGGTACATGAATCTTAATTAATATTGCAATACACATATTAAAAATGAAATATGTAAATAGTTATACAAACTAAAAAAAAAAAAAAATAATGCATATAATCCATTTATACAAATTTGTTATATTTTCTCTTACTTACCGTGGTTTGAGCACTGAGGTTGTTCAAGTACTGACACATTTGGTAGGTAAGTGAAAAGGTCAAGGGGGGAGGATTTCCCAGTTGTCCTTTTTCATATAGCAAAAGGTAGGTAAACATTGTCAGAGGGGAAGAGAGGTAACATTTATGTTTGTAGAATGTACATAATTTGCTGACTAAATATTTCAGATGTGTACAATATTTGCGTTGTTTCATATGGTTACAGAAATGTGACTATTGGCTAGTAATGAAATGAACATATGCAAGAGGTGCCAATCAATATAAATATAACTTAGTTTGATTAAAAGTATACAATGGTTATACAAATAATTTTATACTGAAAGGTGTACAACAAGGGATATTGATTAATTTATGAAAGAATTAATTTGAAAATTGTCTATTAAAAGATTAAACTGGTACGGGTACAGGGATGCCCAGAAGGGGGTTTCATGGCGCAAGTTGCGCCATCAATTTTTGAGGGAGGCATATTTTGACTATTTTTTTTTATGTTTTGAGGTGATGAATTGCACAAGGGGTAAACATGGAACAAACTGCAGCAAGTGTAATTGTATATGATCTATGATTTTTCTAATTATACCTTAGCTTGCTCTGTTTTTTAGAAAAGGTGAGTAATAAAATACCTTGGGAGGAAGGGGGGGAGGTTAGATTCTTGCGCCATCGACTTTGGGGGGGGGGGATTGGCACCCCTGAATAGGTATCACATTGGAGTATTTTAGAGAACAGGTAAACTCGTTACTGTTTTGTAACTTAAAACGTCTATTTTATTTACATATGATAAAAGAAGAAACGTTTATAATGAATAATATTAATGCTGTACAACTTTGGATGACGAAATTCTAGAATGCCCTGGAATATTATTTCAAACATGATGACAGCGTGTTATTCATTCATCTAGATGAATTCGAATAAACATAAGCTCACTGTTGATATGTGTTTCCCACACTCCTTAATTCGTATTTATGGTTCGGGAACCACTGTCTCCAACATTCGAATATATTCAACAGTCAAAGGATCCAGAAAGTTCTTTATATTTCTTATTTGAACCCACCTATTTATCGATTGCATAAATAAAAAAAAAAATGCATCTTTCACTACAGCAAATTTCTTCATGTATATAATTATCGAGGCCTATCATTTCTTCATATACCTGAAATAACTTAATTTTTCGAAGTTATGGTGAGGGATGGTTAAATGTGATCACTTAAGATGTTTATGATTTACATCTTATCACTGAATCTCACTGTATTATCAGTAACTGTCTTACTTAGTCTATAGATGACGCAAAGACGCAAATATCAAACCCTCGTTATTTCAATAATCCACATTATGTAAACGAGTATATATCGATGATTTATTGCAAGAAGTTATTAAGTGTAATGACATTTCGTGACCTTAAATCCTTAAGAATGTTGATATATTTTCTCATTATAATATCAGAAAATGTTGAGCTTGTTATAACTATGTTTGATATATAAAAGGGTTTGTGTCATTTTAGCGCACTTACTTATTTACTTTACCAATAAGGTTAAAATAAAAAAAAAAAAACCTTCTTAAAAGTACAGATCCATCAAAAATGTACTAAGCGATTTTTCCCAATAAAACGGCGGAAAATATACCAGTATCCTGAGTGAAAGCAATATAACCGAGATAAGACCTATCCCTCTATTTAGGTTGTAGTTAACATATTGTTGAGGGTATGAGGCTCCCTCTAAGTCGGAGGGTGGGCTGCCTCGGTTTCATGACTCATGATTTGTCATGCGGAACATCTGATAACAGGCACGTGAGCAAATGGTTTCTCGGATCTTGATGAAATGTTTAAATGTTAGCTTAATGGTATCATGTTTTAAATTTCGATTGGAGTTATGATAATAAATATATTGCTTATAAAATATTTTTACTAAATTCTTCCGAAAACTAAAAACCTGTGACATCACACAATTGCTCCTGTTAGACTGCGAAATTTATCATACTTATGCTTAAGTAATTATTGAATACAATTACAAGATTAATATACAGGATGAATTGGGAGAAATGGGCCAACCTTTAGAAGTGGGCTGTACACAGAGAAATAATTTTAATTGGATATTGGTTGACCGTTGTATATTTTAGAGGAAATAAATGGTCCGGGGTGGCTGTCGTAAAGAGACTAAATAGTGGAAAAACTATTTTATTTAAAGCCAACGTTTCGACCCGACTTTGCAGGTCTTCTTCAGGGCTAGAACGAACTACATTAGGATATAGACAATTATGGAAGTTACATAATATTTAGATAAAAAATTATAAACAAGGTGAATAAAATTATTGAAATTTCAAACAGTAAGTACACTGAAATATTAAGAACAACAAACTATATGAACAGAGTGAACTATGTAGCAAGATCCTAAACTGAAGTAAATAAATGTTAACAATTGCTGTAGATTATTATAGATAAGAAATAATTGAATGCAATAAGAAGGATGAATACTATCATAATAACAATATTATAATATCAGCATGGAGTTTCAGTTAAAACTGGAGAAATATAGGTAGAGCAACCATGGGGAAATTTGCTGACCTGGATGGGGGATGGTGAGGGGGTAAGTATTGAAAACAAAATGAAACTAGGAATATTACAGTATCTAAAATTTGAAGATATTGATGTATACTAGAAAAAATACGATATCTATTAACTAATTAATTATAAATACATACATATACACACAAAATAGAATTAAGAAATTACAAATAGAAGTACAATGTGAATAAAATAAGTACAATGAGTATATTCATAATTACATATATTATCCATCCATCTTATTACATTCAATTATTCCCTATCTACAATAATCAACAATTTTTACCACTTATTTCCTTTAGTTTACTCTTTTTATATAGTTTATTGGTCTTAATAGTTCAATGTACTGTTTATAATTTCAATACGTTTATTCACCTTGTTTATAATTTTAATCTAAATATCATATAACTTCCTCAATTTTCTATATCCTATTTTATCTTGTTCGTTTGTTCGTTCTATCCCTGAAGAAGACCTGCAAAATCGGTTCGAAACGTTGGCTTAAAGTAAAATAGTTTTTCCACTATTTCAGCCTCTTTACGACAGCCACCCCGTACCAACTTCCTCTAGGAAATAATTTTAAAACCTTGTATGTTGTTATCCGATTTTTATATGTTTACATTTTACTGGCTCATTAAATTTGTTGTGGACAAAATCATTATTCTAATACTTGTATGAAATATTGTTCGGATAGTTACAATCAGATTAATTGGCCTTCAGATTGATTTTAGAGAATCGTCTCATACGAAACTGCTACTTGAATTTTTTTGTTATTTCAATCATAAGTACTATTATTGGTTATACCTCTAAACATCAGAATGCAAATGCACTTTAGGCTTAATGGATCTACCACTCATTTCGCTTATCAGGTGAAACAACATTTGGATAAAAGTTTTCTAGATCGTTGGATTGTATATAACACGATAAGAACATATTAGGGATATCAGATGATACGAATATATGAGTTTTGAAAAATTATTTTCCAGTCTGGCACCTACTCCTGGTGTTTGGCACGTTCTTTTCAACCCTGCATATGTAAATATGTACCGAAGTAAATATTTGGGGATCTAGGAAAATCGAAAATAGGTGGACCGAATAGTATGATAATATTATATTATGGTGTAAAAAAAAAATAAAATAAAAAAAAATAAGCCAGATAATATTTATCGTGACGAAACTGATAAGAGTTTCGGAGGAGGTATATTGTGAGCTGAGGTTTATGAGGTCGAGGCTACAGGCTGCTACAGTCGAGTGGATTCTTCAACTTATCGAGAGTACTTATACTCAATATGCAGCAAGTAAATCTTGTAGGCGTTTTTTATTTACCTTCTTATTTATTACATTTTTTAATGTTACAGAGGCAATTAAAAATTTGATGTTTGGGCGCCAAACGAAAAACAATATTAAGTTGCAATTTCTTAATGCAATAATTTTATATGGCTTAGGAGTTTTAATAGGTTATTTAAGAAATATATAAATAGGAATTTAAAAGGAATGCTTTTTATTAAGCTGTGAAAGGTTTCTAGATTAAAAATAGTAATTATGTGTAGCTTGTTACAGATATTTTTACTTGTATTTAGACCTAAATTAAGCTCATTTTTAATTTTAGTTTCATTAACTTTGAGGACTAAGTTACTAAGGTCTATAATAGTAAACTTTAATAGGAAAGCAAACAGAAGGGAACTTGCTTGTAACAAAGACGCAGTGTAGTAAGTGTCTGTACTCTTTGCATCTAATATAAGTGTCTATAAATATGTTCCTTAGCCACCTTTAATTCTATTATTTTCAAATGGTGAGATTGACGAATGACCCTAAATGTAGAGTCTTAATACAAGGAGAAGTATCTGAAGCCTTCAAAGTTGGAACGGGCTTACGGCGGAGAGATGGACTATGACCGATACTGTTCAACTTGGGTAGGTAATAAGAACAAGATCACAGAAAAATGGAGGGGTCCACGTCGGAATCAACCATAAAATCCTTGGATACGCAGATGATATAGCTGTCCTTAGAAGTAATTAAAAGGACAATATCGCTAAGACTCTGATAAGAGAGGCTGAGCAGATCGGCCTATAAGTAAATGAAGGCAAAAGAAAATATATGATAATGAGCCGAAAACTCCACACCAATAAAAGGATCAGCGTAGAAGGAAAGTCATTGCCGAGAGTAGAAAAATTAAAATACCCCGGCTCCACAATAATGAATGACTAACTGGCAGAAATAGACCAGCGTATAACTAGAGTAAACGGAGGTTTATTCTCCCTTTCAGAGATATTAAAATTCTGCAAAATTAAATATGTACAATGGTATGATAAAGCCTAAGTTAATCTCAAATTAAGGGTGTAAAATGCTATGATAAAGGCATTTCTAATATGGCTGTGAGACCAGGACACTAACCAGCACCCTAGCAAAATGTATTAAAAGACTTGAGAGAAAATCCTTCGCACGATAACCGGAGCGATCTGGGGTCAGAGTACTATCACATGGAGAAGAAAGACCAATAAAGAACTGCTTATAGAAACTGGTCAATTAATATCCCATGATATGAAGGCATTGAGGTTAAGAAGGGCGGGGCATGTAGCTCGTAACAATCCATCTGGAAGCCTCAACGTAACAAGTAATGCCTCAATAGAAAGTAAAAGACGACGTCGAAGGCCAAAAATCAGATTGATAGATAGAATCAACGAAGATGAAATAGAGCTGCGTGCAGATTAATGGAAAAAAAATAGCCCAAGACAGACAGAGATGGAGCAGGCTTGTTAAGACGGAAAAAGATCTACATGGTCAGCAATGCCAGCAGAAAAAAAATGTATTTTTAACAATGTAATATCATGTTTAAATCCTCAAATTATATTTCATAACTACTTAAAGACAATCATCATCGGTTCGAAACTCTTCCTTAATGCCTAGTATATTGTTCAAAACTCCAGTATCCATTGTTTTAACTCAACAACATTCCTATTCACTTCCTAGAGTATTTTAAAATAGGAAAGTTATCAAGTTATCTAACTTAGAATAACCAAAAACCTATCTTGTTCATTTCCCTCGAAGTACCCGTCACATTCTAGGATCCTTTCTCATTCATTGTAACTTCGGCCATAGATACTTCGGATGGTACGCTATAATTTTACTTAAACGTTCTGCCAAAAAAGAATACTTATACGAAAGTCATAGAAAAATAATCCCTTTCAGCCAATTTTATTTTTATGACGCTTATTATTCTAAATATTGATAGGAAAACGCAGTAGATTATCGATTGTGGATCGAGTAAGTAATGAAGGTAACGAGATTGTTACGATAATATTATTGATTTATAATTCTGTAAAAAGAAAACTCTAAGACAGTATAACATTTACTATCTTGTTAGGACTATCATGTTTTTTTTGAAAGGTGATGGTACTTTTTGCGGTAGTTATAGCTATTGCCACATATACCTCAACGTGTAGTATACTATTAGTGAACGTTCGCACCTTAACTTATGTAACCAACCATCTTAATGCGCTGTAACAGTAATTGTATAGGAATACATTGGTTTCTTATATATTGCTGGGGTTCGTTTGTTTCTGAACTTAAATTTCATTTTTTAGGGTTCACATGTAGTATTTGTATGATGATACCTAAAGTGGGAAGGTAGACACCATTTAATGTCAATATGTTTTGTCAATACCTATCATACTATGTTGTAAATTTATAAAAACTGTTTGAAAATAGCTAAATTGAAAAGGCAGATAGGTCATAATGTGGATTATATAGTGTAGTTTATTCAAATTTGTCAGTGCATGTTATATTTTAATTAAGAAAATAAGATAAAGCATCTCTGCAATCAAATAGGCTGAAAGAAGTCCTTTTTCATCGAGTTTCATAAAAGTATTCCTTTTTGAGGGAAGGTTCGAGTGGAGTTAGAGGAAGGACCATGCATACCGCCCTTAGTATATGGTGGACTGTAGGTGAGCACGAGATGAGGCTAATGAGATTAATGAATCGCTTCATAAGATTCATTTTCAGGGTTGAGGGGTCCCTGCTACTTTGAGCAAGGATGGATTTAATCTACTTACTACCTTGGTGCTTTCCTCTTCCATCCCCTAAGTTATTAAAACAGGTTTTAAAATAAAAGAAAATGATGGAAAAAGAAGTATTATCTAAATACAAAAGATCGTATAGTTTTGAATGTTTTAAAATGATATTTTGGGTTTGGAATACGATACATCTAATACTTCAGTATCAGTTTAAATATTAAAATATGATAAGCATTAGGTAGATATTTTTGTTAATTAAGCTAAGCATAAAAAGGATTTACTCGATTTTGACATTATGTAATATTTATTAAAAATGAGATAGGTAGGTCTTGAGAATGGTCCGGAAAATTCTCAGTTCATTATCGCTCGAATCGGGACTAATTTAATGCACTTTAAAGTATTTTATGCTGATATACATCGGAGCAACAGCAGTTTCTCTGGTATTTACTTAAATAAAGTCATAAAATAATTTTCGTTAAAACAAAAATTTATTCTTCTAATAATTGTACCTTGATAACGATTTAACGTATAGAGTCAACCTTATCCGGCTCAACTTTTATCTTTACGTGAGTTAGTTTACAAAAAAAAATTTAGCTATTGCCCTTTCAATGGCTTACTGGTACTAGTACTACTACTTAATAACACCATGCTATTACTACTACATCCAGATGGTATTAATAGGGACAATATAATCATTAAACACCTAAGAGCATAACATTCTTACATTCTTCCCTATATTTTCGTATTGAAAATTAGGCAGTCTAAAGGTCCCAAGGCGGTAATTGGAACTACATTGACTTCTTTCACAATTGTTAATAATACTTCTTGGCTTTAATTACAAAAATCTACCAGAGCGGGTTGAAAAGTATTTCGAACCGAGTTCCTTAGAATGTTTTGTCTTAGACTTCTTTAGACAAGATTTCTATGCTACGGTGTTTTAATTAAGAATGTCCCACTTTTAATATATTGCAACTTTGTACTTCCTTGATTATTTTTAGGGGTTTCCTTCTCTGTGTGCCCAGTTGAAGTGGCTCTATCCAGTTTTTCCGACGGCAATATTTCCCACGTGCATACCTTTCCCGAACCTTTAAAAGCAAAAAATCTCCTTAACTCCTTTATTTGTTCACCCTTTCTTCCTCTGCCCACTCTTTAAAAACGAGATGCTAGCCTACAAAGCTCACATTTATACTTATAGAACTGCTTCCTTTTAAACATCTTTTGTCATCGCCGCTATTTCGGGTTCCCTTCCCGCTCTGAAACGGAAAACCTCATGTTCAAAGCAAGTACCAATCACTTCTTCACTTCTCCATCTCTTTAATTATCAATCTTCCGAATATATGGCCTAACTGAAACTGTCTCATTCTCAGTTTAGCTTTCTTTATCGCTTTATCTAGGTCGTATATAAAATCCGTTTAACGATATATACTCTGTTTCTATTGGTTGCTGGAGGGAACCGATCTATTTAAAAACGTACTATTTATTTGTGTAATTTGATTAAGAATGGCTAGATATTAAAGATCACCTGCTGGTGATATACTAGATGAGATATAATTAATATCCAATTCCCTTTTCAAGCGAATCGTATTACCAATTTTATCAAAATGCAGGAAAATAAGGCTAAATAATATAAAACCTAATTGAAGTTTAAGCATTATAAATATTGTAAATCCGAAAACATGGAACATTCAGGGCCCTGGTGTGGATACGATTGATTACCCCACTATTTTATAGATTGCCAATACAGATTCAGATGATTAAGTTTGGAACGAATATCTTAACAGACTCTTCCATACTCGACACCCTTATTCAAAGAATTCCTCTACCAGACTCTCTGTTCCATACAAAAATATTTGTCTCACAATTTTGAATTTGGATAATGATCCGGCTCTTTTCATGTTTAAAATAGCCCCCACAAAGCTATTGAATTCCTCACGTATCCAATCCTTACAATCCAAAATCCTTCTTAAAATCATCAATGCTCCTTACTTTGTCGCTAATAAAATCATCCATAACCACCTTAATGTTCCTTATGTTTCCGATTTGGATATATCCTTCCGTAATAAACTTCAGAACCATCCAAACCCACTCGTCTCTAACCTTGATTCCTTTTCGATCCCTGATAACCCTCCGAGGTGTCTGAAAAGAAGATGGCCTCGAATCTTCTATTGTAAATACATCTTTTTTTTTTTAGAGTGCTACCAGTGGTTTAATGGTTAGTTTCTCAACAAGAGTTTTTATGTTATTTTCTGTTGTCACATTTACTGAATGTATTTTTTTTTCTGAATACAGTTGTAAATATCATAAATAAAAAAAAAAAAAAACCAAGTTTATCTTTATGCTACCCAAAGTGGATAATCGCCAAGAGGTGAATCTGTCGCATTTCGGCGCTGGTACAAGTATCATGTCCCAAGCATAGCTGAAATATTTTGCGTCCTCAATTTTTAAATGTTTCTTTACTTATCTAACTCTATGTATATTTATTTAATGAAATACATTTAAATTCATACATCAGCACCCTCGGTACAGTACAATTAATAAAAAAAAAAAATACATCAGTAAAGACCTTGAAAATACCTATGAGAATCCCTGCAATATCTGCTACGTTGTAAGGGTTGAAAGTGTATTATGGTTTATATAACTTCAGAAACCTGGTACGCTATGTTATAGTTTTACTAAAAAATAGTAGGAGGAAATATATCTGTAAAAATATTTTTAAAACAGACATGTACCGGTGACTAAGAAAAAAAATCGTTAATGAATGGTAGAATTTATATGCCTGGGAGTTTCAAAGCAAAGAGAGAGATACATACTTAATCCATCCAAAAATGTTTTTAAAGCAGTGGTTTGCCTCCATTGGAATATGTTTGATAAGAAATGAGGTGACAAATCTAATTAGGTTGAGAACCAGTCATGGCAATACAAATAAATTCCAAAAACTTGATAAAAATAAAGGAGATACCAAATAGTGAGCTATGTGACGAAGTAATCCACTACACCCAGCGGTATCATGTCAGCGTTTTAGCAAGGATAGGAGGAAATGTATTATAGGAGGATCAGCACTCAATATTCCGAAAACAATAAAGAGCAAAATCGTGAAGGACACAACCAGCTTAGAAAGTCATAAGAAAATTGAAGAGAAGGATGGCTG
Organism: Nezara viridula; assembly: GCA_928085145.1. Classification (NCBI taxonomy): domain Eukaryota; kingdom Metazoa; phylum Arthropoda; class Insecta; order Hemiptera; family Pentatomidae; genus Nezara; species Nezara viridula. The sequence goes on along the minus strand of OV725078.1, from coordinate 183,036,701 downwards.
AGGTGATCAGTCAAAATAAAAAATCGTAAAAAGAAATAATTATATTTATTTTTATATTTTATGAAGTTTCAGCCCGAGTTCAACTTAGCAACTATGCCACCCCATTTATTTATTTTTATTTTTTTGTCTACGCTTGAGTTTATTACCTTATACATCCCACTACTTTTCGTTGTTAATTCATTTTTCATTTCTTATGTAACTTTATTTTGATTATTGTTATTTCATTAGTCCGTACTTTGTTGCCGTTATTACTTATTTTTTAATTCTTAGTTCTTAGTTCTCTGTTACTGTTATTATTCTACCTAATTTATTATACTTTAAGTTCACTCCACCTAATTTATTTTATTTCAACTTTATTCTATCTACATTTTTAGTCTATATCTTTCACCTACATATTCTTTTTTTTAATTGTATTTATTTTTCATTATTCAATGTTTATAGTTCCTCATGCCTATTGTCATCTGTTTTTTTTCTTAGCTATGATGAATGTCTGAACTTTGACAAAAATAATACAACAAAGTATACCTTTTTATTTTCACCATTTTTTTTTACTGATCATCCCAACCATTCTTTTCTTCAATTATTCACTACAGTTAATAATCAATCCACAATTATCATTAAGATAAATAATGAAAAAAAGAGTAATAAATACAAAAGTTCGGGTTGTTTTTATTATTATATGTTTGATGGATTTATATTGGGATTGAGAATCTAAATTTCCGAACTTAGTAAACCACCAAAGTTGGGACGTGGGTCTCAGTTTATTCTATCTACATTTTTTAGTCTATACCTTTCACCTTCTTAATTTTAATTCTTTATTATTCAATGTTTATAGTTCCTCATAACTATTGTTATCTGGTTTTTTTTTCTTAGCCCTGATGAAGGCCTGAAATTCGGGCCGAAACGTCAGTAATTATGAAAATAAATATAATTATTTTTTATTGTGACTGATCAACCAAGCCATCCTTTTCTTCAATAATTCACTACAGCCAACCATCAATCCACAATTATGAAAAATAAAATTACGGCTTTAATGTTCGACAAAACATAAATTTATGGCAAAATAGGATTTTGATTAAAATCATGAAGCAAAAAAAAAATAAAATAAAATTTTAGAAAAGAGTGAAGGTGTAGAAAAAGTTTCGGTGGATGCTATGGGCTAGAAAAAAAAGAACACCTGGATAAGAGAGCTAGGCAGTGTAGCACCCTGAGTTACAACACATTCTGCAGCAGGAGGATTGAAGATACCTTTGACCGAGATGACAGCAAAAATACCTGTTGAGGGTTCCATGAAGAGTTGGTGATGGAAGAACTCTACAGATCAGAAGTTCACTCTATAATATCCACGTTAGTACTTTATTTTCTTTTGTGTTCCCATCAAAATGATATATTAAGGCATTTCCAATGTTCTATGTCAGTATTCTTCATTCAATATATTCAGTTATACTTATTTCGGAGTTTCAAATAAGAAGACTTTAAAAATGTGAAGATTAATTTCATAGATTAATCTCTAAGACATTATTTAGTTTATGTGGATTAGTCTTATGATATCTTTGTAAAGATCATGTAATTAGTAATGAAAATATTAGGATTTGGAACATTTGGTTTGTCACTTATAAATACGGATCAACTCTGGTAATAGTGGTCTTAGTAAAAGACACATTTTCATTATCACTTTAGGCGATGAATAATCGAAACATTTTATAAATAAATAATAAGTGTATTTAGTCGATTATGTTCGTTAAAATACATCCCAGATCAGGAAAAACAAGAAACAAGAGGTTTTATTCAATTTATTGTTGTCATTTTTGCTGAAAACGCGTGTACTTTTAGGTGATAGGATATAAAATCATATCATGTTTTTACACAACTTGAGGAGAATCTCAATTTTTCCAAAATAAACCTCAACTCAATAAAAGCTTATCGAATGAGGAAGTTTTTCCAAAAGTGGGATATCTTTAATACAGTCGGAGGATGATAAAAAATAAATCGTAAATAATTTTTTATTTTTTTTTAAAGTACTTACATTAGTTTAATCGCTCAAAAGTTATAAAAAGTAATAAAAACACGGCAGAGGGCTTATTAATTATTGAATAATAGTGAAAATATCTATATAATAAAATTAGAAACATATACCTACCTGCCTCACCCAGCCAGTATTATTACAGCAATGTTATTGTACATGGCATAGATATCACAAGTGTCAATATTAGTGTACAATATGTCCAATATATTGTCGGAATTCGATATTGACCGTGTGACTGGAACACTGGTAAAAATGGTAAATTTTATAATAAAAGAATTGAAATCCACTTTCAACTATTCCCTAGCAACAATAATAGAGGTATATTCTTCTAGCCAATATTGGAAAAAAAAGTAAAGTTTTGTTGATTTTGGTGTAGCCCATTTAATTGCATTGTTGATAATTTTTTTACTATACCTGGAAAATTGATTTTTTTTATTAAGAAGACCACTACAGAAGAAATTAAAATAAGCTAAATTTCTTACATCATTACATTATTTATAATATTAAATACAGACAAACTTTTAAAAAAATCAATATTTTTCGAGGTACTGGTCAAAAACCAACCAAAGTTTCACATTTCCTACATTTTTTGCATTAAGATTAAAGTTTAGGGCAAAAATACTGTCAGGTTTGTGTTCAAAAACCAAAAAGAAAAACTAAGATAAACCAAAATTAATTATTACAACAAAACTTTCAACAAAAAATAGTAATTGAATTGGAACAATGAAAGGTATGAACTATTGAAAAAAATATCAAATATTAAAAAAAAAAACTTTTAAAATTATTCTTACTAATCTAAACAAACAAATACAGATAAGGACGAATAGGGAGGGGTCTTTATCTGTTTTGATTTGTTTGGACTACGAATAATTTTTCTTTTTTTTAATATTTATCATTTTTATATTTGAATATTGTTTTTTCAATTTTCAGTTCACACCATACATTGTTTCAATGCAATTATTGTTGTTTCATTATTTGACTTCCAACATGACAGTCATTTAATCGACTAAGACGATCAAGTATTTAATAGGTAATTTTTACTCAATATTAAATTATCGCAATATCCCTCGGCGGTTAATATATATATATATATATATATATATATATATATATATATATATATATATATATATATAAATTGAATACACTTTATGAGTACTGTACTAGTCTGTTATATCTAATAGCACATAAAACTCGATTTTTTTTTTACTTTAATTATAAAAATCTGGTGCGGTGCGTGCATCACACAACTTTCACTTACGACTCTCTTAGCAGAAATAAGTATTTTCATTTGTATAAGTACTATCATATATCGAAATTTTAATATCTATATCGCTGTAATCTATACAATTAAATATTAAATAATATCAACAATAGCATTTATGAAAATAACTAAACTTTTTAAATAAATTAAATTTTTGTTTACAGATTCTTGAAAATATCTCAAGAGCCGGAAACGTTGGCAAATAAATAAATAAAATAAAAACGTATTTTATTGGTGACTATAATAAAATGGCACCGATTGTAAAAAATATGATAATACAAATAGAAAATATTTTATTCATTAGACACTCTGAGTGTATATCTATCAATTTAATTAATTTTATTGAACTATTATTATATTTTTTTATTATTTTTTTTATTTGTTTTCGGAGAATTCCCCATACATAGAGTTGGCTACAATGATAACAATGAACAAATTAATATGAAAAACATTTACAACTTATATACAAATTAAAATTCATTAGGATTAAGTGACAACATCTTCTCCTGATAACAACCAAGCATCTGACTGTATAACTAAATATAAATAATGAAATATAATATAACACCCCACATAATACAATAATTCAAAGTAATACATCTGAATATAGCGAGCAATAAAATGACAAATAGTAATAAATAGCACTAGTAATAAAGATAAATATAGGCGTAGTATAAAATATATAACATATAACATGTCAATAGTAAATAGCAAATGATACAATATGCATATAAATATGTTTCATGCATGAATAATAAATACCACAAGCAGAACAAAGTAAATAAACTTCAAAGTTTAAAAAAAATATATGTAATGCTATTATTCATTGAAAATAAAGGATCTCAATCTGCAACATTGCCTCGTGTAATAAAACAGGTTCTTGAGGAAGACTTCATTGTCAATTTTGAATAACTCCAAATAATTCGCCCTGGTCATGTTAATGGAATGAGGTAGGAAGTGTTGGCGGAAGTGAGCATAAATCGGGCACCGGACAAAAATATGAAAAAGGTCATCCAATTCATTTAGATTACAAAGCGTGCAAATTTCTGTTGGCTTGAAATAGTAATAACTATTATTAAACGTTAATTTAATATTATAATTTCCAGATAACCTAATCTGTATTAGTGTTTTCGTCATATAAAACCGGGCATTTAATACAAGATAAGGCTGATGCTTAGATCATTTATAACTTCAGAGATCGTTTATAGCTTGAGAGCAGATCTTTCTGAAATCATGTTGTTTTTTATCTTATTAATTTTAATCAGTTGTACGAATATCTTTATATATTATTGCATAGTGATAACATATTTTAATATTATTTATCCTTACCTTTTAACACACTTTTTACCTTCTTTTTCATCATTACTTAAACAACTAATTATTCGTTACATAATGATCTTGAAATAGATTATTTTAAAAATACATTTTTTATATTTATTTTAGTATTTTTCCAATCCATTAAAATTTTTATCGGGTCCATAGTATTTAAAAAGAAACATAATTTTAACATTAACTAACAATAAATAGGTTATTTTTTGATAACATAAGCAGTGGATTATCAAACGTAGAGGTTACACTATTAAAATATTAATCTTTAAATTACTATGTTGGTACTGGTGTTTTGATAATTATTTTAATATTATCTTTCATACTTTACCAATAAAGTATTAAATTTGTTATTGAAACGTTATATGTGAATAATCAATTAGGTTGGTAATATTAGATTGGGAGTTTGAAGATGTAAAAAGTTATATTTCCTCAAAATATTCATAACCATTTAAAATGTGCCTCCATCATGAATTCAAAACCCCGTAAAAATGCGCCCCCCCCCCTTCAAACATTTTGATGGTGCAATTTGCATGTCCTTCTGGGCACTCTTGATGAGAGTAAGTTAAAATTCACAATTTTTGAAGTTAAGTGTGCTAAACTTCTAATCGGGTAACATCGTGATTTTTTTTCTTGAATGTTTTACCACTCCGGATTTATTTCGTATTTAGGTTTTCGGTTTTAAATAAGACTAGTATGGTATATTTCTGGATCAGAAAAATACTTTATTGCTACAGTAATGTCCTTATTCATAACAAATTGGGGAAGGAATTCTAAGAGAGCCATGATATCGTACCCCGAAAGCTACGTAATTCCCTCGCGTCAACAATTTCCGTACTCCGTTTATAAAAACAAATCTAGTTTGTCCACTCTCACGACTTTCCTAGCTATTTCAGAAAAGTTTTTATATCTTTACATATGTCCATCAAGAAACAAAAAAAAAAAAATTGAATTAGATTTATTTTCCTGAAAATTGATGAAAGAAAAGATTTGAGTACGATTTATTTGATAAACTAAAGCAATGTAAACCGGCTTAAGGTAAGTCAGTGTAAAAATTTCAATACCCTCTAATATTGCTTATCAAAAACTTTTTGCCATTGCCTAATTTTGTCAAACGATAATTTCTGTTAAAAGTAGAGGAAATAGTGAAGCTTGTTTGATGCGAGCAACAGATTTTCTTACTTTCACTTAGTTATCTTTTTTTTCTCATTCACCCCTTTCTGACACCAGGTTATGAACTCGTAATCTTACATTGGAAATTGAATAGCTGTAACTTCATTAATAGTTGTCCGAAATGAACGATTTTAATATAATTTTGTAGAGAATTTCATTAACTTTCAAAAGCTTTATGTTATATTTTACCATAGAATATATACTTATCGAGTTAGGCCCCAATATATTTTTCTTTTCTTTATAACTTTTTTACCCGAATTTTCTCGGGAATTTAGTCCATACACGAAAATTGAAAGGATAATTATTAAAACATTATAGGAAAGTTTCATCAAAATCGTTAGAGCCGTTTTCGCGCTACAGTCTATAGAAAAACATGTTCTTCATTTATTGCGCATCAGCTATTTGTGCATGGAGCACCTAATTCGTATCACAGACATCAGTAATCGAAACTCTACGAAATAAAAAAATCGGTTCACTAGTTTCCGAGAAAATCTTACTACTACTGTCTCCCGCGAGGGAAGGCACAGACAGACAGACCAATGGCTAAAAATGTGTTTTTTCGGACTCAGGGGGCTCTGAAACGTACAGATCTGCCGAAAACCGCATATTGGAAATTTTACCCGATCGCAATACTTTCCTTATCTAGTGTAGGTATGAAAGTAAAATAGGTGAACCTGACGAGCAGTTAAGAATTTGTAGGAACCATTATTTGAACATTCAACTGTGGAAAAAAAAATTGAAATTTGGTTCGAACTTTTTTTTTTGAGAATGGCCTCTATTTGTGGATAAGCTGAGCTGCACATCGACAAATACAACATTGGATATGTCAATTTATATCTGTTTGTTAACCATAGTAGAGCAATAAAGTACCAATGAAAAAGTTTCTATTGCGAATAGTAAGCTTTAACTTTAAGGAGGGGGGGGGTGAGAGAGGTAGCTACAATCCTGTGGGCTCCGGCGGGACCTGATAAGATTTCTTTTAAAAAACGTGTGTAGACGAAACGTTTGTTTGACAAATTTATGCAAATACAAAAAAGTCATTTATGTTACATATATTAGGTAATTTAGTCATAGGTACTTCTAATATTTTAGCTTAAAGAGATTTTTTACTCGATTTGTCAAACTTTCCCAGAAAAATAACAAGAAGAATGTTGTAAAGAAAAAAAAAGTTCACTATTATTTTTATTATGAACACATTACTTAAGTATTATTATTATTATTATTATTTTTATTTCTGGATGATATTTACAACTGTATAAAATAAATAAATTTAGTAATTTTGAACATATGGATATAATGACATGAAAACACTTGTTGAGAAACTATCAAATGGTAGCACTCTAATGATATGTCTACATTAGGAGATCACGGGGCCAACTTCTTTTGAGGCTACTCGGAGGGTTATCAGGAATTGAAGAGGAAGCAAGGTTAGAAACGAGAGGGTTGGGATGATTCTGAATTTTATTATGGAAGGATAGGTATCTGGATTGGGCCAGATCTGAAACTAAAGAAACATTAAGGTCATTATGGATGGTTTTATTTCTAACAAAGTAGGGAGCATTAAGGATTTTTCGGATTGTAAGGATTGGATAAGAGAGGAATTCGATGGTTTAGTGGAGCCCCATAGCTCAACTCCGTAAGTCCAAATAGGCCTCATTATAGTCAAGTATAAGAGTCTTTTGTAATTAATTGGAAGTTTAGAGCGTTTGTCTAGTAAGCGCTGAAGTAATGAGAAACGTCGAGCGGTTTCTTGTCGTTTCAGTCTGGCATGTTATTATTTTTTTAAATATTACTTTCATCATCAAGCAATTTAAAAAAGGAAAAAAAAAATATTATGTAGTAGAAAGTTTCCCTTTCATGGACCTTAAGCTTTTACTCTGCTGCACAGAGCCCTTTTTTTTTATCAAATTACTTTACCAGCATCCCTCTGACACTTCCTCAATGGCTTCATCTTATCGTAACCTACAACTTTTTTTATTTAGGAAAATTCTCGGAAACGGGGCGATTCAATCTAGAGATCGGTATACTTTGTTCATTTTAAGAGGGACTGAAAACTAACGAACAACCCTTTTCTTTCCACTTAAATCGTAAGGTAATTCGATCAAACAATCGAGAAAAGAGGTGTCCTACAAAAATATTGGCCTATATATTCTCGTTATTTTGACATGTCGGGTATAGAGGACATGTCTAACCGCCCAATATTGTTTTAGGACATAGTTTTTCTCGATTTTGTAATAGAATCATCTTACGATTGGAGCGCTAAGCAAATGGGTATTCATGAGTTTTAGGGCAACATTAAATTAATTTATTTAATGTAAAAACGCCTCCATTTCTGAGAATTTTCATAGATAAAAAATGTTGTAGGTTACGATAAGATGAATCCATTCACGAAGTTTTTGATGGATGTTAATAATTATATAAAAAGTTGTCTGTAAAGCGGACTATTTATAGAGTAAAATTCCCAATTTTTTTTTTTCATCAGGATATGCTGTTTTGAATATTAATATGATATCTTAAGACCTTTAATGATTTTTTTTTATTATTTATCATTATTACAGTAACGTATGAAGTATGCAAATTTAAAAATCATCTAACTCTATAAAATTCTTCGTTAACATCGCACTGTAGCTGAAATAACAATAACGTACTATTGTTGAATAAGATATGTTTATAAAAACAGGAAATGAATAAAAAAAAATCTGGTGCGCGCATCACGCAACTTTCATTTACCGTTCTATTTTAAATAAAAATTATTTTCTGGAAACTTTGGCCTACTACAAAGTTTTTGAAGTGCATTTTTAATGACGCTAAACTTTAACCTTTAAAACTCCATCCTCTGAGCTGTTTATGCCTAGAAAGATTTAGAAGTAGATCTGCATATTTCACCTATAAATGATTGTTGAGACAGTTAGTATGCCATGAATTTTGGATTATTCTTTCATTTTAGTCATAAAGTGTATAAGCATAATAAATTTAAAATAATGATCATATAAATTTACATTTTTTATATATAATATTGCGCCTATTATAAGCCAGGAAAAGCTGATTGCAGATTATAGCGGCATTTGTAATTAAAAAAAATTAAAAGTTTAATTAATTTTCCTCATCTCGTTTTATGATTACGGCGAAGCAGTTCTGATAATTTACTGAATGCAATTAACCGTCCTTAATATTTTGTGGGTTGGTTTTAATGTTGCAGAGTTTGGCAGTGATATATATTTGTCCTCCAATAATTGCTTTCTCTGCGTAAATCCTCCCGGCTTATGCCTCCTCGGAACCTTTTAAGTTTCCTGAAAAGAAGAAGAGCACAATGCTTTATCCATTACGATATTGATTCGCGATACTGGCAATGAGCTTCTTCAGAAAGTCACGATCAGATTTCTTTAATTATTTGCTTATAAAAAATAATATAATTAAAGGATTTACCAGTCTTAATTAATGGATACAATAATATAATAATAATAATAAAATAAAGCTTAGAGCAGCCGGAGGTTCGATGCCGACACCACCCAATCACTCTCTACACACCTCCCTCCACCGGTCGCCATCCAAATCCAGATCAGACCCTTAACACATCTCCTTCGAGATGCTTCGCTTCGATCTACTCCACAGACGTTTACCAGTCGGCATAGCAAATATTAACCTTTTGGATTCTTTCCTTACTAAGCCCAACAATTTTACAAGATTACGTTTTACATCATTGGAAACGGAGTGGTTTTTATTACCTATTTATGTCTGACTGTGTTTTTATTTTTTTAATTTACTTATCTTTAGGTTATTTTATTTCTTATTGTACATAGTTTTTTTTATTATTTTAATAATAAAATAAAAATAAATAAATAAAAGGCTTAGCGAACCCGAAGGTTCGATGCCGACACCACCAATCGCTTATTACACACCTCCCTCCACCGTTCGCCGTCCAAACCCAGTCCCATCAGATCGGCTTTAATCCAATCTTAGCACCTTCGCTTCGGTCTACCCCTCGGACGCTTACCATTAGGCACAGCAAATATTAACCTTTTAGGAATTCTCTCGTTACTAAGCCCAACAACTTTACACGCCCATTTTATTCGCCGCGATGAAATTACATCAATTATATTACCCGGATACAGCTCACACAATGCGGCGTTGTGTAACCGTCTGAACTCTCCGGTTAACTCATCCTTCTTCGGTCCGAATATTCTACGCAATACTTTATTTTCAGAAACCTTAAGCCGCTGTTCGTCCCTTAGTGTAAGCGGCCAATTTTCGCATCCATAAAGAAGTGTAGGCAAAATAATTGTTTTATTGATTCTAATTTTTAAATTCCGGGACAAGAGGCGCAAACAAAGTAGTTTTGTCACAGAAAAATAACAAGCATTTCTCGCCTTCAGTCTAACCTTAATCTCTTCTTCAATTTCGTTTTTTCTAGTTGTCGTAGAACCTAGATACCTAAATTTCTCTACCTGTTCAAACATGTTACCATCTATATCGATATCACCAGTAGTATCGCCATTTTTGCAGCTAACCATATATTTTGTTTTATCCACGTTTATTTCGAGTCCTAGTTCTTTACCGGCTTTCATTAACGTTGTCGTATTTAGTTTTATAGTTTCAACGTCTTCGCTTAACAGTACTAGATCATCAGCATAGCCCAGCACGGATGTTGTCCCGCCCAGATCCAACCCTCTCTTGGTTCGCATTACCTCCCTAATGGCATGTTCTAATGCCAAATTTAACAGGACAGGTGAAAGAGAATCCCCCTGTTTTAAACCCGAACGAACCTCAAATTTTTCGGACAAATTATTACCGATTCTAACTTTATGGAGTGTCTCCGTCAAGCACATCCTGACTAGATTTACTAGTTTTTTTGGAATCTCCTGCTCGATTAGAATATTGTACAGTTTTTGGCGGTCAATAGAATCGTAAGCCTTTTTAAAATCTATATACAGCTGGTGAACAATACCGTTATACTCCAATTTTTTCTCTAATATTTGCCGTAAAGAAAATATTTGATCAATAGTCGAACGATTCCGTCTAAATCCGCATTGGTAGTCTCCGATAATTTCCTCGGCGTATTCCGTGATTCGACTGGTTAAGATTAAAGTGAATATTTTATAACATACCGGAAGGAGTGAAATTCCTCGATAGTTATTACAATCCGTCCTCGGACCCTTTTTGTGAATCGGAATAAGAATAGATTCTTTCCAAAGATATGTGAGTAGGGCGTTCAATCCTACGTCACACCCTCCAGCAAGTTTGGTGGGTCCCTACCTCCAGCAAGTCTGGAGATCCCCTCCCTCCAGCAAGTCTGGAGGTCCCCTCCCTCCAGCAAGTCTGGAGGGCCCCTCTCATTGTTGGTCAGCGAGTCCATCGGACTTAGCCGGGAGGAACTTCCAAGGAATTTCCACCGACCATCCCCACATCCGCCACCCGTGGGACGCTCCCCATACGCGGTAATGAGCCCGCGCGAGGAATAACTAATTTAGTTATTATTTTACTTTTGCTAATTTTATATTTTCTGAATATATTAGATTAGATTATTATATGTCTAAATAAAAAAAAAAAAAATTATGTCTGAGATATAGTTGAATTGTACAATTTATGGTTTAGGGTCATTTTATTTTAAAATTGAAGATGAACCCACTTTTAATCATTTTTAAGCCATGAAATGGCCATCGGTTACTTCATACCACGGAGATTTCAAATAAAATATTTGAATCTACTTAGCAGCAAAGAATCTAGCTGAAAAAGAACAAACATAAAAAATGGGATTGGTTTGCGAATTAAATTTTTGAATAGTGCAATTAATCTTGCTGAAAAGTGGCATGTTTTGTTGTTTTTTCAATATTAGATTTTTCTAATTTTTTTTTTTTTTTTTTACTACAAAGTGTTTTCCTTCTACTTGGATTCCGTTTCACAATAATCCTCATTTAAAAAGATTGCTCAAAATCTTTTCGTGGGATTTCAAGATCAATTTTACAGGCATACTGACAAAAATAAGTAGCTCGTGTCAGAGGGTAAGACAAAAGAATTTCATGAAATTATGAACAGTACTGAACTTACTATTACTAAAAAATAGTAATAAAATTACGAATTTTAATTAAGAATATTTGAAGTCACGCATTAGATACTTAAAGTAGCTTTGACAAAACTATCTTGATTTTCTTTCCTCTATTCGAAAAATCCATTGAGCTTAGCTGAAACTTTTGAAATGTAAAGAACCATGTACAAAGCACTGCTGGGGAAGTGGAATTAATCTAAATTTCTCTTTATGTTGGCCAATACAAACCGTCGGAGTAAATTCCCAGCCCTGCTGTGGTTTGTTTATCCATCCGCTCCAAGGTTTGCTCTACGTATTTCAGGCAAGGCATTCAGTTCAGTTTGGCTAAGTTTATGGCACATTCGAAATTAACGGGGCCATAACGGCGATGTTTGCCCGTCACAAACTTTATCCTGCCCGTCATACTTTTGTGGCATATGGGAGTTTTTGTATAAGCTTTCAATCGAAACACAAGCCGATGAAATTAATTTAACAATCATTATACATTATTTCTCAAAGGTATTTTTTGTAGCAAATGTCTCCGTTAATTATTTATCGAATCCAATTATCATTCTAAGGATTATCTTCTTTTTCAGTTGTGAAAAATAAGCACATTCTCAAATCCATCAAAGCACACCCCTCACTCCTCAAATCAATTTGAGTACCTCACAATCTTCTCCTGAACAACTCACCTATCTCCTTCCATACTACCGTTAAAAACCTTGGCGTTACCCCTGATCAAACCTGGAAACTACACATCTCCCAAATTTCCCACCGTACTATTTCCACTATGAAACAGTTTAGCCATCTACGTTATCTTCTTCCATTCAAAACCCGTCAACTCCTGGTTTCATCTCTTGTTTTCTTCCACTTCGACTACGGCTGTATGGTACCAAAGCTAAACTTAAACGTCTAGTGAATTGCTCGATACGCTTTATCTTCGAGACCTCAAGGGATACGCATATTATCCAGTTTTACACCGAGTTGAAGTGGCTTTATCCGTCCTACCGCCGTCAGTATTTCCTTGCCACCTTCCTATACCAAGCTATTAGAACTCAGCGACCCTACTATATTATTTTTCACAGCTTACAATTTAAATTCTCCATCCAAGTCCGTCCCACTAGATCTCGTAGTCCCGACCTCTATCCTCCTCCTCACCGAACTGCTTCGTTTGACAAATCCTTTTTAATTCAAGCTGTCTCCCTCTGGAAATCTATCTCTTCTGACATTCGACAAGCTAAGTCAGCATCATCTTTTAAATCTCTCCTCTTTAAACATCTACTCCATTAACAATCCGGTTCATCATGAAATGCACATAAAAATCTAAATCGTACGAATCTCAAAGTACCCCCTAATACTTTGATTATTTTGTGATTTATTAATATTGTGTTTATTTATTTTACTTTCTCTAGCTATTTGATATTTATGTACGTTATTATCTATCATCCTGTAAATATATAATTGAATTTTATGGACACATCAGAATGTTAATATATATTCTGTATTTATAATTTGTTCTAATGGGATTCTAGTCTCAGAATAATAAAATTATTTTCATTCATGGGACTATTTTGAGGGAAAATACGGCCAATTGTGATTTGTACACACAGTTTGGTGTATTACATTTTCATCCGTCCTTTGGTTTATTAATGACGGCCGAAAAAGGTTTGTCGATTTAGACTGTATCGCAAAAACGGCTGTAACGATTTTAACGAAACTTGCCTAATGTCTTTTCCTTGAAACCCTTTTAATTTAAGTATATAGCATACTTCCCCGAAAATTGGTTGAATAAAAAAGGAAGGATGAATTCAGAATTTCATTTCCGAATAAATCAAAGGATAGACAAATGATACTGAACTTTTTTGAATTGTAAGTATATATTATTATACGCATATACTAATGTGTATGCTCTCTGATATACAATGAACGACTGTAAAAGAGGAAAAAAATGTTGAAAACATGCAAATTTATGTACCGCTGTTTTCCTGAATTTCCCAATAGTAATTATAGACGAATTGTAAAATAAAATCTTGGATTATTGGTAAGTTGGGTATAAATGCATATGAATAATGACTATATAAGTTCGTAAAATGTTCTTTATGATATTTTAAGTAGTATTTTTGAATTAGTTTTCATGAGTACAATGTGTTTAGAATGGGATGTCAATACCATGTGAAAAAATATATATGATCATTAAATTCAAAACCATATATTTGTGGATAGTGTTATCTAAAGCGTGGGCTCGCTATGCAGATGCGGTGGGTGGTTGGGGAGGAGCTAGCTGTGTTCATGGACACCTTTGAAAGTAATTAAGTACGATTAGTATGTTGGCCTTTGGGAACATAGTCCGCAATCAGCGGTGTCTGCTGTACCAACAGGGCCGCTAGTGGAAGGTTACATGTCGGTCGATGGTAATTGGAAATCATTTAGGCTTGAGCTAGGGGGTTTAACGATAAGCTAAAAATTAAAAAAAACAACATACGAACACCATAGAAAAAATATTATAATCTAATCAAGAATAGTATGAATCGATTATAAAAGGAATTAATAAAAGAACAATTTAAAAAAATACAATGCTTCCCTACCTTCGGTAATGAGGAAGCAAAAAAAAAAAAAAAAAGGAACAACTGTATTAGAACAACTAAGCTATAAAAATATTGATGGTACTTGCCGGGAATCGTCTAAAATTCCAATACATGTAGTTATGTACAATCATGCTCTAGCAGAACTTAGGGAGGAAATAAAACTGTTATTTTTACTCAGATCTCTATTACAGAAATTCATCCCTACTTATTAGTAATCAAATGAATGTTTTTGATCATAATGTTTATGTTTAAAATAAAGAAACCTGATAATTGCTTACATTTTTTTTAAAGAAACGGTAAATATTAGGATTAGGGACATTCAGTTGATCACTTATAAATGCGGTCATCCGCTTCCTCGCCTTTAAGGCTATACGGGCTTTTCCCAGGCCAGGGTGTGGGAGCGAGGATTTAAAAGACTCCCCCGGCACCGTGACGCGAACTAGTGACTATTTTAAATCCATTGTTTCATAGATCAGGCTGTGCACTCACGTTAGCCCGTTCGGCCATCCCGCCCACTGCGGATCAGTTTCTATTATAGAGATCTGGGTAAATATAACAGTTTCATTATCACTTTAGGCCACAGGCGGATCTACGGGGGCTTTCGGACTGACCCCCCCCAAAAAAAAATGTTAGCATATAACCATAAAATAAAAAAAAAAAACCGTACCACTACAACCCATGAAGGATCTTTGGTTCAGTACTATTTAGGGAAAGCACTGTTTCTTGGTCTACGGTTGTGCAAGGAGGTGATTTGAGGTTTTCCCCCTTAATAAAGTATTATAATTAAGGCTACCCACTTTATAAGGAGGGTCTACTTACCCAGGATCGCCCAACGGCCAATGAAAAAGAATAAATAATTTTTTTGCCTTGAGGGATTCGAACCTGGAACCTTTAGCATTGGAAGCTCAGTACCCTACCAATGAGCTACCCCACTCCCAAAATAATATAAATATACTTTATAGAAAAATAATATTAAAAACTATCTCTTAAAGTATTATTGTTCGTGTAATTACACTTAATAGGACTTCAAGAATCACTTAAACACCATGTCATATAGGTAGTTAGTTTTTTTCTTTCTTTTTTTCAAATTAATTATCGTTATGTATATGAAAAAAAAAAAAATCAGACTGAACCCTCCCTCCCAAAATTAAATCCTGGATCCACCAGTGTTTAAGGCCAGCTATCGCAGCTTTAAATATATCGCTCTACCTACGGCCTAAACAGCCTGTATAATGTTTAGATGATCCATCTGTTTACGGATAAATCATTTAAATGGGTAAAGATATGTTGCCTTTGTCTTATCTCTTTCCTTCATACCTCTTAGGAGTTACCTAAACATGAAAAGAATATCATTTTTCTTTCTGTTTGATTAAATGATATTAATACAATAAGAATTGGTAGCGCCGTAATACAATAACAGTGATTGCGGATGTCATGAGGTTACGAAATTCCTCTGTGTTTTCAATCTCATGACGTCTTCCCGCTGCCATTTTTAGGAAAGGTGGGGACCAGCGCCATCACAGCTCACAGATACCGGTCCTGTCCCGAGTTGTAACCTTAAGCATACAAGATGGCTGCAATATAGCTATACCATTTAAAAAATATTATATGTTAACAGCATCAAAAGTGATAAATACCAAAGATATAATCTTTAGAATATATTTGCGACTGAAATCGCTAGTGGATCAACGAGGGGAGGGGAGGGCTGGAGCCACCTGTTTTAAACATAACTGTTTGTTTCTAGTTTTTTATTAATATATATTGCTTTTTGAAATTAGAAATATATAACTTCCTCTACTAAAAAATGTAATTTTATAGTAAAAAAAAAAATAAATAATAAAAAATGCATTTAACCCAAGCAACAAATGACATAGAGATGAATATTGAAATTTTTATTATACAATAAAAAATATAACGAAAGTAAACTAATATATATATATATTATTTTTATTAAATTATGGATTAACATGTGACGTACAGATTGCAATTTTTATTAAATAAAATAGAAAATATGATTAAAATAAGCTGACATATTTATTCACATATCATATAAATGTTAATTAAAAATACTTGAGTGTAATGTCATTTTATTAATGAAACATATGCAGATATAGCCTCTCCCTCCTGGTTACCACCTTCCTACTCCCTACAAATTTAACATTGAAAATTTATTGATGACATTTTGATGCAAAAACTGGGTAGCGAGGTACTTGATGTAGGTATATACTCGTATGTGAGGTAAGCAGATACACTCTTGAACACATAGCGAGCAACATGTATTCATAAATAAAAAAAATTGAATACATATTTTTGAGTTAAGTAAATAAAATTATGCATATTTCACACGTCATCATTCATCAGTATGGCGGTGGTTCTATCTGAAATTCAGTTTAATGATTCATCGATACTTAGCACAATCTACAGCTGAAAACAATGATGTATGAGTACAATTGACGAAATAATGGAATGTAGTTTTCAATAATAAGTAAACATTCCCATCTGATTTTATAAAACTATAATGTCAATTTAAAATATGGTAATATGGGGTAACATTGAGACTGGGTGGGTAACTTTCGGAAGATTTAGTTTGTGGTGAATAGACTGCGTTAGTTCAGTCTGCAAAAGTGTGCTTTGTGTAGGCATGTACTTCGCAACTACTTGAGGCAGTTTGAGAACTATAGTTCACTACACTCGTGCAGTTTGGTTTTATTTATTTCCGTTATTTTTTTTAAAATTCTTGTTTTCATGAAACTTTCGCTTGTGCTTCAAGAACTGCGAACATCAGATTACCGAAGCATTAATATCGGCCTTGAAGAAATCGGTTTCTAACTGGAAATGGGCTTTAATGCCCGATGAAATTCACTACTCAGAAAGGGCTGCAAGTTTACGGCGATCTCTTAGCTTCAGTTAACAAAAAACTAAATTTTATAAAGTGTTTAAATAATGTTATCATCTCCTATTTGTTCGGTAAATTTTTAAGGCATAATTGCTTTAAAAAATTTTTTTGTACCATTGATACGAATTTATTGTTTACATGTGCTCTTAAATATAGTGTTGTTAGATAAAATTGGTATACACTGATTTCCCTTGTTGTTTCTTATGTGAATAATGAGCCTATATTTTGGAGTATTATTGGTACAAAATCATGTTCCCTGCCGTTTCTAATGGAGATAATGCACTGTCCCCATTTTACCTCAATCAATGGGGTAAGATTAGGACCTAGGAAATTAAAAATTTTTTATTAGAATACTCTGCTTTGTTCTGCCATATTTTGTAAGAGGGAGACTGACCTCACATATTAATAATTTTTTCAGCATTTTAACTTTGAAAATAAAGATAGAAGCAGCTTAAAACTTTGAAAAGTTACCCCATGTTACGGTACTACTCTAGTAACCGTGTTGGTAAAATTATTTGAATAATACAACACCTCATGTTTAACAAGTTTGAAGGAAAAGTCTCATCTGTTATAAAGGTTGTAAATAGCATTTTCGAAGAATATAATGTGTTCAGGCAGGTTGCTAAAATATGGATGAATAAGAGAAATGATGGATTACTTTGATTAGATCGATGAATGCCTGGGATTTTAACCTAAATCTGGGATATTAAACTTCTTGAAAACCGATTTCTATTCATGGTGCAAAGCAGTTTTATTACTATTATTTTTTATTTATTCGTAAATTAATCCAGGTTTGAACAAAAATCTTGTTTTCAAATTAAATTAATTTATAATAATTAGTAAGAAAGAACCTCTAAGGAACACTTCTCATAAACGACAATTTTATTTTTCACGCCCCGATCCTATTCATAATAATTAGTAAATGATTAACTTACCAACACAATTTATTTGGATGACCTATCATGAATTTTTATTTATTATATCATTATTGGTACTATGATTTTCTTAAAAATGAGCTTAATTTGTTTTTTTATCCATTTATTTATCAATGTATATCTTTATGATCTTTGAAATAATCATTGTAATATTTTCAAATTATTATTTTTCAGGTAAGCGAAACAAAGTTGTGGATTGATACGTAAGTAAATACGAAATTCAAAATATTTTGAAAAAAATTACAGCTCATTCATAGCTGAAAAATCCTACTACGTAATTGAGAAGCATTTTTGAACATATTTATTGAGAAATATTACAAGCAGTATCAATTAAGGACATTCATAATAGTATTCAGAGAGCACATTCACACTATGTGCAATAAATAAAAAATAAATTAAACAGAAATATAAAAATACTAAAAGTAAATGTATATAAAGAAAAAGAAACTAAACTAATAAAAATAACAACTTAAATAGAAGCATTGAATGTATGTATCTAACTATCTAAAAAAATTATAAAGGTACATAAATCGATTATATTACAAGAATTTCTAATTTTTGGAATTATTTTAACTTCACTCAGCTTTAATCTATTATGTATGTATATATATATATATATATATATATATATATATATATATATATATATATATATATATATATATATATATAAAATTATTTTTATTTTACTTATTTATATTTATTTCTCTTTTATATGAACACGTTGTATGAATGAATATTTGTGGCCCTAATAATGTTCTTCAATTATTTTAATACTCAATAAATAATATACTAGTAAAAAAAAAAAAAAGAGAGAGAAATATTACCATTTGCTTTATCAATTTATTTATTTACTCAAAACTTCTATATTCTATTGTAGAACACCGTTTTTTTTTTGTTTTTTTTTAAGAAAGTCGTCAGGATTTCCACATTCTCTCTGTATCCTATATTTTTTTTATTTATTACTCTCTAGATACTTTTAAGTCCAATTTAATAAATAACCACTCTCAATTTATAGCATTATTCTTTTTTGTTTTAATTTGTACATTTCAGGATACTTTATTCCGCTCAACAGCATCTAAAGTTATATAAATAATACATTATAGGTTCCGTTCTGAACTAGTAATTTACAATTTTAAAATTTATTCAATTTAAATAAAATAATTTAATAATATTTTATATACATTTATTAAGATAATAGCCTACTTACATACTTTTCTCCAGTTTCATGTAAATCTTAGTTAGTAATATGTTTGGTCAATGGTCAAATACTATTTATTTATTTATTTTAAAATGACATTTACAAATGTATACAAAAAAATACATCTAGTAAATTTGCACATTGGTATAAAGACATGGAACACATGTTGAGAACCTACCTATTGGTAGCACTCTAATAATATGTCTATATTAGAAGATCACGTGGCCATCTTCTTTTCAGACGCCTCGGAGGGTTATCAGGAATCGAATAGGAAGCAAGGTTAGAGACAAGAGGGTTGGGATGGTTATGAAGTTTATTATGGAAGGACAGATATCTGGATTGGGCCAAATCTGATACATAAGGAACATTAAGGTCATTATGGATAATTTTATTTGTAACAAAGTAAGGAGCATTGAGGATTTTACGAAGGATTTTGGATTGCAAGGACTGTATGCGAGAGGAATTTGAAGGCTTGGTGGAGCCCCATAGCTCAACCCCGTAGGTCAAATACTAAACTGAAAAGTTTAAAGTACAATAAGGATCGGAGAGGGTAAATACTAAATTAATTTTTTTATAAAATTTGATTCCGTCCATCAGGGGTAAACTTCAGATCTTTCTTTACGTTCAATGTTTGATTTAAATATTTTTTTATAAATAAATTTTCTTTAATTTTTTTTTATAGTATTTTTTCCCCGAATATTTAAAGATGTGTATGTTTATTTTCTATTACATGGGTACTTAAAACTGTATGATTACGACCATATTTGATTGAGTTTTTGTGTTGTTTTATTCTCTTTTTAAGGTTTGACAGTGAAGTTTTTTGCAAAGACACAGTAATTGATACATGTTATTACTGGTATCCATAAAATGATTTAAATTAAATTTAAAATGTTATTAATTTTAAAACTGTAAACGAATGGTAGGGAATGAAACCTATAATGTATTATTTATATATTTATTTAGGTCCTGAAGAGGCGAAGATAGTATCCCGGAAACGTACAAATAAAAATAATAACAAATAACGCCGTAAAGTGAGAGTGATTATTGAATTGGACCTTTAGGAAAAAATATTTATCATTTGCAGTAAATTAGCAAAACCAGCAAGTCCTATGTTTATTGTTGCAGCCAACGTTTTGGCCAAATGTTGTTTGTAGAGCACGTAACTGTGACACAGGTACTGACTTCATGTTTTACTTCAGAAAAATACACATGAAAACAACAAGTTTACAATTTAAAAATTGATTAAACAATTACTAACATAGAATAGTGAACAGTATTAAAAAGTTTTGTTAATGAATGCTTTTATCGTTGTGGTTTTTTGTGATTTTTTTTTTGTGGTTGAAAATTGGGTAATAGACCCAAAACGTTATAATATAATCAAAGTGAAATTTTTTGTTCAGACGTTTTTTTAATAATAAATAAAGATTATGGAATAAGTAAGGGCATTTTTGTAAAATCGTTAATCGTATATTGAATTAATTTAATAACAAAAATTGTTTTCGTTTGTTTGAACGCAATAATAAATACGTCCTATTAAAAAAAAAATTACTTCTGTAAGGTTTTTTTTATTCGAATTGGTTTATTAAAAAAATAATATCTTTACATTATTTAGTTTAAAAATTAAGGGATTCTAAAACAAATTGAAAATAAGATTCAATTAACATCCAGGATTTATGTCATTGCTGAGGATAGTAGGGAAATTGTTTTTATCAAAGTAAAACATTGAAGCAATTATGTTCAAAGGGTTATTTTTTTTTTTTTACTTTATCAAGGCCTAACAGGCGGAGAAGATGTTTATATTTTAACTTAACAATGGGCGGGCCTTTACCCCAACCTCCCCATTATTCCACTCATAAAGTCCTTCTTCAAGCTCTTTTGTAGATAAGGGACGACAAAGGTTGTTTCATTTTAGGAGTAGAACTAATTTTGATTTATTAACATTATATTCCTGCAAGAGAGGGTCTGCTTGTGTGTATGCATGTTAGTGTTTATTGACCAGGAAGCTTTTGTTTATAAACAAAAAAACTTGCTGAGTTTTAAAATTCTAAACTAAATCGATAATCCATATCAGTGTTTTATATATATATATATATATATATATATATATATATATATATATATATATATTTATTTATATATATATATATATATATATATATATATATATATAATTTTTTTTTATTAAGAAATTTAAGTATTGAATAGGAAGTGAAAGTGGATAGGAAGCGATAACTAAATCAGAATTCTATTTAAGTAATTAACAAATGCTTTCTACTAAACCAGAAATTTACTTCAAATGCATGTGTAACCATTTAAAGAAGAATTTTAAGTGGCTAAACTTCATATGCTCTATCATAAAATCACGAATGATTCACTATTTTTTTTTCATCAGCCCACTACTGGAACCACATAAAACTAACTTAAAGAAAATCTTGCTTAGTAAGTTTTAATTATTATCGTTATTAATTTGAAGTGTGTTATGGAATAAGGTGCGAATCGTCTTCGATTTTGTAAAAACATTAGATAAAGTAAAATAACCTCTGAGTGTTAGTGTTTCAGAAAAAATAATGCTTATAACCTATAATGTCATTAATAACAATTAACTAAAAAAGGTGAATAACACAAAATAATGTTATACTCTTCTTTTTAAGATTACTAAATTGAATCCTTAGGGATCCCACATACCTGCACAAAACCAGACTACTACTCGTGTCGTATATATATATATATATATATATATACACATGTTTCATTTTAGAAATAATATATTTAGATTGTTTTGCAATAGTTTAAACAATTACTTAAATTAGTAAAAGAAATTATAAAAGAAAATTGCCAGAATCATAAAATTTCTATATAAAAATAAAATACAGTACGATACACAATATAAAAAATAAAATAAACCGTAATAAAAATAATTAAATAAATAATAAGAAAAGAAACAAAACTAATAAGAAAAAAACAAAACAACGAAAATAATTAAATAACAAAGCATTGAAAGCAAAGCAAAACTAATAAGCTTTTCTTAATTTAAACTGCCTTCCTACATTCATTTATTCCTATATATATAATACATACATACATAAATAATAAAAATCGGCGTACCTTAAATTTTTTCGTTATTTCTTCCCCAATAGAATTAAATTGCATTTTTTTTTCCTTATAGTGTGACATATTCTTTTTGTAGAAAACCACAGATATAGGGAAAACAGTGAAAATTCATTAAAAATGTGTAATGTAAAATAAAGCAAATGAACACTCTATTAAACAAAAATAAATCGCATTAGTTCTTCTTACTTTCACTTACATATATATGTAATATATAGTAAGGGTAAGTACTGCGATCGTGAAAATGTTCGAATCTCAGTTTTCATAATGTCTGATGCCCTAAAAGATAAAATTTTTACTTACGATTAAATTTATGAAGAATACACATTACTTTAAAATTTAGGAATTCATAATTTTTTTAGAGTAAATAAAAGCCTCATATAACGCTACTTTTGTGTTTTTTAAAATTTGTTTTTCAGGACAGAACCCATATGAATATAGATAACCCTGTCTCAATCTAATCACATATTTTTTTTTTTTTTTTTTTTTTTTTGTTTATTTAGACATACAATATTCTGTCACAGGGACAATAATTATATTGATAAATGAGCACATTCACACCGTATATACAAAAAAAAAAAAATTAACAAAGTAAAACAATAACTAAATAATAATAAATAAAAACTATATACAATAAAAAACCTAAATATAAGTAAATTAAAAACATAAAAATACAATCATACCTATATACAATATATCATCACATATTAAAGTATACACTTAATATATTTTAAAAAATAACTAAATTTTGCAGCTGCCATTTCAAATACAATTTATTGAATGTAGAATTCAATCCGGACGTTTTCAATTAATAAATCTCAGAGAAGTGAATATTTTTATCTACTTAAAATAGATATATGTCAAGTAATTTGGGATATTATGATTCAATGACTTATTTAAATATTTAATCTAATATCTTGCTGATGTTGTTGGTTTGAATATTGTTTAAACGTTTCAACCGCATTATTTTGGCGGGGGTAATAACAATTCTGATCAATTCCTGCAGTTGATGACCCCATGCTCGTGAAACGAATTAACTCACTATGAATTTTCATGTTGACTGAAATGAACAAATAAGAGCTGTCTGTTGCATACTCGGGAAAATGCAATTTTAGGAACACAGATAAAACAGTCGGTACAATCACATTAAAGTAACAAATCGAACATTATTAGTCGAAAAAATATTATTAAAAAAAAAACAAAAAAATTGGGCGCCTTAGATTACAAATGTAAGTAGTCGAAGATGAACAATTTAACTGTATACCAATTCATATCAAGATTTTTTTTCCAATAATTTTTACTTCTTTAACAAACGTTTCAACTTTGGTTTCTTATATTTTCCTCTGATATAGTATTACATATCAAGCCAGTTAATATTGCTACACATAGTAATTGTACTAGTTTAAAAAAAGTAAAGAAAATCATTACATAAGTTTATTTCAATATCTATCGAAATATATATGAAAAATCTTAATATTTTTTATTTGAAAAGAAAAAAAAAATTGGCGTGTCTACTCACACGACTTTCCTAACTATTTCAGAAAAAAATTTATACCTTTAAATATGGCCATCAAGAAACAACAAAAATTGAATTACATTGATTTTCCTGAAAATTGATCAAAGAAAGGATTTGTGTATGATTTATTTGATAAACTAAAGTAATGTAAACCGGCTTAAGGTATATCAGTGTAAAAATTTCATTAATCTCTAATATTGCTGATCAAAAACTTTTTGTCATAGCTTAATTTTGTCAAACAATAGTTTCTGTTTGTTAAAAGTATAGGATATAGTGAGGCTTGTGTGATGCTGGCAACATATTTTCTTACTTTCAATTAGTTACCTTTTTTTTCTCATTCAACCCTTACTGGTACCAGGATATGAACCCGTAATCTTGCATTGGAAATTGAATACCTATAACTTCGTTAATAGTTGTCCGAAATAAACGAATTGTATATAGTTTTGTTGGTAATTTAATTACCTTTCAAAATTGTTATTATAAATTTTATCAAGGAATATATACTTAGCGAGTTAAGCGCCAAAACATTTTTCTTTTCTTTATAACTTTTTTTTCCTGAATTTTCTCTGGAATTTATTCCATGTACGAAAATTGAAAGGACAATTATTTGAACATTATAGGAATTTTATAGAACATTATAGTTTCATCAAAATCGTTGAAGCCGTTTTTGCGCTACAGTCTACAGATTAACATGTTCTTCATTTATAGTCCAGCAGCTATTGCTCATGGAGCACCCAATTTGTGTCACAGGCATCATTAGTCAAAACCCTACAAAATAAAAAAAGAAATAACAAAATCGGTTTACTAGTTCTTGAGAAAATATTAGCACAGACTGACAGACAGACCAATGGCTAAAAATGTTTTTTTCGGGCTCAGGGGGCTCTGAAACGTATAGAACCGTCGAAAACCACATATTGGAAATTTGTCCCGATCGCTATACTCTTTTTACCTAGTATAGGCAGGAAAGTAAAAAAAGGTGGATCGAGATATTCTCATGATAATGCAGCAATATGTTGATTAAATGTGAATCTATCACTGAGCGTTCGGATTTAGTAAATATTATGCAGGTGTGACTTCCAATATCATATCCATATGATTCTTATGTAGTAGAATAAATTCATAAATTTATGTATGAATGTTCTCAAGGGCTCAGATTAGTCGAACGCTCTAAAAAAGTGTCAATCGCAATCCTGACCGTCGAATTCCAGAGTCTGGGGGCCAGAAAAATAGAAATTTTGGACCCCTTTACCTCAAATATAGCCAGTCTTTTTATCTACCGATATCTCGAGGATCAAAACCTCGAGATATCGGTAGATAAAAAATCAACAACAAAAAAACGCATTCCGTACTTGTATGAAATCTATTGAGAGGAATTTAAGGAGAGAGAATTTTCGGTAGGAGGACTTTGGTTCGGAATGAGATGGACTATGTCTGTTATAGATATGTTTTTGGCGGAGGCCATCCAACGCAGTATGGCGAAAACCATTACTTTGGATTCACTTGGAATTTGAACATTCAGTATTTATGACAGTTCCATCCAGCATTCCGCATTTCATATCTTCTTTTTTAAATATTCCCTAACGGAATAAGTATGCTGGGTCAATCAGCAATTCAACACAGTTGAGGAGGCTTTCAATTTAATTGTAGTTCTCTTCCTCATAGTTACTGTTTTAGTTGTTTGCTTCTATAAATATGAAAACTCCAGTCTATTATTAAAAATCACCATTCTGGTATCATTTATACAATTAAATATCCATTACATACAATTTAACATTGCCAGGTGCTATTGACTAACCTAAATTGCTCTGTGTTTATTAAATATAAAATAATTGTATATTATTTCGGAAAACTGATAATGCGGACTGAAGCCTATTCTTGGATAATTTAAAATTAACATGTCACTTAGCAATACAATAGTGATGTTAAATTGGAATATAAAATTAATTTCTAGACTCAACCACAACTCAACAACTAGTCATGCGGCCAATGACGTAATCTCATCATACCCAATTTAGCAAGGACTTGGAAGTAAAGTTTAGCTCGATTCAAGTTTCGTTCCTTACTTATCATCTTAGTAATGGAGAATATTTTCATGAAAGGCCTTCCCCACCATTCTGAACGAGATGACAAGACAAAACCCATAAATATGTAAATATCTTCGTCGCCGGCAACTCAATTTCAATTTGCAAGGCTCTGTAACGACTTGGTTCCTGAGTATAATAGCCCAAATTATACCAAAGAATGAAAATCTATCTACGCTTTGTAATTGATCACCGTTCATTCATATTTAACTATTATTTATTTGTAATGTATTGAAGGAAGGTCTTTAAATCTTTACTCGCCTGTTTACACCTAATCTTGTACTTCACAAGCGGCTTTGGATTCTGTGGTATCCGATTTCATTAGAACCTACCACTGGACGTTCACTTGAATATGGCGTGATTATTCTTTAATATTTATTGATTTTCCTATGGGGAGAGTATCCGTACATATAGGGTTTCCTCTACTTAAGTTTTCTATTTAATTGGGATATTTATTGATACATAATATAATGATACCTAATAATATTATGAATATAATATAATGTATATATAGATACAAGAAGGGGGTTGTCATGGTAGTGACTAAAAGACTGTTTGCCAAAGTAGAAGACTGGGACCCAATTCTCTATTATTCTCTACTATACACTATTATTATTATTCTCTACTATACCCAATACACTATTATTCTCTTCAAGAATAATAGTGGCGAACATGGAACTATCAATAGGAAGAGTAAGTGTTGTGCAAGTGTACGCCCCAATTGAGGATGCCGATGTTCTAGATAGAAAACAATTCTATGCGTATCTAGAGAGAGAAATCATAAGATATCAAAACCAAAACAGAGCCATTATTATAATGGATGACCTAAACGCAAGGTCCAGAAGAGACCATGCTAGAGCAAACGTTGTGATGAGACTAAATGGAGTTGAACATACAAGGAATAGAAATGGTCAGAGGCCATAGAACTCTGCATAGATTATGATCTTCTTATCGGAAACTCCATGTTTCCACATAAACTAGTCAATTTTTTCTGCTGAGGAAAGAAATGCAAATAACATTATAGATTCTTTTATATACAGAAGAAACAACAACAAGATATTTTAGAAATATAAAAGTCATAAGAGGAGCAGAAATAGGGTCAGACCATTATCTCTTGATTAGAGACACTCAAATCCTCCAACCTAGGAAACATTTTAAGAAAAAATACAAGATAATATATATTTCAAAGTTGCATAGAGTATGCCGAATACCTGACTCAGAAACTCCAGAATTGCTCAATGGATAGAAGTCTGGACAGCATATGAGCAGAAATGAAAAAAGCTATCCTGGAGACAGCGGAAACCGTATGTGGAACAGCAACGCTCTCCGCTAAAGCAAAAAGTGGGGGAGTGAGAGAGTTAATGCTGCAATAACAAGGTTAATGCTGGCTTGGAAAGCATACTGTAAGACCAAAAGGGCAGCGGACTAGGAAGTCTATGCCAGGAGAAAAGAAATGAAGCCAAAAAGGTAGTTAGAGTGGCAAAGAAGAAGAGCTGAGAGGAATTTTGTCAGAGCCTCCAAAATGGGTATAAAGAAAACATAAAAACCTTTTGGAGAATTTCCATGGCATTGAAAGGGAAGACAAATAAGCCCATAAGGAATATAAAGGACGAAGGAGGACTACTGGTAACTAGAGATGAGGAAATCTTGAAGAGGCGGAACCACCATTAAGCTGAAGTGTTTTTCAATAAAAGTGAGGAAACAGCTTCGGATAGGTTATTAACAGAAGAAGATAACGATGATATAATCTTTGAAGAGGATGTGAAAAGGGCTATAGAAAAGCTAAAGAACGAAAAAGCAGCAGGGAGGGATGGCATTGCCCCAGAGCTAATTAAGCTAGGAAGACAAGGATTGCAGAAACATCTGCTTTTTCTCAAACAACTGTGACGAAGGAGTGGTAGTATAACATCCTCATTACTATATACAAGAAAGCGACTGCAAGTCTTACAGACATATATGTCTCTGCCAAGTAGTATATAAGCTCTACTCATCCATCCTTGAACGAAAGTTAAGGGAAATCGTGGAAGGAAACCTCGAAGAAGAGCAAGCAACATTCAGACCGCACCGCCAGACCATGTATTCTCTCTCAGGACTATCATTGAAAAGGCCTGGCAACAAGGGAAGAGCATGTTTCTAGCTTTTCTTGATATCAAGGCGGTATTTGATTCAGGCCCTAGACAAGAAATATGGGCAGCTCAAGCCGCAAAAACGTACGCAATGCACTAATAGATGCTATGAAATCCATGTACCACAACACAAAAGGCGTAATAAGAATAAATGCAAAGGTGTCCGAACTTTTCGAAATGAGAAAAAGATTAAAACAAGGAGTCAGCCTTAGCCCTTAGCCCTTCATATACAATCTTCTATTATATGCTTTGTGGCTAGCGGGGACTGGCAGTTATCGCAATATGGATGGCCCTGTTTTGTAATTAAATGAACATAAGTCAGGTTATTATGACCGATTCTCATCCTTGTCACTACCACTTCTTCTCTTCTGTTTCCTCTTCCACCGCTCACCCAATTTTTTGTACTTTTTAAAATATTCCTAAGTTTATTAGTCGGTGGAATTTCATTCCACATGGATTCCCCATTTTTCCGTACTCTGTATTTTGGCAATGTTTTTACAACTACGTATATTTGGAGAGGTGGGATATTCACGTGTGCAGCTTCTTTAGCAGCTTTATCCGCTGCCTTATTTCCTGGAGTATAGAAAAAAATATTTATTGTAGCTCCGGTTTTATTGAAGTCTGCTATGTATTTATATGAAATGAGGTTAAGCGTTATATTATTATAATTAAATATTATTATCCCTCTTGGGTAGTCAGCCGCGAGGGTAGGGGATGGACAAAACCGCTCTCTTCAAGCTTTATATAGGAATAATTATTTGAATGAATTATGTATTGTTGGGGTGCAGTAAAAAATAAATTACACCACAATTAATTGTTACTTATGATGTCTGCGACTTATGTATGTATGTATGTATATATAACAAAGGCGCATCCAGCTAAGAAAAGAAGGGGTAATTTTCTATATTCAATTTTTTGAGGCTTTTCTTTTTCCATCTGCTACAATCTCGTAGGTTTTTCACTCTCAGTTACGTATAATTGTCATGGCTATTTCGAATGAAATGTACTTTAATTAATAACAAAAACTTTAAGATATTTTATTTTTAATAGTTGCAATAAGATAGAGTTTTACTGCTAATGCGCATCATGATTCGGCCTACGTTGCAGGTAAATTCAAAGCTAAGTATTGCTAACAGAATATGGATTAAAAAAGTAAATGAAAAAACAAAACCGAGAGTTCCCATCATATTATGCAACATAAATATTAATAATAAATAGAAAAAAGGGATATAACCAATGATGGATACATGAAAAAAAAATAAGAAGAGAGTGAAATTAAAAAAAAAAAAAAATCGGAAGTAATTATACGTATATCTATGTATTATTCTCATATATTGTATTATTTACGTATTTAATAATAACTAAATACTTAATTAATATAAACTTCTTAGTGTTAATAATAAATTACTGTGTTTTTGTTTTAGGTAAAAGTATATATAATAATATAAAGTAAGGCTATGTATGTTATTTCACCACATTTATTTTCATTTTACATATACTACGTTTTGGCTAGAATATCATTTTCAAGGCATTTGATTAAATGATCAATGCTTCTTATTTATCAAGAAGCATATATATTAAGAAGCATCACTAAATCAAATGGCTTGAAAATAGTATCCTAGCCGAAAAGTAGTATATGTAAAATGAAAATAAATGTGGTGAAATAACATACATAGCCTTACTTGATATTATTATAAATTAATGTATCTTGAAGTTGAAGATGTTCTATTAACGTTAAACTGAACATACATGGTTATCAATTTCGGATACAAAATTATATTTTTTAAACAATCTACTGAAGGTATTCTTTTGGAAGAAAGAAGGAATTGTCTTTCAAATCAAACTTTATGCTACACTATAGTCTCCTTACGGTAAAATGTAATCGTGTATCGAATTGGTTATAAAATAAAAATGGATATTGTTACTATACATACAGTTACTTTTTTTATTATTTTGTTGATATTATTTCGTATTTTATAGCTACTGTTTCCATTTTACGAGTCCGGTTATGATTTATCTGACGTGACACTCTCTTTCTATATAAATACAGTATTTTCCAAATGTTACCTGTAGCTTTTATGTTTTAAAAAAAATGTATTCGTGCTTTATGCAGATCATCATACCTACTGGTACAACGACGACTATTCAGGCTCCGACTTTTATTGTATTTGCCTTCGATAAAATCCATTTCCCACATGAATTGGAAGTTACAAGAACTGATAGGTAATACAGATGAAACATCGTAGTGAAACCGGCTTTAGATAATCTGCTTAGAAAAGTAAATTTTTATATACTTCACAATAATAGAAGATCATCTGGGGGGATATTATTGAGATTTGGAACCGTTGGTAAGTGAGAGTAATAACTAGGGCTACTTTAAGGAAGTATTTCTCCACCATTAAGAACCGCTTGGAAGCAAAATGGGTTCTCTCGGACGTCACAATCCTCACATGGTATAGAGGTTTACTCTTTAAGCTGCAAAGCCTTGGAAAAGACATGAATCCTTTATGTCTAAAAGTGAAGTACCAGGAACGGCTGAGCATGTCATTGTAAACCGAGTCAGTATGGTGAGGAAAACCTGTCTCCATGTTCTCACGGATAATGGGTTACCTCGGCTAGTGAGGAAGCAGAATTACCAATATTAAAAAGATTTTGTGTACGTAAAAAGATTAGCAGCCGAATGCTACCCTTATGGAATAGTGTTATTCCTGACGACAAATATTTTATGTTTTGTAAAATGTGTAACATTATATATTTATATAATATATATGTTTTTATTATTTATTATATATGTTATGCTTAATAACAGAGCATATATAAGTGCAGCATGTAACCATTGCAAAACCCGCCTAGCCGAAATGCATGGTGATGATTAAATAAACAAAATATACGTAGACATTGATGATTCCACAAATCATATTAGAAGGCTTCCTGTTCGATTATATCGAATGATATTTGATAAGAGGCTCAGTTACGTACCACAAGTTAGGCATTTGATAGATGAAAAGGCTAGGGATTCTAAAGTACTTTTCACATTTCATCTGCGGTTCCGACAGACACACGCTTATAAAAATGAATCACAGGATATTGGAACTTTGATGTAGTTGAGGATAATACGTTCTGTCTGTAATGCACCTGAAATTTTTGATTATACAAAACTTTCCGGATCTGTGATGAATTTAGAGAATCGTCATTACCTCAGGCAGGAATATTTGTCACTAAAATTTGTTTCAAGATTGCAGGAATTTCCTCATCATCTCTCAGAATCTTATTCGTTTGCCGAATAATCTGTAAGTAGTGGGCATAATGATACATAGAGTAGTGTACTTAGACAAGCTATTTATAAAACATTAATTAGTGTGAACAAGAATCTGAATAACTTTAGACCTCTCCCAGATCTCTTGTTGGAAGAAAAATATAAAGATAGAAGGAATTCATGAAATGTATCCAATAGAAATAAGAAAAAAAAAAGAAGGAATTCTTACAAGAAATCAAGTTGTACCACCGAGTGTAGAAACATGAGAAATGCCAATAACACTTCAGGGTAGAGGCATTTCCACAATAAAATAAAATAAAAAATGTTTCTAAAAATATATAAAAGAATTGGTTTTATATAAACTGATGGCCCTAAAAAGGAAGATAATGTAGGTTGTGCCGTAATCAATAAAGTAAACAGAACCTGCTTCTGTTTATCCTGCCAGTGGGGTGCTCCATTTTCACCGAAGAAGCTACCGCCATCATGAATGCTTTATACCGGTGCCCAGTTTCCAGCAAATACTGTCGAGTCATTGTCACAGACTCGTTGACAGCCCATTGTCGAGTAATTTCTTAATTAGGGAAGGGCTAAACTTATGGCGGGAGATAAACAATCAAGTATTGAAAATTCTTGAGAATAAAAAACAATTCATCACTTTATATTTTCACGATCTTTCGTATATAAGAGATTTTTAAATAGTTTTATTTTATTTATTATTAGTTATACATATTCCTGGCTTACAATAAATTTGCCACCTACCTCGGCAAATATGATATTAAGGAGAATAATGATAGCATAAAGAAAAGAATAATAATAACAAAAAAAAAGTAGTAAAATAAAACTTAATAACACACACAAAAAAGCAAGTAGCTCAATGCAATAAGTCTTTTGCCCAGCACCTCTGCAGTGGGCGGATTATATGAATTTGTAGCAGTCGATAAAGCTTGAATAACTGGATTTGAATTTAGAGTCAGTCTGTCATGAAAATTATTAAAGCGGCAGTTGCCGAGATGAAAAGAGTGTTAAGGTCAGTGTGTAACATAAGGTTTGAAACATAAAAGGATGCGTCTACAATTTTCCGAAGGACTTTTGACTGGAATGACTGAGTGATTTTTATATTTGATCTCTTTACTGTTCCCCATAGTTCGATTCCACATGTCTAAAGTGGTTTAATGAGAACTTTATAAATAGTTAATTTATTAGTCACAAATAATTTAGAACGTCTGTCAAGTAGCCTAGAAAGAAGTCTGTATCGCTGATTAAGTTCTTTTCTTTTTTGTTTTATGTGGTATGCCCAAGTCAGTTGTTTGTCCAAGTGGAGACCCAAATATCGTACAGTTTTTGAAGATGGTAGAGCGATATTATTAAAGAACACTGGAGGACAAGAGTCATGTCTTAGTGTAAATGAAACAAATTGGTTCTTAGACTCGTTCATTTTTATCCTCCACCTTTTAGCCCAACAAGCTATGTCGTCTACGTGCTCTTGAAGAACCTGAGAAGCCTTAGCTGTTATCCTTGTTAGATGTTAATATTGCCGAGTCATCAGCAAATGTAGCCAACAGTGTTTCGGAATGTCTGAACAGTAAATATTGAAAAGTGTTAGACCAATACACCATGAAGTACACCAGCTTTTATTTGTTTGATGGCAGAAAACTCAGTCCCCATTTCCCACGGAAAAATCTATCTTTTAGATATGATAGTTAAGTAATTAAATGGTAAAATGATTTTTTTACTCAATAATTTTCAATAAATGGCGTCCTTTTATATCAAGTATAAATATACCCAAAAAAAGTATATAATCTTGGTACATTTTCCAACTCGCTGCGGAATCCTGTCCAATGAGAAAATTAATTAAGAAGCCCATTAGCCATTAGGTTACAAATGGAGAAGCAACAAATTAGGCTAAACTGCAAGATTTACTATTAGTAGATGAGTTATTCATATATTATTTAGGTTATTTATTCTTTTATGACAATTCTAACTGAGCTAGTTATGGAAACTAGCAAAGCTATTGCCCATCGTGCCTTGACTTGAGCTTGATAACCTTTGATTTTTTTAAAGCACTGATTATTGGTGAGGCATATCTTTTGTCAACATTTTTTTTAACTTGGTCAGCCATGAAGAAGAAAAGTGGTTGGATTAGTGGATTTGGTTGATTGTGAGTTAAAGGGGTTGAGGGGTGTTTTTTATAAATATTTGATTTCTCTATTGGAATGCTCATATCATTGTAGTGTGATCTGAAATATATCAGGGTGCTTAAACAATTTTCCGAAGAATTTTGGATTATGTTATTTGCATTTTGATTGTGTCTAGGTGTTTTGTTGAACCCCAAAGTTCTGCCCCATTCGTCCAAATCAGTTTCATTATAGTGTTAAAGATCAGTGCCTTGTTTTGTAGTTTAAGCGAGGATCTGTAGCTCCAAAATAAATAACAATTGTATATTGTTTCTTATTTTTTTCTGTATGTTTCAAGTGAGTCTTTTGTCTAAGCATAATTTGACATACCGTACATAGTTTTTTTGAAAGGACTGCATTATTGTCGATTCTGGACCTATGCTTTGAAACCGTCCTGTTCAATTAGATGGTATTTATTTTTATTTTTCATTTTTGGAACCGTATTTAGATTAGTATTAGCAGTATCATCAGCCTAGATAAAGTTAGTGGTCTAAGGTACTCTTCTTAAACTAACTGATATGTCTATCATAATCGAATCGTTTTATGATAATAGAAATATTTTATCGCCGTCTAATCTCCTTATCCTCCATCATAAACTTACAATATTATACTTATACCTGTTAAACAAATGCGCTACTTCGTTCTCCACCAACGTCTTACTTGGAATACGCTTTCAAGAATGAAACGACAAGAAACAGCTTTACGTTTTCGGTTACTTCAACGCTTGCTAGACAGATGGCCTAAGATATTATTAAAAAAGGGCTCCTTTACATTAATATAAAAAGGCCTACATGGATATACGGAGTTGAACTTTAGAGCATTAGGATCACCGAATTCCTTTCGTATCTAATCCTCATCATCCAAAATCCATGGTAAAACCTCCATGCTCAATATTTTACCAAAAAAGTGTCATTCATAAAAAGCTTAATGTTCCATGTGCCAATGATATGGCCAGATACCTACTATCGTTTCATGATAAACTCCGAACACACTTGTTTCCATTTGCTCTCTCCTCGATTTCTGATAATCCTCCAAGGCGTCTGAAAAGAAGATTGTTTATGGCCTCTCGATTCTGTTCATGTCATTATTGTTGTTGTTATTTTTCACATTTACAGGTTATATTCTATGTAATACTGTTCAATGAGTAAATACAAATAAAAAAATATTTCAGTAATTAGTTTTGAAGATTATAAACAAAACCGTTGGTTTTTAGTAGTAAATGAAAGTTAAGAAGACTGTAGAAGTATTTTCAACTAATGACAATGCGAAACATGGCATTGTGCCTCTTCAAACTTCAATAGGGCTCAAAGACAGTTAAAGTTTAACTTTACGCTTTCTATGTGATTAAAGGATCTGACGTAAAAAAACTGAAATGAAAAAGGAATTGACGGGTTTAAACAAACTCTGCTTTCGGTAAAAGAAAATTTTGTCAAGTTTACTATAAAACATTACTTAAATTAAATATGTTTTGGTTATTTATTTATATTCAAGAAAACCCGTAGCTCATTAGAAAACACAGAATTTAAATTTCCTTTGCATCTTTATATATTTTCTTTTATTTACGGGACACCCTGAATAATTATTATTTATTTATTTTTTATAATGAAGATTTCATATTTTTCGTTTATTTGCGATCGAATTAAAGAAATATCATTCGTATGTGTTTTCAGAAGGATCATGGCCATTATGAAGTTCCAAATCAATAATTTTCTGCCAATCCCGAATTAAAAGTGAACTATTTCGTTAAATTATTCTGTATTGGCCAATTACATCGCGTTCCATGTTAGAATACCGACATAAGATGGCTTACCTGGGTTTCAATAGGCGTGAATTCCTTTCCATAACAATCGAATGGAACGCCAAAACCGCCTGCTATTCGCGACCATCGATCCTTCGTGTGCGGTTAAGCACCAGATCTTCACAATTTTTTTAAAATAATCTTTAATATTTTCGTTGCATTCAATGATCAAGGAACATTTTATTATTTTTTTTAAAACATTGATATAACGCTGGGATAGCTTAGTGGCTGAGGACTTGATTCTCAACCCCCGGCGAGTTAATCGAATCTGTAGCCGAGCGACTCTCTTCTGTCACAGTGCCTTCATAAAGTGGGTACTTGATCTTTCAAAGGGTTCTAGAGGGGAGGGGGAGGAGAGGGTAGTATGATCCCCTCTTGATCATCCTTTCACATAACCACTGATCAAAAAGTCGACTTCCAAATTGAATAGTAAATCATTTACCTTGTTATTAGTGATTGTTTCGCCCAGAGATATTGAAGAGGATTGAAAAATAACAATTAACCAGTCACTGAAAATCGATATAAGGAAGAGTGAGGAAGCATGAATAGAGTAAAAGAGTAGAGGAACGGGGACGAGCTTTAATTGGATGTAAAAAATATTTAGAAACATAAAAAAAAACCTGTAGCACTACAATCCATGAAGGATCTTGTGTTCAGTACTATTTTGGGAAAGTACTGTTACAAGGCCAACAGTTGTGCAGGGAAGAGATCGGGCCAGGATCACGCTCAACCACCAGGTTTCCCCCCTCATTATTTTATTAAGGGTTCCAAATTTGTAGAGGCTGGGTGTGCCCCAGGAGGGTCTCACTACCCAAGGGTTGCCCCACAGCCAATGAAACAGAATAAATAATAATTTTTCTGCCTTGAGCCGGGGTCCGAACTTGAGATCTAGGATAAGCATTGGAAACTTAGTGTCCTACCACTCAGCTACCCCACTCGCCGATACAGAAATATACTAAATAAAAAATTTATAATAATTTTTTATTATATTTAGATTTGTTTATTTGATTTATATACTGTGTATGTAGTGTGAATGTAGTCTTATCTCACTATTACGATTGTCAATGTAGCAGAATGTTATATCACTCAATAAAAAAAATTAAAAAGATATAAACCAAAATTATTCGAGTAATAAAGATGATACTAACAGGCGTGAATTAATTAATAGCAAAAACATGTAGATAAATGATGACTTAAGTACGAACTTTTTTTTGTAAGAAAATAAAAATATGTATGAATAAATACTGGATGCGTTTATATTTTGTTGAGCAATTTTTTTCATAGGACATTTCATGTACTGAAAAACATTATACCAACAAGTCACAAAAGCTGAGATTTACCAGTAAATCTTAGGTATTTCCAAATGCATCGTTTAACTAAAAATTTTGGAATAAACTGTAAATTAGTTTCTCGAGTTTTACTAGTAAATTCAGAAATTGCCACAGAACTTTGGTGAAAAAAATACAGTGTTGTATAAGAAACAACCAAAACAAAAAACAAACAAACAACAAAAATGAAAATTTAATATTATATATTGACAAATGTTATGACAAGCCAGCAGGTATTGTTAAAAGTTGAAAGGGGTGAATGTAATAATATTGTAAAATTCTGTTTAATTCATAACTCTTGTAAAAAAAAAATTGTGTCCTTGTTTCGTTTACATTTGAAATTCATGAAAATAGTGATAAAAAAATTAACATAATGGTGAAATTTAGAAAACTGATTTAATATTAATTGCTGAGTATAAACAAATAATCTTGGACAATATTCATAAAATGGTAACTTACGTTAAAGGAAAAAATATTTTTAAATGAATTAAAAATTATACTAAAACCTAACTTGCACAAAAACAATTTAAAAATTGTAAAAGTGAATTTTTCAGATATTATTATTTCATATATAATTTAACTTAACTTAGCTGAATGTTATAGTTTGATGATTTATACAATTTCCAATTAATTTCAAAAATCGATTTTTATTTAAGGTTGGTGACCAATGTATAAGTATTGTACAGAATTATTTCTTATTACTCTTTAACTAAATAAATAAAATGCGGTCTCCTAGACCACATCCCTATTCACGATTTAAGTACACGGGGGTAGGGTCATCGGTCCTACGCCCGGTCGGTGTGAGTTGCCTCCAGTAGCCTGGTGGGTCTCACATACCCGGGGGGGGATCTCCGGCATCGTGGCTTTCCTTGGTGGACGGTCACACATTAAATTGCTAACCACGCTCGGCGTTGTTTAACTTGGTTACCTATTGCAAGCGCCTTAGCCCACAGGGTTATCCCAGCCCCTATATATATATATATATATATATATATATATAGAGAGAGAGAGAGAGAGAGAGAGAGAGTGATAGGATACAAAATTAAATGGAAGTTATTATAACTCAAAGTACAGTGTAATTATGCAGTATTTTACATTCATTAATAAAATTTAAGTATGTTTATGTGTACATTACGTATGGAAATATAATATAGGTCTAACAGACAGACAGAATAGTTTAAAAATGTCTACTAGAGGAACAAAACCCTACTAAATGTCTCTAAAA
Source organism: Nezara viridula (assembly GCA_928085145.1). Lineage (NCBI taxonomy): Eukaryota > Metazoa > Arthropoda > Insecta > Hemiptera > Pentatomidae > Nezara > Nezara viridula. The sequence continues at coordinate 182,998,661 of OV725078.1, read as the reverse complement.
GTTTTCTTCAGCAGTAGATGGCCTGGAGTGCTTTTGATTGTACAAAGTCAGTCCCAAGCTCACCCGGAATCCATTTGAGGGCTTCACTCAAAGCACTTAGAACCGGACTTTTGACAGTTTTGGTTCTGAAGATACTCGATTCAGGATATTTATCTAGCGAAGTATAATTGAAATATGAGTTCCTCTCATGATAAGTTTTTCAGCAGTGGCATGGTTTTCGATACTTGGGTCAGTTCAGACCTTCAAATTTTATTTCATTTTTACTTTGTCCTACCCAACGAAATATATAACAAAGTAAAGTATTTTAATCGGAAAAAATTCGTCGAATCCGAATTTTGAACGATAATATACGTTTTAAGGTCTTTTGAGTAAAAAAAAATCTGGTTGTGTGTGTGCGTGAAAAAGAAAAGTAACATTTATGTTAATTATATTCCTGGGATCTTATGGCAACTTTTTCGGTGGAGTCGAATTATTAAAAGTACGACATAACATAATATTTTGTTTTTACAATATTCTTAAACTCGTTATAGTGATCTGCAATATTTATTGGTCTTTAATCTCTGAAGAGGAAACAGAATTTAATTTTGGTGAGGGTGGAGAGAGCTGGTTTGTTTTATATATATATATATATATATATATAATAGTATTTATGAGTGAGTCTGTTTTTGAGTTTTTTTATTGCCTAAGTTTAAGTTTGTGGGCCATCATGAGGAGATGTTTCCAGCACATGTTCCCAAAATAATATTTAAGCAGCCCAGTTAAAAAAAAAAAGTGTTTATAGAAACAATAATGCTATCAGGGATAACTTGTAGTAATAGTTTTACAGAAATTTTATTTTTAAAAGACTATTGTTTAAAAGTTTGTCGATTTTGCCAAAAAGTTGACAAAAAAAAAATTGAATACTTAGCTACTCAAACAAACAACACATTAGAATCAAATAATTCACTACAGATAAATTGTAACTCAGATTTAAACTTTATTATTTATTTTAAGGTTACTTTGTTTTTAAAAATAAATAAATAAAAGTTGAACTTTTCTAATAAAAGGTACAATATTTAACACATTGGACACAACATAAATGAGTATCATTAATTTAGTCTTTACAGGTGGTTTGAAAATGGCGGTATAAACCGAAACATTGCCAGGATAGAAAATAATAAATAAAGATCTGGTGAAATAAATGGAGCCAAAAACTTTTATTACTAATTAGAATTTCACCTTAAAATTTTAAATAAAGCTGAAAAGTTCCTTAGACCTTTTATTTTAAAACGTTTTTTAAAAAACATTTTCATAGAAACTGTTAAAGTGGAAGTTTTTTTTTTTTTAATCTTGAAGTTAATTAATCATTAAAGTTTCAGCCTCTGAGTGTAATACATGCGGTATAATTTAAAAAGAGTACATATTTTGATTGTGCAAGTACTTGGGCTCAGATTACTCACATAAATGAATCTAGATTAATGACAAAAAAAAAATAATCTATATGGGTGGAAGAGGGGGGAGGCTTGGTTCCGAATTAGTCTGACAGGCCTTGAATGACAAAATTTCAAAGTGGTTTTCTCTAAATTGGTTTTAATTTTTTTTTTTAAATAATCAACTGTCTGCGATTATTATTAGCAAGGCCCGGATTTTTATGCAATTGCGTATTTTGTTTGCCTTATTTTTTTAATCGCTGATCAAATATCTATACGACTTAGTACACTGTGATGCAATTATTCGAATTTTATTTTGCATATTTGAGTATAATTGCATATTTGAAGATAAATTCATATAATTGCATATTTTGATTAATTAATTTCTTCTGTTTGCAAACAAAAATGAGAGAGAAATGACACTACTGTGATGGATCTCTGTTATTAAAGGTTTTTAAAAATATTATTAAATAGTAATTATACTAAAAAAAAACAAAAAAACATTACTACTAACAGTAATTTTGATAACGATTCGGTCATAAGCCTATTAATAAAATAATAAATATACAAAGAACATAAAAAAAAGAAGTTAATATAATGACGTTGTTTATCACTGTCTCAGTGTTTGTTATTGGGAAACATAACGGTTCATTCATAATGGTATTTATTAATATAAAAATGCTAGCAGAAATAAACTAAACTAAATTCAGCCAGCCCTAACAATGCACCTCTTTGAACTGAAACATAAATTTACCTCTATAGTTTATAAAATGCAGTGTAAGTGAAAGAATAATTTCAAGTATAAATATTTAAAGTGCTTTGACATAGTTAATTTTTAAGCATATGTGAACAAATAAATAACCATTATATCAGAATTATATACAAAATGAATAAATACTTTATAAAACTTCATAGGTTGGAAAACTATACACTAAGTCTCATCCAGTTTCTATTACTAAATTAAGGCTTAACGATGACGATAATCAAGACAAGTAATTTATAATTTAAATAATAGTATATTTCGTAAATTTAGCATGAAAAATAAATTAAAATACAAAAAAAAAAGGATTTAACTGAAGAAATTTGTATGACCATATTATTAAAATGAAGAAGGAATGTTATTAAAAGAATTTATTTTTAAATACTTTTCGAAGAACGCGTTATTCGATTTAATTCGACCACATCCTTATTATTTTTTTTTTCATTGTCCTTGTTTTACGTTCCTACATTTATTTGTAATACATTTCCCGTTGTTTTCAGTATATTTCATCCGTGTTTAATTCAGAGTAAATTTAATTTAAGGTAGAGTCAGATTTGTAAGGTTTTTTTCCAGCTTTCCGGATATCATATAACCCTTTTTTTCTCTTTTGCTTATAATTGAATATATGGTGAATATATACCGCATGACGTCCTCAAATAACCTCAATATGATTCGATTTTCCTTTAGAATATAGCCATTAGAAATAGCCAAACAAGAGTTAAATTTTGGAAATCGTGGAACCACTAATAATTTCCTACCACCTTTCCACTAAATACAAAACAATTTAATCAAGTGCGATTGATAGAATAAAGCCTGAACAACAAACATGGTTGCTCGTCGTTTAAGAGTATCGGGAAAAAAACAACTAATGTTGTGGTGAGTGATGGCTACAATCTTATGGAACGTTTCTAATGAAAAAAATATATGTATAAGTTTAAAATATATGTTTATTTACTTGAAATTTAAATATCATAAGGTAAGTGGTGTTGCCCAAACGCAAGACCAGGACGAGACCGAGCGGTCTTGGTCTTGGTCTTGCGTCAACAAACCTTGGTCTTGGTATTGGTCTCGGTCCTGGTTTCGGTCTTGGTCGTGCGCAAAAGTCTTGCTGTTACCTATCAGCTTATTACTATTTATGTAATATTTTTTGGGGAGAGGGGCACATTAAGTTTTCCATTTTAAGAGAACATTTAAACCAGGACATAAATAAAAAAAATGCACACTGAGGTTTGCGTGTATATAAAAAAAATATCTAAAGGCGGCGCATAGTTGGAAGAGCGGCTTAGATATGATTTTATCCTAGTACTCAACACAAGCAGGGCATTGTCTTTCGTATATCCAGTTTCGATATAGTTAAAATAAACTAATTAGGAAATAAAGAATAATTTTTCCATTCTCAAATTGATTGCCCCCTCCCTTATTTTAAAATAATATAACCCGATTATTTCATAATGGGGGTACATTATTTTGTATAATGTACTGCAATTATCTCAGATGAAATTCTCATTTAAAAGGAAAAAATATTTTAAAACAAAATAATGAATTCCTGGCATGGGCATAAGCAGAGAAGGGCAGGGGGGAGCCTTGCCTCCTCTAAATATTACTGATGTTACTTGTTGATTGTTATTGTCTAATATATTGTGCCTTGAATATTCTCGAGAAACAAACCAATATTATATTCGCTATATTTTAAACTAACATTGACATTACATCTCATATAGATACATATTAATTATATAAGTGAGGGGCAATATTTTTTTTGGAGGGGGGACCTGGGGATGCGTCAGTCTTACATTTTTTTATAATACATTTCCCGTTGTTTAAGCCGTTTATGGGTAAAAGGGCTGTTGATGAACGGCCCCACATCTTCCTCCAATTCCCCGTAGTAAATGCAAAAAGCATTGAAGTATTGTATGAAGCAGTAATTTGCAAAACTGCAAGACCAAGACCAAGACTGCAAGGCCGAGATCGATTTTGGGCAACGCTAAAGTCAAGTTCATATTTAAAGATATATATATATTTTTTAAATTACTACGTTTACAAAGTTTACTAGGCTCAATACATTTAATAAAATATATATTTGCCCATATTCATTGGATGTATTTATTTGAAAAATGTGTGAATTTTTATCACACTAATTTGCTATTAGATTTTACAATCTATGTAGTATATTTACTTTTTCCGTTTGTTTAAAAATATATGTAATTACCTTTTTTTTTACTTGTAATTCCTTTAGAACAAATGATTGTATAAATCTCAATTGAGACCATAGCGTGTTCAGATATTTTTGAAACCTCATTTTCTCTACAAGATGAATATATATATCGCAACAATACTTTAATTTGAGTATACTAAGTGATTCTCACCACGCTCTTTCCTAAGAATAGCTTAAAATTAAAAATTGAAACAACAAAGAAATTAAGGTTCATTATCAATAATTAAAAACATTAAATGCAGAAAATTATTTATACTTTATTTGTATCAAAATACATCAGGTATATGTAAACATATATATTAATATCTATTAACATTTTTATCAAATTTTAATTAACCATTAGCAAATAGGTGAAATATAATTATTAATTACTAATGTGTTACTCTCTAGCAGAATATCATAATTTACATAATTATGTTGTTAATATTTGAAAAAAAATACACTGATTTTTTCGGTTTAAAATCAACAATATAATAAAGGTAATAATATAATAAATACAATATAATAAACATTTTTTATATTATAACACCAATAATAAAATAAAAGTAGTTCATCACAACCATTATTTTCATCTTTTATAAAAGTAAGAAATCTTCGGTAGCTAATTGTATATTAGGATGTGCTCAGCGGTATTATTTTATATTGCACCCACAAATGCAGGAAGAAGACCCAGTCAGGAAAACCTTGGATTTCATGTATTAACCAATCCAAATCCTCTTCATAGACGTCCGGTCCGAAACAGCGAGAAAACCACTTGTGGCGATAAAGAAGACATGCTAGGAACCAATAAACGACTCTAACGAAAGCATCTAAACATGACAAAGTTGTAAGAACCCAGAGAGCAATGAGGATAGGAGGGCTGTTGATGGACGGCCTCACATCTTCCTCCAAATCCCCGTAGTAAATGCAAAAAGCATTGAAGTATTGTATGAAGCAGAAGAACGGTGTGACGACTTCCACGTACAACATTGTCAAGAGCCAGTTGCTGTTCGACGAGTGATCGTATTCCATTTTCCAGTCTTTAGATTCGGCGATGAAGCTTTCTAGGAATGCAATCAAGTAATTTTCCGCTTTCAGCAGGCAATAATCGAGATAAACAGTAATGAAAAGAAGATTGATATTCCAGTACACACCACTTTCAAATGCCCAGTCAATGAAAGATTTTGTTAAAAATTTGTTATCAAACAGTAGTTTCTCCTTACCCTCATTCAACATATAAAGGATCCATAGTACCATCAGAAACCAGGAACATCGGCGGTAGAACCAGCGGCGCTCCTCCACACTGGATGTGAACATCTTGCTTCGCAGAGAGCTGGCCTAAGACTGAGCTCATGGTGGGTGGGAGCTGTCGCCTCCCAATAACTCACTCGATATAATCGATATAATCGATTTATTACGATTTCATGAACCGACATTATATATTTTATTAAAATAATGCCAAATTTAGAATAATTGTTCAATAATTTTAATTTGTTTAAACTTCCTATTGTTTTTATTTTAGTCAACGCCTTGAATTTATTCATTATTTACATGTTTATGATGAGTTATCTCATCAACAAATTCAATGTAACCTGTATAATATTTAAACCTTGTAATGTTTTTGTATTTACATCAGGACTATTATTTTATTTTACATTCAAATAAATGGATGTTTAGTTTTATTAATGTTAAATATTCACTCTTGTCAATTAATGAATTATTTATATATATTCATATGCCCCATCTCTTGAAATTTAAATTTAAAAAAATACATATATATCCTCTCTCTCTCTCTCTCTCACTCTCTCTCTCTCTCTCTCTCTCTCTCTCTCTCTCTCTCACCCCCTCTCTCTCTCTATAATATACATCTAGATCTCCAAAAAACAATTGACCAATTTCCAGCAGACAAGTAGAAAATTTAAGATAAGTGTTTTTTGAAGCGAGTCAAGAGTTTGATGTAGAATAGAAAACAATAACATAAAACATATTTGATTAAAGTAATTCAAAATTGCTCTATAGTAAACTAAATAAAATTTTCCTTAAATGGAAATTGAGATTGTCATTGTTAAAACCATTCAAAGAGGACTATTGTGCGCACAACTCACACACTCTCTCTCTCTCTCTCTCTCTCTCTATATATATATATATATATATATATATATATATATATATATATATATATATATATATATATATATATATAGAGAGAGAGAGAGAGAGAGAGAGAGAGAGAGATAGATAGTGACCAGTATTATGAATCGCATGGATTCTTCAAGGAGACTATAGTTGCTTGAGGCTGCAATGCATCCAAATCTATTGGAAAAAAAAAAGAAAAAAAAGTAAACAAAAAGAAAAAAAAAGTAAACAATAAAAAAAAAAGAAAAAAAAGTAAACAAATAACATAAAATAGAAACTTCTAAACACAATCATACCTATAGCCTTTATTGGTACATACAGTTATAAAAAATATCGATAAAATTTACATTTTGATTTATACTTAATATTCACATTCGTACAAAATCGACATTTTAGTAAAGGTTTTAAGTTTAACTTGTCTAGTTCTCTTGCAACCACACTAAGTAGTGCAGCTGTCCTACCCGACTCCACTCATTTCTCTCCAGTCCTACTCTCTTCCAGGCTACCCCTCCGAAGGTCTTCTTCATCTCCTTGTAGACACAAGAAATGGTGTCTGCTGGCTATATCAAGTGCTCTCTTGGATACTAATCTATAAACTGGCTGGTTTATGTTAAATTGTTCATCCTGATGACATGTTCGCTCCAGGTTCACTAATTTACTTTATTTACTTACCAGGTTACTTATTATGTGCACCTTCTCCACAATAGCTGATAGGTATTACGTTGTTCTAATCCATTTATTAAATTTTCCATCTAGTCTTGATATTCCGAAAAGGTATTACTCGCTCAATTCTTCTGACTACACTAGCGGATCCAGCTGGAAAAAAAAAACCCTGAGAGCTGGAAAAAAATTCCAAAAAGCAACTATTTAAAGAAAAGAGAAATATAAGGAAAATTCATCCTCATAGACGATGAAAATCCTAATGTAATATGAAAAAAAAATTATTATCGTGACCAGGGAATTCTGCCGCTAGGCAGAGGTCTGATTATGATTGGAATCAGAAATCATTCTGAGTTTTTTTCTTAGAGAACTCATTTCCAAGTTGCAGGATCATTTATTGTAATCTTCCTCAGATTTTGACAATGTCGGTAAAAATTAGCGTTCATTGACCGTGGTTATCGATCATATCACTTAACCAAATTAATAAGTTTAGGTGCTCGTTTGACACACAATTCGGCATGCTTTAATTTCTCAAAGAATACTTTTTTCGCTTTGGCTATTAAAAGATTTCCCTTGATGACCCCTGTCAGCAATTCAGTTTCTTGAGGAGTGATAGCCGAACTCAATAAATACAAATAAAATTATATAAACAATGGTTCGATTTTCAGGAGAAAAATAGTGAATGAAAGTTTTGTGATTTTTCATGTAAGCCACGTTTTTTGCTAGATAGGAAGTGATAAGAAAAACTATTTAATTAACAAATTAACAAAGTAATTAACAATTACTTATGCTTCACGGTAAACTAGACAAAATTTACTAAAAATAGAGTTTTCTTTTGCTAGAACCATTTAAAGATGACTTTTGAGCAGCTAAGGAGTGGGGGAGACGGGTAGTGGTGGAGGAACGGATAAGGGTGGGAGAAGCACCTAGTACAGAGGTGCGCCCCCCCCCCTGAGAAAATTCCTGGATCCGCCACTGTTGGACTGTCACTCTCGATTTTTGGCAAGTATTTTTGTCTATGATACATGTTTCAAAACCGAAGGTCATGATAGCTGTGCTCATCCAGAGATTTTTTTTTATTCCAGAGCTCACTGAAGATCTATATATCTCCTTAAACTTATAGAGTGCGCGCTATTCACGTGTACATTGCCTGCTTATTTCTTCAGTTAGCTCTTTAATTGAGATAAGATGTCCGAAATACAAAGATTTTTCTATATGGTGTTCATCTATTTTTAAACCACCTTCAACATTTACAACTACATAATTTTATTTCTTACAGTTTATTTTGAACCCTATGTTTGCTCATGCTACCATCAATTGTTTCGTCATCGTATTTCTTCTTTATTTTTTCCTATTAAGACTCGATCATCAGCAAATTCTAAATTGTTCAGCCATTTTCCAATAATTTTAATTCCTTTGCTCTTTCAATCCATCGTTTGTATCAAATCATAGAGAACAGATATAAATATTTTAGGAGAAAGGGTATCACCTTGTCATAGATCTTTACAAATTTGTATTTTTACTATTCTGCTTCCTAATTTACATTCAGCGTTAGATCTTTAGATATACTATACTAAATGTGTAGTGTAGTGTATTTTTAGTATTCATATTTTTTAATATAAATTTATTAAATTTCATCCATTTAGAATTTGGACTTCTGATAATAGTAAAAGTAAACTAACTTTGAGTGATTTTGTCGTGTACTGTCCAGCTAAGTATAGATTTTTATGCTCTTCTAGCACTAAACATACCAAGACCGGATTATTGTTTTACCTTCTGGCTGTATTAAGTTGTATTTTATCATAGCCAGCAAGGTCATCCACATATCCCATAGAAGTACAATCTCATGTTACTCATGAAAAAATGCATTCAAATAAAAAACAAAATCAAATATTAACGTGTAGTGTACAATACTTGTGGAACCTGTTTTTTTAATGAAACGCAAATTTTCGAAATTATTACCAGTTTATTGTTCAAAGGGCTAATACATAATTACTATTTAAATAATTTAATATAACCATTTTTACTACACTACTTAATTTACCTTTCATTGTTTAAAACAACAATCATAATACACCAACAAACAACCATTTACATAAAATCATTTAAACCAACAAGACAAGTTATGTTATCGGAAAGTATAATAGAACCAGAAATTTCGGTAATCCAATTTTATTTTAAAAACACAAATAGAAATCTTGGGACATGTAATAATTTCAATGTCGTACTTTTACCCAGCTTATATCTCTAAATTCTTTACATTGCATTGGAATACCAGCAACGTCAAGGAAATTTCCAAGGGAGAGGGGGTTGAATACCAGACTCAAAGGGAAAACGGAACAGACTATATTCAGAGTATTAATAACATAAAATAAACCAAGAATTAGTTAATATAATAACTAATTTTACGATAACTCTCAGTAATGTTATTTTTAATTTTGCGTTGGAAATTCCTTTCTGATCATTTAAGGCTCTCTTCTCTCTATAATGTTCAATTAAAGGATTAAAGTTTAAACGTATATCAGTTTTTGAAAAAAAATATTATTAGAGAAATATTTTTTTATATTTAATGAGATGAGGTAACTATAGAACTGATCCATGTCTCAGAGAGAAATGGAATGATATCTTTATTTTTTAGCACATCCTTTGCCTTCTGATTAGTGCTGCCTAAATGCGAGACCAAGACGAGTCCTGATCTTGCTCACTCAGTCTTGATCTTAGTCTTGGTCCTGCGTTAGGGTCTTTCAGGTATCTATTAGCTTATTACTATAGTGATATTACTGTATTTTTTAAGGTGGGAAAAACCTAACTAAGTTCATATGAAAAATTGGAAGAGTTAAATGAATAAGTATTTTGTTTATACCAATTCTTTACATATAGTAACCAAAATTGTCAAGTATTAGTAACTATTTTGCCTTAATTTTTATTCACAAAACGATTTTTTTTCAGTCTTGGTCTTGGTCTTGGTCTTGCACTTTTCACTTAATATTTTTGACTAATTGTTTTTCTTATGTCACGAAAAACACCTCAGTATCCCGATTGTAAACATCTTTCCTCTACCAAATAATTTTGTCTCTGCCCTTTACATAATCCAATTTTCACAATCACTCTTTTCATTCGAAAGGGTCAACCTTTATATAACACCCGACATTATAGTAGCATTCAACAGACCTTTTTGTAATCTGACCATTGGCCCACCTTGCAACCTTCGTTCTATATTACCCTTCCCACTTTCTAATCCCATCTATTCAGTCACTTCCTATTCATCGAGTTTAACTACAGTTTTAAATAAATATTATTTTATAAGTTACGGATTTATTTTCGATATTGAAGATAAATTTTATATCAAAACCATTAACTGATGTAACATGTTAACCATAAATTTAAAATTATATAATTGTTCTTTCATGTTATATTAGGTAGTCCGAAAGATATACATATATAAAAAATAATACTTATATGCACATATAAGAAACTACTTATATTTGATGGTATATTCCTTTCTATGAGCGTCAACACTTATTAATCCTCTTCCAAACAAAAATGTTTTTATCTTCTGTAACATTTCATTAATTGGAAATAATTCAGTCTTTACTCACATTAGATGTCAAAGTGTGGTTTTCACATAATTTCGTTTTACGTGTTTAAACTCGGTCAGATCTGGGCCCAAAAGGTTAGAATATTAAAGAAATCTGGGGCTATGGCAATGTGAGAGAGTGAATTTAAAATATGAAACTACATTAATTTCCGGGCAGTCCAATAAATTTATAAAATATTAATTCACACTGTAGTTTCGTTTTGTTTGATATGTGATTTTCATTTTAAAAATGATGAAAGTAATTGCATGCATGTGTACATTTAGGCTTATTATCATTTTTATTACGGTTTTAATGGTTTAACGAAAAAATCTAATTACTTCTAAAACGAAAAAAAATATTACTTTTTTATATGTATCATTTGGCCGTCCTGTTTTAGGAAAGTTCAGTTGGGGGCAGTTTTTTTTTAATGAGTTCAACTTTAAATGTTTGAAAAAAAAATTAACAATAAGAGGCTAAAGGTAAACGATTTCAAAAATGTTAAATAAAAGTTGTGGCTTAAAAATGTTTTTACTTTTTTAATACATGTCTAAATGTCATAAAACAGTATTTGTGAATTATTATTCCCTCTAAAATAAAAGTTATAAGTACAAAAAATGACAAATTAAAATAGAAGTGCATGATTATTACACTGCTCAGTACTCAGAGTGGAGAACTTCAATAATTAATTAATTAATGAGGTCTAACTAAATATAATACAATAATAATTCGATACTATTGGATTGGCAAATAAGTCCTTTCCGTTTTTCAGGGTGAAATAAAACTCTTATGTATTATAGACATAAAATTTATTTGAATCCACAATATATTGAAAATTATTTAACATGACTTTTCCCCATCTTCCTACTAACTGCATAATGCCATGTTCGTAGAATGTTTGGAATTTATTGTTAAAAAACTGATCCAAGTAGTTTTTGATGTCCTCTTCCTCTTCCAATTTCTTTCCATTCATGGAGTTCTGCAGAGACCTGAATAAGTGGTAGTCACTTATAGCTAGTTCTGGTGAATAGGGTGGGTGGGGGCAAAAGGTCCCATCCAAGGCTCAATAATTTATTGCGAGTGACCAACGAGGTGTGGGGCCTAGCGTTGGCTTGGTGCAACACAACACCCTTCCGATCATTCGATGCTACTATATCCGTTGGACAGCTTAATTATTGCTCTGCAAATCAGTAAGAATGGTTTTTTTTTTATTTGATGCCTACGTAAGGAATAAACAAACAAAACTCCTTATAGATTTTATTTTTTATCTCCACTTGTAGATTGTTTACGAAGGTCCTGTTGATGTAATTTTGTGTAGTTTATGTGGCCCTAAATTCCTGCTAATTTTTTTTTTTTTTTTTGATAGTTAAAGTCGCATTGAAGTTATAAATTTGTTTGTAATTTTCGAAAAAAAATCACGTGAGGCACCCCCAATCGGATGGAATTTTGATCAACGATGGCCTTAAAATTGCTCGTTTCGATTTCATTTGGGCGACCAGACCGTTGAGCATCATTGGTGTCTACATTTCCTGAATGAAATTTGACAAACCGATTTTGATCCCATAAACACTGCAAATTTTTCTATGGGCTTATGCAGCACGCTTACCTTTCTTTTGTTTAAAATAATACAACAAAATATGCCAACAATTAATAATATTTTGTTCCATATTCACAGTGAAATAGCAAACACAATACTAAGCTTGTTTCAACAAGAGTTAACAGATATCGTTGTTTTCATATTACATACATGATAAACAATCCAACTTAGAGATTAATTCGTCACACAAGAAGTGTATCATGTTGGCATAAAAATAAACAGAAAAACCGAAAGGACTTATTTGCCAACCCAATATATGTTCAGGCCAAGATCAGTAAAAACTGATGAAACTTTTGACTGTATTTCAAATGTACATTTTAATAACTGTAACATGTATTCATACATAATCCGATATATTACTCAAATCAGCCCCTTTGGAACAAGAAAATTTATTCCCACATGACCTGGTTAGAGGGCTCTAAACCATAACCCCAAAAAACGAAGATTTTTTTTTCCTGAAACTGCTTCCCATATAAATGTTTGCCTCTCGGCTAAAGGGTTACTTTTTGTAGAGTTGTTATTATGCCTGACGGACTGCGCTCATGTAAGCAATAGTAATCTTGTAAATTTTTCCGTAGAGATAATGGAATGAAGACACTTGCATTAAAAGAAGTTAATGTAATCGTATTTTAAGGTCCAGGTTATTTCTCCAGAGTAAATGGGATTAGGTGGTTCCCAGGTCGACTTTATATAGGGATATAGCCCCTCCGCATTGATTATACCTTTTAATGATTTATTTCACCTCCTCCTACCTCTGAAAGAATTTTTTAATAAAATCAAAATGAATTTTTCAGTATAAGGGATGGAGACGTCATCCGAGCCATCATCAGTCGTTATACCAGAGGTAGCCACGGGGCTTTAAAAATTCCATCTATGTCATAATACAAAATGCCATTAAGGTTTTATCGGGCTACATTTTTTTATTATTTCAATTGAACTAATCAAACATATTTTAACCAATATTAAAATATTAATTTTTATTTTTTTTAAAGTTTAGTGTTAAGTGTTTAAACTCTATTAAAGTATTGAAATAATTTGGGCTGCGTTATTATTTCACCACATATTTATTCATTTAACAATTTATTTTTTCATAGCATCATTTCAAACGTAACCCTTCAAGTCAATCTAAAAAGAATAATTAAAAAATGAATATCTTACAAGTTATCATAATTATGATTGGTTTTAACGAAGACAAACTATATTTTCTTTTAAAGTAAATTTGTCTTGTTTACTAAGGAGCAATGTTAATTAATTTTTTTTAAATAAAAATTAAGTTGAGCTTTATAAAGGAAAAATTGAGATCCACCTCAAGTAAAGAAATGATGTGATTTTCTATACATTCACCAGTGTTGCCCAAAATCGGTCTTGGTCTTGAACATTGCAAGACCAAGACCAAGACAGGTAAACAAACAAAAACAACAATTCGTTTTTGTGAATAAAAATTAAGACAAAAAGTTACCAATATTTGTCAATTTTAGTTACTGTGTGTAAAGAATTATATTATATTATAAACATATGTTTGCTGTTAACTATCCCACTTTTTCATTCGGAGTTAGTTAGGTTTTCCCTATCTGAAAAATTACAGTAATATCTCTAGAGCAATAGGCTAATAAGTAACTGAAAGACTGGTGCGAAACTCTTGCGCAAGACCAAGACCAAGACTCGTCTTGGTCTCGCATTTGGGCAACACTACCGTCACCTAAAAGTACCCGTGTTTTCAGGAAAAATGGCCACAAATAACTGTTGCAGAGCTTTTATTTCTTGTGTTTCCGTGATAAAGGATATATTTTAATAATGGCCTAAAATTACATTTTATTTATAAAAATAAATAAAGATTTTTCAAATATTGTTCAAGTAAGGTGGTTATGAAGTTGTGTAATTCTGTCAGATTTCTGCCATAGGAATTGATGCTTATTTATAAGTGACAAAATGTTTAGTTAGCTTGATCTGCTTGTTTTTTCCCATCTGAATAAGAAATTTCCTGGTGTATGAAATTATGCCAATCCGTTTTTGTGGCTCCAAATTTAAATTGTTACAGTTTGGATGGGTTTGAGATAAAAATGTATTCATTTTAACAATAATACAAAGTTATCTGTCATTAGATGCTATTAGTTAGATTTCACAAGATGGATTTTATAAGTACGTTAAAATACGTTAACATATAATAGAAGTACGTTAAAATATAATGGTTGTAGTTTTATGAGTTTGTTTGGATGTTTTATAGTTTTGTTAAATAACTGGTCAACATAATATGGATTGTACCATGAATTTCGGAATCCGGGATAGATTGCTGGAAGAATTACATTTTTGCATTCCTATTAGCTGTACTCCTACTAGCATAGAATACAAGTTATATTTATCTTTATGCCCTGTTTTAAATTCAGTATATTCAACAAATGGGCCATGACTCCTACTTCAACCTCAATGACGAGTCGATTGGAGGGTGAAATTACAATGGTATCCCTCAATTGCACGCTGTTCAACGTAGCTACTATAGAATGGGATTTTCCATCAGTGTTGACATTAAATTGATGCTTGCACATTAAATATATAAAATGGCACTTCAATTCAGTTTCGAATTGCTTCATTACTAAATAATTATTGGGATTAATTCAACATGTTGCTTGGGTTAGACGGCTGGTATAATTAGCAAAACAGAACTGGAGTAGTATCCGATGCGCTTGTAATGCAGATTAGAGAACGGTTGATTCATTAAAATGGTTATGAATACCAGGCCAGGTGGGTGAGCAACCAAGGGGTCAATGGGAGGATGACATTAATCTTGTTCCCCCAATATACGACTCGGAAGGGCCGAATGGAGAGATACACGTTGATTTATATTATAAGTCTCTGAAATTTTGCTTTAATAAGTAATTATCAATTTATAATTTAAACATTAAAATTAAATTTGCTGTAAAAATTAGTGGACTTCTCTCCCTCAACCCTTGTCTCTCTATATATCTATCTCTCTATGTACTGTTCCCATCTAAGCCTTCTAAACCTTCTAAAAATGTTGATTAAGGTCTGTAAAGCAAAACCATAGATATCATATATAATATAAGATGAAAGGGTACACGTTGGAAAGAAGAAAATCCATGGATATGCAGATGATATAGCTGTCCTTGAAAGAAATCAAGAGGAAATCGAGGGACTAGCTAAGACTCTGAAAAAGGAAGCAGAGCGAATCGGCCAACAACTAAATGAAGATAAAAGAAAATAACTTATAATAAACCGAAAATCCCATCGCAATAATAGGATCTGCGTAGAAGGGAAGTCTTTTCTGAGAGTAGACAGATTAAAATACCTCGGCTCCACAATAACCTCAATGAATGACCGAGGTACGAAATATACCAGCGTGTAAGGAGCACAAACAGGTCTTTCTTCTCTTTTTCAACAGCATCGAATTCCAGAAAAATCTCTAAAAACCTCAAATTAAGGTTCTACAATGCTATGATAAACCCAGTTTAGTTATGATATAAGGCTGAGAAACCTTGAGAATATCCAGCACGCCAGTTTTCCTACCAAAAAATTCTTCAATAGTCGGCAAGAGAACACGCAGAAGGCCAAAACCAGATGGATAGATGGAATCCACGAAGAGACAGCAGAGCTGCATGTTGTAAAATCGCCATAGATTGGCAGATATGGAGAATAGCCCTGGAGACCGTAGCAAAAAAGGTATCATATTTCATACTAAGCTTTGTCCTTATAAATTGACCATATCCATAGGCCTGATAAGAAAAATGCACGTCTACCAGCATATAGCCACTGGAATACAAAATGGCGGCCATGTGAAGATAGATAGAGAACTTACATAGGTTGTAAGCGCATATATAGAGAGGACTTATGGATATATAAAGCTACCAATCCTTTCAATTTATAATATATACAGTCTTAAGGCATGAAATAATAGTCCGTTACCCCATACCCTTGGATTTTAAGTCGAAAAATTGAATTTACGATTCAAAAAGTTTACTTTTTTCGGTTTTTCGCTTTTATAATAACGTCATATGTGAAATTAAAGCTGACAAATATATTGCAATAGTAATGGTTATATTAGTTCGCTATAATTTCCATGATATCCGTCCTAGTAATTCACTAATTGCGAGAAAAAACGTTTTTTGCATCGCAATTTTATCATTATTTGACTCACCAACTCCTTATCTTCTCATTTTACGAAAACGTCATGAAGAAAAAGTTGTTTAACATTAAATTTTCTTTAAGAATATATATTACTTTACTATATTATCTTCAACCATTCAAAGGTGAGCAATTGTAATTTAATGATCAAACTCCAAAACAGAATAACTTACTTTTCGCAATTTACATTATTACACAGCTCTTAATCAGTATATATATGTATATTATGTCAGCGAATGTATACACATGTATGCGGTCTTATATACAGATTAAGAGCTGTGTAATATCGAATATTGCGAAAAGTAATTTTTCTGTGTAGGTTCGGAGTTTAATCATTACGTTATAATTGCTCTAGCCTTCGCTCTTTATATATATATATATATATATATATATATATATATATATATATAAGCCCTCTCTATATATTCGCTAAGAACCTATGCTGTATTCTAGCGGCTATATAAAGACAAAGCTTAGTAGGAAATATGACACCTTTTTTGCGACGGGCTCCCGGACTAGTTAAGGCGGCAACGGATCTAGAAGGCCAGTTACTACATATTCGTGTCAAAAAGTCTTTTTAACTTTTATAAAAATGATAATTGTTTTAATTGAAAAGTGTTTTTATCTTCTCAACTGTAAACTTATTTAACCATGCAGACATTTTCGATGCAATATATATTTAAATTAGCATTATTTTTAATTAACAACAAGCCCAGATACCAATCCGTTGTATTGATGATTTTTTTTACTCTGAATAATGCTACTTTATTGTTTATATTTTACTACTTTGTTAGTAGTGACCTTATTTTTTTTTTCACTTCGCTCTTTGTTCTTTAATGTTAATATCAAGAGCCGTCGTTTAAACTCTTAAAAGCTAAGTGGATCTGTGGTAATAGTTTCAATATATTTAATTTCACATTCCGTATTTCGTAATTTGTTTTTCTATTTAATATCATTTTTATTTAAGATAATGGCTAAACATCATCTTTTTGAACGACGTAAAATTATAATTATTATTTTGTATCAACGAGGACTTACAATCAGTGAATTTAAAAAACAAGTTGAAGGTTCAACTTCTGGAATTCGTTATGGCATCGTTTTTAAATACTAAGCAAACTGGAGACATAATATCTTCAGACAGTTTTAAAGAACATAATCCTGTTTATTGAGAGATGAGTCAAAATTTGAAATGTTAGGTTTTGGAAAGACGCAGTATGTTCTGGAGTAGAATTTTCGGATGTTTGCAATCAACAGTAAAACACGGAGGTGGCTTCTTAGTTTGGGGGTGTGTTTTTAGATTTGCAGTTGGAGGCCTCTTGTGAATAAATGGAAAACTGGATACAAAACAGTGCCATAGCATCCTTACGTATCGTCTGGGCTTTCGCCAATTGGGTAGAACTTTATTTATCAGAAAAATAACGATAAGAGATATCATATTTTGTCATTTCCTGAAATAAAAGTAACATTCAATAGAAAAAAAAAAGAAATTTAGAAATATGGAATGTTAAATTAAAATACTTCCCCACCCCGGCAAAACCACGAAAAATTCCAATATCAAAGTTTTTCACAGATAAAATCACCTTTCTGGAGTTTATACAACGGCTCTTGACGTTAACAATGGAGAATAAAGACTGAAGTTGATAACAAAGAAGTGAAATATGAAGAATAAGGTAGCATTATTCAAAGGACAAAAAAGTCAACACAATGGATTGATCTCATGGCAGTAGGTAATTGAAAATAATGCTAATTTAATTATATTCTATACCTACAATGTCTGCAGGATTAAAGCACTTTACAATTAAGAATATAACAACTCATTCAAATTGAAATATTTATCATTTGTCTAAAAAATTTATAAATTGTAACAATAAATCATATTATATATTTATAGCATCACAATGGTTTGAAAAAAAGACTTAAACGACATAAACAAAACTGTAATTCAAAAAACTACTAAAACTAAATTAGCTACTTTATAAAATAAGGCTCCGTTTAGTAGCAACTAGGTTTTCTCAGCATAGCTAGTTCTGCCATAAATACTGTTACAAAAGTTGAACTTTTTTTACATCCTTGGCTATTATTTAGATAATCCTTACCTCTATTAGGTTATTTTCTTTACATGTCAGAATAATAATTCCAATTATTTTACACTTTTCTTTCGCTCAGGTAATGGAGTGCTGTGATAAATAAAACCAAATAGCTGTGATCGTCTTACACAAAGTTGGAAAATGTAAGTCAGAAATTTTCAACACTTTGAAATAATAAATAGATATAATGAGACCCTTATGTATGTGACAGACCTCGCTCTGTCGAGAGCAGTGGCTGAAACAGCAAATCATGTCTCGGGAAGTGGGAATCTCAAAAAAAAAAAAAAATGGATAGATGCAAAATGCTTCTTGGCCGTTACCCCAATGGTCTTCATCGAAAGATTTTGTTTAGCGATGAGAAATTTTTGCAATTGGAGACAAATTTAATCGGCATAATGATCGTGTGTAGAGCTGTGTGTATAGCTCTCAAGAAGTCCAGGAAGTCATTGGAAGAGTGGAAAGAGGTCATCACCTTTCCTCCGTGATGGTTTGGTTGGGAGTTTGTTTTAATGGCTCCACAGCCACAGAGCTCCATTTTTGTGAAAAAGGAGTTTAAAAAAAAATCTGTATATATTTCCTTGTAACAATATTTATGAATAGACTAGATACTATGCAAACAAAATAAGAATTCGATTTCAAAAACGCTAAAGTTCTTCATAATGAAAACAATACTGATAAATAAAGGAATCGACGTACATAACAAACATCTTCAGTAAATATTTATACCAACGTTGATAATTTAAATACAATTAATGCTAGTTCAATTGAAAAAATAAAAATTTAAAATAGCTAACATTGCTAGAGATTGATCCACAGAACATATAAACAAGTATCATGTAAACAAAAAATCTTAATAAACATTCCCCATTCCCATAATATTGAATAGTCGCTCAGTGAAAATTGAACTGATAATATGGGAGCTGACATTATAAAAGTGTATTTTAACATTTTTAAAAATCTCTTAATGTAATCAATTTTGTAATAATGAATTAAAGTAATACATACAAATAGGTACGACGATTACGATGCCTAAGTTGTTTTAAAATAACACGAGTTTTTACATTAGCAATGCAGTAAACTAGGACATTTTAATTAAATATAAATTTTGTATTTCAACATGTATTTGTGTTTTTGAATGATATAAACGATACTACAAGTAATTATGCCAGAAAAAGTAACAAAAAATATTGCAAATAAATGTAATATGAAAAATTTGTTTTTAGACTTGAAAAGGGATCGATGAAACGAAACTTCGTCATTCCAAAATAAGGATTGGAAATAAAAACATTATTGGTGTAAAATTGACTTAATAGAATATAAACTGAATTATTTATATGTATATTGTAAACAATTATTTATTTGTATATACGTTTTTAATTTTTTTTGCATTATCTGTAACCCTTGGCATGGCCGACACTGCCTTGGAATCCATTATCCTGATGGAGAAGCGACCGCATTGGCATTCATTGACCAGAACGGGAGGGGAAAAGGAGGTGGGGGCAGGAAGAATGTGGGAGAACCAATCAGATTTGTGACACCACTCAGAACCACTCCTTCCGTTTGCTGTCCTCTTCAGCGATTCAGAGATCTATGAATTATACATGGCTATAAATTTACATTACACGATAATTGTTGCAAATGGTTACCAGCGCCCAATATATTGGATGTTAGCCGGTAGAATTTAGCTAAGTAATTAATTCACTCAATTGGGAGGGCATTGGAATGTTTCCATTCCTTAATTTATTATGCAATTTATCTCTTTCAAATATATATTTTTAGAATTTTAATTGGTTACTAATTTTCTTCTTTTTTCTTAGTCTCATAAATGGAATTTCTTATTTTTAGAATTAAAACAATTATACGTGTAGTACTTTAGTATTAAAGATTCATATTAATAACATCGAACGTAGTATAAATCAAAAAATATCTGAAGATTTGGAATTTGGAATTTTAATTCAATTTAGATAAGATAAATAAATACCAATAAAGTTAAATGACTTAATAATAAGTTAATTAATAATTAGGTTAGATTTTAGAAGCATTGTAAAATGACATACGTTAGAATAAAATAAAAACAAAATTAAGGAAATTTTCAGTGAACACATCAATTTGCAACAAAAAAAAAAATTTGTATTAAACCTTCATAAAAATTTAATAAAACAATTCAGAAAAAGAATTAATTAATGGAAATGACCACGCATGTGCGAAATTTAGATATTTAATTCTAATTTAGGAACTTAAAACAACTAATCAATTATTACTAAATCGAAGACATCTTTTAATTTTTAATGGAAAATAAATGGGTTTTGATGAGTTTTTAGTACCTCATTAAAAAAACAAATTTTACCTATCTACAGATTGAAATCTACTCATTTTCGAGAATTGCCTTAGATAAAAAAGTTGAAGTTTACGATAAGATAAGGCCATCCACGAAATTTGAGACAGATGTTAACAATTTGATAAAAAGCTGTCGCTATCGCGGACTACATCCTCCACCCACCAGGTTGCTAAAGGTGTGTTTAGCTCATCATCACTTTATTTCATCAAAGAATAAGAAAGTTAACAATGTTTCACTTTGATAGACTCCTCCGGCTCAACTGTATAGAAACTTTTATCCATTAAATGAAGGCAAATAAACACTGGTGAGGCCGTATGAACGATTTTTTCTTATTTAGGGATTTATCTCGTTCACTAATTTATTTTTTCTGTAACACCATATATATATATATATAATCAACGATAAAAATCTACACTGTTGTTAACATTAAAGTTAAAATGAGGTTTGAGAAATGAAGAACGGCACTTGATTCCACCTCTCCGCAAACTTAGCTTACCCTAATTACGTTAGCATTCCTCACATGTTCTCTTAAGTCTCTCTCACTTTGAACTCAGGATGGTATTAGCCATTTGTCCCGCAGTGTATTTTGGTTTCATAGTAATATCTCATGAAAGCGTTCGCATTAAGCTTGCATATTTCTATATACCTTCGGATTATACATAATTCACTATCCAAGTTTCGTTATAAAAATAGGCATCGTTTTGTCTCAATTATTAGGTTGATTTAGTATCGTAATATTCAGAGAAACGTCTCTCAGCGGACACTTCTCTAAAGATGAAAAAAATTATAAATCCCATAAAATGTTCAACAATTTTGTAGTATTAAGGTCTTGTCAATACCGTTAGCTCTACATAACGAACACGGGTGGACTTGATGCATACTTTGCTTAAAACGTTTCTCCATAACGAACAGCAAGAAACCAGTGAATCATTTGGAATAATTGGACTCATAATGGAAGATCTTTGCATAATGACAAAATTTTCCTATCACCGAAAACACAAACACATACAAACCCTGGCTAGGCAAAAGGACAACAAATATATTTGGGAGAGCTGCTAACACCCTGTTTAAATAGAGAAATATTAAATTATTTTTATTGTGAAAAAAATAATTAAAAATCCAAGCAGAAACGCAAATATCTGTTAATATATCAAGCGATAGTAGAGCTCAGTGGTGCCCAGAAGGGGGTTTCATGGCGCAAAATACACCATCAAAGTTTTTGAGAGGGGCACATTTCGAGGGTGTTATGAATTTTCGAAATGAAAAGTTTCCAACCAGGTGACAAGAGGAAATATTATAATAGACCAGTGAAACTGTAATTTATATGACTTATGATTTCTAAAATTATACTTTAGCTTGTACTGTTGTTAAAAAGAGGAGAGAAATAAAATATTTTGGAAGATGGAGGGAGGAGATCAGGCGTCATCGATGGGCACCTCTGGTAGCGCTTATGTGCCACTTTCCATAAAATCTGTTTGTCCCTTAATGAAATGGCCACAAACACGAGGAAACATTAGCGAGCAAAGCACAACTACTTGTTTCCAAGCTTGTGCTCTTCATGATTTAGGTATTGTGTAAGTTCGGCTAAGCAGAAATTTATCATAGACAAAGAAAAACTATGCTCCGTCAATTATAATAGTTTGATATTAATGTAAATTTCTAAGATTAATGTAATTTTATGCTTGCACGGGAACATTCAAAATATTGATAGGGAAGAATGGGAACATTTCAATTATTGGGAGGAGGGGGGCGTGTACCCTATATCAAGGCCTATGGCTGTATTTTTTAAAATAAATACATCGCAAATATAATATCCTTCTTTATAAGACAGAATTAATCGTATTCATAAGTGAGAGAGTTTGGACGACAGTATGAGAAGAGTTTTTAAAAGATTTGCCCTAGGTTTGATCATTTATTTTATAGCAATCTGCATAAACCCGAATGGGTCAGCTGTTCCATTAATAATTTCAACATGAATAGTTCAACCATGTGAAAATTTGTTATAACTTTTATGAAATAAACCACATTCTGGATTTTGTCTTCTCCATCCGCAAGTGTATCAGCCAAACTGGAAGGAATACTGCGTACATCATGGTGTCAGAATATATTTGCATGTTGTTACAACGTGCTTCAGTTTCACAGATGTGTTGCATGTTTCACAAAGTGGTGCTTCCGTACCTCTCGTAAGATACCCGTGGTTGAGCGGAAACTATAATCCATCTGGCATGGTCGAAAAAGACAAACTTTTTTGTCAAGTCATCAGCCTCTCTGCATGGATTTATATGCTTCTTCGAAATATTTCAGAAAAACCTAGTTATAATGCCATGTTTGAAGCAAATATATTGGAATCGATAACTCGAATTTTGAATTTGAATGATGTCATACTTTTCTATTTTAACTTTTTCTAGAAATTTCGAAAATAATTGTGAATCAGAATATTTAATTTGTGAGATCTGATACACCAGGTGAGATTATTCGGGTTATGTTCACCAGCTGATCTTCGATACATTACTCGATCTCTAAACCTTCTGCAGTGGAAACAAGTTTAAGAGCTTCGTGAGTTCTATGTGAGAATGTTCAAATCGAAAGAATAAAACTTAATATAATATAAAGAATTTGCTTCCAGAAAAAAACATGTAAATATCGGATATAATTCTTTAATATTTGTCTTATTAAATAAATACAATAAAACAGTATGAATTCCGTTTTTTGCACAACTTGCCTTTTTTGTTTTTCACAACATTTTAAATTGTTAATATTTTTTTATAGAACTATATAAGAATAAAAAAAAAACATCTTTGAAAAACTTTCAACAAATAAATTATTTCAATTTTTGAATGGCTGAAAGTGTATCTACATTTTTCTTTTTTAGAGGGAGTGTTGAATGGAGGTTTTGTTTTTATTTTTGGCAAGGACCTGGTTACCTCGTTCTGACGAATAATTAAATTCTGCTTATAGGTAAATGCCATTATCATAACTGTCGTGCAAAATGACAGTGAATACGAAAGTAAATGTTAATCTTAAAATCAGGGGCGTAGGCCCAGCAATAAAGTCCCTTAATGAATCAGTAATTACTGTTTTGACAAGTTGAATAGCCAGATGATCGTTCCATGTCCAGCTTGGTGATTATGATAATTATGGCAACAGCTGCCAATGACAGGTCGCTTCTATCAATCCATTAACGCCAGGATCGCTTATGTTGATTACCTATGTCCATTTGCGTCATATATTGATTTAAATGCTCTTTTCGATCACCAGCTCTCCACTAAACGCTTATAAGCCTACAGCTTATATTATTTTTTTTAATTTATCGATTCGATAATATAGTCGACTCTCGATAATTCAAGCTCTTCAACTGTTAAATTCGGTAATTGTTTAAATAAATCCGGTAAATAACCTTATACGTACATTTTGATTTTTACAACTTATTATATACAAAATATATTATATTTATTGGTAAAAATATTAACAATAATGATAACGACGGGTCTTACCAAAATTTTATTGGTTCATATTAATTCAGAAGGCCCGAAATATTAAAAAACATTCAGTTTTTCAGATATATAGTCTAAGTTGAAAGTTCTCCAGGGTTTTTGCCGTTTGTATGCTTTTTCCGACCAATGTGTTGTGTATCGACAAATATAAATATTTCCAAAAAAAAAAAAAAAAAAAAAAATGATTTTTATCTAAGTAATGTTGTTTACACCCAAAACCTTTTACGGTGTGAAGAGGAAAATAACTATTTCTTACTTTTTTCCAGAAATAGTACCCAATCAGATAAAATGAGGTGAAAGAAGATTTTCTTTTAAAAGAGAGAATCTTCTATTAAATTTAGGCACCCACAATTTATTGGAGGAGCTCAGTGACCCTGCTAGGTTGATAACAATAAGAAAGGAACATGCCCGCTGAAGTGGGGGGGGGGGCTGGCTATAAAAATATAAAGTGAGGCCGGCCTCTTCTACTTCGGAGGTAAAAAGGAAAAAAAAAAAAAAAAATTGCTACACCTCCAGGTGCTCCGTTGTGTGGTGTGGGTTTTATTTGATCGCCGCTACGAATACGAATCCCCTTTTAGAAATGTTACTCCTTCCATTCCATCTTCACTGTTTTCAACATTTGGATGGAAAAAAAAACAAAAGTTAAACTTCCTTATGTAATATCCTCTCCGCATTTTAATAATCGAGCCCTGCCTCAGCCATTGATTAAATAGGCGGATCAATAAAGTCTGTCTGCCTTAGCGCTAATATTTTTTTCTAAAGTTGTGTTTAGTTTCCATGTTTACCGTATACCATGCCAGGAGTTAGAGAACCCCTAATTGTTTTGGAAGTATGATGTTTTTTGGATTAGAAATTTAAGCAACTAAACCACACACTTTGTTTTATACTGTATCGTGGAGAGACAAAATAACCCAACACAAATACTCGGCCTGTTTAAAATTAACATAATAAATAATTCTTAATATAAAAATTTTGTTTTAATCCTTTATTGATTTATTTAACGTACTAAGAACATTAGTAACAGTGATAAAAGCCTATATTAATTAATTTTAAATAAATATACCAACGAATAAAATAAGAACAGTCTACAAGGAAAACCTCATTAGTGGGAACATTAATAAGATACTATTTTAAACGCAGTACCAGACAACTAATTGCTTAATTTTATTTCTTTTCTTTCTGCATTTTTGTGGTCATTTTTTTTTTTTTTTTATGCTAATGAGGTCAGAAAGGGCGAAACATTGGAAGATTAACTGTTCAACTGTATGTAAGAGACTCAAGGCTTTATAGTTTGAATTTTTCCATTTATAACTTTATTCATCTTTTTTTTTTAATTTCGTTTTGTATGGTATATTGGACTATCCTTGGACAAAAAACTCTACCTAGAACATACACAAAAAATTAAAAAAATAAGAACTGACCAGACGATACAAAACAACAGAAGCATCTTTCTTCACCACGATACTATGACCTATTTGGGCATAGGGAGCAGAACTTTGGGGTTTCGTTAAACACACACACACACAAAAACAAAATTCTTCGTAAAATCGTCTATGCTCCTTGTTTTATTTCAAATCACAAAATACAAAGAGACATGAACATACAAAAAGTAAAATCCTACACACACAACAAGTACACATTTCATTCTTCGACTCTTAATTATCCGAACCCAGTTTTGCCCCTTTCTTCCTCCCTGTTACCTGATGAACCTTAGCAAGAACAAAAAAAAGTAGTGGCCTGAGTATCTCCTGCTGACAATGTAAACAAGTATCAAGAATAAAAGAAAATAATCAGAATATCAATATCAAGAAGAAAATATCAAGAATAAATGGCAACACATTTCCTTGATGCGTTACAACGCAGGGGCAAATATTATGTAAAAATAAATAAATAAATTTTGTTATGTTGAACACTTTAAGACATTTTTTTTTTAGTTCTTAATAATAAATCTTTTCAATAATAACAGTTAAGACTTACAGAGATTTTAGTAATTCATTCAATATTGATTTTCTCTCATCCTTTTTATTTGTTTTTCTTATTTCTTGGTAGTTTAATAATATATTTTTTTTAATTGACATATCTTAATAACTTTATTCTGTAATAATGAATATATAAATATTTAATTGTTGCAATTAAAGCTATTACAAATCTAAGATTTAATTTTAACCTAAACGAGGATAATAGTTTTATTTTATCTTTTTTAATTAAATGATAGTTTTACTGAAATAAATTATATATTTCTTTTTAAATGGTTTAATTAAACCGATTCGGGCTCCAACTGCTCCAAGTACTCTAATCCATTCAGTAAACGACCAAAAATTATTATTCATTAATATTAATTATTATTCATATATTAGTATATATATATATATATATATATATATATATATATATATATATATATATATATATATATATATATATATATTACCATGATATCTGCATATTAATTTAGAATAAAAATATAAAAGTAAGATAAAAATATTTCGGTAATTTCTTTTAGTTTCATCCACCAACACTTAAATTTAGGCCAATAATTAAATTCAAGAATAAAAATTTGCTTTAAATAGATATTATTTTAGGATATTTAGATTTGTTTAACGTTATAATTGAAATAAATACTTATTGATTATTATTTAGTTAGTATTTTTCTTCTGTTTACTTTATTTATTTATATTTTCTGTATATATACTGTGAATCTAGTCTTACCTCACTATATAGTTGTTCATGTTACAAAATGTTATATTATCCTATAAATAAAAACAGGAAAAGTAAAGTAAAAAATAATTTAAATTATTTTAATTTAAAGAACATTCTAAACATCCCATGATTAGTATCTATAATTGTTGTTAAAGGCTAAGGGATAAATTGTTTATCAACCAGAACCATTGAAGGTACATTGTGTAAGGAATGATAGAAAGAAAATAAAGTTTAAATTAAAATACATAATTTAAAGAAATTGTATCCTAAAATAAACCTTTTTATGTTCTAAAGGTATGATTTCGAAAATGCGGATTTATTTAATATACTTAACAGTTAAACAATTAAAAAGTTATTAAGAGTTCCAACTTGATAATACTGACCATTTCCTTCACTGGAGAAGTCTAAGCTCCAGTGAACTTAAATACATAAAGAGTTAATAAAATAATCTAGAAGACAAATATTTCTTTTTTATTAATTTAATATTTGTCTTTGTGAAACAGAATTCTTAGAACTTTGAATTCACCCTCTTTTATTAAACTGATTTTTATTTTAAAGACAAGATTTAACCCATGACTGTTATAATTATGTAAAAACGATATAGGTTTTAAAAATACTTAGATTTTTTTTTACCAAAGAAAGATAAATTTTGTGTAATGATCAAAATATTTTTTAAAATACTAGATATTACTCTATAGATATATTAAAAGTATCGGACAAAAATATCAAAACATTTTCATTAAAATATATTTTCCAACAGCCTTTGTGTGACTCATGTGAGCGTCATCGTAACCTGCTCTTTATAGATATACAAATACTGATATATACACATTTCAAGATAGATATCTCTGAAAAATAAATCGACATCTTCCCCTAATTATACATGTTTTTAAAAGTAAAAAATCATTTCAACAGTAACATGGATTGTAAATATACACATATCTAGAAGTCAGTTTTTTATGAATAAATAAAAGGTTTTAGTCTCCCATAGATGTGTCCTAAAGAGATCGAGAAACGTGTGTAAAAAGGTAACTATTTTATAAACTATTCCAAGGGTCCCCAAACCACGACCCACGGGCCGGATTCAAGAAATTGAAAAATGAATAAGTAATGATATTTATAACTATTTAGTAGTTATCATTAGTTATTCATTTTTCAATTTCTTTATTCGTCAACCCTCATTTTCTTTATCTGTTAACCTACAGTTATCAATTCTTATCTTTACCAGTTTTTTATCCACTCATTTCTTGTCTTTTATCACAATCTGTTCACTGTTAACTTACACGCTATATTCACCTTTTTTTCTATTTTTATTCAAACTTTTTTTTCTATTCTTGTCATCTTATTATTTCTTTATCAGACAACTGTTTAATATTATTTAATATCTACTTATAATTCATTTATTTTATTTTCAGATTTATTATCACATTCTTTATATTTTGTAGCCCTGATGAAAACCTACAAATTGGGTCGAAACGTCGTCGTAACCATTAAAATACTATTGTAAAAATTTAGTATTTATTTGACCCTTCCCCTCCTCCGACCAACTGCACTTTTTTTTTTTTTTTTTGTTCTTCCCTACCTCGCCTTTTAGGCTATACGGGATTTTCCTGGGTAGGAGGGTGAGGGGTGAGGGCGGGGAATTTAAAATCCCCTTTTGCACCGGGATGCGAACTCATACTTTTTAAATCTTCTCAAATCTCTTATCCGGTTGCCAGGCAACTCGCGGTGTAGTGCACACGCTTTAGCCCATTCGGCCACCTCACCCCCCCCCCCCCAAATATCACGGTCAACCATCTCTACATCATTAAAAACAATAATAAATCGAAAAATTTTCCAATAAGGCCTTTAACCGCCATTTTATTGGTCTTCATATCGAACCCATTAGATTCTACACATTGATTCTGAAATTTTACAAGACCCCCAGGGTACCTTTAAAGTATTTTTGTTAATTTTGCTTGCCGAAGAAACAAATAATGATGAAGGGCATCCAAACAACGACCTGATGGATGAAAGACGGGAGGAGATGCAAGACCTACTAATTTAACTATTAACATATCTTTCCAATGCAAATGAGCATACAGGTCCATTTATTTCACAACATTTAATTATGAGTCTTATATTTCTGTTTATTCGTAATGAAAATGACCAAGAAATGTACGTCAAAACAGCTGTAAAACCGTGCTGTTTAACTGCGTTAAATAAATTACAAACAGTAAATCTGAATATATCAAGAATAATGACATCAATAGTCTTGCCAAAATACTAGCCAATGATAGCACTCCCTAAATAGTTCTAAGTGAAGTGATCCTGAGGTCATCTTCTTTTTATATGCCTAGGAGGATGTAACAAGTATGTTAGGATGGGTCTGGAGTTTATCATAAAAAATATAAGTAGCTGGATCGGGCCAAATCAGCGACACATGGAACATTAACTTATTGTATTTGTGATAAAATATGGAGCATCAAGGATTATACGAAGAATTTTGGATTGTAATGATTGGATACGAGTGGAATTCGATTGTTTGGTGGAGCCAAAAGCTCAACTCCATATGTCCATACAGGCCTTATAATAGTCACGTAAATGCGTCTTTTTTAATTAATTCAAAGCTTAGAGTATTTTTCCAGTATGTGTTGGAGCAGCCGCAAACTTCGAGCATTTCCTTATCGTTTCAGTCTCGTATGAAGATACCAAGTAAGATATTTGTATAGATGGAGTTCTAGGTAGCGGGCCTGTTTGACAGAGATAAGTGGAATAAGAGATAATAAATCATAGGTTTACGAAGAAGAATGCAGGTGATTTGATGGGCTTTGATGGAGTTTATTTTATTCTCCAGTTTCAATACCATTCTTCAAGGTTTGTGATATGTGATTCGGAATGCTTTTAAATGGATTAAACAAGTGATTAACAGATAAATAACGTGTGTCGGCATTCGTCGTCAAATATAATTACATTTCTTCTCATCTTAAAGTTCATGTTTATTGAACTGGAACTTATAAATTAAAGTCTCCAGTATACAGAACCAGTCTAAATTATTCAATTATAGATCTAGGGATAATATTTAGCACTAACTGATTTACCATGATCAAACAATGCCAATAAGCCACGTCATATTATTTTCTTTTTAAATAATCCACTGTCAAATTAAAAATAAAATCATGAATAGGCTATCAATATTTTTTAACAATTTTTAAAAAAATGTATGCTTAAAAATACATGGCTGGATGGATTTATTTCAACATGTTTACAAACAGAACACGTCCCCTGCTGTCTTGAATAAAAAGTTGGAAAAGTAAGCGCTCAAAAGTTGATCCTGGATATTCCGGGCCAACCAATTACCAGCCGACAGCCCCTGGATAATTTTTAAAAGGAGAAGAACTTTTCTTCAACCTTAGGCAGAATTTACAAGGCTCAGTTTACAATAAATCGTTCCCTCAATGGCGTATTCTTATTTTTAATTTATACGCTCAGGGAAACTGGTTAATTTACGTAGTAGGGAAAATGAAATTTAAATAACATTATAAATATTTCTAATCTATTAAATCACACCTATTGTATTAAATATTTTTATGAAATTTTCATTGGATGCAGATGCTACACAAAAAATAACATAAAAATAATGATAACTTAGCGAACAATAGAAAAACAGAGTATGAAAAATAAAATTCATACAATCCTATGGCCACCATTATTTCTTTTATTATCAGCATAATTATTAAGATGTTTAAACAGTAAACAATTAGTGTATGATAGGAATATTAATTTTATTTGAACGTCTTATTACAATAAATATCCTGGAATGAAACTTATATTCAATTAGTTAAAGTTTTCGTTTATACAAATATTACATTCCGTTGTATTTAAGGATGATTATAATGGAAATCTGAGAGCACATGTGCACCTTATTTACATAAAATATAATTAAATAAATTATGTAATAGCTATATATTGTTTATACATAAAAGAGTAGTTATTTTTTATTTATTTTTGATTTGTTCTTGCCTTTTTTCTTACAGGTGAGTCGAGGAAATGTTCACATTGCAAAATGTGATCAATTCTTACAGCATTGCAAGAAATATGGAGCCTTAAACACGTAAATATATACGTTATTTAGAATCTAAATGATGGTCTTTTAAAATGAATTTGTTTATTGAGTATTACAACAATCTGTCACTTGGACATTAGTTATATGAGGTAGGATAACATTCACACTATATCCACAAAAAAATATAAAATAAAATAACTTAAAAATAAGAAAAATAAAACATAATGTAACTTTTATATCATACACTGGTATGGTATTAAAGTTACATTACAACATAAAGTAAAATTTCATATATTTGATACACTATTCCTTATATGTTTTTAAAATACATTTTTCATAAATATGAACATACTTATAAGTGTATTGTTTATTGTATTGTGTTATTAATTTACAGCAATAGGTATTATGGGAAGAAATAGTTTTAATTTTTATTTAGTCCATTATTATTCTTAAAGGATTGGCCATTGGTATGCGATCTATTGTATAATCTGAGAAGAGCAACTTCTGTCCGCCTGAAAAATGGGTCTTGAAATCCAGGCGGAAATTAAGGTTTAGAAGTGATTTCTAGGCCTCAATCAATCTTCAGTTTGACCTGCCGATCATTGTACCATAATGCAGTCCAGATTTGAGTCAATTCCCCGATATAATAAAAAATACGCTTAAAAAACTAATGAGGAATAATGCTACAGTATATTCGCTACTAAAATAAAATAATACAGAAAATAAAATAAATTAATCTTATAGGCAAATAATCTTGCTCATAAAACACTTTCCTTAATCATTTAAAAAAGGTTTGACTAAATAAACATAATAGCATTGTAAAAAATTATTGGATGACGCAGATCTATATATTTGCACATTACGTTTTGTTTCCGGAATCTCAAGAGATAAGCATATTACCCAGTATTAGAGAGTTGAAGTGGCTCTATCCATCCTACCGCCGTCAGTACTTCCTAGCTACCTTTTTGTACCAGATCATTAGAACTCATCCATCCTCTTAAATTTTCTATAGCTTAAAATGTAAATACTCCATCCAATCCCGTCCTACGAGATCTCGCACTTCCGACCTCTATCCCCCTCCTCACCGAACTGTTGCGTTTGACAAATCATTTGCAAATCAAGCCGCCTCCTTCTGGAAGCCCATCCCTGCTGATATTTGACACGCGCAATCAGTTTCCTCTTTCAAATCCCTCCTCTTTAAACGCCTACTCCTTTTTTCTCAATCTGCCTGATCACGAAATATACCCAAGAGAGATATCTAAGTACCCCCAGAAACTATTTCTGTTATTTAAGTTTTCTCCGGTTGTATTATGTACACTTTATGTACGATTATTACGTATGTATATTTACGCTTTTTATGTATTTTCGCTCTCTTTCAGTCTGTATTTTTACTTTTAAATAACCAATATTGTAAATATCTACTCTATTAATGACCACTTACACATGAATTCAGCACTTATAATTTGTTCTAAAGGGACAACAGTCCCAGAATAATAAAATATATTTTCATTTCATCTATGAAAAGGGATATGACGTCTAACGGTCCAAATCTTATGGCAAGGATGTAGCTATAAAGGATACAATCTCTTAAAAGGGAGTCATCTAAGTTAAGAGGGGGGATTATTATTTAATGCGTAATTATTTGCTTTAAGATTTTTTAAATACTATCAACTATGATTTTGCTATTGATGTATTAAAAAAAAACTATATTTCAAAATATGTATTGCTTTTCTATGTTAAAAAAATTCCAGGTTGGAAGGTGAGCGGGGGGTGGAGGGGGGGGGGCAGCCGGCACATCTTGTCCCTCTCTGGCTGGATACGCCCTTGCCCCTGTGGAGCGGTGTACACATGTGGCTGGGACATGCCCTCATATCCCCTGTTCAATCCAGGCATACCGTCCTTTGCTTTGTACCTTCTCCAACCTCAGTTGCAACATTTTACCGCTTTGGTTCTAGCAACATTGAAGTCTATTCACATTTATAAATGTTGCAACGATCGTGAACGCAAAACCTCTTATATATAAAGTAATTTCCAATCAATCTTTTCTGCTTTAGAATCAAGTACACACATTATGTTTGAAAATATAAAGGCCTGGAAATTAGAGATCGTTTAGTAAAAGGAATACCAACATTTTATTAAGGACTCCTTATCAACATTTTTGTAGCAAAGCTGTTTAAATTTCAGCTATCACTTTTTTTTTTTAAATTGAAAATCTTAGCTAAATTTAAAAATCCCAAAACTTGCAAAATCTAGATTTTTATGGAGTTGTATACAAGGATAAGTACTGGAACGTACAGAACCTCTACAGTGGAAAGTATATATATTGAAAGTGGAGAGCCTTTCCTAAAAATAAGTATATAGCGAAATTGGCATCACTTCTAAAGCATTCATTGAATCCGTGCAGAGGGAATACATCAGAATAAATAATTCAGATGAACATGATACATCGAAGAATTATTGAATCGATTCCATCCCTGGACCATAACACGAACATACATCGTATACAACAGATTACAAACAGTACCAAACCTCCTTTATGTCACCATGATATAAATATAAATATATCACTATCGAAAGTTTCCAAAACCTCGATATGTCCAGTGGAAATTAAAAAATAAAATTTCATTACTTTTAGAAGAATTTAAAGACTTCAAATTATTGTACACAGATGCTTCGAAATGTGAGGATGTGCAGTGATTAAAGAAAGCGAAACTTTTCTTTATCGAATGCCCGGTGCTTGCTCAATCTTTACGGGAGAGGCAACTGCCATAAAGGAAGCGATTCTGATTTTCCATGCTGACAACCACCAAAAATCAGTCACTGTAACTGATTCAATGAGTGGGCTACTGGCAATCCAAAGCCAAATATCTAAACATGCAACGATAGTGGATATTTTAGAAATCATTTGGGTCAGTAAAAGGGCAGGAAATGTAATAGCTTTCATTTGGGCTCCATCCCACTGTGATATACACGGAAACGAACAGGCAGACGCCGCATCCCGAATGGCTCGTACGCAAGTTAGCAATAAGATAAAATCTATAGATTATGTTCCTCGGGAGGACGGGATGAGGCAAGCGAAACTTCAAATAATAGCTCAATATAATGGCGAAGGAAACATGGAGAAGGAACCCCTCTAAACCCAATATTGCTAAATGGTGTACGAGTAACAGGAGGTCTAGAAGAGAGGAAATAATCCTGTGCCGCCTCAGAATTGGTCACTGCGAATTTTCGCATGGCTAGCTTCTCCACGGTCGAGAACCACCTACCTGCGTAATGCGGTTCTCTTAGAACTGTGAACCACATACTCGTGGATTGCACACATTATGTAGTTATCCGGAAGACTTGTAACATGCATGAGACTATCCGGGACGTGTTGCAGGATGCGGAGAGAGAAGTGGAAATCTTACTGGACTTCTTGAAAACAATTGGATTCTACAATAGAATATGAAAAGTGTGAGTGAGTTGAGGATTGCCAATGACTCTAGCGGGTTGAGGCAAACAAATAAATAAATAAAAGTCTCAACACTTATTAAAATATTTATTACTAAGAACTTATAAAATATTTCATAAATTGCTGAACATAACACAAATTCAAATGTAAATTAAAGTAAAATAAAAAGAGAATCGATAATGTTTGAAGAATACCAAATCAATAAGAACTTAATTAAATAATTAAGGTCAAAAAATGATATATAAAATAGAATGAAAATTAAAACATTACTTTTCAGATACTATGTTTAATAAATAAAAATAAAATACTTCATTTTGCTGATAAGTAAAGTTTTCCTTTAAAATATTTTTAATTTTTTTTTGTTCATAAATTAATTTTTAATCTTTTTAAAATTAATGTCGGATTTTAAAAATAATTGTTAATATAGATATTACGATATATTTATATTATAATTATCGGACAAAAATTTCAATACATTCGTTAAAATACTGATATTTTCCAACAGCCTTACTATGAGAAATAATAAAACAATACAAGATAAAATGATTGGATTTGCAATAAATAAATAAAACTTCTAGACATGGATTTCAATTTAAATAAATTAGTAGTAATAGAATAGCTAATTACTCCTCAAATAACCCTCATTAGCGAAAAACAAATCTATGTTCAATTTAATAAATGAAACATGATAAAAATAAACCTATACCTAAACAATAGTTCATAATCGATTTTTTTTTAAGTTAAGCATACAAATAATATGAAAATAGTGTAATTAGTTGTACGAGCTATTTTAGTTTTTAAAGTACTAGCATGTACTGTTTACGAATGAGGAAACTAATGTATAATATTTAATTCAAGACAATATTTACACTAATTAGTGAGCTCATTAATATATTAAGTAGCACAGCTGAATCATATTGACATTTTAGCTATTCATGAAATTTATAATTGGATGGTTTTAGGAATCCAGTATGTGAGTTTGGATTAATTCCTAATGAGTTCAGTTTTGTTTTGGTAACTTGTTATCCAGAGTTTCGTGCTAGTTGGATCCTTTACAATGACTCTTCGATTTGACTGACAGTTAAGTTAGTACTCTCTATAATATTACGTTTC
This sequence comes from Nezara viridula, assembly GCA_928085145.1. Lineage (NCBI taxonomy): Eukaryota > Metazoa > Arthropoda > Insecta > Hemiptera > Pentatomidae > Nezara > Nezara viridula. The sequence continues at coordinate 182,962,965 of OV725078.1, read as the reverse complement.
GTTAAAATCCTGGTATCGAGATTATAAAATAATCTAAACTTTTGGATAATTTATATAATAATACTTTATTTATTCTGGGACAATTCCCTTTAGAATAATATACAGAGACAGAAATGTGGGATTTCTAGCCTCAGAGAATAATCTCAAAATAGAAGAAACAAAAACAAATAGACATAATATATAGAGAAGTATAAATTATCTTCTAACTGTATCAATTAAGAAAAAAAAAAGTGAAATAAAATATTTAAAACCAACTAATAATAATTTATATCTATTTACAATTTTATAGGGACTGTACGGACTTTCATGAATATAATACGGACTCCGACAATATTATGTACATATACATATGTGGTTTTCATTAATGCTATCGTTGGTATTATTTAATATTTAATTGAATAGATTAAAGCGATATAAAATTACAATTTGTATGTATACTATATTTGTAAATAAATATAGCATCTATAATTTTTACTTTCACTTTCCCTTTGTATGATAATAATTATTTCTGCTAAGAAGAGGGTGATAACTGTAAGCCGTGTGATGCGTGCACCAGATCTTTCTCCTCGTGTCATTCCTAGAGACAACGACTTCCAATCCAAGGTTGCCATGCTTCTCGGTCTCAGCTAAGGCCTTCTTTTCTTCAAGGTATTTGCCTCTATTTTCTCTGATTCACTGTATACACTCCTGTTACGAAATTCTCCCGATCTTCCCTCAGTTGTTAGAGGTTCCAATGATTTGTTTTGGTCCTCTCTTCATTCAACAAGCTGGACCTCATTGAAAACTATTTTTTGTATGCACTTTAGGATTATTGCTCCGCCATCTCCTTCTCCTCTTTTATAAGTTTATTGCTGACCCAGAGTGGTGAAACGAAATTCGCCAAATGATGAAATAAGGACGAAAGCCTATCTTTAAGATAAAATGCCTGTAAAACTAAATCAACATCCCTTTGCTTGAAAGCAGTGCATCAAGGGAGAAGTTAAAAAAAGGTCTCCATGATGATCTCCAAGAGAATATTAAGATAATCTGTCGCTTAATAAAGACATTATGAGGAAAATAAGTGAGCCCGTGTGAAATGTCAAAAACTTGAGGGACAACATGATCAAACAAGAAGTCCAAGTACTTGAGCGATGAATGCAGTTTTATCTAGGAAACATTTTTAGGAGGAGGATCTAATGACGCAGGAAATTTTTTTACTGACACTAATATTCTGGAAAGCCTATAAGTCATTGAGCTATCAAAATATTATATAAAGCTGAAGGAAGGGATCGACGGATCTAACATTACTGATATTTGAATGAAAAGAACTCATTAATTTTTTTCCTTTTTCCTCAGTTTTGAACGCCAAATAGAGACCGAAAAAGCTGCATTTTGTCCAAGCAGGCAAACTTAGGATCATATATTTGTTTTTAGGAACACTGCGGAAAAAGCATAGGGCAGATACAATAGCACGTAAGGTATATCTCTGGATCTTAAATCAACCTTTGAACCAGTCCCAAAATTAGAAATATGTGATGCTTTGACAATAACAACTGTTCCAGACGATCTTATAACATTCCTTAACGCCTTTCCAAATAAGAAGCGAAATGAGTTGTGAGGATCAAGATTGGAGGAAGCCCAAGCATTTTTCTTTGAAAACAGGTGTGAAGCAGGGGGGCCGCCATATTTAGCCAATCCCATCTTATTCGACATATTTATGGACTAATCTATAAAATTTGTGCGAAATATGAGGAATGTTACGGTTTAAAGTCCTTATATTACTAAGATCATGGAAAACGCTTATTTATTATCCATAATATAAATTTTTCTTTATGGTTTCATCCTTCGTTTTTATAAAATTCATAGCTAGTTATCTTTCTGAGTGAAAATATAACTAGCTCTTCCATGGAATGACAGGAAGAGCTCTCCCACTAAGGAATGCCTATTAACCTATCAAAGAGCAAGGTATTGCTTCTATCAAGAGAGCACCAAGAGGCCATCCAATCTATCTGTAATGAAGATGCACTTGAGATTGTGGAAAATTTAACCAGAAGTACCGAACTGGATATCCAAAGCCAATCAGCTGTATATAACTCTTAGCACGAACGCGCTGGCCTCGTTTACTTATAAATTGTTCGTCACGGAAGGTTATTAAAATAAGATTATGGAAACTCATATTAACATTATCTTTACAAGGATATAGAATTTTTTTAAAGTTCGAACCTTCGGTTTTGTATAATGCATGAACTGCCCAACATCGTTATGCGACAAAATGAATTGGACGCAATGCTGATCTTTATTGTGAGAACACCAGTGGATGTCGTATTTTCTTATTTATACACACCTGTATATAATGTTACTCATTTTTCATTTGGCTATTCACACTGACCACTTTCGGGTCAAAGGAGCTGAAATTCGATGTATGCCATTGTTTTCTAGCCAGAACAACACAATATAAGGAAGAGGGTACATTTCAGTATATATTTCGGCTTGTATAATAATGTCTTGCATAATTTTTTTAAACAAAACAAGAAAAAGAAATTCAGCAAACGGCAACATTTCAGTAGCTTTATATTTTTGGAATGAACAAAATAGTAATAACTTATAACTAAATCAATGAATAGTACACGAACCAAAGATTTCCAAATAAAAATAAAATATGAATGTTAAAAAGCTACTTCGCGATAGCTAGAGTGATTGGAATTATTTGATATGCCTAGTACGTCATTTCCGCTCCAGAATCAGTGAGCTAACAACGAGTATGGACAATTTTACTACAAAACATCATCATCCACATACATCATAATTTACTAAAAGCATTGAAGCACGAATATTTACTAAAAAAAAATTTAAAACCTACCTAACAATCATAAACTCCAAACTCCTACAAACCTACTGATTTCTACTGTGATCCATTAAGTAAAAAAAAAGTAAGACCTTTGAAGTAATTTTACACTCATTTCAGTCCCTTGCTAACTGCCATGATATCATTATTTAATTATATTAACTTCATAATTATTTTATTGTATGATTATTTTTTAACTTATTATATAATTCATCAGAATATACAACTATTTAAGAAATAGTATTGTTTGTAATAAGAACTCAATAAATAATTACCCAAAAAAGAAAAATTATACTTAGTCATCCTATCGAGGACTGTTTTCATTATCATCTGGTATCAGGCTCCAATTCAATAGAACCATTTGGGAGCTGTTTGTGCAAATAGTTAATGGTCTATTAATCAACACAAATCAGGATCAACAAAACCTGTTTCTAGCAAGTATCAATTAATTACTAAACTAATCTATTTGCAGTGGATTATAATTCAACTACTGATTAGTTTCAAAAGAGAATTTAAATTATGCCACTGTTTGCAACTGACAATATTTATAGCTTCAGGTATAAATAGTATGCATTTAAATTTAATATATAAATATATATTAAATAAAAGGTATGGATCATAAAACAAGAGACCGTTTAATGGTAAAAAGTTTTAGGCTTTTATGACTTACACTCCTAAACAATTTTTCTCGTATATAATTTTTTTTTACTTATTATAATTTAATATAATAAACAATATAAAACTTAGAGATGTAAGTTTAAAAGCGAGTGACATTGTCATGATAAAATATATGAGGGCAATAATGAATCCAGGATTTAATTTTAGGGAGAACTTCAGCCTGAAAGATTTATTTTGTATAAATACATTAGGATAATTACTTCGGAAGAAAGAAAGAAACTAACTTGCCTATATGAATGGTCTTTAGAAGTCCTATTAATTTTTTTTTTATTTTACTATATAATCTACTACCCACGATTTTTGGAATACGGAGAGAGGGGATGGGTTGTTCTAGAGGTACAACCAAGCCAATTCTAACCGGAGGGTCGAGTTTCAATACGTGGGTCCGCAACGAAATAAAAATCAACCAATCCCAGACCATATTCGAACCTGCGTCGCTAGGCACCAGCAGACAGGGCAACGCTCAAAACACTCGGCCACCATGACATCTAAGTCTTATTAACTGTAATTAGATGAACATTAATACTTTTAGATATAACTTTTTTCATAAATCATGGTCAAATTTTACTATGTTGGGAGGAGGGAGGCTTCAGCCCGAAAGCGCCCCCCCCCCTTCGTAGATCCGTCTGTGTACGAGGATAAGCCAAAAAGGAAATTGAAAAAAAAAATATAAGTTTATCGCAGCTACATCAATGATAACAAGTATTTGTAAATCTTCCTTAAAGGAAGTTTTCGACCTTCAGTGTTCAGAAAATTTTGCACCGCTTCAGTGGCCGGACTAAATGGCGGGTGGCCCCCGTGTGATACCCGATATTTTTCAAGTACAGGACTGTATTTGTGAAATTTTACTATGTCTTTTGGATTTGATTTAAAGTTCACTTGTAATGTCATCAATTGCTTTTCGAGAATCGTTTGTTTAATTGTTTAAATATTTTCATTAGTCTTTGAAGTGGAAGGCCTGCCTATTAGACCGCTCTTCATCACTCATAGAAATCCTTATAAGCGATCAATCCATTCATAGATTTTGCTTCCACTTAATCAACTCTCTCCATATTGCTGCTGCATTCGGCGAATAATCTCTGCTGGCTTCACACCTTCTGAATTGAGGAAACGTATCACTGCCTCCATTTCTTCCATGATGCAAGACAAAGGAGAACTCATTTTGAAAAGATTATTTAGCATAATCACAAGTAGTTAACAATGAAAAAATACTTTTAATGAATAGTTGACGGAAGTTTTAAGTTATATGAGAACAATCAGTGCTTCCATACGCGTGATTCTGAGGGAAATCCAAACTTTTCTTTACTTTTTGATTTTCCTTCATATATGAATTGTGATGATTCAACGATATCGTACAAGCATTAATTGATAATCAGAATTATTTTTAATATGAGATTATAGTATTTTGCTCATTTATGTACACATATATTCAAAATTTTACTTTATTAATTATTTATCTAATCTATGATTAATTGAATGTACTTATTACTTGTATTCATTAAACTCTTGAGAGAAAATAATGGTAACAATGAATATGATGGCATAGGCACAAACTTTTCACTTAATAAATAGTATAAGGTATATAGGCAGCTTAGCTGTTCAACCGTAAGTTAGAGACTAGAGAATTTATGGTTAGAACTTATCCATTTATATCTTAGTTAGATTATGTTTCTTTTTGAGTTATATATTTATTCATAATAAGTACTTGTGGAGTAACCGTTGATCCACTGGGATATGTTGAGTGTGGATGTTATTTATGCATTGGAAGTGTTTCTTATGTATTTATTATTTTATTTTATTGACACATTTTTGTATTATTTTCTTTTATTTATTTATTTAGACATATAATATTCTGTCACAGGGACAATAATTATATTGATAAATGAACACATTCCCACCGTATATACAAAAAAGAAATAAAATTAACAAAAGTAAAATAATAACTAAATAATAATAAATAAAAACTATATACAATTTTTTTTTTTTTTTTTTTTTTTATTGATAAATATTACAATCTGTCTCAATAAAGGACATTTATAATAGAGTTCTGAGAGCACATTCACACCATATTTACAAATTAAAAAAAAAAAAATAAAAATAAAAAAAGTAAGCTAACTTCAAATAATATAAAGCTACAAAAGAACAAAATAAAATATCATAGTGAGAAAAAAAAAAAAAAAAAAAGGAATGAAAATAAACATCTTAGACGCAGGCATACCTATTACACTATTTACAGTCGGCCATAGGAACTCCGAACCATACTTATCCCCCCACATGTGGAGGGAAAGCAAGGCTTCAGGAGATCCCTGCTCTTCTTGCTCAACCATTTCACTGGCATTGAAAGCCAGCGGAGATTGAGTAAGGGCGCTATAACCACGGACACTCATGACTTGAATGGAGAATCTGGCCATTGCCAGAACTCCAGTATTTACATGTTACAAAAGGTCACGGGGCCACTGCCGTTTCAGCCTGCGAGGAGGATTGTAGGGATGAGTGGTGCTAGATAGGGATTGTGCTACGGGATTAGGGTGATGGGTAAGATTCTGATGAAATTTGGAGAATTTGTCTGGGATAAGATCAAGAATAAATGGAATATTAAGGTCATTGTGCAGAGTTTTATTAGAGACATAGAAGGGAGCATCGACTATTGTACGGAGGACTTTGGACTGGAAGGATTGAATGCGTTTGATGTTAAAAAATTTGGTTGTCCCCCACAATTCTAGTCCGTGGGTCCACATGGGTTTTAATATTGTCCTGTAGATCAGTAGTTTGTTTTCAATAGAAAGTTTAGATTTTCTATTAAGTAGTCTATATAGCTGGCCAAGACGTCGGTTAAGTTCCTGTCTTTTCAGTCTAGTATGCGGATTCCACGTTAGTCGTCTGTCTAGGAGAAAACCAAGGTACCGGACTGTGTCGCAGAAGGGAAGCTGGATGGTATTAAAGTAAACTGGTGGACAGGAATTACGACGAAGGGTGAAGGTTATATGTTTACATTTGGATTCATTTACTTTGATGCGCCATTTCTTGCACCAGTGTTCAATCAAGGATAGGTGCCGTTGCAGGTTTTCTGGACGCTATTTCAGGATCTGAGTTAGAAGATAGGATCGCAGTGTCATCAGCGAAAGTTGCCAGGAGTGTATCGGGATGGACGGGAATGTCAGCGGTATAGATGATGTAAAGGATGGGACCCAAGACGCTGCCAGCCTCAATTGAATAACAGTCGGAAAATTCTGTACCACAGCGAACTCGAAAGGAGCGGTCGGAGAGGTAGGATTGGAGTATTAGGTATAAGGACTGTGGTAGATGGGATTTGAGCTTGAAGAGCAGTCCGGCGTGCCACACCCGGTCAAAAGCTTGCGCTATGTTCAAAAATGCACTCGAGCAAAACTGCTTGTTTTCAAGGGGTGAGGATATGTGGTCAACAACTCGGAGTCCTTGTTGGACGGTAGAATGTTGGGAACGAAATCCGAATTGATGGGTAGGGATTTTACGGGAGTCTATTATGGGTAGGATTCTTTTCAGGAGGATCTTTTCAAAAAATTTTGAAAGAATCGGGAGTAGGCTAATTGGTCTATAGGATGATGTATTATTGGGAGGCTTGCCTGGTTTCAGGAAAAGGATGATGGTGGAATGTTTCCATAGGAGAGGAAAGTGGGTAGTTCGGAGGATACAATTGTATATATAGGTTAGAAATATGATGGCTTTGGATGGTAGTTGTCGTAGGATCTGCGGGGTTAGAAGGTCTTATCCAGGAGATTTACGAGGAGTGATTTTGTGTAATAGGTATTTGACCTCAGAGGGATTAACTGCTTTAGGTGGTAAGGAGAGTGGGATAGGTGAAGAAAGGAATTCTTCTACTTTTACTGTGTGGGTAGGATGAGATTCCGGATGAGGAGCGAAAGTATAGGAAAGATTTTTGGCAAACTCCTCGGCTTTATCTTCATCAGATGCTGCCTAGGAGCCATCACCTCGTCGAAGAGGGTGGGTAATATGATGGGATTTGAGGATTTTTCTGGTGATATTCCAAAGGGAATTATCATGAGCAGAGTGTGTGGTGAGGTAGGAATTGAATGATTGGGATTTGAAGGTGGCTAATTCTTGTTTTAATTTTTTACAGTGATAATTGTAGGAGTGGCGGTCGGCTGGATGTCTGGTACGTTGCCATAATAATCTGGCACGGCGTTTTATGTGGATTAGGTCAAGGAGGTGTTGTGGTAAATTATGTTTCTTAAGGATTTTTGAGGAGTGATCAGGGGAGGAAGCAGTCCAGACTGCTTCTTGAATTTTGGTAGTGAAGGAATGTACTACATTGTCCAGGTCTTCAGGGGTTTTCAGGGTTACTCTGAGGTCAATTTTATCGGAGAGGATTTGATGAAAGAGTTTCCAGTTAACTGAGCCTCTGATGAAGGATGGTGGAGAGGGTTTAGGAATAGGAGCTAATGATACTTGGAATATTAATGGGCTGTGGTCTGAGGAAAGCTCATCAAGATGGGAAAGGGAATGGTGGAGGGTACCTAAACCTTTGTGGATAAAGAAATCGAGGATATCGGGATTACGGTTAGGGTCAGTGCAGCAGAAAAGCACCCGAGCAATATTGCTTGCTTTCCAGTGCCACTGAAATATGATCGACTACTCGGAGTCCTTGTTGGACTGTGGAGTGTTGTGAACGAAATCCGAACTGATGGGAAGGAAGATTTTGGGATTCTATAAAAGGTAGAATTCATTTCAGGAGGATCTTTTCAAAGATTTTGGAGAGGATTGGAAGTAGGCTAATTGGTCTGAAGGACGTAGAGGTGTTGGGAGATTTGCCTGGTTTCGGAGACAGGATAATAGTAGAATGTTTCCACAGAAGAGGAAAGTGTGTGGTTCTAAGGATGGTGTTGTATAAATAAGTGTGAGTATTATTATATATTTTTTGTATTATTATATTTTCATTTTTTTTTTTTTTTGTGTACATGATTTTTTTCCCTCATCCTTTCTAATCAGCTTTTTAATATAACCTTTCACTATTATGATGTTTATGGAACCTTCCGTTTCCTTCAATATGTATTTGCATCGCTTGGTGAGATGTAGCTTATAAATTTTTTTTTATTTTTCTGTTTATGATCTTGTTTTTTTCTGAGCTGACGAAGCCTAAACTGGCTAAACGTTGGCAGGTTAACCGTTCACCCGTGTGTTTGAGATTCAAGGCAGTATAGTCCCTATTTTTCCATTTATTTATGTCTCTTTTGAGATATATGTTCATTTATAGTAATATATATGATTACAGTTATAATTGTTTTATTTATTATTAGATGTTATTGTATTTTATTTTCGAAAATTCTAGCAATTATGGTGGTTTACAATTTACATTAAATTATTATTATTTCTTCATGTTTTCGTCTTGATCTAGTTTTAATTTTAACGGACTCCAGGGGAAAATTTAGAGAGAGACTTGCGTTGCCCTTGATTCCCGACAATTTCCCTTTATCCCTTCTGGGCAATACTGCGGTCTTTAAATTTAACTGTGGGCTACTTTGGGGGAAGTTGAGAGCATGAAGCCATGCCGAAATGATTTATTACTTCTCGTAAAAGAAACATTTTAGTTTATGAAATTTGACGACTGATATTATTCCCAAAGTTATTTTCCATTTAATTTTATGATACTTTTATAAAGAATGAGCTGGATCCTTATCATGAAAATACCATCAAGGCTGGAACTAAATTAATACTGAAACGTAATGTCTAAGTGTGGCAAATGTAAGCATAGTCAAGTCAATTATATAGTAGTACGTGGAAAAGATAAAATCATTTTTATTTTTTACTATGCTGTAAGTACTCAAATTAATAAACTAAAAGCTGCGAAATGTTCGGCCTTTTTTTCAGTTGTTGCTAAACAAGTTTTAAGGTGTGCGTTTGAAAGAAAAACTTTTTCTATTACTTTTTAATAAATAAAATTGTTTACGATTCAATACCAAATTTAACAACCAATTTCCACAATACAGCTCTTTTAACACTAACCTCTTTCTACAAAATGTCAACAAAATTCGAAATATTTTATTTTATGAAATACCGTTTTAAAATATTCTTTCTACATTTAATTAGCTTTCATTTAAGCTGATATTAGAATGAGTAGGATTGGTATCATAAAAATGGCAGACAAGCAAGACTTATTCCTAGGTGGATTTTGAGAGAAAACTAATAAAAACTGTTTAAGTTGTAATCATAAAAGTGATTTCATGTTGTAGCGATCTAAATCAGGAGAAAGAAAATAATTAATCTTCTTTGAAAGACATACGACCAGGGCTATGAACTTGAAAATGGCAAATTTTTACTCTTTCGGTTGTTTCTAAATAATTCAAAAACTATGCGCCTGACAGTTAAGTATGTCCTATACTTTTTAGAAGTTGATTTAATCATTTACAAATTGGAATCAAATTAAGCTTTGTAAAGCTTATATTTTTATGATCCAACTCTTCCAATATTGGCAACATTTCCAAAAAAACATATGGAACTACTTGAGTGGAAACAAATTTATAGAACATATGATTGCATAAAGATATACATTAGATAATTTTGAGAGAAATATTCTGTGGTTGCTAATTCTAAAATTATATACTGTCTCGTTTTTTAAAACAATTTATTTTGCTCAAACATTTTTTTTGTGGACTTAAATTTGTTTAGATAAAAGCAGTCGCGCATATGACACATTTATCTAACGTTATTGACGATATTTTTTTCTCAAAAATGATATTTTTATAAAATATTTTAAAAACCATTTAAAAAAAAAATAATAAGCTTATCTATGTTACTACACGAGTTACTTAAACAAAAAATCTATTTAAAGTTAATTATTGAAAAAATATTTTATTTTTAAAAAAGCAAAGTCCATTTTATATTATTATTGGGTTGTCTGAAAATGAATGCAAGTTTATGGGTTACAAATGTAACGAATACGTTTTATTTATTATACATAGAGTGCAAATGAGCTACTCTATTAGTAATGTCCTTAATTGCGACAATCGGTTTGCCTCATTCAAGTTAGAATCGAATAATATATAATTATAATATATTTTTAATAAGTGATACGTAAGTAAATAATACAAAAATTATTTATGTATTTTAGTTTTCTTTAGACCTGTTGAAATTATGCGTTAAACGTTCCTTCTCATTAAAGCAGTGTGTTCGTACAACCCAAACTATCTTCTTAACTTTTTTAACCCTAATTATATATTAATTGTCCATACATAAATTTATATTTGGTTTAATTATTCGGCTGAAAAAAACAAAATAAAAAACTTGGCAATTATTTTATATATATATATATATATATATATATATATATATATATATATATATATATATATATATATATTCATTCAAGATATTTACAACTGTATTACAATATAAATACATCAAGTAGATGTGTACACAGGACTGTAATCATATGAAAACACTCGTTGAGAAACTACCTACCCGTAGCACTCTAATAATAGGTCTATATAAGGATATCATGAGGCCACCTTGTTTTCAGACGCCTCGGAGGGTTATCAGAAATCGAAGAGGAAACAAGGTTAGAAATGAGAGGATTCGGATGGTTATGAAGTTTATTATGGAAGGATGGGTACCTGGATTGGGCCAAATCGGAAACATATAGAACATTAATGTCTTTATAGATTATTTTATTTGTGGCAAAGTAAGGGAAATTGAATTATTTAATAACATGTACACAAAACATGTGGGGTAAGCTAATATTTATTTTATTTACCACCATTAAATTTCAATAAGACTATTCAGTTCCAGAAATCCTTGGATGTTGTTTCGATGATGTGGAGACAAGGTGTACGAAAACAAGAGAATGCAAAGACATCTGCTGCCCCCTCGGTTATCGATTGGGAAGCAGGGAACCATGAAGAAGAAATGAATAAAGTTGAAGCTGAGGAAGTGAGAAGGCAAGGTAGCGAGCCAACTGGGGGAGAAACTCCCCCGAATCCTTGTGTCCAAATACATGTTCAACAAACAGAGGTTGTCATGCAGGCACAACTTCGGTCGAAATAGAAAAATAACTAAGATTGATTTTGGAAATATAATATTTTTTCTGTATTGAATAAGTATGGGCAGTAAAGCTCTGCTATGTAACGCTCATTCTGAGAAAGTTTGTTCAAGTCGACTAATTTTGGCATTTGGATTAAATTATCACAGAAACTAAAAATAGGACCTGCATACTGCAAGTAAGGGAAATGTTCAGCATTTTGTCCTCTTCGTGATGGGTTATTATTCAAAATTGCTTCTTGACGTGACACCATGTTAGAGAAGCAAAAAGGGATGAGCGCCGAAAGACAAAACAAATAATAACGATTGCTTTGAAAATCCAGTTAAATTTAATTTTTTTATTAACACATTCTGCCATATTGAAGGGGGATTAATATTCGGGCTACATTGATCATTCACACAATACATATGAATAATAACTATGATAGAGATTATAAAGAAATATAGAAAAATAAAATAAGTAAATTAATATGCATTTGTACAAAAAACGAAATAATAGATAGAAGCTAAATGAAATTAAAATAAATAAAACACATTCACACCTATCTACAATATTTACATTCGCTCAGTGGACTCTGAGTCAAACTTTATCCCCCCCGATGTGGAAACCAAGGCAGGACTCCAGGAGATCACAGTGCTTATTTCCCAGCCGCGTCACTGGTATCGGAAGCCAGTGGAGACTATGGAGGGGGAGGGGATACTAAAGCAACAAACGCTCAGGACCTAAGTTGAGAATAAATATGGCCATTGGCAGAACTCCAATATATAAATATTTACAAATGGTCGCGTGGTCACTGCCGTTTTAACATCCGGGAAGGATTGTAGGGATGGCTGGAGCTACATAGTGATTGTGCTGCGGGATTTGGATGATGAGTGAGGTTCTGGTTAAATTTGGAAAAATTTTCTGGTATTAAGTAAAGAACAAATGGGATATGAATGTTATATGGGGTTTTATTGGTGACATATAAGGGAGCATCGGTTAATAAAAGAGTAAAATATTTATATTTCATACTATTAATCCGGCATTGTAATTTTCTTTTAATCTTTTTTATTGAGAAATATTACTTTTCAAATGAAGGAAGTTATAAGATTAGAGAGCACATTATAACCAAATTTAATGTGGAAAATATTATCAGATAAATTAAACAATTCATAGAAATAAAATAGTATAAAGAAAAAAAAAAGGACAACAAAAGTACTGGTACTGGTACTGGCGGGAGGACTTAGCCCAGCAAGTGGGCCTATTGGTCCTTTTTGCCAACCCCAAAAATTTCAAAAAAAAGTAAAACAGCATCTTATATACAGGCATCCTATTTACTAACTCATTGAATTAAAGAAACTTTCCGAATGGTGAACTATAAAGTGAAAAAAATATAAATAAAACATAACCCACATTTACATTTTTTAAGATCGTTAATTTATTAAAAAATAAAAAAAAAACATTAAAGGTAAAGACTTTTAAATAATATAAATTTAAAAACCATTACTAGTCTAATTGAAAAGAAAAAGTACAACAATAAATTAAATTTGCATTGAATGCAAAAAGCATGGTTGATCAAAATGGCTTGAAGATTGCTTATCGGCCGAAACGTAGCTATGAAAATTAAAATAAATATGGTGAAAAAATAAACAAAGCCTTATTTTATAATATTAAAATTTTCACCTAAAACAAGCAAATATGGATAAAAATTAAAATTAAAATAAAATGAAGATTTTTTGTAATCATGAAATTTATAACTGTATACAAATAAATATACATCCAATAGATGTGATATAGAGAAAAACAATCGCATAAAAAGACTTGTAGAGAATTTACCCATTGGTAGCACACTAATCTTGAAGAATTAAAAATAAATTGAATATATCTCATTGTGTGTGTTACTTTGTAGTTATTTTTTTTAAAAGCTATTAAAATTAAGCTATTAAAAACCATTGAAACCATTAATTCTCGTTATTAAAAACATATAACAAGCAAACAAAATATTAATAATGTCTGAAAGGATTCGAGATTATTTTGTTTATTACATAATTTCTCAGGTAATTTTTATCATATCCCAGGTATATTGTTTAACTAGTGTTGCTATTTTTATACATCTTATTGTTAGTAATATGTTTCTCTTTTTTTTGTTAACAATGAAAATGAAAATTATTTTTATTGCTTTGTCATTATTAATTCAATTTCAATTATTTTCATTTTCATAAATTTCATTGAAGCGTTAATACATTGATACTTCTCTTTATAAGCAATATATGAATATTTGATTGTTGCTATTTAAACATCAAGATTTCAATTCAATGTTAATCCTGTTAGCCTTCTTTCAAAGATCAGAAACATCAAGAAACAAAATATTGATACCATATTTATCGATATTTACAGACTAACCCTTTAAATTAGATTAAAAATATATCAAAATACTGATTTTTTTTGGGAAATATCAAATTAAAATTTTGATATTTATGGAAAAATGATAGGATGTTTTGTGTTTATATATATATATATATATTTATATTTTTAACATTTACTTAAGGAAAATGAAATATGTTGATTATATAGAAAACCTGTATGAAAAAATATAGATAACAAATATTGATAATGTGAAAATTTTGTTTACTAATTAACATAATATCTTTTAAATACTCATCAAAATACAGCTGTTTTTAACAAATCCTAATAAAAAAGGAAAACAAAATTAAAGTATAAAAATATAATAATACCGTAAACCAGGGGTTACTTTGGGACTATGAAGTGTCTATGTACTAGAGTTTATTTCGAATATGAAATTACCTGGCGGGCTGAAACATCTTCGTATTCAGATAACTTTCATTTAGTCTTAATATAAAAATTTACCAGCACGCCAGGTTATATCAAATTCAAAATAAACTATGATGCATAGTTATCCCCTAGTCCCAAAGTAACACCGTTATCAAGTATAAATCTTATGTGAAATAAATGAAAAATATATATTTCTGTAAAAAATAAGACATTATGAATATTATACTTGGCTAAAACATCTTACACGGAGGACAAAGACAGTTGTTCAATTTTATGTATGGAAACAGAATTTTAAGCAACGACAACATCACTATATTTCATGGGATCTCCTTTTGATGATATACTGCACCGTTAGTCCAACATTTCTTCCATTATTCATGCAATACTTGTGCCTCTAAATCGAACCGACAAAGAAATATTACTTATAACAAATAATTTTATTATGACTTCGTGATTTTCAAGCGAATTTATATAAAATACTCTAAAAACAGTTATAAATAATAATAGTTTTGGGTTCAATGGCCTCCCGTGGAGGGAGAGGGGTGGAGAGAGAGGGCAGGGACGGTATGTATAGGTGCTCTATAGCATTCGATTTTATTTAATTAAATATAATTTCACTTAAAAAAAATTCTTTAATGGGATGAGAGAGACCTTTTTGTTTTTAGTAGTATTTTCTCTTTCTCTTTTACTAAAGAATAACAATTTATTAATAAACCTAGTACATGGAAGAACATATATATATATATATATCTTGTTTAATTGATTTAGTTTTTGGAATACCTTATATTATAATTATTAATATTCAGTTGGGTAATTGTTTAACTGTAATTTATATACGATAAACATGAGAAATAATGTTTTTTTTTAGTTATAAATAAATTTTTTCATTGTTTAATCTTTTTTTTGTAAGGGATCCTTGAAAGCACGCCCGGAAAGTACTTCAAATAAAATACATTTTTTCTGTTATGCATTTTAAGAAGAAATGTATAAAATACATTGTAGATGGTTGGTGTGATCAGTCAACAAAAAAAAAAAATAAAATAAAATAAAATAAATATTTATATTGAAAAATAAATTTTTCTTGAACTTTGGGCCGAAACGTCGGCAAAAATTAAAATAAAAATAATTATTCATTTTTACTATATATATATATATATATATATATATTTTTTTTTTTTTTTTTTTACTGATCAACCCGACCAAACCCAAGTTAATTTATTCCTCTCTTTTCCTGTTTGTGTTACATATCTCGTTTCTATTTCACCGCCTTAACAAGCTTACTCAATATCTGCCTATCTTGGGCGTTTTCTTTCTAATTATCCACTTGTAGCTCTATTGCATCTTCGATTGATCAATTTGCTTTTTGGCTATACCCGTGGTCTGTTGCCTTATATTAAGGCATTTATTGTTATGTAGAGGCTTCCAGATGGATTGCTCCGAACTATATGCCCCGCCCATCTTAACCTCTGTCATATACACCTTAACATGCCATGATGTATTGACTGACCATTTTCCGTGAGCTGCTCTTTATTGGTATTTCTTCTCCGTGTGTTAGTCCTCTGATCCCACATCGATTCGGTTATCATGCGGAGGATTTTTCTCTCGCTGGTTAGTGTCCAGGTCCCACAGACATATATTAGAATTGGCTTTATCGTAGCTTTGTACACCCTTAATTGGAGATTTCTTGAGATTTCCGGGATTTCAATACCTTTGAAAAAGGAGAAGAAAGCTATGTTTGAGATTGTCTATTTCCGACTGTTGGCCATTCATTGAGCCGTGGTATTTGAATTGTTCTACTCTTGGGAAACATTTCCCTTCTACGCAGATCCTGTTATAGGAATGGAATTTTCGGCTTATTATCATATATTTTGTTTTGCCTTCATTTGCTTGTAGGCCGACTTGCTCTGCTTCTCATATTAGAGCCTTAGCATGTTTCTCAATGTCTTCTTAATTACTTCCAAGGACAGCTATATCATCTGCATATCCAAGCATTTTATGATTCATTCTGACGTGGGCCCCTCCATTATCATGTGATGTTCCTATCACCTTTTCAAGAGCTATCGTATATCATGTTTTATATTCTTACTTTACAATTATTTGTATTATATGATATATACAGCCATATAATACTATATGACTAAATAAAGTTTTTCATCTCAATAAATAAATACAAATCAAATTAAGGTCAAACTGTAATACAAAATAAATTATAATATTATTCGATATGGGGGATAAGAAATGACATTCTACTAGTTAAAAATTCAAATTATTTCTAATCATATATACATAAAAAATACTACTTTCCACCTCACCAGTTAAGGTGATCAAATTTCAAAATTGTGTCATGCCCACGGAAACAAAACAAAAATAATATTTAATAATAATAATAATAATAATAATAATAATAATATATATATATATATATATATATATATATATATATATTTATATTTTTATATTCCGTACCTCGCCTTCTAGGCTTTACGGGGATTTTCTCGGACCAGGAGGTGAGGAAAGGAAGATTAATGCCAGAATTAAAAGACCCCCGGGCACCGGGACGCGGACTCGTTATTATTTTATTGTCTCCAACTTTGGTTTTCATGTTGCCGGGCAACGCGCAGTGCTGTGCACACGCATTAGCCTGCTCGGCCACCCCACCAATTGCGAATAAAATCTACAAGTGACGATTTAGAATCTACAAAGACGACAACTGAATAATTTAGTAAAATTAATATTATTTTCTTAATGTGGAGGACTAAAATAGTTCAGTGAGATGTAAAATAATAATAATAATAACAGGCTTAGAAAATTGGAAGTCTTGATGCTTATGCATTTAATTAAATGATTCCATCGTATCTCTTCAAAATATGATTTCTCAATAACGCAGCCGCCTACGTCTCGGTCTACCCCTCGGTTTACTCGTCGGTTCAACGTTAATTAACGCTATATGGATTCTTTCGTTATTAAGCCTTACAATTCTACATACCCTTTTTAACAGCGGTGCTATTATTTCAACATTTAAATAAAAAAATTGTATTCAGTTCCAAAATTTGAAGTATTGCTTTATAATCTAATATTAGAGAATATATTTATTCTTTTCTGATGTTAAAATTTGGCAATTGTTTCCTACACAATATGGAGTAAAGCGGGAAATACAGAGAGTGAGAGTGAATGAGGGATTGAGAGAGAAAATAACAATCTCGAATGGTAAAAATCATTTCAATGGATGCTTTATTTTCTCAGATATAGTTCCGTGGGCTTTGAACCACAGTTGAAGTCTCCTTTGCCTTAATAGAACCTCATGGAGTTTTCGTGTTAGGAACATAATTTTTTTTTTAATGTATTATAGAAGGGGTACCCAAACAACGGTCCAAAAGCCTTTCCAATCCGGCCCGCGAAAGTTTATTTAATTACATGGTACAGTTTTAAAAACTATTAAAATAATATGTAATTTAGCCAATTACTCATACAAGGGGTTGCTACAACACTTATTGAGATTGATCCTGCGGGTATTAGCGAAAGTTTAGCCGCAGTTTTTCCTAACTGCGGATCTTCAAATCGGTTGGATTACTGACTTTTTTTTATCGATTCATTCCGATGGTATGAAAGAGGTAATTATTAATTCAATACTCCATAAAAAAAAATTAAAAGGTAGTTACTTGAATAAACGAAAGACGGACGCATGGATAATTCGTCCTAATCGATGAATTTTCTGATGATAAATGTACAAATTATTATACAGTAAACAGTAAACAATTTCATGAATTAATTAAGAAATCCATAGCTGCTGAAGGTTGTAATCCATTCACCACTATCGGATGTGAAGAATATTCTGCTGTATTTTTAAGATGAGAAAATTATTCATTTACTGTAAATCACCTTTAAAATATCTATATAGTAATATTTTTTTGTGTGTGGAAGAAAAAAAGGATTACTATATACCAGTTTCCAGAATGATTTCTTTCACAACTTTTTTCCAAATCTGTGTTGAAAGTTAAATTTTACTTTTAAACAGCCACTATGTGAATTTTAATACAGAACTACTAATTAAATTCTCCTTCTAATTACTTAACAATTAATTTTTCCTCCATCATTTAGCTCATCTGCGATGGTGATGGTAGCACCAAATTGAATTAGAAATTGATAAAGTTTCTGTAGTTAATTATGTTATGAAATGTATAAACTACCTAATAAATTATATATGTAAATATCTGACAAATATAATATTTACTCAAAACAAGTATCGTATTTAATAAGTAAATAGGATGAATTTTTTAGGATGAAACAAAGTTAATATTTGTTTGATAAGTGGGAATGTTATAAATCTTTATTATTATATACATAATAGTCTATGTAGTTAATAGATATAACATGTGATAAATAGCACTTATGTATATTATGGTTGAAAATTATATGGAGTAGATGTTTCC
Source organism: Nezara viridula (assembly GCA_928085145.1). Classification (NCBI taxonomy): domain Eukaryota; kingdom Metazoa; phylum Arthropoda; class Insecta; order Hemiptera; family Pentatomidae; genus Nezara; species Nezara viridula. The sequence goes on along the minus strand of OV725078.1, from coordinate 182,944,229 downwards.
TCTTGCTTAATTTTGCCCCATGATCGAATTCATTCCTCAATCTTCCGTTTTTAACATTTGAACTGCAGATTCCGTTGGTTAGCCAGGGTTATTTCTGGAATTAAAATGGAACGACCCAGTTTATTAAAATGCAAATAAATGCAAAATTTATCGAGTAAACGCTACTCCCCCAGCAACGACCCTTAAGCTACCTCAGAAATCTATTTAGAACATGTACTAGTATTGAGTAAAAATAATTTCGTGACTTTAATTTTATAAATTGCATTCCTTATATAATATTTTACTAATTTATAATTTTTGCAAGCGTTACGTTCCCATATTGGGTACTACTTCGGAAGCACTACTCTTTCAGCCATCTTGGTTATCCACGATGTTTCAGATAAGGCTTACAACAGATAGCACCAGGCAGCGCCACTATTGCGGAGGGGTAGTTTTGTCAGCCCTTGACCCCTCCACCTTACGTTCATTACAAATAATCACCAAATACAACCTTTAGAATATATATTACTTTTTTTTTTTTTTTTATAACATGTCGACTTTTTTGTCTCTTCAGTATATCGATTAAGCAAACTTTCTATTTTCGATGTTATTTATAGATACATGTAACCTCCATCAATTTGATTTTCCATTATATATTTGTAATATTATTTATGATTATTGTGTTTATATATTGCCTGTTTTTGTTTTTTTAACTTCGAGATTTTTCGTTATTAATGCTTTTCAGTTTGGTTATCCTAAATTAAAGAAGTTGGTTAACTTAAGGTTTTGGTTTTAATTTTGACACTTTATCTGTAATTGTATTATTTCTAAGAAGAAAGTTAAAACAATTTCAATTTTTTTTTCCCACGAATGATAACCACAAACCGAATTTAACTTCGTTTACTTCCACAATCATCCCTGGACCACTAACTATATCCACATCTGACAACAGCACGGAATCAATACATATTTCCCGACAATAATTTGACCAATAAACCACTGTTTCGTTTGAAAGCCCCAACGTCTCCATAATACAATTCTGTCTAGGATGGGGAACAGTCAGCCAAATAGTGATGAATTTAATCACCTTTTCGAATACAAAATCGAATGGTATCGATATTTATTTCCTATGAAGTGAAAATGTTAAAATAATGATAACTTTAGAAAAAAGGCGGTTAATATGTAACCTAAACGATATAATTTCTATATTTACTTAAAATGAAGGTGAGGGGGAGGGGACAAGAGTCGTCATGACTACCCCTCCGCAATAGTGGCGCTGCCTGGTGCTATCTGTTGTAAACATTATCTGAAACATAGTGGATAACCTGGCATCAACCAAAATGGCTGAAAGAGTAGTGCTTCCGAAGTTGTATGCCAGATTGTACTTATATTTTTTTATATATAATATATTTTACTCCCACTTAAAATACTGGTGATGTCACTCCTGATTGTTGACAGAGATAAGTTTAAATATTTTATTTTTTTTTTTTACGAATTTTCATGTTTCAAGTATCCGAAATCATATATTGAATGATTTTTCTAATGAGTAAAGCCTTAGTCACAAATTTGATTCTTAAATATAACGTAAATACCAGTTTATGCATTAGACTAAATAAGATAAAGAAAATTAAAATCTATTATTAAGTGTTAAATTAGAAAACAGGGCAGCATTTTCGGAAATATTTATAGATTTTTAATTCTGTTTCTAATTCGTTTTTTAATATATATAAATTATTAGATAAAGTTAATATTATTTACATTAATTTATCCAAATATTAAAGTATATTAATGTATTGCGACCGTGAAAAGTTTGGATCCCGTGCTTTCAACGGAAATACATGCTTTAAGATCAGAGTCCGAAAAAACAAATCTTCCAAAGTTTGTGTGTGGATGCAGAGAGCATAGCACAAAAACGTAAACGATGTATGGCACTGAAATTAAATATTACGCATTGCAATGTTACAGCAACTTTTTCTCTAAAATCGATTTTGATTCCTGACGACTTCGATTAAATTCATTATATCGATGTAAAATTAAATGACTTTTAGTATCATTTAGGTTTTATTGTTATTGAAATAATCTAATATTTCGTTTAATACAAATAATTGAATTTCTCTCATAGTTAATAGTAATACAAATGGTCATGAAAGAATTTGATAATTAACTAAGGAAAAAAAATGGAGTGATATTTTGGCAGGTTGAAAATCTAGGTGTAGGATGTGCGGTTGAAAAAATAATAATTTTAGAAAAATGTGATATGAGGTCGAAGTGACGAAAAGCTTATGAATTTTAATCGCTATAGTTAATAATGCATCCTTTTATATTATTCTATAGGAAGCAAAGGTTTCCATAAAAACTAAACGGAATTTCTGTAGAAAATAAATGGAAAACTAAATATTGTTTTCAGCTAGAAATGTTTTTATTTAAAGTGAGGTTTAAATGGACGTTGTGTGATTCATCTCTCCCGAGACAGTTTATAATTAACTGTTTATTAAATCTGACTATTTATTAGTCTACTAAAAATTATTATCTATTAAAAAAATATAATAATTAATATATAGAAAACTTTTTTAAAATAAAGAAGTATGTGCAATTTTATAATTTCTTTTTATACAATGCATATCAATAAAATCATTTATGAGGAAGTTAGAAACTTCCTGAAGCTTTTAAATGTTGTACTAAAACGTAATAGAATATGAAAACAAACTTGTACCCGGCAGTTTCTCAACCACCGTTTATGTTACGAAGTGGTCCTCCACTACCAACGATTATCCTTTCATGATAAACTCTAGTCCCATTCTAATCCACTTGTTTCCAGCCTTTCTTCTTTCTCGATTCCAGATAATCCTCCTAGACGTCTGAAAAGAAGATCACGAAGGCATCTTCTTACCTAGAATTAAATAGGGAGTGCTACCACTGCGCTGTATCTATTCAAGTCTGTCCAAGTCATTATTTCTAATGTGTGCATTTTTACTGGTTGTATTGTTTATACAGTTGTAAATTTCATTAAATAAACAAATAATTTTCTTTTCTGTTGCCATTGCAGACATTGTAGATCTTTTACTGCTTTAAAAAGTCTGCTACATTTCTGCCTATCTTGGGTTATTTCTTTCCGATTACCTGCACCCAGCTCGATTGCATCTTTGTTGGTCTTTTGCCTACTATTGAAACAATCATTGTCGTGTAGAGAATTCCAAATGGATTGCTCCGATCTGCATGCCCCGCCCATCTTAACATGTCGTATGTATCTTATCCTAAAAAATACACAAAGACTTAATATGCGTGATTATTTTTTCGGCTGGCTTGATTCCGCATAAATTCTAGACCTTGTATATTCTGCCTTATTCTCTCTGCTGCCTTTGGAAAAAATTTTTTCCAGTTATTTGCAGGCAGATCTTCATCATCTTTATTGATTCAATCAATCCATTTGGGTTCTGGCCTTCCACATGGTCTCTTGCCTACTATTGAGGCATTCATTGATGTGTAGAGGCTTCCTGATGGATTGCTCCATTCCCGGGAAATATTTACTTTCTTGCCTTCATATTTTGAGATATTGATTGACCAGTTTCTGTAAGCAGCTTTTTATTGGTTCTCCTCCATGTATTAGTACTCTGTATCCCAGACCGCTCTGGTTTTGGAGAGAATTTTTCTCTCAAACAGGGTGCTGGTTAGTGTCTAGCTCTCAAAGCCATATATTAGAACTGGCTTAGGTTTTTCGAAATTTCGATACCTTTGAAAGGGGCAGAAAGATCTGTTCGCGCTTGTTAAACGTTGGTCTATTTCTGATCGTTGGTAATTCATCGAGGAACTTAATTAATAAACTTAATTTGTTTAATAGAGAATATTTTAATTTATTGCTTGTATTAGGCCTTTACAAATGAAATGGAAAGTGAATATCGTTCAGTAGCTACAATAACGTTATAACATAAAACTCTTTTTTCAAGCGCAATTTAAATATTTAAATTGTGTATTGATTTGAATCAGTTGAAGTGCTGGCAATGGCTAGATCCTTCACGAGTTAATTGTTTCTTCTTTTTTTCTGTTGGCATTACATACCTTGTAGATCCTTTTCCGCCTTAACAACCTTACTCCATCTCTGCTTGTAGCACTATTTCATCTTCGTTGATTCGACCGATCCATCAGCTTTTGGCTTTTCACGTGGTCTTTTGCCTTCTATTGAGGCATTTATTCTTATGTAGAGGCTTCTAGATGAATTGCTCCGAACTACATTCCCCGCTCATCTTAACCTCTATCATATAAATCTTAACATATCATGATGTATTGATTAACTAATTTCCGTAAGCTTATCTTTGTTGGTATTTCTTTTCCGTGAGTTAGTACTCTGACCCCAGATCAATCCGGTTATCGTGCGGAAGATTTCTCTCTCAAATCTTTTAACATTTTTTTCTAGGGCGCTGGTTAGTGTCCAGGTCTCACAGACAATATTAGAACTGATTTTATCATAGCATTATAAACCCTTAATTGGTGATTTCTTGAGATTTTCGGGGTTTCAATACTTTTGAAAAGGAAAAGAATGCTCTGTTTGAGGTTGTATATTTCCGACTGTAGGCCATTCATTGAGCCGTGGTATTTGGAACTCTTGGGAAACATTTACCCTTTACGCAGATCCTGTTATTGGGATGGAACTTTCGGCTTATTATCATATATTTTGTTTTGTTTCCATTTACTCGTAGGCAGATTTACTCTGCTTCTCTTATCAGAATCTTGCAAGATTCTCGATGTCCTCTAGATTACTTCCAGGGACATCTATATCATCTGCATATCCAAGGATTTATGATGAATTCCAACGAGCATCTCTCTCAGGTCTTTCCTTCCACCTATGGAGGTATAAGAAGAACTCTAGGAGATCCCAAGCTCCTCAAATAATAAAATATTTATAAGCTCAAAATAGAATTTTATTCCAAATCAAAATCCAATTCACAAAAATATTTCATAATTAGCCGTTTTCCAGGTCTTTGGTGCCGAGATTTTTTATTTGAAAAAACAATCCTGAGCAATATCGGTTAATATAAAAAGAGAAGTTCATTTAATTTTTAATACATGCTAAGCCTTGGGTATCAAAAGAAGATAAAAACAAAATGAACCATCGATCTCAAATATGATAATTTCTTGGTGAGAGTTCGGGGATGGTGGGAGGGTGAGAGAGCCTGGCTACTCAATACCGTCAAGTTATGTTGCCTCATATTCCAAGCCTCAGCCGCGCATCGTCCTAAAAGGATTGGAGAGACGATAACAACTCTATTGCTGTTCATGAAAATGGTAAAGGCCAGTAGTCCGGTATTTAAGTCTGATTTATAATTAATAATTTAACGCGTTATAAATCAAAGTACTTAAACTACTTGTATGGTAGTAAACTGATCTAAAACTTAATTTATTAAACTAAACATAATCTGATAGTTTAATTTATTATCAGAAAAATCATTAGGGCCAATCAATTTGAAATAACCCAATTTGAATTAATTTTTCTGCTCGACATTTTTAATTTTTATAAATTTGTTGACACTTATTCCAATTTAATGGACAGGTTGAAACCATAGTTGAAATTTCATAAGGCTCTCACTTTTTCTCGGCCGTCATTTGGAATTTACTTTTCGACTTAAAAGATGTTTTGGGGAAACGTCTCGGACTCTGCTATGTTGATCTCAAACCAAAATAAAAAATTGAAATAATGATGACAATTTTTCCTACATTTTTTTCCCCATCACCCAAGAAGATAGTAAAGTTGTTAAAAGAAAATCCGATACATCACATGACTTTCACTTACCACCACCTTGTAAGCAGAAATAAGTATTTTAAGACAAAGGGGAAGTAAAAGTAAAAATTATTGACACTATATTCATTTACTATTCATTGTGGGTATTTTAATTTTTTAAATACCCTTATATGTACAAATTTTAATTTTTATATCACTGTATTCTATACAATTAAATATTAAATAATACCAACGATAGCATTTGTGAAAACAGCATTTGTATATGAAGATAATATTGTCGGAGTCCGTAGTATAAGAAGCTCGTGTTACGTATGGAAGCCTGTTGTAATCTTTCGGGCGAATATTCGGAGAAGCTCGTATTTCTTTGATTACTCTATTAAAACTATTATCCGTTACGATCTCTTATTTCTCCTTTAGTTAATTATCAAATTCTTTCATATTTTATATTTAACTATTTTCAATATCAAAGATTAATGTGAAATGGTTAATTATTTTAAGTAAAAAAACAATTAAAGGAACTTTAGAGGTAGCCAATATTGAAAATTAGCCATTTAAGCCCTGATAGAGAACATCAATGAGAATAAAACCTACATTATATTAAAAAACTGCTTTATAATACAGTGATACAATGAGTTTAATCAAAATCGTTAGAGCCGTTTTTGAGAAAGTCGTAAAAATGTGTTAAATGAGTTATATAAAGTACCACCTCCGGTTTGAAGATTTTGACGAAAATGTTGCTGCAACATCGAAAGCTTATAAAAACCTTAAATATGTAATTTCACTTTCATCTTAATTTTCGTTTTTGAGCTAGACTGATAACATACAAACACATACACACAGAAAATTTTGCGAGACTTGATTATTTAGACTCAGGAGACCTCAAAACATGTATTTCCGTTGAAAAATCGACTCGAAAATTTTCACTATCGCAATACTTATCCTTATTATATATTGATTATATAGGTAAGTGAAAGTAAAAAATCATGAAAATTAACATAAAACGAGAATTTGAGCAAGTGTGATAATAAAGAGAGAGTGTGATAATTAACCTTGTCCTTTTTGAATTATGAATTTTCCAAAATGGTCAAAATTTGTTTTAGGTGAATTTTTTATTTAAAATATTACAAAAGGGACTGAGAGAAAAATAATGAAATTAATACTATTTATATATATTGATAGAAACGTATGATACGAATTTGGTCTCTGAAATTCAACTATTTCTATTAGTTATAATGGAACAAATATAACTGCATATCGATGGTCGGTAAAATAACATTTTACCAATTCTAAACAACGATACAGATTCTGCAGATACAAAAAAGAAACAAAAACTAAAATTATGATGATGTTTTGCTCTAAATCGTTTGTGCTCACGATACATACACTAGATAGTGAGGAAACTGATTTATAAAATTCATAACGAAAAAATGAAAATCAACATAAAACGAAACTTTAAGAGCTGTCAAATTTTAATAATGGAAACAAGTCTCACCTTTATTTTTTTTCGTATGTATCGCTATCACTGAGCTCCTTAATGAAGGATTTTCAATAAATAAGTCATTTTCGGAGTGTTTTGGATTTGAATATCATAAATATATACTTTTTATTCCCTATTTGATACCGGTTTTGTTCTTTAATCAGACCTTCATCGGACTAATTTTTGATGGCCCTCCTTTGTATTTTTTTTTGTAAACTTTGTAAAAAAAAGTAAACGCTTTTTAGTTATGATAATCTGTCATCACCACATATGCCGATGACACATGTATCCTATCAGTAAACAATGACCCAGCAATTGCATCCCAAATGCTTCAATCACACATCACAAATCTAGAAGAATGGTGTCAAAACTGGGGAATTAAAATAAACTCCAATAAATCCCACCAAATTACCTTTACCCTTCGTCGTAAACTAACGACTTCCTGTCCTACAGTTTCCTTTAACAATACTCCACTTATCCCTGTTGAGGAAATCCGATACCTAGGACTCCACCTGGACAAACGACTAACTTGGAATCCTCATACTAGACTGAAATGACAAGAAACCGCTCGACGTTTCCGATTACTTCAGCACTTACTAGACAAACGCTCTAAACTTCCCATTAATTACAAAAGACTCATATACTTGACTATAATAAGACCTATTTGGACTTACGGAGTTGAGCTATGGGGCTCCACTAAACCATCGAATTCCTCTCGCATCCAATCCTTACAATCCAAAATCCTTCGTAAAATCCTCAATGGTCCTTACTTTGTCACTAATAAAATTATCCATAAAGATCTTAATGTTCCTTATGTTTCAGATCTGGCCCAATCCAGATACCTATGCTTCCATAATAAACTTCAGAATCATCCCAACCCTCTCGTTTCTAACCTTGCTTCCTCTCCAATTCCTGATAACCCTCCGAGGCGTCTGAAAAGAAGATGGCCCCGTGATCTCCTAATGTAGTCATATCATTAGAGTGCTACCATTGGGTAGTTACTCAGCAAGTGTATTCATGTCATTATATCAATTATGTCCAAATTTACTTGATGTATTTATGTAATACAGTTGTAAATGTCAAAAAGAAATAAAAAAAAAAAGTTATGATAATTCATCTTCAAGGTATTCTGGTAGGTTCACTCAATAAATACACCATTAGCAATAGAAATATAAACTTTAATTTTTGGAAATAAAATACATAAGCTATGAGTAATAAAAGTAACGCTATATAGAAAAATGAGAAATGCAGCTGCATAAAAATTAATTACAGAATAAAAAAAAAAATAAAAAGATTAAGTTTTATAAACGAATAATAAACAAAATAAAATTGCTCTTGCCAATTAACCAAAACTTAAAGCGTTGCAACTCCAGCACAAATAATATAATACAATACAGCGGGCTCAAACAATTGTTATGACGCTGGTTGAAACATGCACATTTTTTACGTTAGCGACTTAACTGCAATTTTTTATCACTCTAACTGTCGTGTTTATATCATCTGTTTCAAAAAAACCGAATCGATATTTCGTATCGAGCATGGACGATCGATTGCCCAAAGAGGTAGAGCTGGAGTAAAAACACAGCACTGATACTGCAGGCGTCATGACGTCACAAGAGGAGTGTGGTAACACATCTCATGTAATAAAAAAAAAAAAAAAAAGAAAAGAGGCTTTTGATTGTAGTAAAATTGATTGTAGTTATTTTTTTTTCTGAAAACTCTGGTACTTTTAGGTGACAGGATATCAAAAAACCTCATTTTTTACACAATCTGAGGTGAATCTCAACTTAATTTTTATGGACTTAAAGCTTATTAAACTAAGAAGTTTTTCTAAAAGTGGTGTATCTATAGTGTAGTTGGAGAGTGATAGAAAAAAAAATTGCAAATAGTTCCTGATTTTTTTAAAAAACAGAACAGCCTAGTTTATCCGTTCAAAAGTCTTCTTTAAATGTTTTTAAGAATGAAAAATTCTGCTGTCATTTAAAGTAAATTTCGTCTAGTTTATACTGAGTAAGCGAATATTAGTAAAGATAAACTTCTTATCTGGCATGTTTACGTGAGTTCCGTTAGTTCTTCTGGATAATTCTACTATATTTATTTTTTCACTTCTGCATTATTGTTGTCAGCAACTAAAATCGAAGTTTTAGTACACATTGTATTAGTATATTGCATTTCTGTGTAACATTTTTGACCGGACCTCCAGGCAGCTATCTTCACCTGGTTATGTTATGTCCTCAACTTTACCCCCATCATCGCAAATTGTCAACTATTAACAATTATCATTGTGAAATATTCATTTAACCATGCTTTGAAGGAATATATGCTGTATCCACCCTAAGTCGACCGTAGTCCTGTAAGGATTTTAGTACTCAAGAGTCTTTGCTGAACGTGGGGGGTGGGGAGGGGGAGTGGGGGGAGGTTGATCTTCCATGTGCCTCTTGAATGCAGACAACCCACAATGAGGGTAGAGCCTTCTGTTCCCTCAATAATATACGACCTCTTTGTATCTGTATGGACTACGGCTCAAAAGCCGCATTTCTCATCTTTGTTGTTTGTATTTAATAATAAATTTTATGATTTAGGTACACCATGCATCAAACCGTGTATGAGGATAAGAGCTATAAGCCATTCACTTTATAGAGTGGTGTTTGCTATACAACTCAAATAAGTGATTGCTAACTTGTATACCTAATAATTATAAAAATAATCACCTACCTGTTACAACTGGTTCAAGAGCACTTGTTTTCTATTAGAATTGATTAAGTTTATAGTTCATTGAGTAATAATAACAATTTGGTTCGATCAGAAGGCAACATCTATCCCTCGGTGCCTTTAATAATAAATAAGATTTAGAAAATAGATTTTGTTTTTAGCAATTTCAAATATCCAGTGTTGTGGATACAATAAGATAAAATAGGAATGATGAGATAACGATAAGCAAAAACCATAAATGACATACTAAATAATATGAGATCAAAATATAAATAAGATTATAAATACATATGAATATATAGAAAAGAATAGTCACTTTCTGTTCAAGAGAAAACGTGACTTACTTAAGTAATCTAAAACTTAAGTTCCTTCCTTTTCTGCAAAAAATCAGACCATAGTTATTTTTTTAAGTTTTTTTTTGCAGCTCTTGAGGTCTGCAGTCACTTCTTCAAATATTTCCTTTTACTCATGGGACACAGTGTATATTTATAATCATTTTTTTTATTATCATTGTATTATGTTATTATTTTCGGTTATCACATTTATTGAATGTATTTTTTCTTAATACAGTTGTAAATATCATTAATAAATAAAAAAAATATAAATATATATTTAATCTAAATAAAGATCTACAAGTTAGTTAATACACTGAAACAGTATTATCATGTGGTCCATTTTTATCTGCATAAAATCATTTTATTTTCTCTTCTTTTTTTTTTTATTTTGTTTATTACATAGAAAATCTAATAGATTTTCATGTCATGTTAAAGAGCAAAATATTTTATTGGTTTGTGCTAAAATAAGTAAGATAATAAACTCTTGTTTGATCCATGATGCTCTATTAAGCGATGTATTACTTCTTGTCTCAGAAAGCGAAAAGAAAACCAATTTTCAATTTCAGTCTCGGAACCACTTCGTTCCATTTATTGAATAAATCTACGCAATCAAGGAAGGTATGCAAATTTCTGTTTGATTGCTCCAATCTTCCACAGTTATGGTAAAAACCAACAGACTGACTAAGCAATCAATTTCCTAACCAACCTGGTATTAATCATCCCTTTACTCAATCCTGGAGCAAAATCTAAGACATGAATATGTATAATTTTTTCATTTGCAATCGGAACAAGCTCGATATTCATGAGAAATATATGAATATATATATACATATACATATAATTTTCAAAATTTCTTCAATCGACCTTTGAGTATTATATCTAAACATAATTACTTAAATTGGGAATTAGGTCACTTATTTATTATTCAATAAACTGCAAAATGTTCGTTGATCCTGCTGATTATTCGACGTTTTGAACCCGGGTTTTTAAGCTAGCAATGGGATCCTCTTCAAAGCTAGAACAACAAATAGCTCAATCGGTACACAATTATGCTTCCATATGTTTCAAATATCAGTTATTTAAAAATTCATTCTACTTTTAAAATAGAGCATCGATACCTGAGGGAGGCCAGGGACACACCGACAGCCTCAGCACCGTCCACCAGAACATATATTAAGCTACTGGATCGCTAAGCGTCTGCCCACTCCGGTCCTGAGCCCGAAGGCAAAATATTACATACGAAACAATAAAAAATGCATCAATGTTAAATAAAGGAATTGAAAAATGCATCCATGATAAATATAACAACATTAAGAACTTATCTATGTCAACAACTAAAATAGCTTGTATAACAACTCTTGGGCCATCAATTAAATTATCAAAATTAATTAAAATTAAATAAATATATGTATTATTGAACTAACTATAAAATTGTTAAAAATATAAACAAACATCAACTATTTAAAATATATATACACTAGTCATCTTACAGAATGTTGTTAACATTATAAAATCATGAAACAATATTAAAAAATTATAGTTCCCATTCTCTAGATGTATTTTAACCCTTACCAAAAAAATCTATAATATTAACGGACAACCAGCCCAAAAATCAAACGAAATCTCTCACCTAAAGTATACCAATATTAAAATGTTGCTATACGCACAATGCATATACATGTGTATGTGTATGCATGTATTTATATAAAAACAGCATAAAATAACATAGAAACAAGAAACTCGCACAGTGGTAAATTTGACCTAAAAAGCTGGTCAAAAATCGATTTTTTCAAAACCGATTAATTCAAAAAATGTTTGGCTCTAAAAATAGTTGAATTGTTGAGATATAATGACATAAAGCTATAATTTGTAAAACTGCTGTTGATTTGCAATATTAACATTCGAAAGTTGATGATGACTTTCAGGTATTTTTGATGCATACAGTTTTGAACTTTTTTACGTTAGGATTGTATGCAATTGTTAAATTTCTGATGTTTTCAATTATGAAATCTTTAGAATAAGATATATGCTTCATTTTTATGGATTTCTAGCATTTTTAAGACCAATTCCTGAACAGACATTAGCCTTTGAAAGTATGTTAATTTCTTTAAATGTCAGCGTTCCTACTCAAGCAGGGTGCTGAAATGCTACTTCTAGCACGGTTTCTACACAAAACACAAAAAGAATTGTTTGTCCCTGTAGGATTTATTTAATATTTTATCCAAAATATATAGTTTGCCAATTGCTACTTTTATCAAACAAATTTTGAAAATTATAAAAAAAGTTAAGTTTTTAAAAATTGTTTTTGTTAAATTACCAATTGTTTAGAGTGGTCTGGAGTTTATGTAATGATGCGGTGATAACTCTACGACAAGATCCAACAACCAAATGGCTTAAATACAAACCAGAAACTTTAATAGAACACGTACAAAAGAGTTGTACTGATGATGAAAACAAACATGTGCAAACAAGGATTTTCGCTATTTATGTTTTAAAGTTATATTAAAAGTAATAGATCTGGTTACAAAATTAATACTGATTTCGCTTCATAAATTAATGAATCATTCCCATTTAAAAGCAAAAAACTTCATAAATAATTTTAGCCAGTTTTTTAGGTCAAATTTACCACTGTGAATTGTTTCCGAAAACATTTACTTGACAAATTAACTCGCTCTGAAATTCCAATCTATTTTAATATGATTAGCTACTTGATGAGGTGCAGAACAGAGGGTATAGAGGGCTTCATTAATCAACATTACAAAATCATAGATAAGTAAAAGAAAATAAATACTGCCAGTTTGATAAACTCTCATTGTTTTTAAAACATAACGACGTTACTGGTTGGGGAGGAGGGTTGGCAATCATGCCGATTCCTCGGGAGTTTCAATCAAGTGATTGGAGTTAAAAGCCGCTAGAAATTCGATAATTTGATACTCAGTCTGTAACTAATTATTTAAACTTTCGAATTGTCTTCATGGTTAGACACTGTTAAACTCTCTATTCTGCAACTTTGAAGTTAAATTGTGTTTATTGCTGCGGTGAAGTTACTTGTTATCATTGTTTTTTATATTGCCATCAAGTTTGTAGTACCAAGAGAAATTGATCAATTCTCATCGAACAATACCAGTGCGACCAGCAGAGATATTTAGATGATTAACAAGTTCTAAAAATAAATGAAACATTTTGGTTTATATAATTCATTTTAATGTTAAATACATCATTACCAATTAAAGGTGAACCGTGAATTTGTTTTATTCCAAACCCAAATTGGAATGGACGTAATATCATGTTTTACATATTTTTTATTTAGTTTTGTCTGTTAAAATACTATTATATAGCTTTGATATACATAGATAATAAACAACCTTATTCAGTTTTTTCATTTTTTTTTGTGGGATCTTGACATTAACGGATCAACAAATTAAACATTTTGGAGGGGGGAGGGCTTCAGCCCGAAATTTATATATTTACGTATATATATATATATATATATATATATATATATATATATATATATATAAATTCAAACTTCACTATTTTATTGGGAATAAGGTCACTTAATTATTATTCAGAAGCTTAATATATGTGCCAGTGGACGGTGCTGAGGCTGTCGGTGTGTCCCTGGCCTGATCGAAGCTCTATTTTTTTAAATTCTAGCTTTGAAGAGGATCCCATGGTTGACTAATAAAAAGAAAATACCGGGATCGAAACGTCAATAAACAGAAGAAATGAACATTAATTAGTTTATTAAATAATAATTAAGTGACCTTATTCCCAATAAAATAGTGAAGTTTGAATTTAATACTCAAAGGTCGATGAAAGAAAAGTTGTAAATATATATATATATATATATATATATATATATATATATATATATATATATATATATATATATATATATATATATATATATATATATATATATACGTATATATATAAATTTAGAGGCAATAAAGCAAATTTACTACTATATAGTTTATGAGTAATATTTTTCTTCCAACTTTAGATCCCAATTAAAAAAAAAATATTGGTCAAAGTCTGTGTAGTTTAGCGTTTACTAAACATTAAAATTGGATTTTTATAAGTTTTAATTACAAGAAATACTGAGCAAATATAAATGCTGAAGCTAGGGAAATAGTATCCCCGAAACGTAAATAAAACTAAACGACTTCGAACATTATTTTATTTTTTGAACTGAGAACTGTACGTGAAATTGCAGGAGAAAAATAATATATTGAAAGATAAAAAATCCAACAAAGAAATTACAATGAATTAATTTCTAATATTATAAATATGAGTTATCCTCAGTATTTTACACTTTTCTACTAAAAGAAACATGAAGTTCTAACATCAATATATAAAAAGAAATTTAATTTTTTTTTTTTAAATACCAAGATATATATTAGTAAGTTTTATAAATTCAAAATAAGAAAAGTCTATTTGTAATTATTTGAGTACTGGATAGACAGAAAGTCATTGAATAGATAGGATTAGAAGGTGGGAATGTTATCGGAGCGATAGATGAGAAAACAAATGATAATAGAACTTGCAAAGCAAGCATGAACTGAAGATTTGAATTTAAGGATCGGAGATTTTAGACGGTGGGGTTGGTTAACTAGGTAACGTAAAGTTGCAAGGAAATACAACGGTAAATTTACATAATCTCTTTTTACTTTCCAGTTACAGAGGTGCCTCTCGGTAACTCGAAGATGAATCTCATGTAACAATCTACCCAACGATTTAACAACGCTTTGAAGTAACCAGAGACTCCCTCGTATCCCTTGAAACTTTTGTCAAAGTGTGGCCATCTTTAAGACCTAACTAGGAGCTTAAAGGTTTAAAATAGAAATAAATAATTAATATGACAGTTTTGACCAAGATCATTCCATACAGATTATAGAAGCACGAATTGAAATTATTGTTATATATAAAAACAATGAGGAATGTTTTACTTGTAAAATAGTGTTTGATAGGTCCTGAGAATTTTATATTGTTGTCTATTTATGCGAGATTATATCATATAGCGTTTTGATCTCTTTTATTAATTGAGAGGGATATTCTGTTTAAAAAACAATGTATAAAAGAAATGATATTTCAGCAAATCATAATGTCGTTTAGGCAAGAAGGATTTTATCAACCGGCATTTGGGGTCAGAAAACATCTTTATTCTGATTAGCAGCTCTTTAACGTTATTAGCTATAGGCTCATTTATTTTTTTTCTTCTGTAATTAGAAAATCGTTCAGATATTGCCCGGGCTAATAGGCTATTTCCATTATATAATTCAGCGTTTTAAACTTCATTGTGTACTTAGGTAAGGAAATTGGGTGTCCAGCAGATATTGTGTAAATATATCGTTTAAAGGGTTTCAAATATTTAGAAAACGTTTTTAATTAATGAAAAAAATTGTCATTTATAATTAAACTGACTCAGTAATTATCGATTATTACCAATACAAAAAAAAAAAAAAACTTCGAATCTTGATATGTCATGGAATTATAAGGAACAGCTTCGTTGATATACGAACTGTAATTGGAACTATATTACCTAGCATATTAAAAGAAGTGTTAGTATCATTAAATATACTTTAGTTTTTAGCTCTAAAGGAAAGCGTCATTTTTTTTTTCATGTATACAATATTCAGTACAATCAAGAACTATAACGCATTTACAGCATGTACACAAAACAAATTATACAAGTATGGTATAAACAAAAAAAATCATAGTTTTTATACGATAAACTTGGAAACCATACGACTTATAATTCATTAAAAAATAGTGGATATCACAACAACATTAAATGAGTACTTTTTATTATCATTGATATAAATGAGTAGTCGTTTGTACATAAATGTTCCTATTCCCTTTGGTGTATTTGATTATTTTGCGAAAGTTGAAATTGCTGCCAAAAAGTTCTTTGACAACCATCCCAAAGAATGTTATCCGCGTGGGATCGAGCAATTGACTAGCAGATGGCTAATTACGGTAGATTACATTGGACTATACTTTGAGTATTTTTTCATTTTATTATTATTATTATTTTTATTGAAAATATTGCAATCTGTCTCAAAGTACATTTATAATAGCGACTTTGAGTATTAATTATATTTAATATCAAAGAAATAATAATACATATATATTTGCTTGAAAAAAGGTCATTTTTTTTATACCCCCTATCATAATAAGAAATATGATAAATAATACATACTTTCACACATAAAGGTAGCATGTATTAAAGATAAATGTAATACATTCATAACACATGTGGAAGAAAAATAAATAATAAAAACAAAACAATAATGTTGAAGTGAAAAAATAAAAATTAATTATGAAAATAAATGTATTACAATAAAACATAACAAAATGTAAACGTTTTTAATAATATTTATAGTCAGGGAACTCCAAATCCAGGGAGCTTTCCCTTCATGTGTAGAGGGCAAGGCAGGACTTAATGAAATCCCCAGTGCTTCTCTCTCAGCTGCGTTACCGGTATTGGATTTAAGTACAAATTTTTTTTCGTATTAAAAACTTTTATTGAAAGAATAATAATAAAATCTTCCAAAATCATGGTAATTAGGTATTATGGTTCTATTTTCACATTCATAAAATATTTGTACAAGTTGGTATGCACATCGAAAAAAAAAAAAATAAGCGAATACAAATCAAAACAATAAAATAAATAGATAATAATATAAAAAGGAAAAATATATTGTCCCTTATTCATACCTATATACAATATTTGCATTCTGTCTAATAAACACTGAACCAAGGCAAAGCAGGGCTCAAAGAGATCCCAGAGCAGGCTCAGTGAGTGTGCTAAAGCCACATACCGTCAAAATTTATGTAAAACTAAATTAAAATATTAAAAAAAAAATAATTTATCAACTTTAATCGTATGGGATGTTTATTCTTATATTTGGTACGAATAAAAGTTTTGATTTTTTTTTTAAATTATTTATCATGTGCTTTTTTTGCATTATATTAAACATTTACATAGTACCTAAAACGAGGACGAGCACACACGCCCACATAAACAAACTAACCGGGGAAAATTGTTAGTGATCATGGTTGTCCTCTACCCTGAGGTTTGGCGGCAATCCGATAGCTCAACTGAGATGATGTTGAGAAGCCATAGCGAAGCGTGTAGGGGGATATAAACTTACGGTATAAAGTAAACAAGCGAAGTCGGATTATAAACAGGCACCTAATCCATTGGAGATGCAAACCCCCTCCACCCCTCCTTTCATCGAACGTAGATCCTTCTATATCAGCATGGGGGTACATCCCTATAAAATCTTGAGATAATGGATCTAACCGCGAAACCCCTAAACCAGAATTGGGAAATATTTGAAATAATATATTTTTAAATACAAAATAAATTACAATATCTGTATTCTGCATTTTATAAAGTAGAAAATAGATAAATTGTTCGTAATTGTATCTTCCATTTAAAATACAAAAGAAGTGTTTGCACTTTCTTCACAAGATAACAAATTAAAAAAAAAAAATAATATGTTGTATTTTAAATACACAAAATTAATTACTGAATTGAATAAGCTCCTCTTGAAGAATTGTAAGGCAGTTTGTTTGCACGAGTGAAAATCGAGCTTAAAAGTACAAATTTTTACAGGTATGGTAAATTTTTATTTCTATTATGTTTGTCCAGAAAATTGATTAGCCTAAAATAATTATGCAGAACTCCTAGGTTTTATCATAGAAAAATGTATACATATTTTTCACAAGGAAAGGTGAATTTTGGTTAGAGAAAACAATGGTGTTTTTTAGAAAAGGATTTAATTTATACAATACTTTAGATAACATTGAAAATGGAATGATTTGACCAAACAACACTTTTATTATAAATTGTACATAAATATAAAATAATTTATTCCTAATTAAAAATTTTAATTTTTAAATTATATCCTCTTTTTTCTTATTTCATAACTCCTTTTCCACCAAAAATAAACCCACTTCTTAATGCATTAATTGTAAAACGCCAGTTTATGAGTTTATTATATTTACATAAGTTGGTTATTTTGGCTGAGACTTAAAATCTCTTTGTCCTAGCAAATTTGGAAGTAAGGATTTTACGAACATTTATTTTTTAAATAAATATTATTAATTAAATATTTATAGCCAGTTATTATAAGTATTATATTTGTAGGCCTCTCCTAATTAAGAGTGTAATGGTCTAACTTCCCGCGGGGACATATCAATGAAATATTTTTATTTAAAAGTTCTGTTAACTTTTACCACTAAAAAAGACTTTTATTCTATGTTAGTCAAACAAATAACGCATCAGACTCATATGTAATCCATTTAAGACAAATTATAACTCTAATCTGAGCTCACTAAAGGGCTCTCGCTCAATCTCCACTGGGTTTAGCCCCAGTGCCGCGGTTCAGAGAGTAGTGCAGGGATCTCCTGGAGTCTTGCTCTTCCCTCCACGGAGGTACAAGTCTGGCTCAGAGGTCTCTCGCCTGATTCTAAATAGCATATATAGGGTATGTATGTGTTCTTTTTTATTTATCTTTAAGTTATTTTATTTTTATTTAATGTATATATATATATATATATATATATATATATATATATATATATATATATATATTATTTTCTGTTTAATTTTTTTTTATTCATTGTCAATTGAGTATGAATGTGGTGAACTCTGAACACTATTATAAATGTCCTTTGTGTCATATCGTAATATTTCTCAATAAACAAGTTCTGAAAAAAAAGGCCAATTAGAAAAAGGGCCCAATTACTGTTTATTTCTTATTTAACGGAACATTTTTTAACAATTTAAATGAATAAAAGTTAAACTTTAGCCACGAACCTAGAACTTTATAACTAAAAAGTTTTTTGGAACTTATAATTTAAGAACTTTTTACTCATGAAGTTTCACAGAAATTGTTAAAATGGAACTTATAAAAAATATTTCAACCGCTGTTGAAAACAATTTACATACTTTGTAATTAAAATACACTAAATGATTTATATTTAAAATACTTTATTATTTTTAAAATAATTGAAATACTTCTCTAAAATTGTCTGTGTGTTATTTTATTAACAAATGTTTTAATGTCTACAACTGGGGACAACAGCTGTAGATCGGATTTAGCAGAAATCCAATTAAGGGTGGCGTCCCCCCCCCACAATATTCGAAGCACTCTTTTCTTGAAAAACAACCCCTCCCTTCTCTATCAATGCTAGCCATGACATTCTCTATCCATTTATTGAATTTCATCCAATAAGGAGAAGAATAGCCATGAAGAAAGAGAATGCAGAACTTCGGGCCCTGATAAAACTGTTATGACAACAATTCTGATAATAAAAAACTGCCTCAATGATAAAATAATTGATTTCATGTACACTATGATGATATATATTAATGGCGTGGTTGAAGAAGTTTAAACTTAGTTAGACTTTTGTAGGATAAACTTGTGGGCGGCGGTTACGCTCATAACTCATAATTTTATTTTTTTAAATTTTTATTTAGTCTCCGCTGGCATTAGTACCAGTGATGTGGTTGGGAGAGTAGCGCAGGGTTCTCCTGGAGTTCCCTCGCCTGATTGTATATAGGTATCCATATGATTTTTTGCTAAGAATTAATTTTCTTATTTTTCTGTTATTTTATTTTATTATTTATTGTATATACTTTTGGTTATTATTTTTCTTCTATTAATTTTATATTTTTTGTACATATAGTGTGAATGTCATCCTACCTCACTATAACCAATGTCCAAGAGACAGATTGTTGTAATACTCAATAAATAAAAAATAAAATTTTGTTTTTTTATTTTATTACCAATAATACGATTGAGAGGCGCTGGGATCTCCTAGGTTCCTGCCTTTCCTCCTACAACATGCGACAAAGGCTTAGTTCGCAGTTTTCCGGAGTGTATGGATTCTGTAAATATTGTATAAAAGTATGCTCGTGTTTAAGTTGTTATTTTGATCAGTTTAGTTCTTTTGTATAGATAGATTTACTATTAGTATTATTATTTTTCTATATTTTTTATTGTAAAATAAGCGTGAATATGCTCTCTGAACACTATTATAAGTGTCCTTAATTGTGACAGATTGTAATATTTATCAATAAATATGTTTTTTAAAAAATTGTTGTATATTCTTTTGTTATCGTGCAAAAATTCATAAGTTAAATAATGTTACTGTTCGATTCATGTAAATTAAAAGTTTCTTTCTAGAGTTTTTACCTATACTTAGACTAACCAAGGTCTTTCTCAATAATAGTTTTGATCAGCTACCGGAAATTTCGCTATTTATTTGGTGCGAGTGAAATGACTCGTTTCCGTGGATATGAATTTTATATCCAAATTAAAGTGATTCATTTCTGATAAATGATAATAAGAATTGTGACCATTTATAGTTTCTTATTCCAGATTCCAAGGATTATATATGAATATATATAAAATCGAAAATTAAAAACCTTTAAGAAACTGTTCAGTATATATGTCCCATATGTGCTTTTCATATTTAATATGTTATTAATGTAAATAATGTATTACATTTATAGTACAAGAGCTATACTTCTTGTTTTATGGCTAATGCATTATTAAAAATGAGATTTTGATACGATTGCTGCAACAGCGGATTCTTCTATCCATCAATCACATACTCAATATTTCATTCCTGGAGATTTATTTTCATGTTTGAAAAGAAACACTGCAGTGAAGTATCCACCTTCTGGGATAAATTTTTTTGTTTATAACGAAAAAAGAAAGAAATGAGAAAAAAATAACCCACGGAATAGTCTCTATTTTCGTTCCTCAGTTAAACAATTACTATTTATAGTTTTCATTCCACTTCTTTAATTTATCCTTTTAGTCATGATTTTCCCTCCACAGTTGAAGGGGCAAGTCTGGTTCGGAGTTCCCTCGCCCGATTGTAAATAGTGTATATAGGTATGTATGTGTTTTTTGTTTTTATTTATTTTATTTTTAAGTAATTTTATTCTCCCAGTCCGCTGGTGTTCCTCGAGGTAGCATCCTAGGTCCTATCCTTTATACAATTTATACAGCTGACATCCCAACCCATCCTACCACTGTCATCCCTGCGTATACCGGTGATACATGTGTCCTATCAGTTAATTATGGCCCATCAATTGCATCCCAAACTCTCCAACACGAACCTTGAAGAATAGTGTCAAAACTGGAGCATTAAAAAGCGGTAACCTTTTATCTATATATTATTTATTTTTTCATTTATTAAATATTACAACATGTATATTTTACCGGAATATTCTTATTTGAATGCTGGATCTGAATATCTTATAAAATGATTTTGTACCTTGATTTTTTCCAGTGCGCAGTGGGCTGGTTTAGCAATCTAGCAATACAAAAGCCAAAGGAGGCATTCATAAAGAAAAACTATGAAATAATTTCTCAACAAAATATTTTTTTTTTTAGTAAAACGTTAAGATATTTTTATATACCACTGCAAATATAAAATATAATAAACTATTAAATAAGATATAAAGCAATTTAATGTATAGTGACATTTTAAGTAAACCTAATTCATTGTCTTTAGCACTATTATTGTCTTAGCCTTAAAATTATTAATTGGCTATGCGCTGCCTTAGCTTTAAATTTAGCATTGACCTCTATATTTTCAAATTGTTTTTTTTTTTCAAGCAAAGTTCACTGAGAGATGGCCTCTGGAGTAGCCAATTTGTCTCCCTCTATTTCTCTTCAGGACCTTACTCTGAAAACCTCTTAGAAGGTCTGCCTGAACAATCGGACTGAGTCTATGTGCCCTTTCAACCATTATGATTATTTGGCCCATAAAGAAGTATAATTATAATTGCCTAATACCCAGTATTTTTTTTTTTTTTTAATTTTTGTTACAGTATCCAAAATTCGACGAATTTCTTCCTTGAATTTTACTAAAACATTGTATTTGGACTTACGTTACTTTCATAAATTTATTTCCATTAAAGAAATCGGATTCGGAAGTTAATAAAAGAAGTTCGGAAGTTCAATCGTATTACTTTCATTTAATGTATATATCATATATAGGTAAGTGAAAGTAAAAAAATAAGCAAATACTAAAATCAATTCATTAGAAAGACATTTTATTTTGATATAATTTCTTATGTCCGTATTTAAACATATCATGCTTCCTACAAAACATGTATTTGAAAGATCCATTTTTTATAGGTCAATATATTTTTATTCTAAAATATATTCCATAAATCCACCGAATCAAGGCAATGACATTGTTAAAAAAACGATTTCATTGTAATTGTGTGAGAGAAGAAGTGAAAAATAAAGATATTTCATGGATGAATAAAACATACGTTTATAGCCTTAAATACATTTACTGTAGTTTTATAACTCTAGATCCGATATTATATTTAAACAATAAGGTATACATCGTCGTTTTAGTAAAAAAGAAAAAAATCTGTTTGTGAAATTACATTATACACTTAAAATCAGTGTTACGACTTTCGACTTATCGATGCTGTATTTAAAAACGAATAACTTTATGTATGGCAAATTTTCCAAGGTTGAAAAATAAGAATTTAAAAAAATTTAAAAGGTGATAAGAGATTTAATTTCTATAAATTTTATTTTTCAGTATGATCTTACTTGTACATAATTAAATACACGCACTTTTGAACTTCTCTTTGTCTATAGAGCTCAGAGACTGGAGTTAGGTGATTCAAACAGACTGATGCAATTATAAGGATTTATTGCCTGGATATAATATTTTGATAGGTTTATGTTATTATGATGATCTTAATGAGTTGTTGTATTGATGAATATGACCGAAATTCAAAAATATATTGTTCAAGGTTTAGCTCTAGTAAAAATGCGATTCAAAAACTTCTTGTAATAGCTCAATTTTTCCAGACAAGAATTGCTTTTCGAAGTAAAGGAGTAAGTGAAAGTTGTGTATTGCGCGCACCACATATTTTAAAAATAATTTTGATAATGGTAGGTATTTTCGGGTAAGTTACGTTATCATTTTTTTCTTGCGAAGATGAGCCCTAAATAAATATTAGCTTACTTCTAAAACTAATATTGGGTTTAACTTCTAACTTAATTCCAAAGTATATAAAACTCCCATATTTGGAGATTTCAGGATTGAGAGAGGGGTAACTGCATGTGGAACAAACACATCCCAAGTGATAAATCCATTACACACCGAACAAGATGCAAAGCTTCCTTAATAAGCTCCAAAGCCAAAGTTTTTAATGGTTTATGTAGGCAACTTGGAACTGGGACTTAGTACTTGTTGACATCTTGACTAAACAAGGAGAAACTGTTAAATAATGCTTGTCTTCACCAAACGCTTCTAAACTCCGACTAGTTTTCTTGCCCTCCTAGCTAGGAGGCTCATTATGCATAGTCCTCGAATGGGAAGTGATTAAAATCATGCACTTTCATATTTGAGCGCTGGAGACTATTGGATATCAAAGTGAATACGGAAAAGTTCATAAATCTTTTAAAACATGAAAATAAAACAAAAATCGTTTTCATTAACTTTTTTTCTTCAGGAAATAACATGTTTTTAAATAAATATTGCTAATGAGTTTCTTTACTTTGTTATTATAGTTTTTTTTAAACTTGTTTATTGGGAAATGGACATTTATAATAGTGTTCAAAGATCAAATTCACACTCTATCTACAATAAATAAAAATAATATATATATATATATGATAAATATGAATAGAACAACCTACAAATAAATAAATAAAAAAAGAACATATGCATACCTATTTACAGTATTTACAATCAGGTGAAGGAACCCAGTGCCAGACTTGTCCCTCCAACTGTGGAAGGAAAAGCATGACTCCAGGAGATCCCTGTTCTACTCTCTCAGCCGCATTAATGGGGCTAAACCCAGTGGAGATTGAGCGAGAGTGCTATAGTTGTAGTTAAAGTTTTATATTTATTAAAACCTGTGTGAATGTTTTCTACAGTGTTTCAAAAATAAAGAATGATTTTTGTAAATGTTTTTTTGGATTTTTAAAATAATTTGAATAAATTTAAGCTAAACAAAAATTGTGATAAATAAATGCAAGCATTAAACGTTATATTTTTCTTGATATTTTATCTTCAAAAAAAATATTTTTGGTATTTATTTATGACATTATGTTTTTTAATAATTTGATTTGAAACTTGTAAAAATGATTTACTGTAATATCATTATGAATGTTGTAATTGTTTTAAATATATATATGGAGCCGGCTAAAATGTTTTTTACTGAGCTTGAAAATGGGGATGATTTGTTAAAATGTTTATGCATTTTTGAAATAATTTAAATATATTCATAGTGTAGATTTGAGCGATTCTGTAAGATTCTGTAAGACTCGACAAACAAGCCAGTAATGAATGAAATATATCTGTGGTCCGAAGGTAAAAGACACCATGTCTATTTTTTTCTTAAATAATTTTGTAATAATAATAATAAAAAGGCTTAGCGAACCCGAAGGTTCGATGCCGACACCACCAATCGCTTATTGCACACCTCCCTCCATCGTTCGCCGTCCAAACCCAGTCCCTTCAGATCGGCTTTAATGCAATCTTCCCACCTTCGCCTCGGTCTATCCCTCGGACGCTTACCATTCGGCACAGCAAATATTAACCTTTTAGGAATTCTCTCGTTACTAAGTCCAACAACTTTACAAGCCCATTTGATTCGCCGCGATGAAATTACCTCAATTATATTACCCGGATACAGTTCACGCAACTCGGCGTTGTGTAACCGTCTGAACTCTCCGGTTAACTCATCCTTCTTCGGTCCGAATATTCTACGCAATACTTTATTTTCAAAAACCTTAAGACGCTGCTCATCCCTTAATGTAAGCGGCCAAGTTTCGCACCCATAAAGAACTTTAGGCAAGATAATTGTTTTGTAGATTCTAATTTTTAAGTTCCGGGACAAGAGGCGCGAACTGAGTAGTTTTGTCACAGAAAAATAGCAAGCATTTCCCGCCTTCAGTCTAACCTTAATTTCTTCTTCAATTTCGTTTTTTCTAGTTGTCGTAGAACCTAGATACCTAAACTTATCTACCTGTTCAAACATATTACCATCTATATCGATATCACCAGTAGTATTGCCATTTTTGCAGCTAACCATATATTTTGTTTTATCCACGTTTATTTCGAGTCCTAGTTCTTTACCGGCTTTCATTAACATTGTCGTATTTAGTTTTATAGTTTCAAGGTCTTCGCTTAACAGTACCAGATCATCCGCATAGCCCAGCACGGATGTTGTCCCACCCAGATTCAACCCTTTCTCGGTACCCATTACCTTCCTAATGGCATGTTCTAATGCCAAATTGAACAGGACAGACGAAAGGGAATCCCCCTGTTTTAAACCCGAACGAACCTCAAATTTTTCGGACAGATTATTACCGATTCTAACTTTATTGGGTGTCTCCGTCAAGCACATCCTGACTAAATTTATTAATTTTTTAGGAATCCCCTGCTCGATTTGAATATTATACAGTTTCTGGCGGTCAATAGAATCGAAAGCCTTTTTAAAATCTATATACAGCTGGTGAACAATACCGTTGTACTCCAATTTTTTCTCTAATATTTGCCGTAAAGAAAATATTTGATCAATAGTCGAACGATTCCGTCTAAATCCGCATTGGTAGTCTCCGATAATTTCCTCGGCGTATTCCGTGATTCGACTGGTTAAGATTAAAGTAAATATTTTATAACATACCGGAAGGAGTGAAATTCCTCGATAGTTATTACAATCCGTCCTCGGACCCTTTTTGTGAATCGGAATAAGAATAGATTATTTCCATTCTTCAGGTAATTTCTCATTTACCCAGATCTTTTTAACCAACCGATGTATTTTAGAAACTCCAGCTTCCCCGCATGCGTTAATTAGTTCAGTGGGAATATTGTCGGTTCCCGCTGCTTTATAAGATTTTAATTTTCCGATAGCTAATTCAACTTCCTCTTTACTTGGTCCTTCTATTAACGGTTCAGCACTCTGGTACTCAGAAGGAGGACACAGATCATAATTTCCCGTATTGAAAATATTGTCAAAGTGGTCCTTAAATTTATTCAATATGTCAACCGGATCGGACAGAATATTGTTATTATCATCCCTAATTCCAGATATTACGGACCCTACACGTGATCTGTTTATACCTTTGTACATGTCTCTTACGTTATTTTCGATTCTATTAGTTTCTATTTCAATTTTTTTTTTTAAGATACTCCACGGTTTGCTATTCTTATTTTCTTTTAAATAAGAATAATAATTTAAAGTAAATAATTTTGTAAATAATTTTTTAACAAATAAATTTTAGTAGTACAAAGTTATGGATAATTGGCTCAATGAACAAACAATTAAAATATGACAGTGTTTAATTTATCTCCGGAGGACAGATTTAGTAACAAAGAAACAAATTATAGTAACTCAAAGTTATGGAAAACATTAGCATCCCTCAACAATTACAAATTTGGACATGGATTTCTTTACCTCCAGGGTACAGATATTTTAATATTGCTATATATCTATATATATTGTAACAAGTATTTTTTAATTTACAAATAGTCCAATGATAAAATTAGGGGGGAAAACATGTACAATAATCGTAGCAGTCGTATTTCTGACATTTTCACCAATTCGCCCTTACCGATCCTTGTATATTTAGATGATCTACCACAGCCGAAAATGTGTATCGCCCATTTGCATATATTTACCACAATTCGTGGCTGGTTTGCATACCATAGTGCCATCTGTCCCGCTGAATGCAATTGATGTCTGGTGTATCCTAGAGCTGGCAATAGTTCCAGAGCTGTGATTATCGATAGTTTCGATAAGATCGTTTTGCAACTATCGTTACTATCGATTTTATAGGTTATTAATGTGTAGAGTGAAAGGAATTGTTTATATTTTTATGAGTGAATAGCACGCAAGTATCTGGAAAGAGGAAGAGCAAACCTTTCTGATATATTAAAAAAAAAATCGCGGGAATAGATAATGCAAATAAAATAGAAAAAGAAAATTTATTCTGGGACGAAGTCTCCTTAGAATAACGTTACCTCTGGCCATAAGACTTATTGCAACAAATGAATAATAAATATAGGCATGTACATAGTTATGTAAATAACTATGTAAATAAGAATCAGATAAGGAATGGTGAAACACCATATTTGTAATTAAAAAATAAAATAAAATAAAAAAAATATCATTAAACATTATTTTAAATGTTTAAATGAATATTCATAACTGTACAGTAAAAAAAAAATATCAGCGAAGTTTGACCTTATGGTGTTGTTATTGAGCCCGGATAAAGATGGCTTCAGATCAGGTTGAAAAGTTTTATCTAGTGCATGAGGTATTGAGCAGTTGTGTAAAGAAGGCTATTTAAGTAACCTTGTGGTATTCTTGTCTCAGATTTTTGCTTAAAAAAGATTTCAGTTTAAAAAAGAATAGGATTATTTTCTCTTCATAAAAACAAAATAACCATTCCATTGGAAGGATAATTCATTGTCATGTTCCACATATCTTGGAACACGAGGCCTTAAGAAATTTCATCTCCTCTAACCTTCTCCTTTCTCGTTGCTTATGAAGTTCCTGTGTCGGCGCAACTCTTAGTTAAGATCAATCCATTTCCTTGAGGGCCTCGTGTTCCCTAAGGTCTAGATTGCACTGCATTCCTGGAGAATGTATTCACTGGTGCGGGCTTACGGAGAAGGGGGAGGGGCGTAAATGACTCCAGTTCTTAAGGGTAGGGATGTTAATTGTTTCATCAGTTTGTTATTTTAATATGGTCCGTTCATTGGATTTTCCTCAGAAAATACTTGAACAACTGATTTTTTTTTTCATTTTTAAAACATATTATATAAAAATTCACTTAATAAATTGAAATCGAAATATTTGTTTGTTTTACGAAGAATATACTCAGGGATGCGGTCAAAATAACAGGGTAAGATAATATGCTGTTTAAAAGTGTGACGACGTTTCGGTCCAAGTTGAAAGGCTTCATTAGGGTTGATAAAACGACAGAATGCGAACAAACATTCAACTAGGTGAACGAACATTTGTTTGTCTTCCGTAGCCGAATCAATTCTGATGATGCTTCGCATGAACGAAACACCGTTTGTTTTTTGAAAACATTGTCTGGATTGCTCAATTTTTCGTTAAAACTTATATTCGTTAACTTGCTATGGGTTCATAGCACTATTTCAAAATTACAAAAACACAGGAATATGGCATTTTAAAGAAACTACATTGTGTAAACAGTGGACCCGACACGGAAATGAAAAGTAGTAATTTCCTAAAACTTCATGTTTTCCTGTAGACCAACTTGTATACAACTAGGCATAATATCACCGACTCTGTGCCTTAACACTTCAGCATTTCTAACAATTATACTTGTGAGGTAAAAATACATTTTCCCAGTGAGCTTAGTTTACCTAGAAATTAATAAAATATTACAAAATAGTTCATCCATAAACAGCTGTCCAGAGAGATAATGAATGGATGAAGACGTAAGATGCTCTATCACAAAATTAGTCAACTGAAAATATATATCTCGAAAGAAGGCCGTGAAAGAGCAGAAAACAAAAGTTAGAGCTTATAATTACGTGTTATATTTGTACTTTTATTGCACAAATATTTTATTACTCATACAAATATTTTTAAATTTAAAAATGAAAATGTTTTAAATGAATGAACAATTTCATTTATATTACTAATAAAATGAAATTTTATTCTCCTAATTTGTGTATCATGTGTTATTTTGTTTTTTAAATACATCTCCTTCCTTCCTCTTTTAGTCATCCCATCACATTCAGCTCCTCCGTTAAGAATCTAGGAATCACTGTTGACAAAAATCTCTCCTTGAAACCCCATATCGCCCTCGTCTCCCGAAAATCAATAGGTACTCTTAAGTTATTTCATCGCTCACGTCACCTTTTTTTTTTCTGTTGTTCCCTACCCCGCCTTTCAAGCTATACGGGATTTTCCCGGGTTGGAGCGTGAGGGCGGGGATATCCCCCATGCCTCTTCCTTGTCCTCATTCATATATCATCTCTACCAGTTCCTTCTCACTTCCAGAAATTACGTGCAATGAAATAAATATTATGAATCAAATTTTGACTGAGGTGAATGGTTGTTAAAATTGTTTGAGTCTTAATTTTAAGAACCAACACATAGTGATTATAGCATTTTGTTTTTATTTTCTCCAATTTCTGTTTTTCTTTTCATTTCAATAATGTTTGTTTTTTTCAAAATGGTTTTACTTTTTTTAAATATATGTTTACTGAAGAAATTGTATATATTCTTTAATTTTGATTAATGTAATTTTTGGCCAGATGTGGTTTTCACTTTTTGTTCATAATTGTTATTTTTAACGGACCTCGTCCCAGAATAAAGTTTATTTAATCTTTCTATTTCTACTTCCAGTTTCTCTTAAACGGACATCTTCCTATAGCGGACAAAATTTGATACCCCTTAGCTGTCCGCTACTGAGACGTTAATCAAATCCACAATGGGAGATTCAGTGGGTAGCATTACTGAAATATTCATGCGATAGTGAATAGAATATTTACCCAATTCTTTTAAAGAAATAAGAAAAAATAAATAAAAACGATATCAAAACTTTATGAAGTATAATGAGCTTAATTATATAAGTTTTCTATGGACAAATTTTCTTGCAACTATACTTTCTGGCATGTGTTGCTTATAACATCCAACTAAAATGAATGACTAAGGTTGTAAACGGAAACTTGGCAATAGCCGGTGAGTTGATAGTTTAAAGTGAGAAGTTGCGGCCTTGGTAACAAAGAAACTGGATCCTCTTCCTTACTTATTAGACGGAAAGTTACAACAGCTATATAAAGTAATGATGGCTTTTTAACATAGTAAGTGCTACTATTAGTAATTTCTTTAGGGCGCCAATTAGTAAATTACTTTTCTCATCCACTTATTTCAGTTATTAAATCTCGTTAGTTATTGTCTTATTACAATTTCATTTTAAGCTATTATTGTATTTTTATTAATGACATTTTTAGTATTGAAATCATAATTGATTGCGATTAATTTAATGTTTAATCATTAAAAATTATAATAATCAATAAGTAATTGATAATCTTTACCCAACATAACTCTCAAAATCATAACTATTTTAATCTTAATTTTTTACATAATACAATTATGACTATAATTTTACAGCAAAGTTGGATGATTACAATAATTTGTGTTTGTTCCGTTATTATGTTATTTTACCGTTTTATTATAATTTGCAGCAATGTCTTTATTTCAGATGAATAATTTAAAAAACACTTAAAGGTGTTTTTGCAATATCTTGTCTCTCTTTTGAAACTACATAATTTTGAAACAATTATTAATGAATAGTTTTTGCTACTTTTTTTTACATATAGAATAACAGTTCATTCATCCAATTTCGCTGCAAAAATAATATAAATAAAATTACCTGTAAGATATATTATACAAATATATGGTACGAATTCATAATTAAGATATTAAACAAGTACTTTAAAAAAAATTAAAATATACGTCATATTTGTACATAAAAATCTTTAGTTACCTAAATTTATATTTATTCATACCGATAATTAATATTTATTCGTACCACAAATACACAGTAAAGGAAGAAAAAAATGATAGTTAAAAAATAAATAAACAAATTACAACTATAAATTGAAGAGAATTTAATTGGGGTGTTCAGTGAAAATAAATAAATAAATGGTATTTATTTTTATATTTACGGACGTTTCGGACTAAGTTCAGGGCTAAGAAAAGGCCAGATAACAATATGAGAAACTATAAACTAATGAAAAATAAATAAAAAATAATAATTTAAAGAACAGAGAAGAGCTTATGAAATAAATAATTAACGGCAACAAAGTTGGTGACTAATGAAATAAAGTTGTTTGCTTGTTTAAAAACTTGATTAAATGAACTAAGATGAGACTAATGAAATAAACATAGTAAAAT
The DNA here is from genome assembly GCA_928085145.1 of Nezara viridula. Taxonomy (NCBI): domain Eukaryota; kingdom Metazoa; phylum Arthropoda; class Insecta; order Hemiptera; family Pentatomidae; genus Nezara; species Nezara viridula. The sequence goes on along the minus strand of OV725078.1, from coordinate 182,913,033 downwards.
TAGGTAACAAAAGGAATAAATTAATTAATTAACAAAGAATTGTAATGGAGTATTATGAGATAAAAACTAAATAAAATGAGTGAAAAAAAAAATTAACTAAAATGAGATAAAATGTAAGTATAAGATGTATAATGAATGAGGTGATGTAGTTGCCAAAATATGTCTTAGAATATTAAAAGGAAGGGGAATAGACCAAGAATAAAATGTAAAACAGAGAAAAGAGATATGAATTTATATAAAGAAAATAATAGATTTGCATAGAAACAATTAAGATACTGTAAAATCTATCAAAACATACTGACATAGGAGAGAAATAAGTAGTTAAAATTATGAAAATAAGAAGCAATTAGTAAATGTATCAATATACAAAAATAGAGGTAAGGATACAGAAAATAAAATAAAGAAAGAATAGTAAAAGAGGAGAATATTGTAATAAAAGAAGACCAACATGGTTCCGGTACGAAGGCAATGAAACTATGTAAAATAACATAATAATAAATACAAATTGATCAAACCAAAATGCAGAAAATTAATTAAAAAATAATAATAATCCTATCACAAAATTAAATCCTCACTTTATTCATTTAATGTTTTAATGTGTTCCCAGATCCAGGATTTCTACTTTGGTAAAAAAGTTCCCTTATTAGGGAAACTCCAACGTTGGAAGGAAAAAAAATGAGAAACCATTTCTATCCAGTAAAGCCTTTTTTCCTATTTTTTGAATAATATAAATAAAACATATAAAACAAGTATTTACACATAATATTACGCAATATTTTGTATATTTTGGGCGGAAAGGATTTGTAAGTTCGTTCTGCGGAAAAAAAAAAATCATCAAAAGGAAATTAAAAAAATATGGTGGAAACATTTAAGATAAAGTAATAAAATAAACAAAAAACAATATCTAATAATAATAATAAAAATCGAATACACGACCAAAATACAGAAAATAAAATAAAATTAAAAAAATAAAACTCAATCTTGAAACGCTTTCATTCTCATACAAAATACTTACAAGATTTGCCGTCTTTCAGTAGAAAGCGTGTATAACTAATAATTAGTTTAAACTTCGGTAGGTTTTGAAGGGATAAAACAATATGTTTACTTTCACCTTTGATATTAATTTATCTTTGAGGAAAATTAATTTAGTATAATTAAAGGGAAATTAGACAACATTATGTATGCAGCAAAAGGGACTCCAACTTCCTTGTCACGTAAGAGGATGACATTATAGCTTAATACACAAGTGTACCCGTTATAATATTGAAGTATACAAGCATATTCTGGATAACATTCAAGCTTATACCAATTTAAAGTCCGTAGGAGGATTAAGTTTAATTTTCTAATATATTCTCAGAGCTAGGAGATTAATAGGCTAATACCTTTTTTTTTAAATAATAATAATATTTTTTTTTTTTAAATTTCCTTTCAATAGTCTTGCAATTTATGTAATGAAAGTTATAAATAAAATATCTTGAATACTCAAGGTATCTCGCAAAGGCACACAAAGGAGAGGCATTGGAAAGGGATCTCACCAAAGTTTTTTGCCGCATTTTCATCGATTCATGGACTGCTTTGGTTTTCATTCATTGGCCTGATCTTTCTAATGCTATTATGAGTCCTTCACGAAATCGCTTCCTGTTTACAAATTTCATTCAAGCGGACTAACTGTTCTTAAAACAAACCTTTATCGGAGAAAAATGACGACGAAATCTGACCAAGCGACGCGATCTCTTAAGTGTTCAAAAAAAAAAAAAAAAAACTTTAATCAAATCAAATAAATTCGGTTTAGTCAAATATAAGTTGAGTTGCTGCTCACAGGAAAAAAAATCTCTTTATTGTTCTTATCCCATTTCAATTTATAAATATTTTATTGACTAATTACAAATGAACAAACTTCTCAAATAAACAATATTTCTTAAACGTTTTAGAATTTCAATTATCGAAATCTTAGTTTAATGATAACAATAATAAAAAAACCTTGGCGAATCGGAATTCGGTGCCTACACCACCAATTGCTTATTATACATCTCTCTCCAATGTTTGCCGTCCAAACAACCGAGTTCCTTCAGATCAGCTTTAACGCAATCTTCCCACCTTCGCTTCGGTATATCCCTCGGATGTTTACCATTCGGTATTACCCTTTTAGGAATTCTTTCGTAACTAAGCCCAACAATTTTACAAGTTTACGTTTTATATCGTTGGAAACGGAGTGGTTTTTTACCTATTTATGTATCTGAGATGTAGTTAAGTTGAGCAATTTCTTGATTAGGGTAATTATATTTCAAAATTGAAGATGAACCAAATTTTAATCAGTTTTAAGCCATCGGTTTAAAAAATCGGTAAAATGAAATAGCCATCGGTTACTTCATACCACAGAGATTTTAAGTCAAAAATTAGAATATACGTTATAACTGTAAAGAATCTAGCTAAAAAACAACAACAGAGAAAAACAGGATTGGTTTGCGAATTCGACTATTGAATAGGGCTATTAATCTTGCTGGAAAGTGGTATGTTTACCTCAATTATATTAACCGGATAAAGTTCTCGCAATTCGGCGTTGCGTAACTGTCTAAACTCTCCGGTTAACTCATCCTTCTTCGGTCCGAATATTCTACGCAATACTTTCAAAAATTTTCAAAAATCTTAAGACGTTGCTCATCCCTGAATGTAACAAGCCACATTTCGTATCCATAAAGGACTTTAGGTAAGATAATGATTTTATAGATCCTAGTTTTTAAGTTCAGGGACATGATCTAAGTAGTTTTGTCACAGAAAAATAAGAAGCATTTCCTGCCTTCAGTCTAACCTTAATCTCCTCTTCAATTTCGTTTTTTATAGTTACCGTAGACCCAAGATACCTAAACTTCTCTACATGTTTTTAACATATATCTTCCATATCAATATCACCGTCAATATCGCTATTTTTGCAGTATATTATCGCTATATTTTGTCTTATCTGTGTTTATTTCGAGCCCTAGTCCCTTACCAGCTTCCATTAAAGTTTTGGTATTTAGTTTTACCGTTTCCGTGTCTTCGCTTAACAGGACCAGATCATCCGTACGGTTGATGTCCAATCCAGATCCAACTCTTTTTCGGTATACATTACCTCTCTAATAGCATATTCTAATGCCAAATTGAACAGGACAGACGAAAGGGAATCATCTTGTTTCATACGGGAATGAACCTCAAACTTTTCGGATAAATTATTATCGATTCTAACTTCATTGAGGGTTCCGTCAAGCACAACGGTGAACAACACCGTTGTACTCTAATTTTTTCTCTAATATTTGCCTTCTTTCTATTTCTTTATTGAGTATTATAACAATCTGTCTCTTGGACATTGGTTATAGTGAGGTAGGATGACATTCACACTATATGTACAATAAAATAAAATAAATAGAACAAAATAATAATCAAAAGATTATTTGCCTTAAATAAAATATTTGATCAATAGTCGAACGGTTCCGTGTAAATCCGCATTCTTAGTTTAATGAGTGTTTCAAAATATCACTAGTGACTTCTAAACATTTTCGGTTTCGTCTTCAAAGGGCGAAACACAGTGGGGCAGTAGAATTAAATTTGTTTATAATCAAAGCATTGTTCCTAAAATTAGTTAATTTTTTAAAAAAATAATTTCTACTAAAAGTGGGTTATTAAGTGAAATCTGTGTGATTCATCGCATTCGATTTTTTTTTCTATCAACTTAATTTTACATATGTGATATACATTCCTATAATTCTTACATTATATTATTTCAGTATTCCATTTTCTCATTATTTTAGTATTTATTTATTATCCCTTCTTAATCTGTATCCGACCCACCAATTGCCTTTTCTTTCAGTATTTTTCTTTAAATGTTTCTTGGGGATTTTATTAGTATTACACCCGTCCGCTCATCTCATTTTGTATATATTTGCAACGTTGTATATAATTCTTATAATATTATAATATAATAATCATTCTTATCCTCCGTGGCTATAACCAACTAATTATTTTCAAATTGATAGACTTCCTTTGAAAATTCCAAAACATTGTGCCAATACATTTGCTTGATGAAATTATTAACTTATGATATTTATTACGATATTACGATGTCATTTCATTGCTGGGCGTTCTCCAACACCTAACTCTTAGATTGAGACAAGCAGTCTTCATCGGGAGTGTCGCTCACCCTGGCTGGTAATCTTAGAAGGGTGGCCCTGAGGGTAATACCAGTTGGGCCCCTTGGTTTACGACTTGTTGTTTCTCTCCCACCTCATTTATTATCTGAGGGTGAGATATATGAGTCCAATTTGCCAAATATATATATATATATATATATATATATATATATATATATATATATATATATATATATATATATATATATATATATATATATATATAAGTTAAGCGTCGGCGGACATTGTGCAACTAAATGTCCTGGCTTTCCGCACCCATGACATTTCCTGTCTTCCCTGCGGGGTCCATTCCTCGGCCTCGCCTGTCCGGATCTTTTTTCACCCATCCTGACCTTTTCTCCGCTCGGCTGTACCGTTTCTCTCCTCTTCCAACCCATCGAGGCTGTCCGGGGTCGTCTGTCATTCACCCGGATCCACCCTGGTTCTTCCACATCCATCCGGGTCTCTTCTTCCCTTGCGCTTAGGTCGATCATTTCCTGGGCACACTCGAGGAATGATCTCTCCCTGGGCAATCCGTCTCTCCTTCCCGTTTCCTTCGCCAACTGGACCTTGAGTATCGTCGAGAGGAACTCCATCCTGGCTTCCACCTCTCCCACACTCATTGTTTCGCGCATTTTCTCCGTTATGCGGTTGTACCTTGCCACTAGTACCCCCGCATACTGGCCCCTCGTCTGACGTTGGGACCGGCGCTCCCTAAACATTTGGAAGATGTCTTCCTCCGGCGTCCATCTGCCTCCTCCGAAGGCCTTCTTCAGTCGCTCCTTAATCACCGGCCATGGTGTCTCCTCGTCCGCCTGAATTTGGTTCAGGATGCTCCTCCTTACTCGGCACACCAGAGCCGCTTTCAACGCTTCCGCGTCCCCTAGGTTTACCAGGTCCTCCGCCACCTTTACCTCTATTCTAGACATGAGGCGGTCTCCGCCTTTCAGGAAATGGTTGAGCTCACCTACTTCGCCACCGAAGCGTTCCAGGTCCGCAATGGCTCTTCGTAGGTCCTGCGTGGTCGCCGCTCTTATTTTCATCCATTCCAGCGCGTTAGCATGCGCTTCTGCCAATGTGTCCCTCGGTAAGGGAGGGATCTCCTGGATCTGCGGAATCTGCGGTACCTGAGGTATTTGAGGTATCTGAGGAACCTGAGGGGCCTGCGCGATCTGAGGTATCTGCGGAATTTCTTGAGGTTGAGGGATTTCCGGGGCGCTCAACACTCCCGGCCTGATTAAGCCCTCTGTTGGCATTTCACTCTTTCCTTATGACTAGGAGAAGAAAAAAAAACCAAGAGAAAAAAAATGACTTAAAAAAAATTACTTCTCTGTTCTCCTGTCGTAGTCCCGGGTTTCGGCACCAGTTAAGCGTCGGCGGACTCTAACAATAAAAAAAAAGAAAGGAAAGGGCTTGAAATGCAACACTCACGGTTTCAGAAAAGATACTGATTTATTCCTTTAGTAATCCTCCTTATATACATTTCATATGTTTATTTACATTCAGGACGGTATTAAGGCTGATATCGCCGGTCTCCGGTCTTTATCTCCCCCCCACCAGTTTACGAATAGGATTTTTCGGAAACTTAGATATTCCTAGATCGGAGCTAACGATTATCAGTCTTAACACCTTACAATTGTTTTTACAAGTATAAAGTTGAAAGAAAGTAAAACTCACTCGAGACATACAATAATACAAAGAAATAAAAAAAAAACAGAACTAAACACAACACTTGCTTCCAAAAACAGAACTCTTAAAATCCTAAAAAAAAACAGAGAAGAGAAAAAAAAAATAATACACTTTCCTCTACTGTATTGCTATGATTCTATTTACACATAAAAAAAAATACACCATATTTTTGCTTAGACAACCAAAAAAAAACATATTTGTTATAACGTGGTGAGGGTACTACGAATCCGTTAGTTTATGTTCCGGTTCTATCATTGGGAGCTTCAATTGTTCAATGTGAACCGTTCTCCTCTTTCTAGGTTCATTAACGCTTTCGATCGTTAGTAGATTATGCTCCCTAATAGCAATCACTCTGAATGGACCCTCGTATCGTAACAATTGTTTCCCTCTGTTGGTCCCTACTCTACGGTACACTATTGTCCCGATCTTTAGATCACCCATTTGGTCACGTACGCGAACATTCTGCCTCTCTACCCGCTTCTCCTTTTCCCGCTTAATTTTCGCCGTTACTCTTCCCCACGTCTTTTCCATCTCCACCCTATTGCTCTGGATTTGCTCGACTAATGGTTCATTAACCGTTGTTTCCCCGCAATCTCGCCTTGGCCTGCGCATCCCGAATAGTACTTCCACGGGCGAAAATCCCGTGACGGAGTGAATCGAGTGGTTGTAGGCTGTTACCGCTTTCTTCATTGCAACATCCGGCTCCAACCCTTTTTCCCCTGATACACCCGGATGTGATCACTCAGCGTGCTGTGCAACCGCTCAATGCCGCCTCTACCCTTAGGATGTCCCGGGGTGTTATAATGCCAACGAATCCCTAGTCGTTTCACCTCCTCCCTAATCGCGGCATTGTCAAACTCCCTACCACCGTCCGATGTGATCCTCTCGGGGACCCCGTAGAACTGCACCCAGGTTTGTAGGGCTTCCGCAACTGCGTTGGCAGACTTGTCCATGACCTGGTGTGCCATAGCTACCTTGCTAAAGACGTCGATGACCGTGACCCACTTGAACCCTCTCCAGGTAAATGTATCAATCTGGAGGTCCTGTAGTGGCATATTCCCCGTCGGTGTCTCTTCCTGAATCCCTCTGGGGGGGTGTCGATCATATTTCGTGCGCATACACACCTCGCATTTCCCTATGACCTCTTGGATGGATTTTTTCATGCCCCACCAGAAATACTTTCGACGTAATGCCTGCAGTGTCTCGTTCACGCCTCGGTGGTTGGTTTTCCCCTGGTGATAAGCTAATGTGACTGCCTGTTGCTGTTCCTCATCCTGTATAGTTTCCACTGCGTACTTACAACGGATGAGTGTTCTGTCCACACCAATTCGCTCGGATCTCCACATCCGCTTTATTTTATCCCATACCGTGTTATTCCCCACATAAAGATGGTGCGTCTTTCCAGGTTCCGTGGCGTCCTTCAGTGCCGTACAAATTTGCTCTTCACTCACCCCGGGTTGCGACCAGATGACGCGAATCTTGCTTTTCCCATATCTTCGATAATCTATTTTCATCATCCCTGCTACTCTCGTTTTCCAGATTACCTGACGATGCTTGTCATTGATGATGTCGTCTATCTCCTCCATTTCCACTGCTCTTTCCTCCGCTGAGCTCTCCTCTTCCGGGGACTCTCCCCTGTCATCTATACCGACGATATCCTCCGCTCCTTCGCCGTCGGGAGTCCATTCACTCAAGAATTGGCGCACGTCTCGCGATGGTCCTCCCCCGTCCTCTTCTACCGCGTTGATCATGATGGCCCTCGAGAGCCAGTCCGCCACCACGTTCTCCTTTCCCGGCTTATACACCACCTCTATATTGTATTGACTAAGGACTTCCTTCCATCGCGTGACCCTAGCTGAGGTTTCTTTAAGTTTCCCTACCCACTGCAGGGGTTTGTGGTCGGTGTGGACTCGAAACTTCCTCCCAAATACGTATGGCCTGAAATGGTCGATAGCCCACACTATCGCGAGTAGCTCCCTCTCCAAAGCGCTGTATCGCGATTCCGCACCCGTAAGCCGACGGCTCGCGTATGCTATCGGTCGTTCACCCTCACTCCCCCCCTGGGACAAAACGGCCCCTAACGCGTATTCGCTCGCATCGGTGGTTATATTAAAGAGCTTCTCAAAATCCGGGAACGCTAACACCGGCTCTGTCAGCAACCTATTCATACATTTTCGGATATTATTCTCCATCTCTGGTGTCACCACAATCTTCGCGCCTTTCTTCAGCAAATTGTTAATGGGTACCAAATACTCTGCCATCTCAGGTACGAATCTCCGGTAGTAGTTCAGCGTCCCAAGAAGCCTACGGATCCCCTTCACGTCCCGTGGTACCGCCATCCTTGTGATCGCCTCCACCTTTGCCGCATCCGGTCTGACCCCCTCGCTAGAGATAGTGTGGCCTAAAAAATTAATCCGCGTTTGTCCCAGCAGAGACTTCTCGCTTGACAATTTCAGCCCGAATTTCCGGAGCCTCTCGAATACTGACCTCAGATGTCCCACGTGTTCGGTTTCCGTTCTGCTAAAAATCAGCAGGTCATCCATATATACCTGACATACCGAGTCATCGATACCCCTCAAAAATTCGTCCATCAGACGCTGAAATGTTATGGGCGCATTCTTCAGACCAAACGGCATTCTTGTGAATTCATAATGCCCCCTTTCGAATGTGAACGCTGTTTTGTGTTGGTCTTCCGGGTGCATCCGTATTTGGTGATATCCCGCCTTAAGGTCCAACGTGCTAAAGACCACGGCTCCACTCAACCTATCCAGTATATCTTCGAATCTGGGGATCGGGTACTTCTCGTCTACCGTGTTATCGTTCAATTTACGATAGTCTACTACCACCCTGTATTTTTCCTTATTATCCCCCGGTGCTGCCTTCTTCTTCACCGCCCACAGGGGACTATTGAATGGTGAGGTGCTATCAACTATGATCCCTTGTTCTTTTAGACTATCTAGCTCCTCTCGAATATGCTGCCTCAACGCCTGCGGGTATCTTCTCTCTTTCACGTAAGTTACCCTATCCTGCTTCAGTGGGATTTCATGCACCGTCCTCCCTGTTACCCCTAATACCTCACCTTCCCTGAAGAAAATGTCCCTAAACTCCTCCTGTAGCAACTTCCTCCAGTCCTCCACTCTGTTCACCGCCCCTATCCGCACCCTTCTTTCTCTCGCGACCCCTATACATCCGAACTTCCTCTTTCCCAACCTAACACTCCAGGCTCCTCTACGATTCCTAATGCTCGCCCCTACCTGCCCCAACAAATCGCACCCCACTATGACCTGGTATTCCCGAGTCATGTTTTTTACTACGTGTACCTTCAGTTCGCCCTCTTTTCCTGCCCACCGATCAAGTCTTATTGTCGCTTCTCCCTCTACGCTACAGGGGCCACCCAGAGTGATTAGTTGGCAATCGCATTTTTGGATCCGGAGTGCCCTCTCACTCCCGCACACTTTCCCTAACGCCCCTCTGGTCATAATAGTGCTCGAGCTCCCGGTATCCACGAGGCACTTTACTCCCCCGTCTACCTCGATAATTGGCAACCAGCATGGCTTACCTCGGATGTTGTTGCATGTTGCTGTGCGGTCGCCTCTCTGCTGCCACACTCCTCAGATGCCGCCCAGCTTCCTCCTCCCCGCCGCCGTTCGTCGCTGCTCGGTCCGTTGGCTGCTCCTGCCTCCTTCGCCTCCACTGCTACCTGGTTCGTCCGTCTCTGTCCCCGAAGTTCCCGACTCCTCGGTTGCCTCTCCCGAAGATCCGTCCTTCCGCTGCATCCTAGCCCGTCTTGTCAGCTTCTGCGTGTTTACTTCCATGGGCTCGTCTTGAGTTCTTTCTCTCCTCCGGAATATGTACGGGCACTGCCTAGCAATATGCCCTTCGGTACCGCACTCGAAACATCTAGTGCGCGGACATTGTGCAACTAAATGTCCTGGCTTTCCGCACCCATGACATTTCCTGTCTTCCCTGCGGGGTCCATTCCTCGGCCTCACTTGTCCGGATCTTTTTTCACCCATCCTGACCTTTTCTCCGCTCGGCTGTACCGTTTCTCTCCTCTTCCAACCCATCGGGGCTGTCCGGGGTCGTCTGTCATTCACCCGGATCCACCCTGGTTCTTCCACGTCCATCCGAGTCTCTTCTTCCCTTGCGCTTAGGTCGATCATTTCCTGGGCACACTCGAGGAATGATCTCTCCCTGGGCAATCCGTCTCTCCTTCCCGTTTCCTTCGCCAACTGGACCTTGAGTATCGTCGAGAGGAACTCCATCCTGGCTTCCACCTCTCCCACACTCATTGTTTCGCGCATTTTCTCCGTTATGCGGTTGTACTTTGCCACTAGTACCCCCGCATACTGGCCCCTCGTCTGACGTTGGGACCGGCGCTCCCTAAACATTTGGAAGATGTCTTCCTCCGGCGTCCATCTGCCTCCTCCGAAGGCCTTCTTCAGTCGCTCCTTAATCACCGGCCATGGTGTCTCCTCGTCCGCCTGAATTTGGTTCAGGATGCTCCTCCTTACTCGGCACACCAGAGCCGCTTTCAACGCTTCCGCGTCCCCTAGGTTTACCAGGTCCTCCGCCACCTTTACCTCTATTCTAGACATGAGGCGGTCTCCGCCTTTCAGGAAATGGTTGAGCTCACCTACCTCGCCACCGAAGCGTTCCAGGTCCGCAATGGCTCTTCGAAGGTCCTGCGTGGTCGCCGCTCTTATTTTCATCCATTCCAGCGCGTTAGCGTGCGCTTCTGCCAATGTGTCCCTCGGTAAGGGAGGGATCTCCTGGATCTGCGGAATCTGCGGTACCTGAGGTATTTGAGGTATCTGAGGCACCTGAGGGGCCTGCGCGATCTGAGGTATCTGCGGAATTTCTTGAGGTTGAGGGATTTCCGGGGCGCTCAACACTCCCGGCCTGATTAAGCCCTCTGTTGGCATTTCACTCTTTCCTTATGACTAGGAGAAGAAAAAAAAACCAAGAGAAAAAAAATGACTTTAAAAAAAATTACTTCTCTGTTCTCCTGTCGTAGTCCCGGGTTTCGGCACCAGTTAAGCGTCGGCGGACTCTAACAATAAAAAAAAAGAAAGGAAAGGGCTTGAAATGCAACACTCACGGTTTCAGAAAAGATACTGATTTATTCCTTTAGTAATCCTCCTTATATACATTTCATATGTTTATTTACATTCAGGACGGTATTAAGGCTGATATCGCCGGTCTCCGGTCTTTATCTTATATATATATATATACTAATGAAAATAAATAATATTTGACATATGTTCCGTCAGAATAAAAAAAAGGATAGTGAACTATCGGTCAAATAGCTCTATCATTATCAACGTAACATATTATTGGGATGCCTGGCAATTTATGCAGGCTTATGATTTTAAAATTAAATCAGTACTACCAATGGGTAGTTTCTCAACAAGCGTTTTCATGTGATTATATTCCTTTGTAAACATTTACTTGATGTACTTATACTAATAAAGTAATAAATATTACAATAAAAATAAAATATATGATACGACACTATGTTTATTATCACATTACGCTCCGTTACTCTCGATACATTTTTACCAACGTGATGGTAACTTTCCCGTTCCCTCAGAATAGAATCTTGAATTATTATTATTAAAAATTCTGAAAATGAATTTTCTAGCGAGTTTTGATGAATAAATTTTTACCTCAGATGTTTAAAAAATTTTAGTCGGTGTCAGGGGTACCCAAAAGGATGTTTCATCAAAACTTTTGAGAGGGGCACATTTTGACGGGGTTTTGTATTTTTGAAGGGGGCACATTTCGACGGAGTAATGAATTTTTGGAATGAGAAGTTTCAAACCAGTGAACAAGGAGAAAACATGTTACAGACTGCTGTAAGTGTAATTGTATATGATTTAAGATTTTTTAAATCCTACTTTAGCTTGCACTGTTTTTAAGAAGAAGAAAGCAATAAAATATCATGGGAGGGGAGGATGTTTTTGCGCCATAGACCTTCGGGGGGAGAGAGGGGGGATAAGCATCCCTGGTAGGTATGCGAGAGATCTAGAATGTAGAGTGGGTGAGATACATTGTAAACTTCATAAGATTTTGTTTTGCGTTGTTTTAATGCAAGATTGTCCAATTTTTTAGTTATCAAGCGCACTGAGATGGTCAGTCGATGGTCGATTTTTTATTAACTGATAGTTTCTCTGCAAGTTCTCGAACAGTTGTTCAATGATTACCTTATTTAGTTATAATGGGAAAATGTCCTCCCACAACCATCTTTTTCTTCAAGGATGAAGTCTCCCTCTCGATATTTTTTAAACCATCTTTGAACGGTGCAATCACTTACACTTCCATTTCGCGAGCCTTGATTGAAGTTTCTGACCGTTTAAGCCATTTTCCGAGCGATTTTACGAACTATTAAAACGAAATTATGCCAAAATCACGTTTTGGCATCTTTGTAAAAACTGGAGTATTTCCAACTAATGAAATGCTACAGAAGATAAAAAACATTTTCATTTAAAAGAGGTTTAATAAGTGTTGGCATTCATCCCTAAGAATAATTTCTTAAAATTAAACAGTTTGTTATATATAGTGTTAATATAAATATGTTTTAAATATATCTATTAAAATTTAAAACTGTATTAACTAAATTTACAACATGGAAATGTGAATTGGTATGACACGTACAAATTGGAAAAGAAACTATCCATGCGTAACGTTCTAATTAGAGGTATATATTAGAGCGTCCCGAGGCCATCTTTCTTCCATACACCTTTTGTAGAGCCTGAAATTAATTATGGATTATTTATTTATTTATATCGATTATTATTTATTTATAAATATAATAATCTCTCACGTTGACAATAATTATAGTGAGATATGAACACATTCACACCATATATACAGAACTTATTAAATTAACAAAAGTAAAATAATAATCAAACACTATGTACAGTAAAAAATAAAATAACCTAAAGATAAGTAGATTAAAAAACATAAAAACACGGTCATACCTCTATATAACTAGGGAGGGAAACGCCTGAAAAAGTCAGGATTGTTCCTTTAACTATAGAAGGAAAAGGGGGACTGGAAAGGATCCCTGTGCTACTCTCTCAACTGCGTTACTGGTGCTAAAGCTAGTGGAGATTGAGCGAGAGCACTTTAGCCACATACACTCATGTCTCGAGTGGAGAATCTGGCCATTGACACAACTCCAAGATATATACTACAAAAGATCTCTGGGCCACTCCTGCTTTAAACTTCAAGGAGGATTGTAGGGATGAGTGGAACTAGATAGGGATTGTGCACGGGGATTTGGATGATTTAAAAGGTTCTGATAGAATTTGGAAAAATTTTCAGGGAGAAGGTCTAGGACAAATGGGATATTAAGGTCATGATGTAGTGTTTTATTGGTAACATAGAAAAGAACATCGGCTGTTGTTCGGAGGACTTTGGACTGAAAAAATTGTATTCGTTTGATGTCGAAAATTTCGCTGTTCCTAAAAGCTTGAGCTATGTCCAGAAATGCACCCGAGCAATATTGCTTCCTTTCCAGTGCTGCGGAAATATGATCGACGACTCGGACTGTGGAGTGTTGTGAACAAAATCAGAACTGATGGGAAGGATGATTTTGAGCTTCTATGAAGGGTAGGAGGATTCTTTTCAGGAGGATCTTTTCAAAGATTTTTGAGAGGATTGGAAGTTGGCTAATTGGTCTGTAAGACGTCGAGGTGTTGGACGTTTGCCTGGTTTTGGAAATAGGATAATATTGGAATGTTTCCACAAAAGAGGAAAGAGGGTGGTTCTGAGGATGGTATTGTATAAGTAAGTGAGAAATATAACAGCTTTAGGAGGAAGTTGTCGGAGGATTTGAGATGTAAGGAGTTCGTATAGAGGAGATTTACGGAGAGGAAGTTTTTGTAAGTGATGTTTGACCTCAGAAGGATTAACTACTTTAGGGTGCAAGGAAATGGGTGATGTAAGGGATTCTTCTACTGTAGTGGTATGGATGGGGTTGGATTCCGGATGAGAGGTAAATATTCTGGAGAGGCGTCTGGCGAATTCCTCAGCTTTGTTTTCATCAGACGCTGCCCAGGAACCATATCATAGACGGAGAGGATGGGAAATATGATGGGATTTAAGGATTTTATTGGTGATCTTTCATGGGGAGTTGCCATGAACAGAGAGGGAAGTGAGGTAGGAGTTGTAGGATTGGGGTTTGAAAGTGGCCAATTCCTGCTTTAGTCGTTTACTGTAATAATTATAAAGGCGGAATTCCACTGAGGCAACACTGAAGGACATGTTGCTTGATACTTGTTTCCTAGTGTTGCCTATTATAGCCGTCCGACTATGTGGCATAAAATTCAATTAATGTCGCATGCGAAATTTGTTGCCCCACATCGCATGTGCTTTGTCGTAAATTTGTGTAGCATGCGACTAAACCAATTCCATTTATGAAACTTCAGTTTGGTACACCATGTCATTAAAACAGTCGCGGCAGTTGCATATTTGGCCATAGCTTTGAAACATAAAAGGAAAAGAAAAACACTTCGATATTGGAGAACAGAGCTTTAAATCGATAGTCAAGAAATTTGGTGTAATTTAATATTTTACACTTGAAGAGTGGTGGAAAATTCATTTTAGTTCGAGAGGCTGTGAGAAAAAAATCGACATTTGATTAAAACTTTTAAAGCATTTTTTAAAAATATTTATAACTTTTTTTTTTTAAATGAGTCTGCCAGTATTAGACCAGTAACTAGATGGAAACGGAAAATTTCTTGCGTAAAACGTGGGAAAAGTTTTTATTTCTTTAACTTGTATATTAGGTTTCAGAGATATAGAAAACAGGATAATGAGGTAAAAAAAAAAGAAGAACTAACAAATTTCATGAAGAAATAACGAATCCCGATTCGAGAAATATAATTGATCTATATTAGAACTGTTAATGCTCAGTCGACACGGAATTTGATGCTCTATAACTTTTATTCATTTAATTTTTCTCTTTGAGAACTCATTCCCAAGCTGCATTGCCATTTATAGTAATTTGCCTGTTTTTCACGAATTTGGTAAAATTCGGCGTTCGTTGACCGTGGTTAACGAACATACAACATAACCAAATTATTAAGTTTAAGTACTCGTTTGACTCACAATTAAACTTTATTTAATTTATGAAAGACGAGGTTCTTCGTTTTGTTGCACTGTATAGGAACTATAGGTAAAAAAGATCGAAATGATCTGGTTTTTTTAAAAATATTTTAATTCCAAAAAATTCGTTTAAATTAGTTTTTAGCAATTAGATGTTAATTGCTGTCTGCACTTAATTTTCAACGTTTCAGCTTCCTTCCACCCAAAACACCTACCTACTGGCCCACTGGATCCTAATCGACGATATTTAAAAAACAAAGAAATAAATGTAATTACATCAACAATAATATTTTAAACGATAATTTGTTAAGATGTTTTTCATAAGACGTGGTTATATTTAATAGCTGTGGAAACATTACAGTAAAATAAACCGATCATATCGTAATTGTTTCATGTATTTAGCTTAGATAGCTCACAATATATGGCCCAATGAAAAAAAATATATATATTTATTCCATTTTGTGGGAAACCCCTCCTTACAACTGTAGTTCTACCAGTGCTAAGAGATGGGGGAGGGGGCGGGATATAAATTTAATAATTGAAGGAGAAGTTCTCACTTCGGGTAGAATGGAATTAATTAGAAAGCTAACACAATTAATGAATGATATTAATATCAAGTATGTTGATTATGTACTACAATGGATGGCTGGTTTTTGAAATATACATCAAACGTAAACAGAATGAGTAAGAGATAAATATTTCTTTAATTAAATAAAATTCGTTTCATTTGTCCTAATGGAAATTACAGTAAAAAAATGAGTGTACAAAAAACAACAGAAAAAAAAAGAATACAATCATTCAGAAATAATTATGAAGATGAATAAAATACATAAATGAAAAAGTCTTGTCACCTCTCTTGTGATTCCAGATGCCCTTTGTGTTCATTCCTTTTCTAAAAAGAAAAAGGGAAAATGTATTCATTCCACTTTAGCTGGCCATTCTTCGAGTATTTAATTAAGTTGGAATTATTTCGATGTAATAGGAAACTTGGAAAAGCTGTGATGTTTATTTTTAAATTTATAATTAAAACGGTCATTTCCAGAAACAACTTTCGAATCTTTGATTTCATAATATATTATCCTTGTCGTCATTAAAATTAATTAATTAGTCTTAATATTTCATCAGTTCCAGGAAGTGATGTAACCTCTCTTGAAATTTTTAAAGGGCTTTAGGGCCAAGGTCGGAATATTTGTTGGATATTTCTTGGGTTTGTTGACCTATTGTGGAATAATTCTTTTACACATATACGTGTGTTGGAACGTGGCTGTTTACAATAATAGATTAAAAACGTCTTTAAGCCTACAAAATTAATTTTACCAAAAAATTTGTCTTGGAGAAAGTTAAATCTGCTAGAGATCATTGTAACTAAAGCAACTTCTTCGTGAAGGTAGAAAAATGGATTTAAATTATTTTGGCTTTATAATAAAAGAATCCTAAAAAGGACAATGAACGCTGAAGGGATGTATGAACGCTTGATGATTGGCCATGAAGCTGATGTGAGGATAGTTCTATAGTTGTTTCGCTATAAATTTGGGTTTTGACGGAGTGAAATTATATACCATAATCATTGGTTTTTTTGACACCATATCTTGGTATTCACCTCCATTATTACTTTAATTATTATTTAGAGTTTAGTCAACATTCTAATATAATATATACCTTGCAAGGAAGAAATATTACGATCTTGCAACATATGAATCGCTATTTAAACGGAAATACTTGTATTAAGGTTTTCGGAAAACACTTAAAATAATCCTTGATAAATGGTTTGTATGTGTGTATATGTGGACAGTCTAGCTTTCAAAACGGAACGTTGGAGGAAACACAAATCCCGTATTAAAGATGTGATCAAACGGCTTTAATTTTGGCTAAACCGTCATTGTGAAATTAAATAAGTAAGGTCTTGCCATTAAGTAAATGGTCTAAATTGCCATAGTTTATAAATGTACGACACCAGATTTTGTTATGATATATATTTATATTTAAAAACATAAGTATATAGATTTATAAAATAGCCGGATATATATATATATATTTGAGAAAAAGCTAATGTGAGATAAGCAGTTTTTTTTTTATTTTATCATTTTCATGATTTTTTTCTTACTGATTCTTTGTAGCTTGTCCCGATTGTTAAAATAAATTTTGAAGTTGACATTGATATTTTTAAATAAATATATAATTACTTTTTAGACAACAAATAAAGATTTTCTCAAGATATTATTTTTAATAAATAAGAAGACTAAACTGATGACTTTATAGGATATTTTGCTAATGGCAACTAAAAAGAAACTATCATGACATGAAAATAGGAAATTGTGCGTATAATGTTGTCATAGGCTGTCAATAAATACATATATAGCAATAAACAATTATTTCTGAAAATATAATGATTTTGAAAATAATATTTAATTATCCTATGATTACAAAAACTTTCCTTCTTTTTTTTTAAATGCATTGTATTGAATTGATTTATTTGTGTTTGTTTATATATGTATGTATTAATATAAACCAGCTCTAAATATAAAAAAAGATTTGTTCATTTCTTCTCCTATATCTCAAATGAAGCCATTATTAATGCGCCAATTAAGTTAAAAATTTATGGGCATGACGGGGAAAGGATGCTAGTTTGTCACTTATTCAGTCAAACTTCCAAATTTTAAGTTTTATATTTTCTCCCAATGTCCAACCATAGCGTTAGCTCGCCCCAGTATGGGCCGCTGAGAAGTAAATATTATCTGACCCAGATGAGAATCGGACCCACAACGTTCAGGACCGAGCACTCTGATCCATAAATTATTAATTTGTACTGAAAGGAATTTTAGAACAGCCTATTAACCTGTTCGTTCATTGGAGAACATCATGATTAAATTTTCATGCCAATTTCCCCAGCAGTTTTAGGTTAATTATGTTAAGCCGATTTGTCTTTTCCTGAATTCAAATTAGGAAAAATAAATAATTTAATAAGGTTCAAATTTAAATAAGCTGGTAATAGCAACCAGGATTAATTTTAATTATTTTCATTGAAGGCATGAATGAAATCGACCATATGTGTATTAATTATCCGGAGTAATTTTAATTTTTGTTTAGGGAAAAGCTGCCTTATTTTTCCTAAAAATAGATACATAAGTACAGAAATACACATGACTTAATATACATTTTAAAAATGTTTAAGGTACATACCAGCCTGCAACTTACAATTAACATAAATATAATAATATATAACAATATTAAATTATATATAAATATTATATTATATTAAGTATGTTACACAGCATATACAAATATGTACTTGTATAACTTAATCAATTTTTTACTTATAAATTGCCATATTTTTCTTTAAATATTTGATTATGTTAATATATTTAAAATCCTGCGCTGTGCGCTCATCACACCACTTTCACTTACCGCCCTCTTTTTTGCAGAAATAAGTATTTTCAGACAAAGGGGAAGTGAAAGTAAAAATTATAGACATTATTTATATTTCATTGTGGGTATTTTTATTTGTAGTACCCTTATATATACAAATTATAATATGTATATTGCTGTAATCTATACAATTAAATATTAAATAATACGAACAATAGTATTTATGAAAACCGAATATGTATATTTACATAATATTGTCGGAGTCTGTATTATATTAAGCTCATGTTATATATGAAAGCGTATTATAGTATAATTCAATTATAGCTTTTCTTCATTACGATTTCTCATTTCTCCCTTAGTTAATTATCAAATTCTTTCACATGTTATATTTAGCTATACTCTATATTAGAGATTAGTGTGAAATGGGTAATTGTTTCATATAGAAAAAAATAAAGGTACTTTAGAGGAAATTAATGTTGAAAATCAGCCATTTAAGCCATGTTAATGAAAATCAATCAGAATAAAACCTACATTTTATTTAAAACTGCATTACTTTACACTGATTTAATGAATTTAATCAAAATCGTTGGAGCCATTTTCGAAAAAATCGTTAAAATGTGTTTAGTCCATAATATAAAATGCCACTTCCGGTTAGCCGATTTTGAAGAAAAAGTTGCTGTAACATCCCAAGCATGTAAAAACTTTAAATATACAATTTCACTTTCGCACGACTTTTCGTTTTTGAGCTAGACTTAAGACACACGCTCAAGCCATTTGGCAAGACTTGATTATTTGGACTCAGGGGACCTGCATTTCCGGTGAAAAATGAGATTCGAAAATTTTGACGATCGCAATAATCTCCTTTACTATATATTTGATATATAGGCAAGTGAAAGTAATATTTTTGAATACATTTTTTTATGAGAAGGAGTTAGTCGAGGGTGCGGTCAAATAAATAAAAAAATTAAAATATATAAATTATTTTAATTTTTGCCGACGTTTCGACCCACTTTGCAGGTCGTCTTCAGGGGCCAGTGTTTTGGCCAGTGTTTCAACTGCCTCCCGCAGTGCCACATCCTACGCCCTGAAGACGACCTGCAAAGTGGGTCGAAACGTCGGCAAAAATTAAAATAATTTATATATTTTAATTTTTTTATTTATTTGACCGCACCCTCGACTAACTCCTTCTCATATTATATTAACGGTCAACCATCTCTACAACATTTTTTTATAGTTGACTTTCTGTTAATTTTTTGGAATATATTTTTTTTATTATAAAAAAAAGGGACTGTACCACGGAACAATTGAGAAATCACTAAAACGTATATATTTTGTTTTTAACCTAAACTATTAAAGTAACGATAACTTCTTATCCAAACAACAAGAATATCCTGGGAATTAAATTGACTGACAAAGTGGTCTAGGCACATGCTATTGGCTCTTTTAATGTACATATTATGACGTAAATTTTGTGTGATTGACTTTGAAGTTGACTCATCTTTAATAAATTATAATGACAAGAAGAGAATGTTTTGAAGACGTGGAGTTTAGCCCCGAAACGTCAACGATGGATTATAAATAATAATATATGAGGTACAACATATAAAATATATGAGGCAGAAATGGATGCTATTTGAAACGTGAAATTTAATTAACATGGCTTCCTAATAATTTTATTAATTAAGATATATTAATTAGATTCTTGTTTCCTACCACTATTGTCTAACGGTACATTATTTAAGCATTCAGCATAATCTGTATTATTATTTCAAATACAAAACGCTACAAATTTAAAAACTATTTAAGGAATGTTATAAACGAGATCGCAATAAAAAGACTTAGCATTAGATTACACTATATATAACATTGCTACGAAAACATCTGTACAAAATGTAAAATATGATAAAGAAACGGAGAGAAGAGAATCACTTTATTATCTTAAAAGGGTGCTGCCCAATTACATTGGGTTGCTTTAAACACAGCATACTTATTAATCGCTACAGATAATTTTCCAAAACTAATATACAATTATATAGTATTAACAACATATATGAGCATAATCTACAATTTTTTTTTTTATCTATATATATTTTTTTTTATCATAATTTTTTTTCCTATATTTTTATTTATTTATTTTTTTTATTTATTTATTTTATTTTTACTATTTCTTTAATTCATTTATTAGCAATATACATCCCTTTCTGTTCCTTCTCTCACTCTATACATTTTTCTCGTTCCCTAGATTTTCTCCTCTCTTTTCCTAACCTAATTCATAACATGCATACAAATACATAAAGTGCAGTGGACGTGGTCAATAAATAATGTAAAAATGCTGTAAAACATATTGTGTAAATATGTAAACATGCTGTAATAAATATTCAGGACGCAGTCATTATAAAGTTTTTATTAGTGCCGACGTTTTACCCAAACATGTGGGTCCTTCATCATCAGAGTGGTTCGAGCACTGGAGATATTGAAGTAATCTAAGAACTTGAATATCTTCAGTGCTCGAACCACGCCCTGATGATCAACCAAATATTTAGGTTGAAACGTCGGCACTAATAAAAACCTTATAATGACTGAGTCGTGAATATTTATTACCTATGATATGTAGAACAGCCAACTAACTTCCTTCAATGATAAAGAAATGCAAAGAATGAAATGAAATTTTATGGACTGAAGGAATGTTAAAATAATATAATAA
Organism: Nezara viridula; assembly: GCA_928085145.1. NCBI lineage: Eukaryota > Metazoa > Arthropoda > Insecta > Hemiptera > Pentatomidae > Nezara > Nezara viridula. The sequence goes on along the minus strand of OV725078.1, from coordinate 182,891,997 downwards.
TAGTTATCGTATTTTTTCTTTTCTACAAACAACAGTAAATAATATTTATAGTTAATAAATATACAAATATTTCAATTATGCTCCATTTTTTTGCTCCTTAGAGATAAGTGTGAGTCTAGTTATTCTTGAATTATTTTAAAATTCTAAGTGAAATTTATTTAAAGTTGCAGAGGGCTATTGAGAATTTAATCAAGGGGCCGGACTTTTCAACATCTCTTAAAAGACACTTTAAATAGCCCTAATTAAGTACTACTAGGATCAAAAGGGTTTAATTATGAATTTTCTCTGTTTCAGCTGTAAAATTTATTCAACAGTTGAGAAAATATTTTAATAATTAAAAAATGTTTATTTATGTAAATTTAAGAATGGATTAAAATTTTATTCCAATAATGAAGGGTGAATTATAAACTGAAGCTTCACTTAAGCGTGAATGTGCTCTTAATGAATTCAGTCTTCTCTCCCGCATGTTCTTCCTGGAACGGACCAAAATGTTTTGTCTGATTTAATTTGTTTAAGTCCTGTTTACAAAAGGGTGCTTTCGCACTCTGACGTCAGTCCATCAAGTCACGTCTAATAATCAGCTTAGCTAGCTAGATCTATACAATATGATATTAATTATACCTGCGGTTGGCAAACCCATTAGTCTAAAGAGCCTAGCATAATATATATATATATATATATATATATATATACATAAGGATAATCACTTTTGAAGAAAAAGAAAGAAGCTAACTACCTATATGAAATGGTGTTTAAGTGGTTCTTGAAATCGATTAAATGTAATTACACAAATAATAATATTTTTAGAAATAATTTATTAAAATTTTTTTCATAAGACATGCTTATATTTTACCATTTTGAGGGGGAGGGGATTCAGACCGAGAGCCCCCCGCCCTCCATAAATCCGCCTGCAAGTTAAGGTAGTTCAGTACAAGATGTGCCTTATTGTTTAACTATTAAATTAGATGGGGCAAGCTAATCAATTACTGATTAAATTGTTAGTTTAACAGTTGTGGTAAAGTATGCAACTTCATTAATTTCCATTATTAAATTAATTGTTAAATATTAAATTAAATTGTGTGTGTGTAATAGATTATCTTTTAAATATTATATTGTATAGTAATTACAATAAATATATTTTGCTGGTGTATACTAGTGTTAATAAATTGAAAAATAATCTACATTTAAAATTCGTCTAATGCACGACTAAATTCAGGAACTGGTTTATTTTTGTCAAAAGTTATTTTTTACTTATTTAATAAAGTACTCAAAACGAAAATGAACAGAATTTTATTCTATGAATATCGTCCTGTTATCCATAACTACTTCCGCTCATTCGTTTGACAAAACTTTCATTTTTTTTTAATAGTTTATTAGAACCGTTGTTTTTTGTCGCAAGCAGTAAAAAAGGTGAGTCGCAGAGCTCTCTGGAAGAGTCACATCTGACTCGCGAGCCAGAATTTGCCGACCACTGAGCTAGACGGATGAGAAGTTTCTCGAATGGCAGGGCAAACAGGATCCTATCATTGGTGCGTATTGGTGTATAACAACCTGCGGTGTCATTGGTTTTATCTTAGCCAAATTTGATTCCGACCTAACATGAAAGAAACCAGCAATAACGGTATGAAACTGTTTATTGATTCAGACATCTCAATCGTTTATTGTACAAATACCGTAATTAGTTAAATTATAAAACTGAATTAATCTTCTTTATAAACTAAGTAGCTGACTTAAAAATGGCTTATCTGTGAAACTAGATTTTTACTTTTCCAAACATATATATAAAATATACAGTAAGAGGCAGTATTGCGATCGTGAAAATTTTTGAATTTTAGTTTTCTACGGAAATGCATGTTTTGAGGTCTCCTGAGTCCAAATAACCAAATCCTGGAAAATGGTCCCTGTGTGTGCGTGTATGTGACCAGTTTACCTCAAAAATAGAACTCGTATGAAAGTGAAATTAGATATTTAAACTTTGTATATAGCTGTATTTTTTATTTGAAGTAATTAACCATTTCACATTAATCATTGATATAAAAAGTAGTTTAATAAATAATATGAAAGAATTTGATAATTAACTAAAGAAGAAATGAGAGATCGTAACGGATAATAGTTGTAATGGAAAACCAAAGGAATACGAGGGCGCCCAAGCTCACCCGAAAGATTAGAACAGGCTTCCATACGTAACATGAGCTTCATATAGTACGGACTTTGACAATATTATGTACATATACATATGCGGTCACCATAAATGCCATCATTATTATTATTTAGTATTTAATTGTATAGATTACTATGATATAAAAATTAAAATTTGTATATCTAAGGGTATTTAAACAAATACAAATATCCACAACGAAATGTAAATGAATATAGCGTGTATAATTTTTGCTTTCACTTCCCCGTTGTCTGAAAATACTTGTTTCTGCTAAGAAGAGGGTGGTAAGTGAATGTCAAGTGATGCGTGCACCAAATATTTTTTTTGGTGGCCTGATGTACCGCTGCCTTATTAGGCCTGTAAATGTAAAACTTAGTTCTCTATAATAAAAAATATATATATTTTTTTAGGTTCTTAATAATTAACATAAAATATCACGTTTCATTATTATAGTCTATTAAAACATACCAAAACTGTACCTTGTATTTTAATAAATAAAAATGCATCACAGGGACTATGTTTTTTTTAAATTGAAATTTTATTTTTTTCATACTTAACAAGACATGCTTTCAATAATGATGCATGTTTATAATGAAAATTCATTTTGTTATTAACGTATCAAGAAAATTCCTTCATTAACACAACCAATATTAAAAATTTACAATTCACTATTTTAAACAATAACTAACATTTGTCAAAAAAAATAAATAAGAAAGTATCGTTATATATAGTACATAGTTGTTTTTTAGGAAGTACAGGAATTTAATGAAAATCTTGAATCTAAAAAAAAAAATTGCTTTTAGATTTAAAAAGTATTTCATTTTATAGAAATTTTCAAACATATGCATATTATTGTAATACGGAATATTCGGAATTTGTTTTTCTTAATCAAATATTTCAATCAAATCAATATGTTCTTTTCCAATGAATTATTCCCTGTTTCATGAGTATCAGTTACATTTAGTAGTTCAAAAATATATTTTATACGGTACTTATGAAATTGAATTCGAATTTCATGAAATTAATTATTTGTATATTAATTAGTATGGCTAATTGAAGGGTTTCCAACTGTAAGGGGGTGAGTGTTGCTTTGTCAGTTTTTGTTGACTGACCAAGGCTAAGCTCCTAGGAGCATCTTCAACAAATCTACAACTTCTTAGGCTCCGCCATCAACCAATTACTTAGCATAAATAGAGAATCTGTTAACCTAAATATCTCAGCTATCTGATGGAAATGGCGTAGCTATTAATAAAAGTTTGGCAACGTTACACAGTTAAGGTTATAACATTTTTTTTCTAACTAAAATGAATTATTGTATATAGCTATGTCGGTATTTTTTTTATTTTACTTAATTTTATTTTTATTTATGGCATATACTTTTTGATTATCATTTAGTTATTTTGCTTCTTTTTATTTTATATTTTCTGTATACATATAATGTGGATGTAATATTACTTCACTATAACCATTCTCCATGTGACAGAATGTTGTATTATTTTGAATGTATTTCAATTTCTTCAATTAATCGTACACCATATATTTTGCGATATATATTCTGTGTTATTGTAATATTTTTTTTAATCATTCTTAGAAACAACAATTTTGAAATGTATTGCAGATAGAGGGGCATAATCCTGATCAATGATTACGATTACAGTGATATGTGATTGCACAATTACAATCATGATCAGGTTTCCGATTGGGATTGTTATGAGGTAATCAAGTAATAGCCTCACATTTTTGCTATATTTCTAGTGCTATAGAATCAAGTATAAATTTAAGTTGTAATCATTGATCCCGATTTTGCCCATCTCTGGTATTACACTTACAGTATAAAAATGATAATTTAGTTATAAAAGTCCATTTTTTTTTTCATTATTATTGCTGATTAATTTTACGGAAAACGGTATAAACTTTTTTTTTTGTTTTTTTACTTATTTATTGACAAGTGACCCTCAAGTATTCGTTACAAGTTCTGCTTGGTCAATAATATGAGTACATTTTCCATAAAAATAAAATTACAATTTTATTATAAGGAAAATGGGAATTGTAGGAGTCGAAGGTAAACTTGGTCCCGAATTTTTTTCCATTACCTTTCTCTGAATTTCCTTCTACAGTCCATTGTTCTCCTTCATCCTAACATCCTAACAGTTCAATACTTACCTTCCTTCACTGTTGTCTCCTCCGAAACATTTCTTAATCTCCCTTTGGGCTTCCTTACATGGACTAATCCGTTCTCTCCCCTTTGCTTTTCAAGATATTATTATCATGTTTGATTGCATCACTGCTTTTTTATCTATCTTTTTTATCTCTCATTCAGTATCTTTCTTCACCTGAGAGGGAATATATTGAGCAAGTTGCGATAATAAATCCGAAAACCGTTCTACCTTGCAGGAAATTTCTCAAAGGTTTTTTGGCCCTAATAACATAAATAATTATTTATTATTATTTTTGACCCTGACTTCAGAAAAATAAATATTCACTAATAATTAAAACATTCATATCGATTACAATAGTTCTTTATTTTATTTTTTACACCGACGTTTCAGCCCTTAGGACATTTTCAAGAGATTAAACCTTTAACAAATCAAAAAAATATCACAGCCTAATTACACTTCTCCATTAATTATTATCATACTTATTACCATATACCTGTTCAAAAGAAATATTTAAAAGAATTGGACTGAATTGTCCTTGCCATCCTAACTTATATAGCCAAATACTAAACCTCCCTCTATAAGGTTATGTTTATTTTTATTTTAAACATCTTCATACTCTTAAATAATATTCTTAACAATTAAAAATTCCATTATTATACCATGGCATTATTAAAAATTACGCATTATTAAACCAGTTCACAATATTATATTATAAATCAATACAATATATTTATTTATTCACAGTCCTATTATCAATTGAACGTATTTTTTTAAAAACAACTATAGTTTGTATCTGTATTTAAAAAAAAAATCATATTTAATTTAATAAACCAATTTTTATATCCGTAAATTAACACAAATTATTTTTAAAAACCTTTCTTGAACTTCAATATACTTATAAATTAATTTTATTTATTATTTCCGCATAGTGTTGATCAATTTGCCTTGAGTCATTTTAAATGAACCGTGTAATTAATAATGTATACCGATAGTATAATAATGGAATTTTTAATTGTTAAGAATGTTGGTTACAAATAAAAATAAACATAACCTTACAGAGGAAGGTTTAGTATTTGACTTATTAAGTTAAGATAATGACAATTCAATCCAATTGTTTTGAATATTTTTTTTTTAACAGATTATAAGCTTAACATGATAATAATTAATGGAAAAACATAATTAGGCTGTGATAATTTTTTTATTTAGTAAAGATTTCATCCCTTGAAAATGGCCTGAGGGCTGAAATGTCGGTGTGAAAAATAAAATAATGTAGGACTGTTCTGATCAATATGAGTTTTTAAATGTTTCTATTATTATGATAATATGAAGTTCTAGCCTACAAGTAAACAAATATATATTTAAATTAATATTCACTTCTATTTCCTTTTTAAACATTGTTGATATATTTAAATTTTTTTATTTTTTTGGGGGGGGGGGGCTTTATTTATTTTTTGTACTAATAATGTAAAAGATAGAAATCTTATTTTTTGCGCATGTGGCTCAAATCTTCATCAGTCCAAGGGTAAATGCATCAGAACGTTGAACATTCTAAGAAAAATAATGGAATATGTTCAACTCACAGCTCTTTCTGTATGTAAAAGAATTAACTCAAATTGATTAAAAGACGTTAGTTAAATTTAGTTTAGTTTTAAATTTCCACAATTCGGCGCAATCATTTATTAAAACCTCGTATCTACAGACAGTCCTTTTGTAACCAGAGAACATTTTTTCATCTTGGACAAAATTATCAATTGTAGTAATTTCAGTTTCAATAGTTGTGGTAGGGATGAACTTTTACTATTGTAAGATTTTAAAAAGGTTACCCGATAATTTTTCTTAAACATAAAATAAGGAATAATAAGGAAATAAACATAAAGTTTTTAATTACGGTGTTTATTTAATATCTTTAATATGAAATGATTAATCAAGTATGAATTAATTATTTTTAATATGTTATGTTACCTGTTAATTTTTGCATCTGCATATAAGCTGCAGCTAATCAGAATAAAAAAAAATATTATTCGGTCATTCTTGACAATAAGTTTTTATTACAACTATTTCATAAAAAAATATATTTTATTAATATTGTGTAGTCTAATACACGGTATATTAGGCGGGGGCGAAGTCTTTTGGTTATTTTGCCTTAAAAATATAAAAGATTGTATTCTTCACTCTTTTCCAAGAAAAAGCGATACTAACTTCAACCTTCTGTTTAAAGTTTGACGTAACATTCAAGTTTATTTTGGGCCGGCCCTATAACTTTTAGTAACAAGTAATGTAAAAGAAAAAACCCCTCACTCACTACATTTAGCGCGAATTTTCATTCTTTGAAGATAAAATTATAATATAATGCTGACTCATTCTTGTGGAAAAATAACTGAATAGGTACGAATTAAAATATGCATTTATTGAATTTGAATTTATTTTAATTTTTTTTCAATTTATTTATTTTAAGTCACCTTACACCAATTTTTAATTTGGTCAACTTAATGACTACAACATCTTAATTACGACGTTAGAGCAATTTTCAAGCCCATCACGCACCTGTCTATTTCACTTATGCGAATTACATACTACTCATAATTAAATGTATCACTCATTTCAAACATTAACTTATCATGAGTCATCAACATGTTATCGATCTCATTTCTATTCAGTGACTGATTAAGATGTTGTAGTCATTAAATTGATCAAATTAAAAATTGGTATAAAGTGGCTTAGAATAAATAAATTCGAAAATAAATATTATGCACCGAAGTAGAAGACAGAAATATTAAGTATATTAAATTTTTAGATGTCTTTATCTTAAAATATTGAACGTTCCCTGTTCATTTTTTTTTTCATCTATAAATCGGTTGGGGATAAATTAAAAAATAACTAATACTTCTTTGGCCATTCGTGATATAAACAAGTTTGAATATTTTTTACATCGTCTCTAAAAAAAAATTTTAGCTATGAAATCATAAATGGATTTCATTTTTTTTTAATATTTAATTACGGTACTTTAAACGTCATTTCCAAACAGAAAATTTAACGTATAATTCGAATTCATGGTGGTATCTTACTCCTTTCAATAAAAAAAAAAAAAAATGTGGAATGTTGAGGAAAAGTGAGCATGTCTATTTTCATCCAATTAAAAAAACACTTTGTCATTTGATAATTATAATTTCTTTGTGTGCTTATTAGGGAATTCTACCTCCAGAATGTTGTAATTTCTTTGGTATAAACTCTGTAAAGGATTTCCTGTAAATAACATGAAAACATTTTTTCATCTTTTAATTAAATCTGTTTCAGTTTAAATTGTTAAATTGTATGACATAACGATATAAATGTATCCACTAATTCTACGAAAAGAAGGAATGTCAAAATTAATTAAGTAATTTAGCCGTTTGAAAATCACCTTCAAACTTTATAAAAAAAAAGATATTACTTCTAAAAAAAATATTTATTTTCATATTTACTACGTCGCAGGTGCCAATAAGCAAAAGTAAATATATTTAATTTATTATATATTTTAAAAATAGTTGTTTAAAAAAATCATTGTTATTTTAAAAAATACTAGAGCAAATAAAATGTTTAAATATGTGTTTTTTTGTTGTTTTATCTGTTGTTTTTCTTTTATTAAAGAAAGAAAGTAAATTTTATTCTAGGACATTTAGTCTTCCCAGAATAACTACAATGAACAATTGTCTGACAATTATGAATAATTAAATGAAAATTAAATATAAATTAATTTACAAAGTTGTTTAACCATAATATCAAAATAAAGGATAGACACTGTAGTAAATATATGATCTTGAAGTAGACATGTGAATTTAAAGATAAACACATACAAGTGAGTTCACGTATTTGTAAAAATAAGCAACACATAGATATCTGCAAGATATCGGTATAATGTAGCTGACATCTCTAAAATACAAAATAACTTTATTTTTACATATACTCGGAAAATAACATAAGACAGATGTGACTGAAAGCTCTGAGAAACATAAACATTATTTTGCACATATTCGGAAGATTGATTACTGAGGAGATGGAAAAATAAATTGTGGTCAAATGAGGTCAAGGATGGGGATTTTCGTATAGAGGTTGGTAGGGTTCCAAAACGTAGTATAACGTATGACTAAGGGTTTTTTAAAAGAAACAGTTCTATGAGAAGGAATAGGGATTTAAGGATTTGGATCTCGTGTTGAAAGGATGAAAACAAGGAGTAAAGAAATCAAGAAGGTAAGAAGGTTTTTTTGTTGCAATGGTTCAGAAAAGGAATAGACCTAGGAAATATGGCCGGCGGAAAACTTGATAGAGCCACATCAACTCGGCATAGCAACTGGAGACGTAGGAGAGCCTGGGGACTCCAAGGATAAATCTAATGAAACAATTCGGTAGTCTCTTTAATCTGGTCTCAAGCCCACCAAACAGTCCACCGTATACCAGGCAGCCATAATCGAAGTGAAGAAAGCATTACAGAACATGTAGATCTTTTGCCGCCTTTGCCTTCTCCACCTCTGCCTGTCTTGGGCTATTTCTTTCCATTTATCTGCATGCAGCTCGGTTGCATTTTTGTTGATTCTATCTATCTATCTGCTTTTTGACCTTCCACGTGCTCTTTTGCCTTCTATTGAGGCATTCATTGTTACGTAGAAACTTTCGGATGGATTGCTACGAGCTACATGTCCCACCCATCTTAACCTCTGTTCCTTCATATCATGGGATATTGATTGACCAGTTTATGCAAGATGTTCTTTATTGGTCTTTCTTCTCCACATGTTAGTACTCTGATCCCAGATCGCTCCGATTATCGTGCGGAAGATTTTCCTCTTCCAAATCTTTCAACACTTTTTTCTAGGTTGCTGGTTAGTGTCCAGGTCTCACAGGCATATATTAGAACTGGATGTACACCTTACCAACTTACATAGTATTGTACACCTTTAATTTAAGATTTTTCAGAATCTATTTAAAATAAATTTAGTAGTACTATTCATAGACTGTGAATAGGATATCTGAACACATGTGATCTCCTTTGAGAAAGATTGTAATATTTGTCAATAAACAAGTTAAAACATTAGAACTATTATTTAAGAATAACTGTAACTAAATTATTATTCATTAGGTAGGAGGATGATAGATTTATTATGAATTCGTCTATAGATAAGATAATATATCTTCTAATGTTATGGTCACGCTATTCTCCCCTGACCACCCTCCCCCCCCCCAAAAAATGGGGGAAAAAACACCTTCTATTAAATTGACAATAATATGATTATACACTGTTGTCTGTTTTATAACTCTAAATTTGAAATAATTTTTATTACAATAACGTCGCGATCTCTCTCTCCTTAAAGAATTATCTTCAATTAATATTTATAAAAGGCAAAAACGGGAGGGAAAAAACGGTGAGGTGTATGCCGTAACAATAGACCCCAGTTATAATGAAGCTGAAAACCAAGTGGTCGGGATATGGGAGGCAACAAGGTTTCTTCGCCCAGAAGATATATTTCTCTTGCTCTGATAAACAAAGAAATAAAAGGGCCAACGTATCTTTATAAAAATAACAGTATCAAATATTATTTGTCGTTGAATTTGTATCAGTGAGATTAATGAAGTTCACTTCATATTAATATTTTTTTACTGCTAAGGTATTGCTACAATTAACTGAGCAAATAAGCTGACCTCTAACTTAATTTTCTGACAGTTAAATTAAGTTTACCCTGATTCAAAATAATTTTTCCCTCTACTACCGAAATCGAAGAAAGACAAGGTAAAAAAAAACAACGAAAATTTAAGCTCTAATGATTGTTGCACCATTTTAACTGAAAAAAAACAAACTGTTATATAGTGAATGGACATGGGACCAAGTCCATGAACATGAAGATTGAGCTATGGTTCGTCCAATCATTTTAATCACCTGTCAAAACATTTGACTTATTAAAATGCATAAATTTTTTTAATATACTTAACCTGAAGACTAGATAATAAAAAATGAAACGTTGTGAGAAAAAAAAATATGCAAATAGGGAATTTTGAATTTTATATTGGAATCTTTAAGTAGGAATAAATTGAGAAAAAAAAGATTGAATATTGTGTGTCTCAGTGCGTGCTTATGTTTTATTAATGTTTTGGTCATTTTTTATTGATAATAAACTGGTTAATTGTTAAAAAATTCTTAACAGGAAATTTTTATTATAATATTAATGTACAAACTGAAAAGTAAATAAACAATGGACGTGGAAATAATTAGTTATGAAGCATTGCGGTCGCATTTATATTCGTTTGATTAATGTAAAATTAAAAAAAAAAGTTAAACTTGAAACAAAAATATTTTCAGTACCAGTAGGAGGAAGACCTCTTGATTTTCTGAGTACCACCCCATAGTGGAAATAATATAAAATACTGGGAATCTTAAATTTTGTAAATTAGTTGAAAAAATAGCCATCAGAAGCCATAAGAAGATCGAAACTCAAATATTCGATTAATAAATATCTTTTTAATCTAGCATGATAATATCAATTAATAAACTAAGATTGGAATTGTTACGATGGACTATCCACTGAAAGGAAATACTTTTGAAACGTTCTGTGATAAAATTTTTATTTCTGGATGGTTTTCAACCTTCAGAAATATTCAATGGTGGAATCTTCAAAGCATGAAGTGGGAACACCCTCTATATTCTATAAATATTTCAAAACGCAATCATAGATTACAGTTAGTAAACCATTCTTTTGGAGTGAGCTTCCATGGTCTGATTTCCGTACATATATTGGAGGAGAAACGAATCACTATTAATGATTTACAATACAAAAAATTCCATGTTTATGAGAAGATTTCGGAGATGATAGAAGACAAGCTTGCTTATTCATCAAGAAAAATCTCAACCATTTGCGATTCAATTGAACAATGGAAACTATTGAACACAAAATACGTTAGGAGTTTCTATTTCACTTCCCTTGCAATCCTGACCTTTCTTATTAGTATTTTTATAATTTGGTTCGATGCTTGAGCTTTGCGTGACAAGTTTGACGGCAACGAAAAGGTCACGAAACGAGAACAAAGATTCTAGATGAAGGTAATAAACTTGAAGAGAATAAACTTTAAAAAAAGGAACAAGTGCATATTTGTTGGTAGAGGTCACTTAAGAAAGAAGAACTGATATATTAAACTATTTTTGATATAACTATAGCTATATGTATGTAGCAGGACGATTTCATAATTGAATTGTTAATTTGTTTTCACTTGTTTATTGATAAATATTACAATCTGTCTCAATTAAGGACACTTATAATAGAGTTCAGAGAGCATATTTTCACGATATTTACAGAATCATAAATAAATAAGGTGATGACAACATAATAAACAGCGAAATAAGAAAAAAAAAATAATATCATTATGAGTGGAAGAACAACAATAATAATAAAATAAAAATAAATGAATAAAATAGAATATTCTTACAAAAATAAAATAAACGTCTTAGACGCAGGCATACATTATTTACAATCAGCCAGGAGAACTTCAAACCAGACAGATTTTGTTCCATCCACAAGTTGGAGAAAAAGCGATGCTTCAGGAGATCCCTTCCCTTCTCCCTCAACCACTTCACTGGTATTAAAAGCCAGCGGAGCCTGAGTAAAGGCGCTACGGCCACAGACACTCATGACTTGAGTGGAGAATCTGGCCATTGCCAGAATTATAATATATACATGTTACAAAAGGCCACGGGGCCAGTGCCGTTTTAACCTGCGAGGAGGATTGTACGGATGAGTGGTGCTGGATAGGGACTGTCCTACGGGTTCGGGTGATGAGTAAAGCTCTGAGGAAATGTGGAAAATTTGCCGGAATAAGATCAAGAATAAATGGAATATTAAAGTCATTATGCAGAGTTTTATTGGTTACACAGAAGGGAGCATCGACTATTGTAAGGAAGACTTTAGAATAGAAGGATTGAAGAAAGGTTAATTAAAGATTTGTATAATTCCCTCTAAATGGTTCTGACCATTTTAGTAAAAATGTATTGTCTTTTTTATGCAATATTTTTATTTTGTATTTTAGTTTATCAGAAGTTTCATACTTTAGTTTATACTATTTTTTAGAAGACTGTAAATGAACTCAGTGTAATATAAATCGGGTGTCTCAATTGTGAATACCAAACTCTGGGAGGGGGATTCGAGACAAAATTTCCAACATACATTGGCCGATTCCGAACGAAAAAGGAGTGACCAACTGAGTGTTTTCTCTTAAGGGGGTCACGGTTTTTATTGAATCAGAAGAAATTGCTCAAAAACTGTTAAAGATAATTAAATTCTAAGTAGACCATCGTAAAGTAGACAAAAGTTTCTTTGAGGAATCTGTTAGTAAATTTACTTCGTTCAATGTAAAAAGGGAATTACTCTAGGTGTAATAACGCAAAGCCTAGCATTATGCCGAATTATTTCATGAATCCAGGATGCTGCTCGAGTATGGGTAATGTAATTGCAGCATCACAGAGGCCGTATTGGGCCTCCTCAAAGTACATTGACCTTTGTAAACTTAATCACTGTTTTCTCAAAAATAATTTGTCTACTTAACGATGGTGAACTTATTATTTAATTATCTTGAACAGTTTTTGAGCGATTCCTTTTTATTTAATAAAACCACCTTGAAAAACACACAAAATTGGTCCTCCTTTTTAGTTCGGAATTGGCCAATGCATCAAATGAACTTTTTTTTGTTAAAAATTGGGTCTAGAGTCATCCTTTCCCCCAAAGTTTGGCCTATAAGAATTGAGACACACTGTTTAAACATTAAAGACATCTCGATTGAGTGTTGAAATCATTTTCGTCATGAAACTATTTGTTGAAGTCGAACTCTATCAAACCAATGTTTGGTTAGAATATAGAAGGTTTGAGAAATAGAATCAATAAGGTTTGTTTAGGCTTATTTTGGTTCACAAATTTCAAAACTATTTTTACAGCAATATGTTGTATGAAAGGAGGGTGGGTTTAGGTTGCATGAAATGATCCATCTATCGCTGGAATGAAAAACACTAGCAAAGGAAAACAACCTCTTATATATTTGTTTTTTCCCATAGTTTGTCAAATAACTAAACGCACCTTTAGATATAAATTTCTCTAAAATCGTTAGATGTCAAACGTTATATCGTACAGTTATATTATTACTGTCACTTTTTTTATTTTGTTGAGTATTAATACAATCTGCAACACTGAAGGGCATTGGTATTATAACTATAGTATTCATTCATACAATATGTACATATGAAAGGAAAATAAATAAAAATAACTAAGTAAAAAAAATACATATAAATAAAAAGATAAAGTAATATACAAGATAAGTAAAATAACAGATTAAAGCCGAATGATAATAAAATAAATAAAACACATTCACACCTATGTAAAATACTGTTACTGAACGAAAACTGTTTTTAACTTGCGTAAATATTTTTCCTTCATTTTAATATAAAAGTTATTTACAGCTCATATCATTTTTTTACTATTAACAATAATAGAACTTTATATATTTATTAAAAAAAAAGAAGAAGTGTACTTTTGAAGGAGTAGTTTTGAAAATTCCCGACAGACTATTACAATGATCGGTATAACGAATTTAGTCATAATCCCCTTTCAACACAAATAATAATTACCACTATGAATATTGATAATGCACGCTTATAAGTTATACACAATATTTAATTATCAAGGAATACTATATTAGGTATTTTTATTTTTAGCAGCTTTTGAAAATGGACAACAAAAGCCTAAAACGTTAAAAGAACGAAAAATTAAAAAGAATAATATAAAGACACCATCCTTGTTAAAAAATTTCGCAATGCCACGCTGATAAGTTTTAACCAAGTGAACTTAAAAAAAAAAAAAAAAAATAAAGCAACTGACTTCTCATTACGAACAAACATGGCAACTTTCTTCAAGTTTTCCAAGAGATTACCTTTATCTGGCTGAAGAATATGATTCCAGTCCAGGGAAAACTCATTCTAACCATGATGAAAATGAGGATATATAGAAAATGTGTATTGGAAATTTCCGGTTCGTGATATTTTCTTATGCTCATCAAAGATGCGACAATAGATGTGCCAACCTATCTGGGAGGGTTCCACAGCAAATATGCTCATATATCATCTTGGAAAAGAAACAGTTTTCCATCAGAAAAATAAAGGTTTGTATTGTTGAACGAAAGTAAGTTTAGCTCTGGAGCCCCTCCCTCCCATTTTCATTAGGTAACCATTGCGTGTTTCGTTGTCGTTTAGTGATAATGTACAAGTTTTATGCGGCTTTCGAACCTTATGTTGTGCTATTAACGATAATGTCGTACGAAGGCTTCTTTTAAGAGTAACAATAAATTAATGCATTTTTTCTTGCATATTATATAAATGGCTTTTGATGTTTTAGAGTGGTTATTAATTATATATTAAGTAATGAAATACAATAAAAATGTTTAAAAATACAAAAAAATATCGTTAGGTAATCATAATATCTGAATAAAACCAATTTCATGTAACATTAATCAGATATCGCATTAATAAAATTGTATTTATCAATAAAAATGTCATTTCTATTTTAAAGTAAATAATGAGATAATTTTGAAAAAAATCTCGCTCCCATACAACAAGTTTATTCAATATCGTTAGACTCGTTTTTGTGAAAATGTTAATAATGTTTAAAATGAATTTTAAGTATACAGTGTTATTTCCGGTAAGTAAAAATCCCACCGCCCTTCATACATCTCCGAGCTCCTTCAATTCAAATCCTCTGTTCGTTCCCGCAATATTCGTTCCAGGTCTTCTGATTTACTCATAAGGGCCCACCGAACCGCTGCTTTCGACAGATCATTCATTATCCGATCCTCATCCCTATGGAACTCCATCCCTTCCCACGTCCGTCAATCCAATACCTTTCCTACCTTTAAATCCCGCCTGTTCAATAATTTTTTATCCATCCAGTCCCCATAAAATCGTAAATAGATTATTTACATATGTGTATAAATTATTAAATCGTTCATTATTTTTACTTCATTTTTATTTTCATTTTTTTTATTATTAACTGATTTTAGTTAGAAAGTAACTTATAATTTTTTTATTATGTCTATTTAATGACTTTGTATTTTTATTTATGTATCTATGAGGCTCCGTAGCCTACATTTCTGTCTTTGCGTATTATTCTAAAGGGACACTTACCAGAATAAATAAAGTACTATTATTATTTATTATTAAAAACAGTCAGGTCATATCCTCATTGAAATAGCCTAACCCGGATTAAACGCTGAATTTTCAAAATGTTTTCCTCTAAATTACCTTTAATTATGTTTATTAGAAACACTTAAAGATCTCCCATTGTTATTAGTAATAAAATATAGATATATGTGAACTACAAAAAAATTGATAATAAACTAAAGAGAGAAAATGCCTTCATAGGTTGAAAACAAGTTTCAAGAAATAAGATCAGTAATATAGATGTATAATATACCGCTGGAAAGCTAATTATTTTAGAAAAATAATATCTAGTTAAGTTAACCAAGATTCAATACACATCCAATACCATGATCCAAGATACAATTAAAACAAGATCCAATAACACATTTTTTCTATATCCTCATTTTCATCATGGTAAGAATGAGTTTATCTGGACTGGAATCATATTCTTCAGCCAGATAAGTAATCTCTTGGAAAAACTTGAAGAAAGTTGCCTTGTTTGTTCGTAATGAGGAAAGTCAGTTGCTTTATTTATTTATTTATTTTTTTAAAATAATATCTAGTTAATATATCCTTGTTAGAAAAATAATATCTATTTTTTCTGGTGACAAAACTACTTAGTTCGCGCTCTTGTCCGAAACTTAAAAATTAGATCTATAAAACCAATTATCATGCCTACAGTTCTTGATGGATGCGAAAACTTGGCCGCTTACATTAAGGGATGAGCAGCTCTTAAGGTTTTGAAATTAAAGTATTGCGTGAATATTCGGGCCGAAGAAGGATGAGTTAACCGGAGAGTTCAGACGGTTACACAACGCGAATTGCGTGGAGCAGTATCCGGGTAATATAATTGAAGGTAATTTCATTCGCGGCGAATCAAATGGGCTTGTCAAGTTGTGGGGCTTAGTAACGAGAGAATCTAAAAGGTTATATTTGCTGTGACGAATTGTAAGTAGTCGAGGGGTAGCCGAGCGAAGGTGGAAGATAGCATTAAGCCGATCGAAGGAACTCGGTTTGGACGGCGAACAGTGGCAGGGTGGTGTGTAAACAAGCGATTGGTGTGTCGGCTTCGAACCTTAGGGGTTGCTAAGCTTATTATTATTAGTATTATTTTAAATATCTAGTGTATAAATAATTGCGTGAGAAACCAATGCTTCTTTCCCACTTGTGAAGGGAAAAAAAGTCTCTATGAAATCCAAGCGCCGCTCAGTCACTGGTATTAATGACCAGTAGAGTCTGTGCAAAGAATAATTGAATTATTACGAATTATTGTTTGTTAAAAAAAGAAAAATTTAAATTAACAGAATTATCAATTTTCATTAAAATTTCATATATTTATATAATTATCAATGCAAAATTCATACGAATACTAAAAAAGTAAACTAATTTATATACGTACTTACTTTGTAAAATTGACGTAAGAAAGACGGAATGTCAAGTACTTTGGCTATATCAACTTTTGTTTTAACCATCGGCAACTGCTTTTAATTTTTTTATCTTTTTTATTGAAAATATTACAATCTGTCTCAAAGGACATTTATAATAGTGTTCTGAGATCACATTCACACCCTATGTACAATAAAAAAATAAATTATACGGAAAAATAATATATATACAATAAATAAGAAAAAAATAGCCTAAAAATAAATAAATAAAAAAGAAGATATATATATATATATATATATATATATATATATATATATATATATATATATATATATATATATACCTTTTTCTCACCAAAGGAAAGACAATTATACAATGTTTTGTACACATGGAGAAACCACACTGAATTGAATAAAAACAAGAGACATCCAATACAAGTGGGCTTATTAGTTCTTTTAGCCAACCTCAGAGATAATAATAATGGTAGTCTATTTCACGTCAATCTCTAAACAAACATGATTCAGAGAAATGAAGATTGGGAAAGGAAATTATTCCTCCGAATAAACGGGATTATTAACATACACTTGCAGATCATAAGACGTTGAATTAACCTCGGCTATGAAAACCATTACGAATTAACTAGGGGACTGTAATATATTTGTACTTTTTCGAATAAACGCGATTTTTTTTCAAGTGATCAGTAATTTCAGATTAGAGGGATTTACGAATTTTTGAGATCGTACTGTATATAAAAGCCATTTTTCATGTGATGTATATTGTACTTTTTTTAACAACATTGAAATAACATATTCCTCAGAAATCGAATCAATGGTCTTTCGTGGAATGCATACTCCATAATAACCTTGGTTCACCTAATGAGGTTAATATCGACGGTAGGAACGTCTTGAAAGGTCTTGAATAGAACATCGAATGAAGCTCTTAATTAATGCTAGATGAAACATGTGGTGCCCCATCGGCGGAGGACCAATGCTCCCCTAAAGGGGGCACTCCCCTAACTAGCACTCAACCCTATTAAAATCTTGCATTCCTCAGGGGAGCCATTACTCAATTATTAGACTTCTTTAATAGAGCTAATTACTCGCTTATATTCGGATTTATCTCAGTTTTTTTAACTTGGAAGATTTATTATTCCGCAATTGGCGGATCCAGAGGAGGGACGCTTCCCACCTTAAAAAAAAAGAAAAAATGTATATTATATCTTCAGTATTTTTATATTAAAAAAAAAAAGAATTGCCCCTTCTATAAATGGTTATTATGTATTTTGGAACCCAATTACTCCTTAATGGAAAACAAAAATCTAGTACTATGAGCCCATCACACAGCTTTCAATTACCACTCAACTGTAAAAATGTTTTCATATACATCGAAGTGAAAGTTAAAATTATAAAAGGTGTAACAAATTCATTTAAAACAATTAATTATTATGTTTTTCCCACTCATCCAATATATTGAATTTATGCGTTAGCATCGGTTTTCATATTATTTTACGATTGTATGTAAGATCAAATGATATAGATATTGTTGAGAAAAGTGGATCTTTCGAAAAAATTCTGAGCTTGATCAGAATCATCTAATAAATACCTCTGAAAAATGAGTTAATATTAGTATACTCTCCATTGGGTTTAGCCCCAGTGACGCTGTTGAGAGAGAAGTGCAGGGATCTCCTGGAATCATGAATTTCCCTCCACAGTTGGAGGGACAAGTCTGGTTCGGAGTTCTCTCGCCAGATTGTAAATAGTGTATATAGGTATGTATGTGTTCTTTATATTTATTTATTTTTAGGTTATTTTATTCTTATTTATTGTATATATATTATTTTCCTGTATAATTTATTTTATTTACTGTACATAGAGTGTGAATGTGATCTTTAAACACTATTATAAATGTCCTTTGAGACAGATTGTAATATTTTTCACTAAATAAGTTAAATAAAAAAATATATATTAGTATATATTAGATATATATTAGTAAAATATATTATTATATATTAATGGACGTCAATTTTTCACACGGAAATTTGAGAATGATTTCCGTGTGAAATATTGATTGTGGATAAGTGAAATATAGAATTTAGACCCATCCAAAGAGGGAGATGGGCAAATTTCAGACACTCTCGACTGTTTTCGTAGGTTTTAGGGTAAAACCCTAGGTTTTCGGCCCTTAAGTAAACTTAAAATATGTTTCTCCCGTATTCAATCCCGTGGGTACTTAGGTCAACAATTTTGCATCTCTTATGACAGTAAAGATTTCTAATTTCAAAATATATATGTGAAACAGTGTCTTTCATCTCTTTTTTTTATAGAAAAATGGAAAAATTAAAAAATATCCGTAGGCGCCAGTTCTCGGCATCCCTTACCCAATTTTCAAAAATCTAAAGAATTAAATCTGGCAGTCTGCAGAACGAAATGACTATATTTTTTGCAAATTGTGTGTTTCTTGCCAAAAACGTAAGACCAATTCTTCCTGGGCGACACCCGTCGGTCGGACATTAGCTACAATGTGAAATGGTTAAATAAACAAAATTAAAATCATTTTATAGGAAGAAATTTTGAAAATTCGGCATTTGAACCATGCCAAACTATTTTAATATGAGATAATACCTATCTCATATTAAAGATTGCTCTATTTTACTGAGTTTTTTAGTAATTGGTTTTTACTAAAAATCGTTAGAGTCGTTTTGGAGAAAATTGCAAAAATGAGTAAATTCTAAGAAACCTATGAACTGAGTCGATTTTGGCGAAAAGTTGTCTTGACATACGAGCCATAGCCTATACACACAATCGAAATTTTTCAAGATTGCAATACAGCTCTTTATAATATATATTTCATACATTGATATGTGGAAATAATAAACGCGAATGATCCGAAAAAACAATTTAATAAATATTATATTTTTTTTTAATAGATTTTCTTATGGTTTATACTAAAAAGTAAAATAATATTAATCGAATGAGGAGTGTTATAAGGTGTTTTTTTTTTTTTCCTGCACCATCTCTAAAGACAATTGCGCTACCATTTACTTATATCCGACGCTATTAACCCAAAAACATATTGGAAAAACGTTTTGGGGACATGGATTTTATGGAATAGTGACCTAACACTTAAACTTTTATTACATGTAGCAACGGCTTTTCTTGAAAGTTTCTCGTTTTATGTAACAATAAAGACACCATTTAACTAATACAACTTTTCAAAGAGTCCATTAAACAATGCTATAAACCCTAACTTTTAGATAAGAACGATTAAACAAAAAATCTAAAACTTTTGACATTAATGTTCCATTAATGGGGATATCGCTCGTTTAGTAAAAACTTTGGGAGTTCATGCCAGAAGCTTGTAAGATGTAATATCAATGATCAGTTTTTAAAATATAAGATAAGAATAACTTGCCCAAACGTTTTAATATCGTTATCGTGTCATTAAACTATTTTTTTTAATATAATATATAACTTGCTACTTTAAAAAAATATATAAAAACCGACAATTTTTTAATAACAATAACAATATCGTCTAATTAAAAAAAAAATCTGCTACAGACTAGAACTCAAATCTCACCTACCACATTATTCAGTAAAAAAAATATATTTTTTAAAGTTAATAAATCTTTAAAAAATTGTTTCAATTATAAATACAGACTCACAAAAATTGATACGAAATATAAGGATTCTGTCCATAATATATTTTTGGTTTGTCATAATGAAAAGAAATTTTAATATTTTTCATTACTTTTACTGGGTTATACTTTGTTATTCAATAATAATATCGTATAATAATAATAATAAGATCATATTATAAACTAAGGCTATTCTCATCGGGTCCAGACATCTCATTAATTCCCTTCCCTACTTTTCTCTAATTCAACTCAATAACCGCCCTATCCATTTTTTTTCCCACAGTAAAAAACCTAGGAGTAACCTTTGACCAGAACTTTTTCTGCAATAACCATATCTCCCAGATTACCCAAAAATCAATAACTGTCCTTAAACAACTCCCATTATTCCGTGATTGTATTCCTCTAAAAACCAGACAGCTTCTTGTAACCTCCCTTATATTCCTCCAATTCGACTACGGCTGCTTGCTGGCAATAACGATAACAAATAGAGGAAGAAATAAAAGCAAGAATTGGGAATGGAAATAAATGTTATTGGTCACTTCGAAAGGTATTATAAAAAAAAATAAAATACCCCGAAACCTCAAAATAAGTTTTTACAAAATATATACTTAGCGTACTTCGATCTGATGTCATGTATGTTCGTGAGGCATGGACCCTAACTAAGCCGCAAGACAGGTTGTTGAGTACATGGGAGCAAAAGATACAGATAAGAATATATGGTCCTAGAAATAAAGGAAGTCAATACCGCATAACACGCAGAACTTAAGGACCTATATGGGAAAACTGGTATAGTTTCTTGCATCGGAAGGAGAATAATAAGATGGCTTGGCTATCTATATTATGAATAAAGTTCTTTCGAGACTTGGTTATTAGGATTCAAGAATTCGAAGAAAAATCGGATAAGAAATTTCGTAGGGTCTCAATACTTTCCCTGTCTATACATTTCATATACGGTAATTAATAGTAAAAAAGTTTAAAATATATACACAGAGGGAAAGGGAGTGGTTAAGTATCCCTTTTCGACAAAAACATATGATTATGGTTTAAATTGTTTTCAGCTGTTACCTATTGTTTATTTATTCTGTACGTACTGAAGTATTGATAAACTAAAAAAAACAAAAAAACTATTGTTTGTAGTAATTTAAAATAAAAACGTTCAATACTGTAAGTTTTATGTGTTGTTGGAGTAAATACAGGTATTGAATAGCTATTTACGGTAGCGAAGTAAAAAGCACCCTGAGTATACAAAAGATTATTTTCCAAACAGTTGATCCTTTCCTTCAGTGTACACTGAGATGATGTCTTGTCTGAAAAACGTCGTGGAGTAATGGAGCCGTCTCTACTTAAAGCGATAATCATCCACTTGATTGACGCCTTTATAATTATTAAAATCTGGTGTGCCTCTCACCCAACTTTCACTTATGGCCATACTTTGAGCAGAAATTTTTAAATAAATGCGTCTTTGAACTGCTGTACTCTAAATATTGTATATAAACTATATAGATCTAGTAAAATAAACTGTCATCGGAGAGTAAAAAAATAAGACTTTCGTTCATTGGTTTCCAGCAAAATTTTCCTTAATAGTATATTACGAACATGCAAGGCATTTATTAACAAAAACGGATGACTCTGGTTAATTTAAAAAAAAAAAAGGAAATATTTACTTAACAGTTATTTCGCACTAAAAAAACAAAATAGCTATCTAAAATGTCCGAAATTGGTTTTCAATAGCAATTTTTTTTCTGAGTGTTTATACCTAGTCCCCTGTCATAAATATTGTTACAAGAAAATATATACAGATTTCAACAGAAAAATTATTTTTGATCTAAAACTTTATTATAAAAATGTATATTTATAGAGAGTAAAACAAAAAATAAATTACTCAAAATTTCCCCTTTTGCCTTGACACAGGCATTTATTCTCCGTGGCCAGTCATCAATAGTAGCACGCAGCACTTCTTGAGGAAAGCGCTCAACTGCTCGGACCACAGATTGTTTGAGGCTTTCCAAGTTAGGGTGTGCTCTGTGGCATGCAATCCTCTCCAGTTCGCACTAAAGCCGATAATCAAGGCTTCCTGAGGGCCAATCCGAGGAAGAGATGAACTCTGGAATGTTGTTTTGCAGCCACTGCTGAGTTGACCTGGCCTTGTGAGCTGGAGCGAAATGCTGCTGGAAAATCCAATGGCATCCAGCAACCAGAGTATCATTTAGAGGCTTCCAACAGGTGCCAAAATATCGTCATGATAGTTTTTAGTGGCTGTTTTGACTACGTTTTCACAAAAATGGAGCTTTATGCTGCCATCAAAGCAAAATCCCCAACAAACCAGCACTGAGGAAGGGTGATTTATTTGAACAGTATTTATTGAAAATTAGGTACTTTTTGGATTCAAAGTTTTTTTTTTTTGTTATTTGATCTTCGTATTAATTATTATAAATTATTATATAAGATTTTACTTAATTAGTTATATAATTTATGTGATAACAGATTTTAAAACTTTACGCACAGAATTGTCTTGCTGATATTTGACTCTAGCATCATAATATTTACAGAGATTATTTTATTTATAATAGTTTCTATGCTAAATTTTTCCAAGGTTATAAATTAAAATTCATTTTATTATCATTTTTTTTTTAAATAAATAAAAATAGAACAGGCTATTGATCGAGTCTGGAATCCGGCACAGACTGCTTAACAAACTCCGTAAATTCCTACACCTTAGAATACTTTCTGATTATTCGTTCCTACCTTACTAACGGATACTTCAAAATTAATCACAATAATGCCTGTTCATCACTCTTTTCCCATTCTGCTGATGTTCCTCAAGCTAGTGACTTCGGCCCTATCATTTATACAATTCATACATATGTCACCCTAACCCATCCTAATACTTTAATCACCACGTATACTGATAACACATATGTCCCATCAGTTAATAATGACCCATCGATCCCACACTCTTCAGTAGCAAATCACAAACCTTGAAGAATGATGCCAAAACATTGAAATATTACATTCTGTCACATCAAGGACATTTATAATAGTGATCAGAGAAAGCACACTCACACTCTATTTACAATAAAAAAAAAAAAAATAAATAAATAATACAGAAACTTAATAATAATAAATACAATAAAATAAAATAAAAATAAATACAATAAAATAAAATAAATGTATATAAACAAAAGAACTAACCTAATCATACACACTCGGGCTTGAGTGGAGGATCTGGCCATTGCCAAAACTCCAATAGATGCTTATTTACAAAAGGTCTCTGGGCCACTGCCGCTTCAACCTTCGAGGAGGATTGTAAGGATGGGTGGTGCTGGATAGAGATTGTGCAAGGGGATTTGGATGATAGGTAAGGTTTTGGTGAAATTTGGAGAATTTTTCTGGAATAAGGTCTAGGACAAATGGGATATTAAGGTCATGGTGTAGGATTTTGTTATTTACATAGAACGGAGCATCAACTATTGTTCGAAGGACTTTAGATTGAAAGGATTGAATACGTTTGATGTTAGAAGCTTTTGCTGTCCCCCACAGTTCAAGTCCGTATGTCCATATAGGTTTCAGTATTGTCTTGTAGATAAGTAATTTGTTTTCAATAGAAAGTTTGGATTTTCTGTTTAGTAGTCTGTATAGCTGGCCGTATCGTCGGTTGAGTTCTTGTCTTTTGAGTCTAGTATGTGGGTTCCACGTTAGTCTTCGGTCTAAATGAAAGCCAAGATACCGGACTGTGTCTGAGTAAGGAAGCTGGATGGAATTAAAGTGTACTGGTGGACAGGAACTGCGTCGGAGTGTAAAGGTAATATGTTGGCATTTAGATTCATTAACTTTAATGCGCCAGTTATTACACCAGTGCTCAATCAAGGTGAGGTGGTTTTGGAGATTTAAGGATGCTATGTTGGGATCAGAGTTGGATGATAAGATTGCGGTGTCGTCAGCGAATGTTGCAAGAAAAGTATCGGGATGAACAGGGATGTCAGCAGTAAAGAGGATGTAAAGCACGGGACCCAAGACGCTGCCTTGGGGAACACCGGCTTTAACGGAGTAGATATTGGAAAATTCTGTTCCACAGCGAACTCGGAAGGAGCGGTCAGAGAGGTAGGATCGGAGGACTAGGTACAAGGACTGAGGTAAATGGATTTTAAGCTTGAAGAGCAGTCCGGAGTGCCATACCCGGTCAAATGCCTGTGCAATGTCCAGAAATGCACCCGAACAGTATTCCTTGTTTTCTAGGGCTGAGGAAATATGATCAACAACTCGGAGTCCTTGTTGAACAGTGGAATGTTGGGAGCGAAAACCAAACTGATGGGAAGGAATATTTTGGGATTCTATAATGGGTAGGATTCGTTTCAAAAGGATCTTTTCAAAAATTTTTGAAAGGATTGGGAGTAGGCTAATTGGTCTATAGGATGTTGAGATATTGGGAGGTTTGCCTGGTTTTTGGAAAAGGATAATAGTGGAGTGTTTCCATAGCAGAGGAAAGTGGGTGGTGCGTAGGATACAGTTGTAGATATATGTAAGGAATATGACTGCTTTGGATGGAAGTTGTCGAAGGATTTGAGGGGTAAGGAGATCATGTCCAGGAGCTTTACGGGGGATTAATTTTTTTAATTGAAATTTCACTTCGGAAGGATGAATAGCTTTTGGGGGCAAGGAAAGTGGGATTGGTGATGTAAGGAATTCTTCTACTGTTACGGTGTGGGCAGGATGGGATTCCGGATGTGAAATAAATGTATTGGATAGGTGAATGGCGAACTCCTCAGCCTTATCTTCGTCAGATGCTGCCCAGGAGCCATCATCTCGTCGGAGGGGATGGGAAATGCGGTGAGGATTTAAGATTTTGGTAGTGGTTTTCCAAAGGGAATTGTCGCGAGAAGAAAGGGAGGATAGGTAGGAGTTGAAGGAATGTGATCTGAAGGTGGCTAATTCCAGTTTTAATTTTTTGCAGTAATAATTATAGGAGCAGCGGTCGGTAGGATGTCGGGTACGTTGCCACAATAATCTGGCACGGCGTTTGGTTTGGATTAGGTCAAGGAGGTGTTGGGGTAGAATGGTCTTTTTAGGAATTCTGGAGGAGTCTTTTGGGAAGGAAGCAGTCCAGGCGGCTTGTTGGATTGTGGTAGTAAAGGAATTTACGGCACTATCAAGGTCATCGGGAGTTTTGAGGGATATGTTAAGATCAATTTTATCGGAGATGATTTGGCGGAAAAGGTCCCAGTTAACTGGGCCCCTAATAAATGACGGTGGAGAAGGTTTGGGAACGGGTTCAAGTGAAACATTAAGGATTAGAGGACTATGGTCAGAGGAAAGTTCATTTAGACGTGTAATGGAACAATTGAGGGGACTTAAGCCGCTGTGGATAAAGAAATCAAGAAGATCAGGATTACGGTTGGGATCTGTAGGCCAGTAGGTAGGAGAGTTGGGGGAAAGGAGGTGAAAATGTTGGGAATTGAGTGCAGACAGCAGGGTTCGGCCACGAGTATTCGTGGTTCTGGAACCCCATTGTTGATGTTTGGCATTTAGGTCTGCACCCAAGATGAAGTGATGTCCTAAGGAGTCGAGGAGAGAACGGAATTGGGCATTGGATATGGATCGGTTAGGAGGGCAATACGCTGATGCAAGGGTAACCGGAAAGGAAAAGGTTTTTATCACGATAGCGGTGGACTGTAGGAAATCATGTGTAGGTAACGGGAGTAGGTGATGGGAGAGGGATTGGTGTACAATGACAGCAGTACCGGCATGTGCTTTTCCGTCAGGGTGGTCAGTACGATATGTCAGGTATTGTGGTATTTTGAAGTGCTGTTTAGTGGTTAGTCGAGTTTCAGTAATTAGTGCCACGTCAATATTTTTGTCAAGTAATAATGTAGTTAGTTCGTTTGTGTGATTTCTAACACCATTCGCATTCCAAAGGAGAATGGATAAAGGTTTATTGGAAGTCATTTAAGGATTTTTCGCGGGAGGGATAAAATGTGATACAAGATTGGTGAGAAGAGATATCAAAGGAGTAACAAGGGATCTGAATTCGGAGAGGAAAGATGTAAGTAAACTGGTGAGATCTGTGGTATTTGAGGGAGGAGGAATGCGGGGAATTTGGTGTTGATAAAACTGTTGATTAGGTGAAGTTTGATTAGGATGTTGAGGGTGGGGTTGAGAATTTTGAGGTATGTGTTGTTGTTGCGGCAGGGTCTCACAATAAGTAACATCATTCTTACCTCCTAATAAGTGTGCAAAAGACACCGTTGGGTCAATTTTTTTTGAAGGTCCTCTTCTTGATGCGTTAGGTTCTCTTCTTGATGCCTCTGCTTCTTCTTGGGTCCGGGATTTTTGATATCTTGATTTAATATTCTTGTAGATCTGACAGCCTTTGTAGTTCGCTGGATGTCCTTCAAGGCACAATGCACAAACTGCAGGATCCCGTTTCGGTTTTGTGCACTCCCCGGATTTGTGCTGCTCTCCACATTTCACACAGCGCGGCAGATGATGGCAGTAAGTCCTGGTATGGCCATATGCCTGGCAATTGTGACACTGTACGATTTCCCTCTTAGGATATGGCTTCTCTACTATAACACTTGTGTAGTATATTCTTCTTATTTCGTATATTTTTTCGATCCCTTGATTTGGCTCCAAATCTACGAAAAATAAGGGTAGAGGAACTTTTACTCCTGGCTGTTCTTTACTCTCCTTCTGTACATTTGTAATCTGGCGCACTATGAAACCTGAAGTTTTCAATTCTTCTTCTATTGCTTCGGTTGGTGTTGAGGGGTGTAGATTTCTTATGACTACCCTCAAAGCTCGATCTTGCCGTAATTGGTACGTATGAAAATCCGCGTTGGTTTCCGTTAGATACTTCACAATTTTTCTGTAGGTTTCAGCTGTATCTGGTGATATCTTCGTGTCCTTTGTTCTGCTTAGACATGAATAGCTTCCAGAGCCTGTTATTTTGTTCAGTTGTGAGCATAGTAACTGAAAATTGCTTATGTTTTTAACGAATATGGGTGGAGGTCGGGGATCTCTTGGTATTGAAGCGGATTCCATCACTTCTTTATCATTCTGAAGCACCTGATAGGGGTTAGGGGTGAAAAACGGAGATTGTTCGGTTATCTCTTGTGAAGATGTACCTGGTTGATGCTGAAGTTCTTCAATTGTTGGTTTTGATGATGTTCCTGGCTGGGTTTCATTTTCTCTGGAGCTAATAGGCGTTACTGCAGGTGTTTGACGACATTGACGAGGCTTTTGTTTGACAGGCGAAGAACAAGGTGTTGAGCCTAACGGCCGAATTCTCTTGATAGAAGCTCTACTAGACATGGCCTGATTGTGATATCGCATATAAGGGAAAAAAAAAATGAAAAAAAAAAAAATAAAATAAAATAAAAATAACCCTATAATTTATAACAAACAATAAATATCAATTGTTATTATGTATTCTTGACTTGTTTTGAATAAATAATCTCAAAGATTTCACTGCAAAATAAGTAAATTCTGAGAGACGATGTAGAAACACGTCCTTTCGCATCAGCTGATCCACGCAAAACATTAAAATTAATTCTAATAAATGTCATAAAAACATCTTTACGCTCCGTCGCAAAGCTATGAGCTCCTAGTATATTCTAATAATATTCCAGTTATCTATGTTGAACAGATCCGAAACCGAGGACTTCACCTTGACAAACATATACATTGGAATACTTACAGAAGACTTAATTGACAAGAAACCAATCTAAGTTTCCAGCTACTTTAGCGCTTACTTGATAACTTTCAATTGATCACAAAAGAATCAGAAATAATCATCAATAAATATAATAAAGCGTATTCGGATTTACGGAATAGAGCTTTGGGGTTTCACTAAATCCTCGAATTCCTTTAGTATCCAATCCTTACAGTGCAGTATCCTTCGTAAAACTATCAACGCTCCTTATTCTGTAATAAATAGAACTTGTATTGTATATAAGTGTGTATGTGTTCTTTTTATTTATTTATTTTTAGGTTATTTTATTCTTATTTATTGTATATATATTATTTTTCTTTATAATTTATTTTATTTATTGTACATAGAATGTGAATGTGATCTGTGAACTCTATTATAAATGTCCTAGAGACAGATTGTAATATTTTTCAATAAATAAGTTCAAAAAAAAAAAAAAAAATAGAACCATCTATAATGACCTTAAGGATCCATATGTTGCCGATTTAGCTGAATCCAGATACCTATCCTTCTATAATAAACTTCAGAAACATCTCGTTTCTATCCTTGCTTCCTCTTCGATCCTTGATAACTCTCCAAAGCGTCTGAAAAGAATATGTGGAACCTCCTAATATAGACATTTTATTAGAGTTTTACATATCGTTTGTAATTTCTCTACAAGTCTTTTCGTGTCATTATATTTTCCAGTCTCCATATACTTCACGTATTCTTATTTTAATGAAGTTGTAAATTTCATGAATATTAAAATTAATAAAAAGGAGTATGATCGATACTCCAAATCTTAAGAATGCTAAGGAAATAGCCATATTTGGTGATGTTTTTTCCAAAATAAATAAAATATCGTTATATGCATATAAAAAAAAAAAAAAGTTTTCGAGTTGAAGTCCCCAACATTAAATCCTGGATCCGCTATTGATCCAGTGTATGCATTTTAATCTTATAAAAAAATTATAAAAGATTACCATTTTAATACTTATGTCATATTTTTTTAATATCTTTACTTCATCATTCCACACTTTGTAACGGTTATTATTATTTATCTCTTAGTTCTTACTATTGTCATTATTCTACCCACTTCATTTTACTTTAATTTTTTTTTTCACCTAATTATTTATGTTTCTCATACCTTGTTATCTGGTTCTTTTCTTAGCCCTGGTGAAGGCCTGAACTTCAGGTCAAAACGTCGGCAAATGTGAAA
This sequence comes from Nezara viridula, assembly GCA_928085145.1. NCBI lineage: Eukaryota > Metazoa > Arthropoda > Insecta > Hemiptera > Pentatomidae > Nezara > Nezara viridula. Next base: position 182,862,563 of record OV725078.1, on the reverse strand, counting down.
ACAAATATTATTATTTATTTTTGCCTTCTTATTTCTGACTGATCACCCCAACCATCCTTTTCTTCATTCTTCACGACAGTCAACCATTAACCCACAATTAAGAATATAAAATAATTTTATTTTGGGACAAAGTCCTTTAGAATAACAGAAAAGTACAATTTTGTTTTTTAACTTATTATTGAAAAATATTACACTCTGTCTCAAAGAACATTTATAATAGTGTTCAGAGATCACATTCACACTCTATGTACAATAAATAAGAACAAAATAACCTAAAAATAAATAAATAAAAAAGAAGACATACATACATGTACAAAATTAAAATTTTATAACTTAAACATTAGTTAAACATTCTACATACAAAACAAAAAAAATGTCTATGCAAAACACTTGAAACTATGTACAGTGGTAAAACATACCTATACACTTTTAGGAAAATGAAAAATACATTAAATTTTCTTTAAAATAAACTCTGCGTTTTTCTAGAAAGCCGAATCTGATATCATCATTTTAACGCCCTTCATTTATGATAAAGGAATGTGATTTAATTTTAAGAAGTTATTTTTTTTTTAAATTTACACTCAATAAAAACAATAAGTTTATGATTTAGGTTATAACCTCATTAGTGGAATCGCAATAATTTATTAAAACACGTGTATTTGAAAAATCTGTAATAGTTCTTAATAAATGACAAAAAAGTAACTGGAGAAACTCAAATAAAAAAGACCTGTTTCTTCAAAACTTTAGACTGATTAGGTTTTTTTAAGTGTCATGACTTGTGAAAATAAGAATGGGTTTCTCAATCATTGCATTTAGGAGAGTGTGAATGAATCAGAGATTGGTTTATGAAATAGAAAAATATTTTGATGAGTATAAAAAAAATAAATTTAATAACAACTTATAGTTATTTATTAATATTACCTATATAACTACAACATCAAAATCCCGATAATTATGACGTATAATTGTTAATACCAGCACAAGCAAATGTTTCAACTAATCGATAAAGTATGCCGTGTTGTAGCAACCCTCAGAGCAGGGCAACACCACTCAATGAATAATGTGTTTCTCTCCTTCTTTCTAATAATTGAGTGACTGTCCACTCCTTAATATGGAGGTGGGACAACTACTCTAATTGGTGTATGAACCATGGGAAAATTAAGTTGAACAATTTATTTATCAACAAATAACAAATTTATAACAAAAGCGAACCCCATATTCATGTCAGAATAAAATATCCATACTATCGAAAAAAATATAATAGCATGAAAATAATTGACCGTAATTATAATTTAAGAAGAAGTCGGTCGGGGGCAGACTTCGCGGTGTGGGCGAGAGGGCCAATCGCCCCCTCAATAAAAATATTGAGGGGGGGGGAGAATATCTTTTCACACCCCCCCCCCCCAATAATATGAATTTAAAAAAATTAAAACATACAAATGTACATATGTTATGGAAGCTATATCTCACCATCATGCTTAGAGTATACTAATATGTAATATACTGTTTTTCAGATATTTTCGAATGTATCCGTACGCATAAAAACAAAAAATTATATTGTTTTCATTCATTTATCATTTTACATCATTTTTATACATAATATAAACTTCTGCCATTTTTTTGTCGAACGCCCTCCCCCCTTCCAATAAAATTGGAAAGTCTGCGCCATATGGTCGGGGTTACGGTTAATATATATATCACTATATATATGTTGCAATATTATTTTATTGTATTTTTTAATGTTTCGAACTAGGTTGTAGGTTTAATCAGGGCATATCATCTGGTACTGGCAGAACAAGTTAGGAGACTTGACTTGAAAAAAAAATAAAAAAAATATATATATATATATATATATATATATATATATATTATATATATATATATATATACAGGATGTTCCGTATAGGAGTAAGTTGTGGAAAAGAATTAAAGGTTATTAGTGGACATAAAGATCTACAAAGAAGTTTATATAAGCAATTGTCCAATTTTCAGCAGAAAAGTAGGAAATTTAAGATTTGTGTTTTTTAAGCGAGTTACGTTTTTTGTTGGATAGGAAACGATGACTAAAAAAAACATTTGGTTTTAGGAACTAAACATTGCTCCATATTTTTATTTTTAAAAACAAAATTTGTTTTTATGTAATTAATTCCCAAAACACGAAAAAATGAGAAATAAAAGCTTTTTAAACAGTTTTCCTAATAAACCCTAGCAGATTAATACGGTCATAAAGCTTAATAAAAGTTGAAGTTTTTCTATAAGTGGGTTAACTTTAGTACAGTTGTTGTTCAGAGGGTGATAAAAAAATCACAAATAATTTATGTCTTTTTTTTTAAACGGAACTTTGCTTTAGCCGCTCAAAAGTCCTCATTAAATAGTTTTAACAATGACAAACTCTCCTTTGGTTTAAAGTAATTTTTATCTAGGTTGCTATGGAACAATGCTTAATTAATTTAATCAAATATTTTTTATGTTATCGCTTCTTATTGTACAAAAATGCGACTCGCTTAAAAAAATTCCTTTTGCGTTATTCCTCCCTTTTCCTTTAAATGAAAGCACTCCTTTACGTTGATGACCTAGCGATATTTTTATGTTTTAACAATCATGGTTGGATGAGAAGAGTTTTACAAAATGCATTAAACAATCTACAAGCTTGGTCTGAAAATAAAAACCTTCGCTTCTCCGTAGAAAAGACCAGAGGCATATTGTTTTCAAGAAAGAGAAATCCAAGCCCAATTCCTGATCTTTTTATATATTGAAACAATTTAACGTTTAATGGAAACATCAAATCTCTCTACCTAGTCTTAGACAATAAGTTAACATGGCTCCATCACATAAAATTACTGCGAGAAGAATGCTTTAAGCGATTAAGACTGATGAAAGTACTTGCAAGAACTTCTTGGGGAGCAGATAGGAAATCGATGCTGGTGGTACACACCAGCATTATACGATCTAAGATAGACTATGGTAGTTTGGTATGTTCTTCAGCAAAAATAAGCCATCTCCTACTCCTAGATTCTGTACACCACACGGGAATAAGACTTGCCAGTGGTGCTTTCGTGCTTCGTGGACAAGTCCAATAGAAAGTCTTTGTGCCGAGGCCTCCATAGCTCTTCTCTTTTTTCGAAGGCAACAATTATATTACAAAATTAAAACTCCAGCCAATAAACCCTGCCTACTCCCACTTATTCCACCCAAAAAACGTTAGAAATTATGAAATGAATCCTACAAGAAGTGCTCCATTAGGTATAAGACAAAGAAAAGTCATTGGAAAAATATACAGCATGCCTAACGATCAACCTGACCCTATTTTTAAATAGCCACCCTGCAAATACCAACCAGATAAAATAGACCTAACTTTTAAGCAATGAAACTCAGATTTCAATAAACTTGATTCCTAAATGAAATACAAAAATATTCAGATCATGAAATAATATACACTGATGGATTTAAACAGAACGATAATGCAGGTTTTGCAGTTATTATATTGGGATACTCAATAAGTATAAATTACTCCCAACCTCAACAATATATACTGCAGAATTTCAGGCAATTTCTGCAACATTACATTTATCAATAATAAATAATAATAAAAAGGCTTAGCGAACCCGAGAGTTCGATGCCGACACCACCAATCGCTTATTGCACACGTCCCTTCATCGTTCGCCGTCCAAACCCAGTCCCTTCAGATCGGCTTTAATGCAATCTTCCCACCTTCGCTTCGGTCTACCCCTCGGACGCTTACCATTCGGCACAGCAAATATTAGCCTTTTAGGAATTCTCTCGTTACTAAGTCCAACAACTTTACAAGCCCATTTGATTCGCCTCGATGAAGTTATCTCAATTATATTACTCGGATACAGTTCACGCAATTCGGCGTTGTGTAATCGTCTGAACTCTCCAGTTAACTCATCCTTCTTCGGTCCGAATATTCTACGCAATAGCCTTTATTTTCAAAAACCTTAAGACGCTGCTCATCCCTTAATGTAAGCGGCCAAGTTTCGCACCCATAAAGAACTGTAGGCAAGATAATTGTTTTATAGATTCTAATTTTTAAGTTTCGGGACGAGAGGCGCGAACTAAGTAGTTTTGTCACAGAAAAATAACAAGCATTTCCCGCCTTCAGTCTAACCTTAATTTCTTCTTCAATTTCGTTTTTTCTAGTTATCGTAGAACCTAGATACCTAAACATATCTACCTGTTCAAACATACAACCATCTATATCGATATCACCAGTAGTATCGCCATTTTTGCAGCTAACCATATATTTTGTTTTATCCACGTTTATTTCGAGTCCTAGTTCTTCACCGGCTTTCATTAACGTTGTCGTATTTAGTTTTATAGTTTCAAGGTCTTCGCTTAACAGTACCAGATCATCCGCATAGCCCAGCACGGATGTTGTTCCACCCAGATCCAACCCTTTCTCGGTACGCATTACCACCCTAATGGCATGTTCTAATGCCAAATTGAACAGGGCAGGCGAAAGGAATCTGCCTGTTTCAAACCCGAACGAACCTCAAATTTTTCGGACAGATTATTACCGATTCTAACTTTATTGAGTGTCTCCGTCAAGCACATCCTGACTAGATTTACTAATTTTTTAGGAATCCCCTGCTCGATTAGAATATTATACAGTTTCTGGCGGTCAATAGAATCGTAAGCCTTTTTAAAATCTATATACAGCTGGTGAACAATACCGTTATACTCCAATTTTTTCTCTAATATTTGCCGTAAAGAAAATATTTGATCAATAGTCGAACGATTCCGTCTAAATCCGCATTGGTAGTCTCCGATAATTTCCTCGGCGTATTCCGTGATTCGACTGGTTAAGATTAAAGTAAATATTTTATAACATACCGGAAGGAGTGAAATTCCTCGATAGTTATTACAATCCGTCCTCGGGCCCTGTTTGTGAATCGGAATAAGAATAGATTCTTTCCATTCTTCAGGTAATTTCTCATTCACCCAGATCTTTTTAACCAACCGATGTATTTTAGAAACTCCAGCTTCCCCGCATGCCTTAATTAGTTCAGTGGGAATATTATCGGTTCCCGCTGCTTTATAAGATTTTAATTTTCCGATAGCTACTTCAACTTCCTCTTTACTCGGTCCTTCTATCAACGGTTCAGCATTCTGGTACTCAGAAGGAGGACAAAGATCATAATTTCCCGTATTTAAAATATTGTCAAAGTGGTCCTTAAATTTATTCAATATGATCGGTCAGAATATTGTTATTATCATCCCTAATTCCAGATGTTACGGACCCTACACATTTACGTGATCTGTTTATACCTTTGTACATGTCTCTTACGTTATTTTCGATTCTATTAGTTTCTATTTCAATTATTTTATTTTTAAGATACTCCTTTTTTTTTTTTCAGCAATTTTGTCGTTTCGTTCTTTGAGGTTCGGAAGTATTCCAGATTGTCTTCGCTAGGATTATTTAGAGCTTTTAATTTAGCGGCTTTTCGTTTTTCGCACATGTTTAAGCAATCTTCATCAAACCACGGTTTGTTATTCTTATTTTCCTTTTTTCCTAGACACGAGTTACCGACCGCTTTAATATTATCCCTGATCTCTACCCATAACTTGTCAATATCGTCGTGGTCCTCGTCAGGAAGCTCTAAAGCTTCAAACGTATTCTTAACATCTAGCTCGAATTGGGTTCTAATTGATGGATTTTTTAATTTGTCCAAATTAAAATTCTCAATATCGAAACGGTTTTCTTTTCTCTTTTTTATATTAAGTTTTTGTCGAAGTTTCGCGATTACTAATTCATGATCCGACCCACATTCAGCTCCGCGATAAGACCGTACATTAATTATACTGCTTTGCCAGCTATGTTGTATCAAGACATGGTCGATTTGATTTCGTGTTTGCGAATCCGGTGATGTCCAAGTATATTTATGAATATCCTTATGTTTAAACGTCGTACTTTTAATTATCAGGTTTTTCGAGATGGCAAAGTTTATAATGATAAGACGGATCCCATTATCATTACTATATTCGTGCAAGCTTTCTTTACCAATCGTCGGAATATAAACTTCTTCCCTTCCTACCTTTGCGTTCGCGTCTCCTATAATTATTGCAGTTTCGCGGTAGTTTATCATAAACCCATTCGAGTTTATCGTAAAATTCACTTTTGACTTCATCGTCACTGTCTTCGGTCGGACAATGTATGTTTATTAATGCGATTTTAAACCAACGTCGCTGAAATGTAGCTACCGAAATTCTATCACTAAAGAATTGTACGTCCCTCAAAGCGGATAGTAATCTGCTCCTAATTAGAAACCCGGTACCCAAACAATGATTCCCGCTTCCTCCGTACCAAATAGTGTACTTTCCTTGCCTCATCGAGCCCTCCCCTAGCCAGCGAACCTCTTGCAGAGCCACGACATCCAAATTGTGTCCATTCACCTCCTTCGCGACCGATTTTAGCCCCCCCTTCTGTGTTTAAACTCCTTACGTTCCACGTACCAATATTTAAATCCCTATATTTCAACTTGCGCCACGAATCCCCGAACGGGGGAATAGTTTACTTCCGGATAATGAGCGTTTTACGTTAGGGAGATCCATGACTATTTGTGGTGTTTGGTGAACTCCCCATACGTGGTAATGAGCCCGCGCGAGGTTACATTTATCAATAAATATATAAAATAGTAATAGCTTGAAGCTCGAAAATAGTAATATGTTCTGATTCAATGTCCGCCCTTCAGAGTATAGCAAACTTCAATAAAACCGAACCTACAATAAACAGAATCCACCAATACATCGAAATTATAAACAACCTTAATAAATGTATAATTTTTTTATGGACTCCAGGACACTCCGGAATACCAGGAAATGAGTAGCGGATAAAGCTGCTAAAGAAGCTGCTCATATGAATATCCCACCTCTCTAAATATACGAGCCGGGTGATGTAAAAACATTACTAAAAGACAGAGGACGGACGAATTGGGAGTCCGTCTAGAGTGAAATTCCACTGACTGATAAACATAGAAACATTAAAAAAAGTACAAAACAGTGGTTAAGTTAACAGGGAAAAGAAGAGAAGAGATGGTTGTGACAAAGATGAAAATTGGTCATATTAACCTGACTCATGCCCGTTTAATAACAAAAAAGGACCAACCATATTGCGACACCTTTCAGTCGCTAACCATAAAGCATATAATAGAAGATTGTACATTACTACATCAAGCCTTAGTAAAAAACAAAATACCCCATTGCATAGAAATAGTATTAAAAGACTCAGTAAATTCAGAAATATTATTAGAAAATATTATAAAACTTTTAAAACAAACACAATTGTTCCATAGAATATAACAATTAAAGAAATACATAAAAAGAAACATTTTTATAGTTACAAATAATAACATCAGCAGAAAGATAAGTTACAAATAATAACATCATAGCTGAAGGGCATACTAACCAAGTTGCTGATCGCCTAGGACAATTCGTAACCTAACCTGACCTTTCCCCTGGGCTTCCTTTTCCAAAACACTCTTTCAACAGACCCCAACTTCTTCTCCAATGAACTCTTCCAGGCATTCTTGTTCCATCGAAAAATATTCTAATCTAAATTTCCCCTCTCTTGTTTTTCGGCCTTCCCTATTGATCAAAGTTTTGTTGTAAGGAGGGACTTCCCTGATCATGCGGAACTGTAAAGATCCTTTTGAAATCGTCCAATTTTATCTTTATGGCTATGAAACTATATTTGAGCGTCCATGCCCAGCAGATAATGCCAGGCAACACTTTCTGTGTTGGAAATATTTAATTTTTTCTCCTCTAGACAGACTATCTTTTATCTATTTTTTTATTATTGCTTTTGGGGAGGATTCGAGATTTTAATCAAAATCCTATTTTGTCAGAATATATTTATTTTTAATACACACATTAGTATCCTTGATAAATAGCATATATTAGTGTTATTTATTATTTTACTTTCATCATTATATTCAAAATAAACGCAGACTAGGAAACATATAGATTTTTATTTATATATTTCTGGTTGTCTTTAATCTTTTTTTTAATTTATTCATTTTGCAATTATTGAATTTATGTCGTAGTGTACAAAAATAAAATTTACTTTACTTCATTTCATATTGGGACCTTTTTTCGTTGCATATTATATGTTGTTTTTTTTAGTGCATACTTTATGTTTTTTATTGCATATTTTATGGCATATCCCACGGGGTTTCATTGCATAAAAATCTGAGCTGCAGTCATGACCCACTAACACAGTTTACAGATGCTAAAAATAAAAAATGTCCGGGGGAAAGAGAAAAGCAGGTGGTGAGGTTGAGGCGGTGGTTGAATGGAGCTTTATCTCGGCAGGCCGTGATCGGAATTCGAGGTGGTACAGTTTACACCGAGCTGATATGCACAACAACCATTGCTCCTGCCTCAACTCCATTGTCCTCCCTTTTCCGATGGCAGGCAATTCAGGATCTCGGCCATATTTCACGGCTACCGTCGTGTTTGAGGGAGTGTTTTCATCGAGAATATTATCATGGTCCATCCAGGGGGCATAGCTTCCGCAACACGCTAGATTATATCGCTCATCGAAATACATGATATGGGAATTAGTTTATACCCTCACGTTCTGAATCGGAATTTCCTTCGGTTGGGTTGATGAATTGTGGATCAAATTCCTTTGTAGGCAACATTATGAGGGTAATATGTTTTTTTGTTTTTTTTATGACTAATTGAACTAATGGAATAAACATATACAAAACAATCATTCGCCTACATAATTATTCTAAATAAGAGAAGTTCATTGGAAACTATACCATTATTTTTTTCCCATGTCAATTAAAATTCTTTAAAATCTTTTTTATTTTATTTTTTTATTATTCATTGATATTTACAACTGTGTTATAAAAAAAATAAACCAAATACATCTAGTAAATGTGCACAGGAATATAATTACATGAAATCGCTAGTTGAGAAACCACTTAAATAATTAATTTACACAAGAAGATCACAAGGCCACCTTCATTTTAGACGCCTCGGAGGGATAGGTATCTGGATTGGGCCTAATCGGAAACATATGGAACATTAAGGTCATCATGGATGATTTTATTTGTGACAAAGTAAGGAGCGTTAAGGATTTTACGAAATATTTTGGATTGGATAAGAGAGGAATTTGATGGTTTAGTGGATCCCCAAAGCTATTATTGTCATATGTGCGAGTCGTTATATGGATTTCATATATGGATGGAAGACGGCGGTGGGGCCCGCTCACTTCCATATCGGTGCCCGCAGAAGAGGAAAAGGGCCAGGAAGACCTCCAGATTTTGGGAGCTAGCCCGAAACAAGAAGAAGAAAGAACAGAAGAACTGCTAGATGTGTGCACATCATGTTAACTAGCAGTAGTGTGTTATTAAGCATTCATACCTAATAACGCACTATCCCAAACACCCGTATTGCCATAGTGGCATGGGAGGGTGGACTTTTATAAATAAATAAATAATATACGAGTCGTTTGTAATTGATTGAAAGTTTAGAGCATTTGTCTAGTAAGTTCTGGAGTAGTCGGAAACGTCGAGCGGTTTCTTGTCGTTTCAGTCTTGTATGAAGATTCTTTAAAATCAAGGTATGAAATAAAGAATTCTGTACATGCAGAGTGGAACAGTTTATTGTTTAAAAAAAAAATACTAATAGAAAAAAAAATGATTTTAAAGCATCCAATGACCTTCCAGTACATCTTTTAATTCAGTGATATTTAGTATCATTCCAAAAACCATATCTGAATTCAATACAAATTTTCCTACCAGTATGCGAATCATTAATTTTGGTTTCTACCTATGTAAGATGGATTGAATACGCAATAAAATTAACCAAGTTTTCTCAAATTTCTTAAAAATTTTAATTATATCTTTTTAGAAAATCTGTTAAACATTTCTAACTCGTAAATTATGATCAACGTTTCGTTCTGATCAAAATAACTAAAGTTATTTATTCACGAGAATTATTTAACACTTAAAAAAAGGAGATAGTCATTCATCTTGTTTCCGTTCTATCGTGTATTGCAGGCTGCAAATGAATTGAATCTTAATATATTAAACAATGTTAGAAATTTATAAAGTTATGAGAAATAAGTTTGTAAAAAAATAACTTTTTTTGATAACTTGAAAATAATTATAATATATTGTATTAATGAAATAGTCTATTAAGTTTAATAAAAATACTAATGCCATTTGAAACCGGACAAAAAAAAAATTAACAACTTCTAACAGTCGTGTTTTCATTTCAACCGATGATATTTTCTACTATTCCGTCGAGGGTGGCATTAGAGCTGGAGTTTGTACAGTCACTAGAGAACAGAACGAATATGGTCCCTGGACAATGCTGTTACATTGTTTCATCAAAACCAACAGCTCCAACATGAAAAATTCTTCTAGAGCTACAAGTAGCAAAATGAAAAACAATAGTTCAAGGTAGGCTATAGAAACTAGGTAGTTTTAAAAAAATATGGAATGAAAAAAAAATAATAACGTAATCCTATACATATAATCTTATGTATTTTTTTCCTTTTTTAAGAATATTGAAAATAATAACTATCAATTTTCACAGAGATAATTCTTTTTTTTTTAAATGCGTTCTATTTTATATTTCAATCTAAGTATTTGTGTTTTCACTACTTCCTTTTAAAAAAAAATACAATACAGTTATGAGTATTTACTTAAAGGTTTTATATGTGAATCATTATTTTTCATTTCATTTTTCAGTTTATAAAATTAATTTAATGTTTCTTTTTCTGGCTTAGTTATTTATTTTAATTTTTCTTATTGCTGCATGGTTTTTTTAGTAGTTGCTGGTACGTTATTTCACTGTTTCTCATATGTTTTTTTTTAAATATATCTTTGATAGCTATGTACATACATGTATTTATTATTATTTTTTTTAGTTATTACTTATTGCTACAGTTTTTATAACCATCATTAATGTTTATTTGTTTGTACACTATTATTATTTTCACGAGAATTTGTCAAATTTATAAAAAAAATCACTACAGTAATGTATCACATATAATTAAAATAAAACTAAAATTGCTAAAACAAAAAGGAGTTATATATATAAACGAGAGAGAGGGGGGGGGAGAGAGAAAGTAAATACCTGTAACTCATTTAATTAAAATTATATATGTTAAAATATTTTCCAAATTATTTCCATTTAGCTCATAAGCAACTTATTTCAGTTTGAAAACTAGCTTTGATGATTGTTAGTACATGTTATTAAAGTTCTGTAAATGACAGTCCTTTGAAGTTTGAAACCAATAAATGCTGTATATAGCGTTCTCTTACTGGCTCGGAACAAATATTAAATGTAAACAAAACTGTTATTATTCAAAAAGGGCTGAAACTCATATGAATAAAAAGTATTAACGTGTATTTTCAATACGCATTTTGAAATTTATTTGCTTTGGAACTTTTTCTTTTTTAATAAACGGAGCTCTAGAGTTTTATTGATGTAATTCAGATATTTATTTATATATTTGTGATCGCATAGTTTGATTTCCTCATGTAATTAATGTTTTTTTTTTTTTCATTTTCGATCAGACGTTTTGGGAGCATTTCTTTCCTCTCTTCAGTATATGATATGTTCCATTATTGGGTTGGTTCCAGAATTTTTTTAAATAATGTGGTCAATAATTAAACAATCTGGCAACTGTACGGAACTTATTCTGGGACCGACCGAATACCAGGGAATATTATATGCTGAAGTGAGAGACAAGGGGAACCTTGGTGAAAGAAAATACAGACCTCTGACACAGTTTTGAAATGGCTCGTTCAAGTTCTTGGCTTAGTTGATAACTTGGATATCGTCGCAAGATCTTTTGAGTCATTGAAAGAAGCTTTTCTCAATTTGACAAAGGTTGCGGAGGATATGGGGACATTTGTAAACCAGGAGAAGACAAAGTATATAAGACCTGGGCCAGGAGCGGGGACAGTGGACCGATAGCCCGTGGTGATAGGCCATATCATGTTCCAAAACGTCGACCAGTTTGTGTGCATGTGGTCAGTGGTGATTTGTCGAAACAGGATCTCCATAGAAACCAATCAGCGATTCATTAAAGCCAATAGATGCTATTTTGGCCTCAGAAAGCACCTGAGAAGTTCTCTCTCGCCGCACTAAGTGCCTCTTATAAGGCCTGTCCTAATATATGAATCAGAGACCTGGACCATCACAAGTAATGAGGAAAGAGAAATACATTGTATCCGAAAGAAAAATTCTCCGAAGAATATTTGGACCGGTAAGGACTAATTAAAGTATTAACATCGCCTTTAAAAAAAATACATTTTATTTATGTTTTAAAAAATAAGTTATACTGACGTTCTAATTACATTTAATTAGTATTATGAGTTATTAATTCATTTTATACTCTTCCGTAATACATAACCTGATAATTTTTTTTTTAAAGGTTTGTAATATCTTGTCATAGGTGGTTACTTTTTTTTGGAAAGGTATGGAAAGTGTAAAAATAAAATAAAAAGGAAGAGATCAAAGATAACACTCAACTACCATTACTTTCTCCCACCCATTGAAGGAGCAGGTACCCACTCCATAGAATATACCTCAGGAGGTGTGGCCAATTTCAGGAATTAGGAGCCTTAAACACTAAGCTATCCCATTATTTTATATTGAGGACATTTGGATTTTTTTTAATCATTAACAAATTATTTTCGATTCACAATATCGATTACATAAGGTAGTCCGAAAAGTTTGTAGATTTTTAATTTTTTTTTTTATTTATAATATTTACAGCTGTATTACAAATAAAAATACATTCAGTAAATGTAAATACAAGAATATAATAACACGAAACCGCTTGTTGAGAAACTACCCAGTGGTATCACTCTAAAAATGTATTTACAAAAGGATATCTCGAGGCCATCTTCTTTTCAGACGCCTCGGAGGGTTATCAGGGATCCAAGAGGAAGCAAGGTTAGGAACGAGAGGGTTTGGATGTTTGTTATGGAAGGATAGGTATCTGGATTGGACCAGGTCAGAAACATAAGGAACACTAAGGTCGTTATGGATGATTTTATTTGCCACAAAGTATGGAGCAGTGAGGATTTTAAGAAGGCTTTTGGATTGTAAGGATTGGATAAGAGAGGAATTCGATGGCTTAATGGAGCCCCAGAGCTTAACTCCTTAAGTCGAAATAGGTCTTATTGTAGTCATGTATATGAGTCTTTTTGTAATTAACTGGAAGCTTAGAGCGTTTTTCTAGTAAGTGCTGGAGTAGTCGGAAATGTCGAGCGGTTTCTTGTCGTTTCAGTCTGGTATGAGGATTACAAGTTAGACGTTTGTCTCAGTGGAATCTAAAGTATCCGATTTGTTCAACAGAGATATTATTAAAGGATACTGTAGGACAGGAGGAAATAGGTTTACGACGAAGGGTAAAGGTGATTTGATAGGATTTATTTGATTTTATGTTAGTAGAGTTAAAAAAAAAAAATTATTCTTTCAACTCCTAATTAATTACAAAGCTTATATTTCTTTATACATCTTATGCCTTTAATGTACTATCTGTGTTTACGTTTCTGATTTGTCTTTATCGAAGCTCAGTACGTTTAGTTTGTGCATACTGAACATGAGCAACAAACAAGTCCATCTTCGCCATATTATAATTTTCATTTTTAAAGAAAGGAAAAAAATGCGACGCACAGTGCGAATGTTATTTGCACAGCGTATGGTGACGATGCAGTTGCTGACAGCACCGTTTAGAAGTGGTTTAAGTCTGGAGATTTCGATCTGGAAGATCGGCACAGGCCGGCCAGAGTTTAACGATTGATATCACGGATACCACGATTCTCGTTAGAAACAATCCATGTATTATTATCCGTGAGATTAAATTCTTGCAAAGCGATCGTTTTTGACCATCTTAAAGGTTGATTACGCCTGTCGTTATGATGTTTGGGTTCCCTAAGGAATCTTACAGAACTTATTTCAAATAAGTGAATTCTTACTGAAAAAAAAATCTGGAGGATCACTATTTGAAGAGAATTGTGACTGGCCAGAGTTGACTATAGGAAATTTCTATTAGGAATAAACTGTATATATCCCAATATGACGATGCTCAGAGCCATGTTTCTGTAAGGACTCGGCAGCATTTCTTGACCATCGAACAGGAGGTTTTACCACACCCATCTTATTTATCAAATCTAAGTTCATCAAATATTTTATATATCTTTCATCAAATATGGCTCCTTCAGATTAACGTTTTTTTACGTTGCCTCGAAAAATTTCTGCTTGGGAACTCTCGGAAAAAAAGAATTTCGGAACAATCCATAATAAATTTAAAAATCGAATAAATAATATTTCAATCAAAATTATCTATGAATATTCTTTTTCTTCTTCTTATTTGATGAAGTATGTCATTATTATACGATTGAAATGCAATATGGCTTATAATTTATAAATGTTTGATGCTAAATACATATATGTTGGGCTAATAGGGCATTACAGGGCGTGTAAATAGTCTTAGGGGTTTATAGACACACTTAGCCCTCCCTGGTCCAGGGCCCTCAACCTACTCCAAGTGTCCCTCCCTGGTTAAGGCTTAGTTCACAAAGGGAATTAGCAGGGTTTGCTGAAAGGGTTTGAATGGGAGGCTCACACGAGTGGAACGTGTAGCTAACCTACAGTTCTCGCTCCTCACATCCTACTCAACTTGTTCCAGTTAAGTCTGAGTGTAGTCCTCTCTAGTTGAGTAATCTAACACGACATGGTTAATTTTATCGTTATATAATTTACTTATAAAAATGCATACTTTACCACGACAGTTAAAGTAACTACTTACTTAGTAAGAGATTAGCATCATGAGGAAATATTCCTCCAGTTTTATAATTGACAATGAGACACAGCTATCCCGGAACTTATACTTATCCATTATTTTACTCTCTCTACACCTATTTGTTTTGTGTAGAAGAACCTTAGTTTGTAGTCCCTCATTTATGTCAGTAAGAGTATAGAATATATAAGCTATACCGGGATATTTTTTCACTGATATAAAAAATTGTTAAATAAAAAAAGATGAAAGGATTTGATAATTAACTAAAGGAATCGTAATAGAGACACGAAAAACCCCGAGGGCGCATCCAAGCTTGGTCGATAGGTTAGCATAGGCTTCCATACGTAACACGGGCTCCGATATTATACATGAGCGGTTTTCATAATGCGGTATACACATAAATGCTAGGTTTGGTATTATTTTATATTTTTTATAATTTTTTTTATTTCTTAATGATATTTACCACTTTATTAAAGAAAGAAATTTAGTAAATTTGAACATATGGATATAATGACGTGAAAACACTTGTTGAGATACTACCCAATGGTAGCACTCTAATAATTAATATTTAATATTTAATTAAATATTAAATATATAGAGTAAAACAATGTAAAAATTAAGATGAGTGCATACATATTTCAATGTTTAAACAAGTAAAAATATCTACAATGAAATATAAATAAATATAGTGGTTATCACTAGCACTCTTGTCGGACTAGAAATATTAGATGGCACTTAATTATTTAAGTGAAATATTAGATTGATTTTAATTTGGCCAGATGTAATCTTTTAATTTTATTCTATTTTGTTATTCTCAAGGGACTGTGTCCCAGAATAAAGTTATTTTTCTATCTATCTATCTATCTATTTATTATAATCATATAAATAATTTAAATAAACAGCTGTTAAAGGAATTTTTTTGTGGCAAAAAAAATTGTTATAATACAATACTATATACTAAATATAATATAATACATTAGACCGCAGTGAAAAACATTTGGTAATTAATTAATTTAAGTAATATTTTATACGGTCTGTAATTTATACTTTCACGTAAAGACAACGCCCAAACGATTTGACGTTCCATATAACATTCATTGCCATAGCGATTTTTTTTTCTATGCGACATTTTTTCTATACCGTGTACTTTGGTTTATCACAAAATACTAAAGGATGAACTGAAACAATTTTAAAAGCATGAAAACGTGAATGTTTTGTCGTTTGTATTTTCTACAGCTGCTTGGACATGACTATGAAAACCCCTTAAGGGATATGATCTCCAAATTATAAATTAGGAACTTAGTTTCACCTTTTAGAATTAGCTAAGTTCCAAATAATAAGCTATACTAGACAACAACTATGCCACCTTGATGGAAATGGATGTTTTTTGTTGTGAGGTGTAATATTGGTGGTCAATGTATGATTCCCAGCAACATTAAAATTTATTTGAATAAAAAACAGTGTCCAATCTCAATATATGTTTATGTATATATATATATGTATATATACAAACTTGTACATATAAACTTTTATATTTTCTTATTTATTTATTGTTTGTTTCAGGTATGTCAGGACTTCGAAAGATTCGACAAACAACTGAAAGAAACAACAACAACCATTTCCAGTATCCAGTTTCTTAGCAATAAAAAATGTTTGAAATAGTTACTTGAAAATTCACAAGCGAAAAATTTCTATTTCCAAAATAACAAAAAAATTGAAAAATAGATTCCAGTCATAACTGATCAGAAATAAAAGTTTTTTTTTACTATTATTTATATGATATTTACAACTGTATAAAAAAAAAAAAAAATACATTAAATTCGTACATGGAAATTATGACATGAAACACATGTTGAGAAACTACTCATTGGTAGACTATATAATATGTTATGCTAATTTGTATGTACAATATTGTTATTCTCAAGGCAATTTGTCCCAGAATAAGGTTGATTGTTCTATTCTATATTAGGAGATCACGGGGCAATCTTCTTTTCAGACGCCTCGGAGGGTTATCGGGAATTGAATAGAAAGCAAGGTCAGAAACAAGAGGGTTGAGATGGTTATGAAGTTTGTTATGGAAGGATAGATATCTGGATTGGGCTAAATCTGATACACAAGGAACATTAAGGTCATTGTGGATGATTTTATTTGTAACAAAGTAAGGAGCATTGAGGATTTTACGAAGGATTTTGGATTGTAAAGATTGGATACGAGAGGAATTTGAAGATTTGGTGGAGCCACATAGCTCAACTCCGTAAGTCCAAATAGGCCTTATTATAGTCATGTATATGAGTCTTTTGTAATTAATTGGAAGGTTAGAGCGTTTGTCTAGTAAGTGTTGAAGTAGTCGGAAACGTCGAGCGGTTTCTTGTCGTTTCAGTCTGGTATGAGGATTCCAAGTTAGACGTTTGTCCAGGTGGAGTCCTTGGTAACGGATTTGTTCAACAGGAATAAGTGAGATGTTATAGGATACTGAAAGACAGGAAGTCATTGGTTTACGACGAAGAGTGAAGGTAATTTGATGGGATTTATTGGAATTTATTTTAATTCTCCAGTTTTGACACCATTCTTCAAGGTTTGTGATGTGTGATAGAAATAAAAGTTGAAATTTAATTTAAAATCCTGCTTCATTTATATAAATTTAAGATATTTATTTTACTTTACGTTCGATTTTTCATCTGTTTATTATTATTATTTAATTTGATTAAATTTTGTAAATATGGAGTAACTGACATTTTACTATTATTGTTTTCATTAATTAGGTCAAAATTTAATACTTCACTATTTTTATTATTTTCCTGACAACCTAATGGCTGACTAGCACAGAAATATCATACTATATTTTTATTATTTGTTGTTACGACAATGGAAATAAGGAATAACGTAGGATATCTTGAATCTCTTTCCGAAAATAAAAAAGTACTGCTATGTGACCCCACTTTTTAACTTGTTGATGAAACGGTACAAAGGCTACAGGAATTTATTTGTTTTTTTTTTCTCTGCGTGAAAAAGCGAAGATTAAATTGTCAGTATTACATAAAAGAAGGTGGTGGGAAAAAGAGGGTTGGATCATTCGTGCGAGTGACATTCATATTCAGTCGGAATAAGTTGAGTGGTTTTCTCTTCAATTTCAGGTTCTGGCCCTCCCAGTCATGTGCCCCGCTCATCCTCCAATCAACTGGGCATTGTTCCAAACGGGACACTTTTACATGTCATTCCTATATTTTCCATAAATTTCTTATCGACTGATACGTATTATTAATCAAATTTTAGGCTCAAGTGCCTTATCGTGTATATATTTATTGGGGTCATAGCATCGATAATTTTTCTGTGTGAAAAAACATATTAGGAAAATTAAATTCATTTTCTAGCATATAATAATTAAACATAAACCATTATTAAAACTTAAAAAAAAAATTTTCAACTAAGAAAAAGAAGAATAGAAATTCAATTTTTCAGTAGATTTTAAATTTGTGTCTTGTAGGCAGACTACATAGCAATTATATTTACTAAGTAAATATTTTTATTCATAGCTACGATGTTTAAGACCATTTATATCCCATTGTAATATATTCATTTGAATTAATATGTTCTATCTATCCCGTCTGCCGGCAAGAGTGAATCGGGACAAATTACGGTAATGGTTATTGAATATAAAAAAAGAATATTAAAAATAAAATACTAATATAATAAAATAAATAAAAAGCGTATTTAGGCAATTATGTTTATTACAATACATCCCAAATCATGAAAAAAAGAAATAAAAGCCTTGCAACAATTAATGGTTTTCAGTTTTGATGAAAACACGGTACTTCCACGTGGCTCCTTAAAAATTAACATCTTTTATTACTCTACTTGAAGCGGATCTCAAGCCTTTACCCTAATAAACCTCAACTTAATCAATATGTACTTAAAACTTATTAAACGAGGAAGATTTTCTACAAGCGGGATATCTGAAGAGTAGTTGCATAATGATAAAATAAAAATGAGAATAATTTATGATTTATTTATTTATGGACAGAACTTAGCTTAGTTTAACCGCTCAAAAGTCCTCTTGAAATGGTTTTAACAATGACAAACTCTAATTTTAATTAATGGTAAATTTTATGTAGTTTACAGTTATGCAATTTTTAATTACTTAAATTAAATGTTTCTTTAGTTATCGCTCCCTATTCAACAAAAAATATGACTTAAGAAAACAAATACGAAACTTGGATTTCCTACTTTTCTGCTGTAAATTGGCCCATTGTTTATATGAACTTTTTCGTAACTCTTGAGGTTGGACGCCACTCCTATAAAAATGTCCGTCTACTTACGGAACACCCTATATATATATATATATATATATAATGTTATATTACAATATATTAAGGGAACTCCTTTGTTTAACAACACAGCTTTATGGGCTTTATTCATAACAGCTGTCGACTTGTCAGCATGTTTAACAGTGGACTCAGGTATCAGACCGTAACTTCGATATAGTTCTCATAGTTACTAGCGGATACAGAGTTTAATTTTGGGAGGGGGGCTTCAGCCCGAAAGCTTTTTTTCATAAAAATAACGATAATTACTTTGAAAAAAAGAAAGAAACTAACTGCCAATATGAAATGGTGTTTAAGTAATTCCTAAAGTAATTTTAAATGTAATTACACGAACAATAATACTTCAAGAGATAATTTTTTTATATTTTTTCCCATAAAATATGGTTATATTTTACCATTTTTTTGGGGGGGGGGCTTCAGCACCAAAGTCCTCCAAAATTATTGTAACACCACCATTCGACCAACTTACTTTTGTTCTGCTAACCGCTCGATTTCGGTGCAATCGTACGAGTGTATTCTGGGACACGTTTTAAATGCTGTAGCTTAGAAAGACAATGTTGTCCCATTTACATAAAAAATAAATGAGCTTCGGAAAAATGCTCGGAAAATGATTTCTTTTATTTTTTTTAGAAGAAATGTGTTATAGCTGAAGCATATTTTCTAGACCTGATAACAACTACCATTCATCTCGATGTTTCCATGAAACAGGGATACCGAATAATGTTTTTTCTTAGCTTGAAAAAAAAACTAATGAGCGGAAAATAGAGGATACAATATAGTAGGGTCGCCCAGAAGGGGTCTGCATGGCGCAAGTTGCGTTAACAAAATTTTGAGAGAGTACATTTTTACGGGGTTATGGATTTTCGAGTGCATAGTTCAGATATTTTGAGACTTCATATTTTATCCATCGGATAATTAACAGAACAAGTTATAGAAGCTCGACATAATGATTGCCGTAAATATAGTGAGCATAACACACAAAAGAAGCCTCTAATTAACGGTTTTCGAACTACTACTAAAAAAAATTCTCCATCTCTTAGCGTTGAAGTATTTACCTTTTTAGAACCATAGTTCATCATTGTCTGAATTATCGATTGACTATGACGGACTTTAGTCAGAGAGTTCTTTCCTACGGATGTCGAAACTGAGGATGAAGAAATAAATTAAATTAATTTGTACACAATATTTTTCTTTTGTTAATGTTAATTTTTTCTCTGGACACACATATATTATTTATTATAAATCAATGTTATATTAAGTAGTTTAAACAATAAAAGTCTTATTTTTTTATTTATTTGTGAAGAATACATGATTTACAATATAAAATTAAGGTTATTATATATAATAATTTTTTTACTATTTTTTAAAAGTTCTAGGAAATATATATATATATATATATATATATATATATATATATATATATATATATATATATATACCATAAAATAATTTTTTATTTATTTTTTAAAATAAAATCTTTCAAGTTCTCAAAGGCATTTTTAATTCATTAATAAAATTAATAATTTCGGCGAAATAGCTTTCAGAACCCTTTCAGCTCCTCTCCATGCATCAATTAATTTTTATTATTTTATTTTATTTATTTGTGACGAATAAATGATTTTCAATCGAAAACAATGATCATATATAGTAAATGGTTTTTTCACTATTTGAAAAAAAAATCTGAAAATATTTTTTTTTTTATTTACCATAAATTAATGTTATATTAAATAAATGAAAACCATAAAAGTCTTATTTATATTTATTTTTGACAAATACATGACTTCCAGTCGAAAATTATGGTCAATAAATTTTGTCGCACTGTGCCGCTCCTGAGGTCGTTTGATTACGGATTGCCTACAAGTTGTAGGAGAAAATATTTATGATTTTGAAATCTTTAGGTTGTTGACGTTAATATTAGAATATTGGATTGCCCGAAAGAATTGGTGGTAGGCCGACGAATTAAGTCTATTTTGCAGCGTTTACGGAGTCACTAAAACGGTAGACACAACCGAACTAAAAATATAATCCTAAACTCTGAATAATTCTGATTATTTATTATAATTTCTCGAATTTACATGATATTGACAAATAAACAGTAACAAACTCTAACCACGCCTATTCATAAATTATTTATTCGATTGTAAGATATGGAATGTTTTCTTTTGTTTATAGATCACATTCGTTATGTTTTAATTACTTTAATGACTCAAATTAAGTTTCTTTTTATGTCTTATGTAAGTTTTTATTGGGTTTGCATTCTATATAACATAGTTTTCTGAGTACGAAATAACAATCACTATTATGAGCGCCTGTAATATAATTGTCATCACTATTGTAACACAAGTAATTATAAATTATGTCTTAGCAATGATTATAAGCATATAACTATTATTATAATTACATTATCACTCTATAAAGTGGATACTCTTAATTAAATAATTGATTAAGTGGGAAAACCACGTGGTCGAGCGTGATATCGCCCCCCCCCCATAAAAAAACAGAAAAGAGGTGGGGAATGGTGCGTGAGAGGTTCAGAGATTTTCAAAGATTCTTCCTAAAGAGAGAAAACATGATTTTGCTCAAGATTTTTTCATCATTTCCCAAAGCAGCCGATGTATTTTCTGGTATCCCTCTTTTGTTTAATTCGCTGATGTAAAAGGCACAACTCTCGAGGATATGGACCATTGTCATTCTCTCTCTACATTTCTGACAAATGGGAGGGTTATCTTTTGTAATTACGTGAAGGTGCATTTACTCTGCGTTTACTGCGACTGGAATTTCTCCATGGCTTCACTTACTTTTTTATCACCTTTAATTTATTATTAAACTGGAGGGCTGTTGTTTTCCCATAGTGTCTGCATTCTTGGTGTATGGCCTCATTCAGGGGTCAGCCAATTCAGATGCAGTTAAGAAAACTGGTAATCGTGGAATAACCAAGTCCTGGAAGAGTGAGAGCTTTCTTTGCTGCTCTGTCAGCCATTTCATTCCCACCAATACCTACATGACCGGAAGACCATACTAATGTTACAGTGTTACTTAGCTTTTTATGATTCCCAAAATAGTATATATTCCTAGATGATCTGTATATATGTTAATTATAGTGTTTCTTTTAACGCCGAAAAATGATTTAGTTGTATTCTCGGACGGAACTTTGTCACCTCAAATGAAGTACTCTGAATCAATGTGGAAGTGAACGTAGCTACTGGTGGAAACTGATTCATTTTTATGCATGATTCCGCGTACCCTTATATTGCAAATGAGGTGCGTGAATTCATAAATGCAAACAGCATTCAGGACCGTCCAACATGTATCGCGGATTTGAATCCAATTGAACACTTACGGGACCAGTTATGGCGGAATATTCGCCATCACCCTGACTCATCGCGAACCTTACGATAACTTAAACAGTCCACAAGAGATGAATGAGAAATACATAGTTATAAATCAATTAACAGATCTATACACTAAAAGATATTCTACAAGATAATGAAGAGCGAGTCTCTATCGCGTTTAAATGCTTAAAGATTATAAATTACAACAATAGAATATAAATTACAGAAAACGCCAATGACCTTTTAGGGTGGAGGCAAGGAAAAAAAAAATCAATTAACTCTTCTTTTTGGCTGCGTCTATTACAAAATAACAGTATCTTCCCTACTAACGAACATGTCTAATATTTCTCTATATAATTATTTCTTCTTTCTTAAAAATCTACTTTTCATTATTTTTTTTGTGAATTCTTATCTTCCTTTACAAAATTTATTTTATTTGTATATCAGATTACATTTTTAATACACATAAATGGTGTGAATGTGCTCTCAGAACTCTATTATAAATGTCCTTTATTGAGACAGATTGTAATATTTATCAATAAAAAAATAATTCAGATTGTAAAACAAAAAAATAAAAAATAAATTATATTATATATATAATTTTTAAATATATATATATATATATATATATATATATATACATAAAAAAAGGTTTAAATAAATGTGACAGATCCATTATAAGTTGAAGAAGAAAGAAGGGGCAGTATAGGACTTCAGTGGGAGTCTTGACCCGAAGAAGGAAAAAAAAGAGAAAAAAGAAAGGTAATTTTATTCTAGGACATCTAGTCCCCTAAGAATAATGAAAATGAACAAGTAACACATGTCCAGCATAAAATGACTGTATTAAAATCTGCATCATTCCACCACACACCCGTTACAAGTTATTTAAGCATATTTTATCCACAATATTAATCATAGATATTCATTATATTTCGAGTGAATATAGGTATACTTAAACAGTTACATTGTATTGATTGATAATATCACCCTCATTTATCGCTTAAATTATTTATATATAAATCGATCCCTTGATGACTGATTGACACATTTATTAGCAATAAGAATAATATTTCAAGCGAAACACTACCAATCTTCTTAAAATAAGGATTAAAGTCCGATATGGCGGTCTCTAGAATATCGGTATCTCCTCAAATTTATATATGTATATATCGGAGCCTAGGCGATTGATTTACACGTTTATTAGCAAATAGTAGAATACTCCATGTGAAACTCTAACAATATCGATAAAATAAGGATATAAAGCCGATATATCGGGAAATCGGCCTTCGATATATATCCATTGCCCAGACAGTTGTTAAACCGCGAGGTCCTCTGAGTTCAAGGCAGGAGTGCCAAATTGGAGTTCTTTCTTTTCTATTAAGGGATGAAAACGTTTTCGAATTTTTTAGACGTAATATTATTATTTTGTATAGATTACTAACTTTGTTCAGTATTTTTATCCGATTAAAAACTAAACATTAAAATGTGAGGAAAAAAAGTTTGAAAAAAACCTATTTAATCCTTTGTTCTCTGGCTGTCACATTCATTTTTGAAGTATTGAGACTGAATTACAACATCGAAAAAATATAGTTATTAAACCTAAACCACACGGGTCGGATTTAAAGTTTATATAGTCCAAGACCCGTTTTTGTTTTAGAAAATTATATAAATCAGTAAAGTATGTAAAATAAGATTTTGTTTTATTCATTTCTAATGTTATGTAAACAATTCTTCTTTTATAAGACAATTTTGCAACAATTATTATGAATGCCTATTTTTATTATAAATATCTGATTTACCTATTTTAACTTTTGTTGTAAACATTAATTTCAACTAATTTCTACTAATATGGCTAATTTAAGTAACCAAGTAAAGTAACTAAGTAGAGTAGCTAATTTGTATTATATCAATATCAAAATGTTACATGAACATTTTTAATTCTAGATAATATTCTAGAGGTATAATTGAAAAATAATCATTGAACATTTTTTTTAAGATTGTTTATTCTCTCTTGACTAAGGAAAATTATAATACAGATCAGAGAACACATCCAGACCATATTTACAGAAAATCGATATAATATATAGAAATAAAAACAAAACAAAATAGCATAAAGAAAACTAAATTAAAAAAAAGTAAAATAAACATCTTAAGCGCAGGCATACTAGAAACTATTTACAATCATCCAGGGGAACTCCCAACCACTACTTGTGGAGAAAAAAAAGAGCTTCAAGAGATCCCAGCGCTTCTCCCTCAACCGCGTCACTGATAATAAAACCCGGCGGAGTTTGAGTAAGGATGCTACAGCCAAAACTCACATCACTGAGTGTGAGAATTCGGCCGTTGCGGAAACCCCAATATATACATATTTACTAAAAGTCGCGAGGCCAATGCCTACTTAATCTATGGGGGCGGTTGTAGGGGTGTGTGTTTCTACGTATGGATTGTGCTACAGTATTTGAATGATCAAATTTAACATTTATTTGGTGGAAATTTTTAGTAGGCAGAATATATATTTGGTGGTCAAATGACCTGGAAACACTGGTTAAAGGATTCAAATTGATTTTTTAGCCTGTTGGAATTTGGTTTTAACTATTTTTTTTTCAAATACTGCTAGTCATTTATGTTGTATTAATTATTTAGAATATATTTTATGTTTCCATACTGTATGTTGAATTTCAGAGAGATGCAATATAAAATTATGGAAAATTTATCAAAGAGTTTTAGCGAACTGATAACTGTAATATTCATATCCATACCGTTTGAGAAAACATAAACAGCGTTTGTTCTCCATTAAAATTTCGAAATTGGCATAGTTAATCTATCCTATTTTTTAACGAAGAAACGTTGGTTCTCTTCCGAAGGGTATACAATACGAACTTTTCCATTGTGGAAGCAATGCGTTGTGGTCGGAGGCGTTTGAATGGTGGACTATATTGCTTTTGGTTCATCCCTCCTCCCTCCTCCCTCCTCCCTCCTCCCCCTGACAATAAAATGTACAAAGCCGCTACGGGCAGCACCGCTCCGGCTCGTTTTTCATTAAATAATGACATCATAAAAACGGTTGATAGAGCACTCAACATTTTGTCCACCTTTAGATACTTTTTTTTTTTTTATTGATTCCATACTGTATCCCTTTTTTGTCGACTACTAAGCTGATATTTAATGAAACCTTTTGGTTCGATAAATGGGCAATTTATAATTTAAAACCAATAAAGGAAATGGCACAATCACTGACAAAAGAATCATCCATTCAGTATCTGATGAATTCGTTTTAAAAGCAATAAGTAAATACAAAAGCACGTTTCTGAAAACACTCCCTCCAACTTGTAATGAACTACATGCCATGTAGCCAGGGGACAATGGGGAGAGCATGTAGGTGCTTTAGACTCGGAAAATTCATTGAACTACTCAAAATTTGTTTGTTTGAAGTTGTAGGATTCTAATTTAAGCCATTTGATCAAGGTGAATGCAATGGAAGATAAAAATAAAACAGTAATTTATTTCCATCAAGCGTTAAATTATTTAGCTCTAAAGCGTTTGTTTAAAATTTACATTGGTAATATTTGATTTTTGCTGAAAACTGCTGCAACACTATATTATTTCAATATAAAATAAATATAATTTGGATCGAAATTACATATACAGGGTGTTTCAGGGTTAAGTGGCCAAACTGAAAATATGATTTGAGGACCTCAAAACAAGAAAAAAAATTGAGTCGTGGCGGCAAGAAATGTGGACCTATTGAAATATTCTCTATTATCCCCAACCACACATTGCACTGAAACTGGTGCTGAAAGTTATGCTCACGAATTGCATGGGGATTTTCCTGCGACCAAAGATGATTATTTTTCTGATTGAAGATACCTCTAGCTTCATATGTCCAGAGAGTTTTTCCTAAAAAATGTGCATTATGCTCAACTTGATTTATGTACCAAGTAGGAAAATTTCTTATTTGCTGAAAATCTTACGGTAATCAATTTTTTACCCGTTGATAATGATATGAGTGAAGTCCATCTGCAATGATAGTTTTCCATACTACAGTTGGCGTAATATTTAATTCTTTTTTAAAGTTAAACAAGGTGTAACAATGAAAAAGAAAGGATGTGTAACACCAAAAAAACAAAGTAAATAATTGTACAATAGATGAAGTAGATTGGTAAGTAAAAATAGTTTATTTAAAATGTACATAGATTCAGTGAATATAAGGATTGCTGTGATGATTGGAAAATTGTCCCCAAACGTTAGAGATAATAAATGTGATTAAAGAGATTTTAACAAAAATTGGAAGTATTTTTGTCTTACTATAAAAGAAACAAAAACAAATATATATATATATAAATGTAGGCTTCCTAAAAAAAGAAAATTATGAAGATAACAAAGTATTGTAATTAGGTCGGACTCATTTCTTTATTTCGTATATGGGGCAAAAATAACATCAGCACGTGGTATTATAGCATATGTATCTGTTTCTCTAAGACGTTGAAACGTGGAGCCAAAGATAGACTTGTTTGGTAATCTTCTATTCAGAAATCACTTGACATATTCACGACGGGTAGCATTAGCATTACCATTGCAAAAACTGTATACAAAAATCGTATCGGCATATTCACCAAACTGCTTCTTACAAACTGATGAATGTTATTGAGTGTTCTCAATGAATTCCAAATATTATTAATGCTTATGTTGCTAATTGTTTTTATACAGTTAGGGATAAAAGGTCATGTTAATATTCTATCTAATCCATCTCCTAAACAAAGCGTTTGCGGACACACCTCCACTTTGAACAAAATTTAATATGAATGCTAATGTTTACATTTAATTAATAAAGTAGATAGAACAAATAAATAGGTTGACAAATAAATTAAATATATTTCATATAACTTAAATAATTTAGGCGTGAATATCTCCTAATAAAGCGTGTGCGGACATACCTTCAGAGGAAATGGTTTTCTTGTTTTGAGGTCCTTAGTCCATTTTTGCAGTTTTGCCACTTATCCCTGGAACACCTTGTATACATATTTGTAAAAGAGATTTCAAAAAATGAATTCTCAACTACACTCTCTGATCTAATTTTTTAACGCCAACTTCTCATTTCCATTAACATTTTACTTTCAACCTGTTCAGGTAGAAAACTTGATACGATGAGATCGGAATTCATTAACAATATGTCTCTACATTATTATGGATCATAGATTAGAAAGACAAATTGAAACTATTAAAGTTATCGACATATTTTGTTGTATTATTTTATAAAAGGTAAGCGTGCTGCAGAAGCTCATAGAAAAATTTGAAGTGTTTATGGAGATGATACCCTAACCGAACGCACCTGTCAAAATTGGTTT
Source organism: Nezara viridula (assembly GCA_928085145.1). Taxonomy (NCBI): domain Eukaryota; kingdom Metazoa; phylum Arthropoda; class Insecta; order Hemiptera; family Pentatomidae; genus Nezara; species Nezara viridula. Next base: position 182,834,767 of record OV725078.1, on the reverse strand, counting down.
GCCAAATTTCATTCAGGAAATTTTGACACAAATGATGCTCAACAGTTTGGTCGCCCACATGAAATTGAAACGAGCAATGTTAAGACCAGATTCGATCAAAATCTCACCAAATCAGTGAGAGAGATTGCTATGACCCTAAATGTGTCGCACACAAGCGAAGAAAACCATTTGCACAAGCACGGCTATTTTTGCAGGATTAATGTTTGGATTCTTCACATGATATTTTTTTGATAATCACAAAAAATGTTATAACTTCAATACGACCTACAAGAAATTTAGCAGGAATTTGGAATCACATAAACTACACAAAATGACATCAACAGGACCTTTGCAAATTAACAACAAATGGAGATAAAAAATAAAAACCTATAAGGAGGTTTTGTTTATTTATTCCTTATGTAGGCATTAAATAAAAAAAACATTCATAGGGCTCTGAAGAGCAATAATTCAGCTTTCCAACGGATATAATAACATTGAATTTGGAGAACATCCTGAAGAGTTATGAATGATCGGAAGGGTGTTGTGTTCCACCAAGACAAGGCTAGGTCCCACACATCATTGTTCACTCGCAACAAATTGGTCCTTTTGCCCCACCCTCCATATTCACCAGACTTAGCTCCAAGTAACTACCACTTATTCCGGTGTCTGCAGAACTCCATATGAAAAGGGAGAGGACATAAAAAACCACTTGGATCAGTTTTTTTAACAATAAACTCTAACCATTCTATGGACATGGCATTATGCAGTTAGTGGCAACAGGAGAAAAAGTCATATTAAATAATGGTCAATATATTGTAGATTAAAATCAATTTTATGTCTATAATACATTGAATTTTATTTCACCCTGAAAAACCGAAAGGACTTATTTGCTAACCCAATAACTCTTTGATTTTGTTGATAAATTATAAATCATTTATAACTAGACATGGACAAAGTTTTAAAATATGATTCCCGCCTCCAGATGGCGTGTAATTAAATTTTTACAGTTGTTGAATAGAAAGAAAGAAAGTGTGATTAAGTGCGCAGTAGAAGCAAAAAAAAGACTAAAAAGAAAAACTTTTCTAAGTTGAACGTTAAAAGTTTAAAGTTGATAATTGGCTAGGAACTGCCTTTGGGTGAAGAAGAGTGAAAAACGTCGACTTGAATTAATAAGAGACTGCATAAAGATAATGTACAGCTGGATCCCTTTCTAAACTTATGGTTTACAATAAACGAAAATGTACATTATGGAAGCTTAAACATCTAGAAATGAAAAAAAAATAAGAATATATATATATATATATATATATATATATATATATATATTAACTACAAGTTTTTGGTATTTAAATTTAGTATTTTTAATATTTAATATTTTTAATTTTTAAGGTATAAAGTATATATGCAATTATAAAAGATTTTTCTGGTTTTTAGAATAGAAATACCAACAAATGATGACCGACAAAAAGAATATTTTGGTCTAAATACAGAAGTTACGGGTTTTTAATACAATTTTTTACAATTAAAAAATGTATAAAAAAATAAACGAAAATAATGATATTTCGGCTGAAATAATAATAAGAATAGCATCTGCTAGTAGATGTTATTTTTGACTTCACCGACAGTTTGGAAGCAGTTTACTTTCCAGAACTACCAAAATAAGACTGTACAAGACACTCATCTGGCCTATACTTAAAGTTCGGAAACATGGGCTTTTTCTAAAAGTGGTGAGCGAAACCTTTCTATATTCGTAAGAATTTGGGAAGTATTTATGGTCCACTAAGAAAGAAATCAACATGGAGAAGGCGAACAAATAACGAACTGTACTCCTTATTAAAGGAAACAGATGTTATTAAAATTATAAAGCTTGGCAGGCTCCGAAGAGCGGATCATTTGGCCAGGATGGACGCACAAGAAATTCCTAGAAAACTACTCAATGAAGAATTACAAGGAAAAAAAAGCAAGAGGCCACCCCAAATTCGATGGGCTGAGGAGGCCAGGAGCATGATGGGTTGTAGAGCCGATTGATGATGATGATGAAAAAAAAAATAAAAATTTGATAATAAAAGGAGATAAACAGTATACAGGGTTAAGTGGGCAAATTGAAAATATGAATTAAGGACCTCAAAAAAAGAAAAAAATTCTTCTGAAGGTACATACGCAAACGCTTTGTTTAGGAGATATCCATACCTAAAGATTTTCATTATTATGAAATATTTACGTTATCTAGAATAAATAAAACCTATTTATTTGTTTTATTGTATTAATTAAATGTAAACATTCATATTAAATGTTGTTCAGAGTGATTTCCTTAAGCATGAAGACAGGTCCAGCATCTTTCTTCAAGAGCAGCAGTGGCAGAACGGCAGTTAACATTATAAAATTCAATAACAATATGTGTTATTGTTTAACAAGATTCAATTATCCTTCTTCGTAAAAAATTAAGGTCATTGACCGGATTTGCATAGAATTTTTATTTAATGTCACCCCAGAACAAAAAATCCAGTGACGTCAGGTTTGGAGAGCGTGCCGGCCAAGCCACTGTTCCTGCATAGCCAATCCATTGATTGGGATAGTTAACATTTAGCCATTGTCGTGGATCTCTTCCGTATTGTACAGGACAACCATCTAATTGAAGTTACATGTCTCTCTTAATTTGTAATGGAATATGTTCAACTAAATCATAGTAATCATTATTAAGAAATTCCAGAAATGTGCCCGCATTGGGTCGAGGTGGCAAGAAATGCAGACGTGGTTAATGATTAATATTTACATTTAATTAATAAATTAGTTAGAACAAATAAATAGCTTTTATTTTTTTCATATAACGTAAATAATTCATAACAACCAAAATCTTTATGCGTGAATATCTCCTAAATACCTTCAGAGGATTTTTTTTTCTTTTTTTGAGGTCCTCAATTAATTTTTCAGTATGGCAACTTAACCCTGAAATACCCTGTACAAATGTTATATGTCTGAAAATTGCCAAAATACGGCTGAAACGTCACAAATATATAAATATTTGATCTTAAAACTTAATCAAGGTTTTAATTGTTATTAAAACGTTTTATTGCTTTAAATTTTGAGAGATAAATTTATAATTATAGTGTAATAAATTTAATAGCATTTCACAAGTTATTAGGTTAATAAAATAACTAGTATAATAAACAATATTATCTCTTATATATTTTACAAATATGGTATCAAAGAAATGTTGTCAACTTTTTTCCAGCACACAACATAAACATTTTTTTTTTTTTTTTCAGATGTTATCAAATTAAAACGTTTTAGATTTAAAAAAAAAAAATCTCTATTGAGATATATTGTCACAACTAAGGCCATTAGTAACAATGATAAAATATTTTTACTATCAATAGAAATAAATTAAATGGAATAAATATTTTCAAATTAAAGTACTAATTGAAATAACCTTTGTGGAATATTGAAATATTTTATGGATCCTAAGTACAAATGGATTTTGTTTTTAATTAGCACTATTAAATTTTATTTGCATTTAGCACTTCGTAAAGAACGAGGCAGGGTATAATTACAGAAAATAACGTCAAAGCATTCCACACGACTAAATCTGGCAAAATTGTAATCGATATCAAATAAAATGATACAACATGGCCGCTATTTCCCGGAACTCAGTATTCAAAGAGGCTATTTAATCGGATTTATCCATCAATGAGGGAAAGCTCAATATTTAAATATGTGAGTATACTGATTATAATTATAATAATATTAATGGGCTTATATTCCATTTCACAGATGATTAACCAATCAAGTAAAGCTACATATTTCGCACCAATGATTTTAGGGACTAAACTCAAAGCCACCATTTTGAGTATATTATAACATAATTTAAATAATCAACTAAAGTAAAAAAAAATGATTTGTTTGTATTATTCGTTATTAGCTCATTAATATCCCTCTAAAAAAATGTCATTACCAGTTTTAAAACATTACTGTTTCTTTAACATACAAAGATTGGTCTGTATACAATTCTTGTTAAAACCTAAAATTGAATCATTAATTTTATTTTTAATTTTTAATAATTTTATATTGTAACTAAATTACCAAGAATACCAAAAAAGCCTAATACAATTTTGATTAGGTTAATTCCAACACTTTTAACAACAAACTTTAAATTTCAACTTTTATCACCCATTTTTATAATTTTGATATTTCTATTTTGTCATGAATAACTTCTGCCCCTCCCCCGTCACATTCCCCTTTTTAAAAATAATAAACTAGAATGATAATGATTTTTTTGAAAATTTGAAGAATGATTTTATTTCGTAGTATTGATCACGGCTAGATATCTACTATAATAATGGGATAAGGGAAATTATTATTTTCGTTTAGAATTTTTAATATTTTAACATTTTGTAAATTATGAATATTATTAGTCCAAGTTAAGACGACTTGTAATAATAATTAAAGCAAAAACTACAAACAAAATAATCGCATATATTTTACTAATACAATTAAGTTCTAGTTGGTACTTACGTGAGAAGCAAAATCGGAAATAGTGTTTAAATAATTTCTGAAACAATTGATAATCGATCGATTTTCAAATTTTAAAAATAAACTTAATTTATTATTAAATAAATAATCGGAATAATCCCCCTCTCCTAAACATTAATCTAAATAAAATATAAAAGTTGGCTCTTAAAATAAAATACTCATTAATTTCTGATATTTGTTTATCTAGCTATTATCTGTGGTATTTTGTAATTCATAAACACATGGGAAGATCGCAGTCAGCAAGTTACTGATTTCAACCATTTTTTTTTTTTTTTTTTTTTTTTGTGATTCGGCAATATTATAACATTTAAAAAATAGTAGAAACATGAACTGTTGTTTCTTACAATGGGCCTTAAGATTCGGGAAATTCGAAAAAAAGATGTTTGTTATTTATTTCGCCTTTGCGTCGCCCAGATTTCTAGTTTGTTATATGCCAATAATCTTTCAACAATAATTTAAAAGTAAATTAACAAGTAAATTTTTGTTATAAAAAATAAAGTTATATTAGTTTTTAGTGTCATTTAAACTTAAATAAAAGTGAAAAATATCATGTTTGGTAGATAGTCATGAGTACGTTATAAATATAAATTGGACCAATCGATGTAGCAATATGGAAAGTGATTTTTTTAGGGATAAATAAAGTTGTTAGTACCCTTTTTCGAGAATCCGTTATTCCTTATAAGTTGCTGGAAGGATTATGAAGATCACAAAATTGCATGGGGGCTATACGATATTTGCTAGGGAGGTGGCGGTTTCCTGGGGTCAAGAAATTTACTTAAGATGAATTCCAGCCGGGTCTATGAAACAATTTATATTAAGATTGCTAGTATGGCTTGTAATATTACAATTATATAGAATATCACGAAGTATTGGTGTTTGATTACAATCTATCTGAGTACAACCCGCTTTCCTTCAATATTAATAGAAATACTTATTACTATAATACTTATTCAAATTTTGTATTCATATTAATTATGTTTTTCGGATGTTTTAGGTCTATTGCCACTTCAACTGCGTAGTTTCTCTCTTTTGGGCTTTTGTTATCCAACTAGTTCAATGTATTTCTTTCTTTGGTATGTGTTAACCAAACTAGAGACGATTTTAACTGTTTTTATATCAGTCGTTATTATAAGTCCACATAATTAAGAGTCACAAACCTAGTATGTAGTATTTAAAAATAAAAATAAATAATTTTTCATCTTTAATACCGCAGGAAGTGGTCAAGAGTTACCATGCTCATGCATTGGTAAATATGATACACATGAACTTCCTCTATCTTTTTAAATAAGTTTATTGGTCATTCGTCTAAATCAAGAAGAGCAACTATGCGTCTGAAATGAAATAAGGCTATATATGTAAACAATTTTAAAAGTTAGTCTGAAATCGCTTCTGTCTACCAGAATAGTTGTAATAATTACAAAAGGTACTTTAAATAGTATCTATCTAAATTTATATATATATATATATATATATATATATATATATATATATATATATATATATATATATATATAAAATCGATTGGTGTTATAATTTTTTATAAGAGTACGAAGTACTTTTTAAAATTAATATGTAACTTTTACATAAATACGAATATGACATGAAATGTGTTTTATTTTCTGCTGTCGGCATTACAGACCTTGTCCAAGCCTACTCCACCTTTGCCAATCTTGGGCTATTTCTTTCCATTTATTTACACAAATCTCTGTTGCTCTTTGTTTTTTTTATCTCTCCATCTACCTTTTGCCTTCCACGTGGTCTTTTGCCTTCTCTTGAGGCATTCATTGTAATGTAGAGGCTTCCAGATGGATTACTCTGAGCTACATGCCCTGCCCATCTTAACCTCCGTACCTTCAAGTTTCTATAAACAGCTCTTTATTGGTCTTTCTTCTCCATGTGTTAGTACGCTGATCTCAGATCGCTCCGGTTATCGTGCGGAGGTCTCAAATCTTTCAATACCTTCTTTCTAAGGCGCTGGTTAGTGTCTATGCCTCACAGACATATATTAGAACTGGATTTATCATCACATCATACACTCTTTATTTGAGATTTCTGGGTATTTTTCGAGATTCCAATACTTTTGAAAGGGAGAACAAAGCTCAGTTTTCTCTTGTTATACGCTGGTCTATTTCCGACCGTTGGTCATTCATTAGTCATTTTATTTATTTAATTTTTAAATTAAACTTTCTGTGATGTATACGCTCTAAATTTATTATGAATTTGACGATTCATGACAGAGAAAAAATCTCCTAATTACTAATGAAATAGTTTATCTCATTTATTCTTCTGAATTTTGTTAAGCCAAATTATTTGATTGTGTCTATTGTAAGGGTCATTTTTGGCACAGTTAAGTACAATTGTCGTAATTATATACTGGATGACGGTTTTAGTTGAATAGGACTTTAATTAAATTATTGAGTTAACACAGCTAATAATTTTTTATATAAAGTAATATTTAATGAACATATTTAATATGAGATAAAGCTCGTTTCATAAGATATTATAAAACAAGAATAAATTACAGTATAATGAATATTATGCCATCAATTATGCTCACAAGCAGTGCGACAAAGGCTTGAGTTGGATAATTTATTCAACAATCTCCCTTGTTGTTTAGTCGCAACCTGAATAAATATTGTTAATTAAAATCGTCCATTACCGAATCTCTATATTTCAGAATACAGTTTTTTAATTATAAATCTACTAGTTTTCAATTTCTCAATTTATTATAAAATCATATTCTAATACTGATAAATTCTTTATTTATTGTGCAAGTAGTAGCTTTGAATTAACATTTTAAAAGTGAGCATCACATCCTTTTAAACAGCCAATCTCCAATGGCTCTAGCACTTGTGACGCGAGGTTGAGAGAGCAGCGCGGGATTCTCCCGGTGCCTTACTTTTCCTTCTGTGGGTGGAGGGATAAATCTGGCTAGGAGTTCCCTCGCCTGATTGTAAATAGTGTATATAGGTATATAATTGTTACCTCTCCTATATTCTCCCACTTCTACTACGACTGCTTGGTGTATGGATGGCTATCTGCCAGGCTAAAAATAAGACTAAAGAAGCTCATGAACTGTTTCATAAGATACATATCTGGGATCCCCAAGCGCTCCCATGTTTCATTCAGGTACACCGGGTTGAAGTGGCTTTATTCTACTTCCCGACGACAACTCCTCCTTGCCGTTTTCCTTTTCCAAGTCCTCAGAACCAAAAATCCTCCCTAAATCCTGGAAATCCTTACTTTATGTTCTTCTATCCACTCTCTCAACCTATAGATTTATATATCCCCTCCCATAAAACTACTTCCTTCAGCAAATCCTTCGTCATTCGTGCTGCCTCCTTTAGGAACTCTCTACCTAACTCCATACGTCAATCATCGTCCACAAATTTCTTCAAACAACTCCTGTTTCACCTCCTAATCCATATTCAAACTTCCGCAAACATGTAAAATTCACATGCGTCTGTACAAAAGCTAATTCAACTGCACAATTGCAAAAATAATCAACAGTTAATTAGGTATCATTTTTTATTCCTCTAAGCCAGACTATTTTTCTTAATTATGTTACTCTGTTCAAATTCTTAGGGGACTGTATTCCCAGAATAAAATTATTTTTTAAATTTCATTTCATAGGTATGTCTCATTTTTTTTTTTTATTTACTTATCTTTAAGTTATGTTATTTTTATTTTTTTCGCCTTTACTCTCTGATTATTGTAATTGTGGGTATATCTGTGTTTTTTAAATTACCTTATCTTTAAGTGACTTTATTCTCATTTGTTGTATATAATGTTTTATTATTATTTAGTTAGTATTTTATGTTTATTTTATATTTTGTGTTTCTACAGTATGAATGTACACTATGTAGTGTAGAGAATTGAAGTTCTCAGAATATAAGCTTCACTGGTTTCCTGCTCTCGGTAATGGAGAAACAATCAATCAAACTACATGCATCAATTCCGTCCGCGTTCGTTATTGAGTGCGTGCTGTATGCGGAGCACTTCAATGCCATTAAATTATTCAAAATTTGATAGGTTTATACGAATTGTCCACTAAGAGAGGTTTATCAATATATTATGGTCCCCTTCCATCCCATCATTTAAGACAGAAAGACACCATTGTTATAGTTTCCCACTGTTACCAGACTAAGAACAGTATCACAAATATTCAGGAAGGAATATTCAGGAAGTACTGTATATATTAATTAGCAGATGAAGACATCATTGTTATTGCAATGGTTCAGCCTCGAAAATAAGAGGTTACTGGTAATGGTTGGGAGAATTATTCCGGCGATTGGGCCACATGGTCCTTTTTGCCAACCCTTAGGGATGTGATATCGAAGGTCCATTATCGATATTGTCATATCGATAAATCATCAATATCAAATATCATAATACGATAGTCGATTTTGACTATCTTTGAAATATGAATATGAATATAAATATTGATTCTCTAGCACATAGGTGCATAAAAAAAATGGCATTTTCCTTTTTAAATTTATTAATAAAAATATCAATTCTTTTACTCTCCTTGTTAAAATAATTTTTCTAATTCCTGTCCATCTTCGTCATCCTATGTTTTTTGCCCAGAAATTTACATTCGACCAATCATGCCTTCCATTCACCCATAGATCGGATTCAGCGAAATGCTAATTTATCTATTGCATTCTACATAGATTTATTTGGCAATGCATGGTCTTGGTTTGAGAAGGTTGCAATTAACGAATTTGTGCAAATTGAGTTTACTGAGTGAGAAGCGTTTCACGCTATTCAACTCTACTTATGGATGGCCATCAATAGTCAATATTATCGAAATATCGATATCTTCCTCTGCTACGCACTACATTGTTTATGAAACAGGCAAGATGAGTATATTTTTTCTCAACGATCAAACTCATATATTATTTATAGAGATTTCCGATTTAATTTAAATTTTTCAATTAAAATATCAAAGGGAACGATATAATTCGATAATATCGAAGTGGGTACTATCGATGGTAAAATATTATATATCGGAAAGAAAATATCGCTATTTCTAATATATGTGGTATATTAATATAATATGTTTCCAACGCGTACCTACCAGTGCGCGAATACCTAGATTCATTTCCCGGGACCACCTAATAATGAAAATTAATTTACACAGGCGGGAGTCGAACCTACGTTTAGACCGTGGCACTCTGGGACGTATGCCCCAACGTGCTCGGCCATTCCATCCTCTAAAAAATAGTGTAGTTTATCTCAATATTACCATCATGTATTATTTTGTTGAAGATTTTATCTTCTGGGCTTACAGTATGAAGAGGCTGATTATATGATTTGTGAATGTATTGCTATTCAAGAAACGGCAGTTCCTAAATTAGACTATTCTTGAATCTGTGAATGTTACGAGAGGAACTGTGTTAAATCCCTAAACATACAACTAATGATAATTCTATAATAAAAAACAATAATAATAATAATTTCCTTGCCAAGCAGTCTTCATGATGTTGAATTTGTCGGATGTACGTGTCTATTTTTATCCTTTCTCGTCAGCAAATTTTCCGGATGACTAAGGTTGCTGAATATCCCCCTTTCAATACAAACAAATACCTCGGCTTAACGAACCCTAAGGCCCGATACCTCCGAAACACCCTCCTCACATATTTTCTGCTACAATGCCGCTTCGAAAGCTAGGTGAATACATCGCATATTTAACGCCGTATTTTATTCCTTCTCAATTAGTATAGTAACCATCTGGGGTATTTTTTACTTTCACTTATATACATATTGTTTTACTCTGGCATTAGTACCCCGCCCTCACCCCTGACTCGTGATGAAAATAACGTATAGCCGAAAAGGTGAGGTAGGGGAGAATAGATAAAAAAGGTTTACGCAATCAAATGTTAAAAAACTGGAAAAATTCCCACGTTAAATCATCCTCCTTCGATCTAAATATTCTACACAATACTTTATTTTTCAGAACTTCAAGCCGTTGCTCATCCATATTTAGCGGCCACGTTTCGCATCCATTTAGGAACATGGGGATGATGATAGTTTCCTAAATTCGAACTTTTATGTTTAGGAACAGGAGGAGCGAGCTAGTTTTTCAACAGAAATATAACAAGCATTTAACGCCTTCAAACTATCCTTAATTACCTGCTTAATTTCGTTTTTTCTAATCATTGTAAATTCTCAGCAATAATTTTATTTATTATAGCAATTGAATAAGTTGTAATTGAGATTTCAAATTGAATAAATGTTAATTTTTAATTAATATTAAAAAAATTATTTTGATATTCTCACTGGTTTTGAATCATTTGAAACTAGAGCTATCGAACTTTAGCAAAACCCTAATTAGAACGGCAATACTATATTTATTTTTGGATCAATAAATGTATTTGTTACTAAACTTTATTCCTACTTACAACCCTAAACAGTAGTTTGCTCAATTAAAAATTGTTCTGTATCTTCCCTAGAAAAAGCCCAGGGCATGGGAATCGTTTACTGTAAATCTACCAACCGATTTTACCGAAACTATCTCTAAGCAACATCAGCTGTTGTTCTCGTAAGAAACAATGTTTCTAAGCTTGTATTACATCCGTTTTGGGATACTCACAAGTTTCATATATTAGTCCGTGGTACAGACCCCTTTTTATTGAATTATTAAAATCCGCCTGAAACTTTGTAAATAGATTTATCTCATTCTAACCTACAACTATTTTATTTACGAAAACTCTTGGGCGTTTTCAATCTAGAGGGTGGCAAACTTTGTCTATTTAATTAGGTACTAAAAAATCGTAAATATGCATTTGCTTTCTACTTGAATCGTAAGATAATTTGATCACAGAATAGATAAAAAGGGTGGCCTACAAAAATATTGGGCCATTTGTCCTATATAAAATCGTTATTTTGAAAATTTGGGGGTGTAGCTCACGCCAAACGGCTCAATATTTTTGAAGGTGGCCTTTTTTCTCGATTTTATAATCAAATTATCTTACAATCCAAATAGGAAGCAATTGGACATAGGTGTGAATGTGTTTTATTTATTTTGTTATCATTAGGCTTTAATCTGTTATTTTACTTATCTTTATATAACTTCATCTTTTTATTTACGTATATATATTCTTTTTTTTTTCTTACTTGGTTAATTTTATTCATTTTCCTTTCTTATGTACATATTGTGTGAATGAATACGATAGCCCTAGTACCAATGCCCTTCAGTATGGCAGACTGTATTAATACTCAATAAAAAAAAATTAAATAGACAAAGTTTGCCCCTCACCAGATTGGAAATGCCCCAGTTCCAAGAGTTTTAAATAAAATAGTTGTAGGTTACGATGAGATGGGACTATTTACGAAGTTTCAAGGGGATGTTAATAATTCGATAAAAAGGAGTCTGTACCACGGACTATATATAATTCCATTCACTTGTGTTTTCATTGAGCTTTTTATCAGCTAAAAAGGTATACCGTTTCGAAAGTTTTAAATTCTAAAAGTATTACGAATTCTTTTTTAAAGAAAAGATTAATAATTACCCAATTATTATTAAATATTTAATACCCAATGTATTTTTTACCATATCATGTCACAAAATAATACGAAATTCAAAGTACGGAACTTCATAGAAGCCTCCAATAAAAGTTTATATCCAATGGAAGTTCTGCCGCAACAAAATGTTAATTCAAGCTGAAGTGAGTAGGTGCTGTTCAACCGTGGCTACATTAGTTTCATTGATCAACATTTTCCAGAGTTGTTCAATGTAGAGTAGAGTATCAAATGGTTATGGGTAAGTATAAAGTCCCTGTAAAATTATCGAAATAATATTATAACTATAAGTAGTTTGTATAAACCGATAAATATTTTTTTTTTTAAATCGGGAAGTAAGGATATATTTTATATACAGTGACCTTAGTTTTAAAATGGCCTAACATATTTGGGCAGATTGAGATTTGACTAAAAAATCACTTGCCATAAAGTTATATATGTCCCAGATGAATGCCGTCAGTTGAAAAATAAAGAAACTAGCATTGTGACATTATTTTAAGAACAGAAACCTTTTGAAATTGATTGGTTCGATATGGTTCTAACTGTTATACTACGAAGCTGTACTTGATTTATAGTTATTTTGATGAGAGTTAAACATGAAATTATATTAGTTACATTATTTGTAAAGATCTGTTCTTCGTGTATAACATCTTAGAATCGTTTATTTCAAAAAAGAAGCTTGTGATATTTTCATAATTTAAAAAAAAAAAAAAACTCGAAACAATATATTATACCAAAATTCAAGAATATAAAATCATCCACAATGACCTCATGTTTTAGATTTGGCCCAATCCAGATACTTATCCTTCCATAATATACTTCATAACCATCCCAACCCTCTTGTTTCTAACCTTGCTTCCTATTCAAATCTTGATAACCCTCCAGTCTGAAAATAAGCTGGCCCCGTGATATCCTAATATAGATATATTATTAGAGTGCTGCCAGTGGGTAGTTTCCCAACATGTGTTTCATGTCATTATATCCATGTACGAATTTACTAGATGTATTTTTTTTTTATACAGTTGTAAATAACATATAAACAATAAAAAAATAAAATAAAAAGATAAAAATCTAAAAAATATATTACAATATAATAAAAATAATCAATCAAATTTTGCATTCGAGGTGTCTGAAAAGAAGATGGCCTCGAGATCTTTTACTGTAAACATATTTTTTTTTTTTTTTTAGAATGCTACCAGTGGGTAGTTTCTCAACAAATATTTTCATGTTATTATTTGTTGTTATCACTGTCATGTTACTGGATTTATTTTTACTTTCCTACCTATACTAGGTAAGGAAAGTATTGCGATCGGGATAAATTTCCGATATGCGGTTTTCGACGGATTTGTACGTTTCATAGCCCCTTGAGCCCGAAAAACACATTTTTAGCAATTAGTCTGCCTGTGTGTGCCAAGATTTTCTCGGGAACTAGTGAACCGATTTTGTTGCTTCTTCTTTTATTTTGTATGGTTTTTCAACTGATTCCTGTGCCACAAATTGGGTGCTCCATGCGCAATAAATGAAAAAAACATGTTTTTCTATAGACTGTAGCGCAAAAACGGCACTAACAATTTTAATGAAACTTCTCTATAATGCTCTAATAATTGTCCTTTCAATTTTTGTGCATGGGCTAAATTTCGGAGACAATTCAGGAAAAAAAATTATATAGAAAAGAAAAATGTTTTTAGGCCTAACTCGCGAAGTATATATTCTATGGTAAAATTTATAATCAAACTTTTGAAAGGTTATTAAACTACCATCAAAACAAAAAAAACATCATCGGAATAGAAATAGTATTAGCGATGATACAGCTTATTCTAGTCTCTACACATGTTTTAATTTATTACTTTCCTACCCATACAAGGTAAGGAAACTATTTTGATCGGGTTAAATTTCCGATATGCGGTTTACGACGGATCTATACGCTTCAGAGCCCCCTGATTAAAGAAAACAACAACACATTTTTAGCCATTGGTTGTCTGTAGTAATTTGTCTGTCTGTGCCAAGATAATGAAATTATCTACAAAACTATATAAAAATCGTTCATTTCGGACTATTATTAACGAAGTTATAGCTTAATCAATTTCCAATGTAAGATTACGGGTTTATATCCTGGTGTCAGAAAGGGTTGAATTAGAGAAAAAAGATAATTAAGTGAAAGTAAGAAAATCTGTCGCCCGCATCACACAGCTTCACTATCTCCTCTATTTTTAAAAGAGATTATTGTTTGACAAAATGGGGCTATGGCAAAAAGTTTTTGATAAGCAATATTAGAGGGTATTGAAATTTGTGCACTGATCTACCTTAAGCCGGTTTGCATTGCTTTAGTTTATCAAATAAATCGTGCTCAAATCTTTTCTTTGATAAATTTTCAGAAAAATAAATCTAATTCATTTTTTTTTTGTTTATTGACGGACATATGTAAAGATACAAATACTTTTCTGAAATAGGTAGGGAAGTCGTGTGAGTGGACACAAAAGTTTTTTTTTCTGAATACAGGGTATTAAGCAAAATTTTTTTGTTCAAAAATTGAATTTCATTCAACATTTTTCTAATACAATTGTTTTATTGACAGGCTAAAATTAATTATGTAATCAGGGTTGGTATATGTTATTTAATTTTTAAAAAGGGGCGAGCGCCCCCTAAAGACCGGACGGCGCCCCGGGAGCAACCTAAGGCCGGCACAGTTACAAAATTTGAATTTCTTTTCTGTCAGCTTGGACGCATAACAATAAATCTGTAGCGAAAATACACTTCTTATTTTCATGGTGATTCCTTAGTTATTCTATACAGATAATTACAATATTATACAAATATTTTTTCAATTTTTGGCTTTAATTATGGCCGCTACCCGTACAACCTTCTCCTTAATAAATACAGTTTGTTGTAGCATGCAGCTCGGTTAAAATAGTACCAGGGCCTGCCTATTATATAAAGACGAGGATTAGTGATGGGGGGAGGGGGAGTGACTGACTAAGGAGCGGGGGGAGGGGACATATCTAAACGATCCGTCAAGTAGGACTACTGAGCTCCACCTGTTCCCCTCCTCCCACTGGCTCCGATCTTCCTAATGAACGCTGTTAGATTTATATCCGAGTTATATTCAAAATATATTTAAATTGGACCGTTTAATGTAATAATTATATTTATATTATCAATGACAGTTTATACTCGAAACAAGGGAATTTATCTAGAAAATAATTTTTGGTTCATTCAAACAAGTTAGGGAAGACCCTTAGTTCATAAGGTACCATTTGTTATTTAAAAAAACCTGGTGCGCGCAACACACAACTTTCACTTACCGCTCTACTTTGAATAGAAATTATTTTCTGGCAATGCTGGGCTATAATAAAATTTTTTGAAGTGCATTTTAAACGGAGCTAAAGCTTAAAGCTTACAGATAACAAATCATTAAGACCATTATAATTACAAAATGTCTATTTAATATATCGGCGGTAGGCAATAAAAATCTAGTCACTCCATCTGTTTTTATAAACCACACAACTTTCTTTGCTTTTATAAACCACAGAATGACTAACTGCAATTTCAACATTTTTGAGTAATGCCAATTTAGTGACATTTTTAGTAGAAAAAGTTATCTATGCAGACAGTGAGTAAGTTGAATCCGGAAAAAAATCTTTTTAGTCCCAACAATTAAAAAAGTATATTTTAAATTTATACAAATTTTCGCCTCTTCAGGGGAAAAAACTAGTGACCATATCTTTCCTCCTAATTGTCCAATTTTAACGCATTTTTTTTTTTTTTTTTAGGGGATAAGACATAAATGATATTAAAGACCACTTAATTATACAATGATACACCGACTTTAATCAAAATCGTTAAAGCTGTTTTTGAGAAAATCATAAAAATGTTTTTCAGCGTTCATATAAAGTGGCACTTCCGGTTAGCCGGCCGATATACAAACCTTAAATACTTAATATCAGTTTCGTACTACTTTTCGTTTTTAAGCTAGACTGTTAACAAACACACAGACCATTTTGTGACACTTCGTTATTTGGACTCAAATAACGAATTCAAAACATGTATTTCCGTTGAAAACTGAGATTCGAAAATTTTCACGATCACAATACTTACCCTTACTATATATTACGTATATACGTAAGTGAAAGTAAAATTATAATACACTCAAGAACTAGGGAAGGTGATTAGAAAAATATGTATGAAATATAAATTTATAAAAAAGTTTGATTATACATAGTGTTGCCAAAATGCGAGTCTTGTAATTGATCTTGGTTTTGAGCAAGAGTCTTGCAACAGTCATGTAGTTACCTATGACTGTATATTTCTTCGCTACTAAGCACAACAATTTTACAAGCCCATTTGATTCGCCACGATGCAATCACCTCAACTATATTAACTGGATACAGTTCACGCAATTCTTCGTTGTACGACCCTCTGAACTCTCCGGTTAACTCATCCTTCTTAGGTCCGAATATTCTAAGCAATACTTCATTTTCAAAAACCTTAATACGTTGCTCATCTCTTGATGTAAGCGGCCACGTTTCGCATCCATAAAGAACTGTAGGTAAGATAATGGTTTTATAGATTCTAATTTTTAATTCCGGGACAATGCGCGATCTAAGTAGTTTGGTCACAGAACAATAACAATATATATATCTATATATATATATATATATATATATTTTTTTTTTTTTTTTTTTTTGATCTTTTAACATAATATAACAACATAACTATGAGTTCAAAGTAAAGTTACAATAATGAGATGTATTTCAGAATAAATTGTTAATAATAAAAATTATTTAATTTAGCGATAAATTATCATCTGCAGTAAACGGTGTTTTAAATTAACAATTAAAGAGAAATCAAACCTCATAAATGAAAGTGTTTTGTTTTTTAAGCATAATTAATTTAATACATATTTGCTTTCCTTAATGATATATTTCTACGTAATTATTACAATTAAATCATTAATTAAATTCATCATCAAATTAAATTTCATGGTAATAACTCTTAACGCCAATTATTAAATATTATGTAAATAAGAATTAATTACATTATGAATATTAATTAGGGCGCATTGTTTTAAAATGGTAATAAAAACATATTATATGAATTCAATTTTCACGGAAGTCATTTATTTATATAAATATATTTTATTAAGTATCTTCTGGGTAAGAATAATGAACGTTTTTGTCTTCAGGCTTCAGTGTGCTTTATTATTAATAATTTTCAAAAAATCGTAAATATCAGTATTAGGAATAATATTAGTTTGTCAGTTATCAAATAAGGATCAAATTTTATAAAAGAGAACTGTAAAAAAAATCGCTGGTGCATTATGGCTTTAGCTGATAATATTTTGAAAAAAGAAAATACAGTATTTGTTTAAATATTTTGTACAAAAAAGTTTGTTGTATTCGTAATTATTTATTACAATCAATCTCAGATCACAGGAATAAAATATTTAAACGCTTTTTTATAATTTATTGTTAATTTATAAGTAGATATGTTTTCACAAAAAATAACTTTTTGTGAAAACATATCTACTTTGTTCACAAAATATCAAATCTCTTTTAAACAAGAATTTTTTTCAAAAGTGGGTTAGTTGTATTATAGTTAAGGCATACAAAAGAAGAAAAGAAAAAATCGGAGAGAAGAATGGTTGGGGGGATACGTCAAATAAATAAAACACAGAAAAAATATTAATAGTAATTATATTTATTTTTATTTTTGCCGAAGTTTCGGCCCACAGTTCAGGTCTTCATCAGGGCTGGTCAAGTGAAGAGCTGTCACAAGACAGACGAAACTTCGGCAAAAATAAAAATAAATATAATTACTATTAATATTTTTTCTGTGTTTTATTTATTTGACGTATCCCCCCAACCATTCTTCTCTCCGATTTTTTCTTTTCTTCTTTTGTATGCCTTAACTATAATACAACTAACCCACTTTTGAAAAAAATTCTTGTTTAAAAGAGATTTGATATTTTGTGAACAAAGTAGATATGTTTTCACAAAAAATAACTTTTTGTGAAAACATATCTACTTATAAATTAACAATAAATTATAAAAAAGCGTTTAAATATTTTATTCCTGTGATCTGAGATTGATTGTAATAAATAATTACGAATACAACAAACTTTTTTGTACAAAATATTTAAACAAATACTGTATTTTCTTTTTTCAAAATATTATCAGCTAAAGCCATAATGCACCAGCGATTTTTTTACAGGTCTCTTTTATAAAATTTGATCCTTATTTGATAACTGACAAACTAATATTATTCCTAATACTGATATTTACGATTTTTTGAAAATTATTAATAATAAAGCACACTGAAGCCTGAAGACAAAAACGTTCATTATTCTTACCCAGAAGATACTTAATAAAATATATTTATATAAATAAATGACTTCCGTGAAAATTGAATTCATATAATATGTTTTTATATATTCATATGAATGTAATTACTTATTTTTACTTTTTTTTTTTTTTTTTTTTTTTTTTGATTAGTCAAACCAACTATCCTTCTCTTCAACTATTCGATACAGTCAACCATCAATCCATAATTAAAAATTAATAATAGTTAAAAATCGATGATTTTAAGAAAAACAAAGCTTAGTGTATTTTAGCAGCTTCGTAACTTTGAAATAGTTCTAACAAACACAAACTCTACTTTATTTTCAAGGAATGGTTTTTATTAAAACATTTTTTTTTTGGTCTAAGACTTGTCAAAGCAAAATCTATTTAGCGTGGAAACATCTGCCCATTACGGCTATTGATGATAAATATTAGGAAAAGTATTGTTTTTTAACATTTTTTTAATCAATTAAAAGTGTATTTTTGTTATTAATTTACCACAATGCATCCGAGGACATAAATAAAATAAAGATTTTATTATATTAATAACCACGATTATTTATTGAAAAGTTTTATTTATTTTTCTATGTTTATATGTATATTGTAGTAAACAAATCACAAAAATATTAAAAAACAATACTTTGGCCAAAATTTACATTTATTTTTTTTACATAACTAAAGATTAATCTGGACTTATTCCACGGCAAGACATAACTTAGTTAAAATGAATTTTAAGTGTAATAAAAAAGAAAGCTTTTCTAAAAGTGGGGTAACTGTAGTTGAACTGGAGGGGGATAAAATATTATCAGGAATAATCATTGATTTTATGAAAAAAAAGAACTTAATGTAGTTAAGCTGCTTAAAAGTGGCTTTCAAATTATTTTAGCAAACACAAACTCTACATACGTTAGAAGTGAATTTTAACTAATTTATCATGGAATAATTATTAATTACCTAAATTAAATATTTGTTTAGTTATCTTTTCTGCCGAAATCGTGACTCACAAAAAAAAAAAACGAAACTTTAATTTCCTGTTTTTCTGCGGAAAGGCGAATTGACGTTTGTATGAACTTTTTTTCAGACCTTAAGGTCTACAATCATTCCTTTGAATATATTTACGAGACACCCTGTAAAATATGTTCCGTGATACGGACCCTTTTTTATCAAATTATTAACTCCCGCCTAAAACTTGGTGAATGGCTTCATCTCATCCTAACCTACAATTTTTTTTATCTACGAAAATTCTCAGAAATGGAACGTTTTTTTCATTAAATTAATTATTTTAGTGAGGTAATAAAAGATAATAAATACCCATTTGCTTTCCGATTGAATCGTAAGATAATTTGATCCCAAAATGGAAAAGAAAATCAGGTGTGTCCACTCACACGACTTTCCTATCTATTTCAGAAAAGTTTTTATATCTTTATATATGTCCATCAAGAAACAAGAAAGAATTTAATTAAATTTATTTTCCGGAAAATTGATCAAAGAAACAATTTGAGCACTATTTATTTGATAAACTAAAGCAATGTAAACCGGCTTAAGGTAGATCAGTGTAAAAATTTCAATCCGCTCTAATATTGCCGATCAACAACTTTTTGCCATAGCCTAATTTCGACAAACTATAATTTCTGTTAAAAGTAGCGAAAATAGTGAAGCTTGTTTGATGCGGGCAACAGATTTTCTCATTTTCACTTAGTTATCTTTTTTCTCTCATTCAACCCTTTCTGACATCAGGATATGAACCCGTAATCTTACATTGGAAATTGAATAGCTATAACTTCGTTAATAGTTGTCCGAAATGAATGATTTTTATATTGTTTTGTAGGGAATTTCATCACCTTTCAAAAACAAGCGGTGTTGGACAGACAGACAGGCCAATGGTAAAATTGTGTTTTTCGGACTCAGGCAGGTCCTGAAAGATCCGTCGAAAACCGCATATCGGAACTTTGACCCGATCGCAATACTTTCCTTACCTACATAGGTAGGAAAGTAATAAATTAAAACATGTGTAGAAAATAGAATAAGTTGTATCTTCGCTAATACTGGTTCGATTCCGATGATTTTTTTTTTAGTTTGTTGGTAATTTAATTAACTTACCGGTGTACTTAACGTACTTAGCGAGTTAGGCCCCAAAACGTTTTTCTTTTATTTATAACTTTTTTTCCTGAATTATCTCGGGTATTTAGTCCATGTATGAAAATTGAAAGGACAATTACTAGAACATTCTGAGGAAGTTTCATTAAAATCGTTTAAGCCATTTTCATGCTACAGTCTATATAAAAGCATGTTTATCATTGGTTGCGCAGCAGTTATTGCGCATGGAGCACCCAATTTGTGGCACAGGAATCAGTTGAAAAAACCATACAAAATAAAAGAAGAAGCAACAAAATCGGTTCTCTAGTTCCCGAGAAAATCTTGGCACACACAGGCAGACTAATAGCTAAAAATGTGTTTTTCGGACTCAAGGGGCTATGAAACGTACAAATCCGTCAAAAACCGAATATCGAAAATTTGTCCCGATCGCAGTACTTCCCTTACCTAGTATAGGTAGGAAAGTAAAAAAGGTGGAACACTTGAAATATTGGGCCGTTTCGCCTATATAACTTCGTTATTTTGACATGTTGGGGTCGGAAGGCACGCGAAACGGCTTAATATTTTTGAAGGCCACCTTTTTTTATCGATTTTGTGCTCAAATTACCTTACGATTCACAACTTTTGCCGACAAGGGGGCGGGGTGGCCGAATAGGCTAAAGCGTGTGCACAGCACCGCTAGTTGCCTGGCAACCGGATCACAGAGATTTGAGATGATATAAAAAGTACGAGTTCGCGTCACGGTGCCGGAGGGGATTTTAAATTCCCCGCCCTCACCCCCCGGCCCGGGAAAATCCCGTATAGCCTAAAAGGCGAGGTAGGGAAGAAAAAAAAAAAAAAAAAAATACTTTTGCCGACAAATTTTGCCGATCTACAGATTAAAAACGCGTTAATAAAATAAGTTGTAGGTTGTGATGAGATAAAGCTATTTACGAAGTTCCAAGCGGATAATAATAATTTGGTAAAAAGGGGCATATATCACGAACAATTAGAAAACCGGCAAACAGTCAAACGCTTGCAATGTAATATATAATATACACCAGATTTGGAAAGTATTTCAAATAGAGTGTTTTAGTAGTAATATTATAATTTTTCTCGATTTTCTGTTCAAATTACCTTACGATTCAAGTGGACAGTAAATAGGTGATTATGAGAGTTTGGTAGCAAATTAAATAGAGAAAGTTTTCCATCTGTAGATTGAAAATGTATTAATGCCGAGAATTTTCGTAAATATAAAAGTTGTAAGTTACGATGAGATGAACCTATTCACCAAGTTTCAGATGGATGTTAATATATTCATAAAAAGGGGTCTGTCTATAAATTTATTGGAGTAATTTTGTTTTATAATCCTCTTTATAGTCATATCAAGATCATTTTCATAATCTTCATGACATTCATTAATATTATTTTTAATCGATGATTTCGTTTATAACAAACTTGTTATATGGTTCAGACTAGCACGTGTAATAAAAGGAGCTATAAATTATACGATTATGAAACTAAGTTCTCCATTGTTAGGCCACCTCGGTATAATAAACTATCGATTTCTTGTGCCACCTGTCCCTAGGGTACTCACTCCCTCTGCTGAGGATTAGGGCCTCCTAAGATTTAGTTAGCTCTGTTCATCATAAAGTAATAATCTCAGTAATAATAACTATGAATGGATATTGTGCAATACCTCTCTACAATATTGTATTAATTAGAACTGATATATTGCCGCCCTTCATCAAAGTAACAATTATAGTGAAGATGAAAAATAATCAGGATATGCAGTCATTTATGTTGTTTATAAATTGAGTCATCAAGAATAAAAAATGAGATATACATACAAATTTGTAAATGTTGTTTTTTGGGGCTTTAAGCCTCAAATCTTCATCAAAGTTTGTGTTTTGTTTTGTTTATCACTGAAATAATTAAAAAAAAAAATTAATTTTATGAAATGTAATACTAACTTCAGTTCCATTTTGTTCCACTAACTTCCATTTTTTAGAACGGATAATATGTAAAACAGTCAAATAATTTCCTTCAATAAATAATTTTTTAGAATGTTAGGGCATTTTAAGAATGTTTATTCGGTATATAAGTCCTGAACTGGTTAAATTTGATATATAAAAAGAACATTCTTGTAAAATTTGGCTACTTGACTATAAGAGTATTATCACAGTGGTGGCTGTTTGCTAATGAGATAGGAATGAGTCAGATTGGTATGGCTATTCTCAGTCTGGTTAAGACAACTTCCACTCGATGGAAAGGACGACTTGATATTTGTAAATAATTGAAGATAAAATATAGAACGTAAACATGAGATAACAGTAATACAAACATAACAATATGTCGAGAAATTTTTTTTTTTTTTTTTATAAGTAAGTACAAAAAATAAATGAACTAATCAACAAGACGAAACATAAAAAGTTAAATATGATAAAAACAACAGAGTTAAAAATAACAAAGGTGATTTTTTTTTTAATTAGATAAAATATTGGAACCATATAGTCCATGTAAACTCAGATATTTGGGTCGAAACCCCGGCAAACCTAATAAACAATTTTCTTTTTATTTTATTTTATTTTTTATTTTAATGAAATTTACAACTGTATTACATTAAAAATACAACAATTAAAAGTGACATTGGTAACATGATATGTACAACATGAAGAGAAACTACCCATTCGTAGAACTCAAATTAAAGTTCTATATTAGAAGGTCCCGAGGCCATCATCTTTTCAGACGCCTTGGAGGGTTATCAGGGATCGATGAGGAAGCAAGGTTTGAAACGAGAGGGTTTGGATGGTTCTGAAGTTTGTTATGGAAGGATAGGTATCTGGATTGGGCCAAATCGGAAACATATGGAGCCTTAAGGTCTTTAGGGATGATTTTGTTTGTGACAAAGTAAGGAGCGTTGAGGATTTTACAAAAGATTTTGGATTTTAAGGATTGGATACTAGAGGAATTCAATGGTTTAGTGGAGCCCCAAAGCTCAATTCCGTAAGTACAAATAAATCTTATTATTGTCATATATATGAGTCGTTTGTAATTGATTGAAAGCTTAGAGCGTTTGACTAGTAAGTGTTGGAGTAATAAAAAATATTAATGTATATCTTATAAACAGTATATCTTCATTATTTTCCATCGTTCTTCATCATTTAAACAGTCAACTATATCTCTATCCCAATATTTATAGTGAATGAAGTCATACGATTTTTCTTTAAATAATAGAAAGAAACCTTCTAATATCATTGAATGTAAACCATTAAATTATGGTATAATTAAAAACAGTAAAAGGTATGTGGACAAAGAGATGTTCTGTATGGTAAAGTAGATAAACGTTCTAAAAAAATAATCAGTCCATTCCAAGTTATCGTTGGTTTTTGATACCAACTTGAATTATTCTTGAAAGCAAGCCTGAGTCATACGTCAGAGAACATTTATTTCATAATGAATTGATCATCCAAATAATTTTCATTTATTCAATATCATTCTGTTTTCAAACGTTAATCATATTTGAAATGATTAGTTAGCATTTTTCAAAGAAAACAATGATTTAATAAAAAATCAATGCGTATGTCTTTGTTGTAAAAGAGAATATGTATATGCAGGTTGAGCCGGCAGAAACGGGCCATGTTCTAGAGGTGGGTTGCACACAGGAATAACATAAAGACTCACATGCTCTTATCCTATTTTCATTTGTTTAAATTTTATTGGCTAGTTACAATAAAAATCACACACAAACAATATTTCATACATATATTATCATTTTGACATTAATATTATGATTTTGTTTACAACGGATTGTAAAAACGTTACAATCAGATAAGAATATTTCATTGACTCTGTTATCTGAGAGAATCGCCTCAGAGGAGACTACTACTTAGATTTTTTACGATTTTAATTACAACGACTATTAGAGAATGTTCCTCCAAACATGAGGATACAAAGGCAATTTCGGGATGGCGGGCTCCAACTCATTTCGCTTGTGGGGAAGATTTGGATGAAAGGTTTCCAGATAGTTGGATTGGTCGCGGTGATCCAATTATTGGGCCTCCAGACCTCATTGTATTGGATCATTGTTGTTTACAAACCTGGTTCAATGTAGACACTCGGTATAAACTAATTCAGCGTATTAAAAGTATCTTAGCTGTAATTAATGGAAGATATGAAACAATCAGGAGAAGCCGAAATGTTTAGATGGAGTTATTTTCTTTATTACGTTTAGAAATGGAGATATTTTCTAACATTTATTAAAATATGACTTCGACAACCGAAATGCGAATATATGCACAAAATATTGTTTGTTTACGAAATTGTATTTTTTGTGTTATGTATTTGTATTATTTTTAAACAGGCAAGAAAATTTTAACAAATGAAAATCAGATATTTTTTATTTTCATTCTTCTGTGTGTTACCCACTCCTCGAGTTTTGTCCATTATTCCTGCCTTTTATTAAGCCTGTATATTTTTGTTAAATAACTAAAGAAAATTAAATAAGGATTGTATGTAACCGGATTAAATTTGTAAAATTGTTAACGCACGCACAGTTTATAAAAATATATATATGACTACACTCTCCCTAGAGGAGACTAAAATATAATTTCAAGGAATAGGACAATAATAGAAAAATAATATAATATGACAAGTCTTATGGAGGATAGGATGATGTGGGATACTGTATGAAAATGGGATATGAAAGTGGATCCCGAAACGTCATGATGTAGTGGAGTGAAATGATTTTGGGAGAATAAATCACTGAAACAAATATTCTTACTCATATACCTCAAAAATATATAGTTACAAGTATCTAAAGATCTTTCTCTTATTTGTAGTCTCACCCTTGTATTTTTACCCTATACTTAGAACTCCGCCAAACAGCTAATAAATACTCTTTACTGTCTAATCCATACGTACGAACCAAGTTTACCCCGTTCAAATTTTTATTTATATTGTTAGGTATGTAATTAATATAAAAATTTACATTTCATCCTCTCGAAACCTTTGTGGGTCCGATCAGTGCTCCAAAAACCACTGAAATTTCGAACTTTTTTTGGTTAAAGCTAAATATCTCATTTTTAGAGCGACATAGAAAAAAAAATTATATTCAATCTTTGACATCTTAAAAGTATTTATTGCCTTTTATAAAGTATTACAAAGTAAATATTTCTGTACATAACATTTTTTTCTAACCCAACAGGGAGCGAACTACCGAGCTTTCGAAATTTTCTCATTTCCATTTCTTCGCAATAGTGCTTTTTCAGTTTTGAACGGAAGGATTCTGTAACTTTATTTCGAACCTCTTCCTAAGAATTTGGTGTTTTTTCTCGAAAATAATGAACCATTGACTGACGGCAGTCAGGAAGCGTTTTGAAAAATATGTTACACCCCCCACCACATCCTAATGAATTGCATATTGTTGTGTCTCTTGTAACTTCTTGTTTATTGTCCCCACAAAAAAAGTAGGCGCGCTGTTCCAAAATGGCGTTCAAACATGGTGGATTAAAGTCTTTGACTCGAGTTAATTTTTTCGGTCACTGAGATTCAGCATTTGAGTTAAATTCGTCATAATTTGCCTTTTAATAAAGCTGGATAGCCAGATAATAATAAAACATGAAAATATTTTAAAAATTTGCCACTGGCAATAAAAACACCAGCAAATTCAATTGTTTCAAAGTCGTTCAAACTGAAGTTTAAAATCGAGCTTCGGTTGTAAATAAACTGCCAATAATAGACTTAATCGGCTTTTATAGACTTAACCAATAGACTTCACTAATAGACTTAACCAATAGACTTAACCAAAAATAGACTTAATCGGCGGAAAAGCGGCACTGGCATAGGCGGCTAGAGTCCCCTGGCACATCATTTAATACTCATAAATGGATTAATAACGTTATAATAATATAATAACGTTTTTAGTACATTATTTTGATTGCATTAAAAACAAATATTATAATATTATAACTGTAATATTAAATATTAACAAACAAATGTACAAATACAAAAATTTAACTGTCCAAAATATTATTTTTCTTTTATTGTTCTTCCTGTATTCTTGTATAGCACTCACTATAACTATATCATTTATAAGTACTGAATGTGGCATTAAAAACAAAAAGAAAAAGAGTGATTTTTGATGAATAAGTGGAAAACAGTGAAAATAAAATTATAAGAATTATTTCAAATATATTTTAAAAAAATATTTATTATGATTTTTACAACTGTATTACAATATAAATACATCAAGTAAATGTGTACACAGCAATATAATCACTTGAAACAGTTGTTGAGAAAATACCCACTGGTAGCTTTTTCAATTTTTTTTTTATTATTTATTTATTGAGTATAACAACAATCTGTCACATGGACACTAGTTATAGTTGGGTAGGATAACATTCACACTATATATACAAAGTATATAAAATAAATAAAATAAAATAACCTAAAAATAAGAAAAAAACACATGCATACCTAGGTAGCTTTTTAAAATAAAAAAAAACAACATCAATTTGTTTTTAGCGATTTGTATTTAAGTAATTAACTTTAGAAAACTATGTTTCTTATAGGATTTGTACTAAACTGTGCGTGCTTCCATATTTAATTTAAAATTTTGAGCTAAGTCACCTACAAAAACAAATAATTTGTTAAAAACAAAAAAATTATACATTTTTTTTGCGATTTTTTAAAACTTTACCCGTTTTAAAAGCTCGTTAGTTCGCTTCCTTTTAGTTTTAGAAAAAAATATTACATTCAAAAATGTTAGATAATTTTATGCTGTTTAAGATTGAATCTGTTCATTTTTATGTATCTTGTTTCAAAAAGGAAATATTCAGCTTAAACCGAAAAAAGTTCGTAATTTCAATGGTTTTTTATTCACAGCAGCGAGCCCACAAGGTTTTTAACGGCGGAAAATTATATTTTTTATATCCACTACATACCATTTTTTTTTTATTGGGTATTAATACAGTCTGCCACACTGAAGGTCATTGGTACTAGGCCTATAGTATTCATTCACACAATATGTGCATAAGACCGGAAAATAAATATAAATTACCAAGTAAGAAAAAGAAAAATATACATAAATAAAAAGATAAAGTAATATACAAGATAAGTAAAATAACTAAAATAAATAAAACATATTCACACCTATGTAAAATATTTACATTGGCCCAAGGGATTCTGAATCATGCTTTTTTTTCCCAAATGTGGAAGCCAAAGCAGGACTCCACGAGATCCCAGTGCTTCTCTCCCAGCCGCGTCACTGGTATACTACATACCTAACAATATAAAAAAAGAAATTTGAATTACCCGATATTTTGCAAGCTAGACCCCTTTTTTGTGCTAATTGTGCCTCTTCGATACATCCAGTCGTTCTATCTCAACCTATTCCTAGTTCTATCCAGTTGCCCTCGATGGAAATTGCTCGAATCCTCCTAAAATCTCCTACTACTTTTAGACGGATGATTGATCACTAAATTTATAACAACTCGAACACAATAGCATTAACTTCACTCCTCTTAATATTCTTGCGTTGATGCAAAAGTTATGAAAGAAAAAAGCGGTACATTAACACATAAGGAATCTTACTCAATTATGCTATACACTGAAAAATAATGTTAGTGGATGAAGACCATTTCTCAGGGAACGGTAACTGGAAACATGAATTAGTAGAGTAAGAAATGGAGAGGATTTTAAGTCTCACTTAGCAGCATTACTGTTATTGAAGGGATGATTAGCGATTATGTCCAGGTCAAAAGTGGGATTAATTGGGGACCTGGTGGGGATTCTGTCCCTCCAATATCCCCCAATGCTAGAAGGGAGCAGAAGAAGATAATGAAGATGTGGCAAATCGGATTGTCTTAAATCAAAAGGGCCAACCGACATTATATACCTTAATTTTTTCACCGATCAGTTGATATTTTATTTTTAAATTGTTCAAAAGTACCAAGTTCCCAAACGTGCAAACATTAAACACAAACTTACGTTTATTTTTAGTTTATCTAAAGTTAACGTATATACAATTTCTCTTGAACAACAAAAATATAGCAATTGATATTTTAATTTATTTTACCTTAATTAAAATAATAAATGCGCTTTTTTTTTTTAAACTGGCCTTCAAGAGAAACTCTTAACACCATTGTATATAGTTTATTTATTTTCTTCCAGAGTATGTACCTTTACATAAAAAAATATGTATGTATCTTGGATCCCTCAGAATACAATTTTTAATAAAATCTTGATTCCTCTTGCTAAATCATTAAAATATTTAGTAGTTAACATTCGATAATAAACTGTCATTCGACAAGCAAATTGATTTAAAACTCGAAAACGCACGAAAAATTATCTGTAGAATATTTCCTCATGTTAATAAGAAAATTTAAACTTTCACCCAGAAATAAACTGATTCTGTACAACTCAGATTTAAGACCTATCGACTTTGCAATATCGTTATTAAATGTTAATATTGTCGCTTAAAATAATCCATATTATACTAGAATAACCAAGATACACTCAGAACTTAACATTTTAGGTCAAAGCACCTCAAAATGGATAAATGTTTCTTTTTTTTTTTTTATTGGTCTTAATTTCTCTCTGTGAGTGATCTGATCCCAATACTTATACAATCAATATATATGATTATAACACGTATTTTTTTTTTTTTTTTGTGACAGATATTCAACGACCCCCTAAACATTATTTTATATAGTTGCTTTATTTTTGAATTTTTATTTTATAGTTGCTTCCAGAGTAATTAAAAAAAACATAAATAAAAAAACAAGCCCCCAAAGTTAAGGCCTACATATATAGATATATACTCAGACTTTTTCTATTTTGCTAACAAACGTTGAATCCATTAATATATGAAGTAGGTAATTATACAAAAAATAAGAACCGATGATACATCCGGAACCAAACATAAATTAATATAACAATCTGTGTTTTATTTTTTCCTGTATTTCATTTTATTTACGAAATAGTTTTTTTTTTGCTTTTTTATTTTTTTCAAATTTATAAACTTATTTATTGAAGAAAGTTAGTCGACATTTTTACTCATCATGGATGATGAATAGTCAGGACTTTCTCGACAGTGCTCGAAACGCCCTGATGATGACCCACATGCTTGGATTGAAACTTCGGCACCAATAAGGACCTTAAAAATGACTGCCTCCTGGCTATTTATCGCCCATAAATTTATTTATGAATAATAAACTGTATGTAATATAAAAAGTTTTGTATTTGGGAGCATCCTGTACCAATAATGTAATATGTATGAGTGTCAAAATTATGTGATACAAAACGTATATTAGAAAAATACTGTATTATTAAAAAATATTTGATTATTATTTTATTGAAAAAGAAGGGTATGTACAACACTTACGATATCAAATTAGAATAAAAGTATAATTATGAAAAATGAATTATTTTAATAATATGGGTATATTCGGGAGGGGTGGAGCTACGGGAACTCTGGGAGCAAGATTATGGAAAGTTAGAAGCAAGATTCTACGAAGTTAGTCTTTGTCTACAGCTCCTGGGAAAGACCCCTTTCTTTTGGATCTTTTCTACAATAGGAGCAATCAGTAGAAAGGATCTTATGCATACAACCCACTTACAAGTAAAAAGAGGGAATAAATAAACTTTTTAGATATAAAAGGTAAGTTGACATGGGTACTGCAAGTAAGGTACAGGAAAGCGTTTTTAAAGAGAATGGTCTTCCACAAGACTTGAGGAAAAAACTTTAGTTATTTTCTGAAGAATGGAAGTATTGATTCGACCCTCTTTGTTGAGTTCTCTCAGGAACGTATGAAGAAATATGGTTTTAACAGCATGACATATATTTTTTTTAAATTATAAATAATTGTAATTGTAAAATTAAAGTTTGATAACTTTCTTATTATTACCATGATACGACACAGTTAAGTAAATTTTTAAAAAAGTTCAAGTGTTTTACCAAAACTTATATCATTAATGTTTCAAGTAAAAATTCAACAAGAACATTTATTAAAGGACCTTTTGATAAAAAGTTCCCGAAGAACTTATAAAAATTATTAAAGTTCTGATAATAGATGTTACTACTAAAACATTTCAAATATAAGTTTCACGTACTTATAAAATAAAGCTTGGGGGGGGGGAGGATGGCTTCGGGGAATAAACCTCAGGAGACACCGTTACTGTTAAAAAATTTTTTATTAAGAATGATCCGAATTAGATACTGACAGAGAGAGGTGAACAGAAGAACGTACGCACACACACTTCGATATAAATATTATATCGAAGAGAAGAATAGTTGGGATGGTGGTCAGTCAAAAAAGAAGGCAAAAATAAATAATAATATTTATTTTTACATGCCTGAACTTCAGGTCGAAACGTCGGCTTATGTAAAAATAAATATTATCATTTATTTTTGCCTTATTTTTTGACTGACCAGCCCAACAATTCTTCTCTTCATTATCCACGACAGTCAACCATTTACCAATTATAAATATTATATCAATCAATAAACGATCAATCTTTCATAAAAAGGCCACATTACTTCTACAGATTTTATTACAGTAGTAAAAAATCGTTATAACTATTAGTTTTATTTCTTCTATATTAACTGTTTTTAACAAAATGAGGAAAAAAGCAAAGTAAAGTCATGATTATATTTTAATTATAATTATGATAAAGGGAAAATAATAAAACGACTAAATTTATTACTTTAATTTAACAATTACTACCGAAGAGTAGTATAATAAAAAAGACCAATTTGATTGCTATGAATATGTTTTTTTTAGAATATATGAAAGTGGCATTAAACTCGTAATGTTATAATGCTGAAAAAATAATTCTTCTATTTAAAAAAAAATATTAATAAAATTAAATATGTCAAAGTAATGTGGTCTATTTGTTAAGCACTAGTTGTTTATTGATTAAATATGTTAAAATATTTGTGATCTCGAAGCAACTGTTACTATAATAGTTTCGATATATATATATATATATATATATATATATATATATATATATATATATATATATATATATATATATATATATATATATATATATATAGCTCAGAACAAGAATCATTTGTTTTACTTACGTATATATGAAATTTATAGTAAGAAACATTATTGTGATCGTGAACATTTTAGAATCTGAGTTTTCAACGGAAATACATGTTTTGAGGTCTCCCAAGTCCAAATAACCAAGTCCCGCAAAATGATCTGTGTGTGCGTGTGTCTGTATGTATGTGACAGGTCTAGCTCAAAAACTAAAAGTCCTATGAAAGGGAAATTGCATATTTAAGGTTTTTATATACCTGAGATGTTACAGCAACTTTTTCGTCAAAATCGGCTAACCAGAAGTGGCGCTTTATATTTTCGATGAAACACATTTTTACTATTTTCTCGAAAACGGCTAGAACGATTTTGATTAAATTTATTATATCAGTGTAAAATCAAGCACTTTTTAATATTATGTATGTTTTATTCTCATTGATGTTTTCTAAAGGGATACGAGCGAGGGCGAGCTCATCCGAGCTGGTTCTAAGATTAGAACAGGCTTTCATACGTAACATGAGCACCATAAAATACGGATTCCAACAATATTATTTACATATACACATGCGGTTTTTCTAAATCGTTTAATTCGGAGGTTGGTATGATTAAATATTTAATTGTATAGATTACAGCGTTATAAATATTAAATTTTGTATATATAAGGGTACTTAAACAAACAAAAATACCCACAATGAAAAATAAATCAATATAGCGTTTATAATTTCTACTTTCAATTTCCCTTTGTCTGAAAATACTTATTTCTGATAAGAATGGGGTGGTAAGTGAAAGTTGTGTGATGCACTCACCACACCAGATTTTTAAAAATGATTTTTAGCCCATACGTCAAAATGAAAAGACAAACTTTAAACAAGCGACTTAAAATACTGCACTCACTTTTTTCCAAATCAAAATTGAAAATGAGACCAAAACTAAATAGATACACTCACCTGCTCAAAACCATCTGGATAAACGCCTCTCAAATTTACAGTTCCGCAAAAAAGACGCATTTATAAAAACTACGGTAATTTCAATTCATAAATTTAAAACTAATAATAGCAACTCCCTGATACGTAAACAACAAAACTTGACATAACGACTTAAGAGAATCATTTATCTACTAACACATATGTACACTGTACTACCGATTCCATATTACATTACACGGACGCAACATACTTATATACGACATGGCCATGACTAACATGTCCATCAGAAGCGGTTAAAAAGGAGCTGGATGAGAGATCTCCTTTTCTGAATCAAGGAAGTAAATAATAAAGAGGTGCTAGTTGTTCCTACCCTTCCTCGTGTATATAATTCCAACCATTTAATTTAACACAATAAATCTTTGTAACTATCAAGACAGGTGCAGATAATTATTTGAAGAGAAAACAATTATTTTTACAGAGTAGATATGTACATATTTGTTCACCTCTTTAAAATGTAATAAATTTCTGGGTCTTAGGTAGTGTTAGATTCTTTAACTATAGCCTACTTTTTCGGACTTATTTTTTTTAATAAGTACCTGTAAAAAGTTGTATATTGGAATTAGTCTGAATTTGATTGAAGGGAGTTATTCCTTTGGGTACAGGTTATTTATAGCGAGCAACGAAATCAACGATTTAAGAATAAATATCGGAAACTCGTTAAATCTTTCTCTCTCTCTCTCATAAAAAAAAAATTAATTAAAAAGCGAGGAGAAACAAGATTCGCAACGAACAGCCCTCGAGAAACCGATAAAAACCCATGAGTGCCAAGATATTTTAATCCTCCTCTTGATGTATTTAGCCTTTCTAAAGGCTTTCAAACGCTTTTGTTTCTATTTCCCCATCCCTTTTCCTTCTCCCCCTCCAACAAAAAAAAAAAAATAAAAAAAATGTGAAGTTGTATTAAATACAAGTGTAAAAAATACATATTTACTTCAGAGATGGGTAAGTAGTCGACTGATCAATTGAATGAAACAAAATTATCAGGATATTATAAAAAGACATTTTTATTGGGTTAGCCAAACATGATAACTCATCCTGAGGATTACAAATTACAAAATATAAAATAACAGCAGTAAAATAATAATTTATTATTTTATTATAATTATTAATATTATATATTTTTCATTTTAAATGGATACTGCCTAATTATACGGCAAGAACTAACTAAAACAGAGAAAAAGAGGTTTTAATTAGTATAATTTTATTTCGTTTGATATTTCATAGAATAAGAAATGGATAATCGAGTGTATGGCACCAATAAAATAGTGTTCCATAAGAAATCGTCTAAATAGAAATACCAGAATACATAAACCTATTTCTAACAAAATTTTAATTTATTGACACTATATATTACTATATATAATCCATTGGATGTAAGATCTAAATAAAATAAAACTTACTCGCCTAGACAAGACAATTTTTAAGATTGCTTTGAAAGTTTCTATTGACTACGCCATTTATTCTAACCGGATTCTGGTTACTAAAACATTAAACAGACTATATTATCACTTACATTCTTTCCATAAAAAAGATGAATTCATCTACTATTTGAGTTTTAAAATTAAAGCTATTGTGAAGGAATTTTTACATATGTGAGCTTATATCATAGAATCTCCTAATTTCGTTTATTTACTCGTAAATAAAAATTTAGTTAGAAGTTATTAGTCGTGAAATACCAGTTCTTTAAAATTGATTAGCAGAACTAAGTAACAAAAATATTCGACCCATATCTGAGGGTAAGTATGGTAAGCGCACCGGTTATGGACATAGCTAAGGAATTTTTTTCTCTTTTTTGGATTATGCTGCCGTAATTTGTTTGTTTGTTTGTTTCGATGTCTAGGCGCAAAACAACCAGGTCATCAGCGCCCGATCAACCAAACAACACTAGCTTTATACTATTTGGATGGTTGGTCCAAAAAACAAGAATAAAAAAAGGATAAAAATAATTAAATAAAAGGATTGATAGAATGTAATAAATAAATAAAAATAACATAATTAAATAAACGATTAAATAAATAACTAATAACTAAATAAGTAACCAAATAACATAATTAAATAAAAGAATTGATAGAATAAAATAAATAAATAAAAAAAATAATAGACTCTTACACATAATAAGATAGAATAGATAAATAAATAAACTTAAAAAAAAATAGAAATAAAATGAATAAGTGAGTTGAAATTAATAACCAAATGAACTTTTAAAATAAGAGAACAAAATGAAATAAAGTAAATAGATAAAGAAAAAAAAAAGAAAAGAAAAAATAATAATAAATCTGCAAAGGGTCACAATTTATAAACTTTTCATATGTGTTGTTTAAGTCTTTCATTATCTATGATAACTTTGGTAACCATTTCTTCTTGATTTCTCAGGGATGCTGAAATATTCTGGGGTATTCCAAGGCTTTTACTTTCACTTACGTATATATGTAATATATAGTAAGGGTGAGTATTGCGATCGTGAAAATTTTTTAACCTTGCGGTGTAAAAACGGCATTCTTCCAAAACATGTTTTATCCGTATCTTTGATCTTTTATCCGCCGTAATTATCATAGTTATAAACATCTCCGTTGGACATTTAGAATATCAAGGGTCCAGTTTCTCTATTTAACACATTAAAATTGAAAAAAATATTCAGTTATGTAGGTACAATCTCCATTAAAAAAAAAAAACTGTTTGCACTAGTGATGGACAACCCGAAATTCAATTGTTCTAGTAATGGACAGGGGGTCGGTATTAGTAATAGACATACCTCAGAAAAATTCTGAAATCTTTATTTAACGATTAAGATAAGATAAATGTTCAACTTGCTCTTCGCAAAACTTTTAAATAACTGTTAGCACTATAAAAACAACAATTATAGGCATTTATAATTTTCTTTTGGGAACTTTGTTCATAGAAATGTCAATAGAGGGCGTTGTTCTTCAAACAAGAAAAAATTGGAACCTTTTAATCAATATGGAAGCGTATTGTTTACATTCAAAGTTCAACCTGTCCCTTTTCTATAAATGGTGCGTTCACCCTACCTTAGGAGCCGAAAGAAAAAAAATCATAAAATTTTAATATTTTTTATACGATGTCTTCTGCTATTACTCTGCATTGCATGACAGTTAATAACTGGACGGTATAAGAGCGCTCAACACGTATGTGCGCAAAGATGGTCATATCTCAAACCTGTTGTCCTAAGCGTAACAGATGCTAATTCGCACTTGCTTATCGTGATACATGAGATGCCACAGGTCCAAGGTGGGTACCTGAGCCGTCGGATCCTGCCGCGGAAGAGAGAGCACGTGGAAGGCGGGAGGGTAGACTCATATCGATCCATCATTACTGCAAAGCTGCTCGGAACAGGTCAGGCGGGTTCACGCCAAACCTCGTCGGCTCGATCCCCACTCAATTCTCTTCCATTTTTACATTCTATTTTTATTTTACTTACTTCTTAATGTTTATAAGTCATTATTAAATTCGAATACCTCAAGTCTCTCTGAAATGTATATAAATAATTATCGAGGCAAAATTTGTCATTTCTGGCCTCATCAACAGAGAAAAAGGTAATATCAAATACAGGATAAAGCGCATATCACATTTACGGATATTACATATTGAACTCGGAATGATGTAAAAATATATGCTATACATAAGATTCAGTGAGGACTTGAAAATTGTTTAAAGAATAATGAAAAAAAAAAAAACATTATAGAAGTTCAAGTTCAACAAAGTATTTCAGAAAGAGAAATTAAAACAATTAAGAGAAATAAGCGCCGCGAAAAATACAGTAATAATGCCATTTAAATATATGTATTCAATCATTCCTCAAGCAAACATTTGCAATTATTTTTCTTTTAGTGAGCTTCTAACTAAAAAGTGTTCATTGCTCAGCGAATATTGCCAATTAAAGCAATTATATTAATATTCTTAGTTATTTGGCAATGATTACTTCCAATTAGCAACAATTGAATATATTTGTTGTATTATCACAATTGCATGTTTACAAGTTTATGTTTCGGGATATTCACTCGAACCTTCAGAACCACAATCCCAATGATATTGTGGATGCAAGGAAATAATGTGCTCCATCGCCTGTTTCTAATTCATGTTATAATAATCTAGGTATATAACATCTAGAGCAACATCTTGCTTTTAGACTAATTATTGGGATTGTGGTTTTGAAGATGGGAGTAAATATCCCGAAACGTGAACTTGTAAACATGCAATTGTGATAATACAACAAATATATTCAATTGTTGCTAATTGGAAGTAATCATTGCCAAATAACTAAGAATAACATACAACTTAGAAAAAAGAAAAAGAACGATTATATTAAATTTTAAATCGTAGCATAATAAATTAACTAAATGTCTATATTCTAATGTAATATACAGTTATATGATGTGTATCATGATGTCACATTAAAATACTGTTATAAATAGAGACATTAAATTTCTCTAACACAGTCCAGTGGATATTGTCTTTTAATTTAAGTGCGATCATAACTCATTAACCGTGATTCATTCCCCTCCTCCCGAGGCCTTGTCCTCACCTGTTCTTTAAGGTTTTTAATTTTTAAAGAACATTAAAGAATGTAATAAAAATAATGGTATGGAGATGGTTGACCGTAGATTCTAATTTCAGAAGAAGTTATTCGGGGGTGCAAGGGCCAGTGCAGTCGCCTTACTGGCTTGTGCAATGCCAGACGGAATGCCCTGAAGAAGACAACGTAGTTCGAAACGTTGTAAAATAAAATAAAATTTACTATTATATAATATAGTATTTTTTGAGAGCACTCTCGACTAACTTCTGAAAAGTAATTAATTTTTTTTTTTAAACTTTTATTATGATATTTACAACTGTATTAGTATGAATACATCAAGTATGTTATTAAAATAAATTTTAAAAAACGACATATTGATAAACCCATTTATAGGCATATTACAAATATATAAAGGGTGTCTCAGTTCTTATGAACGAAATTTCTGAGGGTTTCCCAGTAAAATTTCCAACAAAAAAGTTCATTTGATGCATGGACCTATTCTGAACGGAAAATGAGTTTAAACCAATTTTTTGTGGTAAGGTTTTTTTATTGAATAAGAAGGAATCATTCAACTGTTCAATATAATTAAATTCAAAGTACGCCATCGTAAAGTAGACAAAAGTTTTTCGAGAAAGCAGCGATCAAATTTACTAAGGTGAATGATAAAAGAGACTTTCAGGATGTCTAATACGGCCACTTAACAGAATTATGCTAATCGTGTATGGGTACTGTAACTGCAGAAGTACAGCGGCCGTATTAGACCTCCTTAAAGTCCCCATATCATTGACTTTAGTAAATTTTTATATTTTATTTATTATTATTATTTATATGATATTTAAAACTGTATACAAAAAAATACATCTAGTAAATTCGTACATGGATATAATGACATGAAACACATGTTGAGAAACTACCCACTGGTAGGACTCTAATAATATGTCTACATTAGGAGATCAGAGCTCAGAGCCATCTTATTTTCAGACGCCTCGGAGGGTTATCAGGGATCGAGGAGGAAGCAAGGTTAGAAACAAGAGGGTTGGGATGGTTATGAAGTTTATTATGGAAGGATATATATCTCGATTGGGTCAAATCTGAAACATAAGGCCATTGTGGATGATTTTATTTGTAACAAAGTAAGGAGCATTTCACGAATGCATTTTGAGGATTTTACGAAGGCTTTTGGGTTGTAAGGATTGGATACGAGAGGAATTTGAAGGTTTGGTGGACTTCAGTAAATTTAAAGTCACTTTTATCATTGGCCTCGCTGAATTTAATCGCTGTTTCCTCAAAAATATTTTGTCTATTATGTTTTACTTAGAATTTAATTATTTTAAACAGTTTTTTAAAGGAATTCCTTCTTATTCAATAAAAACTGCGACTGCCTTAAGTAAAAACACAAAATTGGTGTTTCCTCCTTTTCCATTTTGAATCGACCTATACATCAATAAACTTTTTTGTTTGAAATTTTTTCTAGAATCACCCTCCAAAATTTGGCTGTTATGAACTGAAACACCCTGTATATTACAGGCATAAATGTTAAATATGTCATAACAAAGCTCAATAGACCCACTTTGTCGGAAAGTATAGTTTTTGTTGTTGTTTTTTTTTTGCCTTTACATTCACACTGAGAAGTTCTCTATATGTGGCTAAAAATATTTGTTTTAAAACCTCTTATTGCCGAGGTAAATAAAAAAATAAAATCAAAAAAGGAACAAATTTTTCTAGAACCCGTCCAGTCCTTAAAGTCGACAGTGGCTACTTCAGAGAACACCACATCTAAATCTTATGATCTTACAATTATTTAAGTTTATTTTGAACACTTCAAAGCAATCAAGTATAATATTATTTTTAATTTTAAGAGTTGTTATTTTTTTGTTAAATTTTCCTATGATTCTGTTATCATGTAACATTATTTCAAATATATTTATTTTTGTGCTTTCCAGAGAACTGGCTGATGATAAATAACCAATCCTTAATGTATTTTTATCAACCCAGATTTATTTGATAAAAAGAAAAGAAACGCCATTTAAAAAGATATTTGTTGAAGTATATCAATTATTTTGAATTGATCATTATGCTGAAGTTTGAAGTCTAATAGTCTTACATAAAATATCAGGTTTATTGGAACAATAAATTTATTTAAGACCTCTAATACTAGCTCATGCAAATTATTTTTTAATGATATAGTTATTTTTTTAAAATCTTATTTTATTGAGAAAAAAATACATTTTGCCTCAATTAGGGGCATTGAGTATTTGAGATGTAAGAGATTCATACAAACAATATACATATAATAGAAAAACAATAGAAATTATTACAAAAGGACGAAAAGGAGAACTTAGAGACGACATGAATAAAAATAATAAATAAATAAAAACATGCATGCTTATTTACAGCCGAGGGAGGTCCAAGATGGGCCCTTTTCCCCACGAGTGGAAGGTAAGGCAAGACTCAAAGAGATCCCAGCGCTTCTCTCTCAGCCGCATTACTGGGATTGCAACATAGTTATTAACCTAACATTATTGCTCGGAAAAATCATTACCTTTTATTACAATTACTAATTATTTTATTCATCTGTTATTTTGATCTCCTATAAACATAAGGATTAAAAACTCCCGCTTGAAGGGTGGACAGGAATTTAAAATTAATTTCCAAATTATACCTAATTAAACCAACCGATTTTAAAGGTTAAATTTTTCAGACCAATATTTCTATTTGAAGTACCTGTTTAAAAATAACAGAATGATTACTATTTTTAATACCGTCAAAACGGTATAATTTTCCCCAATTTTTCTTTTTAAATTTGAGAAATTCCACTCGTTTGCACTGCTTTAATATTTATTGCTATAGTGTTTTTTTTTTGTGTAAGAAAAAAGTGAAGCAAATTTTATGGGTCATTTGAAGGAGGTGTCATTCCTAAATTTCATTAAAACTCTGAGAAAAATAAAATGGTGAAATTCAAAGCTGCCCCTATTAAAGATAAGAATTACTGAAAACATAAGTTTAAAAACTTGTTTTTGTTGAAATATTTCTTGAGAAAGACATGTCTGTTTTTAAATAAAACTACAAACCAAAATGGAAAAAAAAAAAACATTTAATATTAATTCCTACCAGAATAAATCCAAATTATAAGTTCTTAAAATATATATCATTGCATGGGTTATGAAAATAAAAGAGATCAAACTAGAAACAAATCGAGAGAAACGATTAGAAACACTTGTGGTTACAAAATTAGTCAACAACTTATTTTTTAACAGCCGGGATTCATCAATACTGTTCATGATATTATTACGTTCAGTATTTTATTGAGATTCATAAGATAACCAACAAACTAAAAATTACCGTTTACAATAAAAATAAATTTAAATAATCATAATAATCCATTTATTAAAAATATTATTACATATATCCCTGTTTGCATAATGATCGTGCTCAAAGACCATGAGAGAATCAGTCCATCAGCAGCCAATATTCAAACATTAATAAAACTAACATTAATTGATTCCCTATTTATCCCAAGTACATTAACTACAAATATATACTTAAATCACAAACAGCATAAATATATATAGATATAACAATGAAAATAGATTAACAGAGCTCAAATATAGCAAAACTAAGAGACTAAACATACATTATGAAAAACTTATTATACTAC
This sequence comes from Nezara viridula, assembly GCA_928085145.1. Taxonomy (NCBI): domain Eukaryota; kingdom Metazoa; phylum Arthropoda; class Insecta; order Hemiptera; family Pentatomidae; genus Nezara; species Nezara viridula. Next base: position 182,794,097 of record OV725078.1, on the reverse strand, counting down.
AATATGCAAATATAAATGGATCATGGAAATTTTAAATCTTCCTATTTTTCTTTTTTTAGGAAGCATACGTTTATATATTTTTTCAATTTTTTTTTTTAATCTTATTTATTGAAAAATATTACAATCTGTCTCAAGGACATTTATAATAGTGTGAAAATAACATATATACAATAAATAAGAATAAAATAATCTAAAAATAAATGAATAAAAAGAACACATACATACCTATATACAATATTTACAATCTGATGAGGGAACTCCAAACCAGACTTGTCCCTCCAAGTGTGGAGGGAAAAGCATGGTTCCAGGAGATCGCAGCACTTCTCTCTCAACCGCGTCACTGGGGCTAAACACAGGGAAAACTTTCAATTTTTCCCTTTATTCACATTTATCACCTCTAACGTTTCGGGACAATTTTCCCATCATCAGAGCAATCCTTATATTCATTGAAACCATGCACATTTTTAAATATACTATTTTTTCAGTACCAATCTACTTCACCTATTGTACAATTATTTACCTTGCTTTTTTGATGTGACATCATTTGTCAAAAATTTAAATATTTGTAACGTTTATTATATACTTATTTGGTGTTACACATCCTTTTTTTTTATTAATACATTGTTACACTAACCTATATCTGGCTATCTTCAATATCATTATTGTACTTTGTACTTGTCCTCTTATTTCTTATTATGGTTGCTTGTGTTTTTTTTGTCTATGGTTGTTTTTTGATTTTCAATATTGGATATTATGTCCGAATAGTGTGTACCCACGTGTTTTGTATCTGTTTTATAGTTTACTGTTCTATTATTGTCTTTTGTTATATGTAAGGAAATTTTAAAGATTTAATATGTGTAAATTTTTATAATTATAATTTGTTTAATAAAAGTATAATTCTTTAATTATACAAGACATATAAAAAAAGAATCCATAAAAGGACAGAATATGAAAGATGAAAAAAAATTATTAATACATAAAAAAAAATAACATAAAAATAAAATAAATAAACAAAAAAAATTGTTAAAATAAAAATAAATATGTAGAACAGGCTTTATATTTATATTTATTACTTTATATGTTTTCATTCTCCAATTTTATTAAATTAAATTATTTCATTAACTTATTTATACTTATTCGGATGTTATTTTCTAAAATTATTTTCAGTTGGATCTTAAGACCATGAAGACTCGGTCAGTTTTAAAATAAAATATCATTTCGTAAATAAATGATAAGAACTTGAATAACAAGGGGGAGTTAAGGCATTTTATAATATTTTAATCGGAACCAATAATAATATCAAAATTAGTATAAATAAATTTACTTAAACCTTATTGCTTTCGACAAGAAGCTCTTTAAGGACAACATAATTAAATGATTGATTTTAATTCGGTAATTAATACTATACATATATTGATATTTCTACCTCATAGTTGGTTTGAACGGTATTCCACCCCCTTGTTTATTTAAGTGGTACACAACAGAGAAGTCAAACATGGAAAACGGAGGATCGATATTTCGAACAAAGTTGTATTTTGAAGGTATAAGATTTTTATTTGCTTACTTCATTATGTTTTCCATAAAAGGACTAGTAAAAGTGAAATAGAAGTAAGCCCTGTTGAGGGATTGAAAAGAGTGTAGAATTTAAAGTATCTTGGACCCATAATTCAATTAGACGGTTCCTGTGACATGAAAATAAAAAGAACGGTTGCAAAAGGGGTAAAAGTTGAACTGTAGAGTAAGAATATCATTTCTAAGATTAAAATACATATGTATACAAGTATAATATCGAGTATGGATGGCCACCTATAGTCGGTATTATAGGAACATCGATATTTCCCTTCCGATATTCGATATTTTACCATCGATAGTATCTCCTTCAATTTTGTCTACTATTGATATAGCCTCTCCGATATTATAATATTTTATTGAATATTTAATAGTTGACCGTTGCATTATAAAGGAAGAAGATGGTCCGGGGTGGCGGTCATAAATAGTGGCAGAACTATTTTATTAAAAGCCAACGTTTCGACTCGACTTTGCAGTTCTTCTTCAGGGCTAGAACGGACAAGACACAAAAAGATATAGAGAATTGTGGAAGTTACATAACATTTAGACAAAGAATTATAAACAATATGTCTCAAAAACCACGGGGCCAACAACGGCCAGATACAAATTCAGCATTGTTTATAATTGTTTGCCTAAATGTTATGTAACTTCCACAATTCTCTATATCGTTTGTATCTTGTTCGTTCTAGCCCTGAAGAAGACTTGCAAAGTCGGGTCGAAACATTGGATTTTAATAAAATAGTTCTGCCAGTATTTATGACCGCCACCCCGGACCATCTTCTTCCTTTATAATATTTTAAATTAAAAATAAAAATTAAAACTATCATTTTCGGAAAGCTCTAGGAATTATATATGAGTCTGATCGTTAGGAAGAAAATTACACTCATCTTGTCTGCTTCATATAGAATATAGTGCGTAGTAGAGGAAAGCATCGATATTTCGATAATATCTACTATCGTTGGTTATCCCGAAGTTGAGTAGCGCGCGTGGGACCCTTCTCGATCCGTAAACTCAATTTGCCCAAACATGTTAAGTTGATCCTTCTCAAACCAAGGGAACGAACTGTCATAGAAATCTATGTAGGATGCAATAGACAAATTAGCATTTAGCTGAATCTGATATATGGCTGAATGGAAGGCATGATTGGTTGAACGGAAATTTCTGGAAAAAAAAAACTGAGGATGAAGAAGAAGAACTGGAATTAGAAAATTTCTTTTACCAAGAAGATTAAAAGAATTCACATTTTCATTAATCAATGTAAAGAGAAAAATAACACCTTTTTTCATGCGCCTATTGTTACGGTCTTTAATTTAGAAAAATCGTTTCCGCAACAAACTTGCCGGATTCTCAGTGGAGACGGCAGGGTTCGCAAAAAAAAAAAAAAAAAAGAAATTATCAAGAGTCAATTAAATATTAATAACTATCTAACGAGCGCCACGATATTTAATTTCTTGAATTTGGAAAATAGCGAAAACCATAAAAATAAAAATAAATTAATTTAAAAAAAAAGCAGATTAGGACACGGTGTGTGCTACGAACTCGGGACCTATGGGTTTAAAATATATGTTAATTAACCTCATAACCTATGGAACCTTCTTACTTGGTTAATAATGACTTTCCCTAATCCCTCGAATAGGGTTTTACAATTCCTTATTTAACATAAAAAAGAACAATATAATATAAACATAAAACATGAAAACAAACAGAAGAAAAATAAGAAAACTTTAATTATCAAAGGAAAAAAACCTGTAACCACTACAACCCATGAAGGATCTGGGGTTCAGTACTATTTAGGGAAAGCACTGTTTCTAGGTCAACGGTTGTGCAAGGAGGTGATTTGACCGAGATCACGCTCAACCGCCAGGTTTTCCCCCTTAACTAATTATTTAATTAAGGGTACCCACTTTATAGAGGCTGGGTGTGCCCCAGGAGGGACTTCTGACCCAAGGTCGCCCCACGGCCAATGAAACAGATAAATAAATTTTCTGGCATGAGCCGGGGTTCGAACTCGGGACCTTTGCATTGGAAGCTCAGTGCCCTACCACTGAGCTACCCCGTTCCCTAATTATCCTAATTATAGGAAAGATTATAAAATTATTATAGAACTAAATATTAACTTACGACTATACAATAAACCAATTACAAATATTTGGGGGAAAAAATAAATAGAAAAAACTTATATGTACAAATTTACAATATCCCACTGGTTGAACTTTGTCCAACTAGCACATTGGGTAATCTGAGGAATCGGGATCTTATTCGAACTAGCGTCGTCAGGGTCTCCCCAGTCCACCTCTTTAAACTGTGAAAATGTTCATTCACCAACTTGTAAAATCAAACGGCACTCGTCGCTGATAAATACAGGTTCATGAATAGGAAAATAAAATACGGTGTACACCGTACAACTTAAGTATTTCACGCAACCAAATCCTTAGCGTGCCTCAACACGAGGTTCCGCCATCTCTCTCTCAACTCTCTTTTTTTTTTTTTTTTTTCTCCCAATCAGCTGTTGGTTATTCCAATCCGAAATAAAATAAATACTTAAAAATAATACTTATTATTAAAATTAATACTAACTAATTAATTTAGCTAACCCTCTTCGAGTTAATAAAAAAACTAAAACGATTATTTTAAGAACTAATTTTTTTTTTTTGAAATTTATTTTTCATGCACCTATGTGCTTAGAGAATCAATAACTATATTCATGTTCATATTTCAAAAATGTTCAACGATAGTCAAAATCGACTATCGATATTTCAAGTCCGATATTTTGGTGGTATCGATAGTTGTAAGCCGATAATATATATGACAATATCGATATATCATCCCTAATATCGATTATTATGACAAGAGACCGGATTCCTATGTTATTCTTCATTTTATTTGTTTGCGTGTGAATCTACAAACCCAATTATCTATACGCTTTACGATCTAGAGACTAAAATATTGAAATTTGATATTCCACGAAATTGCGCGTTTTTAGTTTTGGTTGCAACTTCGTTGCAATCACTATATACCTATGACTCCTATCATAGTGAATTAAATTGTGATGACGGTTGTGGAATATCTGCCAGCGAAGCCGCGGGTTGGAGCCCGTTTTAAATAAATTAACGTACAAACTTTTCAAATCATTTAAACACGTTCACTTTCATTTGCATATTCATTGAATACCTATGCAAATATTAATATATTTTTGCAAATTACTTTAACAAGTTTACTTTAATCTGCTGATCATACCACCTCTTTTCTAGAATTTCGTATTATCCATAATATTCTGGACATATCATTCCATCTAGCGAGATTTAACTACTGCTTTACAATTTTGTTAGGATACTAAACTCATTGGTACTATACAATTTTAATACTTTTATTTTTTAATTTATTACTTTATACTCTTCACCTTTCTTTATTAAGTATTTTTTCCTAGAAAATAAACACCAGTAATTTATTGTGTTTTCTTTATTTGGACGTTTCGGGTATACTTTTGTCTCCCTCCTCGGCATTTAGAATTGTATAAATAATTTATTATAGGTTCTATATTGAACCAAGTATTTACATTTTTTTTTAAATTAATAACATTCTTATTTATTACAAAAAGAAAAAAAAACCCATACCACACTACAATCCATAAAGGATCTTGGGCTCCGTACTATTTAGGAAAAGCACTGTTTCTTGGTCTATGGTTGTGCAAGAGGTGATTTGGCCGAGATCACGTTCAAATGCCAGGTTTTTCCCCTTAATCAATTATTTTAATTGATTAAAATACATCGATTAAAGCCATTACTACCCAGGGTAATGGCTAATGAAACAGAATAAATAATTTTTCTGCCATGAGCCGGGATTCGAACCTGGGACTTAGCATTGGCAGCTTAGTACTTCATTCCCTTATAATATATGGGCAATTATGATATATACCACAAAACACATTCACGCATTATTTACAGAAAATATTAATAAATTAATTAATTTAGTTTAATTTTAATGTTTTTTTAGTTTTATAAAATTTTGTTCCTTAAAGGTAATGAATCTGTTGAATAATATCGCATATATGAATAAAACCAATTATTGAAATAATTTCATTATAAGAATTAATATTATTATATTTATATTAATTGTTATAAAAACTTTTTATATTAAACATTTTTTATTGAGTAATATTACATGTTGTCACAACTAACGACATGATTATTTTTTTTTTAATGATTTTATTGAGTATTAATACAGTCTGCCACACTGAAGGGCATTGGTACTAGGGCTATATTATTCATTCACATAATATGTACATAAGAAGGGAAAATAAATATAAACAACTAAAGTAAAAAAAAATAATAATAATAAAATATATATTTAAAGTAATATATAAGATAAATAAAATAAAAGATTATATCTGAATAATATTATAATGAATAAAGTACATTTACAGCTATGTAAAATATTTACATTGGCCCAGAGGACTCTGAATCAAGCTTTGTCCCCCAAATGTGGAGACCAAAGCAGGACTCCAGAGGATCCTAGTGCTTCTCCCCCAGCCACGTCTCTGCTATTGGAAGCGACAGGAGACTGATGGAGGGCACTAGAGCAACACACTTGAGTGAAGAATCAGGCCAGTGTCAGTACTCCAATATATACATATTTACAAAAGGTCGCGGGGCCACTGCCGTTTTAACCTCCGAGGAGGATTGTAGGGATGCCTGGAGCTAGATAGAGATTGTGCTACACGATTAGGATGATGAGTGAGGTTCTAGTGAATTTGGAAAAGTTTTCTGGGATCAGGCCAATTACAAATGGGATATTAAGGTCATTATGTAGGGTTTTATAGGTAACATAAAATGGAGCATCGACTATTGTTCGAAGAATTTTAGACTGGAAGGATTGAATGCGTTTGATGCTAGAAGGTTTTGCTGTCTCCCACAGTTCGAGAAGGACATTATTAATAGTGATATAGAGTTGGCTCACACTATATAATAAATAAAAAAAAATAAAAAATTGAATTGAACGACAGCAAAATATTAATACTAAAAATATATAGAAATAGAAATAGAAAAATCATCTTTATTCTGGGACTAGGTCCCTTTAGAATAACAGTATTGTTCATATATATTAACTACAAATCTGGTCAAAAGACTTATTACAATGAATAATGACAAAATACATGTAATACATTAAGTATTAATTAGGCTCTTAGGATAAATTAACGAGGACAGTTGGATAATAGGGGTTCAGTACTACAATATTGGAGCTAAAATAATTGCATAATAATCACTGAATGAAATTATAAAGGAAAGTAAAATCTATTTTATAGGTAAAGCATTGTAGTGATGGAATATAAAAATTAAAAAAAATAATAATAACTGTTAATATGTAGGGAAAGAAATTGTAAAAACTAAAACAAAAAAATATATAAAAAAACAAATAATGATATACATATGTTCCCTAAGATATTTAAGTATATATACATATAAACGGAAAGAAACTTGAACTTACTAAAATAACAACCGAAATACAGGCATACTTGTACAGAATATTTATCAAAATTCATTCAGGAGAATTCAGTGCCAAGCTGTTCGCTCTATAAGTGGATGGAAAAGCAGGACTTATAGCAGTTAATAATAAAAAATTGTTAAAAAAGAAAATTAGAAAAAATACTACATTATTATTTTACTATTACACCTAACAATTAGAAAATTATTCATGAAACTGGTAGATATCACTGACGAATATCTACTACATAGGCAATCAATTTACCTAAGTCTCTGATATGATTTTTGTAACTTTTTGTTACCCCAGATCGATTTCGTGAATATTTTAAGTATGCATGTTATTAATTTGTTTATTATGTCAGACTTTCGCATAATTTATAACTTAGGTTTGCCATGTACAGAGTTGATATTTACACTAGGGCGTCATACAACCACTATAGAACACTCTTCCTATGATAAATACGTAAACTTCCCTCGTAAACTTTGTTTAAAACTTTCTTCGTTAGGAAAGCACAATGCCCTATAAAATTCATCCTCTAGCAGATGTGTGCCCCATAAGCAATACAGATTTTAAACCAACTTTTTTTTCTCATTTCTTATTTTTTTATTAGTTAATTTATTTATAAACTTATAATTGTTTTCCTACATTTTTTTTTCAAAGTTGAATTTTGTTTTCCTTATTTCATAAGTGAAATCGAGGTGAAAACTTTATTCAACAAATCATGGTTAAGACTGATACCCCAAGAGTCTTGGTTAATAATAACAAGGGAATCTAGATAACCAATTGCTAACCAAATCCCATGTGGTCAGTGGAGTCTCCAAGGTTTGTTCGATAGTTAATTCTGACCGGGATTTGACCGGTTTTCGGCAATCCTCCTGGGTCTCAACAATCGATCAAGCGCCGCTATTGGAGACTGCTATTCGTTTCAGTTGGGTCTACATTGCATCACTTCCTTTTAGTATCATTTTCCTTTTTTAACATTCAGTAATATTTTATCAATGTTTAATAGATTACAATTATTTGAGAAAACATTAATTTGTTTTATTTTTACCGATATTTAATTATTTTAATGTTACCTTATTATCATTGTTATTATTATTTCTTTTTTAGTATTAATAATTTTGGGTTGAAATCAAACAATGGAAAATAACTCTTTTATTTTGAAATATATTTATGGAAATTTACAACTGTATTAACTAAAAAACAACAAGTAAACGGTTTTTTTTTTTATTCATGAAATATATACCTGTTTAAAAGAAATCTGGTGCGTGCAACACACAAATTTCACTTACCGGTCTACATTGAATGGAAATTATTTTCTGGCAACTTTAGGCTGTTATAAAATTTTTAAAGTGCATTTTGAACGGAGCTAAAGCTTAAAGTTTACTAATAACAAACCATAAAAATAACAAAAACTCTATTTATTATCTAGTTACTCCATCTGTTTCCGTAAACCACATAACTTCAGTCTGTGAGCTATGTGTACCTTTCAGATGACAGAATGACATAAGTAAGTGATATTTCTTGTTGGAGAAGTTTATCTATACAGACACTGAGTAAATTGGTTGCAGTATTGAAATATATAACTGTGTAATATAGGTTTAAATTTCTCACTAGAAACATCACTAAAATTAATAATAGAGAATTGGTTGCAATTGGAGTTAGTCATTCGGTTAACTGAAAGGCTCACGTATGATTATGGATGCCTATAAATGATTTTAGATTATAGGATTATAATTTTCCATTGAAATTACGAGATTTTCATTGCTTGCCATAGATAGGTCAAAAGTTGTTACACTAATTGTAGTGGATAATGTTGAGATATCACAAAGGGAAAATTCATCACATTATTCACTAATTCAATTTTCTAAAAGGTTACTTGATGAATTTTCGGAATAAAAGGCCGATAGATACCTAATTATTTCAATATAATATAAGCTCTAGAGTTATTAAACTACAGTAAATGTATTTAAGGTTATACAATTATCCATGAAATATCTCTATATTTCACACAAATACAATGAAATAGTATTTTAAACAATAACGCTACCTTGATTCGGTGGATTTTAAATACTTTTTCAAACCTAAAACTAATTTAAAAGTTTACATTTAGTAAAAAAATTTCATTTAATTTTCTTGGAAAAATGTGATTTACGTTAAATAATGTTAGTTTTCAGAAATTGGTATTTAAATTTTTTTCGCCACTCTACGTTACTTTCTAGAACTTTATATATTAGATATTATTTTTTCTAAAATTCTCTTCTTTCCAATGATATATTCGTATACCTTCTGACTATTATTTCCGGAGATTTATTTTCGATCTGAATAAGCATTTTTCTTTATTCAATTATCAAATTCTTTCAAAAGTTATACTTAGCCGTTTTTTCATAGTTAGTGTCAATAAAAGAGAATTTTTTTTAAAAACCAAATTAAAGGTATTTTAGAGGAAGACATATTGAATATTGGGCATTCAAGCCCTGTAAATTGACGTCAATGGGGATGAGACCTAAATGGTATTAAAGACCACTTAATTATACAACAATACACCAAGTTTAATTAAAATCGTTGGAACCGTTTTTGAGAAAATATTAAAAATGTTTTTCAACGTTGAAATAAAGTAGCACTTTAGGTTAGCCGATTTTAAGGGGTAAAGTTGCTGTAACATCTAAGTCATCATAAATACGAAATATTAGTTTTGTACGACTTTTCGTTTTTGAGCTAGACTAGCCACCAGAATACCCATCCTCTTATCGTCCTATCTCTCTTTTACAAAAGTTATATTTAGCCTTTTTTCATAACTCCTAACTACGTATTGAATATTTAAGTCCTGTAAGGCGACCTAGCTGATATTAAGTACCACTTAATAATACAGTGATGTACCGAGTTTGATAAAATTCGTTAGAGCCGATTCCGACAAAATCGTCAAAATGTATAATATCGATTATATAAAATGCCACTTCCGGTTAGCCGATTTTGACAAAAAAGTTGCGGTAACATTTCAGGTATATAAAAACCTTAAATATACAATTTCACTTTCATACGATTTTTCGTTTTTTAGTTAGACTGGTCGCTCACACACACACACACACACACACACACACACACACACACACACACACACACACACACACATACATACACACAGAGACCATTTTGCTGGACTTGGTTATTTGGACTCTGGAGACCTCCAAACATTTTTTTCCGTTGGAAACTCAGATTAGAAAACTTTCTCAATACTGTCCCATACTATATATTTCATATATAGGTAAGTGAAAGTAAAAATAATTTATAATCATAAAGAAGATATATTTGCCAACTACATCAGTAAAATAAGAAACTTCTCTACCAAACAAAAAATAAGAAGATATGAGTCACATAGAAATGAGTCCACCATCCCTTCTTGTTTCTTCTCTTTGCAGCAGCCCACATTGACTCTACACTTTGAGTGTGCGCTCCAGTATTAGGATCTATAAACGTTATGACGAGATGTTTTCTTTATATTATGTTCTACCTCACCTAATTCTTTAGAACAGTACTTTGTAGTAATGTACTCCTCACACCAGAAATAAATAAATAACATGGAAGTGGTTAAAGGGAATCTTGTATGCTCTAACCATATATTTGAGAGTATTCCCTACTCATTTCTACAAGGAGGTGCATGACCCTTCCACCTATCCTTCCCACCATTTCTTTCTACGAGGTTCATTACGCGTCCTTTGTAACACGAGGGCTCCTTAGAGGTAATCCCAGCTTCCTGATAAAATAATTAAAACTGATAAAAGGCTTTGCTCTCGTCATTATTCAAACTGGAGCATAAAAAAAAAGGAGAACCATTCATTTTGCATATATCTATTGTGATGAAGAGTATTAAAAAAAAAAAAAAATTAGTTAGTTAAAAATAATTTTTAGTTTTACCTCGAAGAGGGCAAGCTAAAAATAAATTAGTTTTAAATATTAATTTTAAGTCATTGTAATAATCAACATATGGTTGGGAGAAAAAAGAGAGTTTGAGAGATATATGGCGGACCTCGCGAGTGTGGAGGCACGCTAAGAAAGTGTGTGTGAAATACTTTTAGTTTTACGGTGTACACCGCACTTTTTCTTTTTCCCACCTGGAACCTGTGATTGTCATATACCTGTGCCGCTTGATTTTAAACGTTGGGAATAAACATTTTCACAGCTTGAGGAGGTGGACTGGAGAGATTTCCTGGGATATCCCAATGTGCCAATTGGACACAGTTCACCATTGAGATTTCGTAAATATGTACATAAAAGTTTTTTTTCCTATCTATTTTTTTTCACAAATATTTGTAATTGTTGTATTGTATAGTCGTAGGTTAATATTTAGTTTTATAATATTTCCATATGCTTTTATTTGATAATTAAAGTTTTTTGTATTTTTTTTTTTGTTTTCTTATAAATCTAATTTCTTGTTCATTATTTTCATTTCCTTTAACTGTTATTTAAGTAAATAGAAATAAGTAAATTCATCATCAGTACTAATGATAGGCAATTTTCTTTTCTTTTGTTTTTGTGTTCAGGTTTTATGTATGTATTATGCTGTTTTCTTTTTAAAGGTTTAATAAGGAATTGTAAAAAACTATTCGAGAGATTATGGAAAATCAATATTAACCAAGTAAGAAGGTTCGATAGGTTATAAGGTTAATTAACATATGTTTTTAAACCCATAGATTCCGAGTTCGTAGCTCGCTCCACATCCAATTTTAATAAAATAAATACAACTGATTCTTTTTTATAATTGAAACTTTTCCTGCTTAAATATAATTGGCGGGGCTAATCTACAGAATACCCAAGATTAATTTTATTGATAACGAAAAAAGTTTTAGTTCATCAAATTAATTAATCTTTTTTTATATTTAGGTTAGACTAAGTAGTTTGTCAAACCAAACTAACCTAAGTTAAATCCATGATGTTCTAAAATAATTGTCTCTTCTGGTGACAGCAAATATGAATTTTGTTACACATTCTCCATACAACTTTAAACATATTGCATAATAGTTGATATTTTCAGCACTGAGATCAGTTATAATGGTATTTAAATAGAAATTTAATAAATAATTCGGATATAAAAATAATTTGTTTTGCTTGCTTAATATTATTGAAAAACTATGTTATTTTTTCCAAATTTAAAAAAAAAACAGAATACTTTTGATGGTAATTGAGAAAAAAATCGATTGATTTCATTTGGAAAGGGGTGTATTCCGGTCATGTTTCATAACTTCTGTCCTGAGTTTGGTTTTATCCTGATTAGAGGCGGGATGGATATTCAAAGGAAGGGATGTTTTTGTTTGGTTAATACGATTTCCAGATGATGAAAAGAAATTCTCGTTAATTTCGAGACTCTGTATTTCGTGATTATAAACATGGCTTAGATTTATTGCTTCAACCTTGTTTATCTTTTCCTTCTTTTATTTATTTTGTTTTTAAATTCTGTTTTAAACGTACCTTTACTGTATGTTACAGGTAAGCCAAACATTATCATGTGATAAACAACGACATTTCAAGAAACACGAAGAGAGACACGAACTGTTAAGTATTGTTATATCTATTTTTAATGTTTTACTTCGTTGGATGCAGCACTTATACAAATGATAATGGCGTTTAATTTTTCTTATCGGGTTTAATGCTGGAGAAGAATCTATTAATTATTTCTGAAAATGATATATATTTACAAAAATTTATAATGTATTTCAAATTATACTAGTTCGAATCCTATTTCACATGGTTTCTCAATCAAATATATTCCTCAATAAATAACGGATTTCATCTAATTTAAAAAAATTGTATTTAATAAATACATATTCACTTTCGCTTACCTATATCAAAAATATCATCACTATCAGTTATCAGTTAGATACAATATAGCCGTTTTTCAAAATAAACCTGTATAAATTAGTATTTTCCTTGGGTTAAGTTTAGGAAAAACTGTCCGATAAAGGGAAATAATGTTATATAATTTATTATCATTTTAATATTATGTTTCATCGATCAACTGTTACTGCATTCCGCATTTATGTATCATGTCGAGGAACACTGCTTAAATAACTCTTTTTTTATACTTTATGTTATTGGATAAAGATTTTTTTCTATATGTTCGCAATCATTTTAGGTTGTATATTGATTAAAAACATAATATTTAGAAAAATATTTAATATTCAATGGAGAGCCAATAATCAGATTTGAATGGGATGAGGCCCTTCGGATCATTGGAAAAATGTTTGGAAATGAAATAAACATTTCAATAAAATCTCCTTAACATATATTTTGGTCTGCATCCACATAATTAAGAAAAAAAAGTATCAAGATGAACTTAAATTTGTATGTAAAAGTAATTCTTCATTTTTCTCTGCTATTGCAAGGCTTCCTACTTGGTTGGTGAGTGCTTTAAAACAAAAAAACCAAACGTCTGGAGGGAAGATAACATCTTGTTACTCCTATTCCAATGCTTTTTCCAGTCAATAAAACCCTTCTGCGTGGATACTTTTGGGTGTGTTATCTTCGTTTCCACTGTCGTCTTTCACTACCGAATGACTTCAACATACAAATATAATTTTTTAAAAAATGAAAATACCGAAATTGAAAAAGGTCCTCGAATACATTTACTGAGGAGTGCCATTCTCGGTTCTGGGTTGTTTTATAGAGCCACTAAGTACTTTGAGTCTCAGACCAAGGCAGCGATAGGCTCAGTTATTAAAATCTGTGCTAAATCGAAACTGAGAACGTTGGATAGCAGAAAAAAAAAAATAATTCAATTGCAATTAGTATCCTACACTATAACGTTCAACTCTGAGGCCTAAGATATATTGAACTGTGGGGGACAACTGAATTTTCGAACATCAAACGCGTCCAATCCTTCCAGTCTAAAGTCCTCCTTATATTAGTCAATGCTCCTTATTATGTTACGAACAAAACCTTACATCATGACCTTAACATCCCTTATGTCCTTGACGTTATTACATCCCGATATTCAAATTTTCGTCAGAACCTAATCCATCATCCCTTAGCACAATCCTTATCCAGTTCCAGTCATCCCAACAATCATCCTCGAAGGTTGAAGCGGCAGTGGCCTCGAGATCTTTTGTAAAGACGTCATTGGAGTCCTGGCGATGGCTAGCTTCTCCGCTCAAGTCATGAGCGTAAGTGGCTTTAGTGCCCTCTCTTAGTCTCCACTGGATTCCCATCATAGTGATGCGGCTGAGAGAGAAGGACTGGGATCTCTTGGAGTCTTGCCTTATCCTCCACACGTGGAGGACTCGGAGCTCCCTCAGCTGACTGTAAATAAGTATGAATGTGTTTTTATTTATTTTATTTTTTTAATTTAATGTTGTATCATGTTTGATTTATTTGTTTCTCCAAGTTTTATTTTATTTTATTTTGTTATAATCTTGTTTTTCTTTTATTGTATATATGGTATGTTTGTGTTTCATTCATCCTAAATACTCAATGCCCTTAATTGAGTCAAAATGAATTTTTTTTCTCAATAAAATATTATATTTAAAAAAAAAGATATACTGATAAGCTGGAGAGCTTAAGTCTAAATTTCTATTTTCACTAAATAAAAATTGCTCCTTTTGGTAATTGATATTGGAATTTAATGTCCTTAATTGTTCAGTCATGATATAAAAATTGGCACTGTCTAGGGTGTTAAAAATTTTGAAAATGGAAAGTGATAGATTCCCTAAAATTTGTTTTAATAAGGTGAAAGAAATATATATTAGTGGCAAAGGGGCTCATAAATTCAATTGGTGTAATCAGTTACACACTGCATTGTGGTCTGTAAATAAACAATTTATTCTGGAATTAGAAGACGCGGGTGCATTCTAGAGATGGTCAAATGCTACTTTGAATTCTACTGAGAACTAAGTATTTTTCTCAAATACTGACCTTTCTTGAGTGCTAAAGAATTCAATTACTACTTCAGTTGATTAAATCCGTCCACGATACTCGCGAACCTGCCAGAGAGTGTATTGTGTCGAAAGATTCTGTTAGTCGTCATCTACTCTCCATGGGTTTGGTGAAAAAGAACAATAGACTGGTCCCTCACGAACTTTCTCCTCAGCAATCAGCTAAGAGTTCAGAAATTTCTCAAAATTTATTGAAAAACCCTTCTGATATGAGACTCCTGCCTCATCCACCATATAGTCCACACCTCGCACCATCGGATTACTACTTATCTAGATCCATGGTCCATTTTCTTCAAGGAAAAAAGTTTGATAATTTTTATATAATTATAAAAAGTTGAAATTACGGCCCATAAGTTCATTGACAGCCATCCCAAACAATGGTTTCAGCCTTAGGATCGATCAATTGGCAAGCGGAATCATTTTTATAAAACCTATTATTTATCATAATTTATATAATAAACTTATATACACTTATATTTAAATACTATGCTAATATTCATATGTTCTATTCATTACTACTCGTTATTGTATCACTTACTATTGTAATGTATATTGTTTTATATGAGGTATTGTATTGTAGCTCATTGTTAATACTTCGAAATGCAGGCAGGAAAGGATGTTGTCATTGTAACACAATGAATTATTTTACATAACTTGTAAATTTTTTATGATTACTGTTCAATATTATGGCCAACTCTATTTGTATGGAGCATTCCCCCAAAACAAATAAAATATTCATTCATTCAATATACTAATTTCACAACCGTTTTGTCAGAGTTTCTCGTTACTCAGAGCTGTTTGGTTCAAGCTAGCCTAATTCTGCTTTGAAGTCTTCCACAGTAATACGGCACTTACCCCTACAGGCATAACCACGATTTTTTAAAATAAAATTTCTTTATCCATCCCTAACAATGCATTTAGTTTTGCATTAAGGAAGAGAATACCGTTTCCCTTTACCTAGATGTATTTAGTCGAGGACAAAAATCGTTTCGTACTGCAGTAAAGACGCAGTAGGAATAATGCCAAAAATTAAAATCAAGAGGTTTCTATTAGTTAATGCCAAGAAAATACCTAAACGTACTTAACTAGAATGATAATGTCAAGTATCATTTCTCGGGGACGCCGATTAACCGAGCGAATTGGAATCGACTCTGTAACATTCAGTACGGAGAGTTCTCGGAACCATCCGCTAATGTGTTCGGCCATCACCTCCAACTGATTGAGGACAATTGAGTCTATCTAACCAATTTTATAAAGATTTTGGTTAAAGCTAGTTCTTAAAATAATTTTTTCCTTATGATTCTATAATTTTTTTTTACTATTTATATAATATTCATAACTTATTAGTTTAGTCCGATTTAATTACTATAAAATTATTTGATGTCTTCATTCATTTGTATGTTTAGAGGGAAATTACGTTTTAACTTTCACTTACCTATATATGAAATATATAGCAAGAAAATATATAGATATATAGATCGCAATTGTGAAATATTTCCAATCTGATATTTCAACGGAAATGTATGTTTTGAGGTTCCATGAATCTATAAAACTAAGTTTTGCAGATCTTACAAGCATTGCATGAGAAATCTTGCCCTGGAAATATTTATTTAATAACACAAATTATTTACCCGAGAGAAGAAGTCACGTGTGTAAAAGTAAGTGGCAAAGCAGAGGTACACCGCAGGGCTCATGCTGCTCTCCCCTTCCATGGAACATTATTATGGATGACATTTTCAAGACTGTCACGACAGATGAAGCTGAGATAATTTTATTCGCAGATGACATATAATTTTTTATCAATTACAGGTACAGTGTGTCTTATAATGAGGTCTTTCACAAATTGGCTATTTGGGCACAAAATAAAAAAAGCTAACGTTTCAACCAAATATATAATATTCTCTAGAAATCAACAAATCCCCAACTTGAATATTATATTAAATGATGAAAAGATATGCTAAGTGGACCAGATAAAATATCTGGGCTTAACATTAGAAAGAAAGATAAATTGGGGCCAACGTACCAATAACCTCAAAAATAGATTGTTGAAAATCGTACACAGACTCTCAAAAACACTCACCTGGGGCATAAATTCAGAAGTTTTAACAACAATATATAAAGCGGCGATACAGCCAACCATGGCATATGCATATGGAATAGAAATCTGCCACGAAGGACTCTCAACTAAAAGAAACTTTAAAATACTTGAATCAGTTCAAAGATTGTTGGCCATCAAAGTAATTAAAGGCTACAGGACAATATCATATGACGCATCTTGCCTAATAGAAAATATAGTTCCGATTTCTCTCCTAACCAAAGAAATAACTCACAACTTTTAATTAATCAAACTTAAACAAAATATCGCTGACTTTCCAATAAATAAGATTGAAGAAACGATTCCGTACAAATTTTAGATACATCCTAAAGACCTTACGAAGGCCGACGTAACAGAGACAGAACGGAACTCTTCTATCAATATTTTACGGACGGCAGTAAGACAAGGTAGGAGCTGCTATTGCAGTCTTCGACGGAAGACAGCTATTATATACACAGCATATTAGGCTAGCACCTTACTGTTCAAACAACCAGGAAGAATCTCTTGCTATGTTATAGGCCGTACTGTACATCAAGAACTCTAATAACAAGACTATTTACTGTATATGTACTGATAATAAAATCACAATACATAAACTGAAGAATATAAACATACATGAAAACCTTGCCGAGGAGATCAGGCGAGCGTCTTGCTACAGCCAAGGCATAAACATTTCCTTTAAATGGATTAGGCACACGCTGGTATTTTGGGGAAGGAATCGGATAAGGCTGAAGCAAGGGACAACACACTACCGATAATATTCAACAAGTCACCGAAATACTTCTTAAGAACATCAACAAGACAAGCGTGGGAGCAAATCTGGGCGACATCAACAAAAGACAGACGCACTTACGACTACATTAAAAATTTAGGAGAAGGAGCCAAACATAAAAAAGTATCACCTATTACTACTACAAGTACTAGTACACTTTTTGACAGGACACGGAGCAGCCAAAAGGTACTTATTCTGATTCAAGTTAAGCGTTACAGAGTTGAGCTATGGGGCTTCAAACCTTCAAATTCCTCTCGTATCCAATCCTTACAATCCTACATACTTCGTAAAATCCTCAATGCTCCTTACTTTGTTACAAATAAAATCATCCACAATGACCTTAATGCTCCTTATGTACCAGATTTTGCCCAATCCAGATATCTATGCTTCCAAAATAAACTTCATAACCATCCCAACCCTCTTGTTTCTATCCTTGCCTCCTATTCAATTAATGATAACCCTCCGGGGCGTCTGAAAAGAAGATGGGCCCGAGTTCTAATATAGACATATTATTAGAGTGCTACCAATGAGTAGTTTCTCATCATGTGTTGCAAGTCATTACACCCATGCACGAATTTACTAGACTTTTTTTTTATACAGTTGTAAATATCATATAAATTATAATAACAATTTTAAAAAATCTGGTGCAACATACAACTTTCACTTACCGCTCTACTTTGGATAGAAATTATTTTCTGGTAATACTGGGCTATTATAAAATTTTTGAAGTGCATTTTAAACGGAGCTAAAGCATAAGCTTACAGATAACAAGTCATTAAGACCATTATAATTACAAAATGTCTATTTAATATATCGACGGTAGGCTTTTTTTAGGAAATTCCATAAAATTTTAGATAACCATAACAATATACACAAAAAAGTGTATACTTTTTGAGTTATTCGGAATTTAATTTTACCACCCCTCGTAACTTTTTTTCCAGCTTCTTTTCGTTGAAGTATGTTATATAGATAAATTTAAAGGGTGTCGAGAAAATGACTTCAGCGAAGTTTCATTGAAATCGGTACATTCGTTTAGCATTTCTTTCAAAAGTTATATGTAGCATTTTTTCGAAACTTTGAATAATGTGAAATGATTAACTTTTTAAAATAAACCATATTAAAGGTACTTTAGAGGAAGACATATATGAACATTGGTCATTTAAGCCCTGTAAAGCGACATCAACGGGGATAAGACCTAAATGAAATTAAAGACCACTTAATTATACAATGATACACCGAGTTTAATCAAAATAGTTAGAGCCGTTTTTGAGAAAATTGTAAAAATGTGTTTCAGAGTTTATATAAAGTGGCACTTCCGGTAAGCCGATTTTAACGAAAACGTTACTGTCACATCCGGCTCATATACAAACCTTAAATACTTAATATCAGTTTCGTACTACTTTTCGTTTATGAGCTAGACTATTAACACACACACAGACCATTTTGCGACACTTGGTTATTTGGACTCAGGAGACTTCAAAACATGTATTTTCGTTGAAAACTGAGATTCGGAAATTTTCACGATCGCAATACTTCCCTTACTATATATTACATATATACGTAAGTGAAAGTAAAATGTTAAGTGACAGCAAAATTTGCAAATGCCACGGAAACAGTGAACAAACATACGACCATCTTCTGTACGACTGCACTAGACTGGATAAATACAGATACAAATTAGTCGCTGCTGGCATGGTGAATGGAGAACAATGGCCGCCTTCAAAGAAGGATCTGATTGAAAAATATTTCTCAGAACATGATGCATTTGTAGAACGAATTGAATTCTCTGAACTTAATAATTAAACGGTTGCCTAATCATCCCTCAATAATAACTCCTACGTCAATTGTTTTACTAAATCCAATTCTCCATTGTTAATATTCTCTCAAACGCTTAATTTTTATCATAAACCTGTATCCATTGTTCATATTCTGCCATATCACATTTCTGTTGTAAATATTCTACTTATCATTATCTAATCTCTAATTTATCACTATTTTTTATCATTTCAGTTATTTTTATATTAAATTTAATTATTTTTCTTACATTACTATAATTTGATATATACATTTATTTATTTTATTTTCTAATTATTTAAAAAATTGGAATATATCAATACTATGTTACTTAACTAACTATGTATCTCAATAGGCGTTATGTCGCAAGATGGTACGCGTAGAAATATATGCACACATTACAGGGTTACTGTGATGTGGAAAAAAAAAAACTTCGAAAAAAATCTCCTCGAAGAGTGGAACAGGCTATAGAATTTACCAAAAAAATTTTCGACTACATTACAAACAAACTGAAAGAAGTGGCACAAAATAATGGCTTTCCTACATGATATTGAACTAAATTAATATTATTTAAAAGTTAATAAGAAGTGAGATTTTGACAGCGACGTAAAATTTACAATTATTTTTAAATAATCACAGTTAATATTTTAATTTTATTGAGTTTTTATATATAGTAATTAGAGATTATAACTAAATCTGTTGCAGAGTTTCTGGTTGTATTTATTTACTCTAACCATTGAAGTATATATATATATATTTTTTTTTTCCAGGTAGGGTGTATCAATTTCACTGTGAGCTTTATACTGTATGTACAAAGTTGTCCTCCCACTGTATCCAACCCAATACCTCACCTTTAAACGAATCCTAGCGAGGTTAAGCTCAAAAGTTGAGTGTAAAACAGGAGTTGCATTAGGAGCCCATTGATTAGAGAGGAATGCTGTGTAGTGTGAGCCGCTTACGGGAGCTTATAGCTTCAGCTTCAGCTATTACTCAACCACACACTCGCGACAAACGCATTAAACTCATAATGAGCTTAGATCCCGCTTGCTTTTTAACCGTTGTTTTTGGGGTTACGGATGCGCTTTTATAGCACACAATTTGTAAGGATCAACTGAGGTGTAGACTTGCTCTCTGCCCATTAAGTCTAATTGGAACAGCTTGACAGCTAAATTCCCAAATAGTATTTTAATTTCACAGTTTAAAAGAAAATTGGTACGAAATCCATGTCAAAATATTTAACATCACAAATCTTCTTTTGTGGCAAAAAGGGAATTTGAAAAACGCGAGGAGCAACCGTTTCGAGAAAAAAATATATAAACGGAATAAAATTGAAATATTCTACATTGAAAAATAATCCTCCTCTTGTTCATCCATGTAGGGCGATTGAATCAGTTAATAATCGCATTTTATACAATCACTATAACAATAAAAAAATTATTATAGTTAATATTTTCATTTTTATCTTTTATATGTCCTATAGAATCCCTTAATAATATTCAACTTCTCACTGTTGAAAACATTCCCTACTGATCCATCGGAACAAACTGACTTGGAATTCTCATACAAACTGTAGAGAAATTTAAATACCTAGGATCGATACTTAATAGAGAAGGCACATTCACCAATGATATCGACAGAAGAATTGGTGAAGGAATAAAGGTCACAGAAATACTCAACAGTATCCTTTGGAGCTCAAATATACAGCCCACTACAAAGACGCTAATATACAAGACTATATTCGAGCCAATTACGACATATGCCCCGGAAACTTGGGTCATCAATGCAAGAGAGCGAAACAGACTGTTAGCAGTAGAGATGGACTTTCACAGAAGAGCAGGAAGAAAACCCAGAAGGGAAAGTATCAAAAATGAAAGAATTCTGGAAATGATGGAGGTGGGAAAAAAACATTTTAGCAAATATTGAAAAAAAAATAAAAAAAGGTTATGCTGGTTTGGACATGTGAAAAAAATGATGCCTGAAAGATTGCCAAAGATGTGTATGGAGCTGGAAGTAGAAGGGAAAAGGAAAAGGGGAAGACCAAGGGTAAAATGGAAAGACGCTGTGGAAGAAAGCAATGCGGGTCATGGCATCATAGAAGAACAAGCCTTGGATAGAGAAGAATGGAAAAATATTTAGTTCAAGGACAACCGCAGTAGTGGAAAAGTCCATAAAAAATAAAAATAATGTTTCGTCATATTTGAAACTCCAGAAAGTAGTTTTAAAAAATCGATTTTCGATGGCTAGTTTTATAGGCGTAATTAATTACTTTTTCAAATTTAGATCTATAATAAGAGCTTCGAGGGTTCCAGATATGCAATTCCATGTCAAATATGGTTCTTAGATTAGCTTTTAAAATTATAAATAAATATGTGTCTTGTGATAGATTTTATTAATCGTGGTCCTAATCTACCGCCAATAGGCACACAAAGATCAAGCTTATTTCTAGGTTAAAAATAAATTCTATCTTGACAAAAGCTTCATATTGGTGTTGTTATACCTTAGATTCAGTTGATGTTTTGTGCCTTAATGTTATGCTCCTCTTCAATGAATATAGAAGCAGCTGAGAGCATTCGCTTAATTTAATGTTTGTTTTGTTGTTATGCTTAAAGGACAGACCTCTCTATTTAGATTAAGATGATCAGAGTCTATAAAAAGAAATATGAGGGTAAAATCCCACCCCATCCTCAGCACAACAGAAGAATTGACCCTTTCTTAACCAATCCCGCCTTCTTTACCTCCTGAAGCATCCAATCCCACTGAGATCAAATATCCTTTACAAAAACTAAATCCTCGTAAATCTCTAAGGATATTCTTACCCCTAAGATCCTTCCCCAACTCCCACTCAAAGCTCTCATGTTCCTAACTTATATCAACATTAGAATACGCTCTGCCCACTTTCCTTTCATAAGAAAACATTCCACAATAATAATTTTTCTTAAACCAGGCAAACATGACTAATTAATCCAATTGCATATCCCACTGTTCAACGTGGACTTCAAATTGTTGACAGCCCATAACGTTTCTCACCCAATATTTTTCGGGCGTAATTCTAAACCTATGCCTTTGGCCAGATACGAGACGCTCACTTGTTTTTCAAATTTACAATCCATACACCCCAGGTCTTACATCTAGTCCTCCAACCATGCTTCTCTAAGCATTCCCACAGCGTTCGCTGTCGTACAAAATTGTCCGATAGTTATCTGCAAAAACGTATGATTTACATTTTCTTCACCGATATTCTTACACATCCCGTCATCTTCTTGGCACCTTTGTTAGTGTCATCAGCATGACTCAGATTCTAAAGCGATATCATTAAACCTAATAAGATTTAATCGAAGTAAATTAATGTAAACACAAACATTTTAATCATTTTACATCATCCGACGCGGCGCTGCTCGGTTTTATTTCCTGATACATTCATCTCAAACAGAAGACTAACGATGAATCCACATATTAGACCTGTAAGATCAGAGCTTTTTATGGAACACGATAAAATTCCCATTTTAAGTATTTTGCTTGTAAGTAAAGATATTTTTTATTTTGAAGAATATAACATTCGTTTTACCATTGGCAAACGCTATGATTGTGTCATTTTAATCTAAATAATTGCCGATTGTCCAACGAACACCTTTGACGAAGCGCTCAATGGCTAACAAAAAAGAGTTAAGAAGGCGCTTTGAAAAGAGTTTTGCAAAGGTTGGCACAAAACTGAATCGAAGCTCCGAGTACCATTAACTTTCAACAGGTCGTCGGTGAGTAATTTCTTCTTTATTTTTTCCTTTTCTTTTTAGTCAGAACATTAACATAACCTTTTACAGACCATCATTCTCCATTTTTATTTAAGAAAAAAATTTAATATTAATGTTTTAAAAAGTGAGTTAAAAATTTTTGTCACGTTCACTAGTTTTCACAATTCAGAAAATTAGTATAAAGTATATTAGTATAAAGTAGGGATATATGAAATTTAACAAAATCAGACGCGTTTCCTAAAATTCTTATTACTTAAATTGTTGCAGTATTTATATTTTACAAACGCCTTTCTAATTTATGAAACAAAGGACATTAGACATTTTTTTTTAAAATTACAGTAAGTGTCCAATATGTATATATGTACTGCTATAAGTTGAACTGTAATGAAATTATGTAATGATTGGTTAGTCTTTTGAAAGATTCAAACCATTATGTTGATTACTACCAAATAAAACCAAGTTACAGTTGTTTTCGTTTTTAATTTTTCAGTTCTTCCTTTCAATAATTAATTTTCCAATCAATATTAGATACCAATATTATTGGCTGCAATAGCAAGTTTTAAATGAAAATTACCTACATTATCTTTATATATATATATATATATATATATATATATATATATATATATATCACAACTTGAGGATTTGTTCACAATCAGGCTTTCAGCTTTATACCACTCTATATCAGTATTGCAATAATTTTTCGATAATTTGTTCTATAACTAAAATAATAAACAAAATATAAATTGACATATAATAATGTAAATATTAGGGTAATAATAACGTAATTAGAATAAAATTTATTTGTTAAGAACTTATAATTTTTTTACAAATCAATCGAGTACAAATAACTTTAATTCATGACCATGATTCTGGTTTACCGCAACAATCCATTTACTCAACCGATTAGAAAAACAGTAACTGTAAAATATTAATACAAAAACCAGTATTACACTTTACAGTATTTACTCTATATCAATATTGGATTTTTTTTTCTCGATAATTCACACAATAACTAAAATAATTAAAAACCATATAAATTGGCATATAATAATGATAACATTAGTGTAATAAGAATAAAATTATTACTATAGTAATATAGTAATTATTTGCATTAAGTATAGTTAATAACCAGGTAGTCACTCATTTTTTTAATCTAATAAAGTAGACAAACTAATTAAGAATAATTAGAAATATCGCTTACATATCGATTGCTTCGCTTGTCACCTCTACTAACTGACTTTAGTTTTTATTACTTCAATTTATTTCAGTTTTTTAATTTGAATGAAAACTTTTTCAAATCCGATAGCTTTGTAGCTTAAAATGAGGCAGAAATCTTATAAATCAATATATTAACGTTTTCCAATTTCACGAAATTTAATAAACATATATTTTTAATTCATATACAATACTGTGTCGTGAATTAGATTTATTAGTGTTTATCTGGATAAATTTCTTACCGACCTTATATTTTAATTTTGCATTAGAATTTATCATAATACGCCTTGAATTTTTTGGATCACACAGAGCTATTCAATACTATTAATAGAACATAGTTGCACAATGTATGTTTTGTGACGCTATAAATTAGAAAAAAAAAATACAACTATCTTAAAAGCTAAAGTTATACCCGAAATATAAATTGAAAAACTGCAGTATACCTATCAAATATTACGAAATTATAATGAAGTTTTAGTGAATCAGATCTACAGGTGTTTGGAAAGAAATCTTACCAACCGTAGGTTTGTTGGATTATTCAAGTCTATATAAAAAAATTTTTTTTTTCTTTAATAATAATACAATCAGCCACTGCTGGAGGGCTATAAGTATTAGGGCTAAGAGTTCTCATTCATACAATATATACACATAATAGAGAAATAAATATAAATATAAAAAGTAAATAAATAATACTGATGAATAAAGTAAATAAAAGAAAATAAAAGTAAACAAATAACATAAAATAGAAACTTCTAAACACAATCATACCTATATGCAATATATACATTCGCCCAGGAATCTCCGAGCCAGGCTCTTTCCCCCACATGTGGAAGGCAAAGCAAGACTCCAGGAGATCCCAGTGCCACTTTTCCAGCCGCATCACTAGTATTAGAAGCCAATAGAAAAAATTGGCTCGTAATATTCGAATACGTAAATAAGTTTTGCATTTCAGTCGGCGGTACAGACCTCTTTTTATCAAATTATTAGGATCCTCCTCAAATTAAAAACTTCCTGAATGGCTTCATGTTTTCGTAACCTACAACGTTTTTATTTTATTTTATTTAATAAAACATTTCGGAAATGGGGTGCTTTCCATCTGGAGGCAGGTAAACTTTTTATATTTAATGAGCTACAGAAAACTCATGAACTTCCTTTTGCATTCTACTTGAATCGTAAGATTATTTGATTAGAGTATCGAGAAAAAAGGTGGCCTACAAAAATATTTGGCAATTGGGCGTGATCTCCGCCCCCAACATGACAAAATAACTACTAGATTATATTGACCAAAAAGCCTAAAATATTTTCATTTTTTTTTTCCGCCACATTTCAATTTGTGATCAAATTATCTTAATTATCAAGTGAAATGCAAATGGGTATTCATTAATTTCATCAATTTAGTAAAAAAAAAAAGGCATTATTGAGAATTTTCTTAGATAAAAAAGTTTCAGGTTAACATAAGATAAAGCCATTCAAGTTTTAGACGGATGTTAATAATTTGATAAAAAGGGTTCTGTACCACGGACATATGATAAATGAAGGTTAATTAAACTCTAGATGAACACTGCAGTAAGTCATCTATTACCGCGAAACTATTACAGCCATGTATTTACTTAAAATTATGACTAAATGAGATAGGTGATTTATATTAAAAGAAAACAACTATTGTCCGTTCTCTAAAATAATGCTGCTGTAACACTCCCTACAACCAATCAAACTTGGACCATTTCACACAATCATCTGTCTGTTTACCTTCGACTCCCTTTCCCATTTCAGTCTTCATTCCCCTTTAGACAATTAAGCTCACGATATGAGTTAAGAAGGCAGGTGGGGGCAATATGTGAGAGAACATAGGTGAGCCATGCTCCCAAAAAACAAATGCATGCACAAGAGAATATTAAAAAATAGAAATATTCAATAATAAACGAATAATGGAAAAAATGAAAATCCCCTTTTGAATGTTTACAATTTATTGAGAAAGAAAAAGAGATATAAATTTATATACAATAGTTTAAAAAAATAAATAAAGAGTGGAATGAGTTTCACTGAAATGAAAAAAACACAAAATATAAATCAGTGAACATAAACCCAAAATTACAATTATTAATAAAGAAAAAAAGAAATCAATTTCTGAATTAAAAATAAAACGAGAGAGAAAAATGATGGTCCAAAAGAATAAACTAGTCTAGCGAAGAAAACAGTTAATTAATATTTAAATGTCTTGGTGAGAATAGAGAACACAAGCCAAGTTGGAGGTTCTGCTTCCAACCTGTTACCTTCCGATATCCCAGCTGTTGAGTAATCGATGGTGGGGTGGCATCGATATGTATCGATTACTCAGCTGCGCCAACAGCTGATCTTCGAAAATGCGCTAGGTGATAATACTCTGAAGTATCCCTTGCGAACGGACAACATTGTTACAAAAATCTAGCGGAAAGGGCCAGATTTCAGGGTTAGGATTGTACCTGCGATAGGCCGCTTTAGAAGGTCTGCATTATAGATATGAGGACATGTTTATTTGAAAATATCTTGAATAAGCCTTAACTAAATTCAGCTCTCTCGCTCAATCTCAACTGGGCTTAGGACCAGTGGCGCGGTTGAGAGAGTAAGCACATGGATCTCCTGGAATCCTGCTTTTTGCTCTATAGTTAGACAGACAAGCCTGGCTTGTTGATTATTCTATTTTTATTTATTGTATATCACTTGGAATCCTCATACAAGACTGAAACGATAAGAAACTGCTCGGCGTTTTCGACAATACCAGCACTTACTAGACAAACGTTCTAGACTTTCTATATATTACAAAAGACTCATATACATGACTATAATAAAGCCAATTTGGACTTACGGAATTAAGCTTTGGGGCTCCACTAAACCAACGAATTCCTCGCGTATCCAATCCTTCGTAAAATCTTCAATGCTCCTTATTTTGTCACTAACAAAATCATGCATAATGACCTTAACGTACCACATGTTTCCGATTTGGCCCAATCCAGATATCTATCTATCCTTCCATTACGAACTTCAACACCATCCGAAATCTCTCGTTTCAATACCTTATAACCCTCCAAGGCGTCTGAAAAGAAGGTGGTCTCGTGATCTACTTATGTAAATATATTATTAGAGTGCTACCAATGGGTAGTTTCTCAATAATCGTTTGCGTGTGATTGTATTATTACTGTGTACTCATTTACTGGATGTATTATTACTGTGTGCTCATTTACTTGATGTATTATATTTATACAGTTGTAAATCTCATGAATAAATAAAAAATAAAAATAAATTATTGTATATACTTTTTGATTATTATTTCGCGTGTATTTATTTTATCTTTTCTGTGCATATGGTGTGAATGTAGTCTTACATCACTACAAACATCGCCCATATTCACATTCTACATATTACTCAATAAATAAATGCAAAAAAATCATTTATAATAACCTTGAATCGAATTTGTATTATATAATCCCCTATTTTCAAATGGATATCTCGGAGTTTGATAATTGACTACTTGAGAGTTGTTGTTTTTTTTCAATTTTTATACGTTGGTGAACATTAGGTTATAGCCAAGGTCCGGATTTTTATGCAATTGAATATTTTGTTTGCGTTATTATTTTTAACCGTTGATCGAATATCTACACGAATTAGTACACTTTGATAGAATTAGCCAAACTTGATTTGGCATATTTGAGGATAAATGCATATAATTGCATATTTTGATTAATTTAAAGAAACAAACAATATATATATATATATATATATATATATATATATATATATATATATATATATCTGTGTGTGTGTGTAAATGAATATTTATTTATACAACTTGAAATGCAATATTGAAGATTCAATTCTAGATTACAAGCCTAGGTTTATTTTCAATGAAGAAATCTATCACATTTATAGTTACTGTATACCTACATACCTACTTTCGCTATACCCTTTAATAATTATATTTATACATGTTCTAAAATTCCTAGAAACCCATATCCTCTTCTTGTACCACGTAAACATCATACTAAGTTTATATTTTAGTTTGTTGTCTACGTTCTTAGCAAGAGATCACATTTCTGTTTATTTAAAATTCCAAAATTAGCTTCATCATTTTCATCAATGTTGAAATCTTGGATTTAAACTTAAAATAACAGACATGAAATAGTTTTTACAACTGATGGAAAACCATTGGTACGAGGCCAAGTTATTGAAACTTTAAATGAAAAGACAAAAGAAGTCTCTATAAAAAAATTAGAGCTCACAATTCTGGAATGTATTAATAAAATTTTAAATTGTGAAGATTCAATTGTTTCCAACGACATTGACATCAACCTGGTAATTTTAAGTGGATTATTATAAATTATTACATCATAAATTTACCTCTATCACGCCTTTTCATGTATAAAGATCATTTATAAAAATTATAAAAATATTTTATAAAAGGTTGGGTTTCACAGAAGCAAATTTAGCAATGTTTCTGGTAATTAATTTTAATACAGAAAATATCAGCAAAGTAGACTAATTCAAATGTTTTATTTATTTTACGTTATTTATTAAACAAGTTGTTAATGATGTTATTGTTTCAACAAATACTCATGCTAGTTTTTTATTCATTAACATATAAAATTTTAAAGCGTTTACATAATTATTGTTCCATATCTGTTTTATTTTATTACTATGCTTATTTAATTATGCGTTAATACAATGATTTTTTTTTTTATCGTTTGTATAAACATTGTACTATTTCGATACTTAAATTTTTTTAACGTGATTCATGTTATGTTTTTGGGACCAATATAATGTATATATGTATATTATAAACGTATTAACCGTGTATGTTTAGTTACTTTCATTCTTAAGTTTAGATTTAGAAAAATAAAATTATTGTAATTTTCAACCCCTCCATAATTTCTTTTCGTTTCTAAACTATTTTTAGGCACGTCATTATATTTAAATACATTATTGCCCAATTATTAATCAAGTAATTATTGAGTTTAGTACATATAGAGACCATGTACTGCATTTATCATGTTTTTTTACTCCATATTTATGGGTTTTTTACTGCATATTATATGGCATATTCGGTGGATTTTATTGCATAAAAATCCGGGTCTTGGTTATAACAATGAAAAACGTAAAAAGTCTTAAATTTATCTGATGCATATTAGCAAATATAATTAGCGTAAAAAAAATGTGGCGGGGGCGGTGCTAAGTCACGTGAATGGAGACACGGCTGTGTCATGGCCTCCCCTCAGCCACATCATACCGTTCATTATCTTGTACATATTAGTTTATAATACAGTTACCAGCTCCAAAACATTCATCCAAGAAACATCATTTCGTTTTTCCTGGCATCTCTCTCTGAATAATATTTAGCTAAAAATTTACACTATATAATTAGGGATCTACCCCTTTTCTAACACTCGGGAGGAATGGATTTTGATGAATAGGGTATCCAACGAAAAGAAATTTAATGGAGAAGTGACGAATACCAATTCAAGAAACCTTAATACAGTTACAATAAAAGTCAAAGTCAATCAAAAAATTAGGTTTCAAAAGTCGACGTTCAAGACGGGGGATACATTGGCTTTTACATATTTTGACGCAGATATCATGACATAGATCTGGATAACGATATTGGCCTCTGCGTTTTAAATTCAAGCCTAATAGTGAATTAGCAATAGTGAATCTTGATGCTACAGTCGCCATGGATTTCTAATCATATAAAAATTAAACTATTTACTGTATCATATTTATCCATATCTCCGTTAATTCTCCATTAAATCCAATTATTTAGCAATTATTTTGAAGATTATCTTTTATTTCATGTGGGAAAAATAAAAGCATCTCCTAAAACTTTAGGGGAATATTACATCCATATAAAAAATTACATCCATGATAGTTTAAAATTTTACTAAATTCTCTACACACACAAAAAAAAATAAAAATCACGGTGTTACACCAGTAACTCTGTACGGAATGGAGACAACATGTCTCCCAAGGCTAGAAAAATAGAGAGAAGGATTCTGAGGAGAACCTATGGGCCCAAGAAGACACAGAAAGGCTACAGGTCAAGAGCCAACCAGGAAATCTACAGGGAGATAAAAGACCTAGAAACCAAAATAAGAATCAGAAGACTATGATTCTAGGAGCTCATGGTAAGAATGGACCAAGAGAGAATAAACCAGAAAGTATTTGACAGATTCCGTGAATAGAATAGCGTAAGAGGATATGTTAAGCAAATGATAGAGTAAACAGAAAAATTAAAAATAATAGACAAAGACTGCCAGGATAATGAGCAATACGGAAAAAAAAATTAAAAGAAATCGAAGTTCTTGTGGAAAATAAAAAAAAACGGGAGAGAGCAAGAAAAATCAATGATATTCGCGTGGTCTTAAAAGGCCGTTTCGTGAGAAAAAAAAATAATCGAAATGGAACCATTATTAGTTAAGATATAACCTATAGTATTTTTATTTATGTTTCGTTTTATTATTATAAATGGCCTACTGTGCCACTGACTATACTATGCGAATTATTCGCACTGGCCAACTATTTTATTTAATTAGCTTCTGGATATGAATTTTTTATTAGTTTATAAATGCATCAAGCTACAGTGAACACAGTCAACGCCTGTAAAGTCGCCATCGGATCTTATAATTTCATGTTTATAGCTTTTCAGTTAAACAAATCTGATATATAGGACTTCCACTGAAAAACGACTCATTTGGAATCGTCATACAAGACTGAAGCGACAAGAAACCTCACGACGTTTCCGACTACTCCAGCACTTACTAGACAAACGCTCTAAGCTTTCAATTAATTACAAAAGCCTCATATGTATGACTATAATAAGGCCTATTTGGACTCACGGAATTGCGCTTTGGAGCTCCACTAAGCCATCGAATTCTTCTCGTATCCAATCCTTACAATCCAAAATCCTTAGTATAATCCTTAATGTTTCTTACTTTATCACAAATAAAGTCATCCAAAACGACCTTAACGTTCCATATGTTTCTGATTTGGCCTAATTCAGGTACCTATCCTTCCAACCGAGGCGTATGAAAAGAAGTTGGCCTCGTGATCTTTTTATGTAAATTTATTATTAGAATACTACCAGCGGGAAGTTTCTCAACAAGCGTTTTAATGTTATCGTATTCCTGAGTGCACATTGACAAGTATTTTTAGTTTAATACAGTTGTAAATATCATGAATAAATAAAAGTTTTATAGCTAAATACGAAGGGTTTAAAAAAAAAAAAAAAACGCCTTGCCAATATTGTATATGTTATTTATCACTTAATTCTATTGTAGCTAAAAGATCCCCATTTTTTTTTTTTTTTTTTTTTTTGTCCACACTAGTGTACAATTGTCAATTGCTATTGATGATAAGTTATCTGACATTAGAGGTGATCATTTTTTTGTGTTATCAGTAATAAATATTGAACAAACGAAGCACCATTGAAAAATGTTTAGTTTAATAAGTCAGGGGATAAACTTATTCGGCACGATTATATAAGAAGCGAATGGACCAAGCATACGGTTGGAATAATGTGGGCGAAACCCTTCCTATCTACTAGCCACCGTAGCTCCCACAGAAGCTCATATCGCCATTCCCCTCAGCCGGATAGAATAGGATTACCATTATAGCCGAATCATGACCAATATGAGCTCTTCGCCAGGGCAATTTCTCCTTCGCTTACCTTTTTTTTATTTCATTGACACTGATTGCACAATAAAAATATGAAATATGAAGTGGAGTTGAATTGGATCAATATCATTGAATTTATTGTTGCGGAAATTACGGACCTTACCATTGAGTGTGCCAATGGTTCTTAACGTAGCAGCTACCATTTCATCTTGAGTGGTCTCCATTAGTATTGAATTCTCATTTAACTTCCCTCACGCGATTGAAAATAACGAGCTCTATACTGGTTGAGTGAGTATTATAAGCTCTTTACGGACTTTTCATGTTTTAGTATTTGGTGGTGCAATAGTATATTGAAAAATCCTTTACAGTAATATAAGAAAGATAGACTGATTACCTTAAAATATTTCATAGAATGTCGTGCTATGTGTCGGATCATACAGAATTAAAGCACATTATTATTTTTATTGGAAGAATAACAATAAGATCTGCTACAAATCAAGGACATAAGGTATTATGGCTCTATGTGTACATTCATGCCATTTATGTACAAGCTAAAATACAAACTGAATAAATAAAGACTAATGAACAGCTGCGTAAGATTTGTAATTGGTGCCCCGAGATACTCCCATTTGTCTCACCACTACACTGAGTTAAAGTGGCTCTACCCCTCCTTTCGAAGAGAATATTTCCTAGGCACATTCCTCTATCAAATAATCAACAATAATAGTCCTTCTTACGCCTACAACCTTCTCCAATTCAAGTCCTCGCTCCATTCCCTTTCAACAAGATCTCGACCATCCGACCTTTACGTCCCTTCTCAAAGATCTGCATCATTCCAAAACTCCTTTATTGCTAGGTCTGTTAATTTCTGGAATTCCCTTCCTATAAAAATTCGGCATTCCTCCTCCCAATCTACATTTAAAACCCTCCTATGCCAGAACATTGCCAGAACCACAATAGTATATTTACAAAACGTCTCAGGGCCATTGCCGTTTCAAACTTGGTAGGGAATGGTTGGTGCCGGAAAGGGATAATTTGAGGGAAAGTAGGAATTTGAAGGAAATTTTAGAATCTACAAGGGATTACGTCGAGGACAAACAGGAGGTAATGACGTAAGGTTTTGTTTGTGACGTAGTATGGACTAGTATAACATTGAATATTGTTCCTTTGGACTGAAAGGATTGGAGACGTTTCATGTTCGAAGAGCTAGTTGTTCCTCACAGTATAAGTCCAGATGGATTTTAGAACATTATTAGTAAAAAATAAATGTTATAATACATATAAAAAATAAATAAAACCTGTTCCACTACAACCCATGGAGGGTCTTGGGTTCAGCACTACTTAGGGAAAGCACTGTTTCTTGGTCTACGGTTGTGCCAGGAGGTGCTTTGACCGAGATCACGCTCAATCGCCAGGTTTTTCCCCTTAAATAATTATTATAATTAAGAGTACCCACTTTATTGATTCTGGGTGTGCCCCAGGAGGGTCTACGTACCCAGGGTCGCCTCACTGCCAATGAAACAGAATAAATAATTATTCTGCCATGAGCAGGGATTCGAACCTGGGACCTTTATCATTGGAAGCTCAACAACCTCCAACTGAGCTATCCCACTCCAACTGTTATAATATATATCTATATATATATATATATATATATATATATCTTGTGTTGAACAGAAAAATTAACATATCTACCTTCAACATTGAATGTATACCTGACACATAAATTAAATAGTCGAGTATGTTATGAATGAAATTTTTAATGAAAATTCTGAACCTCAGGCAGGACATGAACCCATTTTATATTTATTAAGTAAGGTATGGTTTACATTCGCGCTCAGATTTTCATATGAATATTTGAAATGTATAGAATGAATGTCAACGCAACACGAATGTAAAAAGAAAAGTATACAGGAAAAATCCAGATATTAAAAAAACCAAATACATTATGTAAGAACTCTTGCCTTTTACTGGAATTTAATAAAGATGGGTAGAAAAGTTTTGCCTTTATACTGAAATAATCAAATTATATTTTTAAAAATGGAAGAACATTAAATCAGTGATGAGGGATGGTTGACTATATTTAGTACTTCTTGATTATGTTATCCAGATTTACTTGTAGCTTTAACATGTATCAGATGCGATCCAATTTTTCTATAAAGATCGACTCGGCGGAATCTGACCAATCCTTGAACTTCTATGATTCTGGAGGTACATGTACATTTCTGTGGATGCTCTTGAGGTACGACACCTTAACACTCTTGGCCGCCACGAACTCCTCATAATGGCACTGACTAGAATTGTTATTGTTATTGGAGACTGGAACCCGAAACCTGGAGCCGGTTTGCCAATGCAGAGAATTCGACCTTTGCCTGATCTGAGTGTGATGACTCAATATTATTATATGGGACCAGTACCGAACATATGTTAACTGACACGAATGTTAATCGAAACAGCAAACCTCTAAACTAGAAGCTCTACTAAAGGCAACCGAAAATCTGGATTACATTTGATCACTTTAAAACGGCTTAAAAGAAATTTCAAATTTTAAGAGTTATAACTACGCGTTTTCTCGACTTCATCATTGAAAGAACTCATTTTGAATCATTAAGTATCTTAATATCAAAGTTTAGTTACAAATATGATCTGATAAAATTAAGCTCCGTTCGCCTACTATTTGGAAATATTATTTGTTTTGTTTTTTTTAACTCAAGTCTCTCACCAATTATTGAAAATTTATTAAATGACCATTCCCTGTCTTGGAATCGCTTCAGAAATCTTTCACACGTATAATAATAGAGTATAAGCGTAATAAATTGGTTTTAAAATAGTTTAGCTTATTTTTCACAATTGCATCTTGGTATGAATTAGTGATAGGTCCAATGGTGCAATAGGACACCAAAACAAGAGATTTTGAATACCTCGCAACTTTTCCCTCCTTTTTATTTTCCCCAACTCCTCGAAAGTTTCTTTAGCATGCTATCTTTCTAAAAAATTTCTGTTCCTTCTTCGTAACTCCGCGGCTTCTTTATTTGTCCATCTAATATATACATTCAAATCGTTTAGTAAAGTTATTTTTAAAAATTCAAGATATCGCTGTATGTGTTCCTTAAGATATCCTTATTTTTCCTTAGATATCCTTTCTATGTGTTCCTCGAAATTTATGACATTGTTTTAGGGATTTATATATATATTTAATAAAATAATTAAAAGACATAAAATTTAAGTGTTAAATATGTCGAATATGTTGAAATTAAGAAATATTCTAAAGTAGATGTATTTTGCTTAATATATTAATTAATGCTATTATATATATATATATATATATATATATATATATATATATATATATATATATATATATATATATATATATATATATATTTGTAAGGGAAATAAATTCTAACTGTAGCTATAAATTTAATTATATACAAAACTCATAATTATTGTTCAGCCAGAGAACACTTATTTATGTATTTTTTTCCCCTCTTAAAGACCCTTACTTCGTCTCCCTCCCCCCATCCCCCTGCTTTACCTCACCGCCTGTCCAATAATTTTGTATGACTTGGAAAGCGGCCGGAAAACCTTTGTTCTCGTATTTCAACCCGGAGGAATCATTTTCCAATGTAAAGGGAAAATAAAAATGTAGCCTGTTTCAAGACCTCATTATCTTTCGTTTGAGGTTCCACTTGTTAAATCAGTTAAGACCCACCCTCGCTTGCAGCCTTTGTACCTCATCGCCGCTGTTGGAAAGGATGATGAAATTTCGAGAGATCGTATCAGCATTTATTACTTCAGGGGAAATTGATGATTATTATAAACAAAAACATTGGTCTATATTTTATTGTAAATCAGAAAAAGGAGCTTTAACTATTTTAATATTTAACTACGAATGGACTCCAAATTACGCATATAATTGTGCGACTTGGATAGGCGCTCGGCACTTGTTATAAATTCTTAAAAAAATACGAAACGTCTTAAAAAATAAATTTTAGCCTATAAATAAAGCAACTGTATAAGAGAAATATAGAATGAAATAAAATTCAAATATTAAATAGTATAAAAGTGCTCAAGAAATAAATGTAATTTTTTAGGGGGGGAAAGGTGACGTCATTGTTCGAAGGGCGCCGAATGTCTAAGTTGTCTCGTAAGTAAAGGGAAATATTTAAAGAGTTGATAGCAGACCTCAAGAGGTACAAGAAAGTTTATAAGAATAGTGGTCTGATTTTGAAATGAAATGAAATGAAAAAATATTTTATTATTCTGGGACTGTTGTCACTTTAGTAAAAATTATAAGTACAGATTGTATGTCTGTGTAGTTACAATTAGATTATATATTTACAATAAGAGTCGAATAAAAATACTGAAGAAGAGAAAGAAAAGAACAAAAAAATTGTGCATATATATATATAAGAAACTAAAATAACCTAAATAAATTGAGGTAGTCTCTGGGGGTGCTTAGATATTTCTCTTAAGTATATTTCGCAATCAGTCGGATTGAGAAAGGAGTAGGTGTTCAAAGAGGAGAGGTTTGAAAGAGGAAACTGATTGAGTGTGTCGACTATCAGCAGGGATGGGATTCCAGAGGCAGACTGCTTGTATTGCAAAGGATTTGTCATACGCAACAGTTCGGGGAGGAGGAGGATAGAGGTCGGAAGTACGAGATTTAGTAGGACGGGATTGGATAGAGTATTTGAATTGTCAGCTGTGAAAAATATAGGAGGGTCGATGAGTTCTAATAATCTGGTACAGAAAGGTGGCTAGGATTTTATGCAGAAAAGTAGGGATTTATTGTATATATATAATTTTTTTATAGGTAAGTCACGTTTTTTGTTAATTAGAAAACGATGAATAAAAAAATATTTAAGTCAGATTATTAATAATTACTTCATAAAAAATATACTTTATTTAAAATTTGTTAAAATGATTTTAAAAGGGATTTGTAAGCGACTAATGTACGTTAAGATCTGTTTTTCATAAAATCATCAGATTATTCACGATTTTTTTCTTTCGTAGGCAATTAACCCGCTTTTAGAAAAAAATTCTAGTTTAATTAGTTTTTCGTTCATATTAATAAAGTTAAGGTTGGTCCTGGAATAATTTGAAATTCACCACTGGTAATATAAAAAAAAAAAAGTATGTGATTTGATATCCCGTGACGCGAAAGTAGCTGTTCTTAGAAAAATTAAATCACGATAATTTATTAAAAAGTTTAGTTTTTGTTTTTTGAGGTGGGGTATGCAGTAATATATTCATCTCATAAATTCACTGTTTGCTTATAAAAACAAAAATATTTAATAATAATATTTTGGGAAAAACTACCATTTTAAGTTCTTATACATTTATGCTTTTACACAGAACTATATCATAAGAATTGATCGTTGACGTCACTTGAGAATTGTATTAAGTAACCAACCAAAGGTTCTTGATTCTAATATTAATTCTATTTTTTTTTTTTTAATATGACCAACCAAATATTTCAAACTTCATATTGTACTAATTTTTTTCTCTCAAGAATATTTTTATTTGAAAAAACTTCAGAGCTACAAACTTTTTCTCTTGTAAAGTATTGCAATCGTTAAAAATTTCTATTTTTATTTTTGATCGCAAATGCATGTTTCAAGATCCACTAAGTACAGATGAGCAAGTTCTGATTTTTGTATGTCTGTGTTTATTTTAATTTTTATTTAAGGAAAAAGTTCTGCGTTTGTGTATATCAATAGTCTTGCTCAAAAACGAAAAAGTTGTGCGAAACTAAAATTAAGTACTTAAAATAGAGATATATCTGGAATATTACAGTAACTTTTTCGTTAAAATTGACTAATCGGAAATGGTACTTTATATCATCTGTTTAACGAACATCGAAAATTACTCTAAAGATGTTTGATTAAACCCGTCTAAACGACGTAAAATTAATTTATCTTTATTATTGTTTAGGTCTTATTTACATTGAAATAATCTGATAAGGCTTAAATACTGAATTTAAAAAAAAAATCCTCTAAAATATCTTTTATTTTGTTTATTAGAAATAATTAAAAAGGTACCATATTCTCGGTAGTAATAAGAAATGGATAAATATGATAATTAATTAAAACAGAAAATAGAAAAAATAAATCATTAAGTCAAAAAAAAAAAATTCGGAAATACGATTTATCACAGTAGCACAGATATTTATAATATGCCGTTGGAACTCCAATAATTTTAGAAAAAATAATATCTATCGTATAAGGTCGTAGACGGTAATAGAGAGTGACAAAAACTAATGGATTTTAATTGTTGTAGTTAATAATATCTACGTTGACATTATTTAATTGGAAATAAACGTGTCCATTGAAACTAAATCGAATTTCCATTAAAAATTTATATATATTTTTTTGTAGCTTGATTAAACAAAAATATATTATGCGCAGAATTACCACTATTTTAATTAATTATCGTTTACTCTGTATTTATAATTTAAGTAATATTCTAAAGAGACGGATTTTAGAATTTAGATGAATTTCTCTTATAAAAAAAAATATAATAACTGCATTAACGGTTTAAATATTAATGTTGACAAAGAACCAGCGATGGTTGCTTGTTACTAAATTAGTTTCTTTACATTAGTTCAAGCTGAACGCTCTTTTTCTAAATTAAAAGATATCTTAAGTGCTGGGTGGAACAAATTTTCAAAAACGATTTTCGAAATGTATGACATTGTAAATTTCAACTCGATTAAAAAATAAAGTTTTCATTACAATGTGGACAATTTTTAATTATGTATTTACATATGTTATATTTAATTAAAATTAAATATCTGAAATCAATTGGTATGGTATATATAATGTATACTTATCCTTCATACCTTTAATCTTTATAAGTTCTTCTGCATTATTTCATTCCTTGTATGCGCCTGTCAATTAACCAATTTAACGAAAATTTAAAAAAATATATTTAATTATTTGTCGGTTAATTATTGAGACCGTTTTGTATCTGTTTTGTGAATTATCTTTGAATTTTATATTATTTATGTTACTCCTTATTTATTTTTTTAATTCTCTTTCTTAAAGATTTGGGTTAATCGTAAGTTATTGTTGTCGTTGGTTGATTGTAATATGGATTTATATTTTTATTTTTTTTTTGTTATTTTTAATTCAGAAGCTTAACTTACATAAGTTTTGATAAGATTTCGATGTATTAATATTATAAATTAAACAAAATAGATAATTTTTGCACGTTTTCAGGTGGAAATTAGACAACTTTATATTATATATATATATATATTGGTTTTTATTGCACGATTTCGCAAATTTTGAGTTTTTTGCTGCACATATTTCGGATGTCCACTGCACGAATGCTCATTCTCTAGTTATAAATGATAGCCGTAATAAAATATTAGAATAAAAGGGTATATGAGATGTTTGAATGAAGGTGGAGGGTCGAAATCGTGTTAGGAATTCTAACAAGAAATAGTACTGGCAATAAAGATTTTGTCAAAGGAAGCTCTTCTGTGAGAGTATACCCATACAGAGGAATGGAAGCCGGTCTCTGGTATTCAGGGAGTGCACGGAGCAACGAAAGGAAACATGATAGAGGTTACTGGGAGGCCTTAGTATTGTACTGGATTGCTCCAAATAGTAAACAAGAAATAATGGATTTCTATTTACTAGGGGGGACATGTGTCATTTAATCGGTGGTTAGGTCATCAAAGTAGCAGAAAAAGTTAAAAGTGAAAAAGAATAGTTTTTAGAAGCGGTCGTTAGAATGGCGCCATATATTTTAGAGCTATGACCTCAGTTATTTAAAAAAAAATCTTCATTTCATCAGCTTTTCAATGCTATATCTAACTTTGTGAAGGTAATGTAATATTGAAGAGAAATTAAGGTTGGAAAGTTAATCAAACAATAATGCATTGAGTTTGGAAGATTAAAAAAGTGTGGATATCGAAAAAATCGTACACGTCATCAACTTTATATTTTATTGTATCGTTTTGTAAAGAAAGAAAATAACATAAATAAATGCTGTATGTATTGCTACATTACGTATAGTTACATATAAATACTTAGTTTAGTAATAGTTGGAACTTTTTCATAACACTGATCCCCTTGTTGGTGCTATAAGGATAACGTTGTACAGCATCAGTTTTTTGATATTCTATAGTTGGGAGGGGGGAGCAGATGATTGTTACATTTTCGCACTCATATTATGTTTCCGTTTTATTCTAATCACGTTTTTCATAAATTAGTTTAACCGGAGAGATAGGCTCATACAAATAGCCTCCCTTTATCTTAGAGGCTTCATATATTCTTCCACATATTGATTGATAGGTGGTTTCTGATCCTGAAAACCATTATGAAATCTGCATGTCATTTACTGCTTGAAATCCACTAACCGAAATTCTTGAAATACCTTTAAAGGTTGATAGTATTATCCCATGTAATACTTATCAAATTGTTTAATTATACGTTTGAAGGTAATTATTTTAGTAAAATCTAAATCTTTTTTAAATATATTAGTTGATTTTTTTTTAATTGTGTCAAGATTTTAAATATTAGAAACACGTCCTACTCCAATTAGGATTTTCCTTATCGTTTAAGCAGTTCGTTGTTATAACAATTGGATTCTAGCTTTTAAATGTTCTCTCACGACTTTCAGCTTTGTTAATTTAAATATTTCTTAAAAGTTTTACTTATTTTGACATACTTTATGTTTAATTGAACTGTTGAAATTATTCCAGTTTTAGCTTGCTAATGGCCATTTATATACAACCGATCTTCTACAAAAAGCAATTCTTTTAGATTGGAGGTTTTAACAATGATTGGCGTCCTCTTGACCTAAAAATTACTACCCTCACCCCCTTCATTCTAAAAATAGGATTCTAAATCCTCTTGAATACAAAACAAAACACTTGAACCCCCTTAGAATATATTATTTGTTTAATAAATTACAAGCATTGAAAAATGATTTATTAATTTGAAAATAAACAAAATATATGGGAGATGGGAGGAAGAAAAAATAGGATTTCCGCCTACACATCCTCACTAACATTTAATCTCAAAATAGGCAATAATAAAATAATTCACCCACTTATGTACTTGTTTTTTTAATTCAATAAATCCAAGAGCCTAAATAAAGGGTGAGAACGTAAATCGTCAGGAATCAATATTTTAAGGTCCGCTAAAATGTATCC
Organism: Nezara viridula; assembly: GCA_928085145.1. Lineage (NCBI taxonomy): Eukaryota > Metazoa > Arthropoda > Insecta > Hemiptera > Pentatomidae > Nezara > Nezara viridula. Next base: position 182,752,684 of record OV725078.1, on the reverse strand, counting down.
GAAGATACGGATGAAATGAAATGAAAATATATTGTGAGAAGGAGTTGATCGAGGGAGAGACGGTCAAATAAATACTAAATTAAACAAATTGTATTATTTAATTATAATGCCGACGTTTCGACCCACCTTGCAGGTCTTCATCAGGGCAAAATATCTTTTATTATTCCGGGGCTGTTGTCCCTTTAGAACAAATTATAAGTACAGAATGCATGTATGTGTGATCATAAATAAATTAAATACTGACAATAAAAAGAGCAAGAAAAGCGTACATATATATAAGACAAACAAAGTAAATTAAAATAACATAAACAGTCTCTGAGGGTACTTAGATAGTTCACTTAGGTATATTTCGTAATCCTTCGGATTGAGAAAATAGTAGGTGTTTAAGGAGGAGGGGTTTGAAAGAGAAAACTGATTATATAAGGAGGGGTGGAATTCTAGAGGGAGGAGGCTTGAATTGCAAATGAGATGTCAAACGCAGCGGTGAGGAGGAGGATAGAGGTCGGAAGTTCAAGATCTAGTGGGACGGGATCACATGAAGTATTCAAACTGTATGCTGTGAAAAATATAGGAGGGTCGATGAGTTCTAATGATCTGGTACAGAAAGGTGCTAGAAAGTACTGAAGGCGATAGGATGGATAAAGCGACTTCAATATGCAGAATTTAAGAAATGTTTATGAATCACAGTTCGCCTTCACCAAAAACCTGGGACGTTTTGTCAAACGTTCTCCGGGTAACACACGTGAATGCGAAAATCATCTATGAAATTATTAATTAACAATATTCTCAACATTGACCTCACGGAACTTCCATTTAAAAACTTCATTGCTACTCTCCTATACAACAAGATTATGATTGAAATGACATTTAATAGAAGGGAACTAACATAAACTGCTCATGTTTTGAACAAATACAAACCAATTTAATATACCTCGTTTTTGGCATCCAACATGGTCTTTGGCCATCTGCGATGCTGATGACCGAGTGTATTAGAGCTTTTCCCGCTTTAACTCTCTCGAGTCTAGCAGTGCCTGTTCGAATCCGGCCTAGGCGATTTGAAATTTATTTAGTGAATCTCGAACTTCCCAATCTGGTTAGATTGGTTTGGTTGTATATCTGGAACCAACCACTTCCTGTTTGCTATAAATGGCAAGGTAGAGGAGTAATTGAAAACAAAAATATTGCAAATTTTAAAGAATATATTGATGTGTAGAGGGTTCCTCATGAATTGCTTCGAGCTACATGCTTCGCCCTTGATCTTGCTTTTATACCATCAGATGTTGATTGAATAGTTTTTACAAGCAACTCTTAATTGGTCCTCATCTTCCATTCGCAAATACTCTTTCGTATGGCAAATAGCTCCGTTATGGTGCGGATGATAGTTCTTTTAAACCTTTAAATACTTCTAAGGTGCTGGTTAATATCAGAACTGTTTTTTTTCAGAGCATTGTGCACTCATAATTTTTGAGATTTTTGAAAAATTCAGTACATTTGGAAAAGTGAAAAAAAACCTGTTTGCGCTAGTTATTCGCTGTTTGATTTCTGGACGCTGTCATTTGTTGAGGTTATTATAGAGCCGGGGTATTTTAATCTGTCTGCTTTTGAGAACATTTCCATCCTAAACAGGCCATATTTGGATGGGTTTATCGGGTTACTATCAATCCCGTATTTTGTTTATAAAGTGAACAAAAGTTTCTTAATTACTGAAATTATTTTTGAGTTGATAATTGAGAATCACAATATCCGTTAGTGATTTCACTTTTTGATAATTAGAATAACCTGAAGCTACTTAAAAAAACATAAGCAACATTACTTAGATGGTAGAAAAGGGAAGGAAGTACTATCTCTTAGAACCCTCCCCTCCCCTCTGTGTTCAGGACAGGTCGCAATCATAACTGAAAGAAGGTGCCCTTAGCCCTTGCCTTGGGGGTGAGTTATTCCGCCTGCCCTAGAGAGGATAGACCTAAGAAATAGTTAAGGCTTTAGGGGATCAAGAGCTACTCCGTCAGGTAACGATGAGTCTATCTTCTTAATGTGATACTCTGTCTTCTACTGAAAAAGAATGCCTAGTTTTTTTTTTCTTTTATCCAAACATTACGGTTTTTGGAACTGACCTATTTGGATTTGTCGACTTATTTATTAGCAAACATTACATACTAGTTCAAACCAACCATAGTGGATTATATTTGTATCAAAATATTGTTTAATTATTCATAAAATTTACTGTATAAACATGAAATACATCCAGAAGATGAGATAGAGAAATACAATGGCATGAAAAGACCTGCAGAGAATCTTCCCATTGGTAGCAATCTAATAAAGCATCTAAATTAGGAGATCACGAGACCATCTTCTTTTCAGACGCCTCGGGGAGTTGTCAGAAATTGATGGGGAATTAAAGTTAGAAACGAGAGGATATAATATATATCTATATCTACTGATAGAAACTCTTTAATTTAACGTGTTTAATAGTACATGTTTTAGATAATGAATGATCCATTTTTAACATTTCTTCAATTTAACTTTTTTTTTTAAATTTCTCTAGACAACAAGCAATCATTTTTTGATAATTGTATATTTTCTTTAATCTATACAACCTTTAATATTTTGCACCCCTGAATAGTTTTTGTATCGTTTTAATTTAGTTTAGAAGGTGGATATTTTTTTATGTGGATAATTGTTTATGATTCTCATTCAAATGCTTAGAACCATTTCAGGTTTTCTGTAATTAGTCTCACATGTATAACCCCGTGCATCCTTTATATAGCATCCATTTGCTTTTTGAACTTTCATAGCATCCATTTGCACACATTTTATAAGAATAAGGTATGCAATAGAATAATATATGAAAAACATATATACGGAACAATCAATTTCGAGTCGAAAAACAAAATTGACTTAAACTGCCATCATTCTGATGTCATCATTAACTAATGACATTAAATATATAATGAACGAAAAAAAAAACACATCCACAAGAAAAAATGATGAATAATGATTTTATGTAACAAAATGGTATGAGACGGATAACTATCGGAAATATCTCCCCTTTCAACGCGTTATAAAATATTCAAGCTAATTTTAACCAGGCAAGTCGCGGCATACGCCGAGAATATTTTCAGGGACTATCAATGTGGATTCAGGCAAAACCGATTACTTATTAACCAAATATTGTCACTGCGGCAAATATTCAAAAAGAATTCAGAATGCGGGAGTGTATTACGCTAGCTGGGCATGCTTTCGGAAAAAAAAAGTCATGGGTATATATCAGAGCTGAACAGTAATTCAAATGAAATATTTTAAACTACAAAAATAAAATAAATTTTTTGTATCCTGCATTTTAAGAAGTTAAATATTAAATACACTGTTTGTAACTGTTTTTAAAATACAAAAAAAGTATTTGTATTTCTTTTCCAAGATACTAAAATATATTTAATTTTGTACTTAATACACAAAAAATAAATTACCGAATTAAGTAGGTTCCCTTATAAGTACTGTATTTAGATTGGTCTTTTGAATGACAATTCAATCTTGTGAAAATGGAGCTTAGAAATTTTTAAGGTCGGTTATGTTAAATTTGAATACAATTATCTTTGGTCATACTATTAATTAACATTATCTTTTATCTTAGGGAAGGGGATAAGAGCATATTTTGTTAAATAAACTTTTAAAGGTAGGCCGACAAATGTTTAGTTAGGAAAAATACCTGATTCAGTTTATGTTATACCTAATGAGAATATTGAAAATGAAATAATTTGACAAAATATCACATTTATTATAAATTGTTATGACGAAATGTTAATTTAGAACATAATATATTCTCAATAATTTTCCTTGCCAAAATCCACAGTTCTCTTTTTATTTATTTATTTTATTTTATTGAATAGTGAATAAAACAATCTTCCAAATTGAAGGGCAATGATTATTAAGGCTACAGGTGTGCATTCATACCATATATACATACAGCAGGAAAATAAATATGAATAATAAAAAATATATATAAAAAAAAATAAAAAAATTAAATAACATAGTAATACATAAGTGAAATAAGAAATAAGTAAAAATAAATAAAATCTTCTTAACACATTCATTCATCCCTAACACTGTCTTCTAATTTCATTACTGCTTTCCAAGCCAAAATAAAAATATTTTTTAAGGAATTATCTCTAAACCGCCACTTCACGAGAAGTTACGTATTTGTAGTGTTTATGTAATTAAAATACGAAGTAATTTTGGTATATTTTGCTTAAAATTCATATTCTGAAAACAATTATTATATTTCGTAATTCAAACGCATAAAATACTTAGTATTTTAAATAATATATTTTGCAATAAGAAGCTGTTTTCGGATAAACGGTAATAATCATCAACTTTTTCGGGTTTAATTACACTAATTTCGTTCATCAGCGAATACTAAAATGCTAAACAGATCCACATTTGCAGATTGCGTATTTGAAGATTCGTGATTAAAAAAAAATCCTTGTAAAAACTGAACATGCTTATCACTATTGTTGATCCAAAAGGCCTTAAGTAAAAATGTAATTTTTTACAGTAGAGCATAAATACTAATTATTTTTTTATGATTTATTAGTATTATTCCATATTTTATTGCCCTCTGCAATTTCCCATAGTAGCACACTACCTATAAACAACTACAGACTACAAAATGTCACCTTTAGCATTAAAAGAATAAAAATTGAAAATCTATACGTTTTGATATCTAACAGTAGCAGTATATACTTACTAGGTATATTTTCACTCGTAAAATGGATGGGACAAGAAATCAACTTTTTTATGTTCGGAGTGAACGAAAATAATATTTTTCTTTATTCAGAACAAAACTAATTTGAGTTGGAATATAAAAATATGAGTGAAGTTTAAAAAACTTCGATGTTTAAGGAGTATATCGAGACCACAACGATCTGGTTAAACTTCAATAGAAATAAATATAATCACTGATAAGACGCTTTTTTTCTTCTTTTATTTTTACAAACTCAGAGTAAAATTAATTCAGGTTTAATGACAATTACAAGAAATACATATAATGACAGTAATTGTCATGCCTGTAACGTTTGGAATCAACCAAACAATTTATAATAAATTAACTTTTTGAATAAAACCTAAAATTGTATAACCTCATAAAAATACAGTATTAACCTAACCCCTATTCCATCTGGTCAATGCATTCCAAATTTCACAGCCATTATATAGTTGACAGTCATTGATATTTATTTTTAATTATTTAATTAAATTCCATGAAATTGATACTGGGAAATTTTTATACTATTCTCTAAATTTCCTCCAGGTTTGGATCAAATGAAATGAGCCGTTTTCAAATTATAGTTGTGTCAAATAATATATTTACCGATGTCAAAGTGGAAGTATTTTTTTTTTTAAAGTAGTTGATAGCATTTGATAAACTTGATACATACTCGATTGTGTATTTACCAATCTCTAACTTCTCTCCAAAGTTTAGCCAAATCGAACGTGCGGTTTTAGAGATATAAACCTATCAAGGAAAACACGTTTGCGCATATTTAAGAGAAAGTTGTGGACGAAACTCAATTATATTAATACTTAAATATTTTTTAATCAATACCTACATTGTTTTCCAATTTCAAGCCAAATCGAACGAGCCGTTTCTGAAGCATCGTCATATTAAAAAAAAATACGATTCCACGTAAGTAAGCAGAAGTGCTTGATGGAATGTGATGAAATTAATATTGAAACGCATGTAGGCACCAATTCACACAATCTCAGAAAACTTAATGAAAATCGGATGAACGGTAATAGGTGATATGCCCGTTACATCGATCTGATTACAGACAGATACCGAACCAAATTTGATTTTTTATTTCTGAAACATAAAACGCGATTGGAAATTTTCGATTCTTAGCACAAATATTTTTTTTACCCTTTCAAAGGAGTACAAAGCTTTCCTTCCTTCGGCAGTGAGGGAACAAAAATATTTATTGATTGCGAGAATAATTATACTCCATTATCTATGTTTCAGAGAGAGCTTGAAAAATATTTCCTAGTAAAGTTAGCTCAATAATAAAAAGGATTATTGATGTAAATGAATTTTAAAAAGTAAATTGTCATCAGTCTAATCTAAAGACTTTACGCTCGACGCGTTCCTAAGTTAGGAGTGAGTCTCGCAAGGGGTTGTGAAGTATTTACATTTGAAATATAAAGGTACTCTCTTCTGTTATTAAGTAGTTTGTTTGTAATTATAAGTATAAAAATCCGCTGCGGTGCGCGCATCACACAACTTTCACTCACATAAGTATTTTCAGACAAAGAAGAAGTGAAAGTAAAAATTACAGACGCTATATTTATTTACATTTCATTGTGGGTATTTTTATTTGTATACGTACCATTATATATACAAATTTTAATATTTATACCGCTGTAATCTATACAATTAAAGACTAAATAATACCAACGATAGAATTTATGAAAACCGCATATGCATATTTACATAATATTGTCGGAGTCCTTATTATATTAAACTCATGTTACGTGTGGAAGACGGTTCTAATGTTTTGGGCGAGTTCGGTGCACTCATATTCCTTTGGTTTCACAATTACAACTATTCCCCGTCACGATCACTTATTTCTCCTTTATTTAATTATCAAATTCTTCCATATTTCATATTTAACTATCTTTATATTAGAGATTAATATGAAATGGTCATTTTTTTTTCAAATAAAGGTACTTTAGGGGAAGCTCATATTGAAAATTAGCCATCTAAGCCGTGTTAGAGAACATCAATCAGAATAAAAACTACATTTTATTTAAAACCGCTTAATTTTACACAGATATGATGAATTTAATCAAAATCGTAAGAGACGTTTTCGAGAAAATCGTAAAAATATGTTTAGTCCATTATATAAAGTGCTACTTCCGGTTTGCCGATTTTGACGAAAAGGTTACTGTAACAGCGTATAAAAACCTTAAATATGCAATTTCACTTTAGTACGCGGTTTCGTTTTGGAGCTAGACTGTTAAAACAAACACACACACACACACACACACACACACACACAGATCATTTTGCGGGACTTGGTTATTTGGACTCAGGGGACCTCAAAACGTGTATTTCCGTTAAAAACTGAGATTTGAAAATTTTCACGATTGCAATACTTTCCTGTACTATATATTTCGTATATAGGTAAGTGAAAGTAAAAATGAAAAACATATTTTACATCAAATAAATAGAAGACAAATTTCTATGCAGATTGTGTTCACAATATATTTTAAATAACAAGTACCCGAAATAAAATATCATAAGATAAAACATTTTTATGAGAAATAAAAAAAAATGACGAAAAAAATCTTATTTAAGTCGGCATCGTTTATAAGTTTTATAAAGTAAATCTGATTTAGAAGAGTTGCGAATATCCCTTGTACTGTTTTCACAAGTAAATTTTGAAGAAAAAAATCAATAGTTAGACGACTGGTTAGATATTTATTGCTGCATTTATTTGAGATTAATATGGCTGATTTAAAAAAAAATAAATAACTTTATTATAGGACAAGGTCTCTTAAGAATATCAAAATTGTCCACAAAAAAAAAAATCCGACCAAAATGTATGTTACATTGTTAACTAATGTACAAACCACCCAACATATTGGTCAAACTAATTATACATAAAACTATGTACAAAACATTTAAGACTATGATGAACAATATACTTGAGGTACAAAACTCACCGACAATTGAAAAACGGTGTATTCACTTCTAATAAATAAAGAATTAAATTAAATTCTTCTAAATAATAACCACTAAGTTTTCACTATAATAAAAAGAAGTTAGATATTTCGCTATACATAGGAGGAAGATCGGGATCCAAGCAAGTACTTCGAAGCTAGGCCAACTGGAAGACGTCCCCGGGGAAGACCAAGGCTAACGTGGACGGACCACATCTACAAGCTGGGGCAGCAAAGAGGAAGCTGGCTGAATGCCATGAAGGCGCTGGTCAGAGACCATGATGCGTGGCTGGCATGGACTGAGGCACCTCCACTCTGAAAGGCGCAAGGAGGAAGAAGAAGGAGAAGATCTGTCATTAGTTGTAAAGTCATAAGTTTTTAAGTTCATATAGTTATCGTGCTCTCTTCAAAAATGTTTTTACGGGTTTGTAATTAAGAATATGATACTTTACGAACGGATTATATTGATATCATTTGTATAATGTATCAGGAAAATGTCAGAATGGATATTTGATTTCAATTCTTCCTGTTAGGCGTTAATGTATTATTAAATTTATTTATTAATGACATGGAACGTTGTTACTAATGTTACTAATGGGACGTTAATCGTTCACCTCTATGTTGGAGGCTACAGGTTTCATGGTTTGCAATTTCCTATTTATATCCTAATTACGTAATGTCTCTTTTTGAGCTACAAGCTCATTTACTATTTGAGGTGTAGTAGCCGTTTATTCACTGGGTTTTGTTGAAGGATATTATATATATCTTGGAAAATTTTCTTTTGTATTTAATTTGATTTCATTTAACACATTTTATATTATATTTTTCGGAATGCTAATTTTTTTTTTTGGTATCTCATACCTCCTTATCGGGTGTTTAATATTACCTTCTTCTACTTCCTTAATCAACATCTCGTTTCCTTCAGTATTGGACGACTTGGTGAGATTTTTCTTTGAAATTAATATTAATTTTTTCTTTCTGCATAGATGTTATGTTTTTTCTGTCCTGATGATGTCTGAATTGGGAGAAACATTGGAAGATTAACTTTTCATCTGCATGCTAGAGATTCAAGACTGTATTGTTAGAAATTGTCTACTCATATCCTATTTACTGATACGTTTATTTATATTATGATTATACTCAATTTAACACTATTTGCCTTATCCCTATTTGAAAGATAAATAAATCAATGTCTCGCATGAGATATTAAGTATCTTCTGAGGAACGGTGGAATTAGATCAATACCGACAAATACAAGTTAATTATATTTACCCTCGTTGGAACCTCCCACGTCCCCTACTCCCTTACACTTTAATAATATATCCCTTCCTATTGTGTACCGAGTGCGTTACCGAGAACTCCACGTTCATCTTGTCAAGCATTCAAATAGAAATCCTCATATACGACTGAATTTTCAAGAAGAAGCAAGACTTTGGTTCTTTTTCACAATGTGTATAATGAATAAACATAATGAAATCATTATGTTATGTATTCAGCAATATGTATAGTGGATAAATAAATACAAATTTTATTTATTAACTTCAAATAATCTATCTATTATTAATATCGACTTGTCCATGAGTATGATATTCCCTGCCTGTACGGGGAGAGTCAATATTCAAATTGAATTAGACTGATCGGGCAGGCAAAGAAGCTGTCATAAAATATTTTCATAAAATTATTACTAATTAGATAATAACCAGAATTGTCTTCATCGGATCTTATAATTTCAATAGAAGAGAAGGATGGTTGGTGTGAGCAGACAAAAATAAAATATTAAAAATAAATAATTGTATTTATTTTTACTTTACTTTAAATATAGTCAACTATTTTATTTTTGACTGATCAAACTAACAATCCTTCTCTTCAATTATTCAATACAGTCAACCATCATCCCACGCTTATAATTTCAAGTTTAAAGATTCCCAGTTAAACAAATCTGATATATAAGACTCCCCCTGGACAAACGACTAACATGGAATCGTCATACATGACTGAAACGACAAGAAACCTCACGATGTTTGCGACTACTCCAGCACTTACTAGACAAACGCTCTAAGCTTTCAATTAATTACTATATTATTAATCATATATATGACTATAATAGAGCCTATTTGGACTTATGTAATTGAGCTTTGGGGCTCCACTAAACCATCGAGATCCTATCATATCCAACCCTTCAATCCAAAATTCTTCGACAAATCCTCAATGCTGCTTACTTTGTCACAAATAAAATCATCCATAACCATCTTAATGTACCATATGTTTCCGATTTAGTCCAATTCAGATACCTCTCCTTCGATAACAAACTTCAAAAACATCCGAACCCTCTCGTCTGATAACCCTCCAAGGCGTCTGAAAAGAAGATGGCCTTGTGATCTACTTATGTAAATATATTCTTAGAGTGGTACCCACGGAGTTTCTCAACAATCGTTTCCATGTGATTGTATCATTGCTGTGTACGCATTTACTTGATGCATTTATATTGTAATACAGTTTTAAATATCTTTAAAACAAATAAATTTAAAAAAATTATCCTACGCAGATGGGGTGAGAGTTAGTCGCAGCTCTTCAGGTGGCCAAATTTACAAATGGAGACGCCCAGGATAAAGGCACGCCATACACTGTATGTCTCCCCACGTGGCAATTTCTGGTGGCTCACTGATGTCCTATTATGACATTTATTTCAATGAGCGTATGGATTTGATTGTGGTACGACAGAGGACAGTGATGTAAGAGATGTACTCTTGAAACATAGTCGAAGATCATGTATAGCCATTTGCACCATAAATTGGTGAGAGATTCCTGTTTATGGATGACAGTACCAGACCACAGAGATAACTAATGGTAGATGGGTAAATACCAGATTGAGGTTGAGATTGAGCGCATGGTGTGATCACCACGGAGTCCAGATTTAAACCCATTCGAACATGTTAGGGACCACTGGAAGAGAAGAGTACAAAGTCGGAATACGTGTCCTGGCATCCTTGAAGAAATGGGGATACAACTGTTCTTCAGGATTTTATGGAAAATCATTTCAAATCGACGGAAAGACGTTTAAGGGATGTGATTCGTGCCAGCGGTGGAAAAACCGGTTACTGATTTTACAAAAGTTTCCCTCTTAATTTGCTTGTTGATGTTTCTCGTATAAAGAATATCTTTTCTTGCATTTACTATGTACCTAATTAGGCACACAATTTCCCAGAATAATTTATTTATTTATTTACTGAGTATTACAACAATCTGTCACATGGACACTAGTTATAGTGAGGTAAGATAATATTCACACTATATGTACAAAAAATATAAAATAAATAGAGGCAAAATAACAGAGATTAATAATCAAAATGTATATATAATAAATAAAATAAAATAACTTAAAACTAAAACTAAGCTAAAACACATGGATACGCATATACACTATTTACAATCAGACGAGGGAACTTCAGGAGAACCCTGCGCTACTTTCTCAAACGCCTCACTGGTACTAAAGCCAGCGGAGATTGATCGAGAGCACTTTAGGAACACAATTAAATTGAATTTATATAAAATAAAATTATCTTTTCAAATGAATATTTTTGTCGTATAAAAACTACCTTGGGCCTTGAAATTCAAACAAAGTCCATATCTCTTCGACGCCGTCCATGACTTTGACTCATATATAGTCATAAAGTTATGCGAATGAGGAATTTTTTTGTTGGGAGAGCCGACTTTATATATATATATATATGTAAGTAAAATAAATAATATTTGAGAACAACCCTAAGAGCTGCTTAAAAACACAAACTATTGTTTTTTTTCCCTTAATAAAAAAAAAACCTACAAAGTGATTTAATTAATAAATTACTAGAATAGTTCATCAATAATATACTGATTTTTAGGAACGACAATTTCCTGTGATAATTAACGAAACATTTTAGTTTCGGGGACACTAAAAATATGATTATTCATCCATATCCACTCAATATGCAAGGACTGGCTTATTAACGGGAACAAGATGCTAGCAAAAAGGTACAGAAAAACTTTCCTTCTAAAGCAAACACCTGCTACTTTAATAAAGACTGACGATGGTGGTGTTCTCGCTTTAAATAAAAAAGAAAAAAAAATATGAACAACATCTAAAAGTTTATAGCGTCCCACGGTGATAAGGAAACCAGATGTTTGAAATTGCCACACATTTTGATTCATTAAAATACTGGCCCCATTTAAAAGTTGAGCACTACACCACAATAAGGCTCCCCGACTGTTTAATGGACATTTAGGGTTGACCATTATGAACTTAGTATTATGAAAGAAACTTCAGTCAGGAATTTAATAATTTTAATACTATCATGAATAAAATTATAAAACGGATAGATTTTTATAATATAAAATAATAAAGCGTTTGACGTGAATAGGCAACCCTCTTTGTAATGCCTATATAATAAAATAAAATAAAATATATGAAAATTATACAAAATGTTTACAAAAAAAAAAAATGAATATGTAAACACACCAAAATGTATGTTCATGGATATAAATCTAACTTGAGCATTTGTTGAAACAATAACAAAACAACTGGAGGAATAGATAATGTAAATAGATAAAACATTTGAATTAGTCTGTTTTGCAAAGACAATCTCTATTAAAATTAATCACCATATGCATTTCTAAATTTGCTTATGCGAAACCATATTTTATTTAAAATATTTTTATTATTATAAAATGATCTTTCTAAATCAACACAGGGGATAGGCTTAAATTTATATTCACTTAAAATTACCGAGTTGAGGTCAATGTCCTTAATAACAATTGAATATTCGTCATTTAAAATTTTATTAATACGTTTCAGAATTGTGAGACCTGTATTGCATTTTTCCATTTAAAGTTTCACCCACTTGGCTCGTACCACTGGTTTGCCATCAGTTTTAAATTTTGAGCATTTTAAATAAACAGAAATATGATCTTTTGCAAATAACGTAGGCAACAAATGAAATAGAAAATTAGGATAAACATGGCACCACCTATACTCACGAAAGTAAGCAGACATTTAGGGCCAAGTAAACTTGACGAAAAGTAGCAAATGGGACCTCCGCTAACATATTAGAACTGGAAATTAAAAATAAAAACGCATCAGGACTTTTTCCTTATTTATTCCTCACGAAGGCGTTAAATCTAAAAGGAATTGATATGGTCTTGAAGAGTAATAACTCAGCTTTTCAACGGTCATAGAAGCAGTGCCCAACTTAGAGTGGAGCAACCAAGGGAATTGCAAATTGGAAATAGTGTATATAAATAAGAATATAAATGTTTGTTTGTTCAAACCAGCTAATCTCCGAAAGTTCTTCACCGATTGCTTTGAAATTGTGATACAATGTTTCAATCTGAATCAGAAGTGTTTTTATATACATTTCATTAACATCAGGCTTTAAGTTTCGAAATGGTAAATTTGGATTAATAATACCCATATTTATTTAAAAACTTAATTACCTACAAAATTTTAAAATTAAATTATTTTCGATGTTCAATTAATTTTTCAAGCAGAAACAAAGTTGAGGTTTGTATGTCGCACCTCGTAAAGCCTCAAATACTAATTTTCATTGGAATCGCAAAATAAATTGGACGATTTGTAGTAAAGATATAGCGTTTTAAACCTAAATGAGTATTTGAAAGCTTGCTATATTACCTACTAAATAAAAAAACTTCATCGTAATCGAAAAGTGTTTTGATTCTTTTCAATTATGATGAAGATTTCTTTTTAATTGTTTAGGTAATTAAGTTTTTAAATAAATATAACTATTATTAATCCAAATTTACCATTTCGAAACGTAAAGCCTGATGTTAATGAAATGTATATAAAAACACTTCTGATTCTGATTAAAACATTGTATCTAAATTAGGAGTGTTTTAATATACATTTCATTAACATCCGGTTTTACGTTTCGAAATTGATTCGCTGTAGACTGTAGCGCCAACATTGTTGTAACGATTTTAACGAAAATTGGCTGAAATCATCCCCTTGAAGCCTTTATAATTTATGTATATAACATACTTTCCCGAAAACAAGCTAGAAGAATTGTTACTATAAATTCAGAATTTTATTTGCGGATAACTCAAAAAGTACACAATTTCGGATTAAAAATATCCATATTTATTTGAAAACTCCATGAATTTCCTACAAAATTTTTAAAAAATCGATTTTAAATTTTCGATATTCAATTATTTTTTCAAGCAGAAAAAAAGTTGAGGTTTGTATGTAGCACCTCGTTAAACCCTGAAGTACTAATTTTCATTGGAATCGAAAAATAAATTGGACGATTTGTTGTAGAGATATAGCGTTTTAAACCTTGCTTGCTATATTATCTACTGAATATATTAAAAAAATCATTGTAATCGAAAAGAATCATGTCCGATAACATATTTTTTTAATATATACATATATATATATATATATATTTTTTTACATTTTCTTCGGTTTATATTTTTTAAGAGAGCTCTATTGTGACCAATTTATGTTTAAATTTGTTAAATATATATACGTAGTATTAAAACGAAACAATTCGTACCGAGCAAAGGAGCAAAATCGTTTAAAATATTTTTGGAAGGAGAAACAATATTGAGATTGGTATATTTGGACCTGGAAAAAAACTCAAATACGAATTTTCTTATTAATGGAAAAATAAAAATTTAGTTTAAAAAAACTGTTTTTGTCTCGACTTGCAAACGATAGCCCTGAGGAGGACCTACATGTTTGAGCCGAAATGTTGGCAAACCCAATAAAAATATCGAATAAAATTCCTGACAATTCTGTTTCATCCATAACATGTTTACATTTTTAATCATACACATAAAATATGTAATATATAATACAAAAAAAAAAAAAGCATGGTACCGTACTCACTCGTTTTTTTTTTTCTTCATATATGTAGTGCTGCTCAGCCTGAATGTCGCTCTCGACTCTCATATATACCTTATTTATCAAATTTTATAATTATTTATGATTTTTAAAAATTGACTCATAAGCGAAAAAAAAGATTTTTCTAGTTATTTTGTAAAGTTAAAATTAATTTCAAAAAATTTAAATTGCTAGAAAAATATTTATATTTTAAAAGAAAAAAATGTATAAACATTTTATCAATTTGAAAAAGGAAATAATTAAATTAAATTAAAAAAATTATAAATATATAATAAGAAATTTGTGTGTGTAATGAGAGGAGCCTGCCTGCTGCGGTAGAATGGAGACCCTGAAACCCTCAACTCTCACATAAAAATAATAAAATTGATAATTATTAATATTTTAACAAATTTGAATTCCTAAATAACAATAAATGAAGGTATTTTCATTAATTAATTATGATATATTTAACTATAGTTTCTAATTCATTGAATATTACATTTTCTATAATCGTGTAATCATTTATATGAATCTGATGATTTATATATATATATATATATATATATATATATATATATATATATATATATATATATATATATATTTAATTTAATCATATATATATATATATATATATATATATATATATGATTTGATTGGTAGTAAATTAAAGTATACTTTTATAACATATTTTAAAGAATTTGAATCATAAAAAAAAGGAAAATTTGAAAATTGTGGGGATAAATAAACCTAGCGATTGTGAGAGGAGGTCGCAATATATAAAAACATATAAAAAATATATTACATGCGCATGCTACATACCTCTAACACTGCCCACTAAGAAATTCTTTCCATACCTATCTTGATCACTATGTTCCGAATCTTATCTTAATTATCAACTAATTTATTTATTAAATTTAAAAATTTTATTTATCTAATATTTAATTTAATTTTAAACTATCGAACAGTTGTAATGTGTAACATACAAATATTAAAAAAAAAAACTGAATCCTTAACTAGAATATAGGTTGACAATTTATTTATAAGTTGCAATTATATATAAAAAAAAAATGTTTAATGAAATATCACACAATAATGAAAACAGTAAAACTGTTATTTTTAAATCTTCAGACTATAATGATCATGAGCATGCAAATTCCCAAGCACAAAATACACATGCACGTGCAATGTCCAATGTTGGACTATGGTCCAGATCAAAAATAATTTTAGAGAGATGAAATTAATTCACAACAATAATTATGTAAGAGAAATAAAACATCATGAATCATACAATTAAAAAAAAAAAAAACTTTATTTCTTCTATTTGTTTGTTGTTCTTTTTTGGCTTTTAGACTTGTAAAAGCAAGTCCTATTTTGCCAATAAAATATTTTAATTGTCATTGTAAGATGAAATTACACTGGATATTTATTGAATATTTCTAGATAGGTGATCACTGAATGTAACTAAATATTGATTGTAACTTATTTAGAACTTAAATTAGAAAGACTAATAGTTAAAAACTGAGGTGACAGTAGTTTCATAAACTTTATTTCTTAAAAGAACTTTTAATAGCTTAATACTGTTTGAGCTATGGACCATAGTATATGCTTAGAACGTGTTCCACTAACCTCGCGGCACACGAGGGCTGCTCCAGAGTTTTTAAGAATTAGAAGTTCTCAGCCCTGTAACACAAATAAATATGCATTAAAATAAAAATAAAAAATCAATAATTTGCAGACATTTTAACTTGTATAAATATATAAGATATTTTCTTTTCTAGCCAATTGTATCTCTTAATCATACAGCTAAATGTCGTGGTATCGTCTATTCATTAATTGTTAATGAAGCTTTTAACGAAAGATCATTTTGAATACTTAAGGTTACTATGAGTTCTAACCTAAGTTTTTTTAAAAAAGAATTATTATATATACTATTACAACTAATTCTTACCTCGCTGTCGCTATGATGCAGATGGTCCTTGATATCGGATGGTCTACGAAATTCTGGAAGACCGCAGCAGTTTTGTGTAGACGTTTCTTAAATCTATAATTAAAAGCTTTTGAAATATAACAATAACTCACTTTTCTTTTTTATTATATTATATCGTATAATATGGTTACATTATTTTATAATATCTATATAGTATAAATTACATTAATCCATATTATACTGTTATTGTATGTATTCCTTATTTCCAAATCGGCTTAGTGTGTCATACATAGTTTAATTACAGCAAATTAGTAGACAAAAAGTATTGGAAAGTATATAAAATTGTGTACAGCCAAAAAGTTAACTATATACAAATTTGTGGAGAAATTTTAGAAGATTAAAACTAAAAGAGGGTGGAGATTAGAAAAGGATATTTTATAAAAATATAAATTAATAAAAACACATACAAATTTATCCGACCTTTATAATTAACATTAGAAATATTGAGTTAATCTGAGAGGAAACCAATATTTATTTATTGAGAAGGGACAGCTCCTAGGATGCTTTTAAATAAGTCAATTTGAATTAGGCTGCTCCTCTAAATACCTAAGATTTATCGGTTACTACCTTATCCTCGATCGATTAAGTGGTTTATGTGTAGAGGTGCTAATATTAAAAATAACAGTATCATAAGGCAGTAAAAAACTGAAAGATGCAGTAAACATATATTATACTATAGCAGGTTTTAAACATATATATATATATATATATATATATATATATATATATATATATATATATATATATATATATATATATGCGTGTATATAAAATGTCCAACTACAACCCATAAAGAGTCTTGTTCAGTACTTTGTTGGGAAATAATATTTCTAGGCCAACAGTTCGCATGGAAGTGATTGGGCTGAGATCACGCTCAGCCGGTAGGTTTTCCCCTTAACAACAACTGGTTATGCCGGCACTATGAGGCACAGAGAGCAAAATTGCTCAGGGAAACCGGTCTCTACATTTTGACTGAAAGGGATCTCCCTCAACTCATGAGTGAGGAAAACTATCCTCATTTTAAAGATTTCATTGTCAGGAAATCCATTATAGGCCCAACTCATTTCTCCTTGGGAAGAAGAGGAGCTGCACCGCCTGGAAGGCCGCCGGACGGAGTAGCAGAAGAAAACCGCGAACAAACTTAAAAGAAATGTAGTCGAAATATGGACCCAGTCTATAAATATTGTTTTTCTAGCAGCAGTGTGTTGTTACGCGGAAACGCTTAACATCTCACTGCTGCTAAAACCCGTATTGCCTATCAGGCACGGCAGGGATGTAAATAAAAAAAAAAACTGGTTATGCCCAAGGAAAATCTCGTAACCCCAGGGTCGATTCAAGACTGATGGAACAATAAATAATTATTTGCTTTTGCCGAACTAGAAGCTAACCTGGATCCATGAGGATAGAAGCTCAGTGCCTTACTCACTGATATGCTCTATTATCTATTGTTATAACAAGTGTCGTAAATTAAGGAAATCTCATAAACGATAAGTTATATAATGCTGTATTTCTATTGCTTCTTTTGTCGTTCGATCCATGTAAATCGGCGTGTGGAATATATTCACGTTGATATAAACATTTGCACTATATATTGACTTTTTTTCCTTCCCAGAAAGCATTGTTCACAATAATAAATGGCGCCATTTCGAGATTGATCATTCTATTTTCTAGAAGCCTTTGGAAAATGTTTCTCATTCCCTTCTATACACCGAAGAAGAGGGGCGAATTTACTTTTATCTCAGTTTGTCGTATTTTGGGGAATGGTGAAGCCAATCTCTTGTTATAGACCGTCGGGGGAGGAAAAACCACACCTTCTTTGCGACAACATCAACACTTTTCCTCCTTCCAACTCTATATCTCTTTTTCTCAGTAGTTTTTCTTGATAAACATCGAAATGGGACCAGTTACAAAAGGAAAAAAAAGTTATTTCATGTTTTAGTCAAGTCCTATGCCGAACTCAATATAAACATGTACCTCACATAAATCGTACATACATATATCTTTAAAATTATATAATATATCAATTGTTTAATAAATAATAATAATATAGCACTCTCTTAATCGCTTTTACATTTAAATAAATTTAGTAATATATGCTTAGAAAAAATGTTTTTTTGGGACCCTGAATATGGAATTCTCTAATACTTAAATATTTGAATTCAACAAAAATGTTATTATTTTATACCTAAAGGTCTTCAACTTATAAAACGATAATTTTAAGTCTTTGTTGCAAACTTTTATCTTATTTTGTCTGGTTCCAAGGGAAAAAATCTCTTCAAACTTAATTTATTAACCATAGAAGCAAGATTTCAAGCCACTAGGTTCATCTTCAAATTTCAACCAATAACATAACCATGTAATATTTGGATTACACTTTTTATTTCATTTGGTTAATCATTTTATTTCAACTATAAATTCTATTACACATTAGATATAATTGCTAAACTATAATATTAAAAAAAAAGGAAAAAATATCAAATTAATTAGAGCATCTATTGACGATTATACCTTGAAATTTATAATTCAAGTCAGTGATATTTTTTCAATTAACAATAATTTAAAATAACTTTTTATTTGTCAATCGCTATTTGCCTTTCGCTGGAATGTAATATTAAATTAATTCGTTGTTTATATTAAATCTAATTTGGAGAGGTTTGATTATTTTGAAATTCTGTTCCAAACAGCAGGATTCCTACTTCATTATTGAATCAAATTTAACTCTTAATTAACTTCAATTTTAATTTATTTTAGGATTACGTTTTACTCAATAAATGTTAATTTTATTAAGAATTTCATCATAGTTTTATAAATCTTTTATACTTGTTTTAAAACTCCATGTATTAAGAATAAACTTTAGATCTTCCTTTATATTTAATGATTGTTTTATATGTTTTTTTTTTTATAAATAAATATTCCTTTCGTCCAAAAACATATTGAAAACAAACACCTAAGTGTTTAACAAAAAGTGTTTAAACGGGCTGAGTTTGCAGAAGCTTCATTTATCTATTCTGAGTTGATAACATAAAATGAGTATTTATAAAAAAAAGAAACATCATATATTTTTCTTTTAAGATATATAATAGTTTATATTTTTTTGTTCTGTTTTTATTGTTAAAATATAATTTAAGTTTCGATAATAAAATAGATTTTCCATTTTAGAGTATAGACCTTTTTTTATCTACAATTTTCTTTTTATTAATTTTTTTGCCTTTAGGGGAATCTCTGTCCCCATCTAAAATAATACAATATATATTATAGATTCTATCATAAACCAGTCAGTTCTTTTTATATATTTTTTACAAATAAATTTTCTTTTAGTCCAAAAAACATATTTAAAACAAACATTTAATATGAAGAAAGATTTAGGATTCATTCTTGATACTTTGAATCAGGTCATAAAATAGCACATTTAATATTTCAAGCCTCCCTCCCCTCACCAACAGCAATAAATATACTTTAATGCTTTTAGTTGAACGTAAGACATTGACCAAACTTGTTAGTATCTTGGACTTTCCAATTTTGTGGCATATCATGTATGTATATTTTTATTTTAACTAATGTATAAAAAATAATTTATATTAAGTTAGACAAAAAAATGTTTGTGTTTTAAAGTTAAAAATGACTGGTTTATGATAAAATCTATGATATATATTGTATTATTTTACATGTTGGGGAGGGGGATTGAGATTCCCTGAAGCGTTCACTAATCATTTTTTTTTTTAAATTAATAACTTCGAGGAAATAACTTTATTTAACTCTTACAACTTCTCTCCATGCTTCAATTTATTTTTATTTTTGTTGACGACGTTTTAGCCAATTTGCCCATTTTCAAGCCGAAATATTTATACCATTATCCTATCATCTATGTAATATTTTTTTTATATAATTATTATATTTTTTTTTCTTTTTTCTTCTCATTATATTCTTCTAATATTAATTTCATAACTTATTGATGAAAAGTCAATTCTTTGAACCTTCAATAAATTAAAATTTTTTTTTTTAATTAACATAAAATGCTAAACATTTTTGTCCATTTTATACAAAAGCCTTAGGTCTACAGAGGGTGTAAGGGTTAAATAAAACTAATTCCTTGAAATTATTAATGTTAATAATTATAAATGCCCTTCAAAATTTGGAAACTTTTATTATTTTTGTAATTGAGAAATACTGCAATCTGTCTCACAGAACATTTATAATAGTGTTCAGAAACCACACTCACACTCTATGAACAATAAATAAAAACAATTATACTGAAAATATATATACAATAAATAAGAATAAAATAACTTAAAAATAATTAAAAAGAACACATATATACCTCCACTAATAAATAATAATCAAAACTAAAAGTGATTATTTATTATACTGACCTAAAGGCAAAACAATTAATAAAATATAATTTTAGAAGAAAGGGAAATACTATGAAATGGAAAACCTATTTTTTCAATCTAAAT
Source organism: Nezara viridula (assembly GCA_928085145.1). NCBI lineage: Eukaryota > Metazoa > Arthropoda > Insecta > Hemiptera > Pentatomidae > Nezara > Nezara viridula. Next base: position 182,731,653 of record OV725078.1, on the reverse strand, counting down.
TTTAATAATATCTTAACAATAAAAAAAGAACAAAAAAAACTATTATATATCTTAAAAGAAAAATATATGATATCATGTTTCTTTTTTTTATAAATACTCATTTTAAAGTCATCAACTCAGAATAGATAAATGAAGCTTCTGCAAACTCAGCCTGTTTAAACACTTAGGTTACTTTCAACAGATTAAAGCCTTGCACTAGACATTATATGGCGTCGGTTTAGCAAACGAATTGAAGCTCTCTAATGCAAAATGTAACTTTTAATTAAACTATACAGTCCCTCTGCCCGTTGAGAAAGTTACGACCTCTCACCCGTTACTGGCAACTTTAAAGCAAGTAATTTAAAAAAGGGCCTAATGACCGTGTGGTGGTGGTGGTTCAAGCCAAAGTGAATAATGATATTTCACTAATGGAAAACTTTTGTATTGCTGAATCCTAGAAAGGATCCCTTTTAGAAAAAAAAAAAATAGTAATATCTATTAAAAATTTTCCTCGGGATACATAATCACCTAATTACTCCTTCATCTACTGTTTGGACAGTCACTTCATAGTTTGGCCCAAGAATACAGATTCCAACCTAGGCCGAACAAACTGTAAAATAAATTCACTGGCTAGGTTTGTTAGGTCTCTATCGCGCTCAACCGCACTGCAGTCTGCTACCTTATCCCTTATCCCTTAAACCCCTCCATTCACATATTTGTAGATCTCCATGAAATTTTAAGCATCAAACTTTAGTTGTTGGCATTCAAGATATTTATAAACCTCAACGAAATTGCTAATTCGATACGAGGTGTAGTTTACATAGCAGATTAAGTATATATTTAGGCGAAATATTAAAAATATATACTTAACGAATTAAAAACCTGTTAAAGAATAAGAATATAATTTATTAATAAAAATGTGGTGCAGTGTATCTATGACTGTCACTTCCCATTCAAACTTCAGAAGAAATAAATTTATTTAAATTTCATTCTTTGTCGTCAACTGGAAGGTTAATTTCTATATGCAATTTCAGTTTCGTTGGGAATACCGTCTGAGAGCTCGGGATATTCATATACACACAAACGTACTCAATCATTCTTATTAAACATGACTTGGTTATTTGGAAGCGATAAACTTATATTTCAGCTGAATACTCGGATTCTAAAACTTTTATGATCGCAATGCTTCCCTCTACACTCTATGCATTTCATATATTATTGTAAGAGGGTGGAAAAGAACGCATATTGGTATCTGACAATATTTATTATTATACAAGGCCCAAATATTAAAACATGCTATTAAATTACAATTTTAATTGTACATTATTGTAATAAATAACAATTTGTTTGAAACCACAATTACTCTCATTTCAAATCTGGCACGAATCTAACGGCCCGTGAACACTAGCGGATCCAGGATTTAATTTTGGGAGGCTTCAGCCCGAAAGCTTTTTTTTTCATACCTGTAACGATACTTACTTTAAAAAAAAAGGAAGAAACTAACTACCTATATGAAATGGTGTTTAAGTGATTCTTGGAGTCATATTAAATGTATTTACACAAATAATAATAAGAGATAATTTTTGAATATTTGTTTCCGCTAAACATGTTTATATTTTACCATTTGAGGGGAGGGGGCTATCCCGAAAGCCCCCCTCCCCACGGAAATCCGCCTGTAGGCTGCGGTGATCGAGCGAGTTAAGATCCAAATATACACTCAACGTGTATATATAGTGCCTTTTAGGGGGGCGGGACAGACGAGCAAGCTAACGCGTGTAAAAAACATGCGTTGCCCGACAACCTGATGAACTGAAGATTACGAATTCTAGTCTCGGTTAGGGGATTTTAACTCGGGTATTGATCCCCCGCTTTCGCCCCTAGTCCGAGAAAAACTCAAATAGCCGAAAAGACGATGTAGGAGAGAAAAAAATATATAATTGATGATCTATATAATACACAATAATGCATTTTATTACAATACTAAAATACCTGCTCACCACTAGCTTTTAAATATATCTAACAGAAAGAAAAAAACAAAAATAGTTGTAATAGATTGGGGACTCACAGCCCCAGTCAGTCACCAGGCATTATGGAATATTACATAAGTGGTTATATAATCACTTATAAAATGATTAGGAATTAATCACGATAATCAAGCAATTCAATACAATATTCATTAATTAATAAAAGTATATAATTTGGTAAATAATTCCACAACAGTTTCACAATTGAGCAGCCTCTACGGAAATAACGGTAACTCTTAACAGGACGACATTAATTAATGTAACAGAAGTCTTCATTATTAGATTCATTAATGCACGGGAAATATATAGTGAATAATACTGACTGAGCAGTGAAGGTCCTACGTAGCAAAGTTGCATTGACTTCATCAGAGTAGCTCTTATCGTCTATTGACATTTTCTTTTAAGACAAACAGTATGAAACATGTTTGCTTGGTACTAGAATTCTTGTTAACTCTAAAAATGAGTACCCATTGGTTCTGTTTTATATAACATATTATGTATTGTCCGCGAAACAGACAAATTTATATCAACTTATTAACATCCAACGTCTGAAACTTCGTGAACGGCTTCATCTTATCGTAACCAACAACTGTTTTATCTACGAAAATTCTCAGAAGTGGGGAGCTTTCTCATTTAATTAATTAGTTTAATGAGGTATGAAAAACTGATGAATATCGATTTTCTATCCACATGAATCGTAAGATAATTTGTTCATAAAATTGATTTTAAAAAGTAGCCTACAAAAATACTGGACCGTTTAGGGCATATAACCTCGTTATTTTGATATGATGGGGTGGAGATACCGCAAACGGTACAGTATTTTTGTAGGTCACTTTTTTCTCAATTTCCTGATGATATAATCTTACGATTTGAGTGGAAATATATGAGTGTTCATGAGTTTTTAATACCTTATTAAATTAACAAAATTTACTAATCTCCAGATTGAAAACTCCTAACCGCGGTGTTACGATAAGAAGAAGCCAATCACGTTTTATCCACACCAAGTTTTAGACAGACGTTAACAATTTAATAACAAGGGGTCTGCACCAATAAGGAAATTTATTGGCCATCACAAAACAAGCAAGTAAATCTTCAAATGATGGCATGAGACGTAGAGAGATTTGGTAAGGTCTAACGTTTTCGACTTGGTTTACGATGGAATTGTGTGGAAGTAGCTATTCGGAGTCCTGGTGTTATCGTCATACAACTTCGAGGTTCTTATAGAATTATTATTGACTTATATTTATATAAATTTTACTCTTTTGTTCAATGAATGCAGGAAAAACGGGTTCCATCCACACAAGTTTCTTTCATCGAATTGAATTGAGTGGGGGATATTTTCGAGAATAAGGTGGAAGGAAGTGTAGGCAGTTCCGATGGAGGGCGGTTGTTTGCTTCAAGTTTGATAAAGATGCCCTCAATATTACCAAGTGTGAACCCCCACACCCTAACTCCTCCCCGAACTTTTAGGAGTGTATTTTGCACGAAATTTTCAATTAATATGCGGCATAACGCCCTTTAATAAGTTATGATTTTATATCACTTTAATTTTGTATTTAAACAGTGAGAAGGGCGTTAAACAGCAAATTAGTAGGGATGTTGACAACGTTTTAAGAAGTTCATTCTATATTTTGTTCAACATTGTACGGTTATCAGTAGAGCCTGGAATTGAAGATCTAAATTTACCCAAAAATAAATCGGTGAATCATAAAAATAAAATTATAGATCTAAAAATATCTTAAATCATTTATTAACAATACTATATAGTATACAAAAGTATCATTAGAGCTTAAACATTGTCAAATATAAATGAACATGGTAAAACTGAGTAGGAACATAAAACCTTGATGTTTACAATAATTAGAATTTTAAGAACTAACACTACTTAATAACAATACAGTAAATTCCTATGACAGAAATTTGGGAGAAAAAGAGTTTCATAACAACTTTATATGGAAATCATTATTTTCAATTTTCTTTTTATATTAATAAAAAGTATATTTAGGCAATCTCGTTTATTCTAATATATCCCAAATCATGGAAAAACAAAAAATAAAAGCTTTGCAGCAGTTGATTGTAATCACTTTTATTTAAAAAAAGGGTACTTTTAGGTAACAGTGTACAAATTCACATATTTTTTTTAAACAAGTTGAGGTGAATCTCAAGTTTTCGCCTTACCTCATGTTAATTAATATGGACTTAAAACTAATTAAAGGAGTAAGTTCTTCCAAAAGTGGGGTATCTGTCTGTAGTTGATACCTGTAGTCGTATCTGGTTATCTATAATAGTTGGATGATTATAAAAAAAAAATGAAAATAATTCAAGATTTTTTTAAAAACCGAATTTAGCTTATTTTAAGCTAAATTCAAGAAAAGTACATTCCTAAATGTAGTGCTAATTCCATCAATCCATTAAATCCAGTGGCGATGGACAGCAATTTATGCTTCATTTAGGAACGACCTGATGGGTTCCAACATAAGCTTAACACTCCTGAAAGGTTACTAAATACATGAAAAATGAAAAAAAATGTTTAAAGAAATAGCCAACTACTGAATTGTTAAATTTCAAAACGGATAGGAATAGGGCAAGTTCCTAAACTAAGCGCAGAGCTCATCAATGGCCTCGCTTCATCCACTGTAAAGACGAATCCGATGTCATCGATGACTTGAGAGTTGGGTATAGGAAATTGCCCTTATAGACAGAAAGTAAATATAGAAATATGTGAAGTAAATTGAAATACAACAACACTAAAGTTTCATTGACTCACAAAATGGAATCATTGACTCCAAAAGGCAATGGAACCACTGAGCCATCGGTGATTCAATCGATGAATAAATGAGCGCTGAATTTCATCAAATATTTTAGTTATTGTCAAAATATTTTTATGTATGTGGAAAATAATATTTTATAAATTTTTTGAAAATTAATGTATTATCTAAGATTTTGTACAATCCTAATTATTGTTAAGCTCAATTGTAACATTGTTAATGTCCCTTTCGTTAAAAATAAAAACATAACGGAATTTTATATTTTCCATAGAATGGGTAAGGAATAAAAGTTTTTTTTCCCCCGTACTTCGTTGTAGGAAATTCAATAATGCGGAGGAGTCTTTTTCATTTATCTCAGAATGTTAAAAGAGAGGATAGTCAACGGTAAGTATTCCTGTAGAATGTACTGCATTAACTCAAGTAATCGAATCAAATAAATCCCCTTGGATGAACAGCCAATCATTCTGTGAATCAAAGTAGGAAATTGATAACTTCCTCAGACTCAAAACAGCTTTCTAGACAATTTCTGTATATTAAGAGGGTTTAACTCTTTTTTTTCATTTCAGTGAAAAATGGCGAAATAGAACAAAAAAGTCCCATAGGATTTTATATTTTAAATCTACTACTCAAGATCGGCATAAATCTTTTGAGATCATCGTTTTCTCTTTAACATAAAAAAGAATAACTCCTTAAAATCTGGGTCCTAGTTATAAGGCAATCAATATTTCCATTTTTTTTGTATCTGCAATCTATAATGTCTGCAGTTCAGTTATCGACTGATCCATATGCAGATTGGTACTTTTTTTTTTTAATAATCAATTCAAAAATAAAATAACCTAAAAAAAAAAAAGAAGAAAATAATATCATCCCCGGATCCAATTTCGTTTGAATAATGTCATGCTGCAACTGAGATATTTTTCAAAGAAAATGCTTATATACCTCATAATATTTTTGTGCACAAATAAAACGTTAAACAAAAGTAATTTAGGCATTTCATTTGTTATATATTTTGTCTTTCATAGTCTGTTCACGTTTCCTTCTTGTTAAGTTTCAATAAAATTTTATTTGAAAAATTGATAATCAATAATACATTAAATTAAATCATAATTTTTAACATTGAATATAGATAATAGATTTGCTAAATATTCAGCGATTAGTTTATTCCTGAATCGTCCTATATTTTATTTGACAAAAAAAAAAGAAATAAAGAAAAGAAAAAAAGTGTACTTAATATAACTACATAGAAGTCTAAACTCCAGGGAATATATTTTTATTTTTATCCTTTAATATAAATTACAGGGAAGTGGCTACAAAAAAGACCCATATAAGCCCTAATAGAGCTTTGCTATTTAGCATTTTTTTTTCTTTAATGTGTTTTTATTGCACGATATATTTTCAAAAGGTTATACCATTATCATTTTGCAATATTATAGTAACGACTTTTATTTTATGTTATTCATGTTATTTCTTTCAGTATTTAAAAACACATTTTCATCTTTTATTACTATGCCTATTTATTTATTAATTTCAATATATATATTTTTTTAATTACTTTTATTTTTCAATATTTATTTTATAATTCATATATTATGGTTTTAAATTTTATTTTATGTCAATATCTTGTATAATATAATTTTAATTGATCAACCAACGAATTTTTACAGCAAAAGAATTTATATATATTTCTTTAATGATGCCCTGTCTATTTTCCTGTATGCTGACTAATTTAAAGTATAAGATCCCTTCTAATATTTACTGTAACTTATTAAAATTATTTAATTGTTTTGTAAAATCAAAAGCATGTTCAATGGAAAATTTCACTGAAATATTTGGGTTGCTAACTACCATAAATATAAATACAAGGTGTCCTGTAAGAAGAAGGAAATATTTATTGTAGTGATAGTGTACCTCAAGAGCTACAAGAAAGTTTATATAAATAATGGGTCAATTTTTAGCAGAAAATTAGGAAATCCAAGTTATGTGTATTTTTAAGTAAGTCACGTTTATTGTTGAATAGGAAGCGAAAACTTGTATATTTTAATATTGTAACTGTAAACAAGACAAAATGTACTTCATATGAAAGTAGTATTTGTCATGGCTGCAACTCCTTAAAGGATACTTTTGAGGGGATAAAATAACCTAAATTCTGTTTTTAAAAAGATCTTGAATTATTTTAATTTTTTTTAAAAATAATTATCCAACTATTATAGATAACCAGATACTACTACAGATAACAACTACAGACATATACCCCACTTTTGGAAGAACTTACTAGTTTAATTAGCTTTAAGTCCATATTGATTAACATGAGGTTAATAAGGCAAAAACTTGAGATTCACCACATGTTTAAAAAAAGTATGTGAATTTGTACACTGTTACCTAAAAGTACCCTTTTTTCAATAAAAATTATTACAATCAACTGTTGCAAAGCTTTAATTTTTCCATGATCTGGGATATATTAGAATAAACATAATTGCTTAAATACACTTTTTATTAATATAAAAAGAAAATTGGAAATAAGGACTTTTCAAATATTTTTCATATAAAGTTGTTATGAAACTCTTTTTCTCCCAAATTTCTGTCATAGGAATTTATCTGTTTAATTCAAGCTGTGTAAAGGAATGATGTGATTTTTTTTTTCCATTACCTAAAAGTAGCCCTGTTTTCAACAAAAATTATTACAATCAAGTGTTGAAAATCTTTTATTTTTTGTTTTCCCATGATCTGAGATGTATTAGAATAAACATAATTGCCTAACTACACTTTTTATTGATATAAAAAGAAAATTAAAAAAATGATTTTTCAAATATTTTTCATATAAAATTGTTATGAAACTCTTTTTCTCTCACATTTCTGTCATAGGAATTTATCTGTATGTATAAGTGACAAACTTAATGTTCCTAATATTCCAATATTCATAAATGATATTTACATTTAAAATAAAGAAACCTGCTGATTGCTTCAATTATTTTCATGAAAATGTAAATATTAGGATCAAGAATATTAAGTTTGTCACTTATAAATACAGATACATTTCATTGAAAGAAACCTAGGAGAAAAATAGTTTTCATGACAACTTTTTATCAATAATATGTGAAGGATCATTATTTTCAAAATTGTATTTTATATTAATAAAAACTGTATTTAGGCAATTCTGTTTATTCTAATACATACAAGATCATAAGAAAACAAGAAATTAAAGCTTTTCAATAGTTATTTGTAGTCATTTTTGCTGAAAACGGGTACTTAGGTGTAAGTATAAAAAATCACATCATTTATTATACAAGTTGGGGTGAATCTCAAGTTTTTGCCTACTATTCCTCAATTTTACTTAAATCTTATTAAATGAGTAAGTTTTTCTAAAAGAGGGGTTAGTATAGTTGGATGAAGATAAAAAAGAATCGCTAATAATTTATGATATTATATAAAACAGAATGGTTTTAACCATGATAAACTCTACTTTAAATTTTGTCTAGTTTACAGTGAAATTTTTTTAATTACCTCAATCAAATATTTCTTGAGCAAAGATACTGCCCTGGCAATTTCTACACATACTTTAGTCTAATGTTTAAATGACAATTAATTCATCTCTCTTATAATACAATAAATGTACTAATCCACTTATTATATATGAATTTTCTTATTACACCAATATATCGTAATTATCCTAGATGAGGACACAATCATTTCGGTCATACTTGTTCATGGAGTGACGTGAACAAGTGTGATCGAAGTGATTGTGAACCACGCTTAACTCGGTTCTCATCAAAATAATTCAATATACTATACGAATTATTTGCTGGGGCCAACTAATTGTTAGACTGTTTGTAATCTAACTAAATGGCGTTTAATTTTATAGCGAATAGGTTAATTTTAAAACTTTATTACTTATATAAAAATTCCTAACAGTTAAAAGTGTTGCTATAGTAAATAATACAATACGAAATAGGAGCAATATACTTCTTCAAACAAGTAAACAACAAATAAGTTTAAACTATCATGCATTATAAATTTAGAATTTATAACTCACAGGATGAAGCTCTAATGTGGTCTTTCACCAGCTTCGTTAAAAAAAGGTATATTTCGGAACGAATTTAAATAATAAAATAATTTAACACTTAATAACATTAAATAAATCACAATTATCACATTTATAACACTTTTTACATATTTAAAACAAAGTGAAACAAGGAAGCGCGAACGGCACAAAAGCCTGGCTATTTAAGTTAGAGATAGAAAATGGGTGTTGAGGCTAGGCATAGTGCTAACTTGATCATACCAAATACCGTCATCTTTTAATAATAAAATTTAATAAACTTATATAAATTGGTATAAATACATTTAAAATACTTAAAACAAAATTAAAATAATCCAAGAATGACCAAACCTCACTAGAACACAAGATTGATTCATACAGGATCATCTTCTGATGTGAATTGTTGGTGTTAGGAATTCTGATTTGACTTCAGAATGTAAGCTGTATTCTGATTGGCTGTGATTTACCGCCTTTCCTGACCTCATAACAGTATAATGAGAAAAAGTGAAAGTGAATATTCAGTCTTATAACATTTGCTGTTGAAATGGTGATAAAGTTTTGTTTTCTACTGTCAAGTATTCACAGGTATTTTATTTATATTATTATTTAATTATTATTGTTAGTAATATATTGAAGTATAAATTTGGAATAATTAAGAATATATTTTGTTATTATTTTACTAAATACACTAGAACATCACTATTTCACTTAATTTAAAATTATATTGGAATCAAAATTTCTATAAGCATTAACGTAAACGCGTTTATCAGTTAGTGTGTTTAGACTTTAATAAATTTGTTTTTTCCAAAACAGGATTTTGTCTAGAATTTTAATAAGAAAAAAAATATTTTTCGATATTTCGTTGATTAAATAGACTTGATTTACAGAAAAATATGTTATTAAATGTTATAGAAAGTTATTAAACATTTTTAAAAACTAGATTGTATTCATTTCAAAGTACGAAATAATTAATAGAATTTATATAAGTTTTTGGTAGGACTTCAAGTTCTGCTCCATTTCGATAGGTGGTACAACATATGATCACGAATGTATCAGAACGTAAACCGAGCTGGCCGTCTGTGACCATGAAGTATAAATTTTAAATCAAAATTTTATATATATACCGCAAACTGCGGTTACTTTGCGACTTGAGGGTTACTATGCACTACAGTTTATTTTGAATATGAAATTATCTGGCTGGCTATACCATTTTTAAATTGAGACAACTTTCATTTACTCCTGACACAACTATTTTCCAGTCTCACCCCCTCCCTCCTCCAAGTGATTTCAAATTCAAAATAAACTCTAGTACATAGTAACCACTTATATGTATGTATGTATGCATATATATATATATATATATATATATATATATATATATATATATATATATATATATATATATATATATATATATATATATATATATATACATAAACGAAAATAATATTTCCAATTTTATAGATATGTTTAAACTATAACCGCTATAACCGACAGACATTACCTAATAATATTTATTTTGTGTTGTTTAACATTAAAAGGTTAAAGAAAATATATCAAATATTGGATACAATGCCTGAATGTTATGTCTATATGTAATATATTTTAAAAATATATTATGATTTTTTATTAGATGATAATTTATTTTTTAAAATCATATTTTAACAATCAATTAGCGTATATATATATATATATATATATATATATATATATATATATATATATATATATATATATATATATATATATACACTCACACATGTAAATATTTTTATACCCGCTATATGTAAGATTTTGTAGTATTCCAAGATTAAATAAAAAAATAGCGTTAAAAAACCGTTAATACTGCGATATTAAATCACAATAAAACAAAAGATTCTATTAAAAAATCCAAAGAGCGTGCGAGTAAAAAAAAAAATTGTCTTAGTTCTAACATTTTAACACAATAGGAGAACTGGAGAGATTTGAACCGCACAGACACAAGTTTTCACACAAACTGATTTTAAGTGGGAGAGAAAAGAATGGCAGCCATATTGCAGAATGTAAACACTGTTAGAGGTAATTCGATTGTTGGCTGCTAGCAATGAGGATATTAGCTTCAGTGTAGGATTTATTTTCTGTCATTTCCTTACTTGGAATCATTTTTTCAATATATCGAATTGGGCACATTTGCAGTTGTTTTTTCGATTAATATTGATATACCGTGGTTAATTGCATTGTCATTGCCCATTTCTTTTTTAATAACCTTTTTACTACATGAGTTTTCTAATAAATATTTTGGAATTTAAACTAAAAAGTAATTCCATTATTGGTCCTAATAGTTAACATTATACATGATATACTCTATAAGCCCCTAATAATAATTTAAAAATAGATAAATATAAACATATACAGTGGCATAGATGTTATCTGTCATCCCCCTCCCACACAAACAAATTCATAAACTGTCTTATATTAATTAATATTTGATTTAGACATTATCACAATTCTCAGTTTAATAACCTAAAATTAATTTCCCTCATAAGTTTCTGCATTTCCTATATAATTTTAAACAAGTGGAGGGCACTCCTCCAAACTAGCGCCCCCCCCCCCCTCTTCCCCACAAAGAGAGGATTCTGGCAAAATTAGCGACATTGATCAAAGTTTGGAATTTATATAATGATTCTAAATGAGAATATACATGTTCTTTAGGCTTTGAAATATATTAATTATAGTAAGTTTTCTAGCATTTCCAAAGGGTTTTAATGTTCACTTTTATCACTTATTACATGAAGAAAATAATCAATTGCAATTGTTTTCAATATTTTATTATTCAAGCAAATGTAAGCTAATTTTTGCGGTCTTTATGTATTGTGAAAAAATATTTCTTCCTCCTGGTATAAATACTATACTATTAGAAATTCGATTACGTATTCAACGTTTTGGTGTTCTCCCCCATCTTCAAGAATTTCCTGAAACACAATTATTATTGTAACATAAATATATATTATTATAATAATTTATATTAACATTTATATATAATTTACAATTTTATATTTGAAGTTATTATTACTTTTTTTTTGTTGTTCCTAAACATTGTTCATATGAGTAAAATTCATAATATATTATATCGTCATCTTTTTTAGAATTATTCTATTTAGGAAAATTCTTATGTTCCTAGCATGGTTACACAAACTATATCAAGGGCATTGGCTAACTGCATATCCATAATTATTTTTATTATTTTAATCAGCTACTTTTTAATATGTATCCTATAAATAAAAATAAAAATATTTTCCCTAACCAAGTAGAAGGATACCAACTATTACACATGAATTATTTCTTATATTGCTTGCGTACATTAAACATCAGAAAATTTTTGTAAGATGGCTTTGAACTAAAAGTTTGCTATTCACTTTTTGTTGTTGTTTTCCACATCATAGTATAATATGTTGTAGCGTTGAATAAATCTTCTATATAATTCATAAGGTATGTTATAACCTCATCATAGGAACGAGACCCTATACTCCAACGCTACTCATGGCAATTTAACGCATTTACCTAATGATTATTCGACATACTTTTTCTCTTTCTAATAAATCTGTTGGCGCCATCTGATAATGTCCAGTATATTTTATCCAACAGATTTCTCCTTTTTAATGTGTTATGTTTATTATGTATGCTATTAGAGTACGTATGCTATTCTGTACATGTCTTAACCCCAAAGTATGAGTTTTTCTACTTTGATCTTAATAAAGGATATTCTACTCCATTATGATTATTTTGATTTGCATAGTATTCTTTTATTGTTACTGTTAAAATCGTTTTTTCATCACAGTCATATTTTCACTATAATACTCAATTGTTTATGTAGTATTTTCAATTTCTCCGCCCCATAAATGGAAGGCATTGTATTTGGAACGTAAACACCATGCGTACTCTTTCGCCATTTCTGGGTAACTAGATTACAACCACTAATGGCTATCGACCCAAATAGTGCTTGTCGTCTGAAACTCAGCTGAATCAGATTCTTTAAAGAAGCACTACCTGCGAACAATCTTTTTACAAATAATGGAACTATACCAATTTCTTTCACTAAATAAAATCATGTAAATTTGGTTCAAATCAGATTGTTTGTTTGTTTGATTGGGTTTATAGGCATAAAACTCTGGAGTCATCAACGGCTGTTTCATTTATTGCTGTCCTTTGGAGTAGAGGAATTTCATTTAAAAGCCCAGAGGCTAAAGAAAGTTTTAAGGAAATTTATTACTGTTTGTATGACGATTTCATCATTGTTTAATATTACTGATATATTCGGTTTCAGAGATGTGATATATTTACACTTAAAGTGTAATAAGGGCATTCTTTGAATATATGACAGAGCTTTTTCAGTGTTAAGATTTGTAGTATCTTTTCCACCTAGTTATGGCGACCTGTTTTCTGCGATTAGGACGATCAGATGTGGTGCTTTGCTGATTTATTAATAACTTTCCCTGTGGGCTCTCGTTTCACATGGATTGCCAAATATCTGATGTTTTTCTTTTTGGTATAAATTAGATTTTATGTGATGAAATGTAAACGAAATCATACTGCAACATCATTTTAAATTGGTAAAATAAAATAAAATGCGTTCGGTTCACGTATATTAACGCAAACCATTATCATCTGCTGACGCTAAAGGATTGTTTAAGTTGGAGAGTGAAATAGATACAAATTAACGGTTAGCATATTGGTGAAGATGGATTGGGAAGTGGTGACTTCACAATAGACCTCCTCCTGACCGCTGAAACAAGATGGAACGAAAACGTGACTGAAACTAACAATAGGAGCGGATCGATGTGGGCTTGTCGTTGGGCTGATGAATTGTGATAAAAGAGGAGAGTGCCTCTCCCATTATTATCCACTTCTTTTGTTTATTTTCCTTTTCGACATAATACATTTTTCTGCATTTTTCAAGGTAGGCAATTACTTTCCTCAATTACCAGGCTTCAACATCGTCAAAGTTGGTAATTTTATATAGTAATTACTCAATCCATATATATTTTTATCTTTGTGTAACTCTACAATTAATCAATTCTAAAAGTCAGTTTCAATCAGAATTTTAAAACTGTATTAGCTATAGATTTTTATAATTTAAATTTATTTCATTCATTTATTTTATATAATGGTTTATTTTACGGAGTTATCTGATATGTAAACTTCGCGAAGATCGTGGTTGCCGATCATTAAGCGCTGCACGAATTAACATTCTTGAGTCTAGCGGCGCCGCGCACTGAGCCGAGCGTCAGGTTCCTTGGATATCTGCACTAACTTACTTGGAAATTGCAGTATACCGCTCAAATTTTGTCTGTTTATATTTTTTAGGATATTGAATTTGAACTCATGCCATTTAGCCGATCAGATACATGCATTAAAATAATAAAATATTAATTTTTATGTTATCTTGGTAATTTTTTTCCGTTTAAAAGTTATTATTATATTTCTCTAACTCTCTATACAACTAAATCCCTCCCTATGTATACATATATACATACATACAATAACGTATATTATAAAAAAAAATTTTGTTGTAAATTTTCGGAATTGACGTATAAAGTTATAATTGATCTAATTTTCGGACTGTTAGAGATAATAATAACTAGTAAAATAATATATATCATTGAAAAAAATTTGATTATTAAAAACTTAATAATCACGACTTAATCAGATAAAGAAGTAATCAAAATTTAGCTAGTCAAATACAGTAAAAAACATGGATAATTTTTTTTTTCACATTAGCGATAGTTGGGGACAGATTTCTCGAAAACTAAGCGAGATAGCGTAAAAGGTATATAATCAATCTCATTACAAATTTTATCAGCTTTAATTTGATATCGAACGTTTTTGACGATCCGATAGGTGGTTTTCCTGATATAAGCGGAAGTCCGAAAAAAGTGACCTTCTAGCGCCCCCCCCCTCCACATCTGGCTCACCACCTAGGAGTGGTGACTTTTAGTATGTTTACCTCCTTACTAGTCCAACCAATGTCCCAAAGTCGAAAATTGTGTCCCCGCCATTTCCTTCTATAATCATTTATTGACTGGACTACCAATCTTGGAGTAAATAAAATTTCCAAATATTGGAGTAAATAAAATCTCTATTGGCTATATTAAAATCATCGATATCGATAGTAAAAATAACCGGACTGATTTTTGGCTTGATAATGGCAAAAAGTTCTTAGAGAAATTCAAATTATTCAAACAACATTTTTGTAGAATATAATAGTAGAACCCGTGGCAGATTTGGTCCATTAGTATCCCCTTATTCCTCTATAAAATCAAGCCATACACCACCACCTACCTCATCAACGAGAATTCATGGAAAATCCCATTTGCCATGTTTTAAATCCAGAGGCAGACACTCTGGCATTGCCGCGTTAATCAAACAATTGCATTTGCATCAAATTCGATGTACAGAAACGTCATGATTCAATACTCGACAAATTATATTTTGGAATAGCATGTTATGATTATTTAAAAGAAAATATGTCTTTAGATATTAGCATCCATAATAATATGTTTACTGCATATCACTGATGACATATTTTTCAAGATTTCAGTACCTTTGGATGAGAAAAGAAAGCTATGCATATACAAACAGGCGCCGACTAGGGGCTCGTGGGGTTTGAGCACCTCTCCTCCCCTCCCCCCCCCCGTGGTGGGGGCTCAATCCCCCCAACAAATTGCTATAGTATGAACTTCATGAACATATCGATCCTGTACATTACAAACGACTAAAGTTACCTACCAACATGTATAGTTGTAGAATATCTATTTAACAGTGTTCTATTGTGGATTCATAAACTCACCTTTACTGTATTAAGAATCATCTATTAAAGTACTGTAATATTTTAGCTTAAAGCATTTTGTGTCACTTGACACATATTTGTCATCAGGATAGGCCTCAAAGGAAAACAACTCAATACATACCTCAGGCGGTAATTTTTTATATAACCATATATTATATATTGTATATATGCTATATAGTTATATATTCCAAAGAATATCCCCGCCATTTTAGCCCTCACCATCCAGTGATCCATAGTTTGGTCCTCCCGATAATTTTCGAGAAGTCGGCGAGTATGTATACAGATTCTGTTGCTTGGGATGATTTTTAGGCTTAAATGTCTAACTGTACTCTGAATTTATAATTAAATGATTGAAATCTAGAAATTTCTCTCGGGACCAAGTAATTGAACTAATAAATGATAATGATTGGATAGCATTAGTAAATTACTGCTAGTCTGCTTTCTCCCATAGAATAATGCTCACCAGAGAATTTAACAATTAATAAATTGGAGAACGTTGATACCACTCTTTTTGTAATTAAAATATTTATATAAACTTTGCATTGTAAATGATAGATGACCGATCTAGGAGGACAAAATTCATTGACTATAATTTTCGACTGGAAATCATATATTTGTCACAAATAAATATAAATAAGACTTTTATAGTTTAAATTTATTTAATATAACTTTTAAAACCCCCATACCAGACTGAAACGACTAGAAACCGCCCGACGTTTTCGACTACTGCAGCACTTACTAGACTAACGCTCTAAGCTTTCAATCAATTACAAACGACTCATATATATGACAATAATAAGACCTATTTGGGCTTACGGAGTTGAGCTCCACTAAACCATCAAATTCCTCTCGTATCCAATCCTTACAATCCAAAATCCTTCGTAAAATCCTCAATGCTCCTTACTTACACCAATAAAATAATCCGTAATGATCCGTCCATTTGGCCCAATCCAGATACCTATCTTTCCGTAATAAACTTCATAACCATCCGAACATTCTCGTTTCTAACCTTGCTTCTTCTTCGATTCCTGATAACCCAAGGCGTCTGAAAAGAAGATGGCCTCGGGATCTCCTTATGTAGACATATTATCAGAGTGCTACCAGTGGGTAGTTTCTCTACAAGCGTTTTCAAGTGATTATATTCTTGTGTACATATTTACTTGATGAATTTATACTGTAATACAGTTGTAAATATCTTGAATAATAGTTTAAAGAAAAAATTAATATAACTTTTAAAAGTATTTTGTAATATCTTCATTCATTGCAAGACCTTTGCTCTGCTATTAGAGATACTATAGAAATTTATCATTTCAGTACTAATTTCAAGAACATTATAACATTTACAAGAACATTAAATGACACAAATAACATTATGTTCAAAGTTATTTTGCAATAAAAAGATTTTCTCTTATACGTTCAACACAAACCAGAATTAAATGTACGTTAGTTTAAACATTTTACCATCGTTTCGTGTTTGGCCTAACACCTTTTTCAAGTTTTATCTGATTTCATGTTTTCCATCTGATAAGTTAACTTTTCCTATTAGGGAAATTTTCTTCTGAGAAACCGCTAATCTCATGGAAATGATTTCATTATTTATTCCTTAAATAGTTCCTATTCAGGGTCGTTTTATCGTTTGACTTTATTGCACAACCGTGCAACCTTACTTCAGTATGCATTACGCAATTTATAATTCCATGGTTGTACTTTAGAATATTGTTTCAATCACGCTCAGTAACTATCTTTATAATATAATACCACAGTTTTTTTTCCGTAAAGATCCCTTTTCCGGCTCTCAGGAGCGATGTATTTTGATGAATGAGGTATCAAACGAAAGGCTATTAAATGGAGCAGTGAGGAATCATAGTAACATCCACCTGAAATTTCAAGAAAAAAAGTTATGAATGAAAGGAAAATTTATTTGTGAATTACTTAAAAGTATATATTTTTTTCTTGCTTAGACCCATTATTATTTGGAAGTTTACTAAATTGCTACAAAACGATGAAAAGAAATCGTGAAAATCAATTAGAAATTTGTAAATTAGATACAATTTGAACCGACGGCAAAGTGGGTTCAAATAATTTGTTAAGCAGGTGCGGAGTTGAGATTTGTATTTCGCATCTCGAAGAACCCTCAAATAGGGATTTTTATAGCAATCGTATTTTATGTATTATTGCTTCTAATAGGTATTGTTTTCAATGCAGTTTTATTAAATATCAATTATCATTTTTACGGTTTTCGAAAACTACTTTCATAATTTCTAATTTTTATGTATTAAAGGATAACTCTTACAGTTTTCCAGTTACCATTTGAGCCCAACTTTATAACTGTGATAGGAAATCTTGATGCCACTGTTGTCATGGATTCCGATTCATATAAAAATTACAATTTCCAGCCCTTCGTAGTTATAGGGCAACTCCAGTTTAATAGAATAAAAGATATCAGCCAAGCAAAACTACGAATCGGAAACTCCAGGCTAACACATGAACACTTATTGACAAAGGAGGCATCCCCTGAGTTTCTTTCTTGCGTGGTAAATATCACCTAGTCTAAGCTTTGTGTTTATAAAGAATATCGTAATGTAGTGAAGATTGAAAATAATATTGCTGAAGTTTTAATAAAACAACACGTAGATGGCAACAAATTGTTTTTATTTATTAAAAAACACAACTATATAACAATTTATTTATTTATTTTTGTAAATGTTAATATTTTCTACCTTCAAGTTTACTGTTATTTTTTATATTTTGTAAGAACTAAAATTACTAGTAAGTAGTTGGAAAGTCACCATCGTTAAAAATAAATAAAATATATACTATATTTTATTTTACTGGTGTTTTATTTTGCCATATTTTCTTTAGTTCCAATTATCGGACCATCATTTTAAAGATTGTCTAAACACAATCTCCAACATATCAGAAAAAAAAAAAAAAAAAACCTAATTTGGCTTTAACAGCAAAAGTATGCAATTAACTGTGGATTAAATAGATTAATAATTAGAAGTTTATAAATTTCCTACAAAAAAAAAAATAAATACATCGAAATCGGACCATTGTGAGCAGAGATATAGCTTACAGTAAACTTTACAAAAGTTTTGATTTATCTTTTGGATTAACTATTTTAATTCGGCCAAGAATAGAAAAATAGAATTTCATTAACACATTTCCATACTATTTTATCAATTGTTCTTTGACCAATATTTTATGCGAGATATTCGCATGGGCCAGCTATTTTTAAAATATCCAAGCTATTTACTCCAATACAAAATAGATGAAACGGGTTGTGTCTATCTTTTTTATTATTTATTCGCTTTCTTTTTTATTTGTTCAAGATTTTCTATTTATTCTTTTAAGTAGTTTGTTGTAATAGTTTGGCAGGGCTTAAATGCCGAATTTTATAAATTTCTTCCCTAAATTACCTGTATTTATTATTTTAGAAATCGTTAAAGCTCTCTTAATTTTAGTAGTAAATAAATTTGATAAATACGAACTGTGAACAAATAAAACAATTAACTAAATGAGATAAATTTTAGCAGGTAAAAAATAAATTTCCATAAATAAGAGTAGTAATAAAGATATAATAATATACGGTTCGAACACTAGAATTTTTGGGTAAAAAATGAGTGACAAAAAACTATTGAATTTTAACTTTTTTAGCTAATGATGTCTATTTTTTATAATTGGTAAATGGTTGACTGTCGTGGATAATGAAGAGAAGAATAGTTGTGGAAAATAATAGGGGTGGTCAGTAAAAAAAGAAGGCAAAAATAAATGAAAATATTTATTTTTTACATATGCCGACGTTTCGACCTGAAGTTCAGGCCTTCATCAAGGCTAAGAAAATAACCTATTGAATATATTGAATAATCTATTTTTTATATTGAATGGGAAAAAATATTTCTAAAGAAAATATATAGAAAAGTGTTATATTTTTCAACTCGATGAACAAGAAATATATATTGCACTAAATCGTAATTTTTTAGAACTAATTATTTTTTATTTATAACTATATAAATATTCTTAAAGTTTATTAAATTTTAGAAACATTAACTAAAAGTGAGGTGGAGGATCACAGAATAAGGTAAAAAAAATGATGATATTTTAACGTAGGCACCTATATAAAAAAAAATAATTATTTTTTCAGTGTTACTATAAATAATCTTGTTTAACATACAGTATGTCGAATTTCATTTTATATCATTATTTTATGTTCCATAGTTTTCCTTTTAAATTTGTATGTGTACCTTTACTAACTGAAATATTTTATGCCTTATATATATATATATATATATATATATATATATATATATATATATATATATATATATATATATATATATATATATGATGTCTTATATATTATAATAATGTATATTATGCCTTATATATAGAGAGAATCTATGTGTAATTAAATACATGATTCTCTTACTGGTTACCAGGCTAGAGTTAGAGTAGGCTGTTCCGGGCAGAACGGTTCGCGAAACGGATTCCACTATCGAAACTGAACTAGACCATAAGCAATTTCTTTCCTCCGGATGTAACCTAATATCAGAACTTGAACGTCTTTACATTTTGATGGCCCAGCGATCGGGAGGTGTGCCAAAAAATAGTACAGAAACGATTTCTATAAATTCAGTAAAGCAGATTGCCGTGGAATTAGATTAGCAGAACACAAGCTCAACATTTTCAGGGGGGGACGATCACCCCCCCCCTGAAAATGTTGAGCGGACGAGAATATTGTTTCCCCCTTCGCCCCCAATAATTTGAGGTAAAAAAATAAAATCAATAATAAATGTGCTATGGAAATATGAATGAATAAAATGTGTAAACAAAAATCGATTAAGAAAAGTACTAGGCTAGGGCTTAGTAGTAAGTTGTAAACTATTTTATATCAATAAAAACAACCTAAATGCTACTTTTATTTAAATTGTCATTAGTATTCAAAGATCTATATCAACATAGATTAAGATTTTATGATTTAAATACAGTTCAATTTTAATGTGATATTCTTACCAATTTTTTCGCGACCAACTAGTCGGACTGTGAAATACGTTATATTTTTATTTTAGGTTGTACACACTATGAAATCAAAGATATTTTTTAATTGTTACATTATTTATTTTTAACTGAAAAAGTTCTTGTTTAATCTAAACAAATACGTTATATATTCAATTGATTTTTTAAAATGTATTTTTGAGTAATTTTATTAAGTAACACAAGAATAATAAATAAATAAAAATCGTTACAACTATACAAACACATAAACAAATTAATTTTAAATGTTCAATATTATATTTGTTCGTTTCACTTGATAAAAACTACCGCCATTTTTTTTTTATCCATCGTCTCCCCATTAAAATTGAAAGCCTGCGCCTATGACCATAGCTACTATTAAACTTAAAATTAAACCCTAAAGACTATATTTAATTTGACTTGTTTACATCAAATCAAATCAGATCAGACTATAATTTAATCAAAATCATGAATTTAATATAGGAATAAATAAATTTAAACATTAAAATTAAGATGACAAGATTCATAACTTACGTAAGTCTGCTTTTATGTATTTTTAAATTATTGATGATATTTGTATAGTGGGTATTTAAATTTTCAGTTTTAAAGTTAGTTTTTCTATATTTTAGTAATACTCTACTTTTTAATGTTTCTATCTATCTAATATTATTATATTGGCAAAGTAAAAAATGTGGTTATTTTGGTTTATTATTTTCAATAATCAAAAATTGTGATCGACAAAAAAATTCAAAAACTTAACCCCCTCTCACAATTTGAGTTTTCACGTTTCAGGGTGCGTAGAATTTGAAAAACGAATAAAAATTGTCTCCGTAACTACCGAACCGATTTTTTTCAAATTTGGATATAAAATCAGAGGTCATCCGAGGATGATCCTCCTTCATCGACATTACTATCCGCCTTTTACTTTCAAAATGGCGGCCGAAAAACCTGCGTTGCTATAGACTGTAGCTCCTAAACGAATGTACCGATTTCAATGAAACTTCGCTAAAGTCATTTTCTTGACGCCCTTTAAATTTATCTATATAACATACTTCAACGAAAAGAAGCTGGAAAAAAAGTTACGAGGGATGGTAAAATTTAATTCCGAATAACTCAAAAAGTATACACTTTTTTGTCGATATTGTGATAAGATGTTTCAAAGGTATTTAAATTTCCTACAAAATGAAGGAAATTTCATCGAAATCAAAGCACTATTAGTAGAGATATAGCGATTTTAAAATATTTTTGTTTTATTATTTTCAATAATCAAGGGATGGTAGAATTTAATTCCGAATAACTCAAAAAGTATACACTTTTTTGTGGATATTGTATGGTTTTTTAAAAGTTTACGGAATTTCCTAAAAAAAAAAAAAAAAAAAAAATCGGACAGTTAGGAGCAAAGATATGGTCTCCAGTTTTTTTTTTATATGTTCTACTCCATATGTTATATCCTTTGTTTGGTTTTTAAATTTTGAATGTGTTACTGAAGTAATGCTATTTTTTTTAGCATATTACTAATGATTAAAAAAAAAAGTTTAGTCCAATAATTGGAATCACCTTTTATTTATTTTTCTTTGTAACTAGGAAGGTAATGTTACTTAAGATGTATAGTTGTTTGGAAATAATAAACCACTGTGAAATAATTTGCAGCGTTTTTTATATCATACTATGTTGAGAGGTATTAATTATTACTTAAACAATTCGTTAAAAACAGATATATTTCTTAGTAGAGGTTTTTGATAGAAAAAAGAAAGGGAATAGAAACTGTGACACCGGCCTGTAATGTATTCATGTAGTGGATGGATCCTTGCTCGGAACTCTGCTTATCATCCCCCCCCTCCTCTCCCACCCCCTCCTGCCCCCGTCAAAACAACCCTATCCTTCTCTCTCAGCTTCACGGATTTACTTCCTTTGTTAGGAGTTATCCGAGTAAGTACCCTACCTTCCATCTTTCTCTCTAATATTAGGTAGGAATAATTATTAAATTATGATTGAAAAAGAAAATTTTATTTATTATGAATCAATTATATCATTATTATCATCGCCTCCCCCCCCTCAACAAAAGTGTTAAGGGGCCAGGTATATCAATTCCTCCCCTCAATAATTTGAAGTTAACAACAAAGTAAATTATATTACAAATAAGCCACATGAATGAATGAAATATGTAAACTAAAATCGATTAAACAAACTCGTTTAGTTGACTAGGCCTATGTAACGTAACTATTTTATCACGACCTAATTATTTCTATTATTTAAACTGTTATTCGTATTCAGAGATAATAATATGGAAACATTTTACGATTCATTCACAGCTTATTTGGGCATATCAATGTTCACGTTATTTTCTTATATATTTTCTGCGATATAATTGGAAAAAATATTTTTAATAAGTACAAGTATAAATATATTTTGCATAGAACGTTTTTATACACATTTTTACATAACTACATAGACTGTAAAACCAATATATTTTTATTTTAAGTTTGAACAGACTACGAAATCAAAAATATTTTTTAGTTTTTTAACATTATTCATTTTTAGCTTGAAGAGTTATAGAAATGTACCTATTTTATTAAGGCTGTCTTCAGTTTGATTCACAATAATTTCTTTGAGTTTTTACACCTAATATAAACTACAGAATTTTTTTTTTCTAAAGTCCAGCGCCTTCCAATCAAAATGGAAATTCTGCGCCTATGGGTGGGGGCCTTTGAAAAAAAAAAAATCATTAAATACCATCAGACTATCATTTATCCTGATCTGAACCTCGAGTATTTAGAAGAATCTTTCGAATGGGGGTAATTTAATGATTTATTTCAATATTATCGTTCAAAATCATGCGTAAAAATAGGCAGTATTTTAGGTATACAAATAGTTTTCTCTGATGAACTGGATATCTTTAGGATGATTTTGCAGTATGGAATGTGGGAGGTATATGCTTTGATTTTCGATGAAGCTTTATTAACTGGTATTTTTTGGTAAATTAATTATGAGTAATCACATGCCAAAATATGGTATGATAAAATTCATTTAATAAAATACATAATATATATAAGTATAACAAAATTCATTTAATTTGAGTTGAGCGTCGTGTTTAAAAAAATAATTTTTGGTTTGCTATACCAATTACTCCATAATCATAGATTAATCTGATTCCTGACTCGAATAAATATAGAATGACTCAGCTATACAATTCTTATTAGATAGATCCAGGAGGTGATGGGAATGTGTTCGAGGGGGAGGGAAAGAAATGAGCCCGCATTCTCGGAGGAACCCGTCCAGCTACGTATTGGTATTTCAAAGGAGTGCTTTACCCATACCAAATAAAAGGGAATAAACCCAGCCGAACATTTATCGAGCTTACTGCGAGGGGATTACAAGAATATTTTTGTTCAATCAGGTTTAAAATTCAGCAGTAAAATTAAATATATATATATATATATACATAATTAGATAATTGTGTGGGTGAAAGATAGATCATGTTGATTTGATTAAATAGCTGGCATTTCTGCAGTTAAAATAATAGTGACCTTTGTTGTATATAAATACAACTACTTTAAATATAATTAAGAAAACTTTTAATTTTAATTCTGAAAATTTGTTTTATTTTACTTATTGGTTTTTCAATTATTTATTTTTATGTTTTTGGGCCCTATAAATATAAATCATTGGAGCATAACTATGGGTTTATTTTTCGCAAATCACCTATTTTTCATGTAGTAATGTCGTATTAGTAAGCAGTAATAACCAGCGTCACTAAAAATGAAGGTACTTTTATTTATAAATGTATACGTTTAATTTATAGAAACTGGTCAATCAATATGTCATGATATGAAGGCAAGGAGGTTGAGATGGGCTGGAAATTTAGTGCATAGCATTCCATATGGAAGCATCTACACAAAAATGAATGTCCCATTAGTATGCAATAGGTCACGTGGAAGGACAAAAAGCAGATGGGTTTATCGGATCAAAAAAGATGCTGCAGAACAATATACAGATAACTGGAAAGAAATAACCCAAAATAGGCATATAAAGAGAAGCTTACTTAAGGCTGTAAAATATAAACAAGATCTATAAAGCCAACAGAAAAAAAGGAGCTTACTGAGAAACGTGGTTGAAATAAGACTTTAATTCTTCATGCAAATCAACGAATTTTATTTTAATAAATTATTTTCTTTTGGCCAAGTGGGGAGAGGGAGCTTCAGCCCCAAGCTTTCCCCCACCGTTGCGCCGCTATGCCATATTAATTTGAAAGCACTATCACACATGAAGACGCTTTACAAGCATATAAAAATTTCGCGAGATGCATAGTTTCCAAATCATCACAAAACGTTACCAAAGGATGGTATGGAGCATAGCTGTTTATCTAACCCCAATTAAACGTTCCATCGAAAAGTAATGCTTTAATGAGACGCAATAAAAAAAAAACGCATTGACGGGAAAATGCGTTAACATTTTTATTGGCCATCGAGTAAGTCAAGGTGGTAGTGGGACTGTTTCAATTTACTCAAACGTTATTGTTTTATAGTGTCTCTCCAATTAAATTGACTGAAAGGAGTCCTTTTTCAATCAGTTTCATAAAAGTATTCCTTTTTGACAGAATGTTGAAGTGGATGTAGAGGAACGGCTATGTATACCATCCTTACTCATGTCAAGAGCCCTTGTTCTACAATATCTTTTTCTCCTCTGGGATATTTCAAGTATGCCTGGCTGTATCATTCTTTGATATGATCCATCAAAATCTACAAAGGCTACTAGTCAAAGCGTTAAATGCTGAATTTCAGAATATTGCATTACATGGAATTTCCCCGTCTTTTAGAAGTATAAATTTCAAAGTTATCTGATGGTAGTTTGTAAACAATTTACTGATATTTCCTATAGATAAGGTACTTGTAGAGAATGTTACTGGGTTCGACTTCTTTTGGAGGGACAACTTGGAAAAGTTAGAATGTTGCTGCGAAAAAATATGCTGAACTAGTCAGTTAATCTGTTATTATTCTAAACCAAATGTAGGCTAATTCATAATTAGACGCGGTTGAATTATACATTTTATGAGATATACAGTAAATAAACGACTTTCTCACACTGTGTGAAATAAATAGATAACAGTTAACATATTTTAAGGGATAAGACCTTTGCTTTATTTAGATTTTCTTCACATTTCCAATTTTACGACAGTTTTGGAGATTAATATTTTTAATTATGTAATGGGCAAACAAGAATTCAGTATCAAGCGGAAAACCGGTGTCATTCTCTACAGAAGAGTTGAGTTATTTGAGAGGCTGATTTCCATTTTTCACAATCATATGGTGCAATCAATCAATCTTCAAGATAGCGATTAAGAAAATATTAAACATTAGTTATTATTAAATAATGGATTATACATTACTACATAAAATGAGAAAAGCAATATTAGAAATGTAAGTTTAGTTGCTATATTTGTTTTATTTTTTTTCAAAAATGAACCTTTGTAATAGACCAAAAAAAAAAAGTTAACCTTCCTCAAAATTTGAGGTTTTACGTTTCAAGACACATTGAATCCGAAAATCTATTAAAAAACAAACAAAAAAAGTCAGTCCACCATACACCGGGGTTTTCCACTGAGACTACTAGGCCGATTATTTTGTGATTTGGTATCACTGTCAGAGGTCACTCGAGGATGAACCTCGGAACTGGACATAGCCGCCCATCCTTTCCTTACATGGTGGCCCAACAGCCTGTGCCACTATATACTGTAGCGCTAAAATGGTTATTTTTTTTTTTTTATTGAAAAATATTACAATCAGTCTCAAAGGACATTTACAATAGTGTTCAGAGATCACATTCACACTCTATGTACAATAAATAAAATAAATTATACAGAAAAATAATATATATACAATAAATAAGAATAAAATAATCTAAAAATAAATAAATAAAAAGAACACATACATACCTATATACACTATTTACAATCTGGCGAGAGAACTCCGAGCCAGACTTGTCCCTCCAACTGTGGAGGGAAAAGCATGATTCCAGGAGATCCCTACACTTCTCTGTCAACCGCGTCACTGGGGCTAAACTCAGTCGAGATTGAGCAAGAGATTTTAATGAAACTTTCCGAAACTACTTCCCCGAAAATAAGCAGGGAAAAAGTAACTATGATTATATAATTTAATTTGCAAATGACTAAAAAAAATAAATATGCTGCGCGCATCACGCAACTTTCATTTACCACTCTCTTCTTTGCAGAAATAAGTATTTACAGAAAAAGTAAAAATTATTGACACTATATTTATTAACAATTCATTGTGGGTAATTTTATTTGTTTAAATACTCTTACATATACAAATTTTAATTTTTATATCCCTGTATTCTATACAATTAAATTTTAAACAATAACAACGATAACATTTATGAAAACCGCATATGTATATGAACATTAAATTGTCTGAGTCCGTATTACATGAAGCTCATGTTACTTATGGAAGCCTGTTAATGTGAAATGTTTAATTACTTCAATTAAAAAAAATTAAAGGTACTTTATAGGAAGCCAATATTGAAAATTAGCCATTTAAGTTTTAATAGAGAACAACAATGAGAATAAAACCTACATTATGTTATAACTGCTTAATAATACACTGATATACTGAGTTTAATCAAAATCGTTAGAGCTGTTTTTGAGTTAAAAATGTGTTAAATTGATTATATGAAGCTTATAAAAACCTTAAATTTGCAATTACGCTTTCATACAACTTTTTGTTTTTGAGCTAGACTGATAGCATACACCCTCCCCCCCACACACACAGACCATTTTGCGGGACTTGGCTATTTGGACTCAGGAGACATGTGACCTCAAAACATGTATTTCCGTTTAAAACTCAGATTCAAAATTTTCGCGATCGCAATACTTACCCATACTATATATTGAATATATTGGTATGTAAAATTAATACACTTTTTGGTGGATTACGTGTATACCTTTTGAATGTTTGAAAAATTCTCAAAATAAACACGTGTTCTTTTGCAAAGCCGATCTCCTTTGTTTTGGTTTTTGGTTGTCGAAAACTTCAAATTTTTTGAAATACTAAGCATTCGAGATTATAATTTGGAGAATAATTCAGTTTCTTGTATTTATTAACAAAATGTGAAATATAAAAATCTGAAGCAGGCCAATATTGGCAAATATCTTTTATCCCCAGAATTGTAAGGGAGGTAGTATGACACGCCATACATATTTAATATTTAACTATGTGGAAATAATAAGCATTTGTGTAATTGTTAGCTGGGTTATGTGACCATAATAAGGGAGAAATAATTCTGGGAACAAAAAGTAGTAGGTATCCTTGTTAAGGTCCGCCTCGCTTTGTATATGAAAAATAAAATATGACGGTCACTAAAAACTTGTTTATATAGTAGAGAGATAAAACTACAAGATTTCAGAGAAAAATCCTCCGCATGATAGCCGTAGGGATAAAAATATTATATATGTCTATTATATAAAAATATAAATATACGTCAGTGTAATATAGTGTTTTCCTGGTTCTAAGGACTAGGAAAAACAAGACCCCGTCGGAAACTAGAATAAAGCTGCTTCATTTAATTATAGCAACAAGAAACAAGAGAATACCTGGGAAACCCTAAGATGGATCTTAGAAAGAGTTCATAAATATCTTCAGTTTCATATCAAGGCCAGCTGATATCCCCCTGTATGCCAAACATAGAGGAAACCTCTTTATGTATTCTTATATAACATTTTATGACATAATAAGTATATTAGGTGGTTTTGAAGATTAAATAGATTTTGTAATTGGTTTATGAAATGATATTTATAAATGAGTTTCCGAATAAATGCGTTCTGTTTGTCGTTCATATCAATATTCGTACTGATCACTATAAAGGTTAGTATTGGGTTGGCAAATAAGTTCTTTCGGTTTTTCGGATGAAGTAAAGCTCAATATACTATAGACATAAAATTTATTTTAATCTACAATATATTGACTATTATTCGATATGACTTTTTTCCATCTTACCACTAACTGCATAATGCTATGTTCATAGAATGCCAAGAGTTTATTGTTAAAAAACTGATCCAAGTGGTTTTTGATGTCCTCTTTCTTTTGAAGTTTCTTTTCATTCATGGAGTTCTGCAGAGACCGGAATAAGTGGTAGTCTTTTGGAGCTAGGTCTGATGAATAGGAAAGGTGTGGCAAAAGGTCCCATCCAAGACTCAATAATTTATTACGAGTGACCAATGAGGTGTGGGGCTAGCGTTATGTAGGTAAAACACAATATCCTTCTGATTTGCCAGTTCTGGGCGTTTATTTTTAATTGATTGATACAATTTTATTAATTGTGAGCAATACAGAGTTGAACCAATTGTTTGTCCTGATGGCAATAGTTCATACAAAATAACATCCTTAAAATCCCACCATATGGAAAGCATTATCTTCTTTGGATGCAAACCGGGGTTTGACATTCTTCTGGGAGCCTCACTACTAGGTCCTCAAGATTTTATACGGACTAAATTACCGTAAAATATCCATTTTTCATCTGATGTTGCCAACAATTTCAAAAATGGTTGGTTATGTAGCCGTTTCAGTAGTGAATCACAAACAGAAATGCGTGTTGCCAAGTTGAATTCGGTTAGAGAGTGAGGGATCCAAAAATTAAGCCTACAAACATATCCGAGCTTGTGGCAATGGTTGTCTACGCTTGTGTGCGACACATTTAAGGCGATAGCAATCTCTCGCACTGATTGGGTGCGATTTTGATCAACAATGACCTTAACATTGCTCGTTTCAACAATTTCATGTTGGCGTTCAGCGTTGAGCAGAGATGTCAAAATTTCCTGAATAAAATTTGGCAAACCAATTTTGACGGGTGTGTTCGGTTAAGGTATCATCCCCATACATACTGCAAATTTTACTCTGAGCTTCTGAAGCATACTTACCTATTTTAAACTATTACAACAGAATATGCCGTTAATGAATGATTTTGGTGTGAATGTGTTCATATATCACTATAATTATTGTCAACGAGACAGATATGTCCAAATAAATAAATAAAAAAAAAATGAATGATATTTTCTTCCATGTTCACAGTACAATAGCAAACACAATGCTAAGCTAATTTCAACAAGAGTTAACAGGTATAGTGGTTGACATGTTACAAACAGGATGAACAATCCACCAGGGATTAATTCATCAGATAAGAAGTGTATCATAGTGACCTAAAAGTAAACAGAAAAACCGAAAGAGCTTATTTGCCAACTCATAGACGAATAGATCGAATCAATTAAGATGCAATAGAATACATGTAGGTAACTGGAAATAAATGATACAAGATTAGTAGTGTTGCCCAAAATCGGTCGTCACAAAGACCAAGGCCGCCTATCTGTTGCAAGACCACGACCAGGACTGTTAAAAAAAAATCGATTGTTTGAATAAAAACTATGCCAAAATAGCTACTAAGACTTGACAATCTTAGTCCTATATGTAAATAATTGGTATAACCAATATACTTTTGCATTTAACTCCTCTAATTTTTCATTCGAGCTTAGTCAGATTTTCCCATTCTAAAAAAATACAGTAATATCTCTATAGTAATAAGCTAATAAGTAACTGTAAGACTGTCGCGAGACTCTTGCGCAATACCAAGACCATAACCAAGACTTAGTTTGCAAGACCGAGACACATCTCGGTCTTGCATTTGGGTAACACTAAAGATAAGCAGAGATGAAAAGGCTGGCTTAGGCGGCAAAAAATCTAAAAGGCTTTTAACAGAAAAATAAAAACTACATAAATATATTTACTTGAATGTTTGTCATACATAAATTTAAAATGAACTTAAATATTTTTTTACAGCAATTATTATTAAATTTGTTACAACTGCCTCCCGCAATGCTACATCCTGCCCTGATGAAGAACTACAAAGTGGGTCGAAAAGTCGGCAAAAAAATTAAATAATACTATTTGTATAATTTAGTATTTATTTAACCGCATCCCCCCGATCAACTCCTTTTCAATTATTATTAAAATTCCACATTTTCATCCTAACTCTAATGTTAACATAACCTCACTTACAAACCAGCATTTAATCCACTTGATTTGAAATTCACTACTTGGTTAAAGATAAAGATTTGTTTCATTTCGAGCTTAAAAAAAATTAAACTCTTTTTTCTCTGAATATATTCAAGTGTGTATAAAATATGAGCGAGGGACGTATTAGGTACGGGTTGTGATGTTTTTCTGAAAGTTGTTGAACTTGAGAAGTGTGGGTTCGACTCGTATCAAGTTGGGCTAAGATTTATTTCTTGGCGACCCCAGGAAACAAATCTGAGTTGCCCACCCTCGGAAGATAAGCGCGGTGACCCTCGGATAGCAAACTCCCGGAACCATGACCCCACCTCAAGTTAGCCAAGTTAAATTAAGGTCCAGCCTCCTCACCAGAGTGCTTTAGTATTTCTCCCCTTTCTTAAAAGACATATTACAGATAAACATATGTTATGACCCAATCCGAATTAAATAATAACAATAAAACAAGTAATTATTAAAGTTAAGATAATAATAATATTTCATTTATTCTGGGAAGAGTCCCTTTAGAATAACACAGAAAGACAGAAATCTGGCCTAAGGAGCCTCAGAGGTACATAAATAAAAATACAGAGTAATTAAATAGTCATAATAAAAAAATAAAGAATAAAATTATGAGTTACTTTTTAACTTAAAACAGTTAATAATAAAACATTGAAAAAAAACATGAAGTTAAAATAATAAAGAACAATCTAATACTTTATATACATATTAACAGTAGTATCTATTTACAATTTTATGGGAACTGGGTGGATGAGAAATGATTGAACAGGCGGGATTTAAAGCTAGGAAGGGTATTGAATTGATTGATGTGGGAAGGGATGGAGTTCCCTTGAGTATTGGATGATCTGTCAAAAGCAGCGGTTCGGTGGACCATTATGTATAAATCAGAAGACCGGGAACGAGTATTGAGGGAGCGAACAGAGGATTTGAATTGAAGGAGCTCGGAGATTTATGAAGAGCGGTGGGAATATAGTGTAGAAATATACCTTAATAATGAAATTTAAGCGTTAAAAACAATTGAAATATTTTTTGGTTTATTTTACATGTAATATATTATACTATCTACAGAAGGATGAGTGTTTTATTACAAATATTTGAATAACATTTAAAATGAGAGTAAAACAAAAAAACAGCTGTAGGTCAGTGAATAATTTTTTTTTTGTGTGTTTTTTTATTTATTTATTATTTACTATACTATTACATAGTTGCTGTCACAATGATTGTCAACAACATACATTCTTGTGTTCTATCATTATTCAATCACTAGTAAATTATTGTTTCGTATTTTCATCACGATACTTTAAAATAAACAGATTCCTTAGTAAATACTATGATTCAGTATTGGTGGGACAAGTATTGATGCAGTGGAGATTGAGAAGGCCTGAGGACATAAAATATCTTGTTGATCACTTGAAGAAATAAACATATAATTTGATTCCAGATGTTGGGGGTTCCAGTTCAATACCGTACTTGAAAATAAGTTATTATAATTTATACAATTAAAAATACTCATGATATCAGTATATAATATAAGATAACAACAATATAAGATTTAATACATCATATTAAATAAATCAGTCACTCTTACTTTTAAGAGTAAAACGAGTTACTTCCCACTTCCTACTCATAAATAAAAAATAATAATACAAAATACAGGTTTGTTTGGATCCTTGATTTACAAAAAAGGATGACATTCCATTATGAATTAAAAATACAACAAAGTTATATTGAATATCCATACTTCATAATTATTGTTATCATAGAAAAAAGATTCTAGAGAAGAAAAAACTATATTTCATTCGCTTACGATTTTATTTCATAAAAATAATCGGATCATAATGTCATTTACCATTTTTTAAAAATAAAAATCTCTTTTTAGCAGATTTTTAAATATACTACAGCTGCTATTCACTGTAATGATTTAATAAAAAATTACAGTTATTGCTGAGTATAGGAAATTATTCATAAATTACAGTTATGAGATTTTTTCTTCCTGAATAAATGGTTAAACATATGAAAATAATGTTTAAGTTTTATTTTAAATCTAAAAAAGTGTTAATTTCTGAACCGATTGTTTTGTTTTTCACAAGCACATCTTAAATAACTAAGTTAAAAAACACAATATAACTAGACAATAATATAATATAATATTTGGACCAGAATAATAAAAATGAACTAAAACTTATGATACCAGTTTTTAAATATATTTAATTAATTTCAAAATATAACTTTAATTACTGTGAGATTATTTCGTTATTTACATTTTTTTTAATCATTAATCAGAAATAATGTTTTATTTCTATAAGTAATAAAATTAAAATATTATACCAAGTTAAAAATATTTTTATCCATTGTACTGGTGGTTGGAAAACAACTAATTATATTGTTTATCCTTGTATTTTTTTTAAGAATACTTATTTAAATATTATATTAGTAATGACGAAAAGGAAACAAAATATATTCCCTTTAATTCATCGAGAACACTCCTGATATTGGAAAATTAATATCTCCTGCAGAATACAGAATTTAAGTAATTAGGAGTATGTCAAAATGAAAAGGAAACTCGCTATAAAAATATTTCCTCGAAAATACATCGAAGAAGAAAGATTATCGGATTTGTAAACCAGGTTCTAAAGAATACGAATTTCTTTTAAAACAAAAAAGAACGAAAAATGTTTTATTCATTTCTGTTAGGAATAATTTTATATCCTACCGAATCAGAATAAAAAAACAACATATCTATAGTTTTTGGACAGATTGCTTCAGTATACATCAAACAGTTACAGTTATATGAAAGAAATAAAAAATATATACATCACAAATATTACTTTTCAAAAGGGTTTATTAAAAATTAATTAATTTTAATAAGAGTGTTCCTCGATTCGAATAGTTCCTCGTGATGGTAAATAAATATTTAAAAAATATTTTACAAAATATTCAAACTATGAGGCTTCACGGTTCGGGCATAAATGAGGATGGAAGATGACAGATGGCCAAAAAAAGTTTTCCTATACAAGCCTGAGTATAGAAAGAAGGGGGGCAGCCAAGAAAGATATGGATGAAAGATGTAACGGAGGGAATGTCAGTATGCGAGAGGAGGAATGGTCTGATAGGAGGGTATGGCTAAAGAAAATTCTGGACATCGGAATCCGATAAATGTGTAAAACTAAATACAAATATGTAATACATGAAGACTGAAAATAATGTAATATGAAATAACCATAATGTAATATAAAAATAACCAATTAAGCAATATGTCGATAACCAAAAATGTAAAAATACAAATACCTCGGCTACTCAATAATCTCACTAAGTAAGCAACCCACCAGTGAGGCCGATGCGATCTAGCAGGACAAAATTCATTTATCATAATTTTCGAGTGGAAATCATGAATTTGTTCCAAAAAATATAAATAAGATTTTTATGGATTAAATTTATTTAAAATATTATTAATTTATAGTGGAAATACAAAAAAAAATATTTCCAGATTTTTTTTTAAATTACTATATATGATGACCATAATTTTTTATTGGAAATAATTTATTGGTCACAAATAAATAAAAAAGAGACTTTCATGGTTAAAATTACTTAATATAATATTAATTTACGGTTAAAATGCAAAAAAAAAATATATATATATTTCCTAGAACTTTAAAAAAATTATTATATATAATAATAATAATAATTTTCAATTGGAAATCATATGTTCGTCACAAATAAAATAAAAAATAAGACTTTTATGGTTTAAACTACTTAATATAACATTAATTTATGATATATATATTTTCTGAGAACTTCCAGAGAAAAAAAATAACAATAACATAAATAAAAGAAAAATATTTTTTAAAACTTAATTTAATTGATTTCCTCATCCTCAGTATCGAACTCCGTAGGAAAGAGTTCTACTCTCTGAATCAAGAATCCACAACCCCGTAAAATTGTGCTCGCTCAAAATTTTGTTGATGAAACTTGCGCCATGCAGACCCCTTCTGGGCACCCCTACTATATTATAACCTTTACTTCCTATTCATTAGTTTTTCAAAGTAACAAAAGAACATTATTCGGCCTCTCTGTTCCCTCGAAACCTCGTGAAGAAAGGTAGTTGTTATCAGATCTAGAAAATATGCTTCAGCTATGGCACATTTCTGCAAAAAAAAAAAGAAAGAAATTTTCCGAGAATTTTTCCAAAGCACATTTATTTTTTATGTAAATAGGGCAACATTGTCCTTCAAACCTGTATACATTTTATTATATAATTCATAACGTTTTAATAAGATTAAAAAAAAATGTATTCCAAAACTTTAGTTAACGTTTTCTGAAATACTTTTTAAAAAACTGTGCTTAGCGCAAAGCTGCTCAAAATTTGACCTATATTACTTTAAAGAAAAAAAAAATGCTACAAAATGAAAAAAAAAAAATTAGCGGCGGGATATCGGGAAGGGTATTTGACAGACCATATAAGAGTTATTTATATATTTCAAAGA
The DNA here is from genome assembly GCA_928085145.1 of Nezara viridula. NCBI lineage: Eukaryota > Metazoa > Arthropoda > Insecta > Hemiptera > Pentatomidae > Nezara > Nezara viridula. The sequence goes on along the minus strand of OV725078.1, from coordinate 182,696,450 downwards.
ATTTCCATTTTTTTCATGCAATTTTAACCAACATCGAACTGGTTGGATCTAAATTAATCTAGTGAAAAAGAAAGATAGTTAACTGAATTATTAAAAGCAGTCTTAAGCAATAAAACACACTGGCTCTGATCTATAAATCTATAAATAAAGTAATGATTAAAACAACTTTTAAGCTATTTGACAACTGGTGAAACTGAAGGCCTGCTCGCCCAAACGTCTCTCTTCCGTACTCTCTTTTAAGTCACTAACTACCTATAAAAAGGATGATATATTACATTTCTCATATTTTGAAAGTTTTTTTTTGTTCTCCTAGATTGGCGACTGGTCCCACTGTACAACGGTCGGAAGTAGACGCGTATAATAAAGACAAATAGAGCTTTCAAAGGTATTGAAATCCTGAAAAATCTCCAGAAATGCTATGATGCTACGATAAAGCCACTTCTGATATACGCCTGCGGGACCCGAACCCTAACCAGCACCCTAGAGAGAATAGTTTTGGGATTAAAGGATCAGTACAGTAACGCATGGAGAAGATCCAATAAAAAACTGCTTATATAAACTGATCAATCAATATAGCACGATATGAAGGCAATGAAATTAAGAGTGGCCGGGCACGTAGCAAGATGAATGAATGAATATCTCAATAGTAAGCAAGAGACCACGTGGGCACAGTCGGATCTACGTGGGGGAGGACTTTCGGTCTGAAGCCTCCTCCTCTCTCCCCCTCAAAAAAATGGTAAAATATTACCATGTATTATTAATAAAATATCTAAAATGTATCTCTAAAAGTATTTTTTTTTTCGTGTAATTACATTTAATAGGTAGTTAGTTTCTTTTTTTTTTTCTTCCAAAGTAATTATCGTTATAAATTAAAAAAAAACATCTTTCGGGCTGAAGCCTCTCCCTCCCAAAATGAATTCCTGGATCCGCTAGTGCACGTGGGAGATGGACAGAAATATAATAGAGCTGCATGCAGATTACAGGAATGAAAAAGTCCAAGTTAGGCAAACCTGTAGAAGGCTGGTTAAGGCTTCAAAAGATTTACTAGGTCCGTAGTGCAAATAGAAAAAAAATGTATTGATTCTTACATTTTTGAGAATTAATATTTCACATTCGGGTTCGCTGTGGTTCAGAATTTTCCAACTCCTACCCAGTTGAAGCCGGTGTTCCTCAAGGTAGCGTCTTGGGCCCCGTCCTTTATATCATTTTTACCGCCGATATCCCTGTCCATCCCAATACCTTCCTGGCAACATTTGCTGATGACACCGCCATCCTATCATCCAACTCAGATCCCGAAATAGCATCTTTAAATCTGCAAAGGCACCTCTCCATGATTGAGCACTGGTGTAATAAATGGCGAATCAAAGTAAACGAATCCAAATGCAAACACATTACCTTCACACTCCGCCGCAGATCCTGTCCATCAGTCCACTTTAATTCCATCCAGCTTCCTTTTTCAGACACAGTCCGGTATCTTGGCTTTATCTTAGACCGAAGACTAACGTGGAACCCACATACTAGACTTAAAAGACAAGAACTTAACCGACGATACGGCCAATTATACAGACTACTGACCAGAAAATCTCAACTTTCAATTGACAACAAATTACTGATCTACAAGACAATCCTGAAACCTATTTGGACCTACGGACTTGAACTTTGGGGGACAGCAAAATTCTCTAACATCAAACGCATCCAATCCTTTCAATCCAAAGTCCTCCGAACAATAGTCGATGCTCCGTTCTATGTAACCAACAAAACCCTACATCATGACCTTAATATCCCATTTGTCCTTGACCTTATCCCTGAAAAATTTTCAAAATTCCATCAGAACCTTATCAATCATCCAAATCCCCTAGCCCAATCCCTATCTAGTTCCACTCATCCCTACAACCCTCCTCGAAGGTTGAAGCGGCAGTGGCCTAGAGATCTTTTATAGTATTTATTTTGGAGTTCTGGCAATGGCCAGATTCTCCACTCAAGACATGAATGTATGTGGCTAAAGCGCTCTCGCTCAAACTCCACCGGCTTTAGCACCGGTGAGGCGGTTGAGAGAGTAGCGCGGGGATTTGGGTTCCCCGCCTGATTGTATATATTGTATATAGGTGTGACTGTTTTTATGTTTTTAATTTACTTGTATTTATTTTTTTTATTGTATATAGTTTTTATTTATTATCATTTACTTATTATTTTACTTTTGTTAATTTTTTTTTTGTATATACGGTGTGAATGTGTTCATTTATCAATATAATTATTGTTCCTATGACAGAATATTATATGTCTAAAAAAATATATTAAAAAAAAAATATTTCACTATAATGATATTAGAATAAAACTTCATATAATTGATACTGGTGAGACATGGACCAATTAAAAGTTACATAAAAGTCTGAGGCCATGATTTTAATGACGTGGATAATATGATAGAAATTTACCTTAATATTATTACAATAAGGAAGATGACAAGCATTTGTGTTTATTCATGTGAGTGTTTAGCAAATGTTAATCTTCATTCTGACGTGGATTTAAAACTTAATTTAGCTTGAATTTTGAATAACAATATGTTAACTGTCTGTTTAAACTAAAACCCCAGACTGGAGTTTAGCTTTCATGTTCAGATAAAACATCTCTATTATAGGTATGTTATGTAAAATGTAATCCGGACGTTTTAAGCTCTCGCTCCAAGTTGAAGTCTGAGCCTGACAGGTGGCTCTCCATTCCATTATGTTTTCTAACTTGGACCTAAAATAGCCTCCTCCCCCCTCTCCTTTCCTCCCCCCCCCCCCTATTGCCGCTTTTCAATTGATCCGGGAAGACTTACAACTAGCTAGGGAAGACCTTTCCTTTCAATACCCACGAATTAGGACAGTGATTCCATTCCTACAATGAATGGAAATGAAAGCCGAAACCTTGTAAGTAAAAATATCCGTATCTTTTACATCGTGGGACTATTAAGTGGAACTTTATTGCAGCATTTTATGTATAGTATTATTTCATTATGATTTTAAATAATAAGTTATTGGCCGAAATGTAGTTACTTATTCTTTAAATGATTTTTGGCAAATGGTCGCCAAAAAATTCTTTTTCATTACAATATTTTTATTTTGCAAAAAATATAATCAGTCGTAGGATATTTAAATTTTAACTCATCAATTGTTAAGTTTATCTATATACTTCGTTATAAATATTATATAATTAAATTAATTTTTTTATTAAATTTTATTACCTATCATGAGAACTTTTTCCAAGACCTGATAATTTGGACTGAGGATTCTTCGAAACAAGTAAATCTGTATTTACGTTATTTATAGTTACGTAAATACGTAATAAGTATTTACGTTAAAAACGGGGAACACGTAAATTTTTATTCTGATGCCTTAGATATTTTTGAGCTATACAGGATGTCCCGTAATTAGTGGGAAATATTTAAAAGGTTGATAGTAGACATCGAGTTCTACAAAAATGTTCATGTAAACAATTGCCCAATTCCCAGCAGAAAAGTAGGAAATTTAAGATTTGTGCTTTTTTAAGCGAGTCATGTTTTTTGTTGAATAGGATTTTATTGATAATTTTATGGATCATTATTGCATTATGATATGTAAATAGTAACATAGTAAATATTTTTATTAATTCTTTAAATAATTTATGGCAAATGATCTGCGAATGATATTGGATTATTTTTTATTAAATTTAATTACCTGTCATGCTCCTCCATTAGATTACTATCATTTTAAAAAAAATAAAATTGTTCTTTCAATCCATTATCTATTCATCCAGGTAATGCCATTGATATCACTAAAAATGTATATAACTTATCATAATGTCAAGTTTATTTCCAGAAAGGATATAGTTCTTTTAATTAATTATGAAAAATCTAAGTGCGTGAATGACCCTCTCTTCATGAAAGAAATCGTATTTAAAAAGCACCCCCTCCTATTTTAAGTTGTATCTCGCTATTTGAAATATGATATATATCAATATAGTATAATAATAATAATAATAAAAAGGCTTAGCGAACCCGAAGGTTCGATGCCGACACCACCAATCGCTTATTGCACACCTCCCTCCATCGTTCGCCGTCCAAACCCAGTCCCTTCAGATCGGCTTTAATGCAATCTTCCCACCTTCGCCTCGGTCTACCCCTCGGACGCTTACCATTCGGCACAGCAAATATTAACCTTTTAGGAATTCTCTCGTTACTAAGTCCAACAACTTTACAAGCCCATTTGATTCGCCGCGATGAAATTATCTCAATTATATTACCCGGATACAGTTCACGCAATTCGGCGTTGTGTAACCGTCTGAACTCTCCGGTTAACTCATCCTTCTTCTGTCCGAATATTCTACGCAATACTTTATTTTCAAAAATCTAAAGACGCTGCTCATCCCTTAATGTAAGCGGCCAAGTTTCGCACCCATAAAGAACTGTAGGCAAGATAATTGTTTTATAGATTCTAATTTTTAAGTTCCGGGACAGGAGGCGCGAACTGAGTAGTTTTGTCACAGAAAAATAGCAACTTATCTACCTGTTCAAACATATTACCATCTATATCGATATCACCAGTAGTATTGCCATTTTTGCAGCTAACCATATATTTTGTTTTATCCACGTTTATTTCGAGTCCTAGTTCTTTACCGGCTTTCATTAACGTTGTCGTATTTAGTTTTATAGTTTCAAGGTCTTCGCTTAACAGTACCAGATCATCCGCATGACCCAGCACGGATGTGGTCCCACCCAGATCCAACCCTTTCTCGGTACGCATTACCTCCCTAATGGCATGTTCTAATGCCAAATTGAACAGGACAGGCGAAAGGGAATCCCTCTGTTTTAAACCCGAACGAACCTCAAATTTTTCGGACAGATTATTACCGATTCTAACTTTATTGAGTGTCTCCGTCAAGCACATCCTGACTAGATTTACTAATTTTTTAGGAATCCCCTGCTCGATTAGAATATTATACAGTTTCTGGCAGTCAATAGAATCGTAAGCCTTTTTAAAATCTATATACAGCTGGTGAACAATACCTTTGTACTCCAATTTTTTCTCTAATATTTGCCGTAAAGAAAATATTTGATCAATAGTCGAACGATTCCGTCTAAATCCGCATTGGTAGTCTCCGATAATATCCTCGGCGTATTCCGTGATTCGACTGGTTAAGATTAAAGTAAATATTTTATAACATACCGGAAGGAGTGAAATTCCTCGATAGTTATTACAATCCGTCCTCGGACCCTTTTTGTGAATCGGAATAAGAATAGATTCTTTCCATTCTTCAGGTAATTTCTCATTCACCCAGATCTTTTTAACCAACCGATGTATTTTAGAAACTCCAACTTCCCCGCATGCCTTAATTAGTTCAGTGGGAATATTGTCGGTTCCCGCTGCTTTATAAGATTTTAATTTTCCGATAGCTAATTCAACTTCCTCTTTACTTGGTCCTTCTATTAACGGTTCAGCACTCTGGTACTCAGAAGGAGGACACAGATCATAATTTCCCGTATTTAAAATATTGTCAAAGTGGTCCTTAAATTTGTTCAATATGTCAACCGTCAAGGTCAGAATATTGTTATTATCATCCCTGATTCCAGACGTTACGGACCCAACGCATTTTGGTGATCTGTTTATACCTTTGTACATGTCTCTTACGTTATTTTCGATTCTATTAGTTTCTATTTCAATTATTTTATTTTAAGATACTCCCTTTTTTTATTTTTGAGCAATTTTGTCGTTTCGTTCTTTGAGGTTCGGAAGTATTCCAGATTGTCTTCGCTAGGATTATTTAGAGCTTTTCATTTAGCGGCTTTTTGTTTTTCGCACATGTTTAAGCAATATTCATCAAACCACGGTTTGTTATTCTTATTTTCCTTTTTTCCTAGACACGAGTTACCGACCGCTTTAATATTATCCCTGATCTCTACCCATAACTTGTCAATATCCTCGTGGTCCTCGTCAGGAAGCTCTAAAGCTTCAAACCTATTCTTAACATCTAGCTCGAATTGGGTTCTAATTGATGGATTTTTTAATTTGCCCAAATTAAAATTCTCAAAATCGAAACGGTTTTCTTTTCTCTTTTTTATATTAAGTTTTTGTCGAAGTTTCGAGATTACTAATTCATGATCCGACCCACATTCTGCTCCGCGATAAGACCATACATTAATTATACTGCTTTGCCAGCTATGTTGTATCAAGACATGATCGATTTGATTTCGTGTTTGCGAATCCGGTGATGTCCAAGTATATTTATGAATATCCTTATATTTAAACGTCGTACTTTTAATTATCAGGTTTTTCGAGATGGCAAAGTTTATCAGACGGATCCCATTATCATTACTATATTCGTGCAAACTTTCTTTACCAATCGTCGGAATATAAACTTCTTCCCTTCCTACCTTTGCATTCGCGTCACCTATAATTATTTTCATGTAGTTTCGCGGTAGTTTATCATAAACCCATTCGAGTTTACCGTAAAATTCACTTTTGACTTCATCGTCACTGTCTTCGGTCGGACAATGTATGTTTATTAATGCGATTTTAAACCAACGTCCCTGAAATGTAGCTACCGAAATTCTATCACTAAAGAATTGTACGTCCCTCAAAGCGGATAGTATTCTACTCCCAATTAAAAACCCGGTACCCAAACAATGATTCCCGCTTCCTCCGTACCAAATAATGTACTTTCCTTCCCTCATCGAGCCCTCCCCTGGCCAGCGAACCTCTTGCAGAGCCACGACATCCAAATTGTACCAATTCACCTCATTCGCGACCGATTTTAGCCCCCCTGCTGTGTTTAAACTCCTTACGTTCCACGTACCAATATTTAAATCCCTACATTTCAACTTGCGCCATGAATCCCCTAAAGCAGTCCCCACCCGGAAACCCGAACGGGGGACTAGTTTACTTCCGGATAATGAGCGTTTTACCTTAGGGAGATCCATGACTATTTGTGGTGTTTGGTGAACTAAAGATATGTGAGTAGGGCGTTCAATCCTACGTCACACCCTCCAGCATCCGCCACCCGTGGGACGCTCCCCATACGCGGTAATGAACCCGCGCGAGGTATAAATATAATATATATGATTTTTTTACTTAAAATAAAATAAAAATATTTGATCATGTAACTAAACTTTACTCCACAGTAAACTAGAAAAAAATTAACTTAAACTAAGTAGAGTTTGTCATTGTTTATTGAGCGAACAAATACAGCTAAGTTCCGTATAAAAAAAAAAGCCATAACTTATTCGTGATTTTTTCTATCACTCTTCAACTGTACTACAACTGTACCCCACTTATAGAAAAACTTCCTCGTTTAATAAGCTCTAAGTAAATATTAACTAAGTTGAAATTTATCGGAAACTTTTTGAGATTCACCACAAGTTTTATAAAGGAATGGTGTGATTTTCTATCCAATCACTTAAAAGTACACTTGTTTTCTACAAAAATTACTACAAATAACTTTTACAAAGCTTTTATTTATTTTTTTCAGTGGGATGTATTGCAATAAATAGAATTGCCTTAAAAAACATTTTTTTATAAACATAAAAAAATTTTAAAAAATTATTCTTTAAAAAATTTTCACGTAAAGTGATTATGACACTGTGTTGTTGTTTTTTCTCAGATCTCTGTCATAGAAATATAAGTATTTATCAGTAATAAACTTGATGTTTCTTACTAAAATTCACTTTTAAAATGAAAAAATCTACCGATTGCTTCAATTATTTTCATGAAATAGTAAATAATGTATATTCGATTCCTATAACAGAAAACACAATTTCATAACCACCTTATATGAAAAATATTTGTGAAATCATTATTTTTAAATTTTTTATATTTATAAATATAATGTGTTGTTATGCAATTATGTTTATTACAATACATCCCATATCACGGGGATAACCAAGATATAAAAGCTTTGCAACAGTTAATGGTAGTCATTTTTGTAAAAAACAAGATTACTTTTAAGTGACTGGATAGAAAATTTAATTTAAATTTAATAAAAAATAAAATAAAATAAAATTATTTAATTGCATTATAATAGTTATAGTAATGTATATAGACAAACTTAACAATTGATGAGTTAAAATTTAAATGTTGTAATGTCCTATGGCAGATTATAATTTTTAAAATATAAAAGGATTGTAATTAAAAAAGAATTTTCCAGCGATCATTTGCCAAAAATCATTTAAGGAATAAATAACAATATTTCGGCAATAAGTTACTATTTACATATCATAATGCAATAATATTATCCATAAAATCCTATTCAACAAAAAACATGGTTCGCTTAAAAAAACACAAATCTTAAATTTCCTACTTTTCTGCTGGGAATTGGGTAATTGTTTATATAAAACTTTTTGTAGATCGCGATGTCTACTCTCAACCTTTTAAATATTTCCCTCTAATTACGGGACTCCTTCTATAGCTCGAAAAATATTTAAGACATCAGAATAAAAATTTACGTGTTCTGCATTTTTAACGTAAATACTTGTTTCAGAGTATCCTCAGTCCAAATTATCAGATCTCGGAAAAAGTTTTCTTTGTATCTAAGTGAGCAGTCTAGCGAGAAAACGAAAAGTCGTTCCAAATGCGATATAAAATTAAATGTTTTTTATAATATCATAGGCAGCGACTTCATTGAAATAGTCAAACTGGGCCTAAATGCCGAATTTTCATAATTTCTTGCTCTAAACTACTCATTTCAACCTATTCATTTTTTTGTTTTTTTATAGATAATCATTGAGAAATTTGAATGGGGGAAATATTTTTCCAGGCAAAAAACAAATTTCCGAAAATTAGAGCAGTATTTTACAACAGTTATAAAGCGAAATATTTTAGGAAAATCAATACCTAACATCGGGTCGTACCAAGTCTTGTGAAGTTACAAAAAGCTAATGACTTTTACTGCTGCAATTAATAATGTCTGATTTTATATTATTGCTTAGTAAATAAACGTTTCCATATAAACTCTGGATAAATAAATTGATTTTTTTTTTCTCTCCATGACAAAACTAAAATATATAGTTTACAGAAATGTCATAATTTATATTGATCGTCTTAAGTTTGTATTCCTAAATTTAAAAAAAAATATTTCTAATAAATGTAGGGTTTTAATTTAAAGTTGTGTGATGACTCGCACCAGATTCTTTTTTTACATATAAGAATAATCACAAATCATTATATATTTTAAGTGTATTTTTTTCGTCAACCCCATGTTTTTATTGAAGGTCTTATAAAACAAGAATGTGGAATAAAGAATTACTGACATAAGTCAGCTCTATTTCTCCTCTTAATCAACTACAGTGGTGTTAACACTTCATAAAGATGGGGCAATGTGATTGTTGTTCCTATCTAATTTTTTTTTTTTAAGGAGAACGTCCTTTCTTCGAAACGATCCAGTTCAGTTTAATGAATTGGATCTCGGCTTAGAGCTTAAGGCATTGTAATTATTTTCAAAGGTTTCTTTGAATTGTTTAATTAAATATAAATCGTGGCAGATATCTTTGTACAGTTTTTTTTTTATCAGCGAATAATAATCAACAAACATTAAACGCAAGATATTATCCAATTAAATATATTTAGAATTTATCTTAATAATCTTAATGGATTGAAATTGTAGAAAAAAAATTTAAAGCTGACTTATCGAAATTTTGAAAGAATCATTTTATTATTATTATTATTCAGTTTATTTATTCAGTAATATATCATTATGTCACATGGACAATAATTATAGTAAGGTAAGAACATGGCGCATATCGCCCTAAGAAATTTTATTGCACTCCTCTTCTTAAAAACGGTGTGTACAATTAAAAGAATTCTAGTTTATTCACAACTACACTTGCTGTGGTCGCTTTCTTGTCTCTTCTTCTCTTTTGAAATTTCTTCCAAATCGAAACGTTCAAAAAAATGGTTTCCTTAAACAATGTATATATAACTCGAAACCAATCAAATCGCACTGTATAAAAAATAAATACCTCCTGAAAGTGGTATGTATAAATAATAAATAGAAAAGTCCGGTGACAAGCTGAAAGGTACATCTTCCTATCAATGGCAAAATCCGCGTAGTATCATTTATGAATCATAAGATCCGCTGGTATTCACAGAATCAGCATCTAAACATCCTTATGGAATGCGCTACCTTAAATTGGAGACCAGGCAAGTGGGAATAGAAAAGAACTAACTTTCTTCTCAAGCTTCCGACGACACTTTTTCAAGAAAAATCGGAATCCATCAAGATGTAGTTTTTTTTTCGTTATTTCAACTCTCGAGGAATAAAGTCTTCACTCCACATCAACAACAAATAAAAGAGCTTAATATACGTAAAGAAAATCTGGTGCGGGCATCACACGACTTTCACTTACCACCCTCTTAGCAGAAATAATTGTTTTCAGACAAAGGGGAAGTGAAAGTAAAAATTAAAGACACTATATTTATTTACATTTCATTCTGGGTATATTTATTTGTATAATTACCCTTATATATACTAATTTAAAATTTTATATCGCTGTGATCTACAAAATTAAATATTAAATAATGCCAACGATAGCATTCTGATTATGGCAAAAATGTTGCTGTAACATCCCAGGCTTATAAAAACCTTAAATAAGCAATTTCAGTTTCGTACGACTTTTAGTTTTAAAATTAGTCTGTTAAAACACACATACACACACCATTTTGCGGGACTTGGTTATTTGGACGCAGGGGATCTCAAAACGTGTATTTCCGTTTGAGATTCTAAAATTTTCACGATCGCAATATATAGGTATAGGTCATATATAGGTAAGTGAAAGTAAAAATATTGCAAAAACTTAATAGTAAAATAAATTTCAGCCTAAAAAGGTTTATTAACAATTAAACCTTAATTGTTCAAGTTATTGAAGCGTAAAGTGAAGAATAAGTCCTTGCTTGTTAAATAATACGATTTGTAAAGAGTTCATTTTTGTTATTCATATTTATTTATATTAATTAATAAGGGTTCTATTTTGCTGAATCATTCAATGTTCTTTAAATGTAAATGAAACGTTTTGTTGTTTGAAGTTTAGTTACTCTGCTCTCATATTGCCAACAATCCACATTACCAATTAAACTATTAGTTCATATAAATTATTTGGTTGCAGCTTCATCGTCAGCAAATTAGTGTAATAAAGTTTAAATGTTAGCTCTCCCCTTCAAGGAATATCATACCAATGGACGGACAGTTTAATAATAATAAATAGATAGATTATTAATTAAACAATTTATATGAATAAGGTAAATAAAGAAGGATGTATAATATATATTAAGGGATGGGTTATGAAGAGAATAAGGAGAATTAGAGTATGAGAAACGTTAATTGAGAAACGAATCTTCAGTGGGAAATGGTTAAGAGATTCTGCTGAAATATGAAAGACGTGAGAGGGATAAAAAAAAAAGAAAAAAAGAAGAAAAAGGAGAAAGGAAACACTGTAAGAAAACGGATAAGCAGAGGAATTATAAACTGGGCGAGGAAAGTGGTAGGAAATGAGAAAAGGGTGGGAGGGGTTTGCAAGGCGAAATAGTGGTGAAGATAAGCCCGGACCAGCTGCCATTTAACACGAGATCCCCAACACCTCTCCAAATGGTCTTCTTATTTCGGGTCATCCCACCCCTATATCCAGAAGGAGCCGCCACTCCCAATATAAATAATTCCTTCATTATTACAAATTAACCCGAATAAAACTAATCTATTCATATATTACAACCAAGGAATCCATGCACAACAAAAACAAATGAAAACAATATAAATGTTATAATTTTATAAAATATTATTTTTCTCGACTTGAAAAATGGCAAGAGAACCCTCGGACATGGGTCCAATATTTATCGACCAAATATCAAAAAAAAAAAAAAAATTCATTGAAATCGGTAACGTGGGATTTCCATGTAAGTTTGTGACGAAAAATAAAATACAAAAAAAAAAGTTAGTTGGTAAAATAATTGTTAGTTTTACCTGGAAGAGGATTAGCTAAAAATAAATTCGTTTTAAGTATTAGTTGTAAATATTAATTTTAAGTCAAACAGCCGACATATGAGAGAAAATAACAAATAGAGAGTGATGGCGGAATCTCGCGAGTGTAGAGGCACGCTAAGGATTTGTGTGTGTGAAATTCTTTAGTTTTACGGTGTACACCGGATTTTCTTTTCCTATCCATGAACCTGTGATTATCAGCGACGAGTGCCGATTTCACAAGTTGGTGAATGAACATTTTCGCAGCATGAGGAGGTTGACTGGGGAGACCCTGATGACGCTAGCTGGAATAAGTTCATAGTTAGTAATATTTAATTGACTCTTCATTAATTTTTTTTTTTGGCGATCCCTAACTTCTCCACTGAGCATCCGGCAAGTTTGTTGCAGAAACAATTTTTCCAAATTAAAGACCGTAACAAGTTGAAGGCTCTCGTCAGGTCTTGGCAAAAAAAGTTACTAGAGTAACAGAAAAGAATAAATGTTGTGGGGTTGCATTTGGAAATATGGAAAAAGTAAATATAATTCACACATAGTTTTGTAATGTAAAAATCCAAATTTTCATATGCCTCCGTATGCCGACTATATTTATTTTCTTTTTTTCTAATATTATTTTAACTTGTTTTGGTTATTTAGTTTGGTTTTGGATATGAAGGCCATATTGGGCTCAAACGTTGAAACTAATTAAAACAGTAATGAATCTGGATGTTTTTTTCAAATATTTAAAGTTAACTGTTAATAGATAAAAAACTTGCTTGATCATCTGTCTCACAATTCTTCTTAATTATTTTGCACTCTTTGGCCATCTTCATAATATCTGAAAAAAACTTTTTGTATAAATTTCGCTTAAAATATAACCTTTTTACATAAATATCTATTAATCTTTCAAAATTTAATATTGTATAACAATTGCCTTGTCACTTATCACAATCTTATTTTATAAAAAAAAAAATAAAAAATTAAAATTGTTTTCGTATATTTCACCTTGTCGAATAGGCATTGGTCTTTTATTAAAACAAACACAAACTTTATTCAAATTAAAACCAAAACTATATTTAAAATTATATAATTTATCAAAAACTTAAAAAAATATTAATGGATCACACAACTTAATCCACTTTAACTAATTATAACGAACTGTTATATAGTAAATTATTACCATTAAAATATCACATAAATTACGATTTATTTTTTGTAATTTTTATTTTATTGTTTAAGTAATACAATTAAATTAAATGACGTTCCGTTAATAAATAAAAATCCGTTTATATTTGTTAACATATTTTAAGCCCAATAGTTTGATAGGAAATTTTCAGTAAAGAGATTAAATTATTTTTCATTGTTATGTATAATAAAAAAACAAGTTACAAATCAAAAGCTTTTAATTCCTTCTGTATTCAGCTAATAAAATCAATTGATTAAATTAATATCACTAAATAAACACAGTATATGAGGAAAGCAATGTCATTGTTTTGTTAAATTATATTATTAGCAAACAAAGAGTTTCGTTAATTATAATTTAAAATATTTACGAGAAAAAACTCCTTTTTTACGTGCAATTTACATAATTAGTCCATATAAATTGACTGTGAATGAAACGAGATTATATCCTTGATACTATTGCCTTTTACAGAGGGGCTTTCAGTTTTCGCTTTAATCAGCCTGATGTGGTTTTTCTTCTGGTCATTCAACGACTTTCTTTTTCCATGAAACAGAGCACAATTTCGTTTAAAACTCGATGTAGCCGTTATAAAAAAAAACATTAATACTGGCTTTTTAGCTATAATAATGAATTAAATATTTTCGAAACTCCAGAGTTGATTCACAAATAATATTAATATAATTATTATTACAAATATTATTGAAATAAATTGATAAATATTTATTCGTTTCAATCAGTAGCTCAGATAAATAATTAAATATGAAATGAGTAAAAAACAATTTACTATTCTATTTGATATTATGTTTTTTTTTGTTTTTTAGAAATAAAATATTTTTATTATTTTAAATTTTCCATTAGTATCTTATAAATTATATACTTGTTTTGGCGCAAGCACCTTTTCTATAACACTAATAGTGTTTTCTAATTTTTTGTTTATTTACGTATGTGTTGTTTTAATAGAGTAGAAAAAAAAAATTGAAATAAAAATGAGCATAATTTTTATTAATAATAAATTATAAACTTTATATTAAGCTATTTTTTTCGGATTTAAAACGTTTATTGAATAATTATGCAATCTGCCACATTGAATATTAGGGCTATAACTGTTCATTCATGTAATATGGAAATAAATATGAATTAATTTAAAAAGTAAAATAAATTAAAAGTAATAATAATATAAAATAAGAATAAGAGATATAAACTGTTCCTCAAGTTTTTTTTAAATGTATGCTTTCTTTATTTTTTGCCATAATGTCCTATTTTTTTTATGATTAGGTTACCTGAATCGTAAGTCATAGAAAACAAAATTTTGTTAGTCAGTGAGTGTAATTTTAATTTTCGGAAAGTATAAAGAGTCAGGCGTGCCCAAAAGGGGGTTTCATGGCGCAAGTTGCGCCGTAAAAATTTATGGGGGGGGCGCTTTTTGACATGGTTTTCAATTTTTGAGGAGAAGAGAGGTACATTTCGGCGGGGTTGCGAATTTTCAAAATGAAAAGTTTCAAATTAAAAGACAATTGGAGGCATGGAACAGACCGCAGTATGTGTAATTGTATATAATCTACAAATATTTAAATTCTACTTTCGTTTGCACTATTTTTAAGAAGAAGAGAGGAATATAATATCTTTAGAGGAGTGGGGGAAGGTTTATATTGTATGAATGAACAGTTATAGTTATAGTTACACACAATGGAATTGTAACAAATGATACATCTGGGAATGTGAAACATCATTATCCCATTATGGAATACACTAAATTATTGCTCGAGCATAAATTAGTATGGATACGATAGATCCTTAACATCGACCAACTGCCAATGTTTTCGTTAGACAAATGGCAGTGAATGACAGAGTCTTCTAGCTGAACATGCACTGTATACTTATTCAATCATCATTAATTATTGTCTGTTAAATGTTGATTGACAAATGCGAAAAGCACACCGCATTGCTAACTAACCATCAATCATGAAACATTGTTCTGCATTAACGAATGCCACTGAAGAAATATTCGTCCCAATCCCATTTAACTCCATTACTCCAACAAATATATATATAACTTATCGCATCACCTCATTTTATCAAATTATTAACACCCGCCAAAAGCTTGGTGAATGACTTCATCTCATCATAACCTTCAACTTTTTCATTTACAAAAATTCTCTGAAATGTAGCCTTTTCAATCTGGAGATCGGTAAAAATTGTATTTTTAATGAGGTAGTAATAACTCATGAACAACCATTTGCTTTCCACTCGTTTCGTAAGATAATTTGATCACAAAATCGAGATAAAAGTGGCCTATAAAAATATTGACGTGACGTCCATCTCCAAAATGTCAAATAACGAAGTTATATAGACCAAATGACCCAACCTTTATGCAGGCCACATTTTTTCTTGATTTCGTGATAAAATTATTTTGCGAAACGAGTGGAAAGCAAATGGTTGTTCATGAGTTATTACTACCTCATTAAAAATACAATTTTTACCGATCTCCAGATTGAAAAGGCTACGTTTCAGAGAATTTTCGTAAATGAAAAAGTTGAAGGTTATGATGAGACGAAGTCATTCACGAAGCTTTAGGCGAGTGTTAATAAACGTCACATTTCTGAGAATTTTCGCAGATAAAAAGGTATTTTGATAAGATGAAACCATTCACGAAGTTGTAGACGACTGGTTGTAATTTATAATTTAATAGATTAATAATGTATATAACGTTCTACAATGATATATAGAGAGAATTATTAATTTATAGGGAACATAGAATATAGTATTATATTATAGTCCGAGATACAGACCCCTTTACATCCAACTATTAAGATAATGACAAGGTAATATAAGCTAAACAGCCCAATCTTTTTTTACTTTTCAATTTTTTTATTAAATTATCTTATGATACAAGTGGCTAGTTCAGATTTCGTTTACAACACTTCAACAAAGACTCAGAGTGGTCGATCATATTTCCGCAGCACTGGAAAGCAGCAATATTGCTCGTGTGCAGTTCTGGACATAGTTCAAGCTTTTGACTGGATGTGGTACGCCGGACTTCTTTCCAAGCTGAAAACTCATATAACCCAGTCCTTGTACCGCCCCTATCTCTCTGATCGCACCTTTCGAGTTCCCTGTGGTACAGAATTTTCTAATTCCTACCCAGTTAAAGCCAATGTTCCTCAAGGTAGAGTCATGGGCACCGTCCTTTATATCCTTTTAACCGCTGACATCCCTGTCCATCCCTATATCTTCCTGGCAACATTTGCTGATGTCACCACCATCCTATCATCCAACTCAAATCCCGAAATAGCATCCTTAAATCTGCACCTCTCCTTGATTTAGCACTGGTGTAATAAATGGCGCATCAAAGTAATAAATGGCGCATGTCCACTACTCCATTTTAATTCCATCCAGCTTCCTTTTTCAGACAATGTCCAGTATCTTGTCATTCTCTTAAACCGAAAACTAACGTGGAACACACACGCTAGACTTAAAAGACAAGAACTTAACAGACGATACGACATATTATTCTACTGACTAGAAAATCTCACCTTTCAATTGACATCAAATTACTGATCTACAAAACAATCCTGAAACCTATTTGGACCTATTTATTGAAGACAAGCTACATATCTATTTACAACAAGATGACTTGTAAATTTTATTAACACGGTATGGAAGAGAATGTTATGATCAAGTGGAATGTTGCCGCGAAACTCCAACTATGAATTATTAATAATAAAATATTTAAGAAAGTAATGGGTACTATTTGAAATGCCAAATGACCTTAGTTGATTTTTTGTTTAAATTTAATAATTCTAAAAAATATATTCAATCATAATTATAAATTATGACAATTCTGTGGGATATAGATTTTGTATTCCATTTATTTTTGTTACAAAAATCTTTTTTCTAATGCTGTATTAAATAAAAATATTTCAATTAAAAAAAAAAGATTATGGAGATTGAGAAATAATAACCAATCTAAGGGAAGATATTTGCATACCTACTTCAACACCTTGGCAAGTTGTTAGGGAAATACACATCTACCAATATTTAAACTTGATGTAATTATCGGGTGACTTCAACCCCTCCCCCAACGAAACTCAAGACTTTAGGGTGTTGAAATGTTCAGATACATGGGACGAATTTTCACGAATTTCGGGAAAGTTTTTTTCAATCTACAAAAATAACTCTCTTATTTTTCCTATTTAAATTCTGTCTTACTTCGTATTAATCCATTTTGTATTATTACTACCATTGGCATTGATTCCAAGATCCCACTTAAATCCTACGCCAACTTTCCTTCACTTTACCTATATAACCACCCCTCTGTTAAAAATTTAGGCTTTTTCATCAAACCCTCATAGATCAAACCCTCTCCAGGAATCGCCATATCTCTCATATCTCCCTTCGTGCGATTTCTATCCTCAAACTATTCCATCGCTTCCGCCATCTCCTACTCCAAAATGCCGATAGACTCCTAGTTTCCCCTCTCATCTTTCCCCACTTTGACGTTATATATGTATTGCATTGCAATCATATAATTACACAATAATACTGTTCTCTGTTAGGGATAGCACATGTATTTCCAACTTTCGACACCAGTCAATACATTTGTGTTTTTTTTATTCAATTATCACTATCATTTTTTTTATATAAAAGTAAAGTTTTTTAATGAAAATAACTTATTTTATTTTGTCTCTTTTTCGTTCTTCATTTCTTGAAGTGTATATTTTTGATGTTCAACCATTATATATATTTTTAAATGTTTTATTCATAGGTTTATCTGTTTTGTATATAACTTGTTCACTTAAGGTTTTCTTTACTTTTTAGTTTATTTTTTAATTTTTATTTATTGTTTAAAAATTTTAGGCCAGAAGTAGTCTTTTTTTTTTATTCTATGCAATCTATTATATAATTATGTAATTATAATGCGTAATATCAGTATCGTATATAATTTGGTTTTTCAGCTATGCTGTCCCCTCACACACACACGCACACACACACACACACACACACACACACACACACACACACACACACACACACACACACAGACCTTTTCAAAAGACTTCTATTGGACCTCAAAACATGTATTTCCGTTAAAAACTAGAATTCGAAGTTTTTCACGATAGTAATACTTTCTTTTACTATTTACTAGTATTTTTGGAAGCTTAGTTAGTTGCTTTTATGTATATGACCTATAATATATGTTATAATGCCTAAATATAAAACAATCTTGTATCTCATTGATACCCAATAGTCTGCAACAGAGTAAATTCAGCTGTGGTATTACCTCCCTATCTTGAAAAGGTTATTAGATTTTGGCTAATAACGGCCACAGTTTCTGTAAAATCCAATCAAGCGAAGAGAAGAGGAATTGGCTGGGGTGAGAGATGCCTGGCACGAATTCAAGTTGGAACAGAGAGTTCCGGGGAGGAGATTAAACAGAATGGTTTAGGAGACTTCTGAAAAAATTGTTGGTCACAGAAAAGTAATGGAAGAAGTGGATGCCTTTGAGTAAAGAGTAAGACAACTTAGATCATTGAAATCTTATTATATTGTTATAAACATATCATAAAGAAAATATATCCGTATGGAGATAATTTGCCGACATTGTAATTTAGGAAATATTTGGTAGGGGGTGTGGTTAGTAGATATTGTATATTTGTATATTTTAAATATTATTTTTATTTATTATTAAAATATAGTATTTAAAATGTCGTGTATTTTGTGATTTAAAATACAATGTGTTTAAATTGTTTTCACAAAAAGAAATTTCAAATAAAAAATAACAATATTAATCAATTCTGTATTAAGAAATATCACATTCTGCCTCATCCAAGGACACTAGTAATATGAGAAGGAGTAGGTCGGGGGGTGATGTCAAATAAATACTAAATTTTTAAAAATAGTATTTTTAATTATTACGCCGACGTTTCGACCCACCTTGCAGGTCTTCATCAGGGCGTGGCATGGGCACTGCAAGAGGCAGTTGATAAACTGCCTAGACGGGCACTATTAATAGTGAGAGAGTACCTCATTCACACTTTATGTCCAATAAATAAAATTAATTAAACAGAAAAATAATATTAATTTAAAATACTAAAAATATTTTGTATTTTAATTACAAAATACTTTCTAATGTACAATCAGCATATAATATTGGAAACCTACTCTATATGGTAACAAAAATACCCTTTTTGTATTTTAGTATCTTTGAAATAAAATACAAATATCTTTTTTGTATTTAAAATACTTTATTTGAAACACTTCCCAAATCTGGTATATATTAGACTATTATTTTATTCCATTAGCCAACGTTTTGACCGTTTACCGGTCTCCCAATAGTCCGTGGTACAGCCCGTTTATAATCAAATTATTAACATCCGCACGAAACTTCATCTCATAGTAACCTACAACTATTATATTTACGAAAATCTTCGGAATTGGGGCGTTTTCAATCTGAATATCTGCAAACTTTCTCTATTCAATTAGGTACTAAAAATCATAAATTCCCATTTCCTTTCCACGTGAATCGTAAGATATTTTGAGCGCAAATTACACCCCTAAAATGTCAAACTAACGAGGTTATATAGGCCGAACGGCCCAATATTTTTGTAGGCCATTTTTTGTCTCGATTATGTGATTATCTTGTGATCCAAGTAGAAAGGAAATAGGTATTTAGAACCTAATTAAATAGTCAAAGTTTGAGGATCTTGGGATTGAAAGCGCCCCAATTTCGAGAATTTTCGTAAATTAAATAGTTGCAGGTTATGTTGAGATGAAGCTATTTACGAAGTTTCAGACGGATGTTAATAATTTAATAAAAAGGTGTCTGTACCACGGAACTAGAATTGTTCCGCCTGTGCTAGAAGAAATAGTTTGATGAAGATCTACAACGAAGGTCGAAACGTTGGGAAATGCAATAAAATACTACAATAATATATATTTTATCTACTGACCGCTCCCCTGGCCAACTTCTTCTTAAAATATGTTTTAATGTTATCATAGGCATGTATTACTATATTTTCCAGCACGAATGATGGGATTTAGAAAAATATATTTTTCTCTTTGTTAAACTCTGGTATCAATAAGATCCGTTTTGCATATTTTCGTGATTTTTATTCTTTTAAAATTATTATTTTGTGAAATAAAAACACATCATACATGTGTTCATAAATAACACAGTAAATTAACCTTAAACAACAAATGAAGAAACTAAAAAAATAAATAAACCGGAGTTTATATATAAAGTATATAAAAAATTTCAACTGCATCCAAATTTTAGTAAACTATTGGATATAATTTTTGTTTTAACTTTTATCGTCAATTGAATTATTTCTAATAGTGAAATAATGTAAAATTTTACATTGCGATTCGATACCAAGTTGTTTGAATTGAAGACGAGATCGTAATTTATGTAACTATCGCAATTAAAATTTTTAAAATCTCCCCGCTTTCCGTTCATGTTGACATCAATAGTTATTTTTACGATAAATAAAATTTCCTATGAATAAAATTCAACTCAATCGGCGTTCTACAGCTTATATTTTTTTTTCCGCTTCAACTTTCAGATTCACTCCGGGACATAAACCCTCATTTTATTACCAGCTTTTTCAACCCGATATCCTTGAAGGAAAATACTATTTTGCATCCCACATTTGTTTTAATATCAGTTGGATTGATCCATGGAAGAGTTTTACAGTATTTTTGTTTTCTTATATAAGTTCTTTATCAATGATGTTATTATCACATTTATTACTCCTACATAAACAAATCTAACATTATCAGTTACCTATTTTATCAACATTAATAAACAAAGCGGAAGGCTTGTTTAGCGTTTGGCGAAAACATTATAAATAATAATTTTTGAAAAATAATAATATTTAACGTAAATCATATTTTTCGAGGAAATTAAATGAAATTTACTAACTAAACGTAAACTTCAAAAAATATTTTTAAGTTTGTAAAAAGTATTTTAAATACACCTAACCAATGCAATGGCAATGTTAAAATCTATTTGATTGTACTTGTGTAAAAGAAGAAGTAAAATATAAAATCATTTCATGGATGTATAAAGCATTTGTTTATAACCTCAAATACATTTACTGTAGTTTAGTGATTATAGATCTGATATTATATTTAAATAATTCGGTATCAACGTTTATTCCGAAAAATTGTCATGTAACTTTTTAGAAAATTAGTGAATAATTTGATGAATTTTCCCTTTGTGAAATCCCAACATTATCATATCTTCTTCTAAAGTACCTTTAATTTGGTTTATTATAAATAGTAACTATTTATTATAGTTAGGAGTTATGGAAAAATGCTAAATATAAGTTCTGGAAGAATTTGATAATAAATTAAATAAATAATTAATTAAATAAAGGAGAAAAAAAAAGAAAAATACTTATCCAGGCTAAAAATGAATATTCGGAAATAATAGTCAGAAGCTATACGTATAATATATGGTTGGAAAGCGGAGAATTAAAAAACTAACGATATATAATATAGAAAGTTGTAGAAGGTAACGGAGAGTGAAGAAAAAATATATAAATAATAATTTCTAAAAACTAACATCATTTAAAGCAAATCAGGTGTTTTCAACGAAATCAAATGAAATTTTCTTAATAAATATAAACTTTTAAATTTTTTTTCTATTTAAAACCCACGGATTCAAGGAAGTGACATTGTTTAAGATACTATTTTAAGGTACTTGTGTGAAAGAAGAAGTAAAATATAAATATATTTATTGTAGTCTAATAACTTTAGATCTGATATTATATTTAAATAATTAGGTATGTATCGCCCGTTTATTCCGAAAAATCATTTTGTAACCTTTTAGAAAATTAAATTAGTGAATAATTTGACAGATGTTCCCTTTGCGATATTCAAACAGAATCCACTTACAATCAGTGTGACAACGTTTGACCTGTCTATGACAGAGATTGTAAATATCTCTATTCCATTTTAGTAAACATTGCAATGGAAAATAACCATTTTACTAACTAATAGTCGTACAATCCATAATCAACGGATCATACAATCGATAATAAACGAATTGTACAATCCATAATCAACCGGTGGATATGATAAATAGGAACTTTGTTACTTTGTACTTTAATAATATATATGATTTGTTAACTGTAATATTTTAGCTTTAGCTCAATTAAAAATGAGTTGTGTGTTGGGCGCTCCAGATTTTTTTTAAATGGATCTCTTCAAATACTTTTCTTTCTTTTTTTTCGTGTCTAATATTTATAACTAGTTGAAATCAATTTTATGATTGTATTCTAGTGCTATGCTATAAGTATTTTTAAGTTCTTACTGTTGTTTGTATTGGTCGATTCTTGTTTATGCTTGATTTTTTGGAAGTTTCTGCTGATTATTCCCTAACTATCCAGTCTATATATCATGTTTGATTTTTCTAATCTTTCATATTTTTTGTATGATTAATTTTTTTTTTTGTAGAGCCCAAATTTTAAATTCTTGTGTTCATGTAATTTGAATACTTCTTTCTGTATTTTTATAAGTTTTGTGATATAACTTTTTTATTTATTATTTATTCTGAAATATTACAATCTGTCCCAATTAAGGACATTTATAATAGTGTTCAGAGAGCTCATTCATACTCTATTTACAATAAATAAAAATAAATAATAAAGAAACTAATAATAATAAAAGTAAATATATATAAACTAAAGAAATAAACTAATCAAAATAACAACTAAAACACATGCATACTAATTAAATTAAAAATATCTGTTTTGATGTACTTGGTAGATTTCATTTGCGTTACCTTTATTTGTATTATTACTATTTGATTCATTATTCATTACTTATTTATTTATAAAAATTCCATAGTAATCTTATGTGTTGGTTTTGTTATCTTTTTTTTCTATTTTCAAAAGTTACATTTCTTATTGGCTGATTCCTCTGCACTATTTCTTTTATAATTATTTTAATTTGAACCGTTTTTAATTTATTTATTCCAAATTTTGGTTAATCAATACTGATTAGAGTGATCATTATTTTTACACATGTATATATGGGCTTCGTTAATAATGTCGTTTATAAAAATGTTTGGATAATAAAAAAAATAAACGTAATTTTCTTTAAGGATGGAACGTAGAAGTTGTATTGACTTTCCACTGAGTACAGTTTTCCTTCAAGGAGCACTTGTCAGAATGGAGTCAGTAATTAAGAAAGTCCGTAAAGGGATTGAAGAGGTGAGAGGAAGGAGAGAGAAAAAAAGTATTTGGCTAAAAGAAAAAAAAAAAAGAAAGACGGAAACGAGTTAAACCCTTAACGATTCAGAATAAGAGATTATTTAAAGGAGAGGGATACCGAGTGGGATCGATTTTGTGTCAGGGGCCCTCTTTCGAAGGAGGTTCAACAATTAGTTGCCCATAGGCCGAGGGGGGCCCAGGCTCAACGATAATTTCAAGGGAAGGCTAGGAGTTTGTTGGGAATACTAACTGGCCTAGCCCCTAGCTCCCACCCCCCCTAGCCCCTATATAGTTGCCCACCTCCAAAGTTATGGGCCAGTGTTGAACAAGTTTCCCTCCCCCAGGCACCATCCCATCCCGGCCAAATACTTAACTAACGTTTAACGGGTTTGCGAAACCTCAGAACGCACACTCTTCTTCCTAGCAAAACATACTGGAATTCTCATAAGTAATATTTACTAGTCTCAAAAAAATGACAGAAATAAGTGAAACCCAGATTCTTCATGTTAGCCTTAAATTAGTAGTTGCTATTTAAAAAAATTTCAACTCAACAAATAGCTCAGTAAAATCCATAATTAATAATAGGCAATCACAATGAGCAAAATTCAAGAAAATAAAAGCACAGACGTACAAAGTATATTTTACTCGAATATAAACTGACCAAAATAATGCATGAGATATTCAAGAGTATTTATTTTAGTTTAGTCTAGAATAATTAACATATAATATACATTTGTATTTAAATTTATATAGTTTTTGTTTAATTGTTATTGTTTATTTTATTTTTACTAGTAGGCCCGTGCGAAATATTCGCACAGCATATTGTTATCAAATGCCAAATAAATAAGAAAATAAAATAATGCAACGTATCAAAAGATAAAGAAATCAAATGTTACTTTATCGATAAATATAATCGACAAAGGAAACAAAAGTTAATTTAAATCTTCATTTTTGTTTGGAGCCAACATGTTTACAAATTTCAATAAGCTGTATCTTTGCTAAAAATGATCCGATTTCGATGATTTTTTTTATTTTGTAGGAAATTAAGTAATCTCTTATATAATCATGGGCATAACCAAGGGAAAAGTCTGTAATGTTTTAGTTATTCGCAAATAAAGTTTGTTTTCTTTCATAACTTGTTTGCCTTAATTTTCGGGGTAATTGGACTATTTTGCCCACCTAAAGGAGAAAGAAGACTTCGAAATTGGTGGCTCAATCTTGAGATTTAGTAAAGAATTAACGATGATATGGCTTGACGATCAAAAACACCATCGATAAATAAAATAAACTTCGGCTCTCTCTATAAGAGAGACCTCAAGTCGACAAAATGAGACATGTATTCAATGACAGTACTACATTTAACGTAAGGTTGTGTGGATGCGAACCCTATGCCTTGCGTTATCTCGAAAATGGTACGTTTTTGGGCTTAAAGACGCAGGTCTTGCTGTACGCATCAAAATCTTCAAGGTCCAATTTGTCCCGTATCGATCTACAGACCTACCACCATTTCTGTATTGAAGCCTAGCAAAATGTTTGTATCGACTTTATTTATTTTAAAAATAAAAACAGAAGTGGAGAATACGATTCGCTAACCCCCGTGAAATTCTGAATCGAACGGTATCCCATTCATGGTATTTGAGTATGAGAGGAGCTTATATTTGGTACAAAACCGATTTCGAGCCTTACTGTATTAATATATGTGGGGATGGGGATGGGGATGGGGATATTAATTTTTTACATTATTTTTATTTTTTATTTTATTTAGGTTTTTTTTTCTAATTAGTTTTTCCTACTGTCAAATAAATAAAGGAATGATACTTAAGTTTATAATTTTAGTTTCAACTTTGATATGTGCATGAAAATATTAATGATTATTATGTACACATTTATAAATTGTGAAATGTTATTTAAATAAACTTATTACTATTATTTGCTAACAACTTTCTGCATGAATTTTTTTTTTTGTTCTTACCATAATAATTATGAGATTCAAAGGCAAAATTAAATACCATGGACCCACGTTTGACAGGAATAATATAAGGTGATCAAGAGATGGAATGATTGGTGAAAATTCTTAATATTAAAATAATTTATTAAATCAATACCGAATAATTGTCTGTTCGATAGAGATTGATACTAGTTTTATTTTTACCGAATGACTAAGGCCGGTCCCTGATTGTGAATATTTTACTTTAATTATAAATACAAAATGTAACTTAATTTTATTTTTAATACGTTACTAATATCTATGCATTTAAAAGCCAAATATCCGAACCGATTAGTAAGTTAATTATCGTTATTACCCATGTGTTAAGAAGATTTATTTTATTTTTACTTATTGATTTATTTTTTATTTCGTTTATATATTATTTATGTATGTTATTCTCTTTTTTTTTTTCTTTTTTTTTTACTTTTTTCAGTTTACTCATTTATATATTCTATTTCCCTACTATTTGTATATATGGTATGAATGAACAAATTTAGCCTTGTTACTTGTTGCCCTTCAATGTGGCAGATTATACTATGCACTGTTCAATAAAAAAAAATATAATAATAATTTTATTACTGTGTCGTTTTAAGTAGTTGTTTATATTATTGTTTTAAGAACTGTGTTAGAACAACAATTCGAAAGTAAAAAATAATTATAGTTAATTGATTCAACTTAAAATTTACATTAAGATTTTTAAGTAAAAACTTACTTATTTAAATTTTGTTATAGTAAAAAAACGTCATTTTCTAGTTAAATAAAACCATTTTTGCTCTAAAATATATAAAAATGAAGTTTATTTTAAAATTTAAAGTGTAAAAAGAAAATTTAATTTTTAAAAACAATTTATTTTTAATCATTTTGCAGAACAATAAATTTCAGATATAAATATATAAAAGGCAATTTCTGAATGCTATTTGAAAAGTGTCGTTCCACCCAACCGTATATCAGACAAACCAATCTAAACGCATGCATAAGGTTTAGAACATATGCTTAGTGGCGGAAATGTGTACTATAACACGAAAGGCTACTTATTATATTAGGTCAATATAATTTCCAACACCAATCAAAAATATTTCAAGTTATAATCTCCAAAACTTATGTACTTTCGTCGAATTCCTGAAAGCACAAGATGGAATTTCGTTACGCATTCCTGTGGTTCTGCCTTTGTAGTGACAAATATTTATAAGGCAGGCTGCTGTATCACATTCCTCCTCATCTCAATAACCAACACTCATTTTTAACTAGCTTGTTAATACTACATTGCGTAATCCTAATTATAAACATATTAACATTTAATATTATTTAATTACTAGATAAACATGTTATTTTTGTGCTCTAATAGCATTGGATTAAATCACTATTATAATCTTCAGTTTTGGAAGCCATAGCTAATTTCATGATTTTTATCAGTAGCGATTAAAATCTTATCGGGTTGGCAAATAAGTCCTTTCGGTTTTTCAGGGTGAAATAAAACTGAATGTATTATTGACATACGTTTGTTTTTACTTTCCTACCTAAACTAGGTTAGGAAAGTGTTGCAATCGGATCAAATTTCCGATATGCGGTTTTCGACGGATTTTTTTATATAATGTAATGTTTTTTTTTTTATTTAACGCCTACATAAGGAATAACTACACAAAAACTCCTGATAGGTTTTTATTATTTATCTCCATTTGTAGTTTGTTTACGAAGGTTCTGTTGATATCATTTTGTGTAGTTTATGTGGCCCTAACTTTTCTTGTAGATAGCTAAAGTCGTATTGAAGTTATAACATTTTTTGTGATAATCATGCGAGGGACCCAAACATTAAGCCTGAAAACATAGCCGAGCTTGTGCAAATGGTTTTCTACGCTTGTGTACGACACATTTTGGCCATAGCAATCTCTCGCACTGCTTGGATGGGATTTTGATCAACAATAGCCTAAACATTGCTCTTTTCAATTTCATGTGGGCGACCAGACCACTGAGCATCATTATGTCGAAATTTCCTGAATGAAATTTGGCAAACCAATTTTGACAGGTGCGTTCGGTTAAGGTATCATCCTCATAAACACTGCAATTTTTTCTATGTTCCCATACCGATAATGAATGAAATTTTCTTCCGTATTCACAGTGCAATAACAAACAAAATACTAAGCTAGTTTCAACAAGAGTTGACAGATGTTGTTGACACATTACAAACAGGATAAACAATCCACCTTAGGGGTTAATTCATCAGGTATGAAGTGTATCGTAATGACATAAAAATGAACGGAAAACCGAAAGGACTTATTTGCCAACCCAATATATCCACTGTGGATAGGTTTAACGAATAGTCATTGACTGATCCATCGCTAAAAAATATATCTTCCAAAGCATTATTATTCCTGTAATTAATATTAATTTATTTTCATAAAAATTATGTATGTTTAAAATTATTTTCGAACTAAGTGTGTTTATATTCTTGATTGCTAACTTATTTAACCTTGCAGATATTTTTGATGTAATTAGCATTACTTTCAATTAACAAGCCAAGATACCAATCAGTTGTGTTGGCTTTTTTTCATCCTCTTAATAATGGTACCTTATTGTTCAAATTTCATTACTTTGTTATCCACTTCGATCTTTACTCTTTATTTTTAATGTCAAGAGCCGTTGTACAGTGGGGCCGATTGCTATTGTTGATCAAAATCCCATCCAAGCAGTGCGAGAGATTGCTATGGCCAAAATGTGTCGTACACAAGCGTAGAAAACCATATGAGAAGGAGTAATATGAGAAGGAAGTAATAGGAATAATATGAGTAATAGGAATAATATGAGAAGGAGTTAGTCGGGGGGTGCGGTTCTAATATAATTTTCTAATTATCTGTTGAAGTTTGCTTTAGGTTAATTACAATTGGTACGTCAATACGCGCAAATTAATTGACTTATATATTTTTAGTCCACTAACAACAAAAAAGATCCTCTTAAATGTTTTCGAAGTTTTTTTGAGCCTCTCCTTGCCTGTATTGATGATGCCACGTGCTTCTATTGCGTGCGGTGGTCGTGGGAACTAAATATCAAGGGAAAAAAGCACAAATACTAAAAGAAATAACGAATGTTCGGTTATGAATGTTTATTCAGTAACTGAACTAAGGACTTTGCAATAATATTGAGAGTTCATATTGCGTTATCGAGAGCGGCCTCCAGATATTGAGCGCCTGGGGACCGCTTTAGTCTCTCGCTATTTATCTGGATCTTAATATTTCTTGGATGGGACTAAGTCGCTTTCGGAACTTGTAATTTTATAAGATATGTCACTTTTTTTATCCAAGTTTTAAGTCATTTTTTATTGCCAAATATCACCCTAAGCCACAGTTAAAGGAAGTAAGTAACTGGAAGATATGGGTCCATTCCTATCATATTCTATGACAAAACAATGGGAAATTAAAAAAACAAATCCGGTGCCCGCACCATACATCTTTCACTTGCCCTTCTACTTTGGATAGAAATTATTTTGTGGCAATATTGCACTATTATAAAATTTTTGAAGTGCATTTTAAACGGAGTTAAAGCTTAAAGCTTACAGATAACAAATCATTAAGACTTTTTTATAAAAATCTAGTTTTATAAACCAAATAACTTCAGTCTCTGTGCCTTTCAGTTGACAAAATGATCAACTCAAATTTCAACGTTTTTAGTCAGCCATTTTAGTGCATTTCTAATTGGAAAAGTTGTACCTATATAGACAGTGGGCAAGTTGATTCCAGAGCAGGTGATTCCAATGTTGAAATATAGAACTGTGAATAAAGGTATGGAATTTTGCGACTAGAATGTTGAAATTGGAGTTAGTCATTCTGTCAACCGAAAGGCTCATATATGCCTAGAGATATTTTGCCAGTATATCTGAATATTTAACCTATAAATAATTATCGATTGTTGGACTATTAGTTATTAAAGTGTTATTTTCCAATTGTAAAGTTTATTGAAATGAAATTACGAAATTTTCATTGTCTGCCATGGATACGTCAAAAGTTGTCAAAGTAATTTTAACTGGATAATGTTGGGATTTCACAAAGGGAAAATCCATCAAATTATTCACTAATATAATTTTCTAAAGGTTAATTGATGATTTTTTGTAATAAACGACCAATAGATACCTAATTATTTAAATATAATATCATATCTAGAGTTATTAAATTACAGTAAATGTATTTAAGGTTATAAACATATCCATGATTTTTTTTTATATATTTCACTTCTACTTTCACACAAGTACAATGAAATATTATTTTAAACATTGGCTTGATTCGGTGGATTTCAAATACTTTTTTTTCAAACTTAAAGTTTACATTCAGTAATAAAATTTAATTTAATTTACCTTACATAATGTTATTTTTCTGAAATTATTATTTATATTTCTTTTCGTCACTCTCCGTTACCTTTATTTATTCGATATTATTTTTTCGGAAATTCTCGGCTTTCTAACGATATATTATACGTATATCTTCTGACTGTTATTTCCGGAGATTCATTTTCAACCTGGATAAGACATTTTTTTTTTCTCCAGTTTCCAATTATCATATTCGTTCAAACATCGTATTTAGCCATTTTTTATTGTTACTGTCAATAAAAGAGAGTTAATTAGAGGAAGACCTATATGAACATTGGGCATTTAAGCCCTGTTAAGAGACATCAATGGGGATAAAACCTAAATGATAATAAAGACCACTTAATTATGCAATGATGCACAGAGTTTAATCAAGATCGTTAGAGCCGTTTTTGAGACAAATTGTAAAGATACGCTTCACCGTTGTTATAAAGCGGCATTTATTAGCACGGGTAGCCAATTTTGAGAAAAAAAATTGCTGCAACATGTAAGGCATATACTTATCTTAAATACGTAATATCACTTTCATACGACTTTTCGTTTTTGAGCTGGACTGATAACATACATACATATATAAAGTGAAAGTAAAAACTAACTGGTAAATTAAAGCGCAATTTATTATAGATTTAACTAAAATAGATGCTACTTCGTTTAAAGTCCGTTCAATAAAGGATTTAGAACTTTATGAATAAAAAATGAGCTTTCCATATTTATTATTTAATTCCATTTTATTTTACTGAATCCAAAAATAACTCTTTTATGAAAAAGTTTTTAATAAACTGTTTTTTTTTTTTTTGCTGAATTAAAGTAAGAGAGATTTCCACTCGACGTGAGCCCTGGACGTATGTTATAAATAAAGTCGAATGAATATTGGATGGAGTGGGCAAGGGAAGAGGGGATTGGCGAGAAAAATGGCACCGCCAAACTCAAGTTAGACAAGCTCTTATTTTCGGAACGTGGGATTCAACAGATCTCACATAAACATTTTTTAGTTCTAGTTAATAAATGATTTATTTGCTTTGACAGATAATTTGTTTTAGTTAACCAATAATTTTCAAGTTTTAAATGATAGTTCGTTTCCTTACAGCATCAGAATAATTCTTACTTTCTACCTATTGCAAGACATATTCCGCCGTCGTATACAACACTTCATCATTGTATATCTTCCTTTTCTACATTTGTAAAAGAATATTTTCTAAGAATGGTAGATATATTTTTTCGTGGTCATTAAACCCTTATTACATGACTCGAGTGTTTGAAAAAATTTATCAGAATTTCTAAATTGATTATTATTATTTTGAATATTTTAATTTTTATACACATTAGAATTGTTTAATTTATTTTAATTCTTTGTTTCAACAATCCATAAAAACTTATATAATTTCTTGCTCAGGTCTAACATGAAATCAGTGTTTAAAGTTCTTTTAAATAATAACTCAATCTGCCACACCCAAGAGCAATAAGTATTATTACTAAAGGTATCAATTCTTGCAATGTAAAAGAGAAAGAAATATAAATAATTAAGAAAATAAAATAAAGCAAAAGTGAATAAATCAATATATAAAAAAATGATAATAATAAGTAGTAATAGAGAAAGTATAATGATAAAAGTAAAATAATATATGTACTTCATAAATAAAATGGTATACATAAATAGGTAACGATAAAAATTTTAGTAGATAACAAAATGTAAATTAATGTTAAATATAAAGAAAAATAAATAAATAAAACTCATTTATACCTACGTACAATAGTGCCTAAAATTATATAGTGAATAAGGCCACCATTATAAGTCCACATTCCCTCTTTTGATTCATTGTCATCTTTCCTACTTTAGTCCTAAATGTTCATCTCTATCACTTCCAGCTCTGATGTTAAAAAAAAGGGTTATTTCTATTGGCCAATCGCATCCGAGATCTTCATATCCTGACGGTTAATAAGTTCACTCGAATTATTTCATCGCTCCCGTCATCATCCACCGCAACCTAAAAGCTATATGGTTCCCTGCCGTTTGTACTCCAGGGCAGACTGGAACGAGATTCATGATTTGTTCTCTAAGATTCTTCGATATCTCGAGGTGGTCTCATGGGTTCCACATTATGTCGACAATATTCCCTCGAACCCTTCTTATTCCAACCATTGCTCCACTTCAGAAAACAAGATCTGGTGTTTCTGACCTCTATACCACTACTCAGAACTAAAACCTTCGAACGTTCCTTTTTTGCCCGCTTCAATGTTTTATGGAATTCCTTATCACCTAATATTCGGCTTGCCTCTTTCCTTTCTTCGTTCAAATCCTTTCTCAAATCGTTCTTATTTTCTATTTTTTTCAAGACTAATATTTTTTGTTGGGTATTTATCTTTACTATTGGAAATATATATACTGTTTGAATCTTACTAATGTACTTTTTGACCAGTAATATTTTCTGTGTAGTTGTACCAAAAATTTGTAGTCATCATTAAAATCGATATAACAACTGACGATGTCGGTTATGTGCTAGTTGTTTGGCCTTTAAATATATTATTATGATGTAAATTTTATTTGATAGACTTTGAAGATGATCACTTTTTAATAAACTATAATGACTAGAATACAAAGCTCTGAAGGATTGTTGCTCTGAAACGTCATGGATGAATTATAAATAATAAAATAAATGTGGTAGTAATAGATGCGATTACATATGACAAATTACCATAGTTAGAGTGTATAAATAAATAAATAAAATAATTTTTCATGTACTTCAAAAATGGAACCATAAAAACAAATCTGTAGAAAATATTCTCAAATGATTAAATTATAAAAAGAAAATAAATTAAGCATCCCTTTAAAAATTTTAGTAATTTATTTTATACCACCGCATTTCTAAATATAGTGAATTCGGTATATTAAAAAGCAATGTACCCCTTTATTAGAGTTCCGGGTTGTTTCCGCTGACGTAATAATTTCATTAGCCTAGTAGGGGAACATTTAATAAAAAAGAAAAAGGATTTTCATCTAATCAGCCAATTTCCAAGCTGACATCTTTATAACCTGCTGAAAAATTAATCCTTACCCGGAGACAAGAACGTTCTTGTTCCAGACAAAATGGGATCCCTGATATCCGGCTGCTTGGCTATTCAGATCAGACTCAAGCCAGCTTACCGGCCCAAATACGGATTTAATACCCGGCGAGCTGGATCCTTGTTCGCAAATTAATACTATTATAGCCCAAAGTTAAATTTCGTTTGTTTTTTTTTTTTTGTAATTTTTCTATACTATCTCTAATTTTTATTTATAAAGTTTAGCTTCGTTATGTTTGATTTACGAAAGGAAAATTGCATCTTCCAAAAACCGGCCACTGACGGTCATTCCAATCTGACCGCCCCAGTGCTCAGTGGTTGGAATTCCATTGGTATTACAAATACAAATTATCTTGTATTTTAATTACAAAAAACAAATTGAATATGTCTTATGAAGTGGCACTATACAAACGATTTCTCAAAAAATTTATTTATTCTATTGAAAAAGGAGCTACGGGATCAGAAGAAGGTTGTTATACTTTTAAAATAATTAATTAGTGTATTTAATAAAGTAAAATAAATTATTTTATTAAATTGATATTATTTCTGAATAATTTATAATAAATGGGACGCTTTGCCTTATTGTTTCATTTTAATATGGTAATAATAGAAAGGTATCTAAGTAAAATATATACTCTGAAGTAGTATAGGCAGGATTTATGAGGGTTGAGTGGTCAAACTGAAAATATGAATTAAGGACCCCAAAACAAGAAAAACATTTCTTCTAATGTTTTGTCCACAAATGCTTTGTTTAGGAGATATTCACACATAAATATTTTCGTTTTTATGAATTATTTACGTTATGTTAAGTAAGTATAACTTATTTATTTGTTCCAACTACTTTATTAATTAAACGTAAACATAAAATTCATATTAAATGTTGTTCAAAGCGATTTTCTTGAGCAAAACAGGCTCTACATCTTTCTTCAACAGCAGCAGTGGCAGAACGGCACTGGATATATGTTATTGTTACACACGATTCAATTATCCTTCTTCGCAAGGAATTAAGATCATTTACCGGACTTGCATAGGCTTTTAATGTCACCTCAAACAAAAAAATCCAGCTGTGTCAGGTCTGGAGAGCGTGCATGCCAAGCCACTGGTTCTGCATGGCCAATCCATTGATTGGGTTAATTAACACTTAGCTATTGTCGTGGACCTCTTTCATAATGTGCAGGACAACAATCTAATTGAAGTCAAATGTCCCTTCTCAGTAGAAGTGAAATATGTCCAACTAAATCATTATTAAGAAATTCCAGAAATGTGTCCGTATTGAGTTGAGGCGGCAAGAAATGCGTTTATAAAATTTAATATGAATATTAATGTTTGCATTTAATTAATAAAGTAGTTAGAACAAACAAATAGGTTTTATTTATTTCATATAACGTAAATAATTCATAACAACGAAAATCTTTAGGTGGAAATATCTCCTAAACAAAGCGTTTGCGGACATACATTCAGAGGACCTTTTTTTTTTCTTGTTTTGAGGTCCTCAGTTCATTTTTGCAGTTTGGCCACATAACCCTGAAACACCCCGTATAGTACAATATTATTGAGAAAAAAAAGAAAGACTCTTTTTCTCAACCAAACACCACATTTAGTATTTAATTCTCAAAATAAGATCTTCTACCTTTTTCTATGACAAGACCCAGGGTGTCCTTAATAGTTTTATAACGCTAATCAATTTTAGGGCTAAAGATAATTCTATTACAAATTTAGCACTACCATGCTTGCTTTGAATTTGTAACACAATCATCTTTGGCCATAAAATATATTAGACTTAAAAATACTGAGTGACTGGATGGAAGACTTGAGGGTGGAAGGAGATATTTTGTGAAATAAACAAGTAAATGTGTAAAGTGAAATAAAGAAACAGTTGTTTTATTTTAAAATATTTTGAAGTTCTTTTCAGCAAATAAAAATGAGAAGGATTTTATTTAGGTAATACTTTTGAGACAATTTAAAATTAAATAATTTGACAAAGCGTCACTTTTATTATAAATATTATATTTCAGAAATAATGTTAACTGGATAAAATAATTCATTAATAGTATATCTACTGTCTTCTAATCTCATTACTTTTTCACTCGCAAAAGTTAAACCTATTTTTAAGAAATTATTTGTGAAGTGCCACTTCGAGAGATTTAAGTATTTAGTAAATATATATTTTATGAAATACTTTTTTCTGAAACAATTTAAATACATTGTATTTTGAAAACACAAAATACTTAACTAATTATTATAATTAATGTACGTTAAAATAATAATTAAAATACTTTTTGCCGAACCTTATTGTCTGGTATATAGTTACTCAATGTTTGCAACATATTGCTTTCAGATCCGGCTTGTTAAATTTTAGTATCAAAACTTCATTTCGCATTAGGATAATTGGTTTAATAAAACATTCAACCTGACGTATGAAAGGTCTCACTAACGCTGATTGCATTAGGCTCATAATTAGTGATGCGTGGTTTGATGCCTGACCTAATCGATGGCCATGACAAAATTGACAGATCAAAGTGATCTCCAATCGCCGGATTCGATTTTGCGGTTGTAATTACCAAAACGGTAGGTTAGTTACTCGACATGACGAGGGGCTCCTAGAAGCTACAGAAATCAATTAGATGTTAATGGCTATGTAGTCCCGCGGGTGGTTGCTCCGAATTACTGGACTGCAGTAGCCCTGATTACTATGACCCCAGTCGCTGATTATCGCTGCTTCACATCCCTAGCCACTAATAATCAGGTTAAACATCCCCAATCCTGTCACTCCTGCTTTGATTTAGAAAAATGTACTTCGACAAACGTTTATTTATAAAGTTTTTTCTCATACATTTGGACAATGTTACACTTCCATTCCAGTCAATGAATAAGTGTAGAGGGAAATGGAAGGAAAACATTTTTTGACTTTGCGACTTTTCGGTCTTATTAGGAGGTAAACATACTAAAAGTCCCCACTCGTTGGATGTTAGCCAAGAGTGGGAGGGGCCATCAGGGAAACCGTACTTCCTAGTGTTAAAGACGTTCCATACAAAATTAAAGCTGATAAAATTTGCAACATATATACTTCAGTAATCCACCGTTGCCATAAAGGATAGTTATATTTATTACAGCTTCTACCGGTTGACTGAAATATTTTGAACGATACACTAATTGAAGGGTTAATTTAACCTCGTTATTTATTGACTCTTCTCTTCCGTGGGCTAATACTCTGATCCCAGATCAATATAGTTATCAAACCGATTTTTCTCCCAAATCTTTCATTACTTATTTATACTGATTAGTGTCTAAGTCTTGCAGCTAAATATTAAAAACTTAGCATTGTACACTCTTAATTTGAGATCCTCAGAGATATTTTCGCGATTTCAATACCTCGAAAGAAAGAAGAAAGCTCTGTTAGCGCCTGTTAAACGCTAACCGATTTATGACTGCTGGTGATTTATTGAGGTTATTGCGAATTCGAAGTATTTTAATTTGTCTATATTCGGAAATGACTTTTACACAGATCTTGTTGTTATTATGTATTCTCCGGCTTGCTATCTTTCTAAATATTTTGTTTTTATTCATTCACTTCAAGGCGGATTTTCTTCTCTAATCTGAGCCTTAGGGAATATTTCATTGCCCTCTTGATTGCTTCCAAGGGCAGCTATATCACATGCAGGTCGTAGGATTATAATATTCTTGCCTACTTTCACAAATATATTTTTTCTCATTATTCTCCATCACCTTATTAACTTCTACGAAACCTAGTTGAAAAGCAGTGGAAACCGTCAAACTTTGAAGCTTTCATATAATATTGTTATTTCAAACCTCAAATTGTTAAGATGATGTTAAATAATACCGAAAGGCTACCAATGACCCAGTGGTACAGAAGCCTTGATTTGGGGGACTGAAGTAAAAAATTATCTCGCTGTGCTATACATGAACCGACTACTATTTAATACTTATCAAAATATGAAAGTATTAGACACTGTTATAGCACCTCTTTTCCAAAACCCACACTAATTGATCTCGAAATATTGAGCTGAGAAGTTTATAAGGAGATTCACACACACAGAGATAAAAACTAGCTCTCCCTCTTTTCTAGTATTAATGGACACGCCAAATTTGGATAAGTTTTTTTAATATCGATTCCGTAACGAATATTTAGTTTTGTTTCTTACCTACAGATCGTTTTTGGCAATATATTTCTCGTACTGCTAAGAACAGCCATGTTTTTTATATGTATATGATACTAAAGTCTCTTGTAGTTAGCTCTAAAAATATCACATCCTCATTTTCCCTCTATTTTTGTTTAATATGTAATAACTCAATTTTTATTTTATTTTATTTGTTTTTTTTTACTATCACAGGCTAAAATCTCAAGTAGTATAATAAACATTTATCTTCTCGTATTCGAATGCAATAATTGAACTAATACATTTTTAATTTATTTATTTATTTGTATTTTTATTTTAACACAGTATGAGAATCTTGTAAAAGAAGATTAAAAGTAGTTTTTGTCAGTAATGAACATCAAGTACATCAGGCAGTCAATAACAAAAAATTTTCTCATAAATTATAAATCGATAAAAGTACAAATATACGTTTTGTGTACTGGAAACTATAGAAATTAATTATTTTTTCTTTTTTTATTGTCCAATATCTTTTTATAAATTTATTCTATTAAAAAGTAGATAATTTGTTTATTTAGTCGAAAAAAACAAACAAAATTATCAAAAATGTTCTGAGGAATTACTATTATTCAAAACTATCGTCACAATCACTGTTGGATAAGTATTGTATAAAACGAATTATAATTTTTTACCACGAATTAGAGATTTCTTAACCATCATCGATAGGTTCAAAGATGTGTAAGTCTGCTGGTCTGTCATCCCTAGTTATCTAGTAGCCGATCTCTTTGTCCGCTGGGAAATTATTCTATAGTGTCAGGATCTGAACCAGGGTTAGATTCAAGTCATGTATTCAATGAGCAGCTGTTTGAAAAAAATATGCTGCAAGTCAGTCTAGAAATCGGAAACTAAATTTTATTTAGCTCGCCACCTCAAAACGTCAAAAAAAAAATTCTCTCTCTAGTAATGAAAAGATGTAGCCTGTATTCATTTCACCATGTCATTATGTCTTTAATTTTTGTTACTCTGGCAAGGTTTCGGCTTATAATGCCATTTTCAGGCGGTCTGAAAAGACTTATTTAACCATTAATATTTTACAAAATCAACATTTAAATTAGTATAATAGTGATGTAAATCATCATTTCAATTTAATAACGATTTTGGTCTCTTTTTTCGGCAATGAAAGCTTCCAGATATACAACTATTGGTTTATTTGTTGTTTTACATGTTAAATTGACGTTTCGGGAAAATTATTCCCATCTTCATAACTTAAAATTCCATATTTTCATAGCGATTCTTGGCTAGAAAAGAGGCAATTAAAAAATAGTGCATGTTACAATACATGTCAAAGTTGTGTTGTTACAAACATTTTTTATAATTACTTTAAGTCTGATGTGCTCCTTGTCATGTTTTGAAATTATATATAATAAATAAAATAAATAGCAAACACCCAATTATTGGTCCTAGGAATGTTGATGCTCCACTAATTATAACTGTATTTTATTTTATTTATAATATCAATTTCAAAACATGACAAAGGAGCACATCAGACTTTAGGTAATTATAACAATTTTTTGTAACAACACAACTTTGACATGTATTGGAACATGCACCCTTTTTTAATTGCCTCTTTTCTAGCTATGAATCGCTATGTAAATATGTAATTTTAAATTTTTTGAAGTTGGGAATAATTTTCCCGAAACGTCAGCTTAACAACAAATGAACCAAGTGTTTAGCTGGAAGGTTATATGTTGTTACATTATTATATATTTCATCATGTTTTTTTCAGGATTTCACCTATTATTAACATTTATACAACTATAGTTTTTATTTTTATTTAAATACTATTAAAAGTATCATTGAATTAAAATTCTAATTTGTGATAATATTAGTATATGTGCTGTTTAAACCCATTGGTATCTGACTGAAAATTACATACTTTTTCTTGATTTTTTTATACATATTTTGATTCCAATTTGACTGCTCCTATTGTTAAATTAAGATATAATGGAGATATAGATTTTCATTATTATTATTTATTTATTTATTTTTCAAAATCTATTTTGGATTTTTCAATAAATTTGCACAAAACATTTAGTTTTCGTATTTTCATTAGTGCTATTTTTAAAATCTATGGGGTTTATTATGTATGTTATATTTGTTTTACCATTTTAATTTGTTTTATATTTATAATTTCTATATATATTTTGAATTTTGTTTATTGGTTGTTTACTAAAATTTAAATCAGATAGATCATATTTTCTGGAGGTATTCTTTATTTTGTTTGTAATTCTATTGATTAGAGTCATGAAGTAAATTTTTGAGTTTATGTTTTAGTTTTTTTGATTATTTATTTTACTATTTTCTACACTTTTAGTGGATAATGTTTGATTATGGTTTATAGGTTTAAAAAATTTGCCAGAATATCAGAAACTAATGTAGAAATGGTAAAATACATACAGCCTAAATATTTTTGTTACTAATTAGAATTTCACCTTAAACAAAAATATTTAAAAATTTGTTCTGTTTTCTTCATTATTAATAAGTTCAAACTTTATATATTACAACTTAATATTTTTTTTTAAGTCGCAGTTAAACAACTTGGCAAATTAACGTTTAAAATAGATGTTTAATTAATTTATTTATTTTTAGAAATCTCATAACCTTCAGAGCGATTATTTTATTTCATATTTATTCCTAAGACTATGTAGATAAATTATGGTTGGTGAAAAAAACAAAAACGACGTAATTATTGCAATTTTACACTAGTTGTGGGGATTGTGGGGAGAAGGGCAGTCTTAAATATGGGCGGGAAGAGAGCTAAGTAGTTTGGAAGAGCAGAGCTTGCAAATGGTTCAACAAACTAAACTCATTATCAACTTATTCAATTAATTAGCCCTGACCAGCCCTGCCCAGTGTGGGAAAGAAAAAAAGGGACTTCATGAAATTCTGTAAATTAATTACTCCCCATCGATCTGTGTATTACCATGACAAAATATATGTTTAAAAAGTTTATTCTATGAAATTTTATTTATAAAATTATTTATATTCATATACAATATAATATTATATATATATATATATATATATATATATATATATTATTTAATTGGTACGTAATATAATATCATATAGACTGCTTAAAATTGAATTGGGATATTTCTATTTGATTCGTTTGAATTAAAATACCATATTTTCTTTAAGTTTGTTAGGGATTCTCTTATTTGTTGATAAACATAAAAGTAAACAACAAGTATTTATTATTTTTTAATAACTTAATTAATAACTTTAACTTAAGTATAGCCATGAATGATACTCATATTGCAAACCAACTGGTTTTTTTTCTGAATTTTAATTCAGTAATATTCTGCTTAACGCTCGAAACACATAATATTGAACCCAAAGTTCGGAATATTATGGTGAGATGATTCAACCTTTCGTTAATAATCTTTTATCGAATTTTTAAGAAGCTATATCTCCTGTATTGATGGACTGAATAAAGATATGGACCAGCATATATGACATGTTTAAATAAATATATGAACCTTGAAAAAAAACAAAAGAAGTTAAATCAAATGTAGGTATCGAAACGTTAGAAACGAAAATATTTTTATTTCCAAGCAGATCAAGGCCCAATTAATTTTTTTTTTTACTCTATAAAGTATTTCCTCGTAAGTAATTCCTGGCATCCTTCCTCATAAGTCATCCAATCCCACCGCCCCTCATACATCTCCGAGCTCCTTCAATTTAAATCCTCTGTTCGTTCCAGCAATACTCGTTCTCGGTCTTCAGATTCACACATAAGGGCTGCTTTCGACAGATCATTCATTATCCGATCCTCATCCCTATGGAACTCCATCCCTTCCCACATCCCTCAATCCAATACCCTCCCTACCTTTAAATCCCGCCTGTTTAATCATTTCTTATCCATCCAGTCCCCATAAAATTGTAAATAGATACTACTGTAAATATGTGTATAGATTATTAATTCGTTCTTCATTATTTTTACCTCATGTTTTTTTTTTATTATTAACTGATCAAAATTATTATTTTTTGTTTTTTACAATGACTATTTAATTACTCTGAACTTTTATTTATATATCTCTGAGACTCCTTAGTCTACTTATCTGTCTTGCTGCATTATTCTAAAGGGACTCGTCCCAGAATAAATAAAGTATTATTTTCGAATTTCACACTTTCTTTGATTTTGCCAGAAATATTCACCTACCCGGACCAAGGTCAAGGGTTTGGCTCAAAAGTTCAACTATGTTTAAGAACTTCCTGACGATGTTCGCTGTGCCTAGGAGAACTGCTTTTTGCCCTTCTTCCAACACTTTCTCTGACAGCTTCAAATTTTCGACAGAGCGTATGGTATCGTCTGGGATGAGGCCATTGCCGGAAATTACAATTGGATATACCTGGACTTGATTCAGTTTGTAAAGTTGCCGAAGCTCTTGATGTTTCCTAATCTTTTCAGAAATAGTTTTTCCGATATTATCATCGGTTGGGACCGCTATATCAATAAGATACCCACTTTAGCTCTTCCGATCAATTAATAGAATGTCCGGTTTGTTATTAACAACGTGTGATCTGTAATTATAGATCGATCCCAATATACTATTCTATTTTCTGTTGATATTCTCTTTTATTATTATTATTATCTCTTTATTTTCCGCATATACAATGGCGTTTATAATATGTAATAGTTGGGGACTTATTAGGTCAGCCAAAATTATATATTTTCATAATTATTTAATATTTGTGAACTTCCTGACTATACCTCTGGCTACCTGACTATATTATTATTATTATTATTATTATTATTATAAGAAGAACAAATTCATCATATTCTATGGTTCTTTACATGTCTAATGTTTTATATTTACTGTATATTTTATTAATTTTGTTTTGTTATATAGACACGTTTTATATTGCACTTTAAAATGCTTTTATAATACGTATATAAATTATAATTGAAATATACCATAACAAAAATACATAAATATAAAATGCTGCCATTCTAATGATCGCATTTTTCTTTTTTCAGGTTAGTGCTAAAATTAGATTTTTCGTTTTCATGAAGTAAGTATTATTATAATTAATCATATCCTGGTTAATAATAATTTTGATATACTATAACTTATATAGTTTAAAGTTTCTTTACTATAACATTTAGTTTAATAAAATAATGGAAAAATTAGACGAAAGTA
This sequence comes from Nezara viridula, assembly GCA_928085145.1. Classification (NCBI taxonomy): domain Eukaryota; kingdom Metazoa; phylum Arthropoda; class Insecta; order Hemiptera; family Pentatomidae; genus Nezara; species Nezara viridula. The sequence goes on along the minus strand of OV725078.1, from coordinate 182,654,372 downwards.
TTTGTTCTCGTATGTTTGAATCCAGGTTTAAATATAGCGTAATAATCTTTCCGGAGTAACAGAACTTTCCTTCTGACTTATATCTCGTGCTTTTATTTAACCGGCGCACAGTGGAACGAATAAGGGGTACTCCAAAAACTTGATAAACTGTTATTGATTGATTTTGGAGTTTATGAGATTATTTTGAGTTGGTAGAATGTACATGTTTCACTGCTTTTATTCAATACTTCAATTGATTCAATTTTTCGAGAATTTCATTTACATTCGGTAGATTTCATACATCTTCTTCCAACAGGAAATGTCCCGTCCTGCTTCCAGAGCATGAAAGTTTAGATCTCGAAAAATGAATAGGATTTCACCGAACGAAGACCTTCTTCATAACCTCCTTGTTAGTTTTGACCCACTAATTTCCGATTTGAGATTTAAATGCTCTCAAAACTTGAAACATCAGCCTTTGTTATCAGAAACACAGATATTATTAAATATTTGAAATGTTTCTGAATATCGTAAAAATATAAGTACACCTTTTCCTTCAAGCTGTTTCAGTTGTAAATACCACATTGGCTCAATTTTTATTTTTATCTTCCATTTACATAAAAAAAAAGTTAATTATTCTGTAAGAACTATTCAAAAATAATTATTTATAATTGAAGAAGAAAACGATGGAATTGTACAGTACTTTTTTTTTGTTGTAATTACATATACAATATATTTTATTTATTGTTAAAATTATTAATGATATGCATTTTTTTATCGCTTCTATCCTAAATATTAAAAGTATAAGACAGGGTTTGAAATCAATAATTTAAAGAAACAAATATTCAAATATGATCAAAATTTTTAAAAATTCATTTGAAGATTTTTATTTTTAATCATAAGTGAAGGATACACATTTATTTTATAAATATGTATAATATAATATAATAATAATTATTATTATCTCACTTATTAATTCTAACACATGTTTTGGTATGCTACTTTTTAATTGTTAATTTTTCTGTTATATTTTCTCTGTATTTTTGTTTTTTCTAGTAAAGTACTAAAAAAAAATAATAATTGTCTTATTTTTTAACAATTGTACAATAAGCAACAAAAATTTATCCCAATAATTATTTTTGAACAAAATTTTTACTATTGACAATAATAATAATTCATTAATTCATACATCATTAATAATAATTCTTGAGTAATGCTTTTTTAAATCAGAAATATATTTTTTGTGAGCTCTATGATATAGTTTGAGTCTGGAGTAATAGGGATGAGAATATTGTTGCCAACTATTAGTAACAAAACATCTTTATTTCCGAAATTCATTAAAAATGTTGGGGCAAAAAAAAACACAATATATAGTGCAAATATCACCCGCAAAATTAAAGCAATTTTAGAAATATAATATTGAAAAATATGTACATTAAAAACGTATACATACATATTAATATTTTATTTAATTTGTTTCGTCGTTCGAAAAGGTGATTTTCATTTTCTGATCTTAATTTTTTTTTATCAATATTTAATCATTATATTTATGCAAAACTATAGTGATCATTATTTTTAATGATAATTTAATCGAATCAATTAACAACAAAGATCTATTTGAATTTTTATTTTAAAATTAAGCATGATTTTAAAATTAAAAATCTGCTTCTTCTTAATCGTTTCCTCTTCTACCGCTGAGCGCTGTGAGGAGCCTTCTTGTAGAGCCGAATCCACAACTCTCGATCCTGAGCCAAAAAAGTTAAATTAAATTAAATTAAAATTAAAAATCAAGTATAATAATTATTACATGATTTGTTGGAAAAAATAATTATTGATTTCAAACCCTGGTATAAGTATTATATTGTTATATTATGATAATTATATTAAGTTTTTATTGCGTTTTTAAAAATTTAAAAATAACGATTATAAGTAGTAATACAGGCAGTAGTAGCAACTAAGTATATAAAATTAGGTATGTAACATTTCAAGAGTTTCAAGACGTCCTTATCATATTTTAAGTTAATTTATTGTCAGATTTCTCAGGTTTGAACAGATAAATCTAAATTTTCTCTATTTTTCTTCGACATTTTCCAATGTTGACGTCATGTTCGTGTCTCTTGGCCTTGGAAACTAAATATCAAGTTCCTAATACCCATGTCCACAAAAACCCGTCTTTCGTCCCAATGTGCTTTAAATATCTAATTAAACTACTGTTTGAGCAATTTAATGTTCTTTGTTATATCTAATATTTCAAGTGATAAAGTAATTAATTAATTTCCTAGTGCAATTAACTAATTACAAACTGAGCCATGCTAAGGCAACATTTTTTAACGAAGACAACCCTTGTGATCGTTTTCTTTTATCCTTTAATATTTTACTTTAGATATTTAAAAAAAAAAAAAAAAAAGATTGATGCGTTATGAATCTTTTAAGAATGTTGCATTTTTTAACAAAAAAGAGAGAAACGATGATCGTCGGTATATCAAACACAGGTTGTTTTTGAGAACCCTTCAATCATCCCTCGTGAAAATGCTGAACAAAATTAAAATACTTGGAAGCCCTCTGTGTATCCCAGAACCTCAATAGCGTTATCAATTTCAAAACTGATGCAGGGAATACAAACAGTTTCTTCTCAAAAACAATTTTGATCTTAAATCAATAATAATGATTACTGACTTCAGTTGTTTATTCCCTTAAAGACATGCCTCTAGAATAAGAGTTACAGCTACATGGTTTAAATTTAATAATTATTTTTAATAGAACAATGTAAAATTAATGAAATTGTTAATTATTATAGGGAGTTAATTTAAAACAATAATAACAACATAAAATAGTTGTACAGTCTTAGTTTTTTAGATTTTGTATTTAATATATAATATTTAATATTTTAATATTGAAAACTCCTCTCGTTCTCTGGAAGGTTTTGTCTTTATTCTGATTGTCCAAGACAATTATATTTGATTGTCTTGTAATGAACTATTGTCTGCCAGTAGGTCCACTGAGAGAATTTTTATATTTTTCACATGAACATTACCAAAATATTTTAAAATTATGAGGTATCTTTGAACGATTCCTGAATTGGCCAATATTTGGATGGTTTTATAATAAATTATGTTATTATTGATAACTATATGTTGTCATTGTTATGATAAATTTAACAAGAATGTAACGGGGGCATTAACATGTTACAAACATTTATCAAAGATTTCCTCTAAAAAATGTTAATAACTTAAGCTCATAATATTTGATTTCATTTAAACGAATTCATTTTTTTTTTTTTACACTTGTGAATTTAAATTAGAAGGATCGAAGGAAATGATGATAAATTAGTTCAACAAATGACCATAAAGGGCAGAATTCAAGATAAACTCATAAATAAACAAGTTTTCACAGCAGAAATTACCAGATCGCTGTTAGTTCAGGTGCTTCAACAAACCTGTGTTAATTCAGATTCAATACCTGGATTTTGTATTTTTAGTACTCTTTACTATTCGTGTTACTGGTTTATTTATTTTATCTTCTTTAATAATTATTTATACACATTTACACTTATAATCTCGAATATTAAATTAAATTAATTTCTACTTGATTTTTATTTCGAAAAAATTCCCTGTATTGACATTTATTTTAAATAATTGATTCATCAATCTCTGTGCAATCATAACATGAAAATCTATTTTTTTAAATGAATTATTTACCCTAAGTTTTAGGTTATAGTATTACAATATAATACTTACAAATTTAAGAAAATAAATTGGCATCCACCAAAGCGTAATTAAATTTATTCAAAAGAATTATTATTCTACAAGGGAATTGAAGAACCGAAGTTTGTATGTTTGTTGCGAAGAACAACATTAATGACTGCAGAAAAAACCTAAATGACACTAATGTTGCATCCGCCAATCATTGTTTTACAATTTTGCTCGTTCCTAGATTCTTTGATCTGCTTTGAAAGGAAAAAGGTTATTGCTAGCCCCAATTGATCCTTTATCCTTATGAAATAAGATGTGAAATATGGTGAAATAGGTTCCTGTAGATCACACCATTCACCGAATGGTTGTTTCCAAGATGTCAGAGTGCCTTAATTGCAGTAGATAAAGCAAGATGACGCTACTTTTACGGAGTCAAAATAAAAACTGACAACCACAAATTTTTAAAGAATGTGCATTTTTTTGGGGAGAAACTTCAGAAAATTTCTGTTGGTCAGGACTGTATCATTTTCACCATAACATTTAAACATTTCTATAATCATGGCGTAAAGTAGTCTAACAATATGTAAGTAAGTGAGAATTTCTAAAAAAAAAAAAAGAAGAAAGAAAATAAAATAATTTTCACTAAGAGGGGTAAGCTTATTTTTGTCTCACCTTCTTTAAATCATCGGAACGAAACTATTAAGTGATAATATTTATAATTAATATAATTCACAAGCTAAAAGTTATTACTTATAGACATGATACTATATATTAGGCATAGTACTTTCCGTTCAAATATAAGGAGGAGTTTGTCTTCAGATCTGGTTGTAGTCCATGTTTCCGAGCCATAACACAGTATAGGAGAGAGTCCTATATATGGTAATTTTAGTTCGTCTGGTAATCAAATTGCTGGAGAGATACTTTCGGAGTCCAAAATAGCACTGAATAGCAACCAATATTTTCCTCCTAATCTCCACTGCTACGTCGTTGCTGCAGGTTACCTACCATTGATCCCAGATAGACAAACTCTGAGACCTTTTCAAACTGTAGGGGCCAAATGAAACATTGATACCAGTCGATATTGGAGCCTGAACCAAAATCAAGTACTTGGTCTTAGCTTTGTTCACACACAGCAGCTTCCAGAGCAAAAAATGTCTCAACTACTGCTTGCTTAGATCTCCCCACAATGTCTTTATCATCTAAGTATGCTAACATCTGTACCGATCTGTTCCATACCTGAAGTTTGAACCTGAGAGTCCCTTATTGTTTTTTCCAGTGCTATGTTAAAAAGTAGTCATGACAGGCCGTCCCCTTGCCTTACTCGTCTCCTGGATGGAAATTTCCATAATCTCCGACCTTTTACCTGGACCAAACATTCAACATTTTCCATTGTCACATATTATGTTCAATTATTTTCAATTACAGCATAGATGCTGTTAATGTTAATGTTAATGTTAAATTTTGTTCAAATTAAGATATATTTCGTCTTTGTTGAAATCATTTTAGGGAATGTTTTAGAAAGACTTAGTTGTTTAATAAGCTAAAAGTCCATGTGGATTTTTTCGAGGTATATTGCAGAACAAGCTCCGATTAACCTCCCGGTTTGTGAAACAATTATATATGATTCTGTTGGTTAAGTCCCCTACGAAATAAGACAGACTTCATAAACAATGTACATTCTTCTAGCATGGGAAAATATAAAGCGGCACTTGTAAATTAACTGTTAATAGCAATTTTAATTATTGAAACAAGTAGTTTTTACATGGTTGCCGAAGATTTAATATAAAATAAGTGGTCGGATAGGAGTTTTTTGGAGGAATTAGTAGACGAATATTGACGTATGGAGACAGGTGAGGAGTTGCAAAAGGAGATAGCACGAATGACGATGGATTTGCTAAAGGAAGTTGTATAATGGGAGGAAGAGAGGTATTAAAGAGAGCAATAGGTTGAGATCTCATATTAAGAGAGTAGATAGAGAAACGTAGAATAAGGAGTTCAAAGATGTAGGGAGGATTTTTGGTTCTGAGGACTCATACAAAGAAAAAAACAAGGAAATTGCCGCCGGGAAGCAGGAGAGCAACTTCAACTGTGTATACAAGCAGGAAATATGCAGATGTGAAATTCTGGATCCGTTATCTGATGAGGAGTTTTTAACCATATTATTGAAGTTAGTTTATAATTGCTAAATTCCAACCACACATCCTTGTTTCTCTAAAATTCAGATAAAGAATAAAATAACCCGTCAGCGTTACACACCAGCGAGTCCAAGATTTAATTTGGTAGGGGGGAGGGGGGGGGTTCAACCTAAAATCTTTTATGTACATAAAACGATTATTAATTTGGAAAAAAATTACTAGCTACCTGTATGAAATGATGTTTAAGTGATTCTTTTTTTTTTTTTTTTTTTAGAAAAATAACTTTATTCTGGGACAAAGTCCCTTGAGAATAACAAAATAGAACAAAATTAAAATATATTCTTTAGGGGGCGGGGTGGACGAATGGGCTAAAACGTGTGCACAGCACCGCGAGTTCCCTGGATTTAAAAATTACGAGTTCGCGTCCCGGTGCCGGAGGGGATTTTAAATTCCCCGCCCTCACCCTCCGGCCCGGGAAATCCCGTATAGCCTAAAAGGCGAGGTAGGGAAGAACAAAAAAAAAAAGTGATTCTTTAAGTCCTATTAAATGTAATTACACGAACAATCAACTTTAAGAGATAATATTTTACCATAAAACATGGTTACATTTTACCATTTTTTTTGGGGGGGGGGGCGGAGGAGCTTCAGCCTGAAAGCCCACCCTCCCATAGATCCGCCTATGGTGTTACACCAATTAAATCTAAATTTTATAAAATGTTTCAAACACATCATTGGCATTTTCAATGAAAATAAAATCACTGTGTGCCCGTGTTAAACAAGTTTAAACTAACTTCACATTTTCCAACTTTTCGGTCTTGTTGGAATAACTCATTTAATGACAATGCTACACAGCAGGGGCCCCCATCCCCCCTTCCCCAAGGTCGATGGCTCAAGAAGCTATCCTCTACCTCTCCCAAGATATTTGAATGCTCATTTTTCTTTAAAATTGAACAAGAGAATGTAGAAATAGAAAAATCGTAGATCATACACAATTACACTTGCTGTGGTCTGCTCCATGTTTTATCATTGCCTCTTATTCTGAAACGTTTCATTCCGAAAATTCATAACCCCAGTTCAAATGCGCCCCCCTCAAAAATTCAAAAACCCGTCAAAATATGCCCCCCTCAAAAATTTTGATTTCGCCACCCCCTTCTGGGCAACCCTACTACATAGTTTTCAGGAAAGGGTACAAGGGCTACATAAGTTTAAGAACCCCTGCAATATAGTGCTTGTTTTTTGAAATTTTTATCTTCTTTCTTAAAAAAATTTTCATATTAGATTTTTTTTATATAAATACTATCATTAAATTGACTGTCACCAACGAACTTAGAGCTCAATCAGTAAACTCGATACTTCCATTTACTGTTTAGTAGAATCATGGCGGGGAAACTATTTTAGTTAATTATAAAGTCATGGTTCCTATAATTAACTGAGTAGAATAATTAAGTGAACCTTCATTAAAACTTGATTACACCTCCTACCCCCCTCCCTTTTTATCTATTAAGCGGCTTAAGTAAGCTAATATCGATGGTAAACGAAACTGATTAATCCTTAACTATGTGTTTTCCGCGACCCATCTTCTTAGCCGTTTAAGTACAGCTTTTGAAGCTCTTCTCCAATTTACTGCAGTGGCCTGATAGAGAAGTTCTATCCTGGCGCTATCTCCTGGCTCTCAAGAGTAATTATGTTTACTCCAAGTCACGGCCTTGTGGAGGATTAACAAGTTCTCCAATCATGAGTAAGAGACTTATTTATACACATCCAATATCGTTCAATATTCTGTATAATAAGAAATTCCATTGTTTTGTTTTGTAGGCAACGTGCATAAAATTTATCTATTAAAATCAAGCTAATTTTTTTTTCTGTTGGACATCAAACTGCAAATTATCACAAGCCCACTTGGTGAATACGAAACCGAAATTCGTCCATAGATAACTTGTTAATATAGCTAACGTTAAACCGCATTATCGACGTCATATTGCGTAATCGGCAGCTGGCTAAGATTTTCTCTCTTTCCCTCACAATATATTCCTTTACATAACACCATCGTTTTAATAGTTTTGGACAAGTCGAATTTAGTGGCTACGAACCACGATTTGCGGACAGTATTAGTTTTCCGGTACCATTTAATGAAAACTGCTGCAGAATCGCATCTCCTTGACGAAGCATAAGGTGAGCATGCTCTTGGTAAATTAAAATGCTTTGTGTGGTTAAAAAAATCAATACTAAGAAGGGAGACACAAACTATGAAAGATTGTGATATATCATGATCTTCTAAAACCTGGCGAGCCCGTAAATACTTAATGCTATCGACAAGGAATGATTGATTCGAGTGTTGCCTGGAAAACGAGCGATATATAGAAAAAAAAAAAACACAGTAATTTTTCTTTATGGCGATGAACCATCACACACAGTAAAACCTGTAAAGGTAACGATTAAGGAGTTCAGTGGGGAAATATTAGCGCATCTGGCTTATTCATCAGACTTGGCTCCGTCCGCTTACAATTTATTTGCATCCATGGTTTTGCATAATATGAATAATATTAATGATAATTAATTCGCAAGCTTTCTATGAAAAAAATGTCTTAGTAAAAAAAATTAATAAATCAAACATAAGGATAAACTATTCTATGTCATGTAACAATAGTTGCTTATTCATAAATTCATTTGCGCGTGAGTAATTATTATAATATTTGTATAATATGAAAACTAATACAACCATAAATTAGTAAACTTACTAAAATATATATATTATGACCAAAAAAGGATAAAATAAAAAGATAATAAAATAATTTTTAATAAATATAATTTTCCATAGCAATTTTTATTTGTTGGGCGCCTGGCTTAACAGCCTTTCATCTCTAAAGAGATAAATTAGAAAACGATTTCATGCATGTTTATAATATGAATAATAATAAATTTGTATAATATGAATAATAATAATAAATAATTACAATTACTTCATAACCTTGCTAAGAGGCAAAAGATTTGGCAGAAACAGGTAAAAAAGGAACTCTATTCAACTAGAGGGAGCAGAAAGGGCTGGATGAAAAATAGTATTTGCGCGAGTTGAAAGGATTCATCAGTAGGGACTAGGAGCGGTAGTTGAGGGCCCGGAGGGATAAAAAATGACCAAATTTGAAAAACGATTACCCTTCCCATCTTCCCTGTCCTACCATCGATATAGTCTGCTTCATTGTATCTTCTTTAAGTAATACTTTCGTAATATTGTTTATCAACAGAGCCTGGGTTTTTATGTAGTGAAAACCCACAATATATGTCATATAATATTCAACAAAAAAAAAAGTCAGATATGCTGAAAAATATGCAGTAATAAAACATGAAGTATGCAGCGAAAAAATCTCCAAATATACAATATTTTTGCTAAAATATTCAATTGACGTATTTAAAATAGTTATGAAATAAAATAGATATTGAGAATTTTTTTTTAAATTATTAAAATAAAATGTGAAAAAAAACTGAAATTAAATATATATATATATATATATATATATATATATATATATATATATATATATATATATATATATATATATATATATATATATATATTAATGCCTATAGGTTAATTATATAAAATAATCACATTTACAATTAGTTTATTGATTATTCTTTATTAATGTACGTTGCGGATAACCTCTTTCCCCCTCTTAGCATATAATATATATATATATTGATGATCAATTTATTGATGTTTAATCTCATAATCTTTTATTATTTAACAAAAAATATTTGAGAGTATATATAACTTTTGTAATTTTTAGAAACTATGTTCATTGAATTTTGAATATTTTTCTTATTTATGTTTATTTTAGTTTTGTTTATACTAACTAATATGTTTGAATTGAATAATGTTTCTAATTTGTTAATAAATGTTATTAAGTAGTAAATGTTATTTGATCAATTGTTATAATTAAGGTGCATAATATGCATGTGTATGGAATGTACCATAATAGACGGTCCTTTCAAAGAGTTACTTTGAATATATATATATATATTACAAAATTATTTTTTTCATGGACATTTTAATATTATATTGTGAAATAATTATTATTTTCGAGAGTTAGGTCATTTACAATTTTAATAAACTACATAAATTTGGAGTTTATTCCTTTTTATTTGTTAACGTTTCGATCCCTTCTTCTATACATAGAATGGGATCCTCTTCAGAGCTGGAAAAAACAAACAGCCATCATTGGCAAAAAACTCAAGTTCCTATATGCCGTAACTAACAATTTTTAATGTATTCCCTACCTTCTTATCGAGCTTCGATACTCCAAGCCAGGAGCACACCGGCAGCCTCAGTAACGCCCTCCAGTACATGTATCAGGCCAAGAGTGCCATAATAATATAAAGCTTAACGCGGTGAAAACTCAGACCATTATTGTAGGTTCCAGTTATCTTCTTAAACCCCTTCCTTCCTCCTTTAGTCATCAACGATCATCCCGTCACATTCTGCTACTCCGTTAAGAACCTAGGAATCACCATTGACGAAAAATTCTCCTCGAAACTCCATATCGCCCTCATCTTCCGAAAGTCAATAGGTACTGGTTGAGTTATTTCATCGCTCCCGCCTCTTACCCCCACAATCTATCCACAAGCTCCTTGTATCTTATCTTATTTTCCCCCACTTTGACTACGGCTGTGTGGTGTACTCGATGGTACTCGAGGAAAGATTGAAGCGACATTTTTTTTTATATATATATATATATATATATATATATATATATATATATTTTTTTTTTTTTTTTTTGTTCTTCCCTACCTCGCCTTGTAGGCTATACGGGATGGATTGAAGCGACTTATGAATTCCTGCTTAAAATTTGTCATCGGTACTTCGAGGCGGTCTCATGTGTCCCACCTTAACGACGAGTTAAAGTGGCTCATCCCTTCTTCCCGCAGACAATATTTCCTTGGATCTTTTCTACTCCAAACGATCAACAAACGACACCTTTCCTACATCTACAGTCTCCTACAGTTGAAACCCGTGGTCCACTTCCAGAAAACAAGATCCCGTGTTTCCGACCTTTATATCCCTTCCCATAGAACTAAGACATTTGAATATTCCTTTATTGCCTAATCCAATGGCTTCTGGAATTCCTTGCCATCTGATATTCGCCATGCCTCTTCCTTGTCCTCATTCATATATCATCACTACCAATTCCTTCTCACATCTCTAAATGACGTTGTACAATGAAATGAATATTATGAATCAAATCTTGACTTAGACGAATAGTTGTTGAATTTTTTAAAATTTTAACCAGATGTGGTTTTTATTTTTTGTTCATAATTGTTATTTTTAAGGGACCTCGTCCCAGAATAAAGTTTATTCTCTATTCTTAATTGGTAATTGGTTGACTGTCGTGCATAATGAAGAGAAGAATAGTTGGGGTGCTCAGTCAAAAAGGAAGGCAAAAAATAAATTATAATATTTATTTTTTACATATGCCGACGTTTCGACCTGAAGTTCAGGCCTTTATCAGGGCTATGAAAATCACCAGATAACAAGGTATGAGAAACATAAGTAATGATGGTAAAAAAGATAATAAAAAATGAGAAAATAAAATAAATAAAAAGAAATTATTAGAAAATAAAATAGATAGATATAAAGTAAAATGAAATTGTTAGAATAATGACTAAGAACTAACAGATAAATAATAAAAACTGTTACATAGTGTTGAATGATGAAGTAGGCGTAATCAAAAAGGGGTGACAAAAGTGTCACATTGGGAATCTTAGAATAAAATGTAAAAACATAAAAAAGAAATATAAAGTTATATAAGAAATGAAAATAAAATAAATAGTAAAATTAAAACATTGAGAATGGAGTAGTTAGATAGAAAATTGAGATATTGTAGAGTCTATCAAGATGTACAGACAATGTATAATATAATAAAGAGTTAAAAACAGAGAAAAGGAATGAAAGGAAGGAGGGAAGAAATAGAGAAAGCTGAAATAAGAAAGAAATAAAAGAAGTACTACCTTTCTCCTATTATTTTCTTAGCCCTGATGAAGGCCTGAACTTCAGGTCGAAACGTCGGCATATGTAAAAAATAAATATTATAATTTATTTTTTGATTTCCTTTTTGACTGAACACCCCAACTATTCTTCTCTTCAATATTCTCTATTCTATTATATATAGAGTACGAGAATAAATATATAAATAAATATATATATATATATATATATATATATATATATATATATATATATATATATATATATATATATATATATATATTTTAAATAATTAAAGATTATGAGGTTAAATATCAATAACTCCTGAGGAATAATTAATTAATACATTAAATCAATAAATTAAGTTCTTAATTAAATCAATGAATTAAGTTCAGCCTAAATATATTTTGGCTATTGTCGTTTTTCTGTTCACTAATCCTCAGAAAAAAAATTGAACTTATCTTATTAAAATGCCCGTTAACATATATGTGTATTCAACTACTATTTACCTTTAGCACTATGTATTTAATTGAGTGATAAATATTCAGGGCGTAGTCTTTTTTAAAAAAACTTTTGTAATTTTTTATTTGTGCCAACATTTCAACCCAGACATGTGGGTCATCTTCAGGACTGAAAATTTTAAAATATCAGAGATATAATATTATACGACCGATAATGGTAAGTAATAAACTATAGTGATTAATGGTACATGAATCTTAACTATTATTACAATGCACAATATTAAAAATGAAACATGTAAAAAGTTATACAAACTAAAAATTAAAAACTAATGTATATACTCCATTTATACATATTTGTAATAATTTTTCTTACTAACCGTGTTTTGAGCACTGAGGGTGTTCTAGTACTGACACATGTTGTAGGTAAGTGAAAAGGTCAGGGGGGGAGGATTTCCCAGTTGTCCTTTTTCAGATAGCAAAAGGTAGGTAAACATAGAAGAATGAGAGAGGGAGGTAACACTTCTGAGTGTAGAATGTAAATAATTTGCTGACTTAATATTTCAGATGTGTACAATATTTGCGTTATTTCTTATGGTTACAGAATTGTGACTATTGGCTAGTAATGAAATGAACATAAGCAAGAGGTGCCAATCAATATCAATATAACATAGTTTGGTTAAAGGTATACAATGGTTAGCCAAATAATATTTATAATAAAGGCAATTGTAATGGATTGAAATGATGCGTAGGACAATATTATACAGTATTTTAAGAATAACAATATTAATCATAATAGAAGTATACATTATATTAAGGATTACGTAGTTTTAATAGTATAAGTATAAACTTTTAATCTTAATCATTAAATAACTTTTAATCTTCATTTTACTTATTAACCATGTCTCATTATCTAATATTCAAATGTAATTTTCTTACATATGTACAACCAAATATAATTATAAGTATTAATTTTTGTTCACTCTCTATACTTTTAAGTTAGCTCTGCTATGTATGTATGTTAATGAAGTTATTTCTATATTTATATTTTACTTTTGCCAATTTTGGGTTTATTCACATTGTACTCTGATCTAGAATCATGAAATACCTCTCACATCTCTCAACTCTATTTTATATATATATTTATAATTTAATATATCATAGATATAGTATTTTTCCATTGTATCCATCCATATCTTCAAAAATTCCTAGATACTGTAATTTCCTGGGTGTTTCAAAGTTTACTTAGTTAACACATGTTAACTTCCCCTATACCTGCAATCCTTACCGCTGCCTTTCCAGTTCTAAGTGAAACTCCTAGATGAACACACCTGTAAGTCTCTAATTTTATTTTTCTCCTGTAGATTTTGTAGAATTATACTCACATTTTTATTTATTATATATTACACTACAACAATTGTTAGCATCTATTTACTTTAGTTTAGGATCTTGTTACTCAGCTTACTTAGTCCATATTTTATTGTACTTACTGTTTATAATTTTAATAAGCTTATTCAAATTGTTTATAAATTATGTTTAAATATTATGTAATTGCCACAATTCTGTATCTTTTTGTATCTTGTCCGTTCTAGCCCTGATGAAGACCTGCAAAGTCGGGTCGAAATGTTGGCTTTCAATAAAATAGTTTTCATCAAAATAGTACCATCTCCTTCCTTTATAAGTATAAACATATCTGTGCCTGTTTGTATTATATATTTATATTGAAAATGGATATTTTATATATATATATATATATATATATTTAATATAATAAACTTAGGAGAAGTTACCTATGTAAGTTAATGGAGAAATGGGATATGTATTTAATTATATACTTCTAATGAAATATCGGGCAAGGGAATCAACGTTTAATCACCCCTTAAAATATAAATCCCGTTTTAACTATTACATCTACTTTATTAATATTTCATTAAATATTTTTATTAAAACTAGATTTTAATTCTGAGAAGTGAATTTGTAAATCAACAGTAATATAGTTTGTGAATAATATACTAATTCATTACTTTGTCAATATTGGAGAAATGTGCAATTCCATTGGTTACTAAAGAAATGTAGGGTCTTCTCTCCCTCAGAGATACCCATCTTCTTGTAGATTTGAGAATATTTAAATTGATAAAGAGAATGGTAATATCCAGAGCATTCCCTTAAATTTACTCCCCTTTTACTTCCAGGAGGCAGGGAATGCTCAAAGGCTTTTCTTTTTTTTTATTTCGTATAAGACCATCTCTTGGACGTAATACTTTCGCGTTTAGGGACTCAAAGAATTTTCCATTACATTTTAGACCCACAAGAAATATTTCCGGATAAAATGATCAAGAAAAAAAAATAAATGAAAAAAAAGTAATCCCGGTACAAAATTCATTTATACGTAATTATGTAAAAAAAAAAAGGATGTTTAAGGTAAATTTTTAAGATTACGACTTTTTTTTTTTTTTGTTAAAGGAGATGTCAAATCGCTCTATATTTTTTTCGTTTTATTAACGGATAAAATGGAAAGCCTGTTATAACTCGAGGTTTTATTTTAATTTCATCCTTTACAAACTTTCAGTGGTGGGTTTTACCTTTTATCTTGGTATTTCTGCTAAATCAATCCTTGAAATTTTCTAATGTTTTTATATTCCACGAAAAGAAGAAGAAGAAAAATTACTAAATATCCGATAGCTCTGTTTTTTTGATAATTATTTTTATTTCGAAATGGCATTTAAAACTTATTTTTTCATCTCGCCAAGGCACCGGAAATATATTTCATTCAAGAAAACATTTGCTCATTTCTACTTTTATTTTGGCGAAAATAAAATACTAGATCAGGAGTATTGGGCAGGGGGTTGCATGCCGCAATTTACGGCATCGAAATGTTTGAAGGTAGTACATATGGCAAAATGAATTTTTGAGGGATGCAAATATTTAAGGGTTTAAACTAAAGAAGGGCGTGATGGCAGTCGTGTTAAAGCCTAAACTTTAACATCCTTCAGTACAGCAACGCCGCACAGTGGGATGATTCAGGTAAACTAGCGAGACAAAAGTCAAAATATCGATAATGAATATTTTTGGAAAAAATGGCTTATAACGTCTTCTTTTTATACATCGGTACAGTTGGAAAAAGGAGAATTAGTCGAAAAATTAACAATAAATATGATCAGAAACATTGAAAATATTGAGCCAATCATCCAATCGTAGGTAATGCGACGAATGCTCAACTTCTGTTTTTAAATATTATTGCTTATTGTGGTACCTCATTAATTTTTTCTAAATACGAATGCCATTTTCAAAGGTGTGTACTTTATAATATTAATATCAATGTAATGAAAGTTTCGTTTTTTTCAGATTAATATTTCAAAAGAATATCAGAATTATATTTTATACTTGTTTATCAAAATAAGAAAAACTAATCAAAATTAAATTGAAATAAAAGTCATCAACAAAATATAATTACTGAAATTTCGATTAAATAATGTTTTATTAACTTTGTAATAATCAGTTATTTCGTGATTTTCATAAAGATGCCTGTTTTGACTTTTATCCCTTGGAAATTGTTAAACATCCCACCGTGCGCAGTTTCGAATCCGGCCACGCCGGTTTAAAATTCATTTCGTGGAGGACCAGCGGAATGAATCTCGACCTTCCCACTCTGGCAAAAATAGGTTTGATTGTACCTCTAGGAAATCCCCCCCTTATGTGATAAATGGTGACGACGTAGGGGAGTAAACTAAAAATAATGAGTTTAAATTGAAGAGCAATATAAAATCAAGGAACAGTGGACAAATTATACTACAATATTTATAATATTATAATTATTAGTTTAGGGGAGTTTAGGGGGAGGGGGTATTTCTGGACTAGATTTCACTGTGACCTAAGTCATCAGAAAGGGATGAGGTTCAATTTTACGTTTCAGGAACCCTAGAATACGGTTATGATAATTTCTAGGATCTCTGAATTACATACACGTCATGATGATCGCTAACTGAAAAAAAACTATTGGATCTATTTACACGAATATTTCCGGCAAATCATTCCTGTTGTCTTGAGTTGATTTTAAGTTGTTGAAATACTCGATCCGAAGAGTAGAATGAAGGTGAAAAGTATTATCAACCGTTTTAAGAAAGTTTTCTAAATATACTTGATTTGTTATTTTAGCACAGTCATCTTATTTGTATTATATTTTAGTAACATTTTACATTCCTTTAATTAATAATACTTTTAATTATTAATGAATCATAAGTTTATTTAATGGATTATGATTAGTATTTTTATCAATTTAGTATAGTCATGTCTAAAAAAAAATGTATATAAGAGGAACTAAAAAAAATAATTATCTTTTTTCGGCAATAAAAAAGTACTTCGAATGATCTTATATAGGTAGCTCTTCAACGTAATCTGTTAGCCCTCAAATATTATAATATTCACTAAACTTTAAAATAGGTGTTTATGGTTTAATGTGATCGGAAGTTCACAAGATATTGAGTATTGAATATCGAATTTATTTATGATTATTGAATATATTTTGAAAATTGAAAGAATGGTCCCGACGTCAGAAATTTCGATTTTTAAATGGTTATCTACAAGAATTCAGAACTACCCATCTAACTATTTAACTATCTAACTATAACCATCCAAATAGGATGGACGTATGTGACACCCAAGCATGTAAATTTGATAGACAAAGCGGTACTAATCAACAAGATTGTATCTCTGTAGAGCTATATTTAATAAAGATGATAAATAACTTCTAATTTTTTTTAACTGATTTTACTATTCTGAAATGAATAATTAAATTACATGATAATAACTGAAGCTAGTAACCAATGAAATTATTCAAAGTAACATGCAATTTTGAATAATCTATTGTAATATTTTTGTTCTGTTACATATGATCATTTCAGAACCAAATAAATATAGAATAATAAATTACAAATAGAAATAATTTAAATTATCATTTCAGAACCAAATAAATATAGAATAATAAATTACAAATAGAAATAATTTAAATTATCATTTCAGAACCAAATAAATATAGAATAATAAATTACAAATAGAAATAATTTACATATTTTGATTACTTGTTTAAAAATCTGGTAGGTAAACTTAAATAAAATAAAACTTCAATAAAGCAAATCCATTCAAAAAATTATATGTATTTTGTAACGTATAATCAAAGATGGTAGTGAAGGAGGAAATAAAAAAAATACACAGAGACAGAGACAGAGTTTGGTGGAAAACCCGATCCCAGCTGACCTACCTAGAAGAGATGCAGTAGCCTACTTCGGCCGGGCCACTGGTCACGACTATCTACAAAGTCATCTCCACAAGATAGGCCTGCCTGAGGATCCTAGGTGTAAATTATGTGATCAAGCAAAAATGGATGCAGACCACCTAGACACATGTCCTGCTTTGACGAATATAAGTACTAAAACATTTGGAAGTGAATTTATAAAAAAATCAAACTTATACTGGGCAGCAAGATGTCGGATGGTCGAATGACCAATGATTTCAGCATAGGAAAAAAAAAACGTATAATCAAAGACAATTTATATTATTATTTGCAATAAATATCTTACTTCATTCGTAATGCTATACTATACATACTGATTGAAAATATTTCTATTGCATTTAAAAACTAATAAACCATTTCGGACTTGATTATTGGTCTGCTTGGAAGATGCAAATTATATCGGACTTGAAGGGATTTTTATAATATTTTCTAATACAAGTGTTTGAAGCTCCCCCTCCCCCAGAACGAGAGAAAACTGTAGGATTATAAAATAATTAAGAAAAACAATTATGAGCGAAAATTAGTATTAAATATTAATTAGATAAGATTGAATGTCGGTAAAAGAACAGTGGAAGCAGTAGACCATTAAATGAGATAGGTAGCTCACAATCAGTTTAGGGGCCACTAAACCTCTTATTCTCAGGTTGATAGAAACTCATTATACTTGGGTTAGAAAAACGTACTTGGGACAAACCTAGGCTGTATGAAATGGATACATCTTGAGATTGTGGCTGCTGGTTTAACGACCTTCATTTATAATTGTTGGCCACGGAACCGTGCTTTCATACCAAATACTACATGAAACTTTAAAATATATATATATATTTCTTCGAATACATTCAATGCTATACGTCTCCTGGAATAGTATAGGTACTCATTTGAAAAATGCAGCGTAATTTTTTATTTTTCATCCACATTCTCTGGATAATTTCCTATAAAAACCCGTCAAATTATACAATATATAATTTAAAAAATTTTTACATAAATTTAAGATATTTTTACATTTTAGTCGCTTCTAGAAATGGAAGGCGCCACGCCACGTAATCCGATCACAGTTTTTTTTTTTAATCATATTTGTGTAAATATTGTAGACGCACATATATGAAAAAAATCGCAATAATGTGGCAAACGTGGTACGGCGTTATACAGTAGTTAAAATCGACGTTTATTGGCCGTAGTGTTAAAAATTTTTCGATTGATTTTTGTGTTTTTTTATTAACTAGGAACCGAATTTCGGTCTTTACATCTGTTGGATCCTTTTAGGACCCAGTTTCCTGTGTAACTTGTTTTTTCTATGTCTATCATCAAAACTATTTTGTTAAGTCCATGCACCTCAGTTGAACAAATATATTTATCCTACTCAAGCGTCAGAAAATCTGCTTTATTCGTTTAATCTGCACCAGGTGGAGAGAGAAAAAATATTGTGCATCGAAAATCACTACAATAAGCAGAGTTTAAACACAAACAGTTTCTTCTTTTTTTTTTTAGTTGTATTATAATAGATGTCGGGTTCTTATTCAAAGTATATTATCGAGTTAAATTGACTATTATACGAACGAAGTAGAAAAGCTATTTCATATAGATACAGTAGTGTTTATCTGTATGATACAGCTCATTATTATATATCTCCTTTAGGGATTTTGCTGGGGCAGCTTTTGTCACGTTTCAAAAGAGTAACTTAATTTAAGAGCCACGATAGAAAGGAATGCTTTTGTAATATATGCTTTAGTAAGCCTTAAGGAAAGTATCTTTGTGAAGAGCCAATTTGCTTTTCTTTGATGATATTCCTAATAAAGGATCATTCTTTTCAAGAAGACATAAATGGTATGTAAACAGAAGTGTGGTTCTCTTTGAAGTATAAATGAAACAATATCACCCTTCAACGTCCAAATAAACGAAGACCTTAGCAAGCTTAAGTAGTTTATTGACCAAAATAATGATATAGTTATAATAAAATCGGATAAAACTAAAAAAATAGCAATACTCTATAAAAAAGATTACAATGACAAAATGGAGGAGCTATTAAGTGACAAAAACATTTATAGGAAAATAAGGAACAATCCGATACCTGAAATAAATACTAAAGTCAATACATATGTTAATAAACTCCATAAGCTAAGGTACAAAGACAAATTCATTAAAAATAAACTTTCAGCCTCAGACTTCACCACACCTAGAATACATGGCCTCATAAAACTACACAAAACTGATAACAGATTAAGACCCAAATATAGTTGGGTAATAAATAAACAATATAGATGGACCAACTGAAGCTCTTTCCAAATTCCTAAACCCATCCCTCAACTCTCTCAATAATAATAATAACTTTGACATCAAAAATGCTAAAGAATTGAAAGAAATAATTAAAAATTTCCAATGTGATTTAAAAGATATAGAAATTATAAATTTAGATGCAGAGTCACTTTTCACTAATATCCCATTAGATAAATGTATAAAAATTATTGACGACAACTGGGACAGTGTAAAAAGTGAAACCAAAATTAAAGACAAAAGAATATTCATCGAAGGAATAAATCTCTGTACATGAAATAATTATTTCAAATACAATAATGAATTTTATAAACAACTTTGGGGAGTCGGGATGGGAAGTACACTGTCAACGAATTTAAGTGGCATATTTTTAAACAAACTGTTCACAACACAACTAACTAACTTAGAACAAAAACCACTATTAATAAAAAAATACATAGATGACTTACTACTCATGATAAAAAAAGATTCCGAAAATGAAATAATGAAAAGCTTCAACCAGTACGACAAAAGAATCAAATTTACAATAGAAAAAGCCACAAACAATAGACTCAGATTTTTGGACATGGACATAATTTTGGACAAAGGACAGGTACTTACCAAATGGACAAAAAAAGAGAATACCAGTTATAGAATCCTTAACTTTAACACAAACCATCCCAAACATCAAATAATTAATACAGCCAAGAACCTAATTCACAAATCAATAGAACTCACTGACAAACCTTACATCCCTCAAGTAAAAACAGAAATATACAAAATACTTATCGAAAACTTTTACACTATAAACTTAATTAACAAACTGTGGTACAATCCATTACATACAACACTACACCACAACAAAAATAGAACCAAAAAACAAACAATACAAAAAACACCAAAAGAAAACATTACAATAAGGAAACCTACACAACAATTCATCACCCAATTTTTTGAAAAAACAAATCCAACAAACGAGAACAATCAGGACGACATATCACAAACAAACAAAATGGACTTTAACTACTACTACAAAATGACATACATACCTGAACTTACTAACAAAATTAAAGACGTGTTCAAAAATTATGACTTAACAGAAATTAAACTCGGACAATATAATAACAAGAAACTAAGCAGGCACATCATCAACACAAAGGATAAAATAGAACCAATAGACAAGAAAAATGTAATATATAAATTAAACTGCTCCAAAATCTACATTGGTGAAACATCCAAGCAATTAGGAACTAGAATCTCACAACATATCACCAACTGTAAAAATACAAAAAACATAAACACAACAGCCTTAGCACATCACAGTATAAAACTACAGCATAAATTTAACTTTAACAAACCACAGATAATAGGCACAGAACCAAAAAACACCAATAGGAAATTACTTGAAGCAATACACATCACAAAAAACAACAGAACAACAGTCAACTACAAAACAGACACTAAACATTTAGGAACTCATTATACGGACATATTGAACAAATTAAATTAATTAAAATAACAAATTAAAATTGAATAAAAGTGAAATTACAGATACATAAAATAAACATTAACAATAATAATAAAAATAGTCAGATAAAACAGTCAGATCCAAAGGTCAATTTTTTCACTATGGCAGATACCCAATTATTGGTCAAAAGTAGGATGTTGCTCTAGATGATACATTTTAGAACATGAATTAGAAATTTGACGACGGAGCACATTATTATTAATTTTAAGGTAATTACAAATTTATTGTAACAACAAAATTCAAACATGTAATGTAACAAGCATAATATTATAACTCAAAAAATGTTCAGCCTTGCATCCACAAGATTATTGGGATTGCAGTTCCGAAGATGGGAATAAATATCCCGAAACGTTAACTAACTTGTTAACATGAAACGTTGATAATAGCAATATACTCAATTGCTACCAATAGGAAATTATTATTGCCAAATAACTAAAAATAAATAGACAACTTCTCAGAAAAAAAGAAAAAAGATTAAAATAATATATATAATCTATTTATAAAAAATAGTAATATTTTCTCTTACTAACCGTGGTTCAAGCACTGGAGTCTTTCAAGTACTGACACATTTGGTAGGTAAGTGAAAAGGTCGGGGGAGGATTTCCCAGTTGTCTTTTTTCCGATAGTAAAAGGTAGGTAAACATAGTCAGAGGGGGAGGGAGGTAACATTTCTGTTAGCAGAATGTAAATAATTTGCTGACTAAATATTTTAAATGTCTACAAGATTTGTATTGTTTCTTATGGTTACAAAATTGTGAATATTGGCTAGTAATGAAATGAACATAAGCAAGAGGTGCCATTCAATATAAATATAACATAATTGGTAATTGGTTGACTGTCGTGGATAATGAAGAGAAGAATAGTTGGGGTGCTCAGTCAAAAAAGGAAGGCAAAAAATAAATTATAATATTTATTTTTTACATATTTTTTACATATAAGGCATATGTAAAAAATAAATATTATAATTTATTTTTTGCCTTCCTTTTTTGACTGAGCACCCCAACTATTCTTCTCTTCTTTAAATATAACATAGGTTGAATAAAGGTATACAATGGTTAGCCAAATAATATTTGTAATAAAGACAATTGTAATGGATTGAAAACTTACATAGGACAATACATTATACAGTATTTTAAAAATAACAATAATAATCATAATAGAAGTATGTATTGTATTAAGGATTACATAGTTTTAATAATATGAGTATAAACATATCTGTGTCTGTTTGTAGTATATATTTATATTGAAAATGGATATTATATATATATATATATATATATATATATATATATATATATATAAAATAAACGTAGGAGTAAACTGTATAAACTGTATCAAGTATGTGACTAGGCTCTCCCTAGAAGAGACTAAAATAGAATTTCAAGGAATAGGACAATAATGAAAAAATAATATAATATGACAAGTCTTATGGAGAATAAGATGATGTGGGATACTGTCTGAAGATTGGATATAAGTGGATCCTGAAACGTTATGATGTAATGATATAATTGAGTGGAATGATTGGGAGACTAAATCACTGAAACAAATATTCTTACTTATATATTCAAATATGTGTTGCAGATCTTTTCTTTGTCTACTTTGTGGTTTACCGGGTTATTTTTTTCCAAATTGATGAATATAGCTTCAGAAAGTAGTCGTCTTTGGTGATTTGAAACTGTGGCAAGTATGGTTGGGTTTTCAAAATTAAATGTGTGGTTGAGGGTTATGATGCGTTTGGCAAGTTTCGAGGCCAACGGGTTTCGTGTAGAGATGCTGTATTTGTGTTGATATATTCGTTTTTTAAAACAGTTTTTGGTTTCTCCTATGTAAGAAGAGTTGCAGTTTGAGCTAGAGCATGTGATATGGTATACAATATTTGATTGTTGTAGGATGGGAACAGGATCAATGTACCATCAATCACTATAGTTTATTATTTGCTATTATCGGTCGTATAATATTATATCTCTGATTGTATTTTAAAATGTTCAGCCCTGAAGATGACCCTCATGCTGAAACGTTGGGACAAATAAAAAAAATGTATAATGACTACATCCTGACTATTTATCACCTATAAATAAATAAATATATAAAAAACTACTTAAATTTAAATTTTGTTTAGCGAATCATTAACTTTAAGAAAATTTATCACCAACCTTATTTTAACTTCATCATTATTTAAAATATCTGATAGTTTTGGTATGAGACCTAATTTGGTTAAAATTGATACGCAATAGGGTAACGCTTGAAAAAATTGGCTGACTGTGAGAGTACTGTAGCTGTATTCGTATCAGGTAAAAATGTGTTAGGTTTGAATTTTCTATCCTTAGCCTAGTTAAGGCAACTTCCTCTCTACGAACAGGGTGGTTCGAGTTGGACCATTTTTTTTATTTATTTCAATTTTCTCAGAGGGCTTTTGTTCCATATGGATTGCCAGCCAGCAGATAATTTCTTTTTAAAACCTCGAGGTCATCAACTCCTATCTAATGTTTGTTTCAATTACTTCAATACTAAATGATTTTAAGTCATTTGTTTGTGCAACTGTATCTAATTGACAGTAAATTAATATTATTAAACTTGATAGCTATCTATTATGGTTTATTTATATTATCTGAATGTATATTAAAGTTTTTATACTAATTTGAAAAATAAATATTATTAGTCTTAATTAAGCCATTATATCACTATTTTATGTACAAAATAGTTATTGTGATTTTAGATCACAAATTAAAGTAATGTCTCCATTTATTGAAATGTTTGCCTCTAATATTGTGGCAAAACATTTGTCTTTATGTATGTGTCTACACTTTTCACTTAATCTAATGAAAGCTCCAGACATGACAGTTGTAAATAAATACAGGCCCAATTTTTTAAAAATTAGTATGACATAAATAAACTCCATTTTACATTTTACATTGTAGTTATTTTAAAGGAACTTACTGTCCCAGAATAAAATTTACTTTTTCTTCTTCTTTAAAATATGGTATAAATTGATTATATTTTATAGGTTATTCTACAATGTTCATAGAAGAATCTTGTTTGATTTTTTTATTACTATTCCATTTATTTTTTCTAAAGATTGTAATGTATAAATATGCAAGATGAGGTTTACTTGTCTCCTTATATTAAAAAAGTACATATTTCTTTATATTGGCAATACTCCTCATACTAATATCAATTTATTAGTGATTCGATAATACTTGGCAGATAGCACAGCTGATATGGATTCATTTAATTTTTGTGAAATTAAAAACTAACACAAAACATAAAAGTAATGTTAAATTCTACTTTTTGTTATAAGACCATATCGATAATTGTTTTAACTCTCAGTCAGACACAAGACAAATCCTAACATGTTTGTTGGGCGCATTTCCTCTTTGAGATTACAAACTAAATTTCTGTATTTATCCTTTTAATATTCGTTAATATAAATGTTTAATAATTGTATTAAGATTTATTTTATTTAATATTTATTTAATAATATTTAGTTCCTTAACTTTCCGTCTTTAGGATAAAATTAACTAGCTGAACTCTTGTCTTGAAATGGTTAAATTTGAATTTTAAAATAACATTTTTATATAATCATATAAAAAGATAAAAAAAAAGAAATGATGGTAACATAACTAAAATAAGTTTAAAAAATAGGTTAAGAAGCTACTTTTGATCCTTTCCATTTTCGGCAAACTTTAACCTTAGGTAGTGCTTGGCCGAAGATTAATCAATCCTAATATATCATAACAATGCGATAAGGATGGTTATAATCGAAGGAATAATTATCATTGTTAAAAAGGTAATATACTTTTCAATGATTAGTCTTTCCTTAATGATTAATAAACATTAGCTAATTTCTTGTAACCTTTTCTAGAAAGGATTATTGTGCATGAATTTCGACTTTGTGTTACTAAAATTAAAATTTAGTGCTCTAAAATGGTTCCGTTCCTTCTTGTATCACAGATTCCAAACAGTCATCATACCTAATAAAACTCTTTCATGCTCCTTCTTACTAACTGGCAGTGTTCCTCAGGGTTCTTCGCTCTCTCCAACTCTTTTCTCCATCTACATCAACGACCTTCCTGATTCCATCCATCATTCACAATATCACTTATATGCTGACAATCTCCAAATCTACCTTTCCTTCCATCCTACCAAGATGCTTGAGGCAACCTGAAGGTTTCAAGAAGACATTGATAGAATCAATACTTGGGCAGTGAGCAACGATTTAAAGTTGAATGTTGAGAAGACCAAAGCCAATCTCATTGGTTTCAAGCATCTAATTAATTCCATTCCTTATTAACCCCTAGTTTATCTCAATGGGCTACCTATCCATTTCCACACTTCCGTTAGAAACCTTGGGGCAATGTTTGATCTATATCTGTCCTAGAATAATCATATTTCCCAAATAATCTGAAAATCCATTGCCATCCTCAAACAGTGCCTAAGATTCCGTGATTCCTCCCCTTAAAATTCGTCATCTATTTTCCTCAGTCATTTTCCCTTATTTCGATTATCTGGCTTGTATATAGTGGACTGTCTGGTAGGCTTGAGATCAGATTAAAGAGACTAATGAATTGTCTCATTAAATTTATTTTTGAGTTCCCAGGAGCTCCCATGTCTCCAGTAGGTATGCCGAGTTGAAGTGGCTCTATCCAGTCTTCCGACGGCAATATTTTCTAGGTGTATTCCTTTTTTGAACCTTTTCAACCAAAAACTTACCTTCTAGATTGTTCCTATGCTCATTCGTTCAACACGAGATCCTAGCCCTCAAACCTGTTTATTCCTTCTCATAGGACTGTTTCCTTTAAAATGTCTTTTTTCATATGGGCTACCATGTTTTGGAATTCCCTACCAACCTCCATATGCAAATTTTCATCCTTGACCTCATTTAAACAAAATTTATTTATCTATCTACTCGTCAATCAATCTTCTGAATATGTGTAAAATAATGTCAATGTTTCTGAAATCTGTCAGTCGCATTTAATGTGTTTCTACAGATAATTATATATCATCCACATTGTTTATGTGTACAAATATGTGAACTCCCACATCTGGATTTATCTATAATTTCATATATCTACTAGTGCCTGTTCTTTATTTTAATTTTAAATCTAGATAAATTTGTAATTTAATTTATTTCTAATGCCAGACAATTGTCATTACATTGTACATTGTAATTATTCTAAGGGGACTTACTGTCCGAGAATAAAATTTACGTTTTATTCTTCTTCAAAATACGGTATAAATTGATTATATTTTCTAGATTAATCTACAATGTTCATAGAAGAATCTTGTTTGATTTTTTTATTACTATTTCATTTATTTTTTCTAAAGATTTTAATGTATAAATATGCAAGATGAGGTTTACTTCTCTCCTTATACTAAAAAAATGTATATTTCTTTATATTGGTAATACTCCTCATACTAATATCAATTTTATTAGTGAGTTGATGATATTTGACTTTCCTATAGTGCAATCTGATTACAGTAATCTTAAACAAAACCAAATTAAAGATTGGGTTTTATTGATAATATTGCCTTCTACTTAACTTTTAATATCCCTTTTTTTTAGTGGAATAGATTAACTGGTGCCAAAAGTATAGTATTGATTGTTGGGCTATTGATTAATTACTTTGAAACTCAGGCTTATATGTTTACACTGTTCCATTTGTATTCCCCCAACTTTCCTAATCTTAAAAAAAAATAACAACAATATTTTTAAAACTATAATGAATAACAACATGAGCCAATACTTTTTTGGCTTTTAATTTTATTTAATTTCCCCAAAGATGGAAACTTCAAAATAACTTGTAAGTTGACTTATGTCTAATTCATTGTATTAATACTATTGATACAGAGTTTTAAATCTATTTCATACAATTCTCAAGAATTATGTGTTTATTTTAAAATTAGATACAAATATTTGATTTTTCTCTCCCTTCTTCTTGCCTATCAGTCCAGTTTAATAATAATTCACTCTCAATTTATAGTATTATTCTTCATTTTCATTTGTATGTCTTATATTTGTATTAATAAATAACCACTCTCAATTTATAGCATTATTCTTTATTTATTTTTGTACGTTTCGGAGATACTTTGTCCCCTTCTTCATATAATTTATATCTAATTTGCCCCTGTATAAGTCTTAGTTTGTTTTGATCCCAGAAAAATCTTACTATGAGAAAATGATTATCTTAAATTAAATTAAAAATGGCTACACTTGCATATTAATTTAATATCATATCTGAGTGCCAAATAGTTTACTACAAACTGAATATACTACGTGAAACATAAGTTTTGACGTAGGATCAATGAAATATAATTTAAAAAAATAGAAGTTTCTTTATAACTTAAGCAACTAACTTCAATAGTTATATGGCCTGTGAAGGACTGTGGCCTTCTATACAATCCTCCTTTGCACCATTCCGTTTTGGATTGCTTTTAATTATCCCTTAACCTTAAAATTTCTTAGGTATACTTTCAACTCTTCCTATCCAAAGCACCATTCTTCCCATCTTTCTGCTTCTTCATAGATGATCATCCATAATCATCTGTTTATTTCAGGTTTATCCTTTGCTCATGGCCAACCTTCTCAACATCCATTTATTAAACTACCACCAGGTGATATCTCATCTAACGGATGGCAGTCATACATTTTCATTATTATCAGGAAATGGAAAATTACTTTCTTAAGTCAAATTATTCAATCTGCTCTCATTCCACATCAAAATGGGACCTCATCACTTACAATGGTAGAGAGGGTTACAGGTCCTAACCTAAATAATTCAATGTTTAACTGTAAGAAATAGAAGATAAAATTTGTCTTGTCATTCATAGTATGCTTAGTGACTGGCAGTGTGATCAATTTTCAACAGAATCTAAATAAGTACTGGAGTTATTTCTCTCAATGTTTTAATTTATTATCATTACACTTAATTTATAATTTGTTTAATTGAATGTATTTAGCAAAATACATATCTATTGATAAAATATTTTATTTAGAATCGTAGATTGTAATAGTCTTCCTTAATAAATTTTAAATATAGTGTTTTTTTTTTTTTATTAATGAAGAAAATCTATTTTCCAAACAACATACAATCAAACCTCATTGGTATATAACATATAGACTGTATTTAATATAGCATCACTCTTACATTCTTAACCAAACCACCCACAGTGGGACGGGACAGGCAAAACTCATGACATTGACCAAAATTCAAAATTTCTATATTTACTTTAAAATATGTACATGTTTTCTTTAGGCATATGTACATATATGAACTATTTTATAATAACTTTTCAAGTGATTTCAAAGGGGTTTTAATGGCAACATTTTCATAAGTATGTTAAAAAGTTGACCACTTTATTTATATATGACATAAAATTACATGTTTTTAAAATATTTCGCTACTCAATTATAATGCTATTTATCTTATCTTTTGCATGTTATGTAATAAGCACATTGTGTTCAGAACTTTTTTAAACTCAAACAAATGGAATCCAGATAATCAGTCTTATTAGGTAATTTAGTTATTTCGGATTTAAATATTTTGTTTTTATAAATTTTCAGAAACTCAACTATTACAAAAATTTATTGAATTTTACTGAAAAAAAAAGATTTTAAAAATTGTAGGAAGATATTATTTTAATGTGAATACCAAAAATGCCATCACCCTCGGTCCAGTTTAAAAGTTATTAATATTTGAATATAATTATTCATGTGTTTTTAAAAAATATAACATTTTAGTTGTATTTATATATTGTATTTGTATAAAAATGTATCATTATTATTGAAATATACACAATTAGAAAGAAACTACTTGCATTTTTTTTGTTAAATGATATATTGTCTTGTAAAAACATTATCTTTTAGTTAACCGGTATATTGTTTAATAAAAACAATATTTTTCACTAAACCGTTATATCATTTAGTGAAAACATTATTTTTTATTATACTGAAATACTTTTTTAATTGAATAAAATTTAGTACAATTAATAAAACATAAAAAATACTGTATAACATTAAACTACTTTAATTTAAAGAAGACTTACTACAATATTAAGACATGAAGGTCTATTTCTTTTTCTATAACTCTATTTATAATTTTTCTTTAATATATCATATATGATAGGAATTGAGTAAATATATCTATGTAAGGTAAGATAACATTATATTCAATAGATAAGTAGAGAATTTTTATTTATATCTATTTTTTTAAATACTTGGGTTGTAGGAAATTTGCGTTTCAAGTTTTTCATTGTTTTATATTTTAGTTAAACTTGGTTGAGTTAGAATTGATTGAGTTGGGAAAGGAACTAGAATGAAAAAAACAAACAAAAAAAAAACAAAACAAATGTTACGTTGCTCCTACCACCAAAATACTTCACCATTCAATTCATTACAACAAATTACAGTGTATGAACCCCATTAAAATTATTTTAAAGTTATGTCTAGGTGAAAAAACCCTATAAAAAATCAAGCCTTTTGTCCAACTGTGCCACTGTTAAAATTCATTATACCATTCTTTTATAAACTCTTATTTATTAGATACTTTTTTTCACTATTTACTATAAAATATTTTTATTAGTTGTATAAATTTATTAGTTATAATTACCCTTTACATTATTTTAATATTATCACTCATCTGCATTCTACTTCACTTTCTTTTAATTGTCTCACAAGAGTATTTAAACTATTTTCCTCTATTCATAGTTCTCAGCATTTTTGGTTGTTGCTTCATATTTCAGAATGATGAAATTGGAATTCATTTGAGGTATACATGACAATGGGATTAAATAGTAAAACAATCTTTTTTTATATTGTTTATTGCCTGTATATAAAAATTGATACATATAATATGTACTGCATGTTATTAAATATTGTGATATTATAAATTCAAAGCTGGTATTTTATATTTGATATAGAAGTATTCCATCATACTATACAAAGTTGTAAACTTTTTTTCTTCAAATTTTAATTTAAAGACCTTTGCATAGTAAATGGATAATAACTAAACTTTGGATAAAAAGTATATAATTTCCATAATTGTATTTTTGTTTATATTGATATTTAATAATGGAATCACAAGTAAATATTCCTTGAAGTCAATTTTTAATATTTAAACTTTTAATATTAAACTTGAGGAAGTAGTAAATTACTCTCTTTCCCAAGATTAATTATATTGCAAAATTATCAAAATGTACTAATGATAATGCCTTCAAATGGATTAACTACATTAGCATAATCATTAAAGTTATCAGAATTATTTTTTTCAGTTCAATGAATAATATACTTGTTAAACAATATAATTTTTTTTTCATATAGTAGTTTTTGAAATTGAATAAATTAAAATATGTAATATTTGTAAAGATATTTAGCTTATTGTAGTCATACATTGAGATTTTTTTATATCTAATTCAATATCTAAAAATATAATGGTTATTTCTTTTTTTGGTGTAAATGTTAAAATACCTAAAATCTTATACAAAAATAATATATATAACTCATTTTTAAGAATTAAAAAAAAAAAAAATTTTAATGTAAAAACTGGCTATATTAAGCCAATTTCACTTAATTAAAGCATTGTTCAGTCTTTAAGAATGATAATTTCGGTGATCTAATAATTATTTTAACAAATATAAACATTATTTATACATTAACTAACACCAGAACTATAAAAATACAAATTTTCTTTTATAAAGGCTACAACAACTACTAACAAGGCTAAAACAATTTTAATACATTATTTTTAAACTTCTATAATGTCTAAAATTATTAAATATCTCTAGGTATCAAAAACAATTTTTTTTTTTTTAATTATCGATCACCTTGATAATGATAATGATAGTAGGAACTTTTCATATAATATCTTTACATCTTAAAATGAGTTAAACAATTTATAATTTATTTGAAAATTTTGTTTACTTTTCTATTTAGATTAGGTCTGTGCACAGTTCTGTAAAATAATTAAACACTACTTGTTATCTATATGATAATTTTTATCAAGGTTATATTAATTTCATCAATATATTTGGCAGAAAATACTAAGAGCTTATCTGTAACATAACATTCATCCGTTATGTTACCTAGGAAGTAGCAAAAGACATGAAGCTCACTTTTTGCCAAAGCATTGGCAAAAAATTTTGAATCCGGATCTACGAGAAGTAGATGGGGAACCATCCAGCAGTTGATCACCTGCTTCAGCTACAGTTTCTTCAGCCTCTTCTGCAGCTCTTCCAGAGGTTTGAGGGGTCACCTTAAGTGTGGTCTTAGGTGCCACAGACACTGGAGGAACCCAATTGCGTCTTGGCTCCTGTCCACGCCAGCCATGAATTAGAGGATCATATTCCACAAAGTTTGGGTTGTCATTCGGCTTAAAGTACCGTTTGTAATAATCCTCCGTTATTTTTTCCTCTACAACATACATAAAAATATAATTAACAATACATTTTAATAATCAATGTACTTTTAAAAATTGTACCAGTTCATTTCTAGTTCAATTAAATACAAGAAACAGAAGAAAAATTGAAAATGAAATAATTCAATATGTTGCAAAAAAAAAACTTTTCCAGATTTTACTCAAATATTTTCTGAATTTATAATGAATAATCAACACATTTAAAGTTAAAATTGAGGGATTTAATCGTTATAATGTTGTATTTGAACAGATAATAAAATTCTTGCAAGTTGTTAAAGTTTTCTATAGGTGTCAGAAGTTCAAAATCAAAAGAGTTTGGACAATTAAAATATTTTCTTACCTAATTGTAATTGCTTAAATTACAATTAAAGTTCTGTGAACTTTTTTTCTGACAATTGAAATTGTGAAATTTGGTGTCTAATATTGAAATTGTTGAGACATTTTGTTCTACCTATCAAAATATTGGTAATTTTTCTATTTTTTAGAAACAGTTTAGGTTGTGATGATGATGATTTCTTGTTCTTTTTTGTAGCTTCCTATTTCATATAATCCTCATATACTGCAATAAACTCAACAATTATAAAAAAAACACTAACCATTTCAACACCAATCCAAGTATTATCAACTCAAGCTCACAGATACATTTTTTTCTGAGAAAAATTATTATTTACTGAATAATAGCAGATTTTAAATCTGAATAAATATAGGCAAAAACGTTAGTTGCACTAGCATATATTCCAATGCACTAATATTTTTTTTTAAATTTTAACATTACTTAAGCTGTGAACAGATCAATTAAACGTTTGAACATTGCCTTGTTGTTATAATATACACAGTGATAAAATAAAAAATTGTTGGTATATAACAATCCTTGACAAATCGAATGAGATCAATATGTTCTGATTGTAGTGTTTTAGATCGAAAATCCAATCTTTTGTAAATTGATTTCTTTAATGTTCTCTTAGTACTCTGAGAAAAAATTAGTGAGATAGAATTATCAAACGTCGGATCTGAGTAATTCAAATAACTAATATTCAAACTAATGTCAGATTCCTATAAATGAAAAAAAAAAAACAAAGATTCTTATTTTGTAAATTCAATTTTCATTTAAAAGTTAGTAGAGTTTTAAAAGTCCTGAGTCTATGATGATTTATAACCATATTTCCAAAAGTAAAAAAAATGTCAAAAATCAAATGGGCAGTTTCACGGCGAACTTGGTTACTTTTGAAAGGTGGATAAGAAATTGAAGTTTATTAAGAAGAAAATCCTTGAGTTTTAAAGGAAGGGTACACCCGCTGAGAGGCAGGATGGCTTAGGACATAAGAAGCCAACTTTATCTCTCAGGTTGGAACTTCATCTTTCACAAGGGAACGACTCTTCTCAAGTACTTAACAAAAGGATAAGGTATCAGAAACCAAGGAATCTCTGAGTCAAAAAACAACATAATATTTACTAAAATGTAAATTATCTTGGAAACACACGCACACCTCATATAAATCCTTAAACATTTCTTATTAACATTTCTGATAATTTACATCAAAAGAAGTCTTCCTTTGTTTTTATTCTTCTCTCTTCAGTTAAGAACTATCAGTAAACTTTTTAAAAATGTTAAAACACCGAATTATATGAAGGAAAACTAAATAATACAAGTAGATTATAATTATTTTAAAATTATGAAGATGCTTAATTTTTACTTGAATTAGCTATACTATATATGAAATGTACAGTAAGGGAAATAATTCCAGCTGTGAAAAATTTTGAATCCGAGTCGTCAACGGAAAAACACGTTTGAAATTCACTTGAGTCCAAATTACTAAATATTGCAAAATCTTTGTTTATGTGAACAGTCTTCAAAAACAAAAAGTCGTAGGTACCAGAAATTACCAATTAAAGGTAGAAGTCTCACTTAACATCGTCGATTATACAATTTTCTCAAATACAGCTCTATAATAATTTTGATTAAACTCTTTATATCTATGTACAATGAAATATTATTTAATATTAGTCCGATATCATCCTCATTGAAATATACTGACAGGGCTTAAATGCCGAATTTTTAACATTTCTTCTCATAAAGTACTTTTAATATATTTTAGAAATATTGTTAATAGTAACTCACAATGGACAAATATGAACTATGAAAGAAATTGGTTATAACCTAATGAAGAAAATTAAAGGAATGTGTTTGCATGTAATTATATAGAAGAAGTATGATATATCGTTAGAAATCTAAAGATTTTGGAATAATTAATATCTAACATATGAGGTTATGGAAGGCAATGGAGAGTTACGAAAAGTTAATGACATTTCACTTTTGTAGTTAAGACATGTCTACTTTTTATATTAGTAGTTGGTATATAAACGTTTTCATTGACGCTATATGGAATTTCCATGAACAATATTTGAAAAACTAGTTATTTTTCCCGACTCTATAATTAAAAAATAAATAGCGCACAGCATTACCATAATTTATATTAATTGTCTCAGTATTATTAACGTATATTAACTATGTAAAAAATTGATTTATGCTGAAAGTATTGTGGTAAGTGAGAATAGTGTGATCCATTGCACCAGATTCTTATTATTGCTTCCCTGTGGTGTACTCCACAATGCAGGTATATGATATATTATTTTAAATGTAACTACTAAATCCATATTTTTATTAGTTCAATCACTAGCACAATGTAACACATCTATATCATGACTAATTCCTTCAACTAACTGATAACTCCCCCACCCACTGGCGGATCCCCTGGGAGAGGGCTTTCGGACTGAAGACTCCCCTCCAAATCGGAAAAAAAAAATTATTTATTGGACTATATTTATTGCTGTGGCTGATCTGAGCTAAATACTTAAACAATCAAAATATGTACCCATTAAAAATAATAATACAAGTAGTTCAGCTTCTAAATGTAAGCACGTGCCAGGTAAAAAATAAAATAAATGTATCCCTAAAAGCAGTGTCCCTAAAAAAGTTTCTGTATTTTTTATTCTTTTACCATCATTGGCTGCTGTCATTTGTTTACTATTGACATCTCACTGAAGGTTTTAGGCCAATTTAGGAAAAATCGATGGGAACCGGAAAAATTAGCTATGCAGAATATTTTCTGAATTTCCTTCAAACTTCCGCAATTACCGAAAACGGTGTCTGATAAGTTAAAAAAATATTTTATCCTTCAATTGGTTTTCTTTCGTAACCTCTAAGAAATGAAAAAAGCATTTTAGAAAATCTGTGAAAGCCAAATTATATGTTGGTAAGCCAAATTCAGTCGACTAAGAACAAACATTATTGGATGATTAGCTTACAATTTCGTTTTAAGTACTGAAATTTTGGCTATCAATTACTTAGATCTAACGTTGAATATTGGCAGTATCTAGAGTCTAGAATATCAGTCTAGAGAAGAAATAAAGAACTTTTTCAGTTTTTTTTTTTTTTTTTATCGTAATGTTAGGTTTCCTTTTTTGTTCTTTCATTGTTAATTTGGCATGTTTTTTTTCGAGGTCTTGAATTTTTCATTTTTTAATGATTCCACTAATATTTATAATTTATCAGTAACGGCCTTAGGGCGGGTAGACTTCCCGGGATGCACGCCACTTGTTAAGAGTTTAAGAATAATATGTAAAAAAGGTACTAAAATAATTAATTTTAGAGTAATAATAAAAATACTGTATTAGAAAAATATTGAATGAAATAAAATTCAAATATTACATGATATAAAACAGCTAAATCGACCGGGGGCACCAAATGTCTAAGACCGTCACTGAATTTGATTATAGATTCGCACATACATACCATTCACACACATGCATATGAATATGTATATATATATATACTCATTCACTCAAAGCGGGTTTTTTCTCACTAATATAAACTGTTGTGTTTATATTACTTTTAATTTTTTGAAACGTTCTCCTATATGGCCATTACAATTTTGACGTTTGATCTTATGGAAATGAGATCAAATAATTCAAAAAATTGTTTGTATAATTTTGCAAGTAATGAAATAGAAGATTAAAATAGCGTTATGTCCAGTTTTTCACCAAATGGGACCAATCTGCGGAGGAGGCTAAAATATTTTGTTTTTTTAAATCCAATGAATAAGCTCTGTCGCCAATCAAGCCTTCACTAAGTTTTGGACTTATATTTTTATTAAATATGCAGAGATCCAATGATGAAAAGAAAACTTAACCACTATTAAATTAATAAATGAATTAATAACACGTGCAAAGGGCTATGAGGATTTCCGCGGCGAGTTCCTCTCACTTGGAAACGTATCTTAAAGGTGTGAAACCGGGTGTAAACTGTTCTTCCAATGGTAAAATTTGTCTTTACGTAAAAGGAATTAAGTCCATTCAAAATGGCTAGTGAAGATGAAGAGGCACACAGTTCTTAAGATTTGAGATCATTAACAAAGATAAATTCGCTCAAAAAAACAAAACAAAAAAAAAAACTGCAAGATGCAAGTTTATAAATAATTTTCTTTTTTTAATATTAATTTATTTAAAAAATACTTGAAGTAAAGTAAAGTGTAAATGATATTGAAGCTTGGTGAACCCGAAGTTTCGTTGCCGTTTACCAAAGACAGTCAATACCTACTTTCCTAAATTGACCTATTGTAATATGTACTTCGATATATCGAAATCTAAATCTTGGTTGAAGCTTTGGACTATAATCTTAGGTTCTGCAGATTTTATACCATTTTAGTAATTTATTACTTAAGTAGCCCTTCAATATTGCTTTCTGATTTCAATTGCCTAAATGTTATTTCATCATGTGAGTGGCCTCATATCAAAGCATTTTCAGAAATTGGATAGTAAGTCAATTTATATATTAAAGGTTCAACTAAAACTGTATCGGATGATTTTGTTTAAATATGCTGAA
Source organism: Nezara viridula (assembly GCA_928085145.1). Taxonomy (NCBI): domain Eukaryota; kingdom Metazoa; phylum Arthropoda; class Insecta; order Hemiptera; family Pentatomidae; genus Nezara; species Nezara viridula. The sequence continues at coordinate 182,617,772 of OV725078.1, read as the reverse complement.
ACTAAATCATTAAAAAATGTCATTAAAATTGGTTTAAATCAGAGCTTAAAATGGAAAAAAAAAGTTTTCAAAAAGTGTCGGTATAACAGAAATTTTTAATGTCGATTGGTTTTTAGTTCCTATGGAACTAGAACTTTTCCTTTTAACTTTTCAATTAGAGGTTTTACAGAACCTATATATAAATATATATATATATATATATATATAAAAGCTCTGTCGATTTCGCTAAAAATGACTTTTCTTCATAGTTTATCAAGAAAAAAAGTTTAACAAACAAAAAATCAGAATCATGTGAAATTCATTTAAGACAAATTATAACTTTAATTTAAGACTTTTTTAATTTAAGATGTTTATTTTATCTAAGATGTTCATTTTATTTTTTAAGAACATTTTATTTTATTTACTTATTTTAATTTTAATCAATAAACTACTAATCTAAAAAAAATGTAAGCCCAATTACTGTTTATTTTTCATTCAAGTTAAACTTTTACCATGAACCTGGAACTTTATTAAAAAAAAGAGGTCTTTAGAACTTTAATTTTAAAAAGTTTCATAGAAACTGCTAAAATGGAACTTTTAAAAAAAGTTTCAATTTCTTGTTTGAATTGAAGCTATGCTACAAAAGTGGGCGTTTTCTCAACTACTTAAAACTGACAGATGTCCGTCTTCGACATGAAGCCACTCATATGAATTATATTTATCGCGTAAACGCTGTACACTTCCACGTCACAGCGGCCTATAAATTTTCCGATTCCTTTTTTTTTCAGGGTTTATATTTTACATAAAACTTTAAAAGCCTTAAAATGTTGTTCTTCGTTTGACGTGAGCGGGTTTCTAAATAACGTATGACACATCTCTAAGAAAGAACATATGACACATATTATCCATCGTGATATTTATTATTTAGTGATTTTATGACTTTAAAGTATCAGTTGTTTTTAAAATTAGTAATATAGTATATTAGTATCATATATTAGTGTGATATGGATCCATTATACCACTCGCTTAGATCTTATTGCTATACTAAACAGTAACTATTACCCTGATGATCCACATGCTTAGTTCGAAACGTTCGCAAATCTAATAAGTCATATCTAGACTGCAAATCTTGACTATTTATAATCCTCAGAATATTTTTTAGCATTATTAGACTCCTAATAAAATGGTTTTGGGTTTGAAAAATCTTGTGGATTCTTCATGAAAAATTATTAATAGGTTAAATTATTTGAACTATATAGTGAAAGTAATCAACGGACATGTATTCTTACGTATAAGTGTTAAAGTATTCGTAAATCCGGAACGACAGTATCAATATCTCAATAATGAATCTTTTAGTTTTTCTTTATAAGTACACTAAAATCTGTTCAATTGAAAAGCAGTTAATTTCAGAGGGTTATTTTTTTTTATATAATGTTTCTCAACCGTTAAGGTTGATTTATAATATATCGTGGCTGTTTTTTTTCTTTTCGAAGTTAGCACAGATTGATGAAACTACTGTTTCAAATATTTGCCTTTATTCCGATTTAAAAAATAAATAAATCTGTTGCACACAGGGGTGCCCAGAAGGGGGTTTCATGGCGCAAGATGTGCCATCAAAATTTTTGAGGGGGGCATATTTTGACGGGTTTTTAAATTTTTGAGAAAGGAAAATTTCGACGGAATTATGAATTTTCGGACAAAGGGACAAGCGGGAAAAACATGGAAAATACCGCAGCAAGTGTAATTGTGTATGATCTACGATTTTTCTAATTCTGTCTTAGCTTGCTCTGTTTTTTAAAAAAGGTGAGCAATCAAATATTTTTGGAGGAAGGGGGGGGGATGGGCACCCCTGGTTGCACATGCAAATCTTTATCGTGCTTTTCTGAAAAAGTCATCAGAAACTGTTGGGTGTGAATTTTAAATATATTTAATAATACTTAGAAATGGAATCATATTTGAGGGTCTTAGAGATATCTTTGATATATTTTTTACACATACATACACATAGACACAAACACACACACACACATACATTGATAGCCGCCGGCACTTTTAAATAAAGAAATATTGGGGCAAGGGCGAGGGCAGAAGGGGGCGCAATAATTTAAAAGGGGAGACGGTTAATTTAGGGGTCGAGGAATTAGTCTTTATTTTGTAATTAGTTTCTTTCAACTTTTTCCATTTTGGAAGAGGCAGGCAGCTACCTACTTTACCCCTCCCCCTTCTGTATTCACCCATGATTGAGGGGGGGGGGGAGAGCGAATGTTAGCGTAAATTAATAACGGTATTTAATGCATGGGAGATCAGAGCCAGTCATCAGTTTAAAATCAGAATTATACTATAATTATCTATTATAAGACTATTGACATATTTTTAATGAGTCATTTTTACTTTCACTTATCTATATATGTAATAAATAATATATATAGTAAGGGAAAATATTGCGATCGTGAAGATTTTCGAATCTGAGTTTTCAACGGAAATACGAGTTTTGAAGTCCCTTAAGTCCAAATAAACAAATAAAATCCTGCAAATTGGTCTATCTATGTGTCTGTGTATCTGTATGTTAACTTACTCAAAAACGAAAAGTACGAAACTGAAAATACATATTTAAATTAGGTATGTGCATGCGATGTTACAGCAACATTTTCCTAGAAATCGTTGCCACTTTATATTATAGATTTTACACATTTTTACGATAGTCACAAAAACGGCTCTGACGATTTTGATTAAACTCGGTTTATTAATGTATAACTAAATTGTCTTTAATATTATTTAGATCTTATTCCTATTGATGTCGTTTAACAAGTGTTAAAGCCCAATATTCAAAATTTCTTCTCCTAAAGTACCTTTAATTTGGTTTATTTTAAATAATTATCTATCTCCCATTGTTAGCAGTAATGAAAAAAAAGAGACTAATATAGCTTTTAAATGAATTTGATAATTGAATAAAGGAGAAAAAAGGAAAAATGTTTATTTATGTTATAAATGAATCTCCGGAAATAATAGTCAAAATGTATACGTATAATATGTCGCTGGATTGCTGAGAATCAGAGAAAAAACAACATCTAATATAGAGAGTCGTAGAAGTTAATGGAGAGTGACGAAAAAATTGTAAATAACAATGTCTGAACATTAAAATTATTTAACGGAAACTACATGTTTCCAAGGATATTAAATGAAATTTCCTAAGGACGTAAATTTATAAAATTATGTTAAAATAAAAAAAGTATATAAAATCCACCGAATAAAGGCAATGACATTTTTGAAAGAAACTATTTCATTGTACTTATGCGAAAGAAAAGTGAAATATAAATAAATTTCATGGATTTGTAAAACATATGTTTATAACCTTAAATACATTTACTGTAGTTTAATAGCTCAAGATCCGATATTATATTTAAATAGGAAGGTGCCAATCGGCGGACTATTCCTAAAAATTATCATGTAACATTTTAGAAAATTAAATTAGTGAATAATTTGATGAATTTTTCCTTTTACATTATTCACTTACAATCAGTGTGACAACTGTTGACCTATCGATAGTAGACAATGGAAATCTCGTAACTTCATTTTAGTTAACCTTACAATGGACAAATAAAGATTCAATCACTAATATTAGAACATTCCATAATCATTTATTGGTTAAATATACAGCTTTACTTTCAAACCTCACTAGGCATGCATAGCTCAGAAACTGGAGTTATGTAGTTTAAAAAAATAGATGTTATAAAATAGAGGTTTTTATTGCCAAACGTCGATATAAATAGGGTTTGTGTTATTTTGATCGTATTAACGAGTTCTTAGATTTAAGGTTTAAGCTTTAGCTCCTTTAAAAATGCACTTTAAAAATTTTATAATAGCCCAACATTGCCAGAAAATAATTTAAATTCAAAGTAAGTGAAAGTTGTGTGATGCGCGCACCAGATTTTTAAGTATATGTCCATGAAGTATTGGAGGTAGCCATAAATACAATTCTTGTGATATATTTTAAGTTCAATAAAATGTATTGATCTATAATATTAAATTAAAACATTAAATGTTATTGATTTTATATATAATATGTAATTATTCAATAAGAAACAATAAATCTCTAATCTGAAAATTGTAAGCATTGTTGCAGCTTCTTGGGCTAAGGGATGAACTAGCTATCCCTCATTTTTTTAGAGGAATTGTTTTAGTTACGATAATAGAAAAATTATCCTACAGAAAGTTTGATAAAAAAAGTTAGTCATGTATATCAACTCCTAAACGTTTCTAATTTTTTTTCTAAAATCCGCTTTTCACCATAATAGATATTAAACCCAAGAATATAAATATTAACGCGTGATGTATACGGACATTTCATGCTTAATCGGTGTGTAATGGTTAAAGGTTTATTTTAATATTTTCACAGATCTTTTATTCAAATATGTGGAAACAATCCAGTAGCGGATGCAGGATTTAATATTGGGTGGCTTGTTTTCTTTTTTTTAATATTATTAATAAATCTTGAAGAAAAAAGAACACAATAAAATAATGTTTAAGTGGTTCTTGAGAGTCTTTAAAATAAAATAAAAAATATGTGTGTACAGGAACACAAATATTTTCAGGGATACTTTTTTTTTCTTGGCATATGCACATCCATTAGTTGAAATACGTGCATTATAATTTTTAAAAATGAGGATATTGTGATTATTTTAATATTTAGCTCAAATCACTGACATAAACAAATATGGACCAATAAAAATAAATTATTTTTCCAGTTTTTTAGGGGGGGAGGGGAGAGGAAGACTCATCAGCCTCTCTCCAGTTGGTCCGCTGGTGAAACAAACCAAGAAATATAATAAATATCAATTATTTCCCTAACACTGTATTAACTGTTAGCTGAGGCGAAAATATTTTAAAACCCCTCGCGAGCAAGAAATGTGAAATGAACGTTTTCTCAATTGATAAATGTTGGGGGATAACATCGAAAGGCAAACCTTCTTTTAAAGTAAAGCAGCTAATTTCCCGGAGGCCAGGCACGCAAGTAGGGGCCGGACTGCTTTCATCCCACTATAGCTTAAGGGCCATTGAGGTAATAACGCACGCAAGTAGGGTCATGCATTGCCATTAAAGGTTCACTCAAAGTACTTTCCTTATTGCACTTAAGACCCTTTCCCTTACAAAGATATACCCTATTTAGGATTCTTTAAACAAGAAAAAAAAAAGTTGTTTAACCGTAACCCCGGGTTACTTCAACGCTTTTGAATCGCGTGTATGACATCCATGATTTGACAAACTCTAATTTTACTGAAAAAAAAGTGGGGGAAGTTGCTTGGGGAATAAGGCAGTCCAAGATGAAAAAAAAAAGAACACAAAAATAAAAAGCTTTAATTATTTGTATATAATTTTATCTTTGACCGCACTCTCAACTAAGTTATATTCTTTGATCTACAGAAAAAAACGTTTGCCAAGTAGAGTTCCGGATTTTAGTTAGTTTCGGGATTCCTTATCGCTATCGATGTCAGCATCGACGTCAATAACTCCAAACACAATTGTATAAAAAACCGACAACTTGATTTCATTAAAACGTTTAAGTGAAATACTCTAATCATCCCATTATTACCTTCAAATTCACAAATATCCCAATATGCTCGAAAATTAGAGAAAATATGTATACTTTATATGGATTCTCAATCACGGATATAGTTAGCAATGAGCTTGCAGATAAGGCACCCAAACAAGCACTTACCCTTCCTGGGCGAAGCACTGCAATTTTAACCCATTTAGAAGTGCGTTTTCCTCTTAAGAAGAACGTATCATGGCGGGTACTTATTTATTCTATTACATCGGTCGTGCGTCGAATCTGAGTTTGGGAGACCAACCTGGGCCTCACCCGGCCTCTATAATATGGGTATTCTCAATTAATTAAATAATTAAGGTGGACAACCTGGCGGTTGAGCGTTATCTCGCTCCGATCACCTCCCTGCACAAAAATTGTACTTTAAAATAGTATTTCCTTACAAAGTACTGAACCAAAAACATGGATTGTTGGGGTTAAGTTTTTTATTATTTTTTTATATATTACTTCCAGTATTTAATTTTGAATGAAGGCTTCAGCCCAAAAGCTTTCTCTCTCTCTCTTTCTCTCTCTCTCTCTCTCTCTCTCTATATATATATATATATATATATATATATATATATATACATATATATGTATATATATATATATATATATTTGGAGTGAATAAATATTGTATATTTAATCCTGTAATTCTTTTTGAATCATGTTTTTTTTTTTTTTCGATATGTTGTTGATACTCACCCATTATATCAATCATCAATTTATAAATTGTTATAGCATCTGTAAAATAAATCATCGGTATTATGTCAATATTTTGACGATATGTCAAACGGAGGTAATATTTAATCTGACATTTTATGATATTGTTCAATTGATTTATTTTTTCAGTTAATTACTAATAATTTTTAGAGATATATTTTTTATAATATTTTTATTATTATTTTTAGAATTGGATATTTAACATTAATTATATATATATATATATATATATATATATATATATATATATATTAATATATATATAGTAATAATCGTTATATATATATATATATATATATATATATAAATATATATATAGTAATAATCGTTATATATATATATATATATATATATATATATATATATATATATATATATATATATATATATATATATAACGATTATTACTTTGAATGAAGAAGAAAGATCGTAACTGCCTAAAATGGTGTTAAAGTGATTATTGAAGTCCTCTTAAATGTAATTACACGAACAATAATACATTTAGAGATAAAATTTTTAATAATACATGATTATATTTTAACATTTTCGGGGAAAGGGCTTCGGCACGAAAGACTCCCCCCCCTCCCCCCACCACCCGTGTATGTATATATAAGATGCGGATCTTCTGGTGGCGGAGTAAGGCGCTTATCTACCATTAGTTCCACGCTCTCATCTTTTTACAGATTTAAAGGAAAAACTAAAAATTCGCTCTTAAATAATTCTGCTATATAAAATATTTACAAACAAAATATTAAAATATCCGATTTTTTTTTTGTCATATATTTTAAGTTTGGAAATAATTCATCACATTAAATTTTTAAGTCCAGGAAATGAAATGATAAAACGTAGGTTACATCGAAAAAGGTCGCATATATATGATTTTTTTTTATTTGTTGAGTTTGAATTTGTTAAATATTACCTCCGTTTGGCATATCGTCAAAATATCGACATAATACCGATGATTTATTTTACAAATGCTATAACAATTTATAAATTGATGATTGATATAATGGGTGAGTATCAACAACATATCGAGAAAAAAAAAACATGATTCAAAAAGAATTACAGGATAAGGTTAAATATACAATATTTATTCACTCCAAATGATAAAATTTGTATATGTGAAAGTTTGAAAATGTCCTTATCGACAGCCACATTGCAAAAGCTTGTACGTACAATTAGAAAGTGAGAAAGTGAGTTTGGCTTTTCTAGTCCATTTTGGCTTTGAACATATTAAAAAATACAGAGTAATTACATCTTATTTTTAAGTTTAAGTTTGAAAACTCCTTTTAAGTATTGAAATTATTTACGCTATGAGATATCATTCAATATTTCCTCATTGTTTTTTTGCTCAGGCACCACTAAAAAGGCTTAAATTGACATGAAATTAATGAGAATTAACATCTTTCTTAATTGTATGGTGTTGCTAGTACTTAATTATGTAAATAAATAAATATACGTTAATTTGTTGTTTTTTTATGTCAATTATGGAGCCCAAAGCCATAAAATAAACAATAAACATTAATATTTTAACTGAATTTCAAATAAATTTAAACTTTAATTTAATTTGTCCAATTTAATCTGATATTATTGTATAATTTACAAACATATTTAAACTCAAGTATCGGGCTGTCCGGAAATTAATGCAAGTTTTTGGTTTTAATATAAAATAAATTATACGAAACTGTTCATTTGCTCTGAATAGAATGTTGAACCGACATTATTAACAAATTCAGAAAATTCATTTTCTAATAAATCATGATCAATAAATTGTTTACGTTATAAAAATGGCCCAGATAAAGAATGGAAGTTGGAAGAAAAAAATGGTAGTCGGTAGGAGAGAGGTCTGAAGAGTATGGCGGGTAAGGTTTGTTTCTGTTTCTAAGAAGAAGTGCAGAGCAAACTTCATAACGAAGATTTTTTTTTTTACGATTGTTTAATGCATGGGTCTCCAAACATTTGTTGTTGGTTGTCCAAACGTTGAGACAACTACTCAAGGTTCGTGGTCCGCATTACACCTACTATCTACAGAAAGTTTGATAAAAAAATAAAAAATCTTGTTCTATAAACGACACTTTTAAGTAACATTTAAGTTTTAAATATTATATTTGAAGGGAAGTTTAAAAATAAATGAATATTATTTATTTTTTTTTAAGACCATATGGTCTTAGGGGAACCTCTCGTGAGTTTAGCCGTGATGAAGGCCTGAACTTCAGGTTAAAACGTCGGCAAATATAAAAATAATCAGCATTTATTTTTATTTATTTTTTATTGAACACCCCAACCAACTTCTCTTCAATTATTCACTAAAGCCAACCATCAATCCACTATTATTTAAATGTTGTAGTAACATCGTGTTTAAGTGATTTATTAAATTTCATATTGTTAAATAGTTTTAAAAATTTTACCATGTAATCCAGGAAACTTGCGCGGGCAGGATCGGAGGAGCTTTCGAGTCATAGTTTGGAGGCCCCTGGATTAATGTATGAGGAACCCAAGTTTCAAGTTTTTTTACCTCACCAGTTGCGTTGAGTTGGTCAGCGAAGGTCGGTTTGCTAACTGAGGTTTCTCAGTAAGTTCTCCATTTTTTTCTTAACTTAGATTTTCTTAAACCGTAACTCGCAGTCCTTCTATGACCATCGTTGTCGTCATGGCTGAAGTCACAAATAAAATTTTTTAAAACCTTCAATAAATGGTCCACCCACTCACACAGCCATCGCACCAGAATTTGTTAATGTTTCGGAACTTTTGGGCTATAATCCGATCGAGTTTTTACCTCAGTAAACAAAAATAAGCCTAAACTTCGCTTTGATGTCATAATAATGACTGAATTATTTCCAACTGATAAAAAGATCTGCTACAGAATAAATATTAAAAATATAAAAAAAAAAAATATTTCGTCTATTATTGATTATGTGTTGACACCCATATAAAAGAATATTTCTACAAATGTTAATTTCTATTTCGTAAAGGCCGAAGCTTAGCCTATATAAACGAGAAGAAACATATAAACAACAAGACTCTGCCCAAATAATTTCAATACTTCTTTATAACTTATTTATCGATACATATTAAAATCTATTTCAATTAAGGACGTTTATAATAGCGTTCAAAGAGCACATTCGCACTCTGTTTACAATAAATAAAAATAAGCTAAACAGAAGGATAATATCAATTACAATTTTAATAATTTGAATTTCAATACTTAATTATTTTTTTCGGTTAGTTTATACTGAGTTTGACCTCTAATGGTCTGGAGTTATCATTTTAGAAATATTTAATATCTACAATATCCTCCCTTAAATTTTTGGTTAAGTTAGCTCTCATATTGCGCATCAGATTACCAGAAGATGAAGAGGCTTAATCCTCAGTGTTGGGTGTCCAATTGGGTAATTGTGGAGCAGGTTTCACAACAGACACCAACCACTTGCTGTAATTAATTCCAGGCTTCACCCCTTCCTCAAGACGAGGCATAAATTTTCCAACTGTTTGGAATTTTAGAGGAATCTCGCTTCGGAAATTATTATGTTATGATTAGATTCTAGATAGCTAGATTATCAATCATCACCTGAGTCAAAATTATGGATCCTTATCTAGGTGAAATAAATGACGAATTTCTTCCAGATTGCACATCGATAATCATAAAATTTATAATATTTATCGTTCTAGAAACGATATTTCCTTATCAGATTTCCGATAATGAAATTAAATTTATCTAAAAGGGTTAGCAGTAAATTCTTCACCAATCACCAAAAAATGTCGATAACGTTCAGAATAACAACTTATGTTTTAATGTAGATTGTTTTCAGACATTTATTTTTTATATTGCCCCTTCTCACGTCTTTTCTGCCTTAGGGAGTTTTTCCAGAGGTACCAACAAACCTATTCTAACAAGGATGGGAAGATTAATTCCATTGGCCCACTACGAAATATATGTTAACTCGTCTTTTAAAATTTAAAGTTCTGTAAAACCTTTACTTGAAAAATTGCTAGGGAAAAAGTCTCAATTCCGAAGTAAAAGAAAAAAAAATTGAAAATAAATATTCCAGTCATACTGAAATTGTTTAAAATTTCATTTCATCTCCTGCGAAAAACAATTCTTATTAAACTTCTGTAAATTTTTTCAAAGAATTATTTATATAATTAAGCTAATTAAGCATATTTTATTTTAAATTATAATCTCAATAGCGACGGGCTGTATTGAAATACTTGTTGTCTTACCACCCAACAACAAAAAAAATTGGCGTGACCACCACTTCAAACATGTCAAAGTAACGAGTTTATATAGGCCAAACGGCTCAATATCTTTTTTCTAGATTTTTGGTATAAAATTATTTTACGATTCAAGTGAAAAGCGAATGGGTATTGGTGAGTTATTAGTACTTTTCGAAATACGAAAAATAATTTTCGCAAATAAAAAATTTGTAGGTTACATTGATATGAAGCCTTTCTCAAAGTTTTAGACGGATGTTAATAATTTGATAAATAGGTGTCTGTACCGCGGACTATTATACAATAATAAGTAGTATTAAAGTCACTTAATTTGCTTGTTCACTAAGACCTGTTAATGTTTATGACATGGTTTTCGACATATAACAACGTTTCATAGCTCTACTGTACTTAATTAATCTAATGATGTTTGTCACTGAAATGGTAACTCTAACAACCCAATTCCATTTGAATTATTGCAGCATGAACAGATTCGCTAATACATGTTTGCCACTTTAATGAAGCCCGAGCATGTTCATCAGACACTTTGTCGTTCCATGTTCCATGTTCATTAACTCAACTATTACAACGACAATCGTATTGCTATAGTCTAAAATAGTTCACACTGTTACATGTATTCTACAGAAAGTACCAGTTCGGAGCAGCTGGACAGTCATTCAGTTATAGTATGAAAAAAAAAATTATGTTTTCATATAAACTGTTTCTTTTTCTTTGTTTTGGGACAACATTGTTAAACATGGGCGTTTTACTTTAAATCAATAAAATTGTGCAAAAAATTGCGAGTAGTTAGTAATTTTTTTTTAATTCAGTAAAAGTAAAAATGTCTTATAAATTTATTGATTTATTTCATTTACGTTGGGTCAATATTAATCTATTTTTTTTTTGTTAAATATATAAGTTTTCTTTTTCTAGATTGTAATGTTGGTATTTATCACATCTTTCCCCCTCCCTTCGGTATCCAAATTCCCGATGAGGCTTTGTAAATTTATTATGTTGTTATAAATTTTATTAGGAATTAATAACGAAATAATAAATTAAATTTAACTTTTCATGCTTTACATTACTTATTGTAACAAGCTATTATTTCTAGAGAATTTATACATATCTCTCAATATTTTATAATATTGAGCTCTCAATATTAGGGTGTCCGGTAAGTAGAGGGAAATTTTCAAAAGGGTGATCGTAAACATCATGATCTACAAAAAAGTTTATATCTACAATCGCCCAATTCCCAGCGAGAAAAGTAGGAAATTTAAGGTTTGTGATTTTTTATGCGAATCACATTTTTTGTTGAATAGGAAGCGATAACTAAAGAAATATTCAATTTAAGCAATTGCTGTAAACTAGACAAAATTTACTTGCAATGTAAATATTAAAACCATTTGAAGATGACTTTTGAGCAGCTAAACTAAGCTAAGTTCTGTTTAAAAAAAAAAAAAACATAAATTATTTGTGATTCTCTTAAATCATTATCTAACTATGGGGCAGTTACGCCACTTCTAGAAAAACTTATTCGTTTAGTAAGCTTTAAGTCTATATTAATTAAGTTAAGGTTTATTAGGAAAAATTTTAAGATTCACCTCAAGTTGTGCAAAGAAATTAATCCTGTAATTTTTTATCCAGCCACCTAAGAGTATCCGTTTTTTTTAAGCAAAAATCACTACAATTAACTGTTGCAAAGTTTTTATTTCTCGTTTTTATTCTCGTATTGTAATAAACAGTTTTGCTCTCGTAATAAACTCGTAGTTGCCTAAAAACACATTTTATTTGTAAAAATAAAAAAAATTTAAATATTTTTTACATAAAGTGGATTTCGTTCATAGGAATTGATTTGTATTTATTAGTGACAAAATGAATAATTCTATCCCTAATATAAAATAAAGAAACATACTCATTGCTTCAATTATTATTGTATGTTATCGAGACAACGTAAATACCAAGCCTAGAAACATTAAATTTGTCACTAATGAACACGGATTGATTTCTATGGCAGATATCTGGCAGAAAAATACAATTTCATTACCACCTTACATGAAAAATAATTGAAAACTCGTTATTTTGTTTATGCAACAGTTAATTGTAGTAATTTTTGTTGAAAACACGGGTGCTTTTAGGTGACTGAAAAGAAAATTACATCATTTCTTTACACAACCTAAATCGAATCTCAAATTTTTCCTTATAAAAACAATTTAATTAATATAGACTTAAAGCTCACTAAACGCAGAAGTTATTCTGTAATAGAGTTTGATAATAAAAAAATGATTTATGATGTTATATATATTTATAGGCCAGCGTATAACTAGCTCAAACAGAGCTTTCTTCTTCCTCTCAAAGGTAATGAATTCCCGAAAAATCTCAAGAAATCTCAAACTAAGGGTGTACAATGCTATGATAAAGCCAGTTCTAATATTTGGCAGTGAGACCTGGACACTAACCACCACCCTAGAAACAAGTGTGAAAGATTTGAGAGGAAAATCCTCCGCACGATGACCGGAGCGATCTTGGATCAGAGTACTAATACATGGAGAAGAAAGACCAATAAAGAACTGCTTACAGAAACTGTTCAACCAATATCCCATGATATGAAGGCACGGAGGTTAAGATGGGTAGGGCATGTAGCTCGTAGCAATCCATCTGGAAGCCTCTAATTAACAATGGATGCTTCAATAGAAGACAGATGACAACATGGAAGGCTAAAAAGCAGATGGATAGATAGAATCAACAAAGATGCAACAGAGCTGCGTGCAGATAAATGGAAAGAAATAGCCGATGAAACAGGCGGCAAAAGATCTACATGGTCTGTAATGCTAACAGAAAAAAAACAATATATATATATATATATATATATATATATATATATATATATATATATATATATATATATATATATATATATATATATCATTATTTAAAAAAAAATATATTCAATCTAATACACCATAGATTTTAGTCAGTTCAATTTGATTTTTTTTTACTTTGTCATGTACCTTACTAGATTTAAAAAGTAAAGAATAAATACATTTTTTAGAAAGAGTTAACTCGAAAAATAAAGGATACACATATTTTTTTAGGAATAATTACTTATATTAGCCAAAACTAGCCCCCCTCCCCTCCCAAAAAAAAATTTAATCTTCAATCTTTGAGTAGTTCCGGGATAAATTCTTGTCAGCGAACCAAAGATTCGTATTTCGCGATAAATTTGCCGTATTTTTCCTGGAATAGATGATGTGTTTTTCTATAAATCACTGAATTGTCTGTTGAATTTTTTGTCTTTATGTCTTTTGTGTGGATATTTAGGTCTTTTGTCTAAGTACGAATCAAAATAACCTACTGATATTGGTAGAATTTTAAATGACAAAACAACTTTAAATAAAATAAAAATATACTTAAATAGTGTTCATAAGTGATGCGCTGCGACTTTTTACACTCAGTCATTGGTGGTGTAATTAAATGGACATGAATAATCTAAACTAATAAATGTTAGAAAATTATTGCAAGATTCGAAAAAGAAAACTTTATAAAATGCCAGTAAATAACTAAACAATAAATTTAGTTCCAATCTTGACATCTTCAAGAAAAAAAAAAAAATCAAATCAACGAAGACAAAATGTGCGAGATATGCTATCAACAGTATTTTTGTTAGTGATAGTGTTTGCTGTTTTATATTACTAGTAAAAAATCTAAAATTACAAACATCCGTATTTTCAGGTAGCAGAATATACACATAGAGTACGCAATGATGTTCCGTAGTATAAGTATATAAAAAATGAAAGTCAAATGACTGATTCATAAAAAAAAAAAGGAAAAAAAAAAAAAGAGAACAAGAGAGTCAGATTACAATCTATTAATTAGTATAATAACAGTCTGCAGTATTCCTTTATCGGAGAAAATGAAAATTATAATTCAATAAAAACCCCAAAACGATAAAAACTGCGCTAAGTCTAATATGGTAATAAGCAGTAATAGAACATCATAACTAAAAATCTCTTAATATCTGGTAGAGATATCTTATTAATATTTATGTACTTAAAATTAAAATTATGTCTAATGATACATATGTTTGTGATATATATATATATATATATATATATATATATATATATATATATATATATATATATATATAATATATATATATATATATATATAATATCACATTATAAACACCAGAATCACCCGAACCCTCTCATAGCTTCCTCTTCGATTACACTTCGAGTCTTCTAAAAAGAAACTGGTCTCGTGATCTCCTAATGTATAAATTATATTAGACTTCTACCATTAGGTAATTTCTCTACAAGCCTTTTCATACTGTTATATATCTTTTTTTCAAATTTAGTAGTGGTATTTTTATTTAATACAGTTGTAAATTTCTTGAATAAAATTAAAAAACATATGTTTTCAACAGAAAGATATTTTTGTGTGCTTAATATTATCATTTTCTTTGTGGTAAAATATATGAGTCTAGTTCACTTATTAGTTTGAATATTTTCGAAAATTTGTTTGAACGAAAGAAAACAGGGGTTGGAACTTTAATCGGAATTTTTTTAAAACTAATAATAATAAAACGTCATTACTAAAAATCTTTTAATATTCGATAGGGATATCTTATTAATATTTATGTACTAAAATTTAAATATGAAACTATCAAATTTCATCAAAATCATTTTTTATTTAATGGATTAATATACGTTAAAAATCAAATTTTGTTTCATAAAAGTCGTTTAGTTTATAAGCTTATTCATGTTAAGTACTGTTAATAAGGTATCGAATTAGAAATGGTAGATATTAATTATTAAAATATTTGGTAAACGTTTATCACTTTATACTATAACTACTATTAGATTCCTTGAAAACTTATTATATTTAAATTAGGAATTAAAGATTTTATTTAATTAATTATTCTATATTTATTAAAGTATTCTCTGAGTGGAGTATTACCTTTTGGCAAGCATAAAGTCATCACTAGACTTGGCATGATAAAGACGGCTTCTTTCCTAGCTCCAACCGCAGCAACTGACTACAGCAAACTGACAGACGTCAAATGATAGCGATAGCCAATAAAAGGAGGGGAAAGTGCCGATCCAGTTTAAACAACTATATAATAACAAATTTCGCAATAATTTAACAAAGGGCTTCTTTGATGAAAAAGGTGCTTTGAAATGCTGGGAATTATTAATATAGTCTCAAATATCGAAACTTTAAATAAACAAAATAATAATAACTTTTTTTTTTTTGATAAACTACTCTGTGTAGGAATGATAAATATAAATAAATAGGGCAATTCTAACAAAAAATTTAAAAAATATTACGATATAAAATAAATTATGGATTCATATTTGTACGAAAAATTTAAGAACAATAAAAAGGTAATAAAACATAAAATTTAAAATTGTTTATATAAATGTTATGATAATTTATTACACATAGTATATACTCATATATATGTATGTAGTAATAATAATTGTATTATAGAAAATTCTTGATAATTGGGCAAATCTCGTAAAAGTTTAGTATATGATCAAAGAATAAAAAAATATAATATTTACAGTGAGAAAAATTAATTTTTGACAAATTAAAAAAGGTGTGTTTTTTTTTTTCAAGGGAGAAATGAGAAAAATTTTAGAACACTAAAACATAGGCACAGCCAGTAAAACATAAATGTGATTTCAGTTTTATTTACTTTAGTGGTTTAGAAATGTATAAAAAAACTATCTTGTTCACCCTCCTTCCTTGGAGTGATTTCAGAAAAATTAGTTAGAATAAAATTTATCAGTTTTAATTAAGGGACTGGTTTCATATACAATATAATGTAGAAACTAATTTTAGACAAATTAATAAACTTTAAAACCTGATTTAACTATAAATATAAACCAATAACAATTATTATTATGAACTATTTATTCATATTCTAAAGTAATAATTTATTTCCCACAGACAAGATTATTTTCTACCCAACTACAAAATTTAATAAAAAATATTAAATGCAATAATTAAATGTCATTAGATTTTTGCTCCACTTCCATGCATGGCATAGTAAGTGATAATTTAAATAAAATAAAATTAATAATTCAAAACTTTAATAATGTTTACTTTTAAAAATAATACTCACTTAACAAATATATATTTCCAATTGATTAATTAACAAGCATTTTATTAAATGCAGAATAATTTATGTCTATATATTTTATGGTTCGACTATCAGAACAGTATTATATTACAGATATTTAAATAAAGAAAGAAATTCAAAAACTTGTAGGTATGTTTAGTTATCACAAGTTTTAAATTTTGGTAAATTCTCTTAATAATATTTTGTAATTTAGATCAAATGCAAAATTAAAAAATCTTGCATCATTATATCTTAATAATTTATTTTTCTCTATTAATAAATAACTTAAAAATGATCCAACGAGGCTCAAAAAGTTGTTTTAATGACACATATGAATAAATGGATATTTTAATAAAGAAAGGAAAATTAAAGACTTGTAGGTATGTTATGTTATCACAAGTTTTAAATTTCGCTAAATTCTCTTAACAATATTTCGTAATTTAAATCAAATGCAAAATTAAAAAATCTTTCATCATTATATCTTAATAATTCATTTTTCACTATTAATAAATAACTTAAAAATGATCCAATGAGGCTCAAAAGTTGTTTTAATGACACATATGAATAAATGGATGTTGTAAAAAGGGTAATTATAATTAATTGAAAAAACGTTACATGAGTTTTATTTATGTTTTTAAATTAAAGGTACTTTAGAGAAACCATTATGAAAATTTAATATTTGGGGTCTTTCTCACTATTTCAATAAGAGTTAAACCAAACTGGTAATAAACACCATTAAATTGTACTTTGGTGTAACGAGTTTAACCAAAAAGATTAGATCTGTTTTCGATAAAATTGTAAAAAAAAAAAAGGAAAAAATCAGTGGTACAAAGTAGGCCTTTTGGTGAGTTAATTTCAGTAAAAAAAAGTTTGCTGTAATACCCCAAACTTATACCTGAAATACATAATTTTAGTTTCATAAAATTTTCCGTTAATAGATTAGGCTCTTCATAAACACTCACATATCATTTTGGAAAACTTGGTTATTCGGAAAATAAAACGTGTATTTCCTTTGAATCCTTGAATTCGACATTTTTTATTTAATGTCATTCATATAGTAAGATGATAAATTTAAAATGTTATAGAGGTGTTGATACATTCTATCATTAATGAAAATGTCACTTACTTTGATGTCATAAAAAATAGTTTATAATTATTTTTTATCAATCTAATAAATTGATTGAATGGCACACTCCTTGGCAATAAAAAAGGAAATTATAAAGAACTCTTGAGCAAAGCATACACAAAAACAAAATTAAAGAAATTTATAAATATATTAGATTGCTCATTTCTTCCAAATAGAAAAAAATAGGAATAAATCTCGGGGAATAAATGTTTAATACCGTTATCCGAAAATTACAAACTAAACTTATATATAAATATATATGTATTTGTGTGTATATGTCTGTGTATATCTATATATAAATATTTAGATTGTACAGAACATTTAATTAAATAATTAAACTAAAAAAAAAAAAATATGTAAAAAAAAGAAAGTACAAATGACTACAACAAATTATTGAAAAACTTTAATTTATTTTGAGGAAGCTGAGCCCACCCAGGATTGTAGCGCCACGTAGATAGATGGATAGATAGATATAATTTATTTTGTTTTACATGACCTGTAATGTTTTATAATAAACATAAGCACAAACATAAACTTTTCATTTATAAAAAAAATCTGATTTTTAATATATTTATTATACTGTTAATGCACAGTGTTTTTTTTACAATAACAAAGAGTTGGATTTTGAAAAAAAAATTGTTTATATATAATGGATTACCATAACCGAAAAAAAAAATTCTTTAAAGAATGGTCAGGATATTGAAACGTCAACAAAAAGAAAATAAATAAATTATTAAATATGGCGTATCATGGCCGCGGTGCATTCTTGCCACAAATAAAAAATAAATAAATATATCAATTTAAGAGATATCCTATTCTTAAAAAAACCAAGTATCACTTAATACTCTTCCTTATATAATACAAAAAATAATAATAAATGGATACGGTTTTGTTTAAAGTATCTTTAAATATTAAAATATATTTCAAATCAAATCTATATATTCGGGTTAGTGTTGCCCAAAATCGGTCTTGGTCTTGCACTTTTCAAGACCAAGGACGCCTAACTGTTGCAAGACCCAGACCAGGAGTTGTAAAAAAAAATCGATTTTTTGAATAAAAATTAAGGCAAAATAGTTACTAATACTTGACAATCTTAGTTACTGTATGTAAATAATTGGTATAATCAATATACTTTTGCATTTAACTCTTTTAATTTTTCATTCGGGCTTAGTTAGGTTTCTCCTATCTAAAAAATTACAGTAATATCTCTACAGTAATAAGCTAGTAAGTAACTGCAAGACTGTTGCGAGACTCTTGCGCAAGACCAAGACCATGACCGAGACTGAGTTTGCAAGACTCGTCTCTGTCTCGCATTTGAGCAACACTAATTCGGGTGGTACGGAATACATAACTATCCCAATCAACGAGAGTCCAAAGTACAATATATTTATCAAACTGTATTGCAATAGAAAAACATATAAAAAACATGAAGACCGTTAAATAAAAAATAATAATAATAAAAAAAAAGGCTTCAACAATTTTTTAAAAGTCAGTAAATAAATTAAGAATATCGCATATCATAACATAACATAACATGGACTTAAACACCTGTTGGAATTTCGATTTGCCTATCTGGCCACTATTTAATAATTTTGATAGTCGGATAAAGTTAAATTTATATTATAAATATTAAAGTTTTACCTTTGTTTAGCATGAAGTATATCCCTACGAAACTATCTTTCATCTTTTCCACCCGAACCATCTTGGACACCTTATTTTTACACAATGAGCCAACTGGAGCTTCTGAAGTCGAGGGAGTAGGGAGGGGCCCTAAAATCCTAAATTTTTGGCGGATCTTTACATTGGCACCAAAACATAGTGCTTTCACTTTAAATCAATTTAATATAGTATGAAAGAAATTTTATGTGTGTTTTTGTCTTGTTATCATCCAGGTAATTTATTTAGTTAAATCTTCAAACTATAAATAAAAATAATTAATAACAATTAGTTGGGAGAGGGGTGGATGGAGGAAGGGTGGGAGACAGAGAGACGAATAACTATCGAAAAAAGACTTATTTCTACTAACTCAACATTTTCTACTTACTGGAAGTGCAGTAATTTAAATATAATATGAGACGTTTATTTATTTATTTATAAATGTTTTGGGCTCTTCAACCACCTGGGTCATTTTCGCTATATATTACAATTTGATCAATTACTACACACATAACAAAACTAAAGCTAACAAATGCAATTTAAAGTTTAGAATAGTTATAGATGAATATAATAGTACAATAGAATTAAAGTTATAAAAATTGAAAGTTAAATATTTAAAAGGAGTTAACAAAGGTAATAAAAGTAAAGGTTAACGATTTTAAGAACAAAAGCTAAAAAATACATTTTTAAATGATAAAAATTAAAATTAATAGAAGCGAAGTTAAAGAGAACAGTTTAAATATAAAAAAGTACAAGAACCATTAAAATTAAATATTAAGGATTAGAAAAAGATATGTAAACAGCTAACAAGGACATTTAAATAAAAGGTTGATGATTTCAGGAATATAATCTAAAAATAAGGTTTACAAAATAAAATTAATATTTAAAGAAGAAAAATTAAAAAGTACTATTTAAATATTAAAAATTACAAGAAAAAAAATTGAAAAACCATTATAATTAAAAGAAGAAATACAGGTATATTTACAGTGTGAAGAGGAACCTACAAACTTAAAAACTTTAACAGGTATATTTACAATTACAAGATGTAATTAAATTGTGTGTTATATTTTGATTCCATAAGGAACAATGAGACGTTTAACGACTGTCATAAGGTTTTGAAATGCTTCTCAAAAATATGGCATGTAATATTTGGGTGTTCGATAAGTTCTTTCCCTTTTCTTTATTTCTTGTTTAAGGTTGATTAACTGTGTTGTACGTAAACCGTCCTGCTCCATTACCTTAACTTCTCAGGAAGCCTCTTATACCCTTTTTCAAAATTTATTGAGATTTAATTGCAAAATATTCGTCGGGATGCGTTTTTATTTAGCTTTCAATTTTGTGACATTTATCTTAGGGCAAGATCCAGGGAGTACTGAGGATGAGGTAGAAAGTCCCAATGAAACTTACAATTTCTAACTTAGGTCCAATGTCACATGTGTTGTTGCCCATGAGACAGAAACTGTTGCAGTTTCATTGGGGCTTTCTACCTCATCCCCCGTACTCCCCAGACCTTCCTCCATCCGGTTATTACTTTTTTATTTCGTTAACAAAAATTCTTTCCATGTTTAATGTCACAAATCGGAAAACGAAATAAAAACGCATCTCGACGGATATTTTACAAGCGACTCTCAATAATTTTGGGAAAAGGGTACAGGAGGTTTTCTGAGAGATGGAAGAAAATAATAGAGAAGAGCGGTTCATATATAAGGCAGTAAATCAACATTGAACAACAAATAAAGGAAAAGAAGGGAACTTATATGACACCTTAAGCAGAATGTTTTCAAATTCAATTAAAAAAAAAATCTTTCATTTTGTCCCGGATAGAAATATTTAAAGATGTAATCCATCAAAGAGCTGTTTATTTTAACAGTTTGGACAGCGAGTAAATAATTTGAAATTCCCTAACAATTTTCTCTCAGTAGTGTGTATGGATTTTAAAAATCATTTTATCAACAGAATTTTATTTTCGTAGCCTAAATGGTAATGTATTTAGCGTTTGTTTTAAAATTTAGTAACACCTTCAGTAAAATGTTTTATCTTAATTTTAACAGTTTGAAATCGCATTTTTTTCTTTTTAACAATTTATCAAAACTTAATATTGTCATAATAATAAAAACACGTAAAGCTATCGATTTACTCTCACAGTCGATTAAAAATAAAAAATACCTTAACAATGCACCCTGATTTAAATTTGAAATCGTATGTCGGCGGTGGGTGAATTTTTTTTCCCCCGAAAATAAGGTATTTTGTGCCACTGTGTTGCTAGAATTGAAGTTTTGATGGAAAAATAATGTTATTAAAACATCAAGTCAACCGATTTCATCAAAGTTAATAATTAAATCGAAAACCACATGCATGTATCATACAATCAACATTGTGTGTTTAGTGATTTAATAACGACTCAAAAATAGCCTTTATTGCATATATTTTATTTTATGTTATCTCTTTTTTTTTTTCATCTCTTTTTTTTCACTTTCTGAAACAGTTCAACATTTTTTTTTTCAGAAATTATTATTCATTCTTATCTATATATAAATATATATATATATATATATATATATATATATATATATATATATATATATATATATATATATATATATATATATCTATATATATATATCTGTGTGTGAGTGCGTGTGTGTGTGTGTGTGTGTGTGTGTGTGTGTGTGTGTGTGTGTGTGTGTGTGTGTGTGTGTGTGTGCGCGGGCGCGCGTGTAATGTACATAAAGTAAATAAATATAGAAAAATCGCCAAAAACCAACATAGGTTGCTCTCAACGAAGAATTTCAAATGTATGCTATACTGATTCCAAAAAAATCTGATTTTAAGGGTTTATTATTATTAATTAGAGTATTTTCGTGCAAGTATCATGCAATATTTTGTAAAAAAAAATAATTGTAATCATCAATAATACTATGGTTATATTTGAAAAAAATGTATATTATTATTTTTGTTAAGCTATTCATATTGCTAGAACTATGTATATTTAAATACTCTTGTCTAATTATTTTTATATTATTATGTATATAAATAAGGCATATATATTAATTGTTGTTTTTTTATTTTTTATACAAAACATCGTTGCGGCTAAAGTGCTATCTATTTACAAATTTATAACGAGAAGATAAACATTTACAGCGAACAGCCATCATTAAAAACAAGGATAAGATAGTTCCAGCAGTTGCCTATTGATTTTTTTGACTTTCAAACCACCTTCACGAAGTAAATGGTGAAAATGTTGATATATGATGAAACAAATAGAAGTTATTAGTGCATAACTGGCCTCCACACTTGCGATGATGTGTAAGCAGCTATTGGAGACCCTAGCCTGCTAGCAAGAAATGGATTTGAGATCACTACTATGGAACCTCAATCTGTAAAAATATTATCAAAGATCATCAGCTTCAGCGGAAAGAGGTTGGACATGGAAAAGAGCAGGTGAAGAGTGGAGGGAACGTACAGGGCTTAGACAAACCAAACAGTTAATTAAAAAGCCTTCTTCTAAAATTCGATTAATTATTGGGGTACTTACAGGCGATTACAGGCTTCAAAAACCTTAAAGATTTTTGAGATAGCTGAATGAATCTTTTATTTTATTATTATTATTATTATATATATTATATATTATATATATTATTATATATGTATATATATATATATATATATATATATATATATATATATATATATATTTATATTTATATATTCATATGTACATATATATTTTTTTTAATCTACCATTTCTAGCAGACATGCAACAGAACGTGACCTATTGTGCGTCGCTGAGATACAGGATTCTGGTATCAGACTGAATCATAAAACAGAACGCTACCTCCATCAAGTAACCATCTATTTGCAACTTCATTAGAGAAACCAAATTGTTTGAGACGGAGATTGGTCTAATATAAGGGTCAACTGCTGTGATTTTCGGGGTTTCTAAAATGGACCATTAAAACCATCTTTACCAATCGATCAAAAATGTGTAAACACCTTAGAAAAAAAATGTTGTTTTTAACTTTTGATACTTACGCCACTCAGCTTCCATAATGTCGCATTATATACAGAACATCGTTAAGTCAATCGAATAAATCAAACTTTTTTGTATTCGATGAAATTTCGGTAAGAAGATTTATTTTAACAACTGAAGGTACTCTCGTATAACCGAGAGACTATTGCTTCACAAGAATGCTGCTAGTAAAATTACGTGGCCTTTAGTTCTTTGAGTAGCATAATGAAAACTATAGTTAGTTATCTATGCACTATACTGGCAAATAAATATGTCGAAATCAACTGAGCCGAAAAGTTTTGAAGAGATTTGTAGCGACTTCGTGATAGAGAAAATTATCTGCACATGATAATCCAAGCGAATAATCTCATCTCCTTGGATTTGATTACGATAACTGATAATAATGGAAGTTAATTACGGTAAATGAGAATTTTAAAGTACCATCTCTACCAACTAATGTGAAATTAGCTTAATGCCTAGAGAATCGTGACGGTTTAACGTTTCATCTCTGCAGAACGTAGCTTCTTCACTGGACAATACTCCGTCAAAGAAGTGAGGCATGCCTTCATCTTTATTTATCCTCCAATGGAAAAATTCCGTTCCGCACTAATGGTCTTCGGAAATCAAAGTCTGGTGTGACACGTGACAAAGGTGATATCGTAGACTTATTAAGTGCCTTCGAGTTGGATGGTACCCATTACATTAACTTATGTTATTTAAAAATAATAATACTTCTATTTATTAGCGTTGCAGAATTTCGCGAAAAATAATTTCTAGAGTTTTCTGATCATGTGGAAACTGCTTTTGATACGATTTGTTAAGATTTTTTTTTAAAATCATCAATCCTGTTCACCGAAATCAAGTATTCTGTCATAAAATAAAAAAATTAAAACATTTTGGTCTTAATGTTATGGTGAACTATTATATATTATATTATATTAATCTATAGACTAAAATGCGTATGTTTCGTAATTTTTTTCCCTAATGCCATTTATAATATCGGGTAAAGAGATAACGCCGACATTTAAGTGAACGTTTAAACCTTAAAACTGGATTTTATGAAACTAGTAAAGTATCTATCCGTAACAGCTTGTTAAGAGCTACAACTTGGAACCTTAGATATTTTGAGATCTTTTAATTTAGTATTAATAAGTTTATAAATACACATTACTCGAATAGAAATATGTGCACCCGTCACAGTTTTACGCCATTGTGGAAAACTACTAATTTAGTTTTAATATTCAATTTAAACATTATGAATCTTTTATTTTATTTTTTTTCCATGAAGGGCCTCAGGCTTCTCATTAATTTTCCTCCACTGAGATCCTCTTCTACTTCTTTCCATTGTCTCACACCTAGTCACTTAGATCTGTCTCTATATCGTTCTCCGACGATAGTCCTCTAGTCGAGATTTGCCTCTTCCTTTTTCTCTACCTTTCTACTCTTCCATTATTAGCTTTGGGAGTCCTTTTCAAACCATAGGGTACACATGACGCAAACATCTTATTCTTCTTCACTTTTAATGCAAGGAACTACATCAAGTTCCCCATATAGGCCAATAAGTTCTGCGTTTGTTTTTAGGCGAGTTTTGCACTTTTTTGTGGAGAGTGAATTAGATTGACCCGTCAGATTTCGTTCGGCATTAAAGGTCGGGTAAAGTCGACACATTAAAATATTTTTACAAATGGATTGCAATATCTCAGAAACTATAAATCGGGCCTGTATACTGTAAGCGTAGAAATTGTTCAACCCTTCATCTTCTCTGTAATAGGCTATAATTTAAAATTGTATCTTAACGCGACGCTGTCTTAGGGAGGCGAAAATTAAAAAAGAAGTGTTGTAAACCAAATGAAAAGATTAGTTGAACATATGGATTAAAACATTTCATATACTAAAAGTCGGATCTTTATACTGTAAGCTTGGGAAATGTTCAGCATTTCATCTTCTTTGTAATGAGCTATTATTTATAATTTATATTTCATATTATTAATCTCGCCTTGTTGATTTTTCACTTGTGTCGTGTGGTCTAAAGCACACACTTTAGTTTTTTTTTCTGAATCTTCCCCTCTCATATACCCAGGAACATCTCTTGCTGCTTGATTATAGTCAATGTCTCATTACCGTACTTGAAAACTGGACGTATTATCGTTTTATATAATCTTATTTTATATGAATCCGTTAAATATTATTAATATTATCATATATACTATTTTACTTAAATCAAAGTTGCTGTTTTTCGTTTCCACAATACGTGGCAATTTTGAGATGATTTATGCTTAGGACTTTCTCCTTATCTTAGTAATGACTACAGTCTTTATCTTATTTTTAGATTAACATTTCACTCATCATAGCTGATGGCTTGCTCATTTTCAGCCCCGGCATCTCATCGTTAATTGCATCAGGTAGAATCATTCCCCAAGAGATTTAAAATCAAGAGATTGTCCGCCCCCACAGTTCCTGTTTAAAAACTTTCACCATTTCTCTATTTCACCGTTTGGAATCTTTGCTTTTTTTGAGGTTTTTGAGATTTTCTAATTTAAAATCTTGAATATAAAAGGAATAAAATAAAATATTTTGGTACTTAAAAAAGCTGACGTTGTATATTACGAAACTTTTACTTACAACCATATTTTCGCTATAAACTATATATTTTTTTAAAAACAATAATAAAGCTTAAAAATACTACTTTAATAATAAATACAAACTTAAGACAATTAATATAAAATATAAGATCTCTGTGCACTAAACTTTTTTTTTTTAACTGAAAATTAATTTTAATATTTTTCATTTATTTTCTATGGACATTCCATTTAGTTTCAATGTAAACATTTATTTCTTATTCAATGATATATGATATTAATAAAACAATACATTATTATCTAAAAAATATAAAATTATAATAAAACATATAATACCTTCTTATTTAATTTAATATACAAGGTATCAATTTTTTCTAAAATCGTAGTTTTCGAACGGTGCGTTAAAAATCTATTAACACTATTTTTTTTTTCAACCTGCTATAAAATTTTTCCGTTTTGTAACATTTTTTCATTAGTTAATTATCATATCCTTTCATAATTCATATTTATACTTTTAGTAAAAATACTGATTATGAGATAGATACCTTTAACTATTTGTAATAATCAAAATTAAAGGTAGTTTAGAAAATGAAAATTTGAAATTTCAGTATCTGAGCGCTAAAAGACTATTTCAATGGGAAAAAAATAGACTAAAATTATATTAAAGAAAATTTAATTTTACATCGATATGATAAATTTGGTCAAAATCATTTGAGCCGTTTTCGAGAAAATTATAAAAATGTGTAATATTGATGGTATTTATTGTTATTTGATTTTAGCAAAAATTTTTGTAACGTCCCAGGCATGTATTATGTTTATTATTTTAGAAAAAAAAAACAATCGCATTTGATTAAAATTATTTTGAAATTCCTAGAAGGGAGATTTTTTTTTCTATAGTACTAACAGATTAATTAAAGTGCTTGAGAGAATATTGAAAATTTTCGTAAACAAACATTATTCACATTATTCCGGATAAATGGGCAAATCGGTTAAAATATAAGTGTGTTTTTATTAAAATGTTTACATCATGACTTATATTCAAAAATCTTTTATAAAGTTTTGTCTATAACAGAAAAATATCTGGAATATAATGGATCCATTTCATAGAAGGAATTTAAAAATCTTTAAATACAACACGGGCCAACATTATAAAATTCAGGATTGATGGGAGTGAGGACACATCGTATGAGTGATTAAATTCAGAATGACGAAAAAGAAAAGGCAATAGAAAATATGAAGTAAGAAATAAGTGGTGTTCTGAATCCATGAGTTACCAACGGAGTCCTAAATAAAATATTTGTTAAAGAAAGTAATTTTAAAAAGCAGTATAATTTTATACTACATGTCAAATTGTCGTAAAAATAAGGTTTGGAGCTGAAGGAAAATAGGTATTTAGCCTCCTTAAATGTGAATTACGATTTTCTGGGTATTTGTGATGAGATCTGCGATGCTAAATAGAAAGTATCTTTCTGAATCTGATGCTTTTATATCTATTCACCAGTATTCAGAGGAAGTCTTTCGTCTCACTAGGATGATATCCAAATCGTTTTCACATTAATGTTATGTCTATAACGAATTGAAATTTTCAAGAAATGTAAGACAACATTCGGCGTACTGTTGGATATAAGGATATCCAATCTAATAATCCTGGTCCCAGCTCAGGAATAGTTTGTTAAAGATACTGAACTCGAAGCCGACTTTGAACGAAACATTCCAAATGCAATGCAACTTACTAAATAAAAGTGATGCAGTTCGAAACAAATGGTTTATTTGCGATTGGAAATCACTTGGAATGGGTTTATAATGAAAATTCAATTATTACGAACACACTTTTGTCTTCCCGGGTAAGCGAAGTCTGAGTCATTTAATTAAATAATTCAGGAACCAATTAACTAAGGAATTTCAGATACAGAAAGAAAAAAAAAAATCAGATAAAGCCATGAATAACACGAGCTAGGTAAAAATTTCAAAACAATTGTGATCTTTATAGCAATCTTTTTACCTGACTCGATTCATTATGGATCATATTACAGTTAATTACCGAGAATTATTTCTAATATGATTCATTATAAATCATTTTACAATTAATTGCCGAGAGTTATTTCTATGCAATATGCATTGTAGATTTCACTTACAGGAATATTTGCCAAAAAAAAAAAAAAAAAAAGCAGGCTGTATTATAAATGAAGTTATTGGCATAAGCAGCGAAGTAGAAATACATTAATTTAGAAGTTTTCATCTCTGAAAACTGGAGAACAAGATTCGATAGTTGGACAGC
Organism: Nezara viridula; assembly: GCA_928085145.1. NCBI lineage: Eukaryota > Metazoa > Arthropoda > Insecta > Hemiptera > Pentatomidae > Nezara > Nezara viridula. Next base: position 182,589,502 of record OV725078.1, on the reverse strand, counting down.
AGCTAGATCCTGGGTACCGTATAGGGAACATTTTAGTTGAAAAGAATCAGACGTGGTGGCCTAAGGTGTAAAATTAAGATTGAGATTTATCTAAGTTTGCTCAGTGCAATCTCCTGATGTTCACATGTTACAGGTTTACAGATTAAAGATTATATTTGAGAGAATTAAAACTAAACACACTACATTAAAATGTATTTAAAAAAACGTGTAACTAAAGCAACTTGAGAAGTATCTATACTAAGTAAGAAAAAAATAAGAAGTATCATAAAAACCTCGCATGGTTTCCACAATGTCTTGGCTCCTTCCTCTTCAAGCACCACAATTAAACTAAAAATCCAAGTAATTAAAATCGATTGTAAAAAAAAAAAAAAAAAAAAAAAAATGACGACAAACAAAACAAAGCATTGATGTTTAACTTTATCGCTATTTTCTTATAAAAAGAAATAAAAAAATCGTCGATATTTTTTTTCTTAGCTAAGCTGAATCATTATTTCTGTTGATCTTTTTATATACAAATATTTATGCCGCAATGTTTATTCGAAATATTAACAGATTGAATTTAGAAACATTCTTTGTAGAAAGTATTATTTAAAATATCACTGTAAGCAAAAAATAATATTCGTTATTAAAATAATAAACTCTGATTTTTGTGTGGGAATTGGGAGGTGGGGATTTATATTAACAATATGGTTGAGAAAACACGAAGGATCGATGCCGATTCCATTACGGAACTCCCCGAACATCTCAAGTGCCTTCATACGTGAAAAGAGATCCGACCATTTACAACATTGAATCCGTATGGAGAAAAAAAAAATGTAAGGTAGGAAACACTTCCTACCTTACGTTGCGAAGTTTTCGCAAGTAAGCATATTTTACATTTAGCGGATTGGAAGTTTTACATTCAAAATTAACTTCAAGGTCCGGTATACAAACCAATTTAATCATCATAAAATTTATTTTTTAAATATTTTTGCTGCCATGATGTTAAAACATCACGGTGCGGTGAGCGCATCACACTCTACTTTATTACTTACCACTCTGCCTTTCAGTGTGGATTTTAATTATATATATATTTATATGCATTAATAAAATTACTTTAACTATAAATATAACCCTACGAATATTACTATTTAATAAAACGAGCCTGTGTTGTATTTATTTCTGGTGTGTCAACGTAAAAATCAACTTTAAATGTTTCTCCTGAAATTCCATTTTATTCCCATAGAAGCATTTATTTTTTGTTCAATAATAGAAAAGTTGAAATCGTTAATTATAACAATGGGTTTATTATTCTTGTTTTATCATTTTCGATAATCATCTACTCTATAAGTTAGTTATTACTTCATCTAAACTCTTTAGGTTCCCAATTGTATTTTACGCGTCTATATTATTACTCCAGAAATAATTATTATTCGCGTCTATATTTATTTCCAGAAATATGTTTTTAACCTGCAAAAATATTTTTTTTAAGCTACCGAATTCTTTCATAATTGAAATTTTCCTATTTTTTTAAAGGAGAAATACGGCTAATTATTTCAAATAAACAAAATTAAAAGTACTGTAGGGTAAGAAATTTAGAAAATTGCAGTTTACTTCAGTATACAGTATACGCCCTATAATACTATTCAATGATACTAAAGGCCTTTAAATTCTACGTCAGTATTACAAGATTATTCGATTGTTTTTTTAAATATGTTATGGTCTTTAATTTGGAAAAATTGTATCCGCAACAAACTTGCCGGATGCTCAGTGGAGACGGAAGGGTACTCAAAAATAAAAAATAAAATTAATGAAGAATCAATTAAATATTACTAACTATCTAACAGGCGCCACGCTATTTAATTGGTTGAATTTGGAAAACCATAAAAATAAAAAAATAAAAATAAAAATAAAATTAATTTAACTTAAAAAAAAAAAGATTTGGAAGCGGAGTGAGCAACGAACTCGGAACCTATGGGTTTAAAAACATATGTTAATTAACGTCATAACCTATCGGACCTTCTTACTCGGTTAATATTCATTTTCACTAATCCTTCGAATAGGGTTTTACAATTCCTTATTAAACCTTAAAAAAAAAAGAAGGATATAATATGTACATAAAACGTGAAAACAAATTGGAAAAAAAAGAAGAAAATAAAACCAATAATAAAAAAAACTAACAATTATTTTACGAGCTAATTTTTTTTTGTATTTTATTTTTCGTCACAAACTATATGAATTATTTTGGAGAAAAAAAGAAATTACATAAATAATTTTCAAGTGGTCCTTGAAGACCGTATATATATATATATATATATATATATATATATATATATATATATATATATATATATATATATAGGAACAATTAGGAACAATAACGCTTTTAGGGATAATTTTTTTATATTTTCCTTGATACGAGTTTAAATTTAGAAGCTGAATTACTCACGTTAATTTGGAAAAAGTGCATGTTTTTATAATTTAAGTATATCACTCACTGAAACATATATGGACTGATGAAATATATATATATATTTTTTTATTTTGGAGGTGCTCCTAGGTTGAAGTCCTTCCCCTCTCCTTCCTCCCCCTCCCCTGTGGATCCGCCAATGTTAAAGCGTGGCACAAGAAGTGGAATGTTTTATATTTTATCATTTTCTCCTGGTTTGAAAGATTCTATAGAGTAAAATCCCCCCTAAAATTCTCCAAACAATTATTAGCACGTAAAAATCTGCTCCCTTAAATATTTTGATGTTGTAACTCTCCATACCACCCCTTTTGGGAACCTCTGATCTCAAGTATTACCACTATTGAGCTATTACCAGTTTGATAACGTTTTGCTTAGCTGTTATTTGCCCAGACATCTCTACCTAAAATATCCCGTACATGTGGGAAGTCCTCACGTGTATTACGGTTTTTCCTGGACTTTCTTTGAACTGATGGTTCAATGACGGTTTTGGCATCTTCGAGTTTTCTCCATCAGCTTCCAAAGAATACTCATTTATGAAGTATTTTGTATTTATTATTCCTGACTGTATTTTGGAGGAAAATGTTAACATTAGGTGAAGCGACTTTTGTACTTTTAATTTTGTGCCCTTGGAGACTTTTCTATTATTCAAAAAGTTTCTATTTAGACTATAATACATTTTGTCAGCTGAGTACATTCTATCTTTGATTTTATTATCGATGATTCCATTTTATTCATCATTGAATGATCCTGATTCAAGTTAGTTTCTAGAAATTTAACGCTTTTAACCTATACGATGAGTTTCTTTTATTCCCATGATTTTCATCCCTCTTCGATTCACATTACCTTATTTCTGCGTATTGGGGCTTTTCTAATCATATTCAAAGAATCTTTAAATTTTTACCTAGTTCCTATCATTCTTGGCACGTACAACTGTATCATCAGCTAAGACTGTCAAGGAATATCTCATTGAACTTAAGTATATAAATCTTAAACGGAAATTTTTGGTCTTGGTTAGAGTGATAGCGAAATCAGGAAATGGAATAGGGCTTAAGTTGCAACCCTGCATTATCCCAAGATTGGTTCTTTTTTTTTTTTTTTTTTTTTATTTCTTTATGACATTTACAACTGTATTACATAAATACATCAAGTAAATTTGGACATAATTGATATAATGACATGAATACACTTGCTGAGTAACTACCCAATGGTAGCACTCTAATGATATGACTACATTAGGAGATCACGGGGCCATCTTCTTTTCAGACGCCTCGGAGGGTTATCAGGAATTGAAGAGGAAGCAAGGTTAGAAACGAGAGGGTTGGGATGATTCTGAAGTTTATTATGGAAGGATAGGTATCTGGATTGGGCCAGATCTGAAACATAAGGAACATTAAGATCTTTATGGATAATTTTATTAGTGACAAAGTAAGGAGCATTGAGGATTTTACGAAGGATTTTGGATTGTAAGGATTGGATGCGAGAGGAATTCGATGGTTTAGTGGAGCCCCATAGCTCAACTCCGTAAGTCCAAATAGGTCTTATTATAGTCAAGTATATAAGTCTTTTGTAATTAATGGGAAGTTTAGAGCGTTTGTCTAGTAAGTGCTGAAGTAATCGGAAACGTCGAGCGGTTTCTTGTCGTTTCAGTCTAGTATGAGGATTCCAAGTTAGTCGTTTGTCCAGGTGGAGTCCTAGGTATCGGATTTGCTCAACAGGGATAAGTGGAGTATTGTTAAAGGAAACTGTAGGACAGGAAGTCGTTGGTTTACGACGAAGGGTAAAGGTAATTTGGTGGGATTTATTGGAGTTTATTTTAATTCTCCAGTTTTGACACCATTCTTCTAGATTTATGATGTGTGATTGAAGCATTTGGGATGCAATTGCTGGGTCATTGTTTACTGATAGGATACATGTGTCATCGGCATATGTGGTGATGACAGTGTTGGGACAGGTAGGGATGTCAGCTGTATAAACTGTATAGAGGATAGGACCTAGGATACTACCTTGAGGAACACCAGCAGACTGGGAAAAAAGGGATGAATAGGCGTTATTGTGATTTACTTTAAAGTATCTATCAGTAAGGTAGGAACGGATAATGAGGAAGTATGTAGGTGGTAGGAATTTTCGGAGTTTGTACAGCAGTCCCGGGTGCCAAACTCTATCAAACGCCTGTTCAACGTCGAGAAAGACTCCCGTACAGTACATTCCGCGCTCCAATGCAGAGGAGACTACGTCTACCACACGATGACATTGCTGTATAGTGGAATGGGAAGTTCGGAAACCAAATTGGTGATCTGGGATTATGTGTTTAGAATTTAGGATAGGGTACAGGCGTTTTAAGATGAGTTTTTCTAGGATTTTGCCCATGATGGGTAAAAGAGAGATAGGACGGTAAGAGGATGGGTATTCTGGTGGTTTTTTGGGTTTGTGGATCATTTTAACAATAGATCGTTTCCAAAGATCAGGAAAATATGTAGAACGGAGTACAGCATTATATATGTAAGTAAGGAATAGGATGGCTTTTCGAGGAAGAAGTTTTAGGATCTGGGATGTAATTAGGTCATGTCCAGGAGCTTTACGGGAAGGTAATTTTTGAATGATGTTGGATATTTCTATGGGATGAAATGCTTTGGGTGGCAGAGACATTTGGAGAGGAATATCCAGTTCTGCTTCAATACAATTGATGTGAGATGAATTAAGGATATCGGGATGTGGATTAAAAGTTTGGAAAAGATGTTGACCAAATAGTTGGGCTTTTTCTTCGTCGGATTTGGACCAGGTTTGGGAATCAGTAAGTAGTGGGTGATTAAAGTCTTGAAACTTAAGAAGTTTTTTGGTGGTCATCCATAATGATTTGTCAGTGGTTGTAAGTTTTTCAGTAAAATTTAGTAAAGTTTGAATTTTGTATTTTCTAATTTCTGATTTCAGTTTGTTAGTCAGTTGTGTGTAATGCGATTTATCTGTTGGGTATCTAGTCCTATGCCACTTCGATCTTGCTCTGCGTTTTTCCTGTAATAAGATACGAATATGCTGTGGCAAGTTAGTATTTTGTGGGAAGTTAATCTTATTGATAAAGGTGTTATTATTTATACTGTCTGTTATTGATGATGTCAGTTTTTCTATGGCACCATTAATGTCTTCTTTTGTTTTTAGCGGGATTTTGAGGTCTAGTTTGTTTTCCAAATCATCACGAAATTTGTCCCAGTTTACTCGTCCAGTGATCAGTTTAGGAAGTGATGGTTTAGGAGCAAAGTCAGAATGTAGTGAAAGCAGAACTGGACTATGGTCTGAAGAAAGGTCATCCAGGGATTTGATTATAGTTTGGGAGGAGGAAATCTGGGAGGTGATAAATATGTCCAGGATATCGGGACGTTTTTTGAGGGATGTTGGAAAATAAGTAGGATTCATGGGCGAGAGGATGGAATAATTGTTGGAAGAAGAAACTTGTGAAAGGGTATTACCACGGGAGTTGGATGATCGACAACCCCATCGTTGGTGTTTAGCATTGTAGTCTCCTCCAGCAATAAAGCGCGATCCGAGGGATTGTAAAAAGGATTCAAGTAGGCTGTACGAGAGGGAATTGCCAGGAGGACAGTATACAGCTGAAAGTGTTAGATGGAAAGGACGAGTTGAGAGGATTACAGAAGTTGACTGAATGGCATCTGTTGGAATAGAAGGAATAAGGGAATGGGGTAAAGATTTGTGGATAAGGATGCAAGAACCGGCGTGGGCAGTGTTGTCTGGGTGGTCAGATCTATAGGTGATGTAGTCACGTATGTAGAAATGTGTCCGTTGGGTGAAGTGAGTTTCTGTTAGGAGGGCAATGTCAATATAATTGTCATGGAGAAATATGTCTAGTTCGTCACGGTGGTTTTGCAGTCCATTAGCGTTCCATAAGAGAATAGCTAGGGACTTTGAGTTCATCGAGGGAAGCTAAGCGGGATTTCGGAAAGGAGTCTGGTTAGAAGGGTTATGAGCGGTTTGATAGTCTGTTGAAGATCTATCAGGAATGACGATAAGATAGTGTTGATGTCGGATGGTGTTTGGCTGGGAAGTGGGTTTGGATCAGGAGGTTGTGATGGGTAGGTTATGCGACTAGGAATGTTGGGTGGGGGATGGGCCCGTCGTGGGGTACGAGGAGGAGGAGGATCTAAATTCTGTTGGACTTGTGGAGGGGGGTTCATCCTGGGATTAGGAACGAATGGAGCTGGATGTGGATGCTCTGGCGGGAGTTTGACTCTTAAGGGTAAATGATGAGGAGGGATTTGCTGGCGAGGAGGTTGAGGCTGAGTATTAGGGATTTTGGGCTTGGATTGGAAGGCCTGAGGCGCCTGACGTTGAGGTTGCTTCTTACTGATGGAAGACTGGGAGTGAGAATTTCTGAGATTCTGGTGAGGTGAGTCCTTAGCTGTAGAGATGGATGGTTGTTGTTGGATGACGAGGGAAGGTGAAGTCGGCAATGCTGGGAAAATTTCCTGATTTTCAATTTCAGGTGGCTCAGTGTAAGTTTTCTGAGCAGATCCAAGATTTTTCACCGCTGAGTTTCGTGATCTTTGTTTGTAAAGATTTTTATACACTTCACATCCTCTGTAGCTCGCAGGATGGGCTTCGCCACAAAGAGCACACATCGCAGGCTCATCTCTTGGCTTCTGGCAAGTGTCTGAAGCGTGTAGGCCGGCACATTTAACGCATCTGACTTCGTGATAACAATAGGCCTTTGTATGGCCCAAGTTTTGACACTTAGTGCATTGTACAATTAGAGGCTTCTGTTTCGGTTCCTCAAAACGGACTATTGAGTAAACCAATCGTTGAACCTGGAATATTTCAACATTGGTTTTTGCTGGTTCCAAGTCTATAAAAAATAATGGTAGCGGATATCTTTCTCTAGGATGTAGTACAGGTGCTATGTGCCTGACGTTATGACCGATTTCTTCGAGGCCCGATTTGATAGCAGATATGGGTGTGGTTGAATGTAGTCCTCTCAGGACCACTCGATACGCCTTTTCTTGTTTTAATTGGTAACAGTGGAAGTCGTAGTTATTGGTTGTTAAAAAATTGATCAGTTTTTTATAATTGTCTCTAGAATTAGTATTGATTTTGATGTCGTTCACTCTCGAGTAACATCGAAAATTTGGCTGTCCGATCAAATCTGCAATTTGTTGACCAAACGACATAAAGTTCTTAATTTTTGAAACAAATATTGGCGGCGGCTCAGGATCAGAAAAATCTTGAAGCTGCGGAGTCTTGTGAGATAAGTTGTTTTCTTGAATTGAGTTTTTGCTTTCTGATGTTTTTGGTGCAGTTGGCTCTGATTGAGTGGCATTAGATTTGCTCCTAGTTCTCGGTGGAGATTTATCTTGTTCTGGTTGCTTATTTGATTTATTTTTCTTTTTTTTTTTATTAGGTGAGTTTTGTCCCGATCCGGGAACTGAGTTTCGGAGACGCTTTTGGAGTGTACGCCTTTTCAAATATTGCGAGTCGGTCTCGCTAATTTCCGAAAAGGGTGTCTCATCTCCGTGTCTTCACATGATGTGTTCTTATCCAGATCCATCATGATAAGTGTTAGAGAAAATTAAGAAAAAAAAAAAAAATATATGTATATATATATATAAACCTAAATATTAAAATTAAAATTTATGAGATAACTTCTTAAAAACTAAGCTATTTACAAAATTATTTACATAAATATATACAGATATAAAATAAAATATAAAATAATTCATTTCCAAAAAATAAATAATCAAAGAAAAAAATGAAATAAAAGAGTCTCTGGAAAGAAAAAAAAAAAGAAAATATAAAGAAAAAAAAAATGAAGTTAAATGTCTTGGATTCGAACTGAGAATAACACTGAAGAATGTTATTGTACACAGTGCCGAGCCTTGGCTTGAACTTATCGCAGATAAGGTAAAACCCGCAAGGGAATTACTAGCCACATGGGCTAACCAAACGAGCACTAATTTATAACTGTTTCATTGTTAATAAATAGTCACTCACCTGATCATATGTGAATATAAAAATGTAAAACTATTAATATAGTCACTGTTGAAAAAGTCTTAGAGCAGTATTTTAAATAATAAGCACATTAGATCGTATCAAGGCAGAGCGACGTGTAAGTTGAATTGCACTAGCGGCCATGACACTTGCTACTCAAGATTGGTTCTGAACTCCTTAACAATTGAAGGTTCTCACTGTATTAAAGCTTACCCTTTTAAGGCTCATTATTGCCTTTGTTAATGCCCCTATCTGCCAGAACCTTACGGACTAATTCTGCCGAATGTTTTTTTGAGGTGCCCAAAGGACATAGACAGCACAAAGCACTCTTTAACTTTTTCAGTGATTTACTTCAACATGAAGAATAGAACTTGAGTGCTTCTGTTTTCTCTAAACTAATATTATTCTCCATAAGTTGCAGTATCGCGTTTTGTCGTAATCGTTTCTCCTGGATCTTTTGAAGAAGAGAATATTTTGCTTGGCTCTACATAGATACTCACTGATGATACCGACACCATCTTGTCACGAAAATTAGGATTAATGTGCCAAATACAAAAACCACTGAATCTTCTATTTCTTTTTACAAAAATTAAAAAGTGAAGTAAAAATTATTTCCCTCTCTCTCTCTCTCTCTCTCTCTCTCTCTCTCTCTCTCTCTCTCTCTCTCTCTCTCTCTCTCTCTCTCTCTCTCTCTCTCTCTCTCTCTCTCTCTCTCTCTCTCCTCTCTCTCTCTCTCTCTCTCTCTCTCTCTCTCTCTCTCTCTCTCTCTCTCTCTCTCTCCTCTCTCTCTCTCTCTCTCTCTCTCTCTCTCTCTCTCTCTCTCTCCTCTCTCTCTCTCTCTCTCTCTCTCTCTCTCTCTCTCTCTCTCTCTCTCTCTCTCTCTCCCTCCTCTCTCTCTCCCTCTCCCTCTCTCTCTCCCTCTCCCTCTCCCTCTCCCCCTCTCTCTCTCTCTCTCTCTCTCTCTCTCTCCCTCTCCCTCTCTCTCTCCCTCTCCCTCTCCCTCTCCCTCTCCCTCTCCCTCTCCCTCTCCCTCTCCCTCTCCCGCTCCCTCTCCCTCTCCCTCTCCCTCTCCCTCTCCCTCTCCCTCTCCCTCTCCCTCTCCCTCCCTCCCTCCCTCCCTCCCTCCCTCCCTCCCTTTACCTTAGGTAGTGGAAGAAGTGTAATAATCTGATTAAGTAGTTTTTAAAAATTTCTTCAAATACTTTCACAGTTGGCCTGGCCCAAGCAAATTAGATGCACCACGGTTTATTTCCAGAGGCTCATTTGCCATTAAAAGCATTTATTTAGTTATTTGTTTATATAAATTGTTTATATATACATAGTCAGTGAATAATTTTTACATTCTACTGTAATGATGTTAACAAAATATAAACAAATGTGATTCCTAGACAGTATTTTTCTCTTGTGGTTTCAATTTAAATTATTACAATCAATGAAGGCGCCATAGATCATTAAACAAATTCACATATGTTTATAGTTTAATGAACCAAATGTGGACACAGATAATTTTTTTTATTTGAGCGATTTGTGGATAATTTGTAAATATTTGAAGTTGATTGCGTCACCTTATTTGAGGATGTAACTCCTCAACAAAAGATGCTTTATTTTTTTTTTTATGAATTTGACTGAGAAAATTTGATAATAGATAAATTAATTTAATAAGTATACATATAGTGTTGTCTGCATAATAATGGGGCATTTAATTTTTTTATTGTATTGTATTTATATTAACCCTGGATACAACAAACTGTTCACCTTTGAGGCGATTATTTTTTCGTTTGGGTGTCAACATTTTTGAATCCTGCTTCGAACAAAATTGTATTTTATCTTCTGTAACATTTCACTAGCTTGAAAAAAAATCAATCTTTATAAATATTTCAATGCGTATTTGATCGTGGTCTTCTTTTGAAAACGATGTTTTGCAAGATATAGGCAAAGACAATTCATGAATAACTGTTCGCTGACCACCATAATGCAATTAGAAACGAAGAAAAGCTTGAAACTTGGGTTCATCATGAATTCAACGACCGCCAATCTTCGTTATGAATTTCGCCCTGAACTTCTTTGCTAAAACAGAAACAAATCTCAACCACTCTAGTCATCTCGCCTAGTTTTTAAAAAGTAGAAAATTCATCGATCAAAATTCGTTAAGAAATACATTTTCAGAAATTGTTCATGATACTGATTTAAAATTATATTCAGAGAGAATGCAAAAGTTACCAACACGTTGGCAAAAATGTATCTTGAATAACGGAGATAATTCTTATTTAAACTATATTAATGAAAATAGTTTCAATACTTTGTTTTTGTCATATTTATTTTATTTTTTATTAATATACATGCATACGTTGTTTTTCCGTACTTCTTATTTATTGAATTTTTTTGTTTTCTTAATATTATTATTTTTTTTCTTTTGATATACTCACCTTTTTGATTTAATTATAACATAAAAATATTTTCTTAGCATATTTCAATATTTTTATTGTTATTAAGTCTATATAGGGAGCGGAGTAGCTCAGTGGGTAAGCACTGAGGCCCAGATTCGAATCCGGCTGATGACTAATAATTTTTCATCAGCCGTGGAACGACCATGGGGTCAGGAGACCCTCCTGGGGCACACCCAGCCTCTATAAAGTGGGTACTCTTAATTAAATAATTAATTAAGAAGGAAAACCTGGCGGTTTATCGGCGCTATCACCTCCCTGCACAACCGTTGGTATGAGTTGTAGTGGTACAGTTTTCTTTTTTTAAGTCCCTATAACCGTTATATTTATAAGTTTTCTGATGATATTCTTTACTCTTATTACTATCGTCTTATTTATTTACTCTTATTATTATTTTTATTTACTCTTATACTTATATATTTTTATCATTTTTTCGATGTTATTTAGTTTTTTTTTTAACCCTGATAATGACCCACATGATTAGGTCGAAACTTGTCATAAAAATCTTTGACTGCAAATCCTGACAATGTTTTCCATCCTTATAATTTCAACAGTGAACTCTGTTGACCATCTCTCATTTGTTTTATTTTAAAATCATGAACCTGTATTAATTTCCGAATAACCAAATACATTACCTGATAATTTCTCATTTCTTTGGAGTTCCATTTATGTAGAGTTCATCCTTTATCTTGAACAGTTTATTTCGAATAGATACACTCGTTTACTTGATAATTAAAGTAGGAGATTATGCGTTGGTGTGAGCACAGCGATATTGGAAGGATATCCTTTCGTTTAAAACGCTATTAGAAATTCTATTACTTCCCTTTCTACAAAGGATCATCCCAAGAGGAGCTACTCAGGACGGTTGAAGAAGCAATTGAACATATATCCTTCTTCTTTGGTGTAGAAGCTTTCGATAATCGTCCCTTCGAGTATGTAATTGATTGCTCCAACAAGGAGCTGACTAAAACTAAATCGATGCTACAACTAAATGGATTGTTTTCAGTCTGCAGGACAAACCTCTTAAAAGATGATGGGGCGATTCTCACATGATTTTAATCCATTATGGCGAGGTAGGGAACCCTTAGCAAGCTCAAATGATATGGACAAAAAAATTTTTGTGATGCATCACACAAGTTTCACTTACCGTTATACTTTGAAAATAAAGAGGTATTTTCATCCAAAGGGAAGTGTATGCAAAAATGACCTATGGATCTACAAAACATTTATTTAAAACCATTAATTATCATATGTTTTATGATAATGTCTCTTACATTTATGCTTTTTTTTATAACTACCTCTTTCCTTCAACGACTTTATATTTTAACCATTTATATAACTATAAGGGTGCTACGTATTTCTTGTAGTACGACAAGAGTGCGGTGATTTTTTAGTCCTATAACGTTTGTTGGTTGTTGTATAGTAAAGGCGTAAAACCTGTAGGTCATGAACGCCATAAATTAAAATTATTATATTATCGGGTTGGGAATAATAAAATTAAAGAGACGTAAAATGCAGGTTAATATTAAAGTTGTTTACTGTCATTAAAGTTTAGTTATTTAAAGCTAGGATTAAAGTTAGCTCGCTAAGTAAAAAAATAAAAAATAAATAAATGAAAAAAAATATATAAAAAAATAAAATAAAAAGGTAATAAGAAATAAAACGAGGTGGGGAGTGGTTCGTGAGAGGTTCAGAGATTTTAAAGATTCCTTCTTCAGAGAGAAAACATATGTTTGTTTGTTTATTTAGGCTTTAAGGCGTAAAACCCTAGGGTCATCAACGCCTGTGAGTCGGTTATATTTGTAAACTCTTTAGAGGAGAGTTAATAATTATTAATATATAGAGTAACAAATTAAAAAGATATTAAAAAACATATGAAAAATAAAATATATCAAAATAAATATAAAAAAGACAGAACAATAAAATAAAAATTATATTTATTTTTATATTCTACTTAATAGCCTATGTATTCTTAGAAACTTTATCACTTTTTTTATGTCGGACTCGTTGTTGCTTAATACTGCTGATATATCCGGTTTTAGAGACAATTGATTGAGGCTTGAAGTATAATAAGGGCATTCTTGGAAAATATGATTGACTGTGAGAACGCTGTTGCAGTGCTGACAAATTGGTGGTGGTTGCTTAGTGATGAGATGTACGTGGGTTAGGTTCGTGTGTCCTATTCTTAACCTGGTCACGGCAGAAAACATATGTCTTTGCTCACGATTTTTTCATTTCCCAAAGCAGCCGATGTTTTTGCTGGTATTCCTCTTTTGTTTAATTCTCTGATGTAAAAGGCACAACTCTCGAAGATGTGGACCACTGCCATTCTCTCTCCAAACTTCCAACAAATGGGCGGGTTTTCTTTTGTAATTAAGTGTAGATGCCTGGTATGACCTATTCTTAGTCGCGCAAGGATAGCTTCCTCTCTGCGTTTCCTGCGACTGGAACTGCTCCATGGCTTGACTTCATTTTTTATCACCTTTAATTTATTTGGGGGGCTGTTGTCCCATAGTGCTTGCCAATCTTGGTGTATGGCCTTTTTCGGGGATCGCGCCAGTTCGGACACAGTTAAGAAAGCTTTACCACGTCCAGGGAGGGTAAGAGTCCTATAAGGGTTTTATTACAAAAGAGAAAATGAGAGAACCGTTGGGCTATAATACCGAACATAGTCAAGAAACCTTTTTTAAAAATGTGGGTATTTTTATTAGGTATATATGAAATTTTAGTATTCATGTTGCCGTAATGTACGTCATTAAATGTTAATTAATACCAGAGCTATCATTTATAAAACGCTTTCATATGCTATCAGAGTTTGCGCGTTCCATTCCTATGATATTGTATATTATACAACTGCACATTTGGAAGTAATTGTAAAATTCCTATCGGGTTCGTGCGCTCTCGGTGGTTCTCGGAGCGGCCATCGGTAGTTTTCGGTCACATATTATTAACCCTAGTCTAACCTTTAATTAACTATCAAATATTTCCATAGTTTATAATTAGTCTTTTTTGTTACTAGTAACAATGTGAAAAGATTAATTATTCTAAATAAACAAAATTAAAGGTACTTTAAAGGAAGAAATTTCGTACATTCGGTGGTTAAGACTTGACAGAATATTTCAATGAAGATAAAACTTGCCTCATATTAAAGATCACTAGATTTTACATTGTTGTAACATTTTCTTATTAAAATCGTTGTAGGCGTTAATGAGAAAAATGTGAAAATTATAAGATTCAAAGTGCCTCTTTCGGTTAGTTGCTGTAACATCCTAGACCAATACGTCTACTCTACATATGTGATATGTTATATGAATTCAGTTTCATACAACGTTTCGCTTATCAGGAAGGTTGCACACACGCCCATTTTGAGAAATTTGATTTTCAGGGCTCAGGAGACCTCAAAATGGGTATTTGCTTTAAAAACTCGGATTCGAAATGTTTCACGATCGCAATACTTTCTCTTACTATATATTTCAATTATAATAAGGCGAGAGTAAAGACATCTGGTGCAATGCAACACACAAATTTCACTTACCACCTTCCTTACTTTCTGTAATAAGAATTTTTATAAAATTCTATAATATAAAATTATTCAATTATATAAAATTTAAAAAAAATATTAACTACTAATTTTTGTCCATTACTTTCCACGATGTTATATTTTAGATAATAATTTATCTAAAATATTTAGCTTCTCAAGGGATTATTATACATCTGTGTTACTATATTTATTTTTTTCTAATACGAAAATATTTTCTCCATGTTTTCCTTAAGTTAATTATAAAATTGTTTCGCAGTTCATATTTATCTATTTCGCATAATTACTATCAATAGAGAATATGGTAAAATTAGTTAATGATCTCAACACTTCCTTACTTATATTATTCATTTTTTAAAAATATTTCTTGTCTTAGGTCTTTGATGTATATTAGTTAAAAATGGCTCATTGCTTGAAGAAAAAAATAAACCTACTGTGGTACAGCATGGAAACTGAATGTTTTAAGAGCTGCTAAAAGTGAATAGGACATTTTTCGATTCGACCTTAAAACGTTATCATAAAATGTGTTTTTCTTTTTTATTTAATCTTAAAATGTGATGATATGAGAAATGCAGCTGAGCGAGAGGCACTGAGATCTACTAGGATCTTATCTTTCCTTCGACAAGTGGGGAAAGACTTGGCATGGTCTTCTCCTGAGTAAATGAATTTTGTGTTTATTGTATAAAAGTATGCCTGTATTTTAAGTTATTATTTTGATTAATTTTGGTTCTTCTTGTTTATATACATTTACTTTTAGTATTATTATTTTGCTGTTTAATCTATTTTTAGTTATTGTCCATAAAGTATGAATGAGTTACTCTATCACTTTACTTTATATATATATATATATATATATATATATATATATATATATACATATAAAATGGAAAAGTATTCTAGTTTTTTTTATAGATTAGGTTATTTTATGTTTCGTATGGACACTCAACAACTTTTTTTCATGTATTATGTTTATACATTACAAAATGGTAAAATTTTATAATTATGTTACACTGTAATTTAATATCTGTTTTTCCGTTATGAAAATTGTAACATGTACATATTAATGCTTAAAATTTTTATTAATTCTCAACCCTAAAAGATTTTCTGTATTTTATCTATGAATAAATAATCGATTTATTTTAAAAGTTATATAAATGAGTAATTTTAAAGATCATATATATTTATTCGTAATTTTTTAAGAACTTGGTTAAATTTAGTTCAATAATACAATGGGGAAAGTTAGAAGGTTTGATTGTTAAAAAATAACAAAAAATTTTTCCTATTTTTCTAAAGATCTGAGAAAAATGATGGAGATAGCACAGCTTGATTTCTTTTCCGAATATACAGTCGCAAAGTTTATTTTGTTGGAAAGGTTTAGGAGAAGTGAGTTGGTTGAACCACCTTTTCAATCTGGATGTGAGAATGGCGAGTTTGGAAGATCGTATAACGAGCTTCACAGTGATGGTGGAAAGTTTTTTGGATACAGTGGAATAGCAACTTCCACTTTTAGTTACACTTTGAAAACTCTGGAAGCCAAACTTTGGAAACTTCAGGATATATAATTCTCCATCCGCCACAATAACAATTTTTAATAATTTTTGTTTCGTTTTTAGAGTTAAATGTTCTTTTAAAATTATTCATAAATATAATTTACATTAAAACAGCCCTAGAAAAAAAAAGATTATTTTTCCTAATTCAGAGCCAAAAAATAAAGAAAATTCAACCAACTTAGTGCATCGTTGTATGGTATCAATAAAATAATTTAGTATATATTAATTATATATATATATATATATATATATATATATATATATTATATATATATATATATATATATATATATATATATATATATATGCAAATAAACTCCTCCTTGCATAGAGCATAGAGTTACTATGCAAGAGATAATATATATATATATATATATATATATATTATCTCTTGCATAGTAATACTATGCAAGGAGGAGTTTATTTGCATATGAATTTTGTTAATCAACAGTATATTTTTAATAATGATGTGTGAACATTATTTAAATAAATATGATTTCTAGTTCACACTTGATATCGATTGTTAATAAATCCTTACTGGATACCTTCTATGGCATAAATAGAAATGTAAATCTTCAGAAAGAATTCAGTAACAATGGTATAACTGAATAATTCACTATATATCGAAAATGTAATGCAATATATCATAAATATATCTATATATCTGTTCTTGATATTTTTAAACTTTGAATGAAAGGGAAGGAGCTTATTATTGAATTGAAAATCCATCTATCCCGGAAAATCCAAAATAGTTTATCGAAATTATTTTTATATCATAGGGGTATTTCTTTATTGATAATTTAATCTTTTTGATACATTTTGGATTTAAATTTACTAGTCAACAATGTGTAATTTTTAGAATACGATGAGCAATTTTAGGCGAACAACCAATTTTCCATCGATATGAATCTACTCACTATTTTCCATAATTCGGCACAAAATCCTTTATCAGCTAACAAACAATGGATTATTGACTTTTATGAAATTAAAAGGGCTTTATATTTTTCTTAGGTATTTTTCAATGAAATTTGTCTCTATTCTTAAGGTCTTGAATTTTAGAAAATTCCAGACTACTATTAAACTAGACATCCTTATGATTTTAATTTGAAACTAGAATATTTTTTTTAGATTATGTCGAATTTTCGATAGAGTTTGGGGTTGTTATTTTGATTTAAAAAAAATGAATACTTAAATACATTTAGGTTGGTCCATTCCGTAGTTAAATATTTCGTTTCGATATTTCGATGTCAAAAGATCCAGGTCATCAGCGCCCGATCCACTAAATAACACTACTTTTATACTGTTCAGGTGCTTGGTACAAAAAATAAAAATAAAAAATGATAAAAATAAAAAAAATGATAAAAATAAAAAAAATAGATAATAATAAAAAAAAGGACAAAAATAAAAAAAAAAGGATAAAAATAAAAAAAAAGGATAAAAATAAAAATAAATAAAAGAATTAATAGAATAAATAATGATAATAATATATACTTATAGATAATAAGATAGAATAGATAAATAAATAAACTAAAAAAAAAGCAATGAAATCAATAAATGAATTGAAATTAATAAATCAGTGAACTTTAAAAATTAAAAAAAATAAATAAATCTGCAAAGGATCATTAGTTGATACATATGTTTTACAATTTTTTCATTGTCTTTGAACTTCATAACTTTGGTAAGGATTTCTTCTTGATTTCCCAAGGATGCTGATATATTCAGGGTTATTCCGAGATCTTTTAACCTTACGTTGTAAAATACTTTTGTCCTCAATTTAAACAATTTTACAAAATTACCCCATCAATCTTATGCTTTCAAACAGCTAAATTCTAGTCTAAGCTGTAAGAGTTTACGTGCTCCAAGCCAACGAATTGTAACTTGTCATGTACGTTCACTAACTAAATAATTTAAACAATTTTCGGAAACGTTGGCTTGTTAGCGTGTAGCTTTGTTAGCTTGTAAACTCACTCGGTTTAGGAAGACAGAAAAAAATTGAGTTGTTTAATTCAATGAGCTAAAATGAGGACAGAAACAATTTTCTAAATAATTGTATCATTCGAGCAATAATTGCCGCTAAACGTTTAGTGGCTTTTGTCTTCGTTCCACATTTCTTCCCGAATATAAATCGCTACCCCTCCCACTTCCCCCATCAAAACCGCAATAACAAGCAATCAGTTAGCGGAGGGAGGGGGGAAGGGTTAATAATTTCACCCCCGTTACGATTGAATTGGAACCAAGGGGGAGGGAAGAAATAAGTGCAACACGCCCCGGGGGTTAAACGCACCCTCTAGCAATAACTAATGCGCTGGATGCAGCGCACGTGCGCACAGCACATCGAAAGCCTTTGTCGAGCCATGCCCTTGTTTGAGGGCATAGCGGTCTGTTTGTGCTTTGTGCAGCGCAGTGCTTACGGTACAGTACATTTATGCTTTATAGGCACAACTGGAGAGCTCCTTGGTCATTGACTTAAATGTGAATCTCATATATTAGAGTGGAATACGATACATTTAGGAACCTATTTATAATATAATTATTTTGTATTGCGCCGATTTTATTTTATTGCTTTCTTTAAGCAATAAACACGGGGTCTTGTTTAGATTAGGCCCGCCAGTGATTTTTTAATGATATTTAGTAACAATTGTTTTGAAACCTGATACCATTGATACATAAATAAAATCACATGTTTAAATATTATTTAATTTAGCATTGTTTGTGTAATTGCAGTTATAAAGTGATAACACGATTAATATTTTTGAAGTCTTCTATATATGCAAAGGCGACGAACGAGCCAGAAGTTTTTTTGAAGAAAGAGGAATTCTACCTAAGGAAATCTATTGTAAAAAAAGCCACATTATGAAATTTTACGAAGATAGGAAAAAATAGAGGTGCAACAAAAGGCATGTATACGGGTACGTGGCTATGTGACAGCAGGTTACCGTTAAGTAAACCCCCCCCCCCATTGTCCCAAGAACCTAAACCTAAATTCAAATGGAAAATCCTTAACAACCTCTCTGTTGTTACCTCGAAAACACAGTATCCAATCGATCCCAACCCGCTAAATTCTTTTTTCACTAACCATTTTCTATCCACATCTCCATCTGTCCGCTCATCTTTTTCCATTACCGAAACCTCCTTTGATCCTGATAAGTTTTACTTTCTCGACATCTCTCCTACTGACCTGCTCTCAGCCACCCTCAAATCCAAAACGAATGATTATGGTCCTGACCAAATACCTGTTAAAGTTATCAAACTCTGCCTTCCAGCTTTACTACCCGCACTTCTACACATATATAATTTCTCTCTCCAAAATTCCATTTTTCCCAAATCCTGGAAAAGAGCCATAGTCCGTCCACTGAACAAAGTTCCAACTCCTTCATCAGCTTCCGACTTCAGACCCATCTCCATCCTATCCAATCTATCCAAGCCTCTAGAAAGATTAGTTCACTCTCAGTTGAACAGCTTTCTCGAGCAAAACCATCTCCTCAATCCCTTACAATCTGGTTTCCGATCCCAGTATTCCACCCAGTCTGCCTTGCTTACCCAAGGATTAAGGATTACTCAAGACCTCCAATCCGCCATAGATAAACAGAAAATCTCCATCCTAATTCTTTTTGACTTTTCCAAGGCGTTTGATTCCGTTAATCATGAGATCCTTCTTTCCAAACTCCAAAGCCTGCCCATGTCAAACAGCGTCCTAAAATGGTTCCTATCCTTCATATCCAATCGATCTTAGACAGTCACAATACCGAATAAACCTCCATCATCATCACTTCAATTAATGCGAGGTGTTCCTCAGGGTTCCTCACTCTCCCCGACCCTTTTCTCCATCTATATTAGTGACCTTCCTAACGCCATTCAACACTCCAATTACCACCTATATGCCGATGATTTACAAATATACCAATCATTCCAACCTTCTGAGATGCCTGAGGCTGCCCGGAGGCTGCAAGAGGACATCAACTGCATCAACAGATGGGCAGAAATAAATGAATTAAAGCTGAATGCAGATAAAACCAAAGCTATTATCATCGGGTCCAAAAATCTCATCAGCTCCCTTCCTTACTCCCCTCTACTTTACCTCAATAACCATCCCATCCATTTTTTCCCTACAGTCAAAAAATTAGGAGTAACCTTTGACCAGAACCTCTCCTGGGATAATCATATCTCCCAGATTACCCGAAAATCCATAACTGCCCTTAAACAACTCCTAAGATTCCGTGATTGTATTCCTCTAAAAACCAGACAGCTCCTTGTAACCTCCCTTGTATTCCCCCACTTCGACTACGGCTGCTTGGTGTATGGAGGGCTATCTGCCAGGCTGGAATTGAGACTAAAAAGACTCATGAATTGTTTCATAAGATTCATTTTCGGTATCCCCAGACGTTCACATGTTTCACTATGGTACACCGAGTTGAAATGGCTTTATCCTACTTCCCGACGACAATTCCTTCTTGGCGTTTTCCTTTTCCAAGTCTTCAGAACTAAAAACCCTCCCTACATCCTGGAACTCCTTACTCTGCGCTCCTCTATCCACTCTCTCAATACTAGGTCTCAACCTATAGACTTATGTATCCCCTCCCATAAAACTTCCTCCTTCAGCAAATCCTTCGTCATTCGTGCTGCTTCCTTATGGAACTCACTTCCTACCCCCATGCGTCAATCCTCATCCACAAATTCTTTCAAACAACTCCTGTTCCAACACCTACTCCACATTCAAACTTCCCCTAACATGTAAAATTACTTGCATCTATACAATGTTTAATTTCAATCCATTGCACAATTGAAATAAGAATTAACAATAAATTAGTTGGTATTTTTATTATGTCAGACTAAGATACATAAATTTGTAACTCTGTTATTATTCTTAGGGGACAGTAGTCCCAGAATAAAATTATTTTTTCATTTCATTTCATTTATACATCCACAGTTACCAATTCACAATCACGCATTCAATGCAGAACTGCAACTTTTTTATTTTTTTTTTATTTTATTTTTTTATTTGTTCTTCCCTACCTCGCCTTTTAGGCTATACGGGATTTTCCCGGCCGGGGGGAGAGGGCGGGGAATTTAAAATCCCCTCCGGCACCGGGACGCGAACTCGTACTTTTTATATCATCTCAAATCTCTGTTATACGGTTGCCAGGCAACTAGCGGTGCTGTTACACACGCTTTAGCCTATTCGGCCACCCCGCCCCCTGCTGAACTGCAACTCCTTCATAAAGTGGATAAGAAAAAAAACACCTCAATACGAGCTAAAAGCATTAGCATTAGAAATCATAGCTCAAAAGTACCCTCCTCAAGATTGGTTCCATTTCTATACCGACGGATCAGTTGAATCAGCCGTTAAAAATGCTGATTAGAGTGCTACCAATGGGTAGTTTCTCAACATGTGTTCCATGTCTTTATACCAATGTGCTAATTTACTAGATGTATTTTTTGTATACAGTTGTAAATATCATTTAAAATAAATAAAAATAAAAAAAAATGCTGGAGCAAGGGTTTACTCAAGGGAATTCCAAATCAGCGCTGCGGTGGGAAAAGATGGAACAAATTTCGACGGTGAGATAGCGGCGATCCTCATAGCCTTAAGAACATTGTCTAGAAGGCTTTTTTTTTTTTTTTTTTTTTTTTTTTTTTTTTTTTTTTTTTTTTTTTTTTTTTTTTTTTTATTGAATAATAATACAATCAGCCACTGCTGGAGGGCTATAAGCATTAGGGCTACAAGTTCTCATTCATACAATATATACAAATAATAAAGAAATAAATATAAATATAATAAGTAAATAAATAATACTGGTGAAGAAGTTAAATAAAAATAAAATAAAATAAAAATTTCTAAACACAATCATACCTATATACAATATATACATTCGCCCAAGAATCTCCGAGCCAGGCTTTTTCCCCCATACGTGGAAGGCGAAGCAAGACTCCGGGAGATCCCAGCGCCACTTTTCCAGCCGCATCACTAGTATTAGAAGCCAATGGAGACTGAAAGAGGGCACTACAGCCACAGACGCTCAGGACATGAGTGGAGAAGCTGGCCATTGCCAGGACTCCAAAGGCATATTTACAAAAGATCTCGAGGCCACTGCCGTTTCAACCTTCGAGGGGGATGGTATGGATGTTCGGAGCTGGATAGGGATTGCGCTAGAGGATTGGGATGATGAATGAGGTTCTGGTGAAAGTTGGAGAATCTGGATGGGATGATGTCATGGACATATGGGATGTTAAGGTCATGGTGTAGGGTCTTGTTCGTGACATAATATGGAGCATTGACTATTGTTCGAAGGACTTTGGACTGGAAGGATTGGATGCGTTTGATATTCGATGATTTAGTTGTCCCCCACAGTTCAAGTCCGTAGGTCCAGATAGGTTTCAGTATGGTCTTGTAGATTAATAATTTGTTTTCTGTTGAGAGATGAGATGTTCTGTTTAGTAGTCTATATAGCTGACCAAATCGTCGGTTAAGCTCTTGTCTTTTAAGTCTGGTATGTGGGTTCCAAGTCAGTCTTTTGTCCAAAAGGAAGCCAAGGTATCGGACTGTGTCTGAGTAGGGAAGAGGAATTGAATTAAAAAGGATTGGTGGACAGGATCTGCGTCGAAGAGTGAAAGTTACATGCTTGCATTTTGATTCATTAATTTTGATGCGCCAGTTGTTGCACCACTGCTCAATGAAGGAAAGGTGTCTTTGCAGGTTCTGAGACGCTATTAGAGGATCCGAGTGAGAGGATAGGATGGCAGTATCATCAGCAAATGTTGCTAGGAAGGTATCAGGACTTGAAGGGATGTCAGCGGTGAAAAGGATGTAGAGAACTGGGCCCAAGACACTGCCTTGTGGAACACCAGCCTCAATTGGATAATGTTTGGAGAGTTCAGTGCCGCAGCGGACTTGAAAGGAGCGATTTGAAAGGTAGGATTTGAGGACTAGGTACAAGGGTTGAGGTAAATGGGTTTTGAGTTTGAAAAGCAAGCCATCGTGCCACACCCGGTCGAAAGCTTGAGCTACGTCCAGAAAGGCACCAGTGCAATATTGCTTGTTTTCAAGTGCAGAGGATATGTGGTCGACAACGCGAAGGCCTTGTTGGACAGTGGAGTGTCTTGAGCGGAATCCAAACTGATGGGGAGGGATATTGTGGGATTCGAGTATGGGTAGGATGCGTTTGAGAAGGATTTTCTCAAAGATTTTGGAAAGGATCGGAAGTAGGCTTATCGGTCTATAGGATGATGTATAATTAACAGGTTTACCTGGTTTAGGAAAGAGGATAATTATGGAGTGTTTCCACACCAGAGGAAAGTGGGTTGTGCGGAGGATACAGTTGAATAGGTATGTAAGGAATATAATTGCTTTTTTGGGAAGTTGTCTGAGGATCTGGGAAGTAAGGAGATCGTGTCCTGGAGATTTGCGAGGTTTTAGGTTCTTTAAAAGGAATTTGACCTCAGAGGGGTTGACGGCTGTAGGAGGTAAGGAGAGAGGAATCGGTGAAGAGAGGAACTCTTTAACTTCAGCAGTATGGGAGGGATGGAGTTCAGGATGAGGAGTGAATGTGTACGATAGATGTTTAGCAAACTCTTCTGCTCTATTCTCATCTGACGAAGCCCAGGAACCATCATCACGGCGGAGGGGGTGGGAAATGGATTGGAATTTAAGGATTTTTTTAGTTACATTCCAGATGGAGTTATCACTTGCAGATAGTGAGGAAAGATAGGAATTATAGGATTGGGATCTAAACGTGGCCAGTTTTTGTTTTACTTGCTTGGAATAATAGTTATATGATTTCCGATCATCAGGATGCCTGGTTCTTTGCCAGATAGCCCTAGAGCATCGTTTTCTATTAATAAGGTCCAGTAGGTCTTGGGGTAGAGGATTTGTTTTGCGGTATTTTTTAGAAGGATCAGGTGAAGATGCAGTCCAAACTGCTTGTTGGATCAACGTAGTCATGGAATGTACTGCTTCATCTAGGTCTGTAGGTGTTTTTAAGGAAACTCTGAGGTCAATATTATCATCCAGCATTTGACGGAAGAGGTTCCAATTAACTGGCCCCCTGATAAATGAAGGTGGAGGTGGTTTGGGAATTGGTGATGTGGAAACCGTTAGGATTAGGGGACTATGGTCTGAGGAGAGATCATCAAGTCTTGAGATGCAATAATTAAGGGACCCTAGACCTTTGTGGATGAAAAAATCTAGGAGATCGGGATTGCGGTTAGGATCTGTTGGCCAGTATGTGGGAGAATTGGGTGAGAGGATGTTGCTGTGATGGGAATTAAGTGCAGCTAGCAATGTTCGTCCTCGGGAATTTGTGGTTCTGGCTCCCCATTGCTGGTGTTTAGCATTTAAATCTGCACCTAGAAGGAAGTGGTGTCCTAAGGAGTTAAGGAAGGAAGTTAATTGGGATTCTGAGATGGGTATTTTAGGCGGGGAGTATGCTGCGACTACTGTTATTGGGTAAAGGGAAGTTTGGATTATCACGGCAGTGGATTGTAGGAAATTATGGGTTGGCAAAGGGAATAGATGATGGGAAACGGATCTATGGATAATTATGGCAGTGCCACCATGTGCTGTTCCATCAGGATGGTCGGTTCGATAAATATTGTAGCCGGGAACGTTGATTTGTCGTTTGTTGGTTAGTCGAGTTTCAGTTATTAGTGCTATGTCGATGTTTTTGTCATGTAATAAGATTGTCAGTTCGTTGATGTGGTTCCGAATACCATTCGCATTCCAAAGGAGAATGGAGAGGAATTTGGTTGATGACATTTATGGATTTCTTGGCAGTGGAATGAGGTTGGATATAACATTGGTAAGTAGCGAAATAAGAGGGGTAATGAGAGATCTAAATTCGGAAAGGAAAGATGTCAGTAGGCTTGTGAGGTCAGTGGAATTGGAAGGAGGAGGAATGAATGTATGAGTATTTAACCTACGTTCGGGGATGGAGGGATATGGGTCTTGAGGTTGATGTGTGAATTCTTGAGGTTTAGGTTCTTGTGGCAGGGCCTGAGATTGAGAGTTTACAGTGTCTCCTTTGAACATCTGAGCATAGGACACTCTTCCGTTCACTATTCTAGAGGGTTGTCTTGGTGGCCTGGATGTCCCTTCTTCTCTAGGCGTTGCGTACATTCGTGTTTTTAAATTTTTGTATGTTTGACAACCCTTGTAGTTGGCTGGGTGTCCTTGGTGGCATAAAGCGCATACTGCAGGTGAAGTTCTTGACTTCCTACAGTCCTCTGTTTTGTGTTGCTCACCACACCTCACACATCTAGGAATGTGATGACAATACCGTTTCGTATGGCCATAAGCCTGGCAGTTATGGCATTGAACGATGTCGCGCTTGCTGTAGGGCTTTTCTACAACAACGCTTGTATAATAAAGGCGTGTGATCTTGTAGATGTTTTCGACATCGGGTGTTCGGTCAAGGTCAACGAAGAATAGTGGAAGAGGTATTTTATTTTTTATTCCAGGCTGTTCTTTATCCTCCTTGAATATGTTCACTATCTGTCGAACATGGAATCCCATACCCATGAGCTCTTCTTTTATAGCATCTGTTGGCGTAGATGGGTGCAGTCTTCTGATAACGACCCTGAGCGCCCTCTCTTGACGCAGTTGATACGTGTGGTAATCAGCCTTGGTGTCAGATAAATATTTTATCATTTTTCTGTAAGTTTCTGGAGTGTCGGGCATTAATTTAGTGTCATTGGTGCGGCTTTGGCATAAATATTTTCCTGAACCTACTAGATTATTCAATTGATGACACATCAATTGAAAGTTTTTAATATTTCTAACAAATATTGGTGGGGGTTTAGGTTCTCTGGGGGTTGATGCTGCTTCCATTTGTTCGTTATTTATATTTGAAAGCACTTCAAATGGATTCGAAGTGAAAAACGGCGATTCTTCGCCCATAGCTTGAGTTGTCTCACAATTGTTAGGTTGTTGTGAGGAGCCAGGTTGGGGTTCAACTTCTTCTATGGAGCTCCCTGGTGTGGCTGGTGGAGTGTTTCTTTTTGAATGCCTTGTCTTTTTTTTAATGGGAGAACTAATTGTAGTATCGAGGCTCCTGGACCTAGTGTTTTTGCCCTTACTCGACATTAGCATGTGATAATATCGCATTTCATATTAATTTTTTAAAAGAAAAATTGATAAAAGTGAGGCGATGAAAAAAATAAATTTTTATTGAAGACGAAAATATAGACGCGCGCTTGGAGAACGCAGGTCTGCTTCCGACGAAGGGCTCCAGCCCACTAGTCAGATTAACGATGTGTATTATGGCTGGCCGTTATCTAACTAACCTAAGGTCTATTTACACTGTTCACTCTTGTGTTGTAAATAAGTGATTACTCACCTTATTTTTTTGTCCAGTATCAAACGTAATTGTTAATGTAACTGATAACACTAATTGTTCACATTAAGCTTGTATACTGCCACTGATAATTGAAATTTTTTAAGAGACGAACTGACGTATGTTTAACTAGGGCTAACGCATGCGCAGAACTGTCTAGAAGGCGGGATCAGAGCGCTGTTCTCTTCATCGACTCCCAAGCAGTCATCCTTGCTGTCACAAGCACGAATGAATGTTTATCAAGTGCTATATTGGAATGTAAATATAGCATCCCTCCAATCTAACCTGACACACCGAGGCACCAATGTGGTCCTACAGAGGATCCCCAGCCATTGTGGGATTCCGGGTAACGTTGAGGCTGATATTCTTGCCAAGCGAGGAACAGATTTGCCTCAGCCGATACATCGAAAACCTTACGACTCAATACGGCGAATGGTAAAGATGGTAAAAGATGGTAGTGAAGGAAGAAATAAGAAAAGTACATTTCGGCAAAGTGGAAGGGAAGCGTTACGAGTGGTTGAAGGATAATCCGATTCCAGCTGAGCTACCGGTACCGAGAAGAGATGCAGTTACCTGCTTCCGCCTGGCTACTGGTCACGACTATCTGCAGAGTCATCTCTGCAAGATAGGTATCGCTTAGGATCCTACCTGTAAATTGTGTCATTAAGGAACAATGGATGCAGACCATCTAGACGCATGTCCTGCCTTGAGGGACATAAGAGAAAACATATTTTCAAATATACATATCAGAAAGTCTAAATTATACTGGGCAGCAAGATGTCGGATGGCCAAATGACCAACGATTGGTATAAGAAAAAAAAAAAAATTGTGGATTGAAAAAATTAAGGACATCAATTAGACCGGGTTCCATTACAATGTCTGACCTGTGGAAGTCCTATTGATAGGACAAGGATGGAAGGAATGATTAGAAAGGATTACAGGCATTGTTCTTTAAATCACTCCAAAAAGTTCGTCGACCATGAGACTGGTACTCACACACAAAGAGTTGAGTCTATGTGGGCGAAGGGCAAAAGGAAGAACAAAAAGGAATGTGGGGCTCATCGCTCTATGTTAGACTCATATTTATGTGAGTTCATGTGGAGGCAGAGAAACTGAAATGAATATTTTTTTGGTAAAATCCATAAGGACATAGTAGAATTGGCTTCCAGAGGTACCTGGAATAACTCAATAAAAGTATGTTAACGTTTTTGGTTATGTATAAAAAGTTCCTATTAAATAAATCATATGTTACTTTAACCCATATTTTTAATTTATCAATAAGTAACTGTTCTTGATAAAATAACTGCTGGGCCTAGATGCTAAAGAACTAGATCCTAAACACGATATTTCTGCTATATTGTTAGTTACTCTAATCATAAGAGAGAATAGCTATACAAAATTTTAGAAGACATGGGGTCATTCTTATAGTT
The DNA here is from genome assembly GCA_928085145.1 of Nezara viridula. Taxonomy (NCBI): domain Eukaryota; kingdom Metazoa; phylum Arthropoda; class Insecta; order Hemiptera; family Pentatomidae; genus Nezara; species Nezara viridula. The sequence continues at coordinate 182,561,772 of OV725078.1, read as the reverse complement.
CGAAGGTAAATTTTGACAAAAATTAAAATTCATTAGTTATATAAATTAAATATAAAACCACCATTGCCCTTTTGCAACGGCTTGGAGGGTCTATAATCCTTTTTTTTTTCAAAAAATCTTTCAAAAAGATTATGTCCGAAGGGAAATGAAAAGTCCATTTTTTTCTTCGTAGTTTAGGATTTCCCTCACAAGAAATTTTGGAGGAGAAGACTAATCTGAAGGAGAGATGTCTGTTAATAAGATAGGTGAATTAAAACATTTTTTGTAAGAAGGTCGATATTCGTCCCATAAGGTACCTTTCAGTGAGAATCATGGTAAGCCCAAACATCATAACAACAGGTATACCCAGTCTTCTTCAGATGGTCGAAAACACTATAATTTCATTATTTAATTCGATGGAATAATTATTGCTTTTTGGTTTAGTATTCTATTTCGGTTTCTTTTATGTATTCCCATGGCAACAAAACTTTCATTCGGTTATTTTTTAGTTCAACATTTCCAATTATTTTACTTCTTTCAGACAGAATTAAATTTCATTCCTAAACTCTCTGAAAGTATAAAAAAAATAATTATATGATCATTGTAATTTAAAATTAGAGATTTATAATAAAAATAAAATATCGTATTACTTAACTAATATGAAAGATAAAATACATACTTAAGATAAACAGAATAGATTGATGTGATTGTGATGGAATACATATATAGAGGAAACTTCTAATAAATTAAAAACTGGAATTAAGAAACACGGACGAAATTGCATAGCAGGTTACTGGCTCAGTATTCAATAACATTCAATCACAAATATGATTTTGAAAAACCAAAAATATTTATTACCAGGGATCCAGTAACGAAAAAGTTTAAGATTACTTGAAATAATCCAAATAGCATATAGTTTTAATAATACAAAATATATATAAAACTGACACGAAAAATTTAAATATATATTATGCTGACATGATAAATAAACAAAAAAGTAATAGATAATAATCAACATAATAAGGAGTAGATAAAAAATAAAAATAGTAAAATGATAGTGGTGATAAGTAACAATGGGGCTCAATCCTTTTTAAAGGAAAAAATGTACAGAATTGTAAATTAAGTGACCTTTAATTTATGCATCTTTAATGTGATATAGAAAAAGTTGCTTACCATTAATATTACTGTATTAAATTGTTATATACAAAAACTTTGTAAATAGAGTTAATGGGATAATGTTCGTAATTACAGAAGTTAAATTCTGAAGATGAGGAGGAGTCCCCGAAACGTAAATCAGTATTTTAAATAAAAATCATAGAGGCCAATAATGGATGTTAATTGAAGAATGCCAATAGATCCTTGAATTATTTCGGAGAAATTCCGCTTTTAGCAGCTCCCTTTTTGGTTAATTGGGCTGAAATTCGGAATGTTCTACGCAGAATTATACCATAGAAGTAGATAAAATTCTATATAAATCTCGAAATCGCCTAGTTTTTTTTTAATGTAAAGTTTTTTAGCCACTTGAAATAGCTCCACATCCTCTCCTAATTGAATTATATGGTTGAAAATATGTTTTGGAAATAGAAATAACTTCTGGAAGAAAATCCCTTTAGAATAAAAAAATAGTACATAATTAAAAGACTACATCTGGCCAAAATAAAACAATAATAAAAAAAGAGAAAGTAAAGAAAATATTAGTTAAACAAGCTATATACAAAAATAAAAACAAAAAAATCTACATACAAAACACTTAAAACTATAGTTATAGTAGGAAAACTATAGTAGGAAAAATTATAGTTATACACTTTTGAAAAATAAAATACATTGAGTTCGTCTTTAAAATAAGCTGTTTTAATAATTGAGTTGGTATTAAAGAGGTGCTTTTTTGGAGGAGGGAGTCTTAATTGTTCCCCTTTAAACCACCATTCGTCAATTTTTAGTTTTGTGCATCTATACACCCGCTCCTAAGAGGATTGAAAATTTATTTGTAAATTAGAGATGTATCTTCAGGGAGTTTCGATTTTTTTTCTCACACCCTCGCTATTCTGATAAATTAAATTAGAATAAAAGAAATTTTGCAGTTCCATTGACTTTTAAAATTAGATTCCATTACCATAGGTTAACATTAATGAAACGATCACTTTTCACCTATTTCCCAGTGACGGAACCCTGCTGCTCACATTTTTTTTATTTTATTTTTTTTTTTATCACAAAATATGGCCTATGGGTTTTTATCATTCCACTTCTTTTTGGAAATGTCAATCCTGATGCCTCTTTATTGAAATAGAATATATACGAGTAGCCTGGATTTAAGTAGCGAGTAACATCTCAACGGGTAGTTGATGTGGATTGATGAACTGAATACAAAAAAACAAAGAGAAATCAAAATTATGGAAAGTGACAAGTCTCGTGTTTTTGTTAATATTGCATTGATTATACGAATTTCTTTTAAATAAATAAAGAAACAGTTCAAAGATTGATCTAACTAAAAAAAAATCAGAAATTATGGTCAATAATTTACCTGTTAAATAGAAAAAATGTTGCACCGAATAAGGATTGCAGTGTGATATTGAATAATGAAGAAAATAGTTTAAATCAATTAAGTTTGTCTCAACCTTTTACCAGTTTTTTCTAAGGTAATGTTCAGTGATGAAGAATCACATGATGTTTATTGCGAAGCTTTAAGATAAAAATACCATCGAGAGCTTGCGGGAAACTTGGAAGGGCAATCTGCTCTTCTTCGCAGTACAGACTATAAGAAGTTCTCACGAAAGTCTCAACAACCTAGCAACTTCTACCAACATAGAACTCAAATAAGATTTTTCTCTCTTCTTTTCTTCCTAGCAGTATGTGGGAGGGTGGGAGGGAGAGGTCTTCGAGCAATAAAATTGTATGGCAAGTAACCCAACCATCCACGGAGAAGAACATACAGTTAGTTATCCAACTTGTTGGTTTAACTGGAATAAGAGCAACCTGGAACGGAAATGATTGATTGTGATTCATATAGATAAATCGTCTCGCAAATAAACTCAACACTCCTGAATTTGGTTGTTGCGTTGTATCATAATTTCAAAGCAATCGGTAAAAAACTTTCGGAGATCAGCGGTTTTAAACAAACTAACACTTACATTTTTAATAATATACACTTTTTATAAAAAATTGTATTAATAACACTGTAATATTTTCTCCTTTGAGAAGATATTAGGAAATCGAAAGTTACAACAATAAAAAGTTTAAAGGGGAACAATTAAACAACTCACCTTTCCACTCAGTAAATTTAACATATGTTTGATATGAAAAATGAAACATTGGATTGGCAAATTAGTCCTTTCGGTTATTCAGAATGAAATAAAACTCAATGTATTATAGACATAAAATTTATTTTAATCTACAATATATTGACTATTATTTAATATGACTTTTTCTCATCTTTCTCCTAACTGCATAATGTCGTGTACATAGAATGTATGGAGTTTATTGTTAAAAAACTGATCGAACTGGTTTTTTATGTCCTCTTTCTATCGGAATTTCTTTATATTCCCTTTCATTGGAATTTGGAATAAGTGGTAGTCACTTGGAACTAGGTTTGGCGAATAGGAAGGGTGGGACTAAATGTCCCATCCAAGGCTCAATGATTTATTACGAGTGACCAATGAGGTGTGGGGTCTAGCATTGTCTTGGTGGAACAGAACACCCTTCCGATCATTCATAACTCTTCAAGATGTTCTCCAAATTCAATGTTACTATATCCGTTGAAAAGCTGAATTATTGCTATTCAAAGCCGTATGAATGTTTTTTTTATTTAATGCTTACATTAGGAATAAATAAACAACTCCTTATATGTTTTTATTTTTTATCTCCATTTGTAGTTTGTTTACAAAGATCCTGTTGATGTCATTTTGTGTAGTTTATTTGGCCCTAAATTTCTTGTAAATAGCTAAAGTCGTATTGAAGTTATAGCATTTTTGAGATTTTGGGACCCAAGCATTAAGCCTGGATACATAGCCGAGCTTGTGCAAATGGTTTTCTACGGTTTTTTTTAGACACATTTAGGACCATAGCAATCTCTCGCACTGATTGGGTGGGATTTTGATCAACAATAGCGTAAACCAATTTTGACAGATGTGTCAGGTTAACGCATCATCCCCATAAACACTGAACATTTTTCTATGAAATTCTGCACCACGCTTACTTTTTTAAGAATAATACAACAAAATATGTCGATGATGAATGATATTTTCTTCACAGTACAATAGCAAACACAATACTAAACTAGTTTCAACAAGAGTCAACAGGTATAGTTGACATATTACAAACAGGATAAACAATCCCCCTTATGGATAAATTCATCAGATAAGAAATGTATCGTAGTGATATAAAAATCACATAAAACAGAAAAACCGAAAGGACTTAATGATAAATTAAATTTTATGCAATTAACTAGTTTTCGATGAGTCCAACATTTTATATGAACCATATTTACATACTTATCATACTACTTAAAGTCCTGATTAGACTCTGTGCATGCGATTCTATTATTTTCTGACTCCTACAACTAATACGGTGATACAACCAGTGCTTTTGCATAAAATTGGCCCCAGGACGGTAATGTGAAGTGTATTTACAGTATGTCGCAAGGGGTTCCTATTGTATGTTGTAAGAAGGGGGCCGAGTTCCGGGGGTTTTGGGGCAGCATTAGCCCAAGGCACCTCCCCCTCTCGCCCCCTCACTCCCCCCCAGAATTGTAAATTGGATTCTTTCAGCTTCGAATCGTCGAAACTTTTAGGCCACGCCATCTGAACAAATGTAGCTATAGACCGCTGGTTTTCAGAGAACTGGGAAACATTTACAATACATTTTATTGGAGTTAAAAAAATACAATTTTGTTGTGAATCGAGTTTAAATAAGTACCTCTCTGTAGTTGAGTAAAATGTATAAGTTCATTAATTCAAATAAATCTTTTATTGTTTTATTACAAAAAAAAAGTATTCATGTGATATGAGTATTTATGAGATCAAAGCATTTCCTCGTAGATTCTGAAAAATCATACACCGTTAAAAAAGCTATGTCAGTAATTAAAACGAAACTGGGTGTTAAAAAAAAACATACAGTCAATTCCAAGTAGCTTTATAATTAAAATTAATATACTATTTATAATAAAAAAAATACTCAGTTCATATCAAAGGCTGTACGTTCTACTTGATATTTTCTCCATTTTTTATTGAAAGCTTTGTAATTAATTATAAATTTACATCACTAAACATAAAGCATTTGAATGTGTGTGGAAAAATATATATTTATATACATAGTATACTTTCACATGCTTTTAAATTTAATTATTATAAAAAAATAAATGTCTCTTGTTTTCGCAGCTTGGTTAACTTTTATAATGGATCTTAAGGCAGCCATTTCATTATTCATTTTTGGAGATAACGGATTTATATTTTAGGCATAACGACATTCTTAAATTGGTTATTTAAAATTATGATTTCTTCTTTAGTTGGAAAGTTCCAGGTTACTATTAATCAGTTTGGCCAAAAACTTTGCTTCGTATAATTAGTATATTTGTCACATATCCTTACAAGTTAACGTTTCGGGAATATTTTCCTCCCAAGGAATGTGTTCCCCCGATAATGTTATAGTCAAAAAATTAAAAAATATATTACTAACAAGAGGGTAGGTAAATGTTACTGTAAATCATAGCCATATTGACAAGTGTAACGATGTATTTATAATTATCCTTATATCATTCTTTATATTATGTATTTATTGAATACTATAACATTCTGTTTCTTGGACAATGATTATAGTGAGGTAAGACCACATTCACTAAATAATAATCAAAAATTATATAAATAAATAAAAATAATATAACTTAAAGATAATTAAAATCGTTATATTCTAGAAAAGAATTGTAACAAAAAAATGTTACTTCGTTCCAAGTCCTAAGGGAGATGTTATTTATATAAGGTATATGAATAAAGTATATATTTAGTAAAGTATATAAAAATATGTAGTTAAAATAATTATTAGATAAATACAGGGTTATATAATCAAAACAAAATTAATAACCACCTAAGTCTTATGAAAGATAAAATAGATAGGTAAAAGCAAAAAGATGTTGTGTATAAGGTTGAAAGTAATAATTGCGAATCGATATACATAGGTTAATCCAGACAAATTATTGAAAAAAGAATGAACCAAAATTTTAAGGATTCAAAAAATATTAAATTAGACAATAAAACAGCTATAGCTCACCATAGCATTGTAAATAGTCATACATTTAATTTAACATAAATCTCAAATATTACATAAAGAATCAAATAGTACACACAGAAAAATAATAGAATATTCATCACTAAACATATTAATAAAGCAATAAACTATAAAACAGAAGCAGCTAAAATATAGGGAGCCATAGTGCTTACAAAATGAACAAATTAAATATATAAAAATAAATAAAACTTCTTAGAATTTGACCCTGGCTGCATGGTTTGTTTCAGTGTCTGACTAGGCTCTCCCTAAAGGAATCCACAATATAACTAAGTTAAATAAATTTATTATAGAATTTATGCTACTTACATACAAATAATAATATAACACAAATATATATATATATATATATATATATATATATATATATATATATATATATATCATTTATAGAGATGATTTATAAAAATAAAAATTATAACAATTCTTTTAAAAAAAAATTAGATGATAGAAAGATGAGATACGGGTAAGATTGGCAAATCTGTTCTTGATATTATTAGTTTTAATTATAAAAAATATATATGTAATGAAAACATTTAAATACAAATACCAAAAATTTTTCTTGTTTCTAGTCTGAAGATGGGATAATATAAGTGATCCCGAAACTTCATAAAAATAAAGAAAAATTTTATTTGGGAGGTTAAACTGTTATCTAACTTTATTCATATACCTTAAAAAACTGCTAGTTCCGATGATGGAGAAATATTCCCAAACTTTTTAGAATATGTGACAAATATACTAATTACGTGTAACAAACGATTTTTTTTTCTCAACACATGAATAATTATTATTTTTCCCAATCGGTTTCAACTACAAGATATAACATTTTTTCTTAAATGTTAAAATCTAATTTGTGTAATAATTATGCGATTTTTTTTAAATTACATAATAATTGTAATAAACAAATAAAGAATAATTAAACTAAAAGAGGACTTTACTTCTAAGACTTTTAAAATGGTGTATGGGACTGAAATTTAATTATAATAATTGTAAAATCATAAAAGAGAGGAAAATTACATAAAAAAAACAAACTGTATTTCAGTAAAATATTGTCATGTAAATGGCAAAATAGTACTCCTGACAAGTTTTATTGAGGTAACACAGTCTCTATAGCTGTATAGAAACCGTGTAAGTTATGAATAATGGTATTTAATAGTGCAGTTTGTCAAGTATATATCATTGAGAGAACTTGACAACTGGCTTTTTTATTTCAAAGGGCTTTTATATTATGAGAAATTCCTCTTGCTGGTGATTACTCTGTCTCGTTTTTTTTAATAGGCTTCCAACTTAATAATAGTTGAATATAGAATGAAATATTGTGAACAAATCCAAACTGCTAGTGAGGAATATTTTGAGATTCTATTGTGGGAAGAATTTTATTTCAGAAGGATCTTTTCAATGATTTTTGAAAAGAATGGGAGTAGATTATTTGGACTATAGGAAGCCATGCTGCAGAAAGATTTGCCTGGATTTAGGAGATGGATGATGTTTCTACGAGAAAGCAAAGTGGGTAGTTCGTAACTTGCTAGTGGAAATCTATACAAGAAATATTACAGCTGTGGATGAAAGTTGTCGAATAATCTGAAGCGTATGCAAAACTCGTTCCCCGGACACCTGATTAACTGATTTCATAATTAATAATTTCATAAAATAATTACAAGTTCGGGTCCAGAGGCCGAGGGTGGGAGACTTTTAACTCTGGAATTAATCCCAAGTCCTCACCCCTGACCCGAGAAAAACACGGTATAGCCTTAAAGGCGAGGAAGAGGAGAGAACAAATTACATTGGTAGGTCATCAATTTTAAATATAATATTGGAAAAGTAAAGGAAATAAATTTTGAAGAAACTTTGACTTGTGCTCACGGTTCAATAAGCTACATCTTTGCTAATATTGGTCCGATTTTGATTATTTTCTTTTTGCTTTGAAAGGAATTCAAATGGATTACAATGAACTATATAAAATTCACCCTAAAATGCACTTTTATTTTAAGCAAATATTTGAATTTTTTTTCTGGAGAAGCTATTTATTTTTCATTATTAGTGGTGATAGATCAATGACAGATTTTTATGAAGTATTAAAGGAGATATAGGGTGGTATAGTCGTTCTTGTAACTTTACTTAAACGTTCCTTCAAAATGAAATACTTTTATGAATCTCAATGAATAAAGACTCTTTTAAGCCTATTTGATTTGAGAGACGTTTCTCTTCTTCTCTTATATATAGGCGGAAAAATGTGTTAAAGTATCGATTGAGCACCGTATAAGTAGCGGGACTGATTCAATTTACATTTGCTATATACAAGGATCTTTGTAATCAAATCATTGAGTTTCATAAAATACTATACATGGAGGAGCCTCCAGCCACTTCTTCCATACATCTCTGTCTCTCGCCAACTCCTTCATCTGACCTAGGGTTTTCCTCTTTCCTCACCTAGTTGCTGGATATGTTCTTCTAGGCCTGTCTCGTGGTCTCCTGCCAGTTGGCCGCGCTTCCATGTATTTCCTTGGTACTCTGTTTTCTCCCATTCTACATATGTACCCATACCACTGATGTCGGCATTCCATAGTTGCTTTTAGTGAGGGTATCAGGGGTTCCTCTCTTATTCTTTCACTCCTTACTCTGTATCTCCTGATCTTCCCAAAATCCTTAGTAGAAATTTCATTTCAGCAGCCTTAATCCTGCTTAAGAGCTTGTCTTGTCTGACCCAGCTTTCGTTACCATATAATCATGTAGGGAGATGTGTAGTTTGACATTCCTGCTTACATCTCTCTTTCCCAAAATTGTGTTGCAAATCTGGTGATATATACTGTTAGCTTTCTTTATGCTGTTGGGAAATTCTTGTTCTATTTTCCCAGATTTGTTAAAAATTGTTTCAAGGTAGGTGTACGTACTACATTCTCCAGCTTTTCTCGATACAGGCCTATATCTCCCACATACCCCTCATCTCTTGCTACAATCATGACCGTACTATTGCGGCAGTTGATATTTTTTCCTTTACGAGTTTTTCCTGTCATTCTATTAATAGCCTGTTACAGTTTTTCTTGAGAGTCATTCACCTACACGATATCGTCTGCACTTGAACTATCCTCATGTTCCAAATACCAACTACAGACTAAGCAGTTCTTCTGCATACATATTGTCGTGAAAAAAGAAAAAAACTTTTGAGAAATAATTTAAAACGGTTAACGCAACTATTCACGCGTAGATTTCGTTATTCAACTCTTTCAGGATTTGTCCCTACCGGTTTTTTCGCAAGTAGTGGAATATAACGGTTTTCTGATATTATATCCGGTTGTACAAAAACTATATAACGGATTACAGACGCAATATATTGTTTTGTTTTTCTATAAAGCTTAGTCATATTTAAAAAATTGCTGATATTCATGGCGATGATATTTGATTTAATGTTGCAAGTTTATTAATTTCCGACCCTTTTGTTTGATCAAGGTACACAGAGGGTTCATAGGCAATGAATTTACTCGCATACAAAATTCATGACCGAGCAAACTCATTCAACCATGATACGCCTTTCGATTTGATTTGAAATATTACCTTACGTTTATTTTTAATACTCCACAGACAAAATTTTAAATTATTTTATTGCGTTAAATAATTATTCTATTACGTTGCCTTCCCTTGGAAAGTGTAATAATATTTTATCCTATGCATGCCATTAAAAACTTCAATAGCTGTGTTTAATCATTATTGTCTTTATTTTAATATTCCTCCTTGTATAAATATGCATTCAGTTTAGACTTTTTATTTCTCCAACAACGTTTTAACATTTATTCTACTCTGATATTAAAACATCACAATATTTTAAACTACCTACCATTTTATTAATGAAAACAAGGAACACCAAATCACGTTTAAACTTCAAAACGACTTACCACTGCTTATCCTTAAATTCCAACATGCTTCATAACAGTCTTGTAGTTATGAAAGTGGAACAACATAAAAATAAGATTATAGTTTTTCCGAGTAGTTTTCAACAATGTGGTGCAAACTGGATAAACTTTCCCTTTGTCAAGTGTTGTTACTAGAATTTTCAATGATATGTTGCAGAAATTCTCGTTGCCGTATTTTTCTTAGATATATTGTATAACTGTCGGGAGTAGTTTAAAAAGAAAGATTGTGAACTATTAGTTGGTTGTTTTTGTTTCCACTTTTAGTGTGGGGTGAGTATTTATTTCGTTCCTAAACTATAACATATTACATTCTCTAAAGATCACGCTATTTATGAAGAATTAGTTGAATTACTTTTTATTCAAAGTATAATTCTGCGAATCAAGGAGATGAAAACAAAGGACAAAAATAAATCACACCGCTTTACATCTTTTGGTTCCGCATACGCTGCAATCTTTTTTTTTATTTACTAGAATTAGTGTATCATACAGCATATCTGAGAAAGGAAGCTGAATGGAATTAAAATTAACTAGCAGACAGAACTGCGAAGAATAGTGATATTGAAATCATCAATTATGACATCAGTTTTTAATTACGTGGTTTTGTAAGTTTATTTCTACTGCTTCAGTGTCTTTTTTGGATGGTAAGATGACTATTTCTTCAGCTATAAAGGTATCGAAATAAATAGAGATATCAGCTGTAAAGTGTGAAACCCAAGACTGCCTCTTTGCCTCATACATCAGTCTCACCAGGATAACAATGGAAAAATTCTGTGCCAATGCGAACTCGAAAGAAACAAGCAGTGAAGTAGGTTTGAGGGACTATCAATAGCGCTAGAGAATACGCTCTTGTACTCAACGCTCTTGAAAAGCAATCCAGTTAGCTTTAGCTGGTCAAAGTCTTGTACTATGTACAACAATTCATCCAAGTAATATTCCTTCTTCTATAGCCCTGTTCATTAACTGGAATTCTTTGTGGGAGCATGGGATATTGTGACAAAATCCGAATTGGTGGCAAAGAAGATTTCGAGTTTATATTGTGGGTAGAATTTGGTTTCAGAAGGATCTTTTAAAGGATCGGATCAGACTATCTGGTTTACAGGAAGTCATTCTGCTGAAAGATTTGTCTGGATTTAGGAGAAGAATGGTGTTTCGACGAGAGCGTAAAGTGGGTAGGCGAAACTTGCTAGTGCTAATGTATGCAAGAAATATTAAAGATGGGATGGAGGTTGTCGAATGATCTGAAGTGTAAAAAGATAGATAGGGGATTTAGGGTTGTAAGTTTTTTCAAAACATATTTTTGGTCCCAAAGGTATGATTTAGGGAATATGGAGACTAAGTATAATAGGCTTCAATATAATGAGGAGAGAGGGAGCTTATGTCAGGTGTAAAGGATTGGGGTCTGAAAATTGTCAATTCCCACTTTATTGTTTTACAGTAATAGTTATAGCAGCGATCAGTAAGATATCTGGTTCATTGTCATAATAAAACATTTTTGGAGTTAAATGTGGATCTAGGTATATGAGATGTTGCGGGGAATTACTAAAATGTGAAATAATCTTAAAATATCCCATTTTATTTTAATATATGGTAGAAGCGTTTTATTTTAGGCTAATATTTTATATTCATAGTCTCATTTTTTCCTATTATCTTAAGTTAGATAGTTGTGTTGTCTACCATTCATAAAATGTGGCAGCATAGCTGTTTGTGGTTCGTACTTGATGTTAATACCCCTTTTGTATGTATTACAAAACAAGCACCCAAAACAAAATTTAAGATTACAAATAAAATAAAAGTTACATCACTTGTAAACAATTGTATTCTCAATTTGTACAGTCAGCATCAGGATGTAGAATTAAGACGTGCTATCTCTGAACAGTGAAGTTCCATTTATTGTAGGTTTTGTCGGTCCAATTGAGGACTGAGTTATATAAGCGTTAATATTATTAATTCCTGCTAAGGCTTTGTTAGGAATCATTCAACATTTAAAAAAATGAAGAATTGAAGAAATATTTATATTTGGCAGCCTCAAAATCAATAGAACTTTTATTAGGATTTGAGCAAAGGATTTTATTAAATTTCAGTCGGAAATCTTTTCTTCGTTATTAGACGGTCCAGCAAGTTCAACAAGTGCCAGGCATCTAAAAAGAATAATGCCAAGGAAGTTTTTTTTCCTTAGAATTTCATGAATGCTGACCAACAATACTCCATTCTACATCAATAGGGCTTAAATAAATATTAAAAATTATATATATATATGTGTGTGTGTGTGTGTGTGTGTGTGTGTGTGTGTGTGTTATTTATATGAATACTTTATATTCTGAATTTAATATTACAAACTAGCTATCCCACTTAATAGTGTCTAGACATAAAGTTCCCTTTTTACCTATACGGGTACCCAAAACACCCTTTAGTGCAAACTGTTCAATTTATTGTAGTTTTCAAGTTATTATTTCCTTCTTTTTTTTCGTATTTATTTGTCAATATTAACCTGAATTACAAAATAAATCAAGCATGTGTCTAAAAATTTCATTATCATGTGATTAATAAATTAAGTATGACATGCTTTAAGAAAAAAAATGAATATCTCGTAAACTATAATAGGGAATGTACATGAGGGTGATTCGAGGAGCCTTTGAAATTGTCCATCCTTGCCCTTCCGCTTCACACTATTTTTATGGACATCCTGTATAAGTAAAGATTTATTAGAATGAAAAAAACGCATGTAGCAATTTGTGTACGTAGTTCTCTATTGCTATGTTCCTGGCCTCGCGTTTCTACGGCGAGTAAGGGGTTCCAGGAATCGCATTTATTTGTATTAAAATGTAATTAATACTTATATTTGTATTGAAATGTTAGATACCACAGACCCCCTACTGTAGTATCCTAGATTGAACCATATAATTTTTATTGGATTTCCTTTCTAAAGGTATCATGTTTTTAAATTTACTATTTGTTCTTTATCTAATTGGTAGCATGCAAGGTAGAATGTAAAATCATCAAGATGGTTTGCTAACTATTATATTTACAAATTTAAATAAAACCTAAAACATCTATATACAAAATAATAACTAAACCTATATACATAATTATAGTTGAGAATCATACTAGAGGAGAATGCTTGATGTATTGATTTTATTAATTAATGATGTATGGTTGCCAACACAAATTTACATTAGTATAACTAAATGCTTGTTACCACTTAGCTGGTCCTTCATAGTGTTTCTAGGTGTTTCTAGCCGTCATATCTGGATTCCCTGTCTCTGCTCTCCTTCAGCGTCTAGTCCGTCCATCTGCTCTCTCCGGCTGTCTTCATCCTCCCTCGACTCCCCCGCTTGAAGTCTCCTCAGCTGAGTCCCAAAAAGAAGTCCTTAGTCCTAGTCCTCTATTTCCCACCTTTCTTCATCCCCCTCTCTTTTGGTAGTCTTCTCTGATTGGCTGAAAAATAATCCTAGCCTAAGGGATGACCACGCCCTCTCCCCCAGGCCAAGGTAAAGCAGCAGGTACAGATTTCCGTATTTCTGGTGGAAGGTGTGAAAAGGTCTTTCGGGATCCTGTTTAAACACTCAGTTGTCGGTCTTGGTCGGTGGTTCTTAAAGGTTTTTATTACCACTTACAAAAGGTTGGGCTTGTGGGTCGTTACCCTCGCTCAGGTAGCGCCAGATGTGGCCACTTATGATATTTATTTATTTATACCTTTAAAATAATTAAATGAATACCACCGGCGGTCTTTACAATACATAGCACTATTAATACACTAACTATATCCAGTGTGCTTCGCAAGGCCCAAAGAAACAACAACATTTAATTCCTTATGTTTTTCAAAAAGTTTTTTGATGCCTCGTTGTTGCGAGAAAAGTAAGTAACTCATTCAAGAGTTGCTGGGGATAGTTAAGCATCGGTGAGTAAATCACCAATTAAGCAGCACATTCTTTGGCGAATTTCAGAGTACCACAAACTTATTCCACTTGACCGATGAGAGCTTCAATCTAATTTCTGTAAGTGCATATTCTTTCGTAATTGCATGTTCCATTGCCAGATCAGTTATACTTCTCGATCATAACAAACGTGTTTGATTGTAATGGAAACACGATTCGCGTTGACAAGACCCTTCTGATACTCTTGATTTTTAACTGCGAAGATATCAAAGACGTAATTTTCATTGTTATTGAGTTCTAGGTGCTCTTGATTCTGCTTGATATGAGCGTGTTTGTTAAAATTATAAATCTCATTTTTCTAATTTTTGTTTACGCCATTGTGGCCGTGTTACTGATAATTTATTTTACTAATAAAATTCAGTTAGGTGGTTACTATGTTTCTGCTTCCATAGCCATTCTTATCAACGGCTGGGACGATGAGGTCATATTTCAATGTTTCGGAGTACACAGCGTTCAAACAAAAATACATAAATACAAGTGTATACTTGCCAGTTGTATGCTGTATGCTTTTTGGTCTTTCACGTGGTCTCTTGCCAAAAACTGTGGTGTTCATTGATTTTGTACAGGCTTCGGGATGTATTGCTTTGGGCTACATGTCCCGTCCATCATAACCTCCTTGCCTTTGTATCATGAGAAATAGCCTGACCAATTTCTGTATAAGAAGCTGTATTAGCCCATCTCATCCATTTGCTAGAACTCTGATCCCAGATCGCCACGGTGATCTTACAAGAGTGTTTCCTCTCATATCTTTCAGTTCTTTTTTCGAGGGTGGTGGTTGTTGTACAGGTCTCCGAGTCGTATGTCAGATTAATCTTTATCATAGCATGGCACAACCTTAATTTGAGATTTCTGGAGATTTTTTAGTGACCAAGAAAGAGAAAAGAAAGCTCAATTAGCGCTCCTTGTACGTTGGCCTATTTTTTATAGTTGGTTGGCAGATTATTATGGAGCCGTGGTATTTAAATCTATCTATTCTTTGAAGTGTCTTTTTGTAAATATAGATAATAACAAGAATGATAAAAGAAAAGAGACTAATAATGATTTAATATTTTTATTATTATAGTAATATTTTTTAATCTTCATGCTAGTATAAATTCATTTTTATTATTATTTTTTTAAATTAATGTCTACCTCTGAAGGGGTAGGTCTGTCCAGGGTTAATTTAATATTGTATACTTCAAAAGAGTTGACATTTTATTTCTATTTGTAATAATTAAAGAATTCATAAACTTCATGGTAATTGCAAGTAAAAAAAAAAAACATTACTTTTATTTTCCTCTATACGTAGACGAATTAATTTTATACCACTTCTAAAATGTTTTATTTCCTACTGTTTTTTTTTTAAATCCTTTGCTGGATACACAGACAAGTCGTAACTTTAATACTATAATCTGCACCATTTTTACAATCTCTTTATTTTTAAATGTTCTATATTTTAAGGGTTGTCATGTTGTCTTGGTTTTTATATTTGTTTTCAAGTTTTATTTTTTATCATTTCTAATAGAAATACTAGAAATTTTTCGTTCTGACCTGCTGCTAACACAGAGCCCGTTTACAAAACCAAAAGAGGTACATTAGATCTCTGTTGTGCTTCGTGACGTGTACATTTGTGTTATTTTTCGCGACACTCCATCGTGCGACGATTGTTCCACATTTTACTCATCTAGCAGACCCGAGAACTAAAGCCTTCTATTTAAAATTTAATATTATTAGCTCAGTTATAACATCGTTTCTGTAATGGGTTAAGGGACACAGCGGGATCACTGGGAACGAAGCAGCGCATAGTTTGGCAAAATCTGCTTAGCGAAACACTCTTCTGCCTATTAGCTATGACGAAACTCCTCTATCCCACATTAAATATAAAATGTGGCTCACATCATAAATACATGGAATCCCACTCCATATTAACTGAGCGAAAGAAAAATACCAACTAATTGGGATTATTATCCCGACATGTAAAGAAAATAATCTGATAGAGGTTAAGGAGTACACACAATTTACAATCATGCGAGGGAACTCCAAGCCAGGCTTGGTCCTCCAACTATAGAGGAAAACGCAGGAGATCTCTGCGCAACCCTCTCAACCCCGTTACTGATGCTAAAAAAATTGTACTTTTGTAGAAAAAATAATTTGCAATTAATTGATTCTATTTATTTGATTCTATAAACCGTTCTTGGCATATCTGATATGTATTCCAATGGTCCGGCCTGACCCACTCTTATATTTGTATACAGTATTATCTATTGATTGATGAGTATGCTCTGTTATTTAGCAACTCAGCACTGTTGAGCATCAGTGCAATGTGATTGTATTTCTCTCTAATATATATATATATATATATATATATATATATATATATATATATATATATATATATATATATATACTATGATACTGCAAGGATATTTCTTTTTTTATAAAATAGACAATAAATAAATCGAGCAAGTTAGCTACTAGTGAGGAGTCATTATACTTCCAGAAGAATTTTTCCAGTATAAAAATAATCATAGTTTGAGATAAGTTGTCCAAAAGAGAATAAGACAAAGAGAAAGAAAAATAGGGGACAAGTTATGTTTACCCTTCAGCTAGGCTTTGGAGCTACCAATCCCAGTATTTTATTTTCCTCTTTTCCAAGCATGCCTTTGGTCCCTTAGATTTCATATAGAAACACAAAACGTTCGGGTAATGTTATCCCTTAAAGTTACCCAATTCGACGGTATGTGTTTTATTTATGTTTTTTACAAATGGTAAAATTAAACGTTGCCCAATATTTACACGTTCACAGTGTGCCTAATTCCGTCCAACGTCAAAATTCTCTCAACACTGCTCTCATCAAATTTTTTTTCGAACAATCGATTAAAAAAAACATCTTTATTATATTAAGTTATTAATTATTGAAGTTTTTAAATAAATAAAATGAACTTTAATGATTTTTCAAATTTCTAGAGAAATTCAGAACACCTGAAGAAAAGCCTTAGGTTACGAACATTTCAATGAAACTTTTTTTGTGTGTTCGAAGGTCCAAAAATATTAGACCCGTATCCGGTAATATTGAATATTATTATTATTGATTCCATGAAATATTGACCAAAAACAATTAATTTTTCGATTGAAATTAAAATGTATATTTAAGAGTTTTTCGAAGCATGAAAAACAAATTTAACATTGTTTATCCTTAAAAAAATATTTAATCCTATCTAGAAAGCGGTGTATCTTATATCTTCACTACTTCGGACCAAATCAGGAAAACATACCAAGCTTTGTACTTCTCAACTAATCTTAATCTATATACTGGTCCGGTTTCGAAAAAAAAATTCATATAGCTGTGACTACAATAGTATAGCATAGTATAATATGACTACAATATTGCAACAATTTCTACCGGCCGAAGGAGAAAAGTTAGTTGACGTATTATTTTTAGTAAAATGCATAATTTAAAATTTTGTATTTACTACCTCGAAAATTAGTACCAGTGACGCGGTTGGAAGAGTAGCGCAGGGTTCTCCTGGAGTTCCCTCGCCTGATTGTATATAGGTATGCATGTTATTATTTTTTTTTTTTTCCTTAGTTTTAATTTTCCTATTTTTTAGGTTATTTTATTTTATTGTCTATTGTATATACTTTTGATTATTATTTTGTTCTATTTATTTTATTTTTTTGTACATATGGTGTGAATGTCATCCTACCTCACTATAACCAATGTCCAACAGACAGATTGTTATAATACTCAATAAAGAAATTAAAAAAAAAAAAACTACCTCGAAAAACTTGTTTAAAAAAAGTAATAAATATTACATGTCTTTTGCTAGTTAATTATAATTCTATTGATCTTGTATTTCAAATATTATACAGGCAAATTGGTTTTAAAACGAAAACTAAAGAAATTCTTATAATCAGTCTTATTAAATAATTTAATTTCGGATGTAAATTTTTCATGTTGATAAATTTTCATAAATTCAACAATTACAATAAATAATAGCAATTTATTGCCAAAAGGGGTTTAAAAAAATTGTATTAAGGTATGATGCGAATGTAATTCAAAATAATTTCACTCCCACGGCCTACTTTACAAGTGTACTGTCGAGTGTTATCTTGGATTGCAAATCCCTCCTCTACGACCTAACACTCCGAGGCAGCAATGTGGTCCTACAGTGGATTCCTAGCCGTTGCGGGATTCCAGGAAATAAGGGAGCAGATAGTCCCACCAAGAGAGGAGCAGAATAGCCTCAAACAGTCCATCCAAAATTTTACGATCCAATTCGAAAAAAATACACAGAGACAAGAGGGAAAGGAGACGTTATGAATGTTTGGTGCAAAACCCGATCCCAGCTGACCTACCAAGAAAAGATGCAGTAGCCTGCTTCCGCCTGGCCACTGGTCCCGACTGTCTACAAAGTCATCTCCACAAGATAGGCCTGCCTGAGGATCCTAGGCGTAAATTATGTGATCAAGCAAAAATGAATGCAGACCACCTAGACACATGTCCTGCTTTGACGGATATAAGTACTAAAACATTTGGAAATGAATTTATAAAAAAATCAAACTTATACTGGGCAGCAAGATGTCGGATGGTCGAATGACCAATGACGGCATAGGATAAAAAAAAAAGTCTTTACAAGTTAATGATATTTTAATGATAGAGGACTTCTTGTATTGATTGTTTATTAAATTTTAAATTGGTCAATAATCGTCTTATATTTTTGTCTACATTTGAGAAATTGCTGTGTTATATATCTGTGCCATGTTGTATTGAGATCCTGGCGTTTGAGAATTTAAAGAGAAAAATAAGTTTGTTTTTTTTGTTATTTTTATCTGGGGAAAATGTTTATTATGCTATGTCTATTGTTTAGTATGGTTTATTGTTAATGATTAGTAAGAGTATTGTTATGAAAGGGGAGAAAAAAAAAAGAAAGGAAAATATGTCATATATATATATATATATATATATATATATATATATATATATATATATATATATATATAAAATTAATGTCCGTATGGATAGATAAGTATGCTGTGTACGAAACAATCCTATGTAGTAGGGCAGCATTACTTTTAATAAAGTATTTCTTTCTGGCTTAAAATAAAGTAGTTTTTCATTAATTTCTTATGATCACCACCCCGTACCATTTCCTATCTCAGTAATATTTAAATTATTTTCTCATAATTATTAGTGTTTTTAAAAATATAATGTTCACGTTTAGTTGATAATTTAAAAATGTAAAATTATTCAATAATAATTGAACAAATACGTTTCAATAAACGTATATAATTGGGGGTAAAGTGTGTGCGTGCGTGTGTGTGTGTGTTTGTGTGTGTGTAGCTATAAAAGTGTATTTATTTGTTCCAAAGAAGAAGCATGACAGTGTCCTACGAAATTCTTGTAATTTTAAGGCATTACTGGAAAAAGCAACTCGTGAAATTATTAAATATGAAGGGGAAGGTGTCCTTGACCAGCGCACTGCGCGGCGTTGGTTTGAACACTTTAGCAGTGGAGATACTACGTTGGAAAGGAAGAAGGGCTCCGGGCGACCATTAATGGATATTGATGAGGATGCCGGAAGCTATTAAGTCAAATCTGGGCACAAGTACTCGCAAACTTGCCAGGGAGTGTGTTGTGCCTAAAGATACTGTTAGTCGCCATCTACTTTCTATGGGGAAGGTGGAAAAAGAGCAGTAGACTGGTTCCTCACAAATTTACTCCTCAGCAATCAGCTAAGGGATTAGAAATTTGTCAACATTTATTGAAAAACCCTTCTTTGGAAAACTTCGGCTTCATCCGCCATATACTCGTAGTGCAGACCTCGCACCATCGGATTACTACTTATTTAGATCCATGGCCTATTTTCTTCAACGAACAAAATTTCATAATTTTGCGAAGGTTGAAATTGCGGTCCAAGAGTTCTTTGGGAGCCATCCCAAAGAATGGTATCAGCGTGGGATCTAGCGATTGGCTAATGATGGTAGGTAACAATGGACTATACTTTAATTATTAGCTGTATTTTATATCAAAGAAATAATAATACAAATATTTGATTGAAAAACGGTGATTTATTTTTGATACACACTGTTATTATAAAAAACTATAACTAATTTAGAATTCACAACAGTTCTCCAAGATACTGAATAAGAAGAAAAATTTTTAAGTAGGGTTGTGGTGAGGTGCAACCGGTGTATAAACTGAAAGAAAGCGGCCCTAGAGTCATTTGTTCTTCCGCCTTCTTAATGTATTCATTTTAAGCCATTCACTTAGCCTTTTATACACAATTCCAACCTTGATAAAATATTACAGTCATTAATGCCCTGTTCTGCATAATTTCTTAATAACATATTACTCCCTAACCCTCCCTTTCTTACCCCTTTTTTTAATGCAATGAATAAATTAATGGATAATTTTATTCCTTAAATAATGGAACGGAATTGTTTTTATTTTTTTTTTTATCCACGATCTTTAAAATACCTTAAAAAAGAAGAATATTTACACAGTATAGAAATATTTTAATTATTTTGGAATCTTTTGGGTTTCAACTTTACACATACCTGTTGCGAATGTTAAGAATTAAATTATACACACTCATACCTATATACAAACACATAATATAACACCCTATAAATGCATATAGGTGAATAACATGCCATACACATGTAATCATAATTTTTAATGATTAAGAAATGGTTGACTTTAGACAATATGATTGGGGAGTTGGTTGAGGGTTGCTGTCAGTGAAAACATACAAATAAAATAAAACTAAAAAAAAAAGATGAAATTTTTTTATTTATTCATTCCGAAATATAAAAATCCGTCATGCGGACAATACTTATAATGATATATGAACACAATCACACCGTATATACAGAAAACATAAAATAAACATAAGCAAAATAACAACTAAGTAATAATCAAAAAGGTTGTGTTGTATTCCACAAAAAAAAAAGAAAAGATGAAAAATAAAACTTTATTAATTGCAAATACAAAGTAGAAATAAATAAATTATATTTATTTTTATTTCCTTTGTGCCGATGTTTCGGTGTAAGTTTTAGGCCTTGATCAAGGCTGTTTCCTTCTTGAAGCATGTCGAATGTCACTCGACCGAAACTTTGGCACACAGAAAATAAAAATAAAAATAATTTATTTACTTTTACTTAGTATTTTCACTGACTCAAAACCTCTAACCAATGATAGGTTTAAAAAAATAGATTGAGGTATCTCCTACTTATGCTGGATTTAGTCTTATATTGATTACAAAAAAAGAGAAGTTGGTTAGGGACCCAGGCGAATCTACGAGTTTTTTTTTTCATTGGTCCTTATTTGTTACCTTAAGTAATCTAAGGTAAATACGTAAAAATAACAATATTTTCTATTTGGTCAAATATAGTGCATATACAGCTATTAAATATAACCATGTCTCATGGAAAATTATTATCTTTAAAAGTATTATTGTTCGTGTGATTACATGTTTTATAAGACTTCAAGAATCACTTAAACATCATTTCATAAGTTAACGGTTTTCTTCCCAAATGATTAACTTTATAAAAGATTTTGTGCCGAAGCCCACCAAAAATTAAATCCTGGATCGGTAACTGGTTAAAAGCTGTAGACAATGAAAAACACAAAAAAATGTTTATTTACTTTTTTCGTACTTTATTACAATCTGAGTCCATAACCAATTTTTCTTACTCTATGTATCTACAGTCAACCATTTCATCATCATTAGAACCTTATTATTTCAATTTAAAATAACGATAATCATTGTCAATAATGAAAGTACTTGAAAAAAGAAGAAGATTGTTAAAAATGAATTTATGAAAACACCCACACACGATATACAAACTTAAATATAGAATATTGAATATTTAATGGTTGACCGTTGCATTATAAAGGAAGGAGATGGTCCGGGGTTGCGGTCATAAAAAGGCCCCAGTTCTAAGTGAAACTCCTAGAGGAACACACCTCCCTGATGAAGACCTGCAAAGTCGGGTCGAAACGTTGGCTTTCAATAAAATAGTTTTACCACTATTTAGCCTTTTTATGACCGCAACCCCGGACCATCTCCTTCCTTTATAAATATAGAATATTAAATACGTCATAACTAAATTTTAGATTTTCATGTAAAATATGTTACAAAATATAATAAATGTGTTTGAGTAGACATAGTAAAAATTGATGAGATTTAAAAAAAATAAACTAAAATTTCCAGAAAAAAATCTCACTTTCATATAAATTAACATAAACATTGTGCAATAATTTTAGTGGCTGTGTATATAAGAAAAATACAGCAATGTGAATATAGAAAAAATAATATTATAATATAAATGCAGGGAAGATTCTTTTATTTCTCTTAATAATTTTTATTATTATTTATAAATGCTTTTTTTTCTTAGTGAGGAAAAATCTAACAACGTAAAATTAATGAAATCGATAAACATTTCAATATTTTAAAGAAGTTTTCAGATAATTTTAAAAAATACTAAGTATTTATTTTGGATTTTAATTTGACTCAAAAAAAGTTGCGAATATTGAATCTTGATCACAATAATTTATTTTTTTTACTCAAACACAATATTGCATCGATAAAATTGATCAATTTTTAATTTGAAAGGGTTCGGAATTGGTTTTTAATTTTATAAACTCCAAATGATTATAGCGCCTCTGCTCAGCCTCTACTGGTCTTTAATACCAGTAGCGCGGCTGAGTGAGGGGCGCTGGGATCTCCTAGAGTCCTGCCTTTCCTCCCACGAGTGGTGAGAAAGGCTTGGCTCGGATATATTGAGTAAATGATTTTTTTCTTTTTTTTTAGAAGCATTTATGTATTTGAGTTTTTACTTTCATTAGCTTAGTTCCTTCTTGTTTACTTTAGTTTATATACATTTACTTTTAGTATTATTATTTTTATTTATTGTTGATAGAGTGTGAATGTGCTCTTTGAACAATATTATACATGTCCTTCATTGTGACAAATTGTAATATCACTCAATAAATTTGTTTCGTATTGCTTCCTTCACACTACAAAAATAAAATATCTTACAAAAATTGTTGTAGTTTAAAGTATTTTCTCAAACCTCAAGTTACCCAACTTTGGGAACATTTCCGGTGTTTCATTGGGTATTGTGCAAATGTATTTTGACACGAGGACTTTAAGGGTTAATTCGAATCAATCGTGAATGAGTTTCAATGCAGAAATATACTTAATATGTTATTAAAAAATCAGATTATTGTCTGCTCTATTATCATTTTAAACACAATAGCTAATGTGATTCGTTGAATAGAACCAAAATGGCATTCAATATAGAATGAAATCGAATAGTAAAAATCGATAATTACTCCAAGAGCGATTGGGATATTGTCAATGGGAAGGGATAGAAAAGTGGTTGAGGGACAAGTGTCCCTGTATTGTCCCTTTAAACTGCTACAATACGCCTTTGAGTCGACCTCAATTTTTTTTCCTACACAACCCTCTCAACACTATATTTTATCAAGCGGTGTACCTTTTGTAAAAACACAATGACATTCGTATTAATTTTAAATAATATCTATAAAGCTAAACCTCTGAATAGAGGGCAATCGATAATTCATTTTCCCCCTTTATTGTTTTCTCAATTGTTTCATTAAGATTTAATTTTTTACTAAGAATATGATAAGTAAAGACGATGTGTCGTTCCTCGATTGAGAATCTATCAATCACTAATATTCTAATGTTAGTTCTATTTCATAAAGTATCTCTTAGAATTATGGGGATTAAAAAGTGGTATATAATATGTATTGTACTTATACATAAACATTATCAATATTAAGGTCTTTATAGATAAATTTATTTGAATTAAATTATCTTTTATTAATGAGAGAAGTTTATCGTTTTTTCGTACAATTGCTCAGAATGGTCAAAAGATTGATTAAAAAAAAGAATATTCGAGTAATAATCCGTAAAGAAGAACAGAGCGACAACATGGATTAAGGAAGTTCGTAAAGGTCTAGAAAGATCCAACATCCGAAGGATCAGATATTAGAGAGATATACCTTTCGGAGTGATTCGAGGTGAAAGAATTTGTTGAAAGTCGAAAAAATTTCTGGAAGAGTCTGGACATTGAACGAAAGGAACAACACGGCTTGATCGTAAGTAGTGTTGCCCAAGACCAAGACCAGGATTGGTAAAAAAAAATCGATTTTTTAAATAAAAACTAAGGCAAAATAGTTGCTAATACTTGACAATCTTAGTTACTATATGTTAATAATTGGTATAACCAATATACTTTTACATTTAACTCATCTAATTTTTCATTCAGGCTTACTTAGGTTTCTCCTATCTAAAAAATTATAGTAATACCTCTATAGTAATAAGCTAATAAGTAACTGCAAGACTGTTGCGAGACTCTTGCGCAAGACCAAGACTCGTCTCGGTCTCGCATTTGGGCAACACTAATCGTAAGTGGTCAATCTCTAATAAAATAAAGGTAGCTTTATGGATTTTTAGGAATAATTTTAATTCATAAGTTTTCCATTTGGAGTATACCCAAATCTGTCTGATGATAACTTAGATAGGTTTATGAATTAAATTTTAAAATAGTCTAAATCCAAGATTTGTTTCTTTTCGTTTCAGTCTAGGTTGTTAGTTGCTTTTCAGTTGAAGACGAAGACAGTGAATTTGTTCATTACGAATAACCGGAGTGCCACCTAAGGATACTATAGAAAAAAATGTACGTTTACGATGATGTACGTTTCTTGGTCAAGGGCTGTTTCCTTCAATCTTTAAAATGACTAGATGACCCTTGTAGAGGTTGGCTATGGCCGAATAAGGTTTCTCGTTATAAAAAACAAAATAAATTATCGGCTATTGGGGATAAAATATAGGGATATATAGATATATAGAAATAAAATATATTTTAAATTAAATTTAAGCATGCTAGAATACATTATAAGGCCGGTCTCAGTACTGTAGGTGTAAGACTCATTACACTAGGGATGTTACAATATCTTCCTACTCTTAATGCCAATGAATGCATCTATTATTTTTTTATTCTTAAACAACTAAATCTGTACCTATAGTTGCAATAAGATAATGATTCTTCTTATTTTTCTTCTTTTATTAATAAAAATAAAGTAAAAATAAAGATTGCTCTGATGATGGGAAAATTGTCCCGAAACGTAAGAGACAACAAACATAATTTAAAAAATATGAAGAAAATTGGAAATTTTATATGAAATATAGTCTTAAATATGGAAAAAAGATAATGATGTGTTTACATATTATTCATAATTTAAATACTTAAACATCTTATATTATCAGATTCGATTTTCCTTTGCTAGTAAAAACAGAGAGGTTATTTTAAAGAACTCAATGTATTTTTAATTTTTTAAAAATTATAATTGTATTTTTTCCTAATGTACGTAGTTTTAATTGCCTCGTCAAAATTTTGAGTGTGTCATATATACATTTTTTTTTTTGTATAAATCTTGTTTAACTAATATTTTCTTTTTTGTTATTGCTTTATTTAGGCCAGATGTAGTATTTTAATTTTGTGCTATTGTGTTATTCTATAGGAACATTGTCACAGAATAAAGCCATTTTCAATCTATCTTTCTATCTAAGAGCTTAACAACACCGAAAAGTCAAGGCGTCCTCTTAGAACAATTTCGTTTACTTTCATTGTTATACAGAGACGTCTACAATTCTCAGCCGTTAATAATAGACTTACTTAAATCGGTATTAAGCAGTGTTCCAAATATGATACACAAGTTGAAACTCAAATATCCGAAAAATTACACAAATACAAATACAAAAAATGTTCAATTGAAAAAAAAAAAGTTACGAATTTAATACAATAACCTGTATTGAATCGGTTGTTTTAGAAACAACATATGTGACAGTTTTTAAAGTTTTAGAATCATGTAACAAAACATATTATACTAAAATATTCATTGGTACAATACAGAGCGTAAACAATGGATCTTTACTCTATTTATATAATGTATATTCTTGCATTAAAATATGTGGCTTTGAACATTTTACCCACAACTAATCTAAATTCAATACCGATAAAAATTATCTAAGGTCTGTTTATAAAGTAACCAATTTTATGAAATGTGAAAGTAAGTGAATTTTATGAATGAGAAAACATAACAAGAGCCCCAACAGAAATACAAAGATTTGAAATGATAAAGAAAGGTTACAGAGCTTAGTTTGTTGTCAATTGAGAGTTGAGATTTTCTGTTCAGTAGTCTATATAGCTGGCCATATCGTCGGTTGAGTTTTTGTCTTTTGAGTCTAGTATGTGGGTTCCATGTCAGTCTTCTGTATAAAAGAAAGCCAAGATACCGGACTGTGTCTGAGTAAGGAAGCTGGTGGTGTAGAAAAGTGTAGTGGTGGACAGGAATTGTCTGTGATTTAAGCAACTCAACTTTTTTTTTGTGTCCTCTCTTTCTATCCTAATAATATACTCAAATCAACATATAGAGTCAAATTTTAATGATAACATTGGAACGGGTTCAAATTGCTTAAAACGCTGGTGAGCGGTAATACTTGTTGTTCTACTAAATTCAACAAAATAAATAAATATTATCTTTCTTTGAACAAAAGCAGCATAACAAAATTTAAAAAAACAAATCGGATATTCTAACTGTAATCTCATTATTTATTAGAAGAACACTTACGTTTTCTTTTTTTTGTTTTTTTTCTTACTTCTTTGGCCCTTGATGAGTTTAGTGGACTGGTAGTAGTAAACAGTTCCGGTTGTCCACCGAAGGAAGCTAAAATAAAGCAAATGGATATGAGACATATTGAATAAAGTATTATTCAGATATATAGACAAATATAACCTTTATAATTTTTTATTAACAAATATAATTTTTTTTTTTTTTTTTGGAGGGGTCTGCTTACAACATATTGCCCGTGGAAATCAAACGTCTTAAGGCTGCATGGAAATTAGTAATAGAGAATTGTTGAAAGATAACATGATCCAAACATTATTCCTACTGCCAAATCTTTATCTTTTCTGAGATTTAAAAAAAAATGGTAATCAATAAATAAATATAATAAATAAATGAAATAGTACATGACTAAGTATTTTTACATATTTATTGTTATTTTATACCAGAGGGGGGAAGTATGCGAAATCAATAAGCTTCTGTCAATCCAGAGTCTCCAGGAAATTACTGACAATTTTTTTTAAATTTTTTTAAAATTACTCAAAGCTCGATTCGAAGTCGGTTCGTTGACCATAAGAAATCAGCTTATATCCTCATTTATAATTATTGATGAAAAAACTCACCTATTAATTTATTTTGTTTTAAATCAAAAAGATTATCTTTATTCACTATTTGAACGAATTACTGGTAAGCAGATATTATTTCAGGCAAAATTAGGTGTAGAATAATGTGATTTTTTTTAGTTAAGTTTCATTTCGTAATAATTAATCCCATTTGTACCATGTTCCATCTATTTTCACTTTTGATTTATTTATAGATACACTTAATCCTTGGTTAGTTTATTGGTAATTATAAGCATTTTATTTTTTCGTTTTCAATTGATCCAGGCATTTGAGTGAGTTTGATAGTTTTGAGGGATATAAAATAGTTTTTACTGTTTCTGATTATTTTTTAAAATCAGGCAAAAATATTTTCTTTTAAAATAACTTATTTTTATGATCAAAACTATTTTTATATGCAAAATATGAATCAATTTAAATGCTTTGGAGGTAATACGTTATTTTGTTCATCACGGTATAATAAAATGTATTGTAACAAAATGACTTTTAAATACAATGCATACAATTTAAAAGATATAGAGTACATATGTTTCTTATTGATGCGTTGCGACGTCCTAATGTAATGCTTGTTTCATATCAGGTGTGTTAAAGCAGGGGTCACCAAACTTATTGGTCCGGCGGGTCATTATTTATGATATAAAAAAAAAAAATGTATTGTATAAATGACTCTTCAGTTGTGAAATAAGCTTACTGAGAGTAACTGCTCGTGCAAAAAATGTAGTAATCTCGTGTTTTAGCTATTTACTTAATTTCATATTTTTTAAATTTTACCATGAATCGAAAGATAAATCCGCGGGGTAGATTAAAGGCGATAGCGGGCCGTAGTTTGAAGATCCCTCTGTTAAAGGACGAAAAGCAGTAGAAGTTCTCAAAATATCCGCTACACGGTAGCACTAGTCAAATAAGATTCTTGAGAGCGGACATGTGCTTAGTGCCTTTATTTCTATCTTTATATCTACCTTTCTATTATGTATTTTTTATTTTAATAATAAATACAATTTTCAATTACATATTACATGTTTACTTTCAAGGAAAAATTAAACCTTTCATAACTTCAATTTTCATCATTGGTTTCAAGCAATCAGGCTCATCCTCAAGTTCCCCCTTGTAATTTATTTAAACACTGCCATTATTTATAAAATATAATGAAATAAATTAAATCAATTTTTTATGCTTATTTTTTAAAATATATTTTAATTTAATTGATTGAGACTTGATACTGTTTCTAATAATAAAACTTCAGCATTTATCCGTGTGTCTTACTTAATTTTTTAATTCATCGATATTTCTGTCACATAGGCCATTTTCGGGAGGAAAAATCCTATCTTATAATCAAAAACATATGAGATTTTTACATATGCAATTAGCCTATTTACACTTTTTTTTAAATATATATTTTTTTAAAATATAATTTAAATAAATGTGTAATTTATAAATTTATGTATTTTTATATTTAATAATTTGAAAATATTTTTAATATAAAACTGGGCATAGAAACATTATACTAAATGTTTTTTTAACTTTAAAATAAGTTTTTTTTCTTTAAAATGGCTTACTGGACTGAATAGTAGGTGAAATAAAAAAATAAAGACAGCTGTCTTACATGTGAAGTAAATATAAGCAATTGTGATTTTAACCGACCTACTGAATTCAAACTCGGTACGTTCCAGGTAGCTATACTTTAATCCCAATTTTCTATTTGCGCCATCAATCCTCTACAGGAGTCCTTCTCCACACCGAAGGCCCAAACGATTTTATCACTCTCATTGTTCGTTAGCGAGTCTATCGGACATAGCCGGGAGGAATTTCAACCGACCATCCCAATTTCTGCCACCCGTGAGACGCTCCCCTGCGCGATAATGCGATCTGAGCGAGGTTCCTACATTATATTTAACTTAAAAAGGAAAAAAAACATATATGTAAGACAAATGTATGCAACAAAAACACTTGCCTTTCTACAGTACATATCACATACAGTGAACGAATTTCAATAATTGTTACCAGCGTGAGAAGAGAAAGGAAGTCATTGGATAGAAAACCTTCAGTTCAAACCTTCAACGATCCTATGACAATCTCCATCAAAAAATATACCAAAAATCCACCAGCTGCAAAAAATTGTGTTTACTCAGGAATTTAACCATAAACCTAAGGCCAATCAATGAAAGGTTTAAAAAGTAATAAATATAGACTTGTCGATCCTAAAGGTTCGATACCGCTAACGCCAAAGTTCTTTTCCGACACTTGAACTCCATCAATGCCAAATCCTGAAATTTGGATCAAATAAAATACTCATGAATTAGTACCGATTATCCTTAGTAATCCACCTCAATAAATTTAACGTGTTATAATCAATTACTGTCACAAGCATTTTGACATTACAACAACCTACAGGGACCAAGCCTTCAGAAGTTGTCAATGATAAGGATATTGCAAGGGAAGGGAAACCAAGGAATCGATGTTGAATTAATACTCGGAGAAACTACGAGGAAAATTTACCAATTTACATGCTTCGTCTCGGCAAGAGTCTTGTTTGCTAGTAATAAACGTGTATTCCCCGGCTTCTTCTTTCAGTAGTCCCTACGTCGTCACTCATGTCGGTACCACTTTGACGTACTAATGTCCGAGTCGTACTTTTTAATTTGGAATTTCTTTCTCCCTTGGCCTTTATTTGAGTTGAGGAAGCAGGAGAAAAACAATTTCTTACAAAATCTTCTTTCTCTTTTCGTTACTTCTTTCAGTTGTCCCTACGTCGTCACTCAAGTCGGCGTACTGATGTCAGAGTCGACCCTTTTAATTTGGAATTTCTTTCTCTTCTGGCCTCTATTATTCTTATACTCTCGATTGCTCATTGCATTAGACACCTATTTGAAGGAGCATACTGCATGAGAATTTGTTTCGTCTACATATATCTTTAATTTATATCATCGATTCTACACATTTTTATAATATATTCAAAAAGTTTATTATTAAACTCGATATACAAACGTTAGTAATAATAAATGCTTTTTAATGTCACGTTGGTTATATTCTCATTTCACTAGTTAGACAGGTCTTGAATTCCAAATTTTTAGCTAAAATTAGGGTGGTGAATGAACGTTACGTGACACATCGCACCAATTTTTTATAATATTTTTTTTTTACCAATATAAACCGCGTGAATGTAAATTATTCACTATTACCTATCAGCAACACTGATAAGAATGATATAAATGCAAAACTGGTAAAGGTTGTAAATATGAAGTTTTGTTGAGTTGTTCATTTATGTACAATCGGTGACCTGTTTAGAAATGTGCATGCATTGAATTTATAAACACATTACGCGGAGGGCCAACTCTAAGCCCCATAAATCGGAGAGCTTACTAAAGCGGTCGTGAGGCTAAAGCAGTAATGTATGCTCGTAAATTACTTTCAGTCAGTAAGGCCACCATTTTAAGAAAGTATGAATCAAACAACGATCAAATAGTCGTTTCCTATTAAATGTTCAAAGATTTTATTTATTCTTCAAATCACCCATAGTCATTTTAGCTCTGGTTTTCGGGTGGTTTCATGTTAAACGTCCAAGTCTCGTCCTAGAACCGATTTTTGAACCTTCCACTTGGTATTTTCCGATTTACAGAAATACTTCGGAGAACTACAATGTACGGATATTAAATAACGATACTGATGATGTAGAACATTTTATTTTGATTTAATACATATTTACTTATTATCATATAAATCTTCCATTGTCAGAAACTGTGTTGGAAGTCTTCTTCTGATAGCTCCTTCAGTGTCACTTACACTTTCAGCAAGAACATGAATGTAGTAACGTTAATTAATAGTTTGACCTTCAGAAACCCAGTGAAGGTGCACAATGCCATGCATATCGAAAAAAATCATCACTGCTTTGAATTTTGATTTGCTCATTCGAGCTTTTTTTGCTTTCAGTGAAGATTGGCTCTTTCAGTTTATGGATTTGACTAACTTACTCGATATAATTCAACTTTTGTGTAAATTTTAGGTGTTTACTTATCCACTGAATGGAACCTCAAAAACTGGCCTGTCTCATTCGAAATGCAACCGTTCTGGATAGCAAGGCTTGGCGATCGGAGGTCTTCCCGATAAGAGCTATTGATTAAAGGTATCGCTAGGTTTACGTTCGACCGTTGAATAAAAGTGTCATTGGCTTTTAGTCTATTACCTCTGCACTCAAGCCACTCCCCTGCTCATAAATAAAGTAAAGCAGTAACTCAGAAGAACCCAACCCTTCTCTCTTGCTACGTCGTTGGCGTGAAAGCCAGTGAAACGCTAATCAAAAATGCTTAGTTAGCACTTTTTAATACACCTTAAAAAATATATATATTATTTTTGATAAGGGACATTGGATCCGTTTAGTCTTTATAAATACAATCGAATTTCTTTTTTTTAATTTAACCTTTTATTTCTGAATTCTAGCGAGTGGTACCCCCTCATTCTCCACTGGTTTACCATAACGGTGAAACGGATGAGGGAGAAACCTTGGAATCTCTTAGAGTCTTGACTTGTCCTCCTTGACTTGGGGGAAAAGGTCTGGTTCGGAGCACCTCTGGCTGACCTAATAAATATGAATGTATTGTAATATTTTAAGAGGAAAGTGAGCTGGGGTGCGGTCAGTAGTTATACAGGTACTATATCTTTTAGTAGCATTTTATTGCATTTACCAACGTTTCGACCTTCGTTGTAAGTTTTCATCGGGGCATTTCATCTAGAACTGCTGGAAGAAGTTAAGAGACTGATGTTGAAGTTAGGAGACTGATATTGAAGTTAAAGAGACGGATGTTGAAGTTAAGAGACTGATGATGAAGTTACGAGACTGTTATTGAAGTTAGGAGACTGATGTTGAAGCTAAGATACTGATGTTGATCTTCTATCTTCTTCAGACAGTGCTATATGAAATTCCCCAGTGAAACCCTTGATAAATGAAATAAAATACTACTTTAATATATATCTACTGACTGCAGTCCCGACCAACCTCGTCTTAAACCATAATCACGGTCAATAATCTCCATACCATTATGTCTTTTATTATTTATTATACTACATTTACGAAATAATAGACAAATTGGGGTTTAAAAAAGGTTTGTAAATAGAAAGGTTCAAAATTCCAAGCCAATTAATTACATCGTATCAGTGGTGCCCATAAGGGAGTTTCATGGCGCAAGTTGCGCCATCAAAATTTTTGAGGGGGGCATATTTTGACGGTTTTTTTTTTTTTTTTGAGGGGGAAGGGGGCAAATTTCGACGGGGTTATGAACTTTCGGACTAGAGGAAAAGGGGAAAACATGGAACATACCCCAGCAAGTGTAATTATACATGATCTATGATTTTTCTAATTCTACCTTAGCTGCTCTGTTTTTAAGAAAAGATGAGCAATCTTTGGACAAGGGTAAAGGGGGGGGGGGGGTATTTGCGCCATCGACCTTGCAAATAATTAAAATAAATTACGAGTTAGTTAACGGACTTTTTAGTTGAAAATCTGTATTTTCACTATTAAATTAGCAGGTTATAAAAATGTAAGTGATATTAGAAAGCATTTTTAATTAATTAAATCGGATTTATTCTATATTAACAGATGTTATAATTTAGTATTAATATTTGATAGAATTTGCAATGTTATTATTTGTCAATCTTTACTAAAGATTTTTAAAAATAATAACCATTATCTTTCGACACGTAAAAGGAATTTGACAAAAGAAAGTTGTTATTGCTTTCATAAACGAGTAATTTTTAGTAAATGGGTGATTATTCATGATAATAACTGGAAACCTCATTGATGGGTTATTGTAAAATTTTGGTTAATTATTAATATATTTCAATCTTGTTAATTAGGATTTCACGTTATTAGTAAATATAAAAACACTAATAGATAACAATAGTTCTACTGCAATAGTATTAGACTATTAAGTTATAATATCTTTTTTTTTATCTGTTAGCATTGATCGATAATGCATATATTAACAATAAACAAATTAAATTATTTAAATTTGTCTTTTGATCCAATCTCCTTTCTTAATAGATTAATGGTGATTTAATATTTTATTATCTGTATGAATTAATCTCTCATATACACTATTTTTTTATTCATACTTGTTGGTGTTCTTGTATTATCACTAATAGCTTAAGTATTTAAAACCCATGTATTTTTACACAGTAGCATCTTTTAAAGTCCCACACCATGTTCAACATCCGAATATAATTAATAGATTATTTTGTGTTTATCCAACGTGGGTGTAAAGGGGATAACTGAATTTAATAAATGACTCGAAATAACTTAATGTAACTTCACAAATTTCGATTGTGAACGTTATTCCACGAAGTTCCCACACTAATGAGCTTAGTAATACTTCAAATATTCCCTATCCAATAAATCCAGGGAATGAACAAGTAAATTGGGAAAAAGTTATACCCAACCTGAAGGAGATTATATGCTATAATGCAATAATGATTATCAATAGCAAGAAGCAATAATTAGTCAGGAATCGAAGCAATTATTGGATGGCATCGTTGCAATATTAGCTCGATCAATCATTTCATCATTTCAAAATAATTTCTTTGCAAATGATTTACTACTTTACTAAGAACTTCCAACCGAAATATTACAAAACAATAAATACATTGTCATATTTGTATATACAACTAAAATTATGCCATTACTTTGGCAGAAACAAAAATATATCATATATTCAATAGTTTATGATATTAACCAAGAAGAGGTAAATCACAAAAACTTGATGATTTCAATAAGCTTTTTTTCAAAACAAATTAATTGGAATCTAAATATATATTTTTCGGTATGTTTTTTAACTTTGCTTTAAAATGCTTTTAAGCAATACATATATATATATATATATATATATATAGATATGGCGATATCAGCCTTAATACCATCTTGTAATGTAAATAAACATAGCAATTGTATATAAGGCAGATTATTGAACGAATAAAGCAGTGTTTATTCAGAAGCCGTGAGTATTGTTTCTCGTTCCTCTTTCCTTCTTTTTTTTTATTTACAAAGCCCGGAGACGCTTAACTGGTGCCGAAACCCGGGAGAACGTCAGGAGAACACGGAAGTAAAATTTTTTTTTCTTTCTTTCTTTTAATTTTTTTTTCTCTTCTCCTAGTCATAAGGAAAAGACGAGATGCCGACAGAGGGCATAATTCGACCAGGAGTGTTGAACGCACCTGAAATGCCGCAACCTCAGGAAATGCCGATAGCGCAGATTCCTCAGATCGCCCCTCAGGTTCCGCAGATTCCGCAGATACCTCAGATACCTCAAGTACCGCAGATACAAGAGATCCCTCCCTTACCTAGGGACACATTGGCAGAGGCGCACGCCAATGCATTGGAGTGGATGAAGATAAGGGCAGCGACCACGCAGGATCTACGGAGAGCAATCGCAGACCTGGAGCGATTCGGGGGCGAGATAGGTGAACTTAATCACTTCTTGAAAGGTGGAGACCGCCTCATATCAAGAATCGAAGCAAAGGTGGCGGAGGACCTCGTGAACCTGGGAGACGCAGAAGCACTGAAGGCAGCTCTCGTGTGCCGAGTGAGGAGGAACATCCTCAACCAAATCCAAGCGGACGAGGAGACACCATGGCCAGTGATTAAGGAGCGTTTGAAGAAGGCTTTCGGAGGGGGCCGATGGACGCCGGAAGAAGATATCTTCCAAATGTTTAGGGAGTGTCGGTCCCAACGCCAAACAAGAGGACAGTATGCGGGGGTACTAGTGGCGAAGTACAACCGCATAACTGAGAAAATGCGTGAAACCATGAGTGTGGGAGAGGTCGAAGCTAGGATGGAATTCCTTTCGACAATACTCAAGGTTCAGTTGGCTAAGGAGACTGGGAGAAGGGACGGACTGCCTAGAGAGCGATCGTTCCTCGAGTGTGCCCAAGAAATGATAGATCTGAGTGCAAGAGAGGAAGAGACGCGGATGGAAGTAGAAGAACCAGGGTGGACCCGAGTGAGTGACAGACGACCCCGGACAGCCCAGATAGGGTGGAGGAAGAGGGAAATGAAACACCCGAACGGAGAAAAAGCCACGACGGGCGAGAGAAGATCCGGACAGTCCAGGCCTAGGAATGGACCCCGGAGGGAAGACAGAAAATGTCACGGGTGCGGGAAACCGGGACATTTGGTAGCACAATGTCCGCGCACTAGATGTTTCGAGTGCGGGACTGAAGGGCATATTGCCAGACAGTGCCCGTACATGTTTCGCAGGAGAGAGAGACCTCTAGACGAGCCAATGGAGGTGAACGCTCAAAAGTTGAAAAAACGAGCTAGGATGCAGCAGAGAGACGGATCTTCGGAAGAGGCAACCGAGGAGTCGGGGACGTCGGGAACGGAGACTGACGAGCCAGCCAGCAGTGGAGGCGAAGGAGGCAGGAGCAGCCAACGGAGCGAGCAACGACGAGCGACGGCGGTAAGGAGGAAGCGAGGTGGCATCTGAGAAGGGTGTCAGCAGAGAGGCGACCGCACAGCAACCTGCAACAATATTAGAGGTAAGCCATGCTGGTTGCCGATTATTGAAGTAGACGGGGGAGTGAAGTGTCTCGTGGACACAGGGAGCTCGAGTACTATCTTGACTCGGGGGGCGTTGGGGAGAGTGTGCGGGAGCGAGAGGGTACTCCGGATACAAAACTGTGGCTGCCAGCTAATCACTCTGGGTGGTCCCTGTAAAGTAGAAGGGGAAGCGTCAATTACGCTTGATCGGTGGGCAGGGAAAAAGGGGAGCTAAAGGTGCATGTGGTAGAGAGCATGACGCGGGAGTACCAAGTCATAATAGGGTGTGATCTGTTAGGACAGGTAGGGGTAAGCATTAGAAACCGTAGAGGAGCTTGGAGTATCAGGCTGGGAAAGAGGAAATTTGGATGTATAGGGGTCGCGAGAGAAAGAAGGGTGCGGATAGGAGCGGTGAACAGGGTGGAGGACTGGAGAAAGGCGTTACAAGCGGAGTTCGTAGATATTTTCTTCAGGGAGGGCGAGGTATTGGGGGTAACAGGGAAGACGGTACACGAAGTTCCACTGAAGCAAGATAGGGTGACCTACGTAAAGGAAAGGAGATACCCGCAGGCGCTGAGGCAGCATATTCGGGAGGAATTGGAAAGCCTAAAGGAGCAAGGGATCATAGTCGATAGCACCTCGCCATTTAATAGTCCCCTGTGGGCGGTGAAAAAGAAGGCAGCGCCGGGGGATAATAAGGAAAAATACAGAGTGGTAGTGGACTATCGTAGGTTGAACGACAACACGGTAGACGAAAAGTACCCGATCCCTAGATTCGAAGATATACTCGATAGGTTGAGTGGGGCCGTGGTGTTTAGCACGTTGGACCTCAAGGCGGGATACCACCAAATACGGATGCACCCGAAGGACCAACATAAGACGGCGTTTACATTCGAAAGGGGGCATTACGAATTCACCAGAATGCCGTTTGGTCTGAAGAATGCGCCCATAACGTTTCAACGCCTGATGGACGAATTTCTGAGGGGTATCGACGACTCCGTATGTCAAGTATACATGGACGACCTGCTGATTTTTAGCAGAACGGAAGCCGAACACGTGGGGCATTTGAGGTCGGTATTCGAAAGGCTGCGACAATTCGGGCTGAAACTGTCAAGTGAGAAGTCCCTGTTGGGACAAACGCGGATCAATTTTTTAGGCCACACTATTTCTAGCGAGGGGGTCAGACCGGATGCGGCAAAGGTGGAGGCTATCACACGAATGGCGGTGCCACGGGACGTTAAAGGGATTCGTAGGCTTCTCGGGACGCTGAATTATTATAGAAGATTCGTACCTGAGATGGCAGAATACTTGGTACCTATCAATAACTTGCTGAAGAAAGGCGCGAGGATCGTGGTGACACCGGAAATGGAAAATAATATTCGGAAATGCATGGATAGGTTGCAGGCAGAACCCGTATTGGCGTTCCCGGATTTTGAGAAGCAGTTCAACGTCACCACCGATGCGAGCGAATACGCGTTGGGGGCCGTTTTATCCCAGGGCAGAAGTGAGGGTGAACGTCCGATAGCATACGCGAGCCGACGACTTACGAGCGCGGAATCACGGTACAGCGCGTTAGAGAGGGAGCTACTCGCGATAGTGTGGGCCATCGACCATTTCAGGCCATACATATTTGGGAGGAAGTTTCGAGTCCACACCGATCACAAACCCCTTCAGTGGGTAGGAAAACTTAAGGAAACCTCTGCGAGGGTCACGAGATGGAAAGAATTCCTTAGTCAGTACAACATGGAGGTGGTGTATAAGCCGGGAAAGGAAAACGTGGTGGCAGACTGGCTCTCTAGGGCCATCATGATCAACGCGGTAGAAGAGGACGGGGGAGGTCCATCGCGGGACGTGCGCCAATTCTTGAGGGAATGGACTCCTGAGGGTGAAGGGGCAGATGATACCGTCAGTATAGAGGACAGGGAGGGGTCCCCGGAAGAAGATAGCTCAGCGGAGGAAAGACCAGTGGCGATGGAGGAAATAGACGAAATCATCAACGACAAGCATAGACAGGTAATCTGGAAAACCAGGACAACAGGGATCATGAAAATAGATTACCGAAGATACGGGAAAAGTAGGATTCGCGTCATTTGGTCGCAACCCGGGGTGAGCGAGGAGCAAATCCGTACGGCACTGAAGGACGCCACGGAACCGGGAAAGACACACCATCTCTATGTTGGGAACAACACGGTATGGGAGAAAATAAAGCGGATGTGGAGATCCGAGCGAATAGGCATGGATAGAACGATCATCCGGTGCAAGTATGCAGTGGAAACCGTACAGGATGAGGAGCAACAACAAGCAGTCACATTGGCATACCACCAGGGGAAGACCAACCACCGAGGCGTCAACGAGACGTTGCAGGCATTACGGCGAAAGTATTTCTGGTGGGGAATGAAAAAATCTATCCAAGGAATCATCGGGAAATGCGAGGTATGTATGCGCACAAAGTATGATCGACACCCCCCCCAGAGGAGTTCAGGAAGAGACACCTACAGGGAATATGCCGCTACAAGACCTCCAGATCGATACATTCACCTGGAAAGGGTTCAAGTGGGTCACGATCATCGACACCTTTAGTAAAGTAGCTATGGCACATCAGGTCATGGACAAGTCTGCCAATGCAGTTGCGGAAGCCCTACAAATCTGGATACAGTTTTACGGAGTTCCCGAGAGGATCACATCAGACGGCGGCAGAGAGTTCGATAATACCGCGATTAGGGAGGAGGTGAAAAGGTTAGAGGTTGTGTGGCATTATAACACACCGGGACACCCTAAGAGTAGAGGAGGAATCGAACGTTTGCACAGCACGTTGAGTGACCACATCCGTGTATATCAGGGAGAGAAAGGGTTGGAGCCGGATGTTGCGATGAAGAAAGCCGTAACAGCTTATAACCATTCGATCCACTCCATAACGGGGTTTTCACCTGTGGAAATACTATTCGGGATGCGCAGGCCAAGGAGAGATTGGGGGGAAACAACGACCAATGAACATCTCGTAGAGCAAATCCAGAGTAATAGGGTAGAGGTAGAAAAGACGTGGGGAAAGGAGAAGCGGGTAGCGCGGCAGAATGTGCAGGTACGTGACCGAATGGGAGAATTAAAAATCGGAACAATAGTGTATCGTAGAATTGGAACCAACAGAGGGAAACAATTGTTACGGTACGAGGGCCCATTCAGAGTGGTTGCTATTAGGGAGCATAATCTGGTAACCATTGAAAGCATTAACGAACCTAAGAAGAGGAGAACTGTTCATATTGAACAATTGAAGCTCCCAATGTTAGAATCGGTACAGAAACCAATTGATTCGTAGTACCCTTATCGCGTATTATAACAAATATGTTTTTTTTTATTATTATTATGGATGATGTCATTTTTTTTATTTTTGTTGTTCTTGTAAATAAAGATATAGCAACATAATAGAGGTGATTGTAATTTTTATAGGATTAAGAGTTCGGTTCCATTTTAATAAGACGTTGTGTGTTTACTTTCTGTGGTTTATTTCTTTTTATTTTTTTTTTCTCG
Organism: Nezara viridula; assembly: GCA_928085145.1. NCBI lineage: Eukaryota > Metazoa > Arthropoda > Insecta > Hemiptera > Pentatomidae > Nezara > Nezara viridula. The sequence goes on along the minus strand of OV725078.1, from coordinate 182,522,368 downwards.
TTTCAGCGGAGTGGAAGTGAGTTGTGGTGTACTTTAAGTTATACTGGTACGAATAATTGTAAAGGGTTAAGGCTGATACCGGTGGCTCCGATCTAGGAATTTATAAGTTTCCGAAAATCCTATTCGTAAACTGGTGGGGGGGAGATAAAGACCGGAGACTGGCGATATCAGCCTTAATACCATCTTGTAATGTAAATAAACATAGCAATTGTATATAAGGCAGATTATTGAACGAATAAAGCAGTGTTTATTCAGAAGCCGTGAGTATTGTTTCTCGTTCCTTTTTCCTTCTTTTTTTTTATTTGCAAAGCCCGGCGACGCTTAACTATATATATATATATATATTATATGTATGTATGTATGTATGTATACAGTCTCGTAATTAAATGGGAATAGGTTAGAAGTGACCGTAGAAATCAATAGCTAAAAAAAACGTTTATGTAAACTAGGGTCTGATTTTGGACATACAATTAAGAAATTAAAGTTTTATGTTGCTTTTTCTTTTTTTTTTATTAAGTCACGTTTTCTCTCGAATAGTTAAAGAAACTAGAGAACATAAAAATCCTTACGCGTTTTTTTTTCCTATCATGCTCTAACTGAACTACAGTTACCCCGCTTTTACAAAAACATATTAATTAATATGAGGTTTTTTACATAATAACTTAAGATTTCCCTCTAGCTGTACAAAAAGAATTAAGTGATTTCATATTCTATATACCCGTGTTTCTGCAAAAATCACAACCAAATAAAAGTAATAGCTCCACAATTAAAAAAATAATTAGACTCTATAATTGCTTGGTTTTTTTTTCATGAAAACGTAAAAATTAGGTTTTAAAATATGTAGCTGATTAATTAAAATATATTTTTTAAAAGCAGTTTTTTTAACACATATTTTTTATTAATAAGCATATTTTCATATTTTATTTATTACGATACATCGCAGGTGATAGGAGAAGAGAGATTAAAACTTTGTTATAATTTATCAGTTCCTATTTTTACTGAAAACATAGGAACTCTGTTGTGACAAAATATCAAATCAAATGGTTGTTTTACAAACATAGTTGTGAATCTCAAGTTATTTTGTAACAAACTTTTGCATAATGAATATAGACATAAAAACTATTGAACATGTATGTTTTTTTAAAGTGTGGTATCTGTAGTCCTGTTTCAGAATGATAAAAATTAAAAAAAATAAAAAAATAAAAGGAAAACACGGTGGAATTAAAGCCATTTCAACTAGCTGTACCCGCAGGAAATACCGAAAAAAGTAGGGTGATAAGTGGAAATTGTGAGAGGCACAGATTTTTAGCTCTTTTACAATTTGTAAAAGTGTGTTTTGTGTAATAAATAAATTAAAAAGTAATAATATGTCAGCCAAAAGTAAGCAAATTCCTTTGGAACAAGCAATTTGTTTGCCTGTTACTTCAGTAAAACACATTAATATCAAGAATTTTTTATTTACTAATCATACCATTTCTTATCCGGGATTCCGCATTATCCGAACAAACTATGACATTTTTATCTGGATAAAAGGAATTCTACTACAGTTCCTACAGTGTATCATCATAGGTCAAAGTTAAATCAGAATTTACATCTGTACAACTTATTATTTATATGTTTTTAACTTATCGATAGCTTTTTCGGTTGAATTGTACTTGTAGCGAGTAAATCTGTTATAACTGGAAGTCGCAAATGGTGGAATATGGCTCCCAGGGGTGAGAATGTATCTCGATAATAATAAATCACTTGGTAATGGAACTTCCATATGGAAAATACTGCAAGTTATGATATCACTCTCCTCCCCTAGCGTCATATATTAACAACCTCCTTGAATTAGTACGCCTGAAAAGCCAGGATCTTTCACTTTCCATTTCGAAAACAAGCCATAAATAATATCTTAAATCAATGAAATGAATGTTGCCAAGTTCTTTTAAGTCTCGTCATTTAGTTAAACCCTAAGGCTTAACAAAAAAAAAAAAAAAAAAAAAAAAAAGATGTAGTAAGACATAATGTTTAGTATACATAGGCTTAAATAAAGGCAAGGAAGCCAAGACATGGCCTTCGACGTGGGTCGCACAGTTCAAGCAATAAATTTTTTTTTTGTGTTCTTTTATTTTTAATGATAACTTATTGAAATTTTGTGAGTATTCACTTAATATATAGAAGAAAATTGGACACTATTAACCCATTCAATTATTTAAGTTATACGGTACAACACATATGGTTATATATTTTTCTGAAATAGCATAAAAAAAAAATTGTTCAACTTTTTTTTAAATCTCCATTGACCTCCAAACAAGGTATTTTACCAAGGTAATCTATGTAACTTTGAGAAACACCTCTACAAATTTCTGCTGCAATCGAGTGCAATCGTTTCTTCAATGCAATTGTTTGTTTAATTCTACTTCCAATGCGTTTTTCAAATCTCTTTGTTGTTTCTTTTAATTGACGTTGTTTATTCAATATACCGTGGTTTACCAGTACAACATGACCTCGACATTCGTAAAATCAGAAGTCATATTTTTAACACTAATGATATTGATGAAAAATTTATTCGAAAGTTATTTAAAATCATCAACTGTGGTAATTAAAATATAAATGTCACGATGTTGATTTTTTTTTTTACTTAATATTAATTTTTTTGTTAAACATATTTATTGAGAGGTATTACAATCTGTCACAGATAAGGACATTTATAACAGTGTTCAGAGAGCACATTCACGCTATATCAACAATAAATAATACAGAAAAAACAGTAATACTAAAAGTTAAAGAATATAAACTAAATTTAAAAAAAAGAAACTAAATTAATAAAAATAACTACCCACATACACACATGCTTCTGTACAATATCTAAAAAAAAAATAAAAAATCATTCACTCAAGATCTCCAAGTCAAGCCTTTCTCCCCACTCGTGGAAGTAAAGACAGGACTCTAGGAGATCCCAGCGCCTCTCACTCAGCAGCGTTATTGTTATTAAGGACTAGTAGAGGCTGATCAGAGGCGCTAATATTAAAATTAAGTATTATTTTTCTTTTTGAAGCAGTTTTTTTTTTTAAGTATTTTTCTTTGCTTTATTGTATTTTTTTCTTTGTATCTATTTATTTTATTGTTATTTTGTTTTCATTTCATATTTTAGTTGTGTCAATATGGTATGAATGTACATACAGAGCTTTAGTACCAAATGCCCTCGATTGTGGCAGATTGTACAATTATTCTTCCAATAAAAATCGTTTAATGAAAATATATATATATTAAAATTTTCCAAATTCAGGCTTATGTTCTTCACAAAAAAAAAAAAAATCAAATAACAAAATATAATCGAAAAACTCCAGATATAACTAAAATTCGTTATATTTCTTAGCGTGTATAGGCCCTCCCTCCTAAGCGATAGATCACACAAGCAAAGTTTTGCTAAGTTTGCAAACTTCATATGATAAGCCATTCAGAGCATGTAGCTCAAAACTTTTTATCAGGGCTTCTTGACCATTTATGAATGCTACCGTAGTTGGCAATAGAGGAAGGTTTAAAATAGTTTAAACTGCAAATTTTTATTAATATGCCTTTCATGACGAAATAGAGAAGTCTGTCATTAAAAAATGTGTTTCATACCCGGTCATCTGAGAATATAGAAAAGATGAAAAGATTTTCATATTTTACAATGAAAAAAGTGACACTACAAGATTTATGAAATTATGAGTTTTTTTTTCAAACTCGACATATTTAATATAATACAGTTAAACTAACAACGTATTTTCTATCCCTACTTACAAGTAAACCTACAAATTTTGAAACCTGCAAGCAATTGTAACGTTATATTTAAAAAAAAAAGTAGACATTTTTAAAAAAGGGACCATCTAAAAGAATTTAGAATGTATTAGGAGTTTTTTTAAGATCGTGGTAAATTTGGTATCACATTGTTTAGAATCAAAAAATTACTTAGTATTTTTTATCTTGAATTACAAGTAAACCTACGGAAATGAATCATCGCCGATTTTAATGATAATATATTTTCGAAAGATTGTGGAAATCTCTTTGTTATGACTTATAAGATAGCTGAAAACATATTATAAAATCAACTGGTAAATTTAATACTTAAAGTTAGAATTTTTACAAAAAGTCTTCGAACAAAATAAAATTTTTTAGAAATAATAAATATTTTAATTTAAAAGTGTTTTTATGTTCTTAATTTTAAACTGATTTAACCTTGAAGACATTTTAGATGTAATATATATTTAAATTAGCATTATTTTCAATTAACAACAAGCCAGACCAATCCGTTGCAAATATATAATACGCTTAATGTTTGTTAATTTATTTAATATTAATTTTACTGATAGCAGGGTAGTAAGTGAATGTTGGGTGATGCACCCCATCTGTGTTTTTTACTTGTTCACTGGTGTAAAAGAAAATAGAGGGGTTGACTAGGCTGGTCATGTAAGCAGAAGGGATGCTGCTCGGCTCCCCTGCGTTATCCCGAGGAAGCTAAGATTTATTGCAAGGAGTCGAGGAGTTGGTCTTGCGGTGGACAGGGCTGGACAAAAGATACATTTGCTAGCATTGCAATATAATATAGGGTTTTATCCAACGACTTTTGAAGCGGGCTTATTTAATTTATTATTCTGTCATTTTTCAGATAATTTTATTTATTTCTGATTGTCGCTTGTTGTTATCTTTCCTGGGATGGTTTGGGCAACAATTAATAGATGGATTCAATTCAGAGAAACTAAATGCTTTATCTGTAATTTATTTTTCGAACTTGGGCAACTTGAGGAAAACTTTTTTTCAAAAAGTGATTAATTGATATTTATATATATACATATATCAATTAATATATATTATATATATATTTTTTAACATGTCTATTTATTTATTTTTTTTATACTTTTCATAAAACTCTGGAGCTCTAAAGCCAACAACTGTGTTATTATGTATTATTCTAAAGGGATTTATTCCAGAATAAACAATGAATATTAATATTAATAAAAATTCAAGATTTCAAACGACTGTAAATATTTTAAGTCTTGCCAATACTTAATAATTCCTTTAGAGAATTCTCTAAGTTTGTTTAATCCCATTAGATTTCTTTTTAAAAAAAGCCCCAGTCTAGTTATTTGTTTCAAAGAAGAAACATGACAGTGTCCTACGAAATTCTCATAATATTACTAGAAAAACATTTCACTCAAAAGTGAAATTATTAAATATGAAGGGGAAGGTGTCCTTGACCAGCGCACTGCGCGACGTTGGCTTGAAAAATTTAGCAGTGGAAATACGAAATTGGAAAGGAAGAAGGGCTCCGGGCGATCATTAATTGATATTGATGAGGTTCTGCAGGAACCTTGAGTCAAATCCGTCCACAAGTACTCGCGAACTTGCAAGGGAGTGTGGTGTGTCGAAATATACTGTTAGTCACCATCTACTCTCATGGGGAAAGTAAAATGAGGAGTAGACTGATCCCTCACGAACTTACTCCTCAACAATCAATTAACATTAACAAGTTAGAAATTTGTGAAAATTGATTGAAAAACCCTAGTCTGAAAAACTACCTGCCTCATCCTCCATATATTCCAGACCTCCCATCTTCGGATTACTACTTATTTAGATCAATGGCCTATTTTCTTCAAGGGAAAAAAATTGATAATTGTGCGGAAGTTGAAATTTCGATCCAAGAGTTCTTTGACAGCCATGGTATCAGGTTGGCCAAGGTTATTAAGAATGGGTATCAGCCTGGGATCGAGGAATCGGCTAGCAGATCGCTAGTCACGGTAGATAACAATGGACTATACTTTGAGTATTAATTGTATTTTATATCAAAGAAATAATAATGCAAATATTTGTTTGAAAAAAGGTCATATTTCTTTACACATCCTATTATTATTATTATTATTATATAAATAAACGAATCTAACTTGCTTTTTCATAACAAAAATTTATTTGGCCTACTTTATTGGCAACGCCTTTTAGTTTTTGTAATTTATAATACAACACAACTTATTTAATATAATAGAAAACCTTTTTTTATTATGTCCAAAAAAAAAAATCGATTTATACATAATAACCTAAAAATCCGGGCAAAGCAAAGGCAATAACAAATAACAAACATGGTGTTTATAATTATACAAAATATTTTTTATTTTCGGATCCTAACTCCCATTGGAACGAATGCCGGGATATGTGTCCTATTTATTTCATTTCATTATCACCCAATAGAAATTTGGTTAAATCGGTAACCCGCTGACTGTAGCCTTCCCTTGCAAATGTTGATCGAGGAACAGAAGTAGATGTATTACAATCATGAATTTTCAGATCAGTTATTGTGTTTTTACGAATATGTGCAAACATATTCCGAAAAGTGAGCTATGTAATTTAGATATTACGCCTAGCATATTTCGATTAGTTCAAAGTTAAGAAGCAAAACAAGTGAATGATTAGAAGAAAAAAAGGTTCTTGAGTGAATTTATAACATTATATTGTAAGGGCTGATTGAGTTAACTTGATTAACTTCTGTTATATAATAAATTCCTGAAATTCAGAAATATTTCTTATAAAGAAAGATCTTGTGTCTTATATAATGTTACGTGACCGAGACCTGATATCGAATATCCTCTTCTTTAATATAATGGCTCCCTTTTATATTTTCTGTATATATGGTCTGAATGTGTTCATATATCACTATAATTCAATAATTACAGTTCAATGTCCACGTGACAGATTGTTATATTTCTAAATAAATAACTTTTATAAAATAAAAAAAAAACGGCTAAATATAAAATTGTACCACAACAACCCATGAAGGTTCTTGGGTTCAGTACTATTTAGGGAAAGCACTGTTTCTTGGTCTACAGTTGTGCAAGGAGGTGATTTGATCAAGATCACGCTCAACCGCCATGTTTTCCCCCTTAATTAATTATCTAATTAACGGTACCCACTTTATAGTGGCTGGGTGTCATATTTTTTTCATTCAAATTCTGTACTTATACCTTGTACCTAAGAACAAAACGTTAAATATGAAATTTAATAGTAATCGAAAAATAGAAATTGTATACACGAAATTTTATGCACTGAATGAAATTTTTATACACGAGACTCAGGATTGTCTCCCGACCCATGGTCGCCCCACGGCCAATGACACAGATAAATTAATTTTCTTAACGGCTATATATATAGTGTTTCAGGGCTAAGTGGTCAAACTGCAAAAATGAACTATAGACCTCAAAACAAGAAAACAAATTTCCTCTGAAGGTATGTCCGGAAACGCTTTGTTTAGGATATATTCACACCTAAAGATTTTCGTTGTTATGAAATATTTACGCTATATGAAATAAATAAAACCTATTTATTTGTTCTAACTACTTTATTAATTAAATGTAAACATTAACATTCGTATTAAATGTCATCTTTCTTCAACATCAACAGTGTCAGAACGGCACTGGATATGTGTTATTGTTTCACAAGATTCAATTATCCTTCTTCGTAAGGAATTAAGGTCATTGACCGGACTAAAATATAAAAAATATTACCAATAAGCATCAGAGATGGCCATCCTCTCCACAAGGTCTTAGACGTAAGACCCTCTCTCATGAAATTTTCTTTATATATCAATACAAGTGAAAACAGATTTAGAAAAATTGTAGATCATATACAATTCCATTTGCTGAGGTCGGTTCCACGTGATTCTCCCTAAAAAATCATAAACCCGTAAAAATGTACTCCTCCCCCTCAAACATTCAAAAATATGCCTACTTCAAAAATATTGATGGCGTTACTTATTTGATGCCTTCTGAGCATCCCAATAATCATTTTCTATAAAATTGCCGATTCATCCATGTTTCATATACGTACAAATACATGAACTGTTTTGTAGTGAACTATAACTTTCTTTTTATTATTGTTATTATAGGATGTGCTATATCTTGTTTTGTCGGATTGAATGTTTGATTTTCAGTGCTCTAATTTTTGAATAAGCGAAATATTGGCTGGTTAGTTATTTATTGTTATTTTAAAGACATTTAGCTTTGATTTGGGAATGTTCCAATAACCTAATATGTTATAGTTTTAATTTAAGAGCTCCTATTATATCTCGTTTTTATTGTTTTTTCTCTCCTTCCTTGACATGCATTCAGCAGCTTTCAGGAAGGTACTCGTATGAAATTGTTGAAATTTATCTTTAGAATTACCTTTGAAATAAGTTTTTATGATTAATATCAGACTCTCGTTAAAATATAGTTATACATAAATGGTATCCCTCAACTTTTTCATTCGAGTTTATTTATTCCAGAAACGCTGCAAAGAATATTTCTGCTTTATAACCCCAGTTTTCTCATTAGTGCATCATATTAGTTTTAGCGTATTGTACATATGTGAAGTTGGCATAGGAATGGCTCATAAGCTGCGAGCTAAACAGGATCTGCTCCGTCCTGCTTGTAAATTTATGTACTCCGTTGTATACAAAGACTCCTAAAATCGGCCCACATAAACATAAAAGCTTAATGAGTGTTAATTCGCAATCCTAAACCCAGGAACTTCAACAGTTGTGACAACTTTACATTAACATTTATATTTGTGATGTATTTGTAGCGTTCATTTCGATAGTTTCGCCGTTTTATATTCGAAATCTAGACAGTAAAAGTGATTTATTGGTTTTCAGACAAGGGACATTTTAAAATATGATTTTTCTAGAGACTCTCCTGAAAATGGCCATATTCAGCTTGAAATGTAGGCAATAAACATTATCATAATGACTGCTTCCTGGTCATTAATATACGCGATTTATAGAACAGTAGAATATCTATCATAAATAATAATATGAAAAACAGCTTGGTTTTGAGTTTCTTTCGCAGAATTTAAGTATTGTATTAATATTGCTGAGGAGGGAGTCGCTAATTGAGTAAATCACTGTGCTGTTTCCGCCCACGGATTCGAGTCAAGCTTTGCCGATAATTATTCTGTTATATCAGTCGTGGATCGATCTTGGGTCGATGGCACCTCTTTAATTGACAGGCTTTGATGACCCTAGAGTTTTACACCTTAAAGCCCAAATAAACAAACAAACATCTGTAATTGTTTCTGTTCTGCGTGATACCTTTTAGAGATTTTATTAAAAATCTAATTTTTCCCGTGTTTGATAAAGTTCGAACAGTATAGACATTCTCAACAGTAGAAATATAATAACAATCATCTCGAAAATATAAATAATTGTCTTCAAAAAAATAAATTAAACTTAAACTTATATATATATATATATATATATATATATATATATATATATATATATATATATATATATATATTGACAACATTTAATAATAATAATTAATAAGTGACCCTTTTAAATGGTTATGTTTATGTATATAAAATTATAAATGTAATAATAAAAATTATAAATGTAAGATTTTTAATATAGACCGTATGTAATACTATTTTAAAAATCTTACTTCTCTAACTTTTGTGGCCAAGAATTCCCATCAACTATAATGAAAAGTCTGAGCCTGAGAATTTAGGTTAACTGTGTGTGAAAAAATTAGTATGTTGGAAACCTTTGGTCAAGAAACATATTGATAATAAATAACCATATGACAACAAACACAAAAAATAATAATTCTTGAAATTCACTTATTTATTTTTTAATTTCTGGTGGAGATTCAATTTGGTGCTCGGAACTCCGTCAAGTTGGTTTAGGACCTTCTGTGATTAACGCTAAAGGATTATTAATAGATCAATATGGATTCAACGACAGCAATTTAATTTGTTTTATCAGTAATTAAGCTAGTTACAAATGGCTGACATGTGCTGAGCGTTCGAGCTACTAATGCCGATTTCAAAGAACCGGGCTAGTTTGATGTTCTAAAAGGGCCTTCATGGGATAATGTTAGTGTCATTTAATGTATCCTCTAATATTAATTCCAAATAAAGCCTGTCGGTAATGAAAAAAGGGTTAGCTCCTGTTTCAATCTTGATATGGGGCAACTTGGATACCCGGCCGAGAGCAGCAGGTTGTTCAATACCCCTCGTTTGAATGACAATCACGATCGACTTCTATTGCTACTCCCTTTATCGGGGATCTCTTGCATGTGAAACTTATCTCGGAGTGGATCAACTGTATTGGTGTATCAGATGAAAGGCAATGTAACATGATTTTGAAGGTGATACGAGGAAACTGTATCGAATAAAGTACGCCTCGTTGAGAATTTAAGGTGAAAACATTTGAAAACCATTCATTAGATTTTCATTAAAAACATTTTAATATAATTACTTTTAATTTCTAGAACTAATATACCATAGCAAGGCCTCTCACATTAGATATCAGTTCTTCGCCTTTATGTATTTTTAATATTTTTGTGAAGGCAGTGGATCAGCTGATGCGAAAGGACGTGTTTCTACATCGTCTCTCAGAATTTGCTTATTTTGCAGTGAAATCTTTGAGATTATTTATTCAAAACAAGTCAAGAATACATAACAATAATTGATATTTATTGTTTGTTATAAATTATAGGGTTATTTTTATTTTATTTTATTTTTATTTTTTTTCATTTTTTTTTTCCCTTATATGCGGTATCGCAATCAGGCCATGTCTAGTAGTGCTTCTATCAAGAGAATTCGGCCGTTAGGCTCAACACCTTGTTCTTCGCCTGTCAAACAAAAGCCTCGTCAATGTCGTCAAACACCTGCAGTAACGCCTATTAGCTCCAGAGAAAATGAAACCCAGCCAGGAACATCATCAAAACCAACAATTGAAGAACTTCAGCATCAACCAGGTACATCTTCACAAGAGATAACCAAACAATCTCCGTTTTTCACCCCTAACCCCTATCAGGTGCTTCAGAATGATAAAGAAGTGATGGAATCCGCTTCAATACCAAGAGATCCCCGACCTCCACCCATATTCGTTAAAAACATAAACAATTTTCAGTTACTATGCTCACAACTGAACAAAATAACAGGCTCTGGAAGCTATTCATGTCTAAGCAGAACAAAGGACACGAAGATATCACCAGATACAGCTGAAACCTACAGAAAAATTGTGAAGTATCTAACGGAAACCAACGCGGATTTTCATACGTACCAATTACGGCAAGATCGAGCTTTGAGGGTAGTCATAAGAAATCTACACCCCTCAACACCAACCGAAGCAATAGAAGAAGAATTGAAAACTTCAGGTTTCATAGTGCGCCAGATTACAAATGTACAGAAGGAGAGTAAAGAACAGCCAGGAGTAAAAGTTCCTCTACCCTTATTTTTCGTAGATTTGGAGCCAAATCAAGGGATCGAAAAAATATACGAAATAAGAAGAATATACTACACAAGTGTTATAGTAGAGAAGCCATATCCTAAGAGGGAAATCGTACAGTGTCACAATTGCCAGGCATATGGCCATACCAGGACTTACTGCCATCATCTGCCGCGCTGTGTGAAATGTGGAGAGCAGCACAAATCCGGGGAGTGCACAAAACCGAAACGGGATCCTGCAGTTTGTGCATTGTGCCTTGAAGGACATCCAGCGAACTACAAAGGCTGTCAGATCTACAAGAATATTAAATCAAGATATCAAAAATCCCGGACCCAAGAAGAAGCAGAGGCATCAAGAAGAGAACCTAACGCATCAAGAAGAGGACCTTAAAAAAAAATTGACCCAACGGTGTCTTTTGCACACTTATTAGGAGGTAAGAATGATGTTACTTATTGTGAGACCCTGCCGCAACAACAACACATACCTCAAAATTCTCAACCCCACCCTCAACATCCTAATCAAACTTCACCTAATCAACAGTTTTATCAACACCAAATTCCCCGCATTCCTCCTCCCTCAAATACCACAGATCTCACCAGTTTACTTACATCTTTCCTCTCCGAATTCAGATCCCTTGTTACTCCTTTGATATCTCTTCTCACCAATCTTGTATCACATTTTATTCCTCCCGCGAAAAATCCTTAAATGACTTCCAATAAACCTTTATCCATTCTCCTTTGGAATGCGAATGGTGTTAGAAATCACACAAACGAACTAACTACATTATTACTTGACAAAAATATTGACGTGGCACTAATTACTGAAACTCGACTAACCACTAAACAGCACTTCAAAATACCACAATACCTGACATATCGTACTGACCACCCTGACGGAAAAGCACATGCCGGTACTGCTGTCATTGTACACCAATCCCTCTCCCATCACCTACTCCCGTTACCTACACATGATTTCCTACAGTCCACCGCTATCGTGATAAAAACCTTTTCCTTTCCGGTTACCCTTGCATCAGCGTATTGCCCTCCTAACCGATCCATATCCAATGCCCAATTCCGTTCTCTCCTCGACTCCTTAGGACATCACTTCATCTTGGGTGCAGACCTAAATGCCAAACATCAACAATGGGGTTCCAGAACCACGAATACTCGTGGCCGAACCCTGCTGTCTGCACTCAATTCCCAACATTTTCACCTCCTTTCCCCCAACTCTCCTACCTACTGGCCTACAGATCCCAACCGTAATCCTGATCTTCTTGATTTCTTTATCCACAGCGGCTTAAGTCCCCTCAATTGTTCCATTACACGTCTAAATGAACTTTCCTCTGACCATAGTCCTCTAATCCTTAATGTTTCACTTGAACCCGTTCCCAAACCTTCTCCACCGTCATTTATTAGGGGCCCAGTTAACTGGGACCTTTTCCGCCAAATCATCTCCGATAAAATTGATCTTAACATATCCCTCAAAACTCCCGATGACCTTGATAGTGCCGTAAATTCCTTTACTACCACAATCCAACAAGCCGCCTGGACTGCTTCCTTCCCAAAAGACTCCTCCAGAATTCCTAAAAAGACCATTCTACCCCAACACCTCCTTGACCTAATCCAAACCAAACGCCGTGCCAGATTATTGTGGCAACGTACCCGACATCCTACCGACCGCTGCTCCTATAATTATTACTGCAAAAAATTAAAACTGGAATTAGCCACCTTCAGATCACATTCCTTCAACTCCTACCTATCCTCCCTTTCTTCTCGCGACAATTCCCTTTGGAAAACCACTACCAAAATCTTAAATCCTCACCGCATTTCCCATCCCCTCCGACGAGATGATGGCTCCTGGGCAGCATCTGACGAAGATAAGGCTGAGGAGTTCGCCATTCACCTATCCAATACATTTATTTCACATCCGGAATCCCATCCTGCCCACACCGTAACGGTAGAAGAACTCCTTACATCACCAATTCCACTTTCCTTGCCCCCAAAAGCTATTCATCCTTCCGAAGTGAAATTTCAATTAAAAAAATTAATCCCCCGTAAAGCTCCTGGACGGGACGCTCAACGACTGATCAACTGTTCTCTCTGAGGATGATCCTAGAAAAGACTATGGAGCGTAAGGTAGTCACCCACCATTTATTCCTGGACTTTAAAGCAGCATACGACAGCGTTGATAGAACGCAACTATACTGTGCCTTGGAGGAGCTAAGCGTCCCTCAGAAGCTCGTACGCCTAATCAAGATGACCATGGACAGCTCGAGATGCAGAATACGCGTCGGTTCTGACGACTCCGAAGAGTTTAAAGTGAGCAGTGGGGTTAGGCAAGGAGATGCCCTCGCCTGTCTATTGTTCAATTTGGCAGAGGAGAAAGCTGTAAGAGACTCCGGTATTCAGACCAAAGATATAATCTTCAATCGCCTGACACAGCTTCTTGGTTTTGCTGATGATATTGACATAGTAGGTAGGTCTGAACGGGCTCTCAGAGAAGCGTTTATAAGCCTTGAAGCAGCTGCAAGACCACTTGGTCTAGAAGTCAACGAGAGGAAAACTAAGTATATGAGAGTTGGCGGTGAGGTGGATCTGAACTCTCCATTTGAGGTAGGTTCTTTTAAGTTTGAGAGAGTGAAAAGTTTTATATACCTTGGGTCTGAAATTAATAGCAAGAATGACATGGCTCAAGAAATACAAAGAAGGATCACGGCTGCCAATAGATGTGTCTTTGGACTTGGCCGACACTTAAGAAGTAGGTACCTCTCAAAGAAGACCAAGCTGATCATATACAAGACCCTTGTTCGGCCTGTTTTGACATATGGCTCAGAGGCTTGGACGATGACTAAAAGGGATGAGATGAAGCTGAGTGTCTTTGAGCGAGGAGTCCTCAGAAGGATTTATGGTCCAGTAAAGGAGGGTGATGTCTGGAGGAAAAGAAAAAATAGGGAGCTCAGTTCTCTCTATGCAGACATCGACGTAGTCACGTATATTAAACTGGCCAGACTAAGGTGGGCAGGGCATGTGGCCAGAATGAGCACCCTTGAAATACCAAAAAAAATAATGATGGAGGAGCTGCACCTCGTAAGACGGGTAGGAAGGCCGAGGACGAGATGGTTGGACAACGTGGCCTATGATGCGAGAACCCTGCTTGGTGTGCGGAACTGGAGAGCTGCAGCAGAAGACAGAGCCAACTGGCGGAGGCTCTTGGAGGAGGCCCAGTCTCGGTAACGGGATGTTGTGCCATACATGAATGAATGAAAGCTCCTGGACATGATCTCCTTACCCCTCAAATCCTTCGACAACTTCCATCCAAAGCAGTCATATTCCCTACATATATCTACAACTGTATCCTACGCACCACCCACTTTCCTCTGCTATGGAAACACTCCACTATTATCCTTTTCCAAAAACCAGGCAAACCTCCCAATATCTCAACATCCTATAGACCAATTAGCCTACTCCCAATCCTTTCAAAAATTTTTGAAAAGATCCTTTTGAAACGAATCCTACCCATTATAGAATCCCAAAATATTCCTTCCCATCAGTTTGGTTTTCGCTCCCAACATTCCACTGTTCAACAAGGACTCCGAGTTGTTGATCATATTTCCTCAGCCCTAGAAAACAAGGAATACTGTTCGGGTGCATTTCTGGACATTGCACAGGCATTTGACCGGGTATGGCACTCCGGACTGCTCTTCAAGCTTAAAATCCATTTACCTCAGTCCTTGTACCTAGTCCTCCGATCCTACCTCTCTGACCGCTCCTTCCGAGTTCGCTGTGGAACAGAATTTTCCAATATCTACTCCGTTAAAGCCGGTGTTCCCCAAGGCAGCGTCTTGGGTCCCGTGCTTTACATCCTCTTTACTGCTGACATCCCTGTTCATCCCGATACTTTTCTTGCAACATTCGCTGACGACACCGCAATCTTATCATCCAACTCTGATCCCAACATAGCATCCTTAAATCTCCAAAACCACCTCACCTTGATTGAGCACTGGTGTAATAACTGGCGCATTAAAGTTAATGAATCTAAATGCCAACATATTACCTTTACACTCCGACGCAGTTCCTGTCCACCAGTACACTTTAATTCCATCCAGCTTCCTTACTCAGACACAGTCCGGTATCTTGGCTTTCATTTAGACCGAAGACTAACGTGGAACCCACATACTAGACTCAAAAGACAAGAACTCAACCGACGATACGGCCAGCTATACAGACTACTAAACAGAAAATCCAAACTTTCTATTGAAAACAAATTACTTATCTACAAGACAATACTGAAACCTATATGGACATACGGACTTGAACTGTGGGGGACAGCAAAAGCTTCTAACATCAAACGTATTCAATCCTTTCAATCTAAAGTCCTTCGAACAATAGTTGATGCTCCGTTCTATGTAAATAACAAAATCCTACACCATGACCTTAATATCCCATTTGTCCTAGACCTTATTCCAGAAAAATTCTCCAAATTTCACCAAAACCTTACCTATCATCCAAATCCCCTTGCACAATCTCTATCCAGCACCACCCATCCTTACAATCCTCCTCGAAGGTTGAAGCGGCAGTGGCCCAGAGACCTTTTGTAAATAAGCATCTATTGGAGTTTTGGCAATGGCCAGATACTCCACTCAAGCCCGAGTGTGTATGATTAGGTTAGTTCTTTTGTTTATATACATTTATTTTATTTTATTGTATTTATTTTTATTTTATTTTATTGTATTTATTATTATTAAGTTTCTGTATTATTTATTTTTTTTTTTATTGTAAATAGAGTGTGAGTGTGCTTTCTCTGATCACTATTATAAATGTCCTTGATGTGACAGAATGTAATATTTCTAAATAAACAAATAAAAAAAAAAAAAAAAATATTTTTGTAAGTCCACCTTTTTAATATTTTTTATTTTTCATTGGTTCTTGTGATGGATGATGTATATACAGCTACTAGATGTAAGCATGTATTAAAAATAAGTATAAGAAATTCATCTCTCAAAACCATCAATGTTCCTGTAATAATTTTTGTTTTTGTTGTCCTTTAAGGATCACTTAAACATCGTTTCATACAGATAG
This sequence comes from Nezara viridula, assembly GCA_928085145.1. Classification (NCBI taxonomy): domain Eukaryota; kingdom Metazoa; phylum Arthropoda; class Insecta; order Hemiptera; family Pentatomidae; genus Nezara; species Nezara viridula. Next base: position 182,506,063 of record OV725078.1, on the reverse strand, counting down.
TTTGTTTTTTCTAGTTTTTTTTTTTCATTTTCTTCAAGAATAATTATCGTTATTTAAAATTAAAAAAAAAAGATAAATAATTCTTGGATCTGCGTACAAGCGACGTCAGCGGAACATATTTATTCGTATATACAATATAATTTTCTAGTATTAACATGGGTAATGAAATAATATATGCTAAGTTATTATTTACCTAAGTTATTATATTATATGCGAAGTAATAGTACGGTTGCTGAAGAAGTTCAAGAAATTTGCTGTGTTTTTAGAAGTTCAAATACCAATGCGACTGAAGTTTCATTGTCATTAAAGGCTTTAGACAAATTTGGGGTCAATTCTATTCTGTCCGTAATTGAAATGTAGTGATTAAATTCCTCAAAAATGTGTTTAACGGAGAGCCTACAATGAAAATACTGGGGTAACGGAGGCGGCCAGGGAAACTTCCTTCATGCGACTCAAGTAGTTATTGCCTCATTTCATATGAAACATTCATTTTTATTATTTCAGATCTTCTCTTTTTTTATAACTGAGTAATTTACTATCGTTATAACTGAGTGCACATTGTTTCGTATGCCATCAAATATGACCATGGAACACATGATTTTCTAGTAATTTTTCTTTACGATTTTAAACTTGGACACTTGGCAACATAAGCGGCGAGAAACATTACCATTCAGGAGAAGGATGTTGTAACGAACGGACCATTTGCCGTTAGTTTGAATAAAATTGCATCCAAAAAAAGTATTGGTTCCTGTGTAGTGGTCAATGGCAGGACTAATTCATTTCCCACATTTACCCTGAGGTGAAGCCATTATATTTACATCGTACTGCACTGATATTAACGCAATTCGTCAAAAGCTAGTCAAAAAAACTATCTGTGTTGAGTGAACGCCAGACCTCATTTTTTACGAAACTATAAGAGCTGTGATAGGAAGTCCTTGGACCTTATTTGCCAAACTTATCTCCAACAGATTTCATCTGTTCAGAAATTTGGACAACGTCCTTAAAGGGAAAATTTTTAGAAACTATTCTCAAATCAAAAACCCATTTTCTGATTCATTTCTTCACTAAACCCTGATTTTTTTCTCTGTTCTGGTGTTGAAAAGTTGATAACACGTTGGGTAAAATTGATTGAAAATGAGGGTTAATATTTTGAATAAGAATGTTTTGTTTTCATGAAGTTGTTTTACTATATAACCTTTTCTGTAAAAACTGATATTTCATATGAAACTATCCAATAGTTACAATACTGGCATTCAACGATTTTCAGTTTTGTTCATTTTCCTAGTGGACATTTTATGGTGTAGGTGTGGATAAATTTTGACAGTTGTATTTTAGACAGATATCTTTATGTATTTATTTTTTCCAACAATCACATAATAGATTCATGTTATCAAATTCTTCTAGTCCAAATAATATTTTTATAAAAGTCGTTAAATCATTGCATTGAGTAATGAATTTGTAAAATATATTATGTTAAATTCAGTAACGCAGTCTTAAATGTCTTAACTAATGTCTTATGCAGTCTTAACTAAAAAGCATAATTTAGTTTGATTTTTTTTATATGATTTCCTACAAAAATCCAGATCCTCGAATATTAGAGCGCGCTGTACAATACCAATTAACCATTCAAATATATGTTAAATATTTATTTATAAGTAATTATTAAATGTTAATGGGGGTGGGGTAGCTCAGTGGTAGGGCACTGAGCTTCCAATGCAAAGGTCCCAGGTTCGAACCCCGGCTCATGGCAGAAAATTTATTAATCTGTTGCATTGGCCGTAGGGCGATCCTGGGTCAGGAGACCCTCCTGGGGCACACCCAGCCTCTATAAAGTGGGTACCCTTAATTAAATAATTAATTAAGGGGAAAAGCCTGGCGGTTGAGCGTGTTCTCGGTCAAATCACCTCCTTGCACAACCGTTGACCTAGAAACAGTGCTTTCCCTAAATAGTACTGAATCCAAGACCCTTCATGGGTTGTAGTGATACAGGTTTTTTTTTTTTTTTTATTAAATTTTAGGTATTGGAAAAATTCCAAGCACCCCGTCTTATGTCTCCGAAATGCAAGTAACAATAAAAAACCCGTCAACGTTTCGCCAATTCAGGAATCATCAGGACAGAAAAGAAGAGAATATCGAAGATCATATAATTTCATGACATCCATTCGTATACTGGATGGAAGGTAAGGTAATACTGCTAAAGAAGGTTATAATCCCAGCTGCCTAGGAAGAGGAAAAAAAAAAAGGACAGAAAAAAATTTGTAATTTCCAATCAAAATTCATACAATATGCCACAAAAATTACGAAGAAAAAAGTAAAATTATAATAACAAGACAAAAATTATATATATATATATATATATATATATATATATATATATATATTATATATATATATATATATATATATATATATATATATATCAAAATGCACATCAAAGGAAGGTCATCATCAAAAACAGCGGTTCACGCAGATGAAGTTAAAAACCAAAAACGATAACATACTAGCTAAATTGGTTAGACTTATCCAAGATGTTTAACGTTTCAGAATAAAAGTTATTCACATTTTTACTGCTAGTCCTATACTTAACACCATTATCTTACCTCTGTACAATACGCATAGTCTTAAATATCTTTCTCTTAATACTGTTCTCTACTTTTTTTATTTATTTGCCTATATGTATAAATAATTCAGATTCGTCTTTATCGTTCAATCTAGTCAATCTTTTTTTTTTAAACAAATATTTATCGAAATCAATGTAAGTTTACGTAAGCTTCGTTCAGATCCATTACGTAAGCAGTCACGTTTGAAACCCTTAAAGAACAATAAGAAAGCTTTTAGATTTTGAATGTCTGGTTTGTTAGGATAATTGAAAGCAGCTAAAAATGGCTAATTTTGTTATATAAAAATGACTAGCTCTATACTCTGAATTCACAGTAAGAAAATTTAAAAAATGTTTACTATATTATCTTTATACTGGTCATATTAGACGGATATGTAAGTTGAACTTATTAATAAAAATGATAAATATTAATTTCAATTAAAATTACTAGAATTGAAAATTCCAATATTAATTGGAAATCTATTTCTATTTGGCCTAGATGCAGACTTACTGTTCACATTTTTGTCTATGGGACATATTTGCGAAGCTGGCAAAAGAGAAAATAACTAAAGTCGTCTTTTTCTTCATGGATGGTATAAAGAAGAGTGTATGTGTATATAACACATTATAGTGATTATCCAATTAGAAATTCTTCCCTTTTATGTCCTCAGGTATTACATCTTACGTAAAGTCTGGGCCTCTCGTAGCTTCAACCGCAAGTGGTATCTTTGATCGTGGACACCAAAGATCCTTCGTGCTTCTGCTTCCACTTTTTCAGCTCGTTCAATTTTTGATCTGTCTATCCGCCTCGTTATGTTGATTCCCTCATCTAATCGTTTTATCTATAAATCCAATTGTTTTCAAAACTTTTAACTTTAAAAAAAAAAGGCATTAAATACAAAATCATTAGGCAAACAAAGAATTCTGTCCGTTTTAAATAATTATATAATTATTAATTAATTTTAAATAATTAAATAATTATTGTCCACCTGACAGAATATTATATTTCTAAATAAATAAATGATAATATATATTATCCTTTTGTTTCTAAATTATGCTGTCATCTCTTAAATTTTCTTATAATCATTCTCTCTTTTTTTTACGTTTGTATTGTAATTGTTATGCAAAGTAAAACTTCTTTTCAAATCCTTGATTTTAATTAATCTAATTTTAGACAAAGAATTCGTCTTACTGAGTTATTAAAATATCTACTGATTAATTATTAAAGGTAAATTTCTTAAGTAAGGGGAAGGCCCCCCTAATAAGTTTCCACTCGAATCAATCTTTTTAATTCTATTTTCAAAGGCTTTCTTTCCTTATTTAGGCATTTACTTTAATTAAAATTCTCTCTAATTTTAAATGTTCACACCAGAACAAATCTGATTGCTTTATTACGATAGATGAGTTGCATCAATATTAATTGGAAATCTATTTCTATTTGGCAGACTTACTGTTCACATTTTTGTATATGGGACATATTTGTGAAGCTGGCAAAAGAGAAAATAACTAAAGTAGTCGTTTTCTTTATATCGATGGTATAAAGAAGAATGCATATGTATATACCACATTATAGTAATTATCCAAATAGAAATTCTCCCCTTTTATTTCTTCAGGTATTACCTTTACGTAAGCCTGGGCCTCTCGTAGCTGCAACCGCAAGTGATATCTTTGATAGTGGACACCAAAGATTCTTCGAGCTTCTACTTCCACTTGTTCAGCTCGTTTAAATTTTGATCTGTATATCTTCCTTGTTATGGAGATTCCCTCCTCTAATAGTTTTATCTATAGATCCACCTGTTTTCAAGACTTTTAACAGTTAAGAAAATGACATTAAAGCATACCAAAGCATCAGGCAAACAAAGAATTCTGTCCGTTTTAAATAATATTTGAACGGATTTCGACCGGGTCTAGTGGAAACTATTATTGATAAAACCCTATTAGATGGCTGTCTCGAGTTCCCCACTTAATATAATATACAATAGTAGTTAAATCTATTTTAGACGAAATTGTAAAAAAAAATGTGTGTGAAATCAATTATATAAATGTGAAATCAATCAAATATATATTATCAATTATATATTTACCATCCTACATTCAGTTCAACAATTCGGGATTTAAGCCTAGTCAAATTACTTAAATAGAGATAAGATATTACATCAGTAAAAAAAATCATTTAATTTTACATTGTGTATGTTTTTTTATTATTATTTAGCTGTTAAAAATAACATCTTACGAAGAAATCGTTAAATAAATAGAAAGCAAAAGCTTCTGTATATTTAATCTTTTCTGGATACATGAATGCGATTTTACCTCAATATAATTACTATACAAGTGACAGAATAATATATTCCTCAATAAATAAATAAGTTTTAAAAAAATTACTTCGTTATCATGATATCCGGATTACATCTACCTTTATAAAAAAAAAAAAAAAGAACAAAAACATTTAAATTTGGAAAGGAAAATATTTTAAAATGCAAATATTGAAAAAATAAAATAATATGAATAAGAAATCATAAGTTAGATTGCAATAATAATTGGTAGCCAATACTTATTTTAATTTAACCAAGAAGTAGAAAAACATTTCAGTTGATCTTTCAAGGATTATTTATTCCACCTTATCCCTCAGTAAAACTTCTGTACAACCTTTTCATCTTTACTGAACCTTTCATCTTGAAATGAAAATATGAAAAGACATTCCGACAAATAAATGGTATCATAGTTTACTTAAAAGGAGTAGAATTGTGACAAGAACAAGGGGTTGGTCAAGAATTGAATAGGGGGCCTTGGATATCTATCCTTGTCAGTTGCCAAATAAAGGAACATCTTTGCCAATTTTTATACAATCTATTTTTCCTTGGAATGGAATATTTTTTTCTCTCACCTCAAATGTATAAGGATTTATTTATTTTTACTGCATGTACCCTAAAGAGTTGAAATACTGGTGTAAATGTTTCAATTGAAAACTTTGTACCAATTCAGCCCATGGTGGGTCATGAGTCCAGTACTTTATAAGAAAATAGGTTTTATTGATCAACGGTTGTGAAAAGGAATGATTAGATCAAGAACATGCACAACCACCAGGTTTTTCCCTTCAATTATTGAATTGAAAGTACCCAGGTTATGGACGTGTCCTAGCAGAGACCCAATCCCTGACTAAATAATTACCTGCCACAGCCGGACTCTAACCCGGGACACGGAGCATAAGATCACGTTAGCGTAAGATACCTTATTGGCTGAGCTGCCTCTCTTCCCCAATAAACCTTTCAATTAAATTAACATTCTAAACTATAAAGTCACGAGTCTCTAACATACATGTGAAGAGTCAACTTTCAAACGTTTCCCCAATTCAGGCATCATCAAAACAGAAAACACAAGATGGCATGTATCCAGGAAGAAAAAAGAAAAAAAAACCCAAGTTATTAGCTGTTAATAGTAGTTTTTTTCTCTTTTTTTCTTTCTGCATATATCTGATCTTTTTTTTTCCGTCCTCATGATGCCTGAAGTTAACTGTTCATATGTATGTTGGAGTCTCGTGGCTTTATAGTTTGGATTGTTTCCTCCACAATGTCTCTTTTCGAACTTTTTGCTTATTTTATGAATTAAATTAACATTAATGAGGATAGAATTCAAAGCTTTGCAGTTTGTTTTGACCCGAGGTTCGCAGAAAAAAAAAATTCTGTTGCCAACCGTGGATTGACTTGTGACAGTTTTGACTTTCATTAGTGGTTACCTAATCTTTTAATATGTTGGAGATTAGGACAACTAACATATTAATCTGAACACATTTATTTATAATATCAAATAAATAAATTAGATACTTCTTCTTTATATAGCAGTTATATAGGATGTTTCAGGGTTAAGTGGCAAAACTGCAAAAATGAAGTAAGGACCACAAAACAAGAAAAAAAATTCCTCTGAAGGTTGTTCGCAAACGCATTGCTTACGAGATATTTACACCTCAATATTTTCGTTGTTATGAATTATTTACGTTATATGAAATAAATGAAACCTATTTATTTGTTCTAAATACTTACTGTTAAAATTAAATTTAAACATTAACATTCATATTAAATATTGTTCAAAGTGAAGGTTTGTCCGCAAACGCTTTGTTTAGGAGATGGATTGGCAGTGCAGGACCAGTGGCTTGGCCTGCACGTTCTCCAGACCTGACACCACTGGATTTTTATGTTTGGGGTGACATTAAACAAAAAGTCTGCCCAAGTCCGGTCAATTACCGTAATTCCTTACGAAGAAGGATAATTGAATCTTGTGAAACAATAACACATATCCAGTGCCGTTCTCCCATTGCTGCTGTTGAAGAATGATGCTCAAGTCTGTCTTAATGCTCAAGGAAATCACTTTGAACAGCATATAATATGAATTAAATGTTTACGTTTAATTAATAAAGTAGTTGAAACAAATAAATAAGTTTTATTTACTTAATATAAGGTAAATAATTCATAGCAATGAAAATCTTTAGATGTGAATATATCCTGAACAAAGCGTTTGCGGACATATCTTCAGAGGAAATATTTTTCTTGTTTTGAGGTCCTTAGTTCATATTTTCAGTTTGGTCACTTAACCATGAAACACCCTGTATATATATATAACAGTTAATAGACACTATATTAATATAAATAATTATTAAGTATTTTATAATTTAAAAGAGGCATTATTGTTTTCTTAGTAAATTGAGCAATATAAAATTTGAAAATGTGTTTAAATATTGATAAAATAATGATAAACGACAAAGAACTTTCCGATTATATACTCCAATAGACATTTTTTGAGAAATCAACAAATGTGTTAAAATAACAAATATCACAAGGTTTAATAAGACCCATAGCCTCAGTTACCATAGAAGAGAAATGTTATGAAGGAATACTTCTTAGTTTATATTGCTAGTGTTTAGTATCTGGAAAATACATACAGTTCCTTGATTAATTTTAAGAACCCATATTTATAATTCATAAAACTGAAGCGAATTACCGGGAAATATCGTATATAAAATATTTGTACTTATCTTGAATTGGGTATAGAATCAGTAAATACACTTGGGGAATAACCTGAAACAAACAAGGTGGATTATGGCCGAACCGACCAACTTTTGATCAAATACTTTACCTCAGGGAAATGCTAGAATAGAAATTGGTGAGTAAAGTACTCCAATGCGCCATTAAGAAATTAAACGTTATAGGAAAGATTTCAATCATGTTCCCTGCTATGTCAACAATTTTCGTCATGATTTTGAGTGAAGTTCTCGTAATTATTAAATTACTGGTAAATGTAGCAGTGAGTATATTAATACAAGTTATAAATATTATAACTCTGTGTACCAAGTATTTTACTCAAACACTAAACTGTTTTGAGTACCAACTAATTTAATTACCACTTCAGTTGACGTAAAATGATTAATTGAACTAGTCATTGAATTCCCAACAGTGATTAAATTAGAGTCAAATACCTGGGTACTCGGTACTCAGAATAGCATTTGCCCATCTCTGGTTCAAGTGATATCATGCCACAATAGCCCGTTGGTAATAGATTTTTTTTTTAATTATCCTGTTTTAATGTATTAAAATGATACTTTTTAACCCTTAAGGGTTTTTTCCTGCAGCATTTAGTTGGTCCCGCAAATAAAAATGTTCTCTTAGGTCGTCTCTAATATGCTAAAAGTTTTTAACTAGCAATAATTGTACCTCAGTAGACCTTCATTGGTTACGATATTGCCTCTCCGCAAGCATTGTATATAGGTATGACTGAGTTTTTATGTTTTTAATTTACTTATCTTTAGGTTATTTTATTTTTTTATTGTACACAGTTGTTTGATTATTATTTCTTCCCTAAGCTATCAGTACATGCCTTAACCATCAACCATTCATTTGATTTTGAAAAAAAACCTATATTCTTGCCACGGTCCCCAACCATGAAAAAAGACTCATTTCCGAATCCACCCACATTCACATGGAACAGAATCCTGTTAATCATAAAGTACATAAAAACTGCATTTCTTTAACATATAGACACATTTTAAATCTTATAAGTGAAAAATAACTTATATATTACATGGTATTATTTTATCTTCTTCCAATTTTATTGATTGATTCAATTTAATTGTTTATTATTCTAAGTATTTCCGCTTTGTATTATCTCTCTTTTATTTTATTTTAATTTTATATTTACATTCTGCATCAATGTACGATCATCCGTTTTCATTTTGTATTCATTTTACCTTTTTAACCACGTCTCAACATTATCTAATATTTAAATGTAATTTTCTTACATATGTGCAACCAAATATAATTATAATTATTCATATTTATTTCCTCTCTATACTTCTAAATTAGTTCTGCAATATACGTTCTCTTATTTCTATATTTATATTTTACTTCTATGTACGTTTTATTCCTTCCATTTTTGTTTTTATTTACATTGTACTCTTATCTATAATTTCTTAATTCTATTTTATATGTAGGTATATATATTTATAATTTATTATTTCACAGATATAGTATTTTTCTCTTGTATCGATCCATATCTTCAAATTTTAGATACTGTAATTTTTCAGGTTTTTTCCCACTATCCAAACAGGTCCGGAAATTTCCCCATACCTAGCATTACCCTAATTTTCCAGTTCTAAGTGAAACTCCTAGCTGAACACACTTGTGAATCTTAATTTTTATTCCTCTAATTTTATTTACTTATTTATTTATTTTTTAGTTTTCTTTTCTTTCTTCACATTCCTTTATGTCTATTATTTCATATTATATCCTTTTTCCTTTTCTTTCAATCTCTCCTGTAGATTTGTGGAAGTATATTCACATTTGCATATATTATATATTACACTACAACAATTGTTACCATCTATCTACTTCAGTTTAGGATCTTGTTACTTAGCTTACTCTGTCTATATTTTAATGTACTTACTGTTTATAATTTTAAAAAGCTTATTCACATTGTTTATAATTTTTGTCTAAATATTATGTAACTTCCACAATTCTCTATATCTTTTTGTACCTTGTCCGTTCTAGCCCTGAAGAAGACCTGCAACGTCGGGTCGAAACGTTGGCTTTTAATAAAATAGTTTTGCCATTATTTAGCCTATTTATGACCGCCACCCCGGACCATCTCCTTCCTTTATAATGCAACGGTCAACTATTAAATATTCAGTTATTATTTTACTTTTGCTAATTTTATGTTTTCTGTATATATGGTGTGAATGTGTTCATATCTCACTATAATTATTGTCCACGTGACAGTTTATTATATTCCAAAATAAAAAAGATTCTCTTCGAAAGAAAGAATATGCTAAAAAGTTTGTCTCTATACTTTGATTCTCTATACTACATTACTCTACAATATCAAACAGAACTTGGATGAACCAAATACTACACCAAGGGTTCCAGGGGTACCCATCACCCTCCCACATGGGTATAATTAATTTTAAATGCATGATTAAAGTAATTTTATTCATCTCTTTTTCTCAAAATAGTGTAAGTGAAAGTATAATTTAAAAAAAAAAATCAGTTTATATAAAAATATATTTGCTGCGTTCTGCTCTATATTTACTTTATTTTTATCTTATTGCATTATTTTGGAAATCTAAATACTTTGGAAAAATTAATATCTAACATATAAGTTCACAGAAGTTGATAAGGGACGATGAAAAGTATTAATTATTGTAGTAATTAATGTATACTTTTATATTATTGAATTTGAACTAAACGTTTCCATTGGAAATATTTGTAAAACATTTTTTTTTTATCTTTATGAACCAAAAAAAATATTAAAAAATTACATTACAAAGGTACAAAATTATCATAATATATTATCTTTGGTTTGTAATTATAATAGAAGCAATTTTTAAAAAAATTAAAAAATATAATCCTTATACCACACTGAAACGATAATAAACCGCTCGACACTTCAGACTACTTCATCACTTGCTAGACAATCGCTTTAACCTTTCAATTAATTACAAAAGACTCATATACATGACAATAGTAAGACCTATTTGGACTTATGGAATTCAGCTTTGCGGCTCCACTAAACCATCGAATTTCTCTCTATCCAATCTTTACAATCCAAAATCCTTCCTAAAATCCTTAATGCGTCTTACTTTGTACCAAATAAAATAATCTATAATGACCTGAATGTTCCATATGTTTCCGATTTGGCCCAATCCAGATACCTTTCCTTCCATAATAAACTTGAGAACCATCCTAATCCTCTCGTTTCTAACCTTGCTTGCTCCACGATTCCTGATAACCCTCCTAGGCGTCAGAAAAGAAGATGGCCTCGTGATCTCTTAATTTAGAAACTTTATTAGAGTGCTACCAATGGGTATATTCTCTAGAAGCCTTGTCATTTGATGTATTTATCTGTATCACATTTGCTGAATGTATATTAAATGTACAGTTGTAAATTTCATAAATAATAATAATAAAAATAAACAAATAAATTCTACTGAAAGGAGGGTAGTAAGTGGAAATTATGTGTTGCTTCTCAACATATTTTTTTTTTATTTTCTATCGTACTTTAATTTTTATGTATATTTCTCCTTTGTATTTATTTCAGTAATTAATTTTTTTGCCTCTACCTTTTTTAAGTATCCTATTTTTTTTTCATTGAATTGATATTATAAACTCTGCAAAAATGTAAAACCACGCCAATAACTGTACATCATCAATTACGAATGTGGTTTGGAAATACTCTCATGATTTAATTAAAACAAAATTTTCATCTGTTTCAATCCAGATAGATTACATTTTTGTTTAACAAAACCTCACCCCACATTACAAATTAAACTCCACAAAGGCAGAATTTTCATTAGCACATAAATCCTGGCTGGTTTCGAATGTTGAAATTACAATAAACATCTATAGTACTTTTAATAAAACCGCTTTTTCAAATTCTATTTAACATAAAAAATATCAATCTTTTTTATTATTAATTGCCTGGAATATTCAATAACCATCCAAAGATATAGGCCTTTCAGTTGGCAGAATGTCTAACTCAAATTTTCAACACGATTCAGTTCAATACTTTTAATAATATATTATTTCTGTTTGAAAAATGATTACTTTTTTCAAAAGTATGGCAGAAGTGTTAACAATTACTAATATTTGTGTCTGACGTTTGAATATAAGTAAGAATTTTCCAACGAGAGATAATTAATATTATTTTTTTAAATTTATTTATTTAGAATTATAACAATCTGTCACGTAGACAATAGATTATAGTGATATATGAACACATTCACACCATATATACAGAAAATATAAAATTAACAAGAGTGAAATAATAATCAAAAAGAATGTACAATAAAAAAATAAAATAACCTTAAGATAAGTTAATGAAAAAACATAAAAATACAGTCATTACTATATACAATATATACAATTAGGCAGAGAACCCCATGCCAGGCTTCTCCCTCCAACTATAGAAGGAAAAGCAAGACTCCAAGAGATCCCTGCGCTACTCTCTCAACCGCGTCACTGGTGCTAAAGCCAGTGGAGTTTGAGCGAGAGCGCTATAGATTAAAATTATTTTAAAAAATTACAATTATTAAACTGAAAAATGTTGTAAATGGAGTCATACTCTGTTAGTCATTCTGTCAACTGAAAAGCCCATATGGGTATGTATATGTTTATGGTTCCTGGGTAAAAATAAGTTATTATTTTTTTACAAGTTCTATATTTCAGGTTTTACTATATTATTTGCCAAATTTGAATTCATTAAAATTATCGATTATTTGTAATCAGTTTATTTCATTCATTCATTTTTTTTTAAATATTACAATTAATACTGAATAATATTAAACCGAGCTGGGTATTATTAATTAAGCAATGGCTTGATAGCAATTTTATAATACAGATTTTTATACTATTATGTTTTACCAGGAGGATTTTAGTAATGAAAGTTCTAAGACGCCTACCAGACAATTTTACACCTCAGCTGCTCAACTTTATCACTTCATACGCTCGCGTTGTTCTCGTTAGTATCCAAGGGGAGTCTAATAATAAAATAAATGATTAAATAACGTCTAACAGAATCCAAAACGGTTTGAAGAACAATAGTTCGTAGTTTGATCCTACAAATTTATTTTATATATAACGTAATAATTCTGGTTACTTATTTATTTCTTTTTTTCTTTTGGCATTACTGACAATTTAGACCTTAAAAAGCCTGCTCCATCTCTGCCTGTCTTGGGCTATCTCATTCCATTTATCTGCGCACAGCTACGTTCCATCTTTGTTAATTATATCTATTCATCTGCGTTTCGGCCTTCCACGTGATCCTTTCCGTTCTATTGAGGCATTCATCGTAACGTAGAGGCTTCCAGATGGATTGCTCTGAGTTACATGCCCTGTTCATCTTAACCTCCGCGCCTTCATATCATGGGATATCGATTGACCAGTTTCTGTAAGCAGTTCTTTATTGGTCTTTCTTCTGCATGTGTTAATACTGATCTCAGATCGCTCCGGTTATCGTGCGGAGGATTTTCCTCTCAAATCTTTCAACACTTTTTTCTAGGGTGCTGGTTAGTGTCCAGGTCTCACAGACTTATATATTAGTATATATAATAAATATATTAATTCTGGTTATTAAATGTTGAAAATATTTTCAGACAATGCTTCTGTATCTTACATTGTTTCTATTTATAAGTATGTCTTATGTATCGAAACTAGGCGTTAAAAGTTTTTTAAAATATTCGAAGGAGCTCTTTCGAAAATAAAAGTTTTACTGTTTAAATTCCCTGGAACTTTTTTTGTAAGAAAGTTTTAGGTTTATCATAAAAGTTTAACTTTTATTATCTGTGTAAATAATGTTAATCTTAATGTTCTATATATATAGTAATACCGACAATTTTTGAAAATAAATTTTTTTTTTCCTGTTTCATGCGCTGATCGAAACTGTTTGATATAACTAAAACGGAGCCTATTTTATTTAATTTAGCCAATTTCTCATATATCGGTATATTTATCATATATCATATAAGTGCCGAAGCGACTGACATACATTCAAAAGATGACAGAGACGCAGGCGGGAGGATCGTAGTAGGCGGTCGGGGAAGGAGAGAGGGGGAGGGGACATGGAAGCATGTATATAACGACAACGTCTTTCTTTTTTTCGTTTTATAATCTTTCTTATAAATAGAAAAATTAAACATAAACTCGTTCGATATTGATGTAATATCATCATTATTATGATACGTGAAACTTCCAAAAGATATCGGAACAGATTACTAGAAACTACATGAAAGAACTGGGTATGGACATAAAACATTTGTTATGTTTGCCGAAATTATAATTCTATAATTCACCATACTTGCATGGCATTGCATTATATAATATGAAATTATTACAGAATACATGGAATACAAATAAAATCAATACAGATATCAAAAACAAAATTTATTTCTATCAATTTTCCATCCTCGCGCGGGCTCATTACCGCGTATGGGGAGCGTCCCATGGGTGGCGGATGTGGGGATGGTCGGTGGAAATTCCTTGGAAGTTCCTCCCGGCTAAGTCCGATGGACTCGCTGACCAAGAATGAGAGGGGCCCTCCAGACTTGCTGGAGGGAGGGGACCTCCAGACTTGCTGGAGGTAGGGGCCCACCAGACTTGCTGGAGGGTGTGACGTAGGATTGAACGCCCTACTCACATATCTTTAGTTCACCAAACACCACAAAAAGTCATGGATCTCCCTAAGGTAAAACGCTCATTATCCGGAGGTAAAATAGTCCCCCGTTCGGGTCTCCGGGTGGGGACTGCTTTAGGGGATTCATGGCGCAAGTTGAAATATAGGGATTTAAATATTGGTACGTGGAATGTAAGGAGTTTAAACAGCAGGGGGGGCTAAAATCGGTCGCGAATGAGGTAAATGGGTACAATTTGGATGTCGTGGCTCTGCAAGAGGTTCGCTGGCCAGGGGAGGGCTCGATGAGGGAAGGAAAGTACACTATTTGGTACGGAGGAAGCGGTAATCATTGTTTAGGTACCGGGTTTCTAATTAGGAGTAGATTACTATCCGCTTTGAGGGACGTACAATTCTTTAGTGATAGAATTTCGGTAGCTACATTTCAGGGACGTTGGTTTAAAATCGCATTAATAAATATACATTGTCCGACCGAAGACAGTGACGATGAAGTCAAAAGTGAATTTTACGATAAACTCGAATGGGTTTATGATAAACTACCGCGAAACTACATGAAAATAATTATAAGTGACGCGAATGCAAAGGTAGGAAGGGAAGAAGTTTATATTCCGACGATTGGTAAAGAAAGTTTGCACGAATATAGTAATAATAATTTGATCCGTCTGATAAACTTTGCCATCTCGAAAAACCTGATAATTAAAAGTACGACGTTTAAACATAAGGATATTCATAACTTGGACATCACCGGATTCGCAAACACGAAATCAAATCGATCATGTCTTGATACAACATAGCTGGCAAAGCAGTATAATTATTGTATGTTCTTATCGCGGAGCAGAATGTGGATCGGATCTTGAATTAGTAATCTCGAAACTTCGACAAAAACTGAATATAAAAAAGAGAAAAGAAAACCGTTTCGATTTTGAGAATTTTAATTTGGAAAAATTAAAAATCCATCAATTAGAAACCAATTCGAGCTAGATGTTAAGAATAGGTTTGAAGCTTTAGAGCTTCCTGACGAGGACCACGAGGATATTGACAAGTTATGGATAGAGATCAGAGATAATATTAAAGCGGTCGGTAACTCGTGTCTAGGAAAAAAGGAAAATAAGAATAACAAACCGTGGTTTGATGAAGATTGCTTAAACATGTGTGAAAAAAGAAAAGCCGCTAAATTAAAAGCTCTAAACAATCCTAGCGAAGACAATCTGGAATACTTCCGAATCTCAAAGAACGAAACGACGAAATTGCTCAAACATAAAAAAAGGGAGTATCTTAAAAATAAAATAATTGAAATAGAAACTAATAACGTAAGAGACATGTACAAAGGTATAAACAGATCACGTAAATATGTAGGGCCCGAAACGTCTGGAATTAGGGATGATAATAACAATATTCTGACCGATCCGGTTGACATATTGAATAAGTTTAAGGACCACTTTGACAATATTTTAAATACGGGAAATTATGATCTGTGTCCTCCTTCTGAGTACCAGAGTGCTGAACCATTAATAGAAGGACCAAGTAAAGAGGAAGTTGAAGTAGCTATCGGAAAATTAAAATCATATAAAGCAGCGGGAATCGATAATATTCCTACTGAACTAATTAAGGCATGCGGGGAAGCTGGAGTTTCTAAAATACATCGGTTGGTTAAAAAGATCTGGATGAATGAGAAATTACCTGAAGAATGGAAAGAATCTATTCTTATTCCGATTCACAAAAAGGGTCCGAGGTCGGATTGTAATAACTATCGAGGAATTTCACTCCTTCCGGTATGTTATAAAATATTCACTTTAATCTTAACCAGTCGAATCACGGAATACGCCGAGGAAATTATCGGAGACTACCAATGCGGATTTAGATGGAATCGTTCGACTATTGATCAAATATTTTCTTTACGGCAAATACTAGAGAAAAAAATGGAGTATAACGGTATTGTTCACCAGCTGTATATAGATTTTAAAAAGGCTTACGATTCTATTGACCGCCAGAAACTGTATAATATTCTAATCGAGCAGGGGATTCCAAAAAAAACTAGTAAATCTAGTCAGGATGTGCTTGACGGAGACACTCAATAAAGTTAGAATCGGTAATAATTTATCCGAAAAATTTGAGGTTCGTTCGGGCTTAAAACAGGGGGATTCTCTTTCGCCTGTCCTGTTTAATTTGGCATTAGAGCATGCCATTAGGGAGGTATTGCGAACCGAGAAAGGGTTGGATCTGGGTGGGACAACATCCGTGCTGGGCTATGCTGATGATCTGGTACTGTTAAGCGAAGACGTTGAAACTATAAAACTAAATACGACAACGTTAATGAAAGCCGGTAAAGAACTAGGACTCGAAATAAACGTGGATAAAACAAAATATATGGTTAGCTGCAAAAATGGCGATACTACTGGTGATATCGATATAGATGGTAATATGTTTGAACAGGTAGATGAATTTAGGTATCTAGGTTCTACGATAACTAGAAAAAACGAAATTGAAGAAGAGATTAAGGTTAGACTGAAGGCGGGGAATGCTTGTTATTTTTCTGTGACAAAACTACTTAGTTCGCGCCTCTTGTCCCGGAACTTAAAAATTAGAATCTATAAAACAATTATCTTGCCTACAGTTCTTTATGGATGCGAAACTTGGCCGCTTACATTCATCCCTTAATGTAAGCGGCCAAGTTTTACAAAAAAAAAAAAAAAAAGGGATGAGCAGCGTCTTAAGGTTTTTGAAAATAAAGTATTGCGTAGAATATTCGGACCGAAGAAGGATGAGTTAACCGGAGAGTTCAGACGGTTACACAACGCCGAATTGCGTGAGCTGTATCCGGGTAATATAATTGAGGTAATTTCATCGCGGCGAATCAAATGGGCTTGTAAAGTTGTTGGGCTTAGTAACGAGAGAATTCCTAAAAGGTTAATATTTGCTGTGCCGAATGGTAAGCGTCCGAGGAGTAGACCGAAGCGAAGGTGGGAAGATTGCATTAAAGCCGATCTGAAGGGACTGGGTTTGGACGGCGAACGATGGAGGGAGGTGTGCAATAAGCGATTGGTGGTGTCGGCATCGAACCTTCGGGTTCGCTAAGCCTTATTATTATTATTATTATCAATTTTCCATATTATTTTTAAAAATAATTTTCCTACTTCAGAATCTTTTTAATTTTCGCATTAAAACCAATGTAGGAATTTGTTTAGCTTATTGATTCATCGATTTATCACCACCGTTTCAAATGGCTTTTCTTCATTAGCGTTTGAATGAATTATTAGTTCATCTTAAAATACACCGGGGGGAGGGAAGGTTAAGGTGTACCAACCTCCATTTTACATATTATACAACTGATAATTTAATTGTACTACTCCTTGCTCAAATGGTATAACTGCAATTTACATGTATTCTGTATTGTTTATAGGTGTGAATGTGTTTTATTTATTTTATTATCATTCGGCTTTAATCTGTAATTTTACTTTTCTTATTATATATATATATATATATATATATATATATATATATATATATATATATATATATTATGTATGTATGTATAATATACCTGTCCTCCGACCTATTATCAGCCACAGAAAAACTTCAAGAAGACTTGGATAAGATAAGATAAGGATAAGGATAAGACAAGAAAAGACAAAGGTAATCTTAATTGGCTCCAATCACCTCCTTAAAACTGTTCCTAATATTCCAACTCTGCTCCTACATGATAATCCCATCAAATTTTATCCCTCCATGAAAAACCTTGGAATGATCTTTGATCAAACGCTTTCCTGGAAGAATCATAGATCCAATATCTCTCGCTGTACCATTTCTAACTTAAAACGTCTAAATTACTCCCATCATCTATTTCTCCTTCTAGTAACTGTACGGTATATGGGGGCGTCTCTGGGGACCTCGAGGCGAAATTAAAACGTTTGATAAATTGCTTTGTACGATTCATCTTCGAGATCCCAAGGGACGCCTCTGTTTCCTGTTTTTATATAGAGTTGTAGTGGCTTTATCCTTCCTACCATCGTATGTATTTCCTAGCAACCTTCCTCTTTGAAGTCATCCAATCCCACCGACCTTCATACATCTCCGAGCTCCTCCAATTCAAATCCTCTGTTCGCTCCCGCAATACTCGTACCAGATCTTCTGATTTATATATAAGGGCCCACCGAACCGCTGCTTTGGACAGATCGTTCATTATCCGATCCTCGTCCCTATGGAACTC
The DNA here is from genome assembly GCA_928085145.1 of Nezara viridula. NCBI lineage: Eukaryota > Metazoa > Arthropoda > Insecta > Hemiptera > Pentatomidae > Nezara > Nezara viridula. The sequence continues at coordinate 182,487,590 of OV725078.1, read as the reverse complement.
CATCTCTTCCCACACCAATACTCCAATACCCTTCTAACCTTTAAATCCCGCCTGTTCAATCATTTCTTATTCATCCAGTCCCCATAAAATTGTAAATATATATATAAATTATTAGATTGTTCTTCATTATTGTCACTTTATTTTCAATCTTTTATTATTAACTTAAGTTAGAAAGTAACTTATAATTTTTTATGATGACTATTTCATTACTCAGCATTTTTTTATTTATCTCTGAGGCTCCTTTGCCCATATTTCTGTCCTTCTGTATTATTCTAAAGGGACTCGTCCCAGAATAAATAAAGTATTATTATTATTATTATAATTTTTTTTCTTACTTTGGTTATTTATATTTCTTTGCTTTTCTTATGTACATATTGTGATAATGAATACTATAGCTCTAGTACCAATACCCTTCAGTGTGGCAGACTGTATTAATACTCAAAAAAACATGTATTCTGTTGTTCATATTGTATTATTTTTATCAACTCCATTACTTAATAAAGAAAGTATTTCTCTTTCTTTCCTTTTTGTTATATTAATTTTACTTGTTACTTGTTTTTTTAATAGAAAATTTTTCTTCATTAAAAAAAAATCCAAAAAAGTGTTAATCTGGACAACTTCAGGTGATTTTTTTTCTAAAGAAACTCCTCACTACCCTTTTAGTGTTGGGCGCCACAGCTTTCCTGACTTCATTAATCTATCGAGAGGTCCAGTTTTTTTTTCTACTTCCACGGTAGGTACTGCTATCAGACCATTATTTGGGATTACGATACCTTTCACGTGTGCTTTATCCAACCAACCTAATAGTTCAACGGCTCCAACGTTTGAATCTGCTTCGTATAGATTAGTTTTATTATTACAATTCAACTTTGTCTGATGAGTTGATTGAAGCGTAATAATGTAGGTAGTAATTAGGCCCACTCGTGTATGCTAAAGAACTTCTCCAGTTAGTAGTCTATCGAGGATTTGATTTTAGGGGGCTTGGTATTTTTTAAATAACGTTAATGGCTCTGGAATAAAATGAAAAACTGTTTACATTTATTAGCTGAAATACATGCGTTATAGTTAAAAAGTAGTATATATTTTGATTGTTTAAGTATTTTAGCTCAGGTCACACACAGAAACGAATATGTACCGATGAAATAAAATATTTATTTTTCCATTTTTGGGGAGAGGCCTTCACCCCAAAAGCCCCTCTCATAGATCAACCAGTGACTCCAGAACGTTCAAAGAACAGCGACGAACTTGACTAAGCGTTTCGGCGGTAAAACCTATCGAAACGCTGAACCAATTTGTCTAAAATATGGATAAGATATCGAAAGCCCAGCATCGAGATTGTACTCGATAGATCCTAATACCTTTTGCTATCTGAAATAGAACAAGTTGGAAATCCTCCCCCCCCCCCTGACCTTTTTACTTACCTACCAAACATGTGTCAGTACATGAAAAACCTCAGTGCTCAAACCACGGTTAGTAAGAGAAAATATTACAAATGTATATAAATGGATTATATACATTATTTTTTATTTTTAGTTTGTATAACTATTTTAATATGTGTATTACAATATCAGTTAAGATTCATGTGCCATTAATCACTATAGTTTATTATTTATAATTAGCGGTCGTATACTATTGTATCTCTGATTGTAATTTTAAAAAAACATTTCAGCCCTGAAGATGACCCACATGTTTGGGTTGAAACGTTGGCAAAATTAAAAATGTTAAAAAAAGACTGCGTCCTCAATATTTATCACCCAAGGAAATATCAATTGTTCTATCCTCCTTACTAAAATAAATTTCCTGGTCCCTGTCTATCTTTGTCACCCTCAACTTTTTTCCATAAATTTCCGAATATCGTTAGAAAAATATCTATATTTTGATATTATCGACTATCTTTGGCTATACCTAGTTTGAAATGGTGAAAAGCTGGAGTAGGGCTTCTGAGCTATTTCAGACTTAAACACGTTGTAAATAAAAAGTAAATCTTATTCGACCTTGCGCGGTATGGAATACTGTATTTTTCCCGAATGTAGTTCGATATTTTTTTCTTAATGTAAAAAAGAGGTTTGATCTATATTCCAAGTCGACTGATGATTAGATTCTATGATATAATTAATCGAACAGTAGCTATATAATGAAAAAATTGAACAAGTTAATAGTGATGAATGTTTTCCATAAGTATTAGTTGACCAAAATAGCTAAAATGAACTCGGAATTAAATATGCCTTGAGTACAAGTATACATTTACAAAAAAACCCTTAACTTCTTACAATCTCGCCAAAACTCATCAAATCCATTAATATCACAAATACAAAATTATATTAAAACAATACACAACATATCCATCGCTGATATGTTCATATAAAATAGTCTATATTTTATTTTATTGAAAAGAGTTTTTTTTTCTATGTTTATTTTCACCAATAAATGTAATATTTTATTGATCATTTGTAATATATTATATATATCAAAAGTATTGTACAGGGGTATATCCCACATCAATCGTAAATTTTTTAGTAAAACATATAAAGGAAAATATGAAATAATAAATCATCTGTAAAAGAATGTATTGTAGTTTCCAATGAATTACCAAAATTAAATTTTTGTTACATTTCAAATGAAATGCTACCAAAAAAAAAAAAAAAAATGAACTCAAAGGAAATTTAGGTTTTACCAAACTCGAAAACTTTAATCACTTCTTAAATGTTTTTGTTTTTACTTTAGCGAAGTGATACTGAATATATTGTATATTAATAACATGTGATACCTGATTCACTTATTATCTGAAAATTTAGGATGAGAAAATGCAATTCATAAAAACATTGTTTAAGAATGGTATATTCAAGACAAATGTTTTGTTTAACGTTTGAGTTGAGAATGTTAGGGTTAGGTAGATCTAAACCATAAGAAAATCTGGCATAAATAGTACTGAGAATTAAGATTTCATAAAACTATTTTAATTGGTTAAGTTTAAGCAGAAACAAGAAGGTAGAAAGGGAACTATCAAATAGTAGATGGAATCATCAAGAAGAAATGTTAAACAAACTTTAATCGGAACTCGGAATTAAGCTAGAACAAATTAAACGAACCAGTTTTCCTTTTAATACTTTATTTTTCTTTCCATTATTCAATTTAACTATTTAGAAAAAGGTTGAATTAAAAAATGTCTCAATTAAAATGAACAGTTAATAACAATGTTTTCATTCAATTATTAATTTGACATTTTCTAATTTCAAAGATGCATACTACTATTAATCAACGTGTTACTCAACTTAATCATGATTCTTTTGTAAATTTCACTTCTTTTTTTTCACTTTGATGAATGATTTCCACTTTGATTCTTTTTCTGATTTAACAAGTTAGACTTTTTATCAACGATTTTGTTATGATAACATTAAAGGCTTACATAATTCTTAAGTACACAAGCATGCAGAATAATTTTTTTTTTTTAAATCTAATTATTGAATAATAATACAATCAGCCACTGCTGGAGGGCTAAAAGTTCTCATTCATACAATATATACAAATAATAAAGAAAGAAATATAAATATAAGAAGTAAATAAATAATACTGATGAAGAAGGTAAATAAAAAAAAAAAAATAATAATAAAGGCTTAGCGAACCCGAAGGTTCGATGCCGACACCACCAATCGCTTATTGCACACCTCCCTCCATCGTTCGCCGTCCAAACCCAGTCCCTTCAGATCGGCTTTAATGCAATCTTCCCCACCTTCGCTTCGGTCTACCCCTCGGACGCTTACCATTCGGCACAGCAAATATTAGCCTTTTAGGAATTCTCTCGTTACTAAGTCCAACAACTTTACAAAAACTATTTGATTCGCCGCGATGAAATTATCTCAATTATATCACTCGGATACAGTTCACGCAATTCGGCGTTGTGTAACCGTCTGAACTCTCCGGTTAACTCATCCTTCTTCGGTCCGAATATTCTATGCAATGCTTTATTTTCAAAAACCTTAAGACGCTGCTCATCCCTTTTTTTTTTTTGTAAAATAAAAAAAAATAAACAAATAAAATAAAATAAAGACTTCTAAACACAATCATAACTATATACAATATATACATTCGCCCTAGAATCTCCGAGCCAGGCTTTTTTCTCCCACACGTGGAAGGAAAAGCAAGACTCCGGAAGATCCCAGTGCCACTTTTCCAGCCGCATCACTAGTATTAGAAGGATGATGTATAATTAGCAGGTTTAGGTAAGAGGATAATTATGGAGTGTTTCCACACCAGAGGAAAGTGGGTTATGCGGAGGATACAAATGAATAGGTATGTAAGGAATATAATTGCTTTTTTGGGAAGTTGTCTGAGGATCTGGGAAGTAAGGAGATCGTGTCCTGGAGATTTGCGAGGTTTTAGGTTCTTTAAAAGGAATTTGACCTCAGAGGGGTTTACGGCTGTAGGAGGTAAGGAGAGAGGAATCGGTGAAGAGAGGAATTCTTTTTCAGCAGTATGGGAGTGATGGAGTTGAGGATGAGGAGTGAATGTGTACGATAGATGTTTAGCAAACTCTTCTGCTCTATTCTCATCTGACGAAGCCCAGGAACCATCATCACGGCGGAGGGGGTGGGAAATGGATTGGAATTTAAGAGTTTTTTTAGTTGCATTCCAGAGGGAGTTATCACTTGCAGGTAGTGAGGGAAGATAGGAATTATAGGATTGGGATCTAAACGTGGCCAGTTTTTGTTTTACTTGCTTGGAATAATAGTTATATGATTTCCGATCATCAGGATGCCTGGTTCTTTGCCAGATGGTCCTAGAGCATCGTTTTCTATTAATAAGGTCCAGTAGGTCTTGGGGTAGAGGATTTGTTTTGCGGTATTTTTTAGACGGAGCAGGTGAAGATGCAGTCCAAACTGCTTGTTGGATCAAGGTAGTCATGGAATATACTGCTTCATCTAGGTCTGTAGGTGTTTTTAAGGAAACTCGGAGGTCAATATTATCATCCAGTATTTGACGGAAGAGGTTCCAATTAACTGGCCCCCTGATAAATGAAGATTGATATGGTTTGGGAATTGGTGATGTGGAAACCGTTAGGATTAGGGGACTATGGTCTGAGGAAAGATCATCAAGTCTTGAGATGCAATAATTAAGGGACCCTAGACCTTTGTGGATGAAAAAATCTAGGAGATCGGGATTGCGGTTAGGATCTGTTGGCCAGTATGTGGGAGAATCGGGTGAGAGGATGTTGCTGTGATGGGAATTAAGTGCAGATAGCAATGTTCGTCCTCGGGAATTTGTGGTTCTGGCTCCCCATTGCTGGTGTTTAGCATTTAAGTCTGCACCTAGAAGGAAGTGGTGTCCTAAGGAGTTAAGGGAGGAAGTTAATTGGGATTCTGAGATGGGTATTTTAGGCGGGGAGTATGCTGCGACTACTGCTATTGGGTAAAGGGAAGTTTGGATTATCACGGCAGTGGATTGTAGGAAATTATGGGTTAGCAAAGGGAATAGATGATGGGAAAGGGATTGATCGATTATTATGGCACTGCCAGCATGCGCTGTTCCATCAGGATGGTCGGTTCGATAGATACGATAGTTGGGGATGTTAAGTGGTCGTTTGTTGGTAAGTCGAGTTTCAGTTATTAATGCTATATCAATGTTTTTGTCCTGTAATAAGATTGTTAGTTCGTTGATGTGATTTCGAATACCATTCGCATTCCAAAGGAGAACGGAGAGGGATTTGATTGGGGACATTTAAGGATTTCTCGGCAGTGGGATGAGGTTGGATACAACATTGGTAAGTAAGGAAATGAGAGGAGTGGTGAGTGACCTGAATTCAGAGAGGAAAGAAGTCAATAGGCTTGTGAGGTCAGTGGCATTGGGAGGAGGAGGAATGAATGCCTGGTTATTAGGCCTAGGTTCAGAGATGGAATAAGGGTCTTGAGGTTGAGATGTGAATACTCGAGGTTGAGGTTCTTGTGGCAGGGCCTGAGTTTGTGTTGGTGCAGTGTCTCCTTTGAACATCTGAGCATAGGACACTCTATTATTTACAGTTCTAGAGGGTTGTCTTGGTGGCCTGGATGGCCGTTCTTCTCTTGGAGCTGCATAAATTCTTGCTTTCAGTTCCTTATATGTTTGGCAACCCTTATAGTTCGCTGGGTGCCCTTGATGGCATAAAGCGCATACTGCTGGTATTCTTCTGGACTTCTGACAGTCCTCTGTTTTATGTTGATCACCGCACCTGACGACACATCTAGGAATGTGGTGGCAATAGCGTTTCGTATGACCATAAGCCTGGCAGTTATGGCATTGTACAATGTCGCGCTTAGTGTAGGGCTTTTCTACAACAACGCTAGTGTAATAAAGGCGTGTGACCTTGTAAATGTCTTCAACCTGGGGCGTTCGGTCAAGGTCAACAAAGAATAGTGGGAGCGGTATTTTTTTTTTTGTGCCAGGCTGTTCTCTATCTTGAATATATTCACTATTTGGCGAACACGGAACCCCATCTCAGTTAGTTCTTCTTTAATGGCATCCAGCGGTGTTGATGGATGTAATCTCCTGATCACCACCCTGAGCGCTCTCTCTTGGCGCAGCTGATATGTATGGTAATCCGCCTTAGTGTCAGATAAATACTTGACAATTTTTCTGTACGTATCTGGGGTGTCAGGAATTAATTTCGTGTCATTAGTGCGGTTTTGGCATAAGTATTTACCTGAGCCCACTATATTATTTAATTGTAGACACATTAATCGAATTTTTTTTATATTTCTAACGAATATTGGTGGGGGTTTAGGTTCACTAGGGATGGGTACGGCTTCCATTTGTTCATTCTGTGTGTTTGACAGCACTTGGAATGGATTAGCTGTAAAAAAGGGCGATTCTTCTAACGTACCTTGTATTGGTATAGCTTGTGTTGACATATTTTGTGATGATGTGCCAGGTTGATTTTCAACTTCGTCAACTGAGCTCTCTGGTGTAGCTGGCGAGGTATTTTTTTAGAGCGTCTAGCCCTTTTCTTGATGGGTGAACTCTTTGTGGTATCGAGACTTCTAGATCTTAAAGTTGGATTGCTACCTTTGCTCGACATTACCATGTGAAAATAGTGCATCTCACATTAATTTAATTAGAGGTAAATGTATCCAAAAAAAAAAAATGTCCTTTATCAATTACGTATATATTACGCGAGTTTGTAAAAGTCTAGATAACGAAGATATGCTTCCGCCGAAGGGCAGCAGCCCACTGGTCGGATTAGCGAATATGTATGGCCGGCTTGTTATCTATCACTAACCTCAGGTCTATTTACACTGTTCACAATGCCGTTATAAATAAGTGATTACTCACCTTATTTATGTCCAGTTTCAACTTAATTGTTAACTTAACAGTTTACACTACTTTTTCACATATAACATGAATTATTTCACTGGTAATAAAGTCACTTTGTAAGAGACGAAATAAAGAGTGTATGTGTAAGGTTAACGCATGCGCAGAACTCTGACTTAATTAACCATAGTAACCTCTCTAACGATAGAAGTTTTAATTTTGTAAATATATATATATTGCAATTTAATATTATCGTAACTGTAGCCTGAATTGTTGTTTTTTCTGAATAAATCTCAATTCATTCATTCATGTATGGCACAACATCCCGTCACCGAGACTGGGCCTCCTCCAAGAGCCTCCGCCAGTTGGCTCTGTCTTCTGCTGCAGCTCTCCAGTTCCGCACACCAAGCAGGGTTCTCGCATCATAGGCCACGTTGTCCAACCATCTCGTCCTCGGCCTTCCTACCCGTCTTACGAGGTGCAGCTCCTCCATCATTATTTTTTTTGGTATTTCAAGGCTGCTCATTCTGGCCACATGCCCTGCCCACCTTAGTCTGGCCAGTTTAATATACGTGACTACGTCGATGTCTGCATAGAGAGAACTGAGCTCCCTATTTTTTCTTTTCCTCCAGACATCACCCTCCTTTACTGGACCATAAATCCTTCTGAGGACTCCTCGCTCAAAGACACTCAGCTTCATCTCATCCCTTTTGGTCATCGTCCAAGCCTCTGAGCCATATGTCAAAACAGGCCGAACAAGGGTCTTGTATATGATCAGCTTGGTCTTCTTTGAGAGGTACCTACTTCTTAAGTGTCGGCCAAGTCCAAAGACACATCTATTGGCAGCCGTGATCCTTCTTTGTATTTCTTGAGCCATGTCATTCTTGCTATTGATTTCAGACCCAAGGTATATAAAACTTTTCACTCTCTCAAACTTAAAAGAACCTACCTCAAATGGAGAGTTCAGATCAACCTCACCGCCAACTCTCATATACTTAGTTTTCCTCTCGTTGACTTCTAGACCAAGTGGTCTTGCAGCTGCTTCAAGGCTTATAAACGCTTCTCTGAGAGCCCGTTCAGACCTACCTACTATGTCAATATCATCAGCAAAACCAAGAAGCTGTGTCAGGCGATTGAAGATTATATCTTTGGTCTGAATACCGGAGTCTCTTACAGCTTTCTCCTCTGCCAAATTGAACAATAGACAGGCGAGGGCATCCCCTTGCCTAACCCCACTGCTCACTTTAAACTCTTCGGAGTCGTCAGAACCGACGCGTATTCTGCATCTCGAGCTGTCCATGGTCATCTTGATTAGGCGTACGAGCTTCTGAGGGATGCTTAGCTCCTCCAAGGCACAGTATAGTTGCGTTCTATCAACGCTGTCGTATGCTGCTTTAAAGTCCAGGAATAAATGGTGGGTGACTACCTTACGCTCCATAGTCTTTTCTAGGATCATCCTCAGAGAGAACAGTTGATCAGTCGTTGAGCGTCCTCTTCGAAATCCAGCCTGATATTTCCCCAGTTCCTTTTCAGAATACGGGAGGATCCTCTCAAAAAGAATGTTAGAGAGCAGCTTATAAGCACACGAAAGGAGTGAGATTCCTCGATAGTTAGCGCATTCTGTTTGATCTCCTTTCTTATGTATTGGGCAGATAATGGCTGTTGCCCATTCCGTAGGCATAGCTTCCTTCTCCCAGGATAATACTCCGATAATACAGAATAAATCTCAATACTATTCAATATCTTAGATACGTTCCCTGGTCTGCTACAGACCAAAGTAATCGATGATATATTACAATGATAAAGAGTGCACATTTCTCAAGGTAGAAATTATACTAAAATTATTTAGTTTTTATTGATCTAAAGGCCATTTAAAAATAATCCGACTCTATTTGGACGACCATCACATTTCCATTTCAGTCTTTCATCGTCAAACACCACCTGATTTACCGAAGAAGACCATTATCCTGGAGGGACGTTTGATGTCTTTATATAGAAGTGGGCTGCTCCATTATTCAAGTATACCCCTCTTTGGTCCTTCAGAGGGATGTGGAATGTTTCTTGAATGCTTTCTAACATCGATTGACAATAAAAATGTATCTATGGTACAAATTTAAGCCATCCAGGGATTTTCAACATCTCAGAGAATTTTTACATTGTGGAAATTCTTCCTTTGAAAAGTCTCCAATTACTAACAACACGTGTGTATACTAAATTCATATCGTAAAAGCATAAAAACTGAAGAATAAGGGAAAAGAGAAATATTATTAGGATCACATTTAGGATATTCCCAAAACTTAATGTCGCTTAAATATTGAACTAAGCATTAAGCACATGTTATGATGTCTTGGATTGGTGAGCTGTATCTTTTTCTTTTTGTACTGCTAATATGAGATTAGCTTGAAGTATTGTTTCATACTGTCTTTTTTTAAGGGTTAAGAGTGCAAAGTCTAAAAAAATTCAATTAAAGAATCAATCATATCTTGATCTTGGAGAGAATTTTTTTAACCAAATTTTTCGTATCTGTGTTATAACAATTAATATTTTATAGCTAATTGAAAAATCTAATAGTTTAAAAAAATACTCTACATTTTAATTGTTCATTATCGTGTATTACGCTCGTGAAACATTTCGAATCCAAATTTTCGAGGGTATACAAGCTTTAAAGTCTCCTGAGTCTAAATAATCCAGTCTCGCAAAAGTGTTTTAGTGTTCACAGCCCAACTCAGATAGAGAAAACCGTAAAAAAATTAAATTACGTATAGCAGAATTGCCACTTTATGTGATAAATATTACCAATGATTATTATTCGTTCGATAACGATTTTACTAAACTCGTTAACAAAATGATCTTTAGTATAAGTAAGGTATCTTCTTTATGGAATAATCTGTAACAGGGATTAAATACCAAATTATCAAAATTTCTTATTGTAAAGTATCTTTAATTTCGAGATATTACAAATAATAAATTGTCTGTCATTGTCAGTATTAATGCAAATATGAACTATGGCAGAATTTGAAAATTAGCTAAGGGGGAAATGGGAGAAATATTTTTACTGGTTTGAAATATTTTTTTTTTTAAATAAGAGTAAAAATATATGTTTATAATATATCGTCAGAAAACTGTGGATTTTAGAAAAAAGAAACTATAATTATAAATATTTTTTTCAATTCTTTATTGAGAAATATTACAATCTGTCACATCCAAGGAGACTAGTGATAGAAGGATAGTATAAACATTAATTATGACTTTTAATGATTATTTGTTTTGAAAACTGACCACTTAGGATTATGCTACGGTTTCTTATTTCTTATGAGATTTCCTCTTTTTCCAGTGCTTCTTCTTACGCTAAGAGTGATCTGCTGCTGCTTCTCTTCATCCGTCCAGGCTCTTCCACTTCTCTCGGCTTGAAACTTATCCAAATCTTGAATCACGGTCCGAAAAATATCCCTATCCAACATTTGATTCCCCGGATGTTAAACCTTTCTACATATTTACGAACTTTCTTGTTCCATAGGTAGTCCAATATTTTGGTTAATCAGGTCTGTCATTTTTTTTGCAAGTTTCAAAGATATTTTAACCTCCTCTTTAACATGGTCATCGAAGATTTTCTCCTATTTTTTTGTATTGCAATTCAGTAAAACACCCTGCCGGCTTCCCTCCATTTTCGAAATTCGATCTACCACATTAGCATTCTCTTCTACGTTATCTTGTATCGTTTTGTTGAACAATTTAACATTTTCACGCTCTCAACCATAGTCAAGTTTAATTATGATTGTTTATTATTGAATGGGAAATGAATATTTCCACGGAAAATTTTAAAAATTATTTTTAGCTTGAGGAACCAAAAATATACAAAGCATTGCTATACTTCATTTTTGTATTCTTAATTTTTAGTTAGTTTTTTAATTCCTACTGATAATATTTACATCAAATTATAATATTTAGTAAATATTATATCCAAAACCAAAATTATATCGTGTTTCGGCCTTCCAGATTTTATGCCTTGCTAGCTTCGAAAATTTATTAAACGCTATGAAACACAGGAACGGTTAAGTTGCTGAAATGTTGATGGCTTTTGTCATTAACGGAGGATATACGTTTTTTAAGTGGTGGGCGTTTTTTAGGCTTCGCCTCTCCCTCAAGTCGTCGACCGACCCCGCTTGGGATATGCCATGATGATTCTACAATCATCAGACCTGCCTACCATAATCAAAAGGAACTTTCTCTGCCTCTTTCAATGAATACTCAACATGAGCTAGCGCCAGGGATAAATTGATATGAGTGCAACATGGACACTTTTTTCTGGATCAAACCTGGGCAGTATTTCAAATAAAATATTTTAAAATAAAATACCTTTTTTTAAGTACATTTCCTTCTAGAATATAAATACAAAAAAAAAACTTGTATTTTCTTTCCAAGGTACTAAAATACAAAAAATAAAATAAAATTATTTTTTCTATTTAGGAAGAAACAAAGTTTATATTCGGTTTCTCACTTCAAAAAAACATTAAATATGAATTTGTCTAGTAATTGAAAAATTAAAATTGTATGCTCGGAAGTTTTGCCTAGGAAACCTTGGAATTTTCGAACGTCAACCGTAAAAAATGTGATCACTTTAGAACGGTTCCGCCAATCCACACGAAAATTATCAGGGATTTAGCCCTCTGTATGCTACAAGAAATGGTATAAACCCTATTTTTGTAAATGAATTAGAACCGATGATATGAAATAAAAATTGTTTAAAATTTGTTCTTAATTTCTAGCTTAGGTATGACTGTGTTTTTATGTTTATAATTTACTTATCTTTAGGTTATTTTTTTTTTGTACATAGTTTTTGATTATTATTTTACTTTTGTTAATTTTGTATTTTTTATGTATATATGGTATGGATATGTTCTTATATCACTATAGTTATTCTCCACGTGACAGATTGTTATATTTTTAAATAAATAAATAAAAAATTCTAGCTTAAAAAATAATGAAATTCAAAGGTTATAGATATCGGTTGGAAGAGCAATAATTCAGCTTTCCCATGGTTAAATCAATGTTGAATTTAAGAAAATCATGAGGAGTTATGAATGATTTTGTTCGGCCAGAAAAAAAAATCATCCAAGAATATCAAATACTAAGGTTGTATTTTTTTTATTCATATAAACATTCGTATTTATTTGTTTTAAAGGACCCCTGAAACTAATTAACTTGCTTTTTTATTAAAAAAAAAAATTACTTTCCCTACTTCACTCGAAGCACCTTTTTTTTTGTTTTTTAATTTATGATGCAATATACCTCATTTAATACAATAGTTAATATTTTCTCTTATTCTATAAAAAAAAAAAAAAAAAAAAATGATTGATGTATAGTAACCTAAAAATCCGGGCAATGCAAAGGCAAAAATAAATAATTTAAATTCTGTATGAAATCATATGAAATATTTTTTTCTTAACCTTATAGAGCCTTTGAATTGGAAAGCCGGGAGATTTGTTCAATATTTTCGGTGGAATGGCAACCACTAGCAGATCCAGGATTTAATTTTGGGCTGGCATCAGTCCCATAGGTTTTTTTTTCATATATATAACGATAATTACTTTGGAAAAAAGAAAAGAAACTAACTACCTATATGACATGATGATTAAGCGATACTTGAAGTCCTATTGAATGTGATTAAACGAACAATAATACTTTAAGATATATTTTTAATATTTTCTTCCATTAAACAGGGTTACATTTTACCATTTGGGGAAGGGTTCAGCCCGAAAGCCTTCCCCTCCTCCCCCTTTAAATGAGGCTATGGTGTCACCGAAAAATATTTGTTTCAATTTGGTGATCCACTGATTGTAGCCTCCCCTTGTGGGTGTTAGGGAAAGTTACGCACTCATTATTTATTTTTAATTCGTATTTATATTGTTAATTCCAACTGATAATAGTGTGCGAATGATTTGTAAAGCACCAAAATTATATTGGTGATAATTGTAATCTTAATTGTGATTGTAATAATTAGTGTAAATTATTATTGCACGTATTTTCTCTATTGAAAATAGCTTTGTACCTATCCGCAGGTAAATAAATTCAAAATGAAGAGTTTATAAATTACCAGCTCATAGATAATAAGTCAATTTTTTTCACTATTAATAAACTTTATTGAAAGACAATCCAAGTTTATTAAAACGCACCTTTTTTGTTAGGAAAAAAACATGAGGTTACCTTATATTATATTACTTCTCGGGAGGTATCGTCTTATAAAAAAGAGCCATCACGCGTGTGAAATTGGTTTTAAATTAAAAAAAAAAAATATCCATAAGGTTTTCTAATATGAAGAGGGCGGTAGGATATTGAATAAGGGACAGCTATTGTAAGAATTTAGCGGCTTTAGGAGGACACCGTCAGGCTACTTTAATTCAACTCCCACCCGAATATTTTCTCTCTATATTACGTCTCCCTTATACTTTTTTTTTTGTAGTTGACATTGGCTTGGTGTAAAAAAAAAAAAAAAAGTAAGCTTTAATTAATAAAAAAAAAACTAAGTTTAAAAAAATGACTGAATACAATATAACGTCTTGGAAATAAAATAGTTACTTGTCTAAATTACAAAATAAATTGTCTAAATTTCCTTAGCTCCCGCAGTGGCATGAAAAGCTGTGGTAATAGGATTTACCAGCATGAAGAATCTTTTTCAGATTACAAAAGCAAACAAATAAAAGAATCATAATCCGAAATTTGCGAAACATGTATTAAGGGGCCCTTACACGGTCAATATTATTGAGTCAATATCGAATATATTGAACGTCTGAGGGGTCTATTGTGACAATTATACAGGGTGTTTCAGGGTTAAATGGCCAAACTGCAAAAAGTAACTAAGGACTTCAAAACAAGAAAAAAAATTCCTCTGAAGGTATGTCCGCAAACGCTTTGTTTAGGAGATATTCACACCTAAAGATTTTCGTTGATATGAATTATTTACGTTATATGAAATAAATAAAACCTATCTATTTGTTCTAACTACTTTATTAATTAAATTTTAACATTAACAGTGCGGCCAACGACCTTAATTCTTTACGAAGAAGGATAATTGAATCTTGTGAAACAATAATACATATCCAGTGTTATCAAACTGATTTCCTTGAGCTGATTAAGACAGCTCGACATCTTTCTTCAACAGTAGCAGTGGCACTGGATATGTGTTATTGTTTCACAAGATTCTATTATCCTTCTTCGTAAGGAATTAAGGTCATTGGCCTAGGACTTGCATAGACTTTTTGTTTAATGTCACCACAAAACAAAAAAATCCAGTGGTGTCAGGTCTGGAGAGCGTGCAGGCCAAGCCACTGATTCTGCACGGCCAATCCATTGATTGGGATATGGGATATGATTGAGCAAGTTCGGTTAATGGCCTTAATTCCTTACAAATAAGATAATTGAATCTTGTGAAACAATAACATATAACCACTGCCGTTCTGCCACTGCTGATGTTGAAGAAAGATGCCGAGCCTGTCTTAATGCTCAAGGAAATCACTTTGAACGACATTTAATATGTATGTTAATGTTTACATTTAATAATTAAAGTAGTTAGAATAAAGAAATAAGTTTTATTTACTTAATATGACGTAAATAATTCATAACAATGAAAATCTGTAGGTGTGAATATCTCCTAAACAAAGCGCAAACGCTGCATATACCTTCATAGGAATTTTTTTTCTTGTTTTCAAGTCCTTAATTCATATTTCCATTTAGGCCACTTAACCCTGAAACGTCCTACGTATGCAATTGTAATATGTATACCGTGTTCAAGAATATTGAATAAGTAAGGTGGGCTTTATACTCTTAACATAAATTTGATTTCGAGAACCCCAAACGGTTTAAAAGGGATCAAAACCGTCCATCGTGAATTTATATACATGTATTGTTTTGCCACCCCTGTGGCTGCGATTCCCAAATTATTGTATTAGTTCTCATCCATAATATCTACAATCAACTATTTCTTAACCGCTACGTATCTATTTTATAGTTGATAGCAACATTTTTGTTATGATAAAGTGCATACGTCTAAAAATTCTCGTTTCTTGTTTTTTGCGTACCATACAATATTTCAAGTTTATCAAAATCAAGTAATGTTGTTTAATACAAAGAAAGGCAAATACATTTAATTTATTCTTTAAAGTTTTTGCTGTTGAATATATAATGTGTGATTCATAGCGTTTTCGTTTAATGTTTCTCCTTGCCCCGATCTCAAATTTGGTTGTAGTTATATATGTATATTTAAAACCTGATGTTTCAGATGTCTCAGGATTCACTGGCAGTACCTAATTCTTCCCAGCACATAAACAATATAGCCAAACTAGCTATTATTATAAAAAAAAAAGGTGGTTTAATTCGTTCATATATTATCACATCTTAAGGCATGATAATTGCGATTATCACGTTAAAATTATCGGCATGGTAAAGAAAAATATATAAATTTGTAACTATTGCATTCAAACCTACTAATTTTTTTTTCTCCCAATGTCTAATCGTAGCGTGCGCTCGCCCCACTGTGCGACCTCGGTAAAAGAAATTCTAGTAGCTGTAGGGGAAGCTGAGTAATTGTATTAAAGCACTTGATTACTCTCCCGTAAAGACATATAAGGATAATTGAAAAAAAGGAATTAGAGAGCTCCTTTGGAATTGTTGTCACGTGCAACGGTAGATGTGCTCAGATTCTTGAAGCAGAAGTCAACAATTTTATATATAAAAACGGGATCCATTCCAGGATATATCAATTTTCTTGTGTCATTATTATATTTTATTTTAATTTTAAAATAATCTTCATATATCATAACCTATTTTTTGTGAAGATATAAACAGGAAAAAAATTGTTGGCTTTCATGCATTTATACATTTGAGCCATATCCCTCATATCACAATCATAAATATAAACAGCACTGCTAAATATAACAACAATCATTAATAATCTAAACATCACTTGTGCAAGAGTACGTTTTTTTTTATATGTACATATACATAGATTTATACAGGATATCAAGGATTAACAACACAAAAATAAAGAAAATTGTTTAAAAAATAGAAAATAAAATAACAAATTTGTTTTATCATAGATTAATCACGTATACGTATATAGGATACAGAAACAGACTGAAAAAAGCTATATTTTGTTAAATTCATTTGGCGCATTTAAGATAAAAAAAAATAAAAAAATTTACCAGTGAAATGGTTGAGGAAGAAGCGCAGGGATCTCCTGAAGCCTTGCTTCCCCTCCACATGTGGGGGGATAAGTATGGTTCGGAGTTCCCATGGCCGACTGTAAATAGTGTAAATAGGTATGCCTGCATCTAAGATATTTATTTTCATTACTTTTTCTTTTTTTAAGATAATTTTAATTCTATTTTATTCATTTATTTTTATTCTATTATTACTATTATTTATATTTTCTTCCTTCACTATATTTTATTTTGTTCTTTTGTAGCTTTATATTATTTGAAGTTAGCTTTTTTTTTTTTTTAATTTGTAAATATGGTGTGAATGTGCTCTCACAACTCTATTATAAATGTCCATTATTGAGACAGATTGTAATATTTATCAATAAACAAATAAATTATAAAAAAAGATCAAAAATCACTGACAAAAACATTTTTTTTTATTTTATGAAATTGGGGTAAAGCATTACATTGGATTGAATTATATATTGGATAATCGGCTAAAAAAAAATTTGTACCACTACAACCCATGAAGGGTCTTGGGTTCAGTAATATGTTGGGAAGTAATGGGTCTTGGTGAACGGTTGTGCGAGAAGGTGATTTGACCGAAATCACGCCCCAGCGCCATATTTTTCCCGTTAATTAATTAATTAAGAGTACCCACTTTATAAAAGTTGGGTTGTAACCTAGGAGGATCGATCCACGGATGAAACAGAATAAATAATTTATCTGATATCAACCGAATTCAAATCCGGGATCCTGAGCTCTGGAAGTCAGTGCCAAACTCACTGAGCTACCCAGCTCCCTACATTGTGCTAAAATATGATATAAATGAACACTTGATGGACATTTAATTTGACTACAGTTGTATTGTAACGTACTTTGAAGCTGTAATCTATGGCAGTGTGTAAATGCATTATTATTTTATATAGTATAGAACCTACAATTAATTTAGTCAGTTCTGGAGCGTTTTTATTTATTTATTTATTTTTTTTTTTGCTGGGTGTGGGAGAGAGATCATCAAATAATAATATCAGATAAATAAAGACAGTTTACGCACATTTATATAACAGGTTACATTGTTATTATTTTATATCATTCCGTAAGTTGTATATCATTGTAATTTTATTTTGTTCACAGGTAAAGACCATCAATGCATTCTCCGAAGCTCGATGTTTTGTGAGTAAGTCATTATCTATAAATATTAATTCTATACATACTTGGATCGACATCTCAAGGAAATCTGAAATATTCATCTCATTATTTTTTATGAAAGAAAATCTGGAACACGCACCTCACAACTTTCACTTATCACTCTATTTTGAGTTGAACTATTTTCTGCCTGTCTGTGGCTGTTGAAAAGAAGTCGTTAAAGTGTATTTTTAATGAAGCTTAAACTTTAAATAACGCATTAGTAAATTTCTGCCGTATTTATCATTGCAAAAACCTATCAAGTGCATAAAAAAACACCTCTATTATATGTCAAACGCAATCATGTCAGTAAGTGCGTTATGCTATGATTTTACACCGATCGCTATTCCCTTCCCCCTCCCCAATAAAAATAGAGAGGGGAGAGAATATCGCTCCCTCCAATTTTTGAGGAACACAAATAAAATCAAAATTAATCTACATGAAAGAATAAAATATTAATAAATAATAAATACGAAAATGAATTAATAAAGTAAGAAAAGTCGATTAAACGGTTAAGCTTATGTCTAGAAGTAGGTATATAAGTATTTTACTTAGCTCTGTGTTCGTAATATTGAAATTTAATTTTTATTCAAAAATAATTATATGTAGCAACATATTCTAAGACAGGGGTCTCCCACCTTCGGCCCGCGAAAGTTTTTTGATTACATGGTAGAATTTTAAAAACTATTGAAAAATATGAAATTTATTGAATCCCTTTAAGATGAGGTTATTACAACATTCATGTTGATGAGTTAGTTGTTTATCTTGTTCACACAAACTACAAAGCTCATTTGTAGAACAAGATTTTTTTTTTTTTTCATCACAACCCAGAATCAAAACGCTTGGAGACCTCTATCCTAGGATTTTATGATTCATTCATGTGCACACTTCCATTTTTACCTGAAGATTTCACATTTCCCGAGGAAAATTTGGAGCATCAGAGAATTTAGAATTCATATCACTGCTTCAAACTTTTAAACAAAAATATGTTATATATTCAATTGTTTTGTTAACATATTTTTAAATATACCCATAACCCATACGAAAAAAAAAGTTTCAAAAAATATATATTTATATAATTTTTTTTCATATGCGGGGTGTTTCAGAGTCAAGTGGTCAAACTGTAAAATAAACTAAGGATCTCAAAACAAGAAAAAAATTTCCTCTGAAGGTATGTCCGCAAACATTTTGTTTACTTTGTTTACTAGATATTCACACCTTAATATTTTCGTTGTTATGAATTATTTACGTTATACGAAATAAATAAAACCTATTTATTTGTTCTAAATACTTTATTAATTAAATGTAAACATTAACATTCATATTAAATGTTGTTCAAAGTGATTTCCTTAAGTATTAAGATAGGCATCTTTCTTCAACAGCACCAGTGCCAGAACGGCACTGGATATGTGTTATTGTTTTACAAGATTCAATTATCCTTCTTCGTAAGGAATTAAGGTCATTGACCGGACTTGCATAGACGTTTTGTTTAATGTCACCACAAAAAAAAAAAAAAATCCAGTGCTGTCAGGTCTGGAGAGCGTGCAGGCCAAGCCACTGGTTCTGCACCGCAAATCCATTGATTGAGATATGGGATATGATTGGCCTTGCAGGACCAGTGGCTTGGCGTGCACGCTCTCCAGACCTAATTACATTTTTTTGTTTGGGGAGACATTAAACAAAAAGTCTATGCAAGTCCGGTCAATGACCTTAACTTCTTACAAAGATGGATAATTAAATCTTGTGAAACAATAACACATATCCAGTGCCATTCTAGCACTGCTGCTGTTGAAGAAAGATGACGAGCCTGTCTTAATGCTCAAGGAAATCACTTTGAACGACATTTAATATGTATATTAATGTTTAACTTTAAATTTAATTAATAAAGTAGTTAGAACAAATAAATAGGTTTTATTTATTTCAAATAACGTAAATAATTCGTAATAACGAAAATTTTTAGGTGTGAATATCTCCTAAACAAAGCGTTTGCAGGCATACCTTCTGGAGAAATGTTTTTCTTGTTTTGAGGTCCTTAGTTCATTTTTGCTGTTTGGCCACTTAATCCTGACCTCCTAGATAGTTTTATATTACGTTGCATAAAAAAATATAGAAGAAAAATACTAATTTTTCAAATCTGTTTACAGTAAAGAATTTTATGCAACCGTATTTTTCATTCAATTCTGTTTTATAGGAAATGTCAATCCGTATTTATAAGTGACAAAATAAAGGTTCCTGATGTCTAATATTTTCGGACTAGAAACATTTATTTTGTACTAAAAAAATAGGATCAATTCTTTTAATATAGATCTGGATGAAAAATGCAGTTTCATCAACACTTTACCGTAAATATATTTTTTTTTAAATCAGTATTTTTCTTTTCTGCTTTATATTAATAAAAAATGTATTTAGGCAATTATATTTATCATAAAACATCCCAATTCATCGAAAAACAAGAAATGATAAACAACAAACAAAAATCTTCATGCATAAGTATAAGCAACTAAGTATATTAGAATACCCTACCTATAAGGTCCTCTATTTCATTTAGATTGAAAAGGGTACAATTTTGTTTTGACTTAAAGTAATAATATTATATTATTGAATGTTAATTTAATAAAGTAATTACAGGATAGTCTTATTTGCGTTAATGTTTTGGTCGTAGAAAACGGGACATTTAATGCGAGATAGGGCTGATGTTTTTCACTCCCTTAATACATGCAGAGATATTTTGGGCTGTACCTGGTTTGGCAAATCAGTTTTTGTTTCTCACGTTCCTCCATGTGATTTTTAAACAGGCTACCATCATTTCTTATAGTAAGACAAAATGTAATATAAATTAATAAAAGAGGTTATAACGCTAAAAAATAAATTATTTTTTTTAATTGATAAGCTAATTTATAAGTTTTTAATAAACGTTGTAAATTTACATTAATATGGTGTTTTAAGATTTCAAAACTGGCTACCAGAACTTATAGTAGAATGTGTATGCTTGTGAGAGCTGGGGACTCTAATCCAGCATTCACCTTTATATTTTTATTTTGTTTTCCTTTTTTTTTTTCATTTGTGGTGAAGGTAGCACTTAGGTAACGAAATATAATTGCAAAAAAAAAATTGTAAAAAAAAGTGAATAATATTAATTTTCTGCCAACTAAATATTTGTTTTCAAAACTGGCTGAGGAGTTAGGAATACAGGGCCCGAACAATTAATCTTACCCTACCTCTTAATTGATTTGCCACCTACTTAACGTTTTGTTTATTTTAATATCTCTATTTTGGATAAATGCAAATAGAGTTGTAGGCAATTTTGAAATTATTAAAGCACTCAACTAATGATGGATATTATTTCACTCTTTGTTTGTGTTCTATTTACAAAATTTTAATTGTAATATTATACTGCACATTATACCTCAGACAACGGGATCTACCCACACATTTTACGGATTGACAGACATATCCATCAAATCTGTACTGATCCACATTGTATCACGTTTCTACTGGACAGATACGTATACCAGCAATACATTTTCAGTAAAAAACAAGACAAGAAGAATAACCGACTATTATTGCTTTCGGATGGTACCAACTACATACAGGATAGTTAGTAATATCTTAGATCACTTGATAGTAATTTGTCATCTTCGGGAAGCCATAATGTTCTTTTTTATTCATGAAATTTGCAGTTATATTAAAATAAAACATATCTACTAAATTGGAACAGAGATATATAATGATATGGATCTTTTCATCCTTTTACAGACGCCTTGGAGGGTTATCCGAAGTTCGAAGGAGGAGGAAGGTTATAAACGGGGGGAGGGGGTTCGCTTGGTCCTGATGCATATTATGAAAGGATAGGTATCTAGATTGGGTCAAATCCGAAACATAAAATTATAACGTTGAACAGCAACACTAGGCTCCCGAGTTCTTACACCGAGGGGTAGGAATTAGGGTCAGTCGATATCTTCAGATTTGCCTTAACTAAATTAAAAGAATTTCATGAGATCATGTAATTTAGAAAATAGAGAGAAACACTATATTTTCATATAAAATATAAAATCTTGCTGCCCAATTATATATAAATATAAAGAAGTGGTTAGTATACATGAGTACAATAAATATATATATATTTATATATATTTTTTTTTTTTTCCTTTCCTTGTTCATGTTTTTTTTTTAATTTAATTTCCCCTTCTCTCTCTTTATACATCTCTCTTATATACAGTATTAAAATGCTTTAAATTAGAATAGAACGATAACAAAAAACAAAAGTGTATACACCTAAAACAATAAAGTGGTATGATTTTCTTATATGAGTTTTCAGTATTTGAGAGCTTTAATTCTAATATGCTGTTAATCCCAACAGTGATGAGGTGGGGTGAAGTTAAAATTAGCAATTATATATTAAATTATTCTTCCAGATATCTAAGTTTATCATTCCCCGCAACACAGTAACCATATATTTCCTTCATATATCATTTAATATTGCATTGTTATGGTTCGTTTTAAATGGGTCCATACAGCTACGTAGAAGATTGCAGAGAGTAGCGGATTCAAGAGTAATTTTTTCTTTGGGGGAGGGGAGAGGACTTCAGCCCGAAAGCTTTGTGAAGTGAAAATTTCTTTCGGCACACTTCGCAATTTATTTTGTGGGTATTAAAAGAGACTGAGCCGTCACGCTTGATTATGTAACGCTCATTCGGCTAAAATCTGCTAGATTCGACTAACTATTGTATTTGGATTGAAATATCTCAGAAACTCAAAACCGGACCTGCGTACTATAAGCGAGGGAAATTGTCAACATTTCATTCTCTTTTTAATGAGCTATACTGCAAAATCGTATTTTTACGTGAATCCGTGTTACCGAATCGGAAAGGGAAAAATATAGCGCCAGAAAACCAAATAATAACGACTGCTTTTGAACATTTGAACTAAAATATCTCAAAATTTAAATGCCGTGAAGAATTCAGAAATCAATTTGTAGAAGTCGATGTAGATTTTTTTTTTTTAATTCGCCGTAAAAATAAGAAATTAAGTGTTTCTATTTTGATTTTCGATAGTGTTGAACACCAACAAAAAAATATATAGATTTCATTTTATTAATCCCCCCCCCTTGTTGGTGTTTTCACTCGTCTTGTCCACTTTGGTCTTAATTAAAACATCACAGTTTTATATATATAAACGACAATTACTTGGAAAGCAATAGAAAGAAACTAACTACCTATATGAATTGGTGTTAAGCTATTCTTGAAATCCTATTAATAAATATTTATTTGATAATACAGGGTTATATTTATTACTTTAATTTTAATTTTATTTTTTTCTTCTTCCTCCTTGCGCCTTTCAGCACTTGAAGGTGCCACAGTCCATGCCAGCCACGCATCCCGGTTTCTTCAGAGCATCCAGCGCCTTCATGGCATTTAGCCCGTGTCCTCTTTGCTGCCCCAGTTTGGAGATGTGGTCCGTCCACGTTAGCCTAGGTCTTCCCCGGGGACGTCTTCCAGTTGGCCTAGCTTCGAAGTACTTCCTTGGATCCCGATCGTCCTCCATTCAGCAAAGGTGACCAAACCATTTCAGCTGTCTCCTTTCAAACACTTCTTTTACAGCTGAAACTCCCAGGTCCTCTTGAATTCGGTGATTTCTAACCAGATCTCCTCTGATTCGGCCAGATAATCTCCTCAAGTATCTCATTTCTGCTGCTGTTACTTTACTCCAGTGCTTGTCCAGTGGGATCCAGTTTTCGCTTCCATAGAGAAGATTAGGTAAGTATATAACCTTGAAAATGTGCAGTTTCACGTTTTTGTCAACTTCCCTCTTTCCAGGAATTGTGTTGAATAGTTGGTAGTAGACATTATTTGCCTTTTTGATTCGGTTGGAAACCTCCCCATTAATCTTTCCATTCCTGCTGATGACTGTACCTAGGCAGGTATATTCCTCAGTCTTCTCTAAGGTTTCTCATCTATATCGAATCTCCACATTTTCTTCATTTCGTCCTATACACATTACCTTGCATTTAGCATGATTCCCTTTCTATCCAGCTCAGCTTCCCACTATATGATTGCTTGCTGCAGGTTTTCTTTTATTATCTTTATATGTATTCAAACTTAAAAAATAGATCGTATTGTTATTGTTTTAGTATAAAACAATGATAATTCACAGTAACAAATATGGAGCACAGAAAAAAAAAATCATTTTTGGGGATTCAGCCCTAAAACAGCCTCCCTCTGTAGATCCACCAGTGTTCTTATGTCACTTAAGTATATATCTTCTCCAATAGTTTTCTTCATTGTCAATCCTTTAACCTCATGATTACACATAATGAATGCTCCAGATCGGTATAATAATTTTATTATTTCTTGTTTTATTGCTATATTTATGATTAAAATCACTAATTTATAATATCAAATGTTATAAAGTAATTTAATGAAATTTTTAATATAGCCGTGCTACTGCTTCAATACCTGTCGTTGATTGAGTCAATGTATGTGGGCCATAAATGGATAGCAATACTATGAAAAATTTGTATAAAAAATTATTGTTGAAATAAATATAATATTAATTAATTTTGATTTCATGATTTAATGCAAATTATGATACTAAAATTTTAAATCTATAGAATTAATTTGTAATAAGTAATAGCTATTTATTAAATATTGCATGGAAATTTGGTTCAATTATACTTTAATAACTAAGTTTGGCAGAGATTAAAATAACTAAAAAGTAATTAAGTTAACAAATATTTGTTTAAACTCAGAACTAAACCATTAGTTTGTATTCGTCGACAGACAAGTAATTTCCGTAACTAATTTAGATATCAGTTAGAATGAGTAATTGATTTTATTTTAATTATGAAAAGTTAGTTTGTAATAGCAATTACAATTAATTAATTTTATTCGTATTTGACTAGTAACAATTAGCATTCTGTTTATAATGCTATTATTCACATTTTTTTTTAAATACGTGTCATTGGTTTTCGTTAGCTGGTAGGCATTATATTAACTATTTTGCACCCTTCGCTCTCTCCCTCATCCCTCGCATATGATGACTATATAGTTGAAATAAAATTTCATGTTGAGGAAAAACTTTTTCAGTATCCAAACATCCCACTCCAACAACTACCAAGTATACGTGTAATCCCGATTATTCCACCGTAGAATTTTCCCGAACCCTCAAGTTTTAGTCGAGTTGGGAAAGCTAAAGTTTCTCTGAGGGTTTTCCACTTCTTTGGGTCTATTCGTTTGATTGCTGGCATCAATAGTATGTAGCCTCATGGATGAAAAATTTTGTCCTTGAATGAAATAGTTCGTTCAAGTATTAGTCTCTTGTGTAAGGAATTAGTAGTAATAAATAATATTTTTGTCAGTAACTGATTAGTAACTAATTTCTCAATAATTTTTTTTATTATTTTTTTTTTTATTGATGATATTTACAACTGTATTACAAGTAAAAATACATTCAGTAAATGTGAACAAAGGAATAAAATAGCATGAAAGCACTTGTTGAGAAACTACCCATTGGTAGCACTCTAAAAATGTATTTACAAAAGGAGATCTCGAGGCCATCTTCTTTTCAGATGCCTCTGGGGGTTGTCAGGGATCGAAGAGGAAGCAAGGTTAGAAACGAGAGGGTTTGGATGGTTCTGAAGTTTGTTATGGAAGGATAGGTATCTGGATCGGGCCAGATCAGAAACATAAGGAACATTAAGGTCGTTATGGATGATTTTGTATGTGACAAAGTAAGGAACATTGAGGATTTTACGAAGGATTTTGGATTGTAAGGATTGGATACGAGAGGAATTCAATGGCTTAGTGGAGCCCCAGAGCTCAACTCCGTAAGTCCAAATAGGTCTTATTGTAGTCATGTATATGAGTCTTTTGTTATTGACTGGGAGGTTAGAGCGTTTGTCTAGTAAGTGCTGGAGTAGTCGGAAACGTCGAGCTGTTTCTTGTCGTTTCAGTCTGGTATGAGGATTCCAAGTTAGACGTTTGTCTAAGTTGAGTCCAAGGTATCGAATTTGTTCAACAGGGATAAGTGGTCTCAATAATTAAATTTGTTTCAGTATAGGTTGTTATAACATTTAAAAATTAATATTTAGTTAGCTTGTTGAATTTTGATCTTTAGAACAATACTGTGAGATAACAAATATTCCTTAGGTAGGTCTCTAGATAGATAGAAATTGCCTCTAGATAGACAAATAAATCCATAAATCAGAGACGTACGATAATCGATTGATTTTCATACTTAGGGTACTTTTCAATGGAAAAAGTACTTTCAGTAAGTACACTTCCCATTCGGTGTCCTTTCTAAAGTACTCATGCAGGGTTAGTCAAGTACTCTTGGTTTTATTTGATAAAAAAAAGTTCCCAGTATTAATCACATGTGTATTTTTTCATTGGTCAATTACTTTATCCCCATTAAGAAGAATATTTCTGTTTTATGTTAATTTTCTTCTATGCTAGGTTACATAAAACTAGCATTTAACTGGATAAAACTAGTATTGCTAAATGGTTACCGAAAAAGTTACAGACTTTGTACTCTTTGGACCCGCCTCAACCAGCCTTATAATTCGGACACAAAAAGACAATTAAGGTCATTATGGATGATTTTATTGGTGACAAAGTAAGGAGCAATGAGGATTTTGCGAAGGATTTTGGATTGTAAGGATTGGCTAGGACAGGAATTCGATGGCTTAGTGGATCCTCAAAGCTCAACTCCATATATCCAAATAGGCCTTATCATAGTCATGTATATGAGGCTTTTGTAATTAATTGTGAGCTTAGAGCGTTTGTCTAGTAAGTAATGAAGTAGTTGGAAACCTCTATATTTGAAAATTAGTTTGAAATACTGAAATTAAATTTAATACAATTTATTAAGAAAACTATGTGATACATATCGACGGTACTTTGGTCTTGTGTTTTCATTTTCAGGGATGAAGAGACATGGCGACGGCATTTCCACTTTCGATGCACTGTTTTTATACATTCTCAAATTCCATTGGGGCACAGGTAAATGAACGTACTGCGAAAAATATAAAAAAAGCTTTATAGGGTTGGTATTTTTTCCTGCCAAAAATTTCTATTGTTAGCTTAATGTGATTTGATTAATTTATTTTTTAAGTTGAATCTTCATATCAGCAAAAGGGGTTGATGCATTGTTAGGAAAACAGTTTGAGTTGAAAACCGTTGTAGACAAACATTAACAATGTAGAACAAAACATATTAACACATTTAATAACACAAAAAAACACTTGTTATATCAGATTTCTTGTTTGTTTACTTGGAATTTTAACGTCGTCGTATTTTCTGACTAGATAAGTCAGATAAGATTATCACACAGCTAAACAACCTGCTCTAACCTGAATAGGAATTTCAAAATCAATTCCACGCACCTTTCTTAAACCGACTTTAAAAAAAAAAAATGGGAAAAAAACTTACTGCGGGACGCGATGTCATCAATTTTAAAAGTACGGAAGTAACTTTGCTCAAGTCTAATCAATTAGGTTTAGTCATATATATTTTATAAACATATATGTTTATACTAAAGTCACTGCAGAGTGTCCTGTACTGGTGGGGGAAACTAGTCCGCCAAGTGGGCCACATGGTTCTATTTGCCAACCCCTGACTGCTACCTTGAGATTGCCGCCGCTTACTTACCACAGTGGGAATGTTGGGGGTGGGGTGGAGCTAACGAGTGTGCTCATCACAACCTGATATATAGATAACCGGATAAAAATAGTCACCAGTTCGCGTCCCATTGCCGGGGGAGTCTTTTAAATCCGCGCCCTCACCCCTTGACCCGGGGGCGCGTATAGCCTTCGCGTATAGCCTTAAAGGCGAGAAAGGGTGGAGCAAAAAATAAAAATTAACATTAACCGATCCAGGTGGGAATCGAACTCGTAAAGTTCAGAACCGGGTACTCAGAGAACCACACCCCATTCTGTTCGGCCATTCCATCCTCTCACTACAGAGTGTCTTGTAAATTGGTGTTGGTAGACAATAAGAGTAACAAAGTATCCCTTTAAAATTTCGATTTGGTTACAAAAAAAGGAACAGGGTACTTTTAATTTTGTTTATTAGAAATAATTAAAGGCCTCCCATTTGTACTATTAGTAATAAAGGGTTAATTTCACCAGAACCTTACCTGTCATCCAAATTCCCTTGCACAATCTCTATCCAGCACCGCCCATCCTTACAATCCTCCTCGAAGGTTGAAGCGGCAGTGGCCCAGAGACTTGTTGTAAGAATATATTGGAGTTCTGGTAATGGCCAGATTCTCCACTCATGCCATGTATGTCTGGTCATAGTGTCTCTGCTCAGCCTCCATTGGTAATACCAGTGATGCGGCTGAGTAAAAGACGCTGAGATCTCCTAGAGTTCTGCCTTTCCCTCCACGAATGTGGGGAAAGGCTTGGCTCGGAGATTTTGAGTGAATGAATATTGTATAAAAGAATGTATGTTTTTAAGTATTTATTTTGTTAGATTATTTTTTTTTTTTGTTTAGTTTAGTATCTTTTTGTTTATATACATTTACGTATTAGTATTATTTTATTGCTGTTTATTACTTTTATTTATTGTGCATAGTATGAATGAGCTATTCTTCATCATTATTACCATTGTCCTTGAATGTGACAGATTGTAATATATCTCAATAAAGTAATTAATAAATAAGTAATAAAGGAGCAATATTATCGAAGATTGAAACAAAATTTCCAGAAATCCCATCCATATAATCTACAGTCGACTATTTTTCCACCATATTCAATAACTATTCATATACGTGCATAAGACCCTTTCTTATATACAGAGTGTCCCGTAATTAAACGGAAATATTTATAGCTGACATCAAAAGCTACAAAAAAGTTTATATAAAGAATAATTCAATTTTCTGTAGAAAATTTAAGTTTTGTGTATTTTTAAGTTAGTCAGTTTTCCCTTAAGGCAAGACGCTTTTAATAATTTAACATGTTCCGATCTATTGAACTCGGAATAGGCTCTTCTTCGGAACCCTTTTGTCAGTTTGAAACCACTGTTTTAGTTGTTGAGAGTAGCCCAACATTGAACGCAAAATAGCTTGATGAAGCAGGCTGCTCTTCCAAGTTGCATTGTTAGCTAACCAAGAAGTTGTATTGGATGTTTAATGTTGCTTTTTGTTCTTACCTAATTCCCCAACCCACTACTGATAATGTTTGGAGTTTTGGTAGAGGTTGGAACTTACTCATTGATTTAATATTACAACATAAAATAGTCGCTTATTTTCTTAATTAGTCAAAAGGTTACGTTATCGGATTTTGAGCATGATATCCTATGTAAACGTAATAATATGTTTATAATCTAATTGTATGTATTAATTTTACTGTTGCCACAATGTGAGATCAAGACGAGTTTTAGGTTAGCGCACTCAGTCTTGGTCTTGAGCTAGAGTCTCAAAACAGTCTTGCAGTTACATATTAGCCTATTGCTATAGAGATATTACTGTAATTTTTCAGATAGGGAAACCTAACTATGCCCGAATGAAAAATTAGAAGTCCGTAATACAGACCCCTTTTTATCAAATTATTAATACCCGAACTTCGTAAATAGCTTCATCTCATCGTAATCTACAAATATTATATTTACGAAAATTCTCGGAATTGGGGCGTTTTCAATCTGGAGTTCGCCAAACTTTCTCTATTTAATTAGGTACTAAAAACTCGTAAATACCCATTTACTTTACATTTGAATCGTAAGATGACTTGAGCGCAAAGTCGGGAAAAAAAGTGGCCTTCAAAAATATTGAGCCGTTTGGCGTGACCTACACCCCCAAATTGTCAAAATGACGAGGTTGTATAGGCCAAACCGCCCCATATTTTTGTAGGCCAACTTTTGTTATCGATTTTGTGATCAAATTATCTTACGATTCAAGCGGAAAGCAAATGGGTATTTACGAGTTTTTAGTAGCTAATTAAATATACAAAGTTTGCCGTACTCCTGATTGAAAACGCCCAAATTCCGAAAATTTTCATTTCCGAAAAGTTACGATGAGATATAGCTACTTACGAAGTTTCATACGGATGTAATAATGTAGTAAAAAGGGATCTGTACCACGGAATAGAAGAGTTAAATGCGAAAGTACATTGGTTATACCAATTCTTTACATATAATAACTAAAATTGTCAAGTATTAATTACTATTTCGCCTTAATTATTATTCACATAAACAATTTTTTGGGACCAATCTTGTTCTTGGTCTTGCAACAGTGAAGCGGTCTAGATCTTGCAACAATCAGGCGATTTTTGGCAACACTAACCAATTTCTTGAGAAAAATGACGATACATTTTCAGATGATGTAGAGATGGTTGACAGTTGATATAATATGAGGAGTTAGTCGGGGTGCGGTCAAATAAATACTAAATTAAAATATAGTAATTATTTAATTTTAATTTTTGCCGACGTTTGCCGACTTGTCAGATACAGAAATAAAAGATGATATCAGAGATATAGTGGGTGACAATATAGTTAAATATTAAGTATTATATATGTAGAAGATACAAATAAATGGAAAATAAGTATGAATAAAAATAAAAATAAAGGAGAATATAGCATGTAAGATACATTTAGATACATTTTCAGCTTTATTGGTTTAATATTCGACATTAGTATTCAAAATTACGTAATGCATGATTTGTAAGTACAGTATAAGATGTTCCTTAGTAGTAGTATAAATCCTAATTTTAATTGAAGAAATGAACTCTGCTGATTTCATAAATAGAATAATTAAGCTTTATGATAACTACTACAAGCTTAAAATAGTTTTAGATCAGCGGAAGACAAGCGAGTCTTATGTTGAGCATATCTATATAAAAAAGCTTCAGGCAATCAAGTTTGAGGAGGTAATATTATAATAGCTCTTTAAAGTTGCTTTAAATAAATGTAGAGGTTGCTTTAATTACAATGCACTGGGGATCCCTTTGTAACGCTATCCCTTCTTACATCCTTCGCTTCAATGCCCTCCCCTCCTTTAAATCCCGCCTATTTAGTCACCTCCAGTTCCAAAAAAAATGTAAATAAGTGTTTCAAATAAGGTATACGCTTCACTAATCTCTGTCATAAAATTATATTTATTTTTATTTATGTTACATTTTCCCCAATTTAGGCATCATCAGTGAATAAGTACATTAAGTTTATATTTTGTAACAATGTAGATTCACCGTGAATAGCGGCGTCCACCTAGTCGAGATGCTGGTATCCACAGAGAATCTGCATTGTCGTAAAATATTGACATATGGCATAAAATATTCCATGATTATGACTGATTTGGCGAAAAATAGACTTAATTAAAAATTAATAGAATTTAATGGCAAACTACCGAAGCCTAAACCTTATTTATACTTCTAATATAATCTCCATCCTGCTATCCTCGTTGACGAACAGGTGTTTCTGTAAACATGTATATAAATTATTAATTTTTTTATATTAATTAATAATAAAATTAATTATTTTTATTTCACGTTTCTTTTATTATTTTTTTAAAACATTAATGTTGGAAGTTACAGAAAAAAAAAGAAAAATCCAGACTTCTAAGCCATAAGTCTCTGACTCATTCAAAGCCATGACTCTAAAAGGTAACGTTAACCTACCAACGTTCCTCTAATTCACATATCATCAAAACGAGGTCGTTATGGACGAGTGTGTTGGAGCGTTGCCTCTTCTAGCATCCTCGTGCCTAGCGACGCCGCACGGTGGGCCACGTAATGGAAAACCTGCAACACGGGCTAAAAAAATAGGTATCTAAAAGTATGCGTTTTAGGAGGTCTCTATCATTTCCGAAGATAATTTATTGTCAAATTTTAAAATTCCCAGTTTTAAACAAAGAAACCGGGATTTATTTTGTTTATCGTGGATTTTTTTTTGACACCATATCAAGTTAATCCGACATCATTTACTAGTTCTATGGCAAACCCACGGAATGAAACTCGACCCTCCCACGCTGGTTAGAATAGGTTTAGTTTGTACCTCTAGAACAGCCCTTCCCCCTCTCCCCCCCCCCGTATGCCAGAATAAAAAAATATATTAAAAAAATTATCATAAATACAGAATAAAAAGATCACATACATAAAAAGAGAAACGAAAAATGCATTTACTATAAATATCTCACCCAGTCATACAAATACATAAAAAAAGATACAGGAAGTTGCAAAAACACAATACACTATGATTAAATTAAACAGCTGGGTAGAAGGGGTCAGAAAAAAAATTGCTCCTACCAAAAAACTCAAAAATATAATAATATAAAAATGTGTGTAAATAGATTATATTTAAAAAATTAACAATTTATTGAAAACAAAAAAAAATGTTCCAAGGTATATACTTGGATATACTTAATAGGTATATCCATACTTAACAAAACACAGTGAATACAAGACTACTCCATAATTAATATTACTATAAATGAAGATATAGTTGAAAAAGAGACCTGAAGTAATTAGGATACAAAAGGGGGAAATCCGAACCATAGAGCCTTTTCGTTGTTTTTGGATGTTGCATATAACTCAAAACATTTCTATTCGTATTTGTTAATTTCTTATTTCAATTTTTTAATCTTATTTATTTAACACATTTCTATATTATTATATTTTTAAGTTTTTCGTATGAGTATTTTTTTTCTCACATCCCTTCTAATTAGCTTTTTAATACTCTACTGCGTCTATGCAACCTCCCGTTTCATTCGGTATGTATTTGGATGATATAGAAAGATTTTTTTCTTTTCGCATTTATGTAATGTTTTTTTGTCCTGAATTGGCGAGCCGTTGGCAGGTTAACTGTCCGCCTGTATATTAGAGAATCGTGGCTTTATGGTCTCGATTTTTATATTAATATCCAATTACTTCAAGTCTCTTTTTGAGTTATATGTTCATTCACAGTTAGAAGTCATCTTATAATTTATTATTATTTTTATTTGTTTATTTTTTAATTCTTTTTATTTAGTTCTAACACTCTAAAACCAAGTACTCTGTGTTGTATTGTATTCTACAGGGATTTATCCCGGAATAAATGAAGAATATTATTTAAATTTCTGGATTTTTTTCAAGTATTATAACTTCGGCGTTTGGATGAAATATTTGAGAAAAGTCCCATTTCCGAAAAGAGTGGATTGATTCTGGTGAGTGAGGCTTTAGAGTTGTTTGTGGAATGTGACACCTCCTCAGGGCTGGGCATTACTGCTATTTGAACGGCAGCCAGGGAGCAATGATCTATCGCCGGCCCTGGTTCAATTTAATGGATGCTTTCTTTTCTGAATCAACTTAATTTAATCAACAAATTTATCATTCAATTTCGGTTGATGTTTTATTCATTTATCTAATTGGTTTTCATAAAAAGAAAAGAGGAAAACAATACAGCAGATCTTTGCAGACCCAGAATGAAGACTTGTTATGAGAGAACTGACAAGCATTCATCGCTCTATACTATACATATTCAATTTAGCTATAGAACATTTCAGATTTTATAAGCAGATACTAAAGCAAACTTGAACTTTAAACTCAATCAATATTCCTAAATCATTACGGGCATGACAGAAACAGAACTAGCAGAATACAACTTCACTGTATACAATCGACCATTGCTCCGTGTCAAAGGTTTCGTATTAAGTTTGAAACAGCTCAAGGTTACTAAGTTAATGTTTGCTTCCAGTTTATAGAAGGAATTGACTCCGTAATTAAACTTCTTGCGAGTGATCACATCTTACACTTAAAGACACACAGAAACTTGAGCTCAGAGTCAAAGTGTAGCATTGTATCATTCAACCAGCTCATTATTGTTTCGCTTTGGTTAACATTATCACGAAAAAAAAAAACCACAATATTCAGAACTCACTATTAAAGCAGACATGATTAGAGAAGCAATGTAGCAATATTAATTTTTAACAAGTTGAAGTTTGTGTCGGAAATAATAGTATCATCATTTTTGTTTTAATTAAACCATTTTTACTTTCTCTTACTCACATATAAAATATATTTGTTAAAGAGAAGTTGGTTTGAGATTGCGGTCATTGGAAGTGCACAACAATTCAACAAATATATATATATTTGTCGGCGGACTTCAGAAATAAAAAAAAAAGAAGGAAAAGGATTGAGATGCAACACTCACGGCTTCTGAATAAACACTGCTTTATTCGTTCAATAATTCTCCTTATATACAATTAGCATGTTTGTTTACATTACAAGATGGTATTAAGGCTGATATCGCCAGTCTCCGGTCTTTATCTTATATATATATATATATATATATATATATATATATATATATATATATATATATATATATATATATATATAGACTTAGTGTGCACATCTGTTCTGATCACTCGGCGCCTTCAGGATATTCAATAAGTTCCTTTTTCTTCTTCAAGGGGAGTCTTTATCCATTTACATTTATAGAAGGATTCCTTAATATTTATTATACAGAGTATCCCGTAACTAGAGGAGAATTTTTATAGGAGTGATAGCACACCTCAAGCCCTACAAAAAAGTTCATATAAACAATGGGCCGATTCTCAGCAGAAAAGTAGGAAATCCAAGTTTAGTGTTTTAAGTACTCATGCTTTTCGATGAATAGGAAATAATAAATGAAGAAATATTTAATTTAAGTAGTTAACAATTGTTTCAGTGTAAACTAGATAAAATTTTATTTAAATCAAAATAGAGTTTGTCATTTTTAAGACCATTTAAAGAGGACTTTTGAATGGCTAAACTTGGTTAATTCTGTTTTTTAAAAAATCATAAATTATTAGCCATTTTTTGTTATCATTATCCAACTTTACTAACAGATACCCCACTTTAAAAAAAACTTCTTTGTTTAATGAACTTCATGTCCATATTAATTAAGTTGAGGTTTATTAGGCCAATTCTTGAGATTCACGTCAAGTTGTGTAAAGAAATGTTATGATTTTTCATCTTGTCATCTAAAAGTACCGGCATTTTCAACAAAATTGATTACAATTAAGTGTTACATAGCTTTTATTTATTGTTTTCCATGATATGGGATATATTATAATAAAAGTAATTTCCTAAATACACGTTATATTTATAAAGAAAAAATGGGTGATAAATATTCAGGACACAGTCTTTTTTTATTTTTTTTTGTGCCAACGTTTCAACCCAAACATGTGGCTCATCTTCAGGGCGTGCTCTGAGCACTGAGTGTGTTCAAGTACTCGATAAATAAATAAAAAAATATAAATAAAAAATAATAATAATAATGATTTGTTAAATATTTTTCATGTGAAGTGTCAAAGGAGTTGATCCGTGTTTATAAGTGACAAATTTCATGTTTCTAGTCCTAAGATTTAGGTTTTATGAAAATAATTGAAGCAATCCACAGAGTTTTTTTTTTTTTTTTGTTTTAAACGTAAATTTTTATTACTAGAAACATTAAATTTGTCACTTATAGATACGGATCGATTTCAATGACAGAGATCTGAGATAAAAACACAGTTTCGTTAATACATGAAAAATGTTTTAAAAAATCATTGTTATTATTATTTTATTTATAAATAAAAAGTGTATTTAGTCAATTATGTTTACTAAAGTAAATCCCAGATCATGAAAAAACAATAAATAAATGCTTTGTAATAATTTATTGTAGTTATTTGTGCTGAAAATATGATCACTATAAGGTGACTGGATAGAAATTGACAAAATTTCTTTACACAACTTGAGATAAATCTCAAGAATTTGCCTAATAAATCTCAATGTAATTACTACGGACTTGAAGCTGATTAAACGAAGATTTTTTTTTTTCTAAAAAAAATACTAGGGTACCTGTAGTATAGTTGGATAATGATAAAAAAAATCGCCAATAATTTATGATTTTTTTAAAAAACAGAATTAACAAAGTTTAGCTCCAAAGTCCTCTTTAAATGGTTTTAACAATGACAAACTCTATTTTAATTTGAAGACAATTTTATCTAGTATAATTGTTAATTACTTAAATTAAATATTTCTTTAGTTATCGCTTCCTATTTATCAAAAAGCCACTTAAAAAACCACTAAACTTGGATTTCCTACTTTTCTGCCGAAAATTGTCCCATTGTTTATATAAGCTTTTTTGTAAGCCTTAAGATCTGCAATCACTCCTATAAAAATGTTCCTATATTTACGGGACAGGCTGTATATACGTATATGTAGAAAAATAAATTTAAAATGTTGATAGTAGACATCAAGATCTACAAAAAAGTCCATACAATCAACTGCCCGATTTTCAGCCAAAAAAAAAAAAAAATAGGAAATTTAAGATTTGTGTTCTTTTAAGCATGTTACATTTTTTGTTGAATAGGAAGCGATAACATAAAAAATATATTATCTAAGTAAATAAACATTGCTCCCACTAGACAAACTTCAGTTTAAAGGAAAGTATAATTTGTCATTTTTAAAACTATTTAAAGAGGACTATCGGACGGACAAACACAGCTGAGTTACGTTTAAAGAAAAGCCATAAATTATTATTTATTTATTTTTTTATCACCGTTTAACTCTACTACATTTACCCCACTTTTTTTAAAACTTCCTCATTTAATAAGCTTCATGTCCATATTAATTAAGTTGAGGTTTATGAAAAAATATTTTCAGATTCACCTCAAGTTTTGTAAAGAAATGAGGTAATTTCCTATCCAGTCACCTAAAAGTACCCGTGTTTTCTGCAAAAATGACTACAATTAACTGTTGCAAAGATTTTATTTCTAGTTTTTCCGTGATATGAGGTGTAATGTAATAAACGTTATTGCCTAAAAACACATTTTGTTTATAAATATAAAAAATTGAAAAATGTTTTTTACGTGATTATATAATAGTGGTCCGAGATCTCTGATTATGACCACCACCCCGGACCATCTCCTTCCTCTAACAGTTTACATTTTTACTTTGGCAGTTATTTATGATCTGGTTTGTTTTCTGCTGTTTGTTGTGGTTTTTAGTATCACTCTGTTTACTTTTATGTTTTTGTACCATATTTTATTTATAATTCTTATTGGATAAAAATGAAGTATTTGATCTTCCATATTTCTTGAAAAATATTCCCTTTATTTTTATAAACATCAAAGTAATTATTTTTTTCTTTTGAATCATCTAGATTTTATTATATTAATTAGGAATGTAGGTAATTTAAACTTTAAAATACTGTGTTGTAGATGTTTTTCATTACACATTTTTTTTCTCATTTAATACTTATAATTATTGTTTTTATATAATTATTATTTTTAAATATTATGTTTAAATGTTTAAGTATGGTGTTGAGAGAGAAATTATTGGAAAGGACTATATTTTCGACACGCTGAGCGTTGGCCTGGTGGTATTGTGGATCAGATAAAGAGAGTGATCGGTGAATAAGGTTTTTGGCGGTATTGCTTTTTTGGTGATATGGGTGTTGGGAATAAAAGTTGAGTAGTCTGCCTGAGTACGTGAGTTTAGTGTACCAGTCAGTAGAAACAGCCGTCAGTGTTTTTTATTATTAGGAGGTCTAAGAAGGGGAGTGAATTTTTAACTTCATTCTCTATAGTGAAACGGAGACGGAGGTGGTAAGAGTTGAATGAGGAAAGAATTTAAGGGATGCTGTCAGGGTTAAGAACAATGAGGAGCTCATCGACATTGATCGTTTTGGTGAAAACGATGTCTTGATGAAAAGAAGGGATAACAGAGTCTAGAAGGTCATTGAGAACAATATTGGAAATATCTGGTGCTATAGAATTTCCTATGCCTAGGCCTGAAATCTGATTAAAGAATTTTCCTTGGAAGGTGAGGTATCCGGATCTACAACAAAGCTCAAGGGTTTCAAGGTATGAGGAGAGGTTAAGGGTGGTGTGAGGTTCGATGATTGTCCAGTTTTTCTGTACAATGTGGAGGGCTTTGTCTATTAGGATGTTGGTAAATAGGCTTTCAACGTCAAGGGAAACAAGGATAAAGTTGTTAGGAATATGGAGAGAAGATAACTCTTCTTTAAGGTGGAATGAATTATTAATATTCCCTAGTATCCATCCATATCTTCAAATTTTAGATACTGTAATTTTATAGTTTTTTTCCCCATTACCTAAACAAGTCAGCAAATTCCCCAATATCTTCTCTTACCCTGATTTTCCAGTTCTAAGTGAAACTCCTAGCTGAACACACCTGTAAGTCTCTATTTTTATTCTTCTAATTTTATTTACTTATTTATTTAATTTTTTATTTTCTTTTTTCTTTTCTTTCTTCACATTCCTTTATGTCTATTTTTTTATAGTATATCCTTTTCTTTCAATCTCTCCTGTAGATCTGTAGATGTATATTCACATTTGCATATATTATATATTACACTACAACAATTGTTACCTTCTAGTTACTTCAGTTTAGGATCTTGTTACTTAGCTTACTTTGTTTATATTTTAATGTAATTACTGTTTATAATTTTAATAAGCTTATTCACATTTTTTATATTTTTTTGTCTAAATATTATGTAACTTCCACAATTCTCTATACTTTTGTATCTTGTCCGTTCTAGCCCTGAAGAAGACCTGCTACGTCGGGTCGAAACGTTGGCTTTTAATAAAATAGTATTGCCGCTATTTAACCTATTTATGACAGCCACCCCGGACCACCTTCTTCCTATATAATGCAACGGTCAACTATTAAATATTCAAATATTCTTTCCTTGCTTTTAATTTCTTGAATATAATGTTATTCTATTTTTGTGTATTTTGAGCGGATTTCAGTTCTTCAATGTTTTTATTTTGATCATTAATTATTTCAAAAAAATATGTAATGAGTAATCATGATAAATTTACAAGAACTAAACCAATTTATTCTTAGTAGATATAGTTGATTAATTTTGTCAATTAAAAGGATTATAGTTGTTTTCCTTATGAAAATGAGATATATTGTACAAGTATATATATGAGCTATACCCATATAACTGCGATAGTATGATTCATCAAACATTGTTTTGTCTAGTTAATAGGCTGGTAATATAATTTTTAGTTTATAGTAGGAGTTGGTTGCATTTCAAAATGTAGCTTCTCCCACCTTTAATCCACCTATAATAATTAATTGATTAATAAAGATTTTGCCAATATATTTTTTTTTCTTCACTTAAAAATCCTCTGAAATTAATTTCAAAATGCCTAATGCATAAATCCAATAAATTATACTTTTTAAAACACCATGATCTTAAATGATGCATTTTTAAAATACATTAAAATGGGACGATAATAATACATAAGTTTTACATTTTCAAAAACACTTCAATCTTTAGTGTACGAAATTCATCTCACTCTACATGGTAAGAAGAGAATAAAAACATATACTATAACTCATAAAAATTTACAAATTTCTGATTTGAATAATAAACCTTATGATTCATAATTGAATAATCTCAAAGCAACAAAGTATTGCAAAATAATTTCTGTTAAAGTAATGATTTTGTACTATAGTAACCCCAGTTTAAGCTATATATCTACCTATGTTTGTAATATTCTCTTTTAATATATCTTGAGCAATCAAACTAAGTTAAGTAAGCAATTATAGTTCTTAAACCTATCTACAAAATAAATATTGCAGACATCTCATAAATGTATATTTATTAGAAGGTAAAAGTTCACAATGGAAATTCAAATTATTCTATCCGTTCTGTATTTGAAAATAACTGGTTAATAGTTATAGATGAAACGACTCCTCACAAAGTTTTTTATGGTTACTAATATATTTTTTATCTAAGATATAAATGGTTTTATGAATTCTAATATAAAATATTTTTATTATATATAATCTATAATTTATTATGTTATAATCTATAATTTATTATGTTATTAGCACTTATTTCTTCTCAAAATTCTTTATTTGTATTTAATACATTATTATATACTTTTTGGCCATTTTGAAATTTAAAGTGAAATTGCACATTTTTAGACCACCTGTCCACATTTGTATAATTTTCACTTGTCAAATATATCCATACAAAATGAAGTTTTTCTCTTTGTCAGTCAAAAAGTTATTTGTTGGTGGCTATATTTTTCTTTTTATAAAATAAAAAAACTTATTTGACTTTGTTATAACATTAATCTTTAAATAAACAATATTCAATTACCAACTTTATATAATATGTTTTTCTTTTCTATATATCAGCAATACAGGAAGTTTATTTAATTTTTTAAATCATATAGACGGCTTTTTAGTTATGAGACCATATTTAATGATAATAGTGCTTGATGTACTCTGAGATTCGAAAGCAATATCATCAACAATTTCCTTGACTAAATCCAGTCATAACTTAAATCTAAATGATCAGAAAGTCGTTTTTCCAACCATTTTGCTGTTTAAAATGCTAATTAAAATTTCAGTTAAATTTTAAATAATCATGAATAAACTTTTTATTATATATAGCTCTATTAAAACTATTAATTTAAGTAAAGTAGTGCATGCATATGTATAAAATTAATTATAATCATTAATAAATTATTATCATCCTTGTTTTCAAAAAATAGGTTAATGAAAAGTGGAAGTTTGGGAATGAAAATAAATATACTTTGAGACAATTCCTAAAACAGATTACATTCTTTTTGAAAATAGTTTTATGTTATTATAATTATATAACATAAATAAGAGGCCAAAAACCATATGGGTAGATAGGATAAACAGAGATACGGCTAAGCTTCATGCCGCAAACTGGAAAGCAGTTGCCCAAAATAGGCAGAGGTGGAGAAGGCTGGTTCAGGCGGCCAAAGATCTACAAGATCTTTAGAGCCAACAGAAAAAAAAATATCATAATTCGGTGGCAAAAGGTGGTCAAAACCACATCCTGACAGATGCCCTACTATGTGCCAAGTCTTTCGTTATACATAGTATTGAACTGGACAGAACACTGGACAGAACCCACCTTAGAGATTGTAATTTCGTTCCTGGTATATATAGTGTAACTTAGCCACATTTGAGTGTTGCGGGAGGCAAGCGACTTTATATTATTTTAAAGTCGAAATATTCTTTTATTTGGTCTCTATTTACCTTGTTTTGTGTGTAGAAAAAGCTATATAATATTTCTTAATCGGTACTTTAATCATATTTCCATCTTGTGTGACATCTTAACATACTTGTTCTACTAACAACTGCATAGAGATTTGAGGAAGGGAACAAATTGTGCTGAACTCTGGTGGATAAATTCTTAACTTATTAAAGAACAAAATAATTTTAATATCAGTACCATGCATTAAAAAATGAGTAATATCATCCTAAATTACTATTCAAACCACTCTCATCACATCCAAACTAATTTCATTAAAAATTTAATAAACAAGGAAATATAAATAACTGATGAGATAAAACTGAAATAAATAAATACCAAGGTATACAAAATTATTTTTGTACGATTTCTTTCCAAACGAAATTGTCAAAAAAGCATGGAAGAATGGCATAAATATAAACAAAAAATCAAAATATGATTTTCAAGACAGAAAAAACAAGAAATCTAGCTAGCATGGAGAGTGTAGAGAGCATGGGTATAAAACCTACTAATAAAATAGCAAATTTATACAACATGAAAAACAAAATAGGAAAAAATAAAACAACAGGTGTAATATATAATATCAACTGCTTAAACCGCCCAGAAGTATAATATGGAAAAGGTATTACATTATACTATAGAATAGAGTACTGAATTTGAAATTGCAAGGACTGCCTTTTACTCTACAGTTTATCTTATAATTTTTTTTTCTGATTCCTAAAACAGATTACATTCTTTTTGAAAGTAGTTTTATGTTATTATAATTATATAACTATTTGTTTTGTTATTTTCAAGAATTTTCTTTATGATTGAGCCAAATGGTGTTATGAATTGTATAAATTAAAAACTTGAAATACATATATATAGGGTATTTACTATATATATAAATAAAGAAAAGCCAAGAAATGGTTCACAGAAGCATGCGAAAAGGCAGTGGAGGAAAGAAGAGAAGTAAGAAGAAAAGTCCTTTGCTTACAAACTGTAAGCAATATATACAATATATACAACAACCTATATATATAAAATATATAAAGTAGATAGAATATACAACGTATCATCAGAATTGTTCAAAGATGGGGGAGAAGAACTCAGAGCCAAGCTATTAGATCTAATCCAGAAGATTTTTGAGAAGGAACGGATACCAGAAGCATGGAACACAGGGTTGATCTGTCCTATCCTTAACAAGGAGTCTATGTATGAATGTGGCAATTATAGAGGCATAGCACTTCTTCCGGTCGCCTATAAAATAATGACTAATATTCTGTTAAATCGGATATATCCGTATTATGAAAACATAATAGACGACCATCAAACAGGATTCAGGAGAGGGAGGAGTACGCTAGATCAGATATTCATACTGAAACAAGTACTTGAAAAACGATGGGAAGTAGATCAGGACGTACACGCATTATTTGTCGACTTCGAATCAGCCAATGACTCCGTTGACAGAAACTGTCTCTGGAAGATCATGACTGAGCTGGGTGTTCCCGGGAAATAAGCGAGGTTGACGAAGGCGTGTACAAATGATCCTAAATGCAGGGTACTAATACAAGTAGACGTATCTGAAGCCTTTGAAGTTCGAACGGGTTTGAGGCAGGGAGATGGACTCTCTCCGATGCTGTTCAACTTAGCACTAGAGAAAGTAATAAGAATAACATCACGCGAAGATGGAGGGGTGCATGTTGGAATGAAACATAAAATCTTAGCATATGCCGATGATATAGCTGTCCTCGGAAGTAATCAAGAGGATATTGAGAGACTCGCTCGGACTCTATTAAAAGAAGCAGAGCAAATCGGACTACAGGTCAATGTAGATAAAACAAAATACATGATAGTTAGCCGAAACATCCACCCTAATAATACGATCTGCGTGGATTCGAAGTCATTCCCGAAAGTAGACAGATTCAAATACCTCGGCTCCACAATAACCTCAATAAATGATCAACTAACAGAGATAGTACAGTTAATAACAAGTGCGAACAGATCTTTCTTCTCTCTTTCAAAGGTACTGAAATCCAGAAAAATCTCCATAAATCTCAAAATAAGGGTGCACAACGCAGTGATTAAGCCAGTTCTGCTGTACGGTTGTGAAACCTGGGCTCTAACTGGCACATTAGAAGCCAGAATTGAGAGATTTGAAAGAAAAGTTCTACGTAGGATTACAGGACCTATATGGGACCAGAACCTTGACACATGGAGGTGAAGGAACAATAAAGAACTGTTGAAAGAAACTGGTCAGTCAATATCTCATGACATGAATTCAAGGAGGTTAAGATGGGCAGGGCATGTAGGTCGTAGTAATCCATCAGGACGCCTCTACACGACAATGAATGCCAGAGTAGTAGACAAGAGACCACGTGGGAGGCCAAAAACCAGATGGATAGATAGGATAAACAAAGATACGGCTGAGCTTCATGCAGCAAACTGGAAATATATACTTGTACCACCAAATCCTATGAAAGGTCTTGGGTTCAGTACCTCATAAGAGAATCCTATTTCTAGGCTTATGGTTGTCCATGAGTATGCTTAGGCTGGGATCATGCTTAACCACTGTGCATCTACAAACTTAACTCAGCCCTAAGTGTATTGCCAATTCTCTATAATATTATTGGAGGTGACATCATACTCTAGAAGAGAGTACTGAGTACATTTGAGTCTGAAATTGCAAAGACTAATTTTTGTTGTACAGACAATCTTATCATTCTTTTTTCTGTTGTGGATGATTGAATTATTTTTCCTCATCACTTCAACAACATATATTATATCTATCTTAGTGATATGTACTTATTAGGCATAAATTTATTCAGCGATTGTGACGTCCAAACGGTACTCTAGTATGTGTATGTAATACATAGTATTTTGTTCAGAATAAATAATATGTGTTTGGGTGATGTACAGTCTCTAGTTAATGTTTCTTACTTTGGCTGTTTAAGAGAGATGTGTTGAATTCGGTCTGCAAATATGTGATTTTGGTTTTTTTATTTGATGATGTTGAAGGGTAATTTTTTTACTTGCACTTTAGAAACTAGCTTTGTGTTTGAAAATTTTTAATTATATTTAACATTTAATTATTGTATCTTTTTGAGCTTTTACTATTTTATATCAAGATTTCAAAAAATTATTGCATTTATATATTTCAGAATTTGTGCTAATTCGTTTTAGTAGATTAACCAACTATTACATAAATGGTTTAAAAAAATAATTGATTTATGATATTTTTAATATTAATATTAAATTAATATTTTTAATCCTCAAATTTATCCAGACAAAATGAAGTATTCCTCTTTGTCAGCCACAAAGTTGTTTGTTGGTGACTACACATTTCTTTCTATAAAATAAGAAAATAATATTTTATTTTGTACATTTTAAAAAAAATAATGAATGAATAAATAACATTAATCTTTACATAAACTATATTCAATTACCAACTTTATATAATATGTTTTTTCTTTATCTATTATAAATTTTGATTAAATCAATAATATAGGGGAACTTTATTTATCCATTTACTCAAAAAATCATTGTGCTCCCAAAATTAAAAAATATATTCTTTTATTTAGTCTTTATTTACCTTTTTTTGTGTTTAGAATAAGCTATATGATATTTCTTGGTATGTACTTTATTTATAT
This sequence comes from Nezara viridula, assembly GCA_928085145.1. Taxonomy (NCBI): domain Eukaryota; kingdom Metazoa; phylum Arthropoda; class Insecta; order Hemiptera; family Pentatomidae; genus Nezara; species Nezara viridula. The sequence continues at coordinate 182,443,310 of OV725078.1, read as the reverse complement.
TTTCACCTAGCGTGATATCTTAACATGCTTGTCCTACCCACAACTATATAGAGAATTGAGGAAAGGAGCAAATTTGCTGAACTCTGGTGGATAAACACTAAACATGTTAAAGAACAAATTAATTTTAATATCACTACCATGTATAGAAAAATGTACTATGTTTATTATTTTAGTTTGTTTACTAATTCAGCATATGATTTATTAATATTTTGAGAGTCTTTTCTGAAATAGATGGCATTGTATAAATTTTCTGTAATAGTAATAGCATTTATATTTATTTTCCCCTCTGGGTATAACCTCTTTTTCGTCGAAAACAAAATTATGGCCTAACTCTGCAGGGTGTGTTAATACTGTTTTATTTTTATATTTTTTATTTTCTTTATTTTTACAATAATTTTAATGCTGATATATTCTGTCTTTTAAGTATTTCCCACTTTCACCATACTATACTCCTGGGCAGTTATGCAGTTGATCTTATATATTACACCTGTTGTTCTATATTTTCTACTTTGTTTTTCATGCTGTTGTATAAATTTGCTATTCTATTAGTAGGTTTATACCCATATTTATGTGCAGGTATTTAGTAAAAATAATAGGTTGTATTTAGTAAAAATAATATTTAAAATATGTGACAAATTATTGATATAGGTACGTTTTTGTATTTAACACTCTCCATGCTATATATATTATTATTTCTGTCTTGAAAATCATTTTTTTTATGTTTTGTTTATATTTATGCCAGGCTTCCATGCTTTTTCGACAATTTCTTTTGGACAGAAATTGTAAAATAACAATTTGGATATCTTGGGTTTTTTTTTCTTTTAATTTTATCTCATCAGTAATTTAAATTGCCTTGTTTATAAAATTTTTAATGATATTAATTTTCATGTGATGAGGGTGGTTTGAATAGTAATTTAGGATGATATTACTCATTTGTTTATGCATGGTACTGATATTAAAACTAATTGGTTCTTTAATAAGTTGAGAATTTATCCACTAGAGTTCAGCACAATTTGCTCCCTTCCTCAAATCTCTATACAGTTGTTAGTTGAACAAGTATGTTAAGATGTCACACTAGATGGCAATATGAATAAAGTAGCGATTAAGAATTATCATATAGCTTTTTCTACACACAAAACAAGGTAAATAGAGACCAAATAAAAGAATATTTCGACTTTAAAATAATATAAAGTCGCTTGCCTCCCGCAACACTCAAATGTGGCTAAGTTACACTATATATACCAGGAACGAAATTACAATCTCTAAGGTGGATTCTGGAACATCCGACAGTGTTCTGTCCAGTTCAATACTATGTATAATGAAAGACTTGGAACATAGTAGGGCATCTGTCAGGATGTGGTTTTGACCACCTTTTGCCACTGAATTATGATAACATGTTTCAAAATAAAAATTGAAATTAAATTTTTAATGTTGTGGGAGGCTTTACATGCTTATTTTTTCGAATAATACATCATAGATTTTTATTTTCGTATTTTAAATAAATAATCTGCCATCTGCACTTTAAAAATATTTATGAAAATTATGAAACACTTAATAAAATATTTAAAATGAAAAAAGAAATTTTAAAACTAAGCAAAAAAATAAAAATAAGTATATTTATTTTTAATTATTAGATTATTATTTTTGAAAAAAAATCATTTTTTGTACTTAAGTCACATATCAGTGTATAATAGACAGGTTCTTAGTGTCTGTTGTTTTGAAAAAAACAACACTAAAATTAATTAATTTGGCAATCACCTTCGTTCATTTGGCGGAATATTCATTTACCAACTTTATATAATATGTTTTTTTCTTTTTCCATTTTAAAGTTTAATTAGATCAACAAAATTTATCTATCCTTTTATCGAAGAAATCATTATGCACAGAAAACTAAAAAATGTATTCTTTTATTTGGTCTCTATTTACCTTGTTTTGTCAGTTGAAAAAGCTATATGATATTTCTTGTTCAGTACTTTATCCATATTTTCATCTTAACATACATAAGATATCATTGATATCTTAATATACTTGTCCTACTAACAACTGTATAGAAATTTGAGGAAGGGAGCAAATTTGCTGAACTCTGGTGGATAAACTCTTAACTTATTAAATAACAAATTAATTTTAACTTTGGTACTGATACCGTGCATAAAAAAAAAGAAGAAAAAATGTGTAATATCATCTTAAATTACAATTCCAACCACCCCCATCTTACAAAAATTAATGTCATTAAAAATTTAATAAACAAGGCAATTTAAATAACGGATGAGATAAAACTGAAAGATAAAAAAAACCAAGATATACAAATTGTTTTTGGACAATTTTTTTCCAAAAGAAATTGTTGAAAAAGTATGGAAGAATGGCATTAATATAAACAAAAAATAAAAAAAATGAGTTACAAGACAGAAAAAACAGCATGGAGAGTCTTAAATACAAAAAACGTACCTAATAATATTAATAATTTGCCACATATTTTAAATAGAATTTTTACTAAATATGACGTACCTGAATATAAATTTGGGTTTATGCCTTAAATGAAATTGCCAATTTATACAACATGAAAGACAAAATAGAAAAAAATAGAACAACTGTTGTTATATATAAGATCAACTGCTTAAACTGCCCAGAAGTATATTATGGTGAAAGTGGGAAATACTTAAATGACAGAATATATCAGCATAAAAATTATTGTAAAAATAAAGAAAATCAAAACTATAAAAATAAAACAGCATTAACACACCCTGCAGAGTTAGGCCATAATTTTGATTTTGATGAAGAAGATATTATACACAGATTGAAAAATAAATATAAAAGCTATTACTATTACAGGAAATTTAACCAATGACATCAATTCCAAAACAGACCCACAGAATATTAATAAATCATATGCTTAATTAGTAAACAAACTAAAATAATAAAACAGAGTACATTTTTCTATACATGGTACTGATATTAAATTTAATTTGTTATTTAATAAGTTAAGAGTTTATCCACCATAGTTTAGCAAATTTGCTACATTTCTCAATTCTCTATATAGTTGTTAGTAGGAAAAGCATCTTGATATATCACGCTAGGTGAAAATATAAATAAAGTACATACCAAGAAATATCATATAGCTTATTCTAAACACAAAAAAAAGGTAAATAAAGACTAAATAAAAGAATATATTTTTTAGTTTTTGGTGCCCAATGATTTTTTGAATAAATGAATAAATAACGTTCCCCTATATTGTTGATTTAATCAAAATTTAAAATAGAAAAAAAAACATATATAAAGTTTGTAGTTGAATATTGTTTATTTAAAGAAAGAAAAATACTACATTTTGTCTGGATAATTTTGAGGATTAAAAATTATAGAAAATGTAGACAGTTGGTATAAAAATATGCAATTAATGAATTTGAAAATGGCCAAAAATGCCGAAAAGTTATTTAAAAAAGAAAAAACTGTGTAAGTATATAATAATGTATTAAATACAAATAAAGAATTGAGAGAAGAAGTAATGGTCTTAGTAAGATCATAATCAATTATAGATTAAATATAATAATTATATATAATAAATCTTACTAAAAATATGAATAAACCTAATGGAGTTGTTTATCATCAATAAAATATTTTTTTAAACCATTTTTGGAATAGTTGTTTAATCTACTAAAAACGAATCAAGACAAATTCTTAAATATATAAATGCAATCAGATTTTGAAATCTTATTAAATAATTAAAAATTTTCAAACACAAAGCTAGTTTCTCAAGTGCAAGTAAAAAAAATTACCCTTCAACATCATCAAATCAAAAAACCAAAATCACTTATTTGTAGACCAAATTCAACAATTCTCTCTTAAACAGCCAAAGTAAGAAACATTAACAAGAGACTGTACATCACCCAAACACATATTATTTATTCTGAACAAACATACTATGTACTACATACACATACTAAAGAACCGTTTGGATGTCACAACCGCTGAATAAATTTATGTCTGATGAGTACATATCACTAAGATAGATATAATATATGTTGTTGAAATGATGAGGAAAAATAATTCAAGCATCCACAACAGATAAAAGAATGATAAGATAGTCTGTACAACAAAAATTAGTCTTTGCAATTTCAGACTCAAACAAACTCAGTACTCTCTTCTAGAGTATAATGTCATCTTCAATAATATTATAGAGAACTGGCAATACACTTAGGGCTGAGTTAAGTTTGTAGATGCACACGTGCTTAATCATGAACCCAGCCTAAGCATGCTCATGGACAACCATAAGCCTAGAAATAAGATTCTCTTATGAGATACTGAAACCAAGACCCTTTCATAGGATTTTGGTGGTGTACAAGTATATAGGGTTTATACTATATATATATATATATATATATATATATATATATATATATATATATATATATATATATAACCTACAGATACAGTGAGCTGCATGCATATAACTGATAGACAATAGGCCAAGATAGGTAGAGATAGAGAAGACCGGGTAAGGCAGAAATTATTGATAATCATTTTTTTTTCACACTTGATCCTCTTCTGTTATTACCCATGCCACATTTTTTTTCCTAATCACTTAGTAAATCCATGATGAGATATATCTTATTTATAGAGTATTGTTATTATCAATTAAACATGGTTATATCTAAGATTCAGAAAATGCTAATATATTTCTAATGAAGTATTTCTTTATATTTCTCAATTTATACATACGTGTATGTTTCTATGTCTGCCTCTGTATGTCATAAAAAAGTAAAATTCCTGTGTTGACATTAAATTCCTTTATTCAATATTTTCAAAATACATTGAATTAACTATCATAATGAGTTTAATGGTGTATTATACCAAGAGACAGAATTTTAAAATTATTTTGTTGAAAGATTATTTTAAAAAATACACTACTACAGTGAGTATAAAGAACTTAATTAATAAATGATTGAAATTCATTTTCTCTCACTACTTCAGTAATTTATTTTTTCATAAATATTTTAATTTGCCCTTACAAGTTTTTAATTTATACAATTCAAAACACCATTTGGCTCAATCATAAAGAAAATTCTTGAAAATAACAAAACAAATAGTTATATAATTATAATAACATAAAACTATTTTCAAAAAGAATGTAATCTGTTTTAGGAATCAGAAAAGAAATTATAAGATAAACTGTAAAGTAAAAGGCAGTCCTTGCAATTTCAAACTCAATACTCTATTCTATAGTATGATGTAACACTTTTTCCATATTATTCTTCTGGGCGGTTTAAGCAGTTGATATTATATATTACACCTGTTGTTTTCTTCCAAGCTTTCTTCCATTCTTCCATGCTTTTTTGACAATTTCTTTTAGATTGAAATTGAACAAAAATAATTTTGTATATCTTGGTTTTTATTTCTTTCAGTTTTATCTCATCAGTTATTTATATTTCCTTGTTTATTAAATTTTTAATGATATTAATTTGCATGTGATGAGGGTGGTTTGAATAGTAATTTAGGATGATATTACTCATTTTTTAATGCATGGTACTGATATTAAAATTAATTTGTTCTTTAATAAGTTAAGAATTTATACACCAGAGTTCAGCACAATTTGCTCCCTTTCTCAAATCTCTTTGCAGTTGTTAGTAGAACAAGTATGTTAAGATATCACACAAGATGGAAATATGAATAAAGTACCGATTAAGAAATATCATATAGCTTTTTCTACACACAAAACAAGGTAAATAGAGACCAAATAAAAGAACATTTCGACTTTAAAAGAATATAAAGTCGCTTGCCTCCCGCGACACTCAAATGTGGCTAAGTTACACTATATATACCAGGAACGAAATTACAATCTCTAAGGTGGGTTCTGGAACATCCGACAGAGTTCTGTCCAGTTCAATACTATGTATATAGAAAGACTTAGCACATAGTAGGGCATCTGTCAGGATGTGGGTTAGACCACCTTTTGCCACTGAATTATGATAAAATATTTCAAAATAAAAATTGAAATTAAATTTTTAGTGCTGTGGGAGGCTTTACATGTTTATTTTTTTGTTATAAAGACTTTGGGAACAATAACAGATTTTAGCAAAAGGGCACTTTCTCACAGACCTCATCTTAAGAATATTAACTATCGATAACTTCCATTGCTGTCCACTTCTGACTTCCCTTCACCCCCTTGCTATTCTTGGGTATATAAACCCCATGCTCCTCAGAACAAATTACTCATGCAGTAACATCCTCGAAGTCACACTCTTTACTTTAGCAGACCTAGAGTGAACTCGTGTAGTCAAACCATATATCCATAGTATATTACTCTGTATGTTAGATGCCATTTGTTACAGACATTATGAATAAAAGCATTACTCATAAAGTCTTCACTGCCTTTGGTGATTATCATTGTTCATTGACGGAATATTCAATTACCAACTTTATATAATATGTTTTTTTCTTTTTCTAAATTTTAATTTTAATTTCATCAACAAAATTTATTTATCCATTTATTCAAAAAATCATTATGCACCAAAAACTAAAAAATGTATTCATTTATTTGGTCTCTATTTACCTTGTTTTGTCTGTAGAAAAAGCTATATGATATTTCTTGTTCAGTACTTTATCCATATTTTCATCTTAACATGCATAAGATATCAATGATAACTTAACATACTTGTCCTACTAACTACTGTATAGAAATTTGAGGAAGGGAGCAAATTTGCTGAACTCTGGTGGATAAACTCTTAACTTATTAAAGAATAAATTAATTTTAATATCAGTACTATGCATAAAAAAAAGAAAGAAAAAATGAGTAATATCATCTTAAATTACAATTCAAACCACTCCTCATCATACAAAAATTAATGTCATTAAACCTTTTATAAACAGGACAATTTAAATAACTGATAACATAAACCTAAAAGAAGAAAACAAGATATACAAATTGTTTTTGGACAATTTCTGTCCAGAAGAACTTGTCGAAAAATCATGGAAGAATGGCATAGATGTAAATAAAAAATAAAAAAATGAGTTTCAAGATAGAAAAAAGAAGATATATAGCATGGAGAGTGTTAAATACAAAAACGTACCTATATCAATAATTTGTCACATATTATTTTTACTAAATACGACGTACCTGAATACCTGGTACTGATATTAAAATTAATTTGTTCTTTAATAAGTTAAGAGTTTATCCACCATAGTTCAGCAAATTTCCTCCTTTTCTCAATTCTTTATATAGTTGTTAGTAGGACAAGTATGTTAAGATATCATGCTAGGTGAAAATATAAATAAAGTACATACCAAGAAATATCATATAGCTTATTCTCAACACAAAAAAAAGGTAAATAAAGACTAAATAAAATAATATATTTTTTTAGTTTTGGGTGCACAATGATTTTTTGAATAAAAGTATAAATAAAGATCACCTATATTGTTGATTTAATCAAAATTTAAAATAGAAAAAAAAACATATATAAAGTTTGTAGTTGAATATTGTTTATTTAAAGAAAGAAAAATACTACATTTTGTCTGGATAATTTTGAGGATTAAAAATTATAAAAAATGTAGACAGTTGGTATAAAAATATGCAATTAATGAATTTGAAAATGGCCAAAAATGCCGAAAAGTTATTTAAAAAAGAAAAATGCATAAGTATATAATAATGAATTAAATACAAATAAAGGATAGCGAGAAGAAGTAATAGTCTTATTAAGAACATAATCAGTTATTGATTAAATATAATAGTTATATATAATAAATCTCACTAAAAATATGAATAAACCTAATGGGGTTGTTTATCATAAATAAAATATTTTTTTAAACCATTTATGGAATAATTGGTTAATCTACTAAAAACGAATGACAAATTCTGAAATATATAAATGCAACAAGTTTTTGAAATCTTGATATAAATGAGTAATAGCTCAAAAAGAGACAATAATTAAATGTTAAAAATAATTAAAAAATTTTTAAACACAAAGCTAGTTTCTAAAGTGCAAGTAAAAGAAATTACTCTTCAACATCATCAAAACAAAAGCAAAATCGCATATATGTAGACCAAATTCAACACGTTTCTCTTAAACAGTCAAAGTATGAATCATTAACTAGAGGCTGTACATCACCCAAACACATACTCTTTATTCTGTATAAATATACAATGTACTACATACATATACTAGAGTACCGTTTGGATATCACAATCGCTGACAAAATTTATATCTAATGAGTACATATCACTAAGATAGATATGATATATGTTGTTGAAATGATGAGGAAAAATAATTCAATCATTCACAACAGAAAAAAAAATTATAAGATAGACTGTAGAGCAAAATACAGACTTTGCAATTTCAAACTCAAATAAACTCAGTACTCTCTTCTAGAGTATGATGGCACCTCCAATAATGTTATAGAGAACTGGCAGTACACATAGGATTAAATTAGGTTTGTAGATGCACACGTGGTTAAGCATGATCCCAGCTAAAGTATAGCCATGGACAACCATAGGCCTAGAAATAGTATTCTCTCATGGGATACTGAACCCAAGAACTTTCATAGGATTTGGTTGTACAAATATATAAATATATATTCATGACCTATTATCCGACTATAATTCATATCTTAAGGTACAGATAGAGAAGACCGGGTAAGGCAGAAATTACTGATAATCAATTTTTTTTCACACTTGATCCTCTTCTGTTATTACCCATGCTACATTTTTCCCCCCAATCACTTAGTAAATCCATGATGAGATATATCTTATTTATAGTGTATTGTTTTTACCACTTAAACATTGTTATATCTAAGATTCAGAAAATTCGAATATATTTCTGATGAAGTATTTCTTTATATTTCTCAATTTATACATTTGTGTATGTTTCTATGTCTGCCCCTGCATGTCATAAAAAAGTAAACAATGTGTTTACATTAAATTTCTTTATTCAATATTTTCGAAATACATTGAATTAACTACCATAATGAGTTTAATAATAATAATAATAAAAAGGCTTAGCGAACCCGAAGGTTCGATGCCGACTCCACCAATCGCTTATTACACACCTCCCTCCACCGTTCGCCTTCCATAACAAGTTCCTTCAGATCGGCTTTAATGCAATCTTCCCACCTTCGCTTCGGTCTACCCCTCGGACGCTTACCATTCGTCACAGCAAATATTAACCTTTTAGGAATTCTCTCGTTACTAAGTCCAACAACTTTACAAGCCCATTTGATTCGCGGAGATGAAATTATCTCAATTATATTACTCGGATACAGTTCACGCAATTCGGCGTTGTGTAACCGTATATCTTTGTTTTTATTTCTTTCAGTTTTATCTCATCAGTTATTTATATTTCCTTGTTTATTAAATTTTTAATGATATTAATTTGCATGTGATGAGGGTGGTTTGAATAGTAATTTAGGATGATATTACTCATTTTTTAATGCATGGTACTGATATTAAAATTAATTTGTTCTTTAATAAGTTAAGAATTTATCCACCAGAGTTCAACACAATTTGCTCCCTTTCTCAAATCTCTATGCAGTTGTTAGTAGAACAAGTATGTTAACATGTCACACAAGATGGAAATATGAATAAAGTACCGATTAAGAAATATCATATAGCTTTTTCTACACACAAAACAAGGTAAATAGAGACCAAATAAAAGAATATTTCGACTTTGAAAGAATATAAAGTCGCTTGCCTCCTGCAACACTCAAATGTGGCTAAGTTACACTATATATACCAGGAACGAAATTACAATCTCTAAGGTGGGTTCTGGAACATCCGACAGAGTTCTGTCCAGTTCAATACTATGTATATAGAAAAACTTAGCATATAGTAGGGCATCTGTCAGGATGTGGGTTAGACCACCTTTTGTCACCGAATTATGTTAATTTTTTTTTTCTGTTGGCTCTATAGACTTTGGAGATCTTTGGCCAAATCAATCATAAAGAAAATTCTGAAAATAACAAAACAAATAGTTATATATAATAACGTAAAACTATTTTCAAAAATAATGTAATCTGTTTTAGGAATTATTTCAAAGTATATTTATTTTCATTCCCAAACTTCCACTTTCCATTAATCTATTTTTTGAAAACAATAATGATAATAATTTATTAATGATTATAATCAATTGTATACACATACATGCACTACTTTACTTAAATTAATACTTTTACTAGAGCTATATATTATAAAAAGTTTATTCATGATCATTTAAAATTTAATTGAGATTTTAATAAGCATTTTAAACAGCAAAATGGTTGGAAAAACGACCTTCTGATTTAAGTCCATCTACAAAATAAACATTACTCTAATTGGACACAAAGCAACAATACACATGTTTTTTTCCTGGTACAATTATATTTAACCTGGATATAACTGGCTAAATTTTAGTTCTACATAATTCAGCAATTACATTGAATTTAAACAATTATTTCCCCCATTTGCTCACATAAATCATTTATTATTCACAAAAATTGTGTTAGTGTTATTAGATATATGTTATATAATAATCTTTATTTATTACCAGTTGGATATGATTGCATCCATGTATTTTAAAATGATAAAATGTCATTAACATAAAAAAAACCTGTAGTTCTACACCCCAAGAAGGGTCATGGGTTCAGTGATTGAAAAGCAGCTCTATGTAATTTTCTTTCTTCCTGGAGTCATTGCTACATAAATATATTACAGCTTGACTTTCTATAACTATATTTTGGAAGACTTCTTCTCATACTTCATTTTTCACAATTCTTGAACAATACAAATGGCTGCACAGCTGTGAAATTTCATATTTTATTATTATAAATATATATTATACATGATAGGAAATAAATCTATATAATCAATAATAATTATGATTTTTATAATAGTCTATTTGGGTATAAAATGAACATAAAATATAAAGGTTAAAGTAAAACTGACACGTAGATGGAACGATTGTTTTATTTCTGATCATTTAGATTTAAGTTATGACCAGATTTAGTCAACGAAGGTATATCGGTAAATTGTTGATGATATTGCTTTCGAATCTCAGAGTACTTCAAGCGCTATTATCATTAAATATGGTTTCATAACTAAACAATTGTCTGTATGATTTAAAAAATTAAATAAACTGCCTATATTGTTGATATATAGAAAAGAAAACATTTTATATAAAGTTGGTAATTGAATATTGTTTATTTAATGATTAATGTTATTTATTTAGTGATTTTTTTTTTAAATGTACAAAGTAAAATAAGTTTTTTTATTTTATAGAAAGAAAAATATAGCCACTAGCAAATAACTTTTTGACTGACAAAGTGAAATACTTCATTTTGTTTGGATATATTTGACAAATGAAAATTATACAAATGTGTAAGGATTGGATACGATAGGAATTCGATGGTTTGGTAGAGCCCCAAAGCTCAACTCCGTATGTCCATACAGGTCTTATTATGGTTAAGTAGATGAGTCTTTTGTAATTAATTGAAAGTTTAGAGCGTTTGTCTAGTGAGTGTTGGAGCAGTTGGTTGCAGAATTTTAAAATTTCTTTTCAAGTTAATTTATTATTAGCCATATTTACACCAATTTAATAAAATTTTTTGTCACTTAATGATTATTCATCACAATGACGACGTTTCGGCTCGTTGACCCATTTTCAAGCATAAAAAAAATTTTTCATTTACAATCATATATTAACTTTAACATATTTTAAATTATAAAGATTCTTATTATGTACCTAAAATACCCATCATGTACCTGTCATTTTCACTTATGCGAATTGCAAGCGTCTACTCATAATAAAATTCCTTATTATTGTCATGTTCACCTTTAATTATTTAACAACATTATTATTACTCAATTCTTTACTATTAAATGATTCGAAATAAGTTAAAATTGCAACAACAAAGCATATTTTAGACAGACATCCCAATGGTTCGAAAAAAGGCTTAAACAGCATAAACAAAATTGTAATTCAAAAAACACAAAAATTAAATTAGCTACTGGACTCTCTCAACATAATATGCAAACTAAACATGAATTTGATTTCAAAAATGCCAAAATCCTACATAATGAAAGAAATACTTAATTAAATAAGCAATATACATAACTAAAAACTTAAAAAAACTCAGTAAATAATCATACAGACGTGGATAATATGAATACTTTTTACGCTAGTTCAATTGAAAAAATCAAAATTTGAAATAAATCAGCTAATATTACTTAAAATAGATCCACATGTAATATTGAGTAACAGCATTATATATGTTCATAATAAATAGTCTTCCCCTACTCCTATAAGAATAACCAGTCACTGAATAGAAATGAGATGGATGACATGTGGGTGACTCAGAAACAAGGTAATTTTAACTTATTTCGAATCATTTAATAGTAAAGAATTGAGTAATAATAATGTTGTTAAATAATTAAAGGTGAACATGACAATAATAAGGAATTTTATTATGAGTAGACGCTTGCAATTCGCATAAGTGAAAATGACAGGTACATGATGGGTATTTTAGGTACATAATAAGAATCTTCATAATTTGAAATATGTTAAAGTTAATATATGATTGTAAATGAAAAAAATTTTTTAGACTTGAAAATGGCTCGACGAGCCGAAACGTCGTCATTGTGATGAGTAGTCATTAAGTGACAACAATTTTTATTAAATTGGTGTAAATATGGCTATTAATAAATTAACTCGAAAATAAATAGTATGCACCGAAGAAGAATTGAGTAATATTATAAAATTTCTTTTTTTATTTTAAATATATTATTAAGAGCTTCTGTAGATATTTTGTTTTATTTTCGTAAATATTTTTAAATTTCAGATGGCAGATTATTTATTTAAAATACGAAAAGAAAAATCTATGATGTATTATTCGAAAAAATAAACATGTAAAGCCTCCCACAGCACTAAAAATTTAATTTGAAATATTTTATCATAATTCAGTGGCAAAAGGTGGTTAATGCCACATCCTGACAGATGCCCTACTACATGCTAAGTCTTAAGATATACATAGTACTCTGGAAGTTCATGATAAAATATAAATACAATACCACACCAATCGTGTGTGGTATTATTTATTTATTTTTTGCATAATTGTAATTTTAAAAAAAATATATTTTATCATAATTCGGTGGCAAAAGGTGGTCAAAGTCACATCCTGAAAGAAGCCCTACTACTTGCTAATTGTCTTAATGTATAGTACTTTTAACCGGACAAATCTCTGTTGGATGTTCCAGATCCCACCCCAATCCCACCCTATGTTTTTATTCCTCATATATATAGTTCCAATGAGCGACATTTGAGTGTTGCGGGAGGTAAGCGACTTTACATTTTTTTTTTTAATAATACATATTTTTTTTAAATACTCTAGAAGTTCTAGATGAAATACAATGTACAAAAATACTTCTATTTTGTACTTCATAAGAAAAAAAAATGTACTTTTATCTTGATCACTACATGGGGATTCTAATTACTCATGCGTCTTCATGCCTTGTACTTATACCAAAACCAAGGATTATCATTTTTGTATTTTAAATAAAATTCATCTGTCATCTTAACTTAAAAGAAATGAAAAAATAAAACGAAAGCTGTACAAAAAAGTTGTATAAAATATTTCAAATCAAAATAACTAAATGTTAAAATTATGCTATTAAAATAGGTATATATTTATTTTTAAGTCCTTAGATTATTATTTTTGAAAAAAAGTATATGTTTGTTTTTCTTTTACTTAAATCACCTAGCAGTTAGTATATACTACTACCAGATCCAGGATTTAATTTTGGGGGGCTAAGCCCAACAGAATTTTTTAAATGATTACACCACATTACTTAATGCTCCATATTTTGTCACAAATAAAACCATTCATAAAGACCTTAATGTTACATATGCCGCTGATTTAGCCCTAAACAGATACCTATCCTTTCATGATAAACTCCAGTCCCATCCGAATCCACTTGTTTCCAGCCTTGCTTCTTACTTGATTCCTGATAATCCCCCCTATGAGTCTGAAAAGAAGATGACCTCGTGATCTTCTTACCTTGAATAAAACAGGGAGTGCTACTACTGGGCAGTATTTCTTCAAGTCTGTTCATGTCATTATTTCTAATGTGTGCTTTTTTACAAGTTGTGTTGTTTATACAGTTGTAAATTTCATTAAATAAATAACAAAAAAAAGATATTAAAAAGAGGTATATTTAATTATTAGACTATTATTTTTTTAAAAGAAAAAAATTTGTTTGTACTTATGTCACATAACAGTGTTTAATGGACACGTTGTTAGTGTCTGTTGTTTTGAAGAAAAAAAATCTGGTGCACGCAACACACAACTTTCACTTACCACTCAACTTTGAATAGAAATTATTTTCTGGCCATGTTGGGCTATTATAAAATTTTTGAATTGCATTTTTAATTGAGCTAAAGCTAAAAAATTACAGCTAAGAAATCATAAATACCATTAAAATAACAAAAGTCCTATTTATTATATCACCGGTTGATTATGGATTGTACGATCCGTTGATTATGGATTGTATGACTATTAGTTATTAAACTGTTATTTTCCATTGCAAAGTTTACTAAATCGGAATTAAGAGATTTGCATTAATTGTAAGTGGATACTGTTTTAATGTCACAAAAAGAAATTTCATCAAAATATTCAATAATTTAATTTTCTAAAATGTTACATGATGATTTTTTGGAATAAAAGGACGATAGATACCTAAATATTTAAATATAATATCAGATCTAGAATAAGTAAACTACAGTAAATGTATTTAAGGTTATAAACAATGCTTTATGCATCCATGAAATTATTTTATATTTTACTTCTTCTTTCACGCAAGCACAATAAAATAGTTTCTTAAACAATGTCATTGCCTTGATTAGGTGGATTTTAAATACTTTTTTCAAACTTAAAAATAATTTACAAGTTTACATTTAGTTAGTAAATTTCATTTAATTTCCTTGGAAACATGTGATTTACGTTAAATTATTAGTTTTCAAAAAATACTATTTATATTTTTTTTGCCACTCTCCGTTACCTTCTACAACTTTCTTTATCAGATATTGTTTTTTTTCTAAAATTATCCGCTTTCCAACGATATATTATATGCACACCTTCTGACTAGTATTTCCGGAGATTCATTTTCGAGCTGGATAAGCATTTATTTTTATTTTTTCTCCTTTATTCAATTATCAAATTCTTTCAAAAGTTATATTTAGCATTTTTCCGTAACTCTTCATAATGAGAGATAGACAATTATTTAAAATAACCCATATTAAAGGTACTTTAGAGGCAGATGCATATGGACATTGAGCATTTAAGCCCTGTAAAGTGACATCAATGGGGATAAGATCTAAATGATATTAAATACCACTTAATTATACAATGATACACCGAGTTTAATCAAAATCGTTGGAGCCGTTTTTGAGAAAATTATAAAAATGTGTTTCACCGTTGATATAAAGTGGCACTTGCGGTTAGCCGATTTTAAGGAAAAAGTTGCTGTCACATCTAAGGCATACTTTATCTTAAATACGTAATATCAGTTTCGTACGACTTTTAATTTTTGAGCTAGACTGCTAACATTCAGACACAAATACCATTTTTCGGGACTTATTTGGACTCAGGGTACTACAAAACGTGCATTTCCGTTGAATACTCAGATTCAAAAATTTTCACGATCGAAATACTTAGCCTTACTATATATTTCATATATACCTAAGTGAAAGTAAAAAAACACTTAAATTAATTAATTTAGCGATCACCTTTGTCCATTGACGGATCTACTAGAGGGGAACTTCGGACTGAAGCCTTCCCATAAATGTAAAACTTATGTCGTTTTTTATTGTGTTTGTTATATGTGATATAAGCTAAATACTTAAACAATCATAATATATATTTTTTTTAAACTATATTGGATATACAGCAGCTAAATGTGAGGATGTATCAAGAAAAGATATAAAAATACTTTTTGGCGGGCTTTCAAGGAGCGGCTAAACCTCGTATCATACACTATTCCCCTTTTCTTCCAGAGTAATCAACTTAATTAAAAAAAATAAATAAAAGAAAAGTCAAGTCCTATTGGCTTTGTAGATTGACAGCGTTTTTTACTAGCAAAAAAACTCCATAATTAATCACATATGCATTGTCTAAAAAACTAATTAACATCAACAAGTGTCTTCCTTTAGCAATCAATATCTTGTGACCTGTCGAGGAAGAGAGAAAGCGGTATTTAATTAATCATGGCTAGTGTACTAATCATAATATAAACCTCAGGTTTTTATATTTGTGAAATTTACAACATTATTAAACTACATCTAGTGAATGTGACAGAGAAATATAATGACATTAAAAGAATTATAGAGAAACTATCCATTGGTAGTACTCTAATAAGATTTCTAGATGCATAGCATTTAGATTTCCCTTTAAAAGCTCTGGAACATAGAACAACGCATAATTTTTAAATTATTAATTTACAAGTATATATTAATTATTTCTTATAGCGATTTTTTAATCGACTGAATATGAAATTTATTTTCCTTTTACCCGTTAGAGCAAAAATATTTGTTGGATATAAGCTAAAAAATAAAATTATTAAATGTACTGGATGAATGTACCTTCCCTATTTATTGACTACATTCCAATGGTGTAGAGCCGGTGTCCAATCAAGCGTTTTTGACCGGTGTACCCGGCCATATTAGACACGGTCCCAGTAAATACGGATTATGAATTATTTTCACCCCGGCGACGATGCTCACTCTGCCAATGCAGAAAATTTAGACGTTATCAACTTGGAATTGGTTACTGGAAATTATAGGTAGAAATTATTAATGACTCCATTGACCCATATACCTTTCTGGTAGGCTATGCAATAATATAATTCATATAACAACTAAAACTTGTATTAAACGAAAATAACATTATAAATGTTTTTTTTTTTTTAGTTTGCATTATGGTATGAATGTGTTCATATATCACTATAATTATTGTCTAGGAGACAGATTATTATATTTCTAAATACATACATAAATAAAAAAACTTGCATTAACCCCTTTTATGATTTCTAAAATTACAAAAGAAAAAAAATGTACTCATTTTATTTTATAAATTATTTCATCTTAAAAACTAAGCTCAATTTTTATTTAATTATTCTATAAATAATTTATATTATTACTTATTAATTAATAAACATTTATTTTATGTTTTATAAATGAATGAATGTTTATCGAGTGCTATATTGGAATGTAAATGGTGATCTGTAAATCCTAATCTGACACACCAAGGAACCAATGTGGTCCTACAGCCATTGTGGGATTCCGGGAAACGTTGAGGCTGATATTCTTGCCAAGCGAGGAACAGATTTGCCTCAGCCGATACATCCAAAACCTTACGACTCAATACGGCGAATGGTAAAGATGGTAGTGAAGGAAGAAATAAGAAAAGCACATTTGGGCAAAATGGAAGGGAAACGTTATGAGTGTTTGAAGGATAATCCGATTCCAGCTGACCTACCGAGAAGAGATGCAGTAGCCTGCTTCCGCCTGCCCACTGGTCCCGACTGTCTGCAGAGTCATCTCCACAAGATAGGCCTGCCTGAGGATCCTAGGTGTAAATTGTGTCATCAAGGAACAGTGGATGCAGACCACCTAGACGCATGTCCTACCTTGAGGGACATAAGAGAAAAAATATTTTCAATTATATATATTAGAAAGTCTAAATTATACTGGGCAGCAAGATGTTGGATGGCCAAATGACCAACGACTGGCATAAGAGAAAAAAAACTTTCACTTACGTATATATGAAATATTTATAAAAAGTTTTATAAATGGAATCTTAATTCATTATTATCGCATGTAAATAATGTGGACCCATTTGCTACACTGGGTAAGAGGTGATTTGATCATTTGATAAATTCTAGAAATTAATTTAATCTGAGTATTTTTTTTTAACTCGTTTATCGAGAAATATTACAATCTGTCTCAAAGGACATTTATAATAGTGTTCAGTATCTGAGTATTAAAAAATAAATATATCTTTTTCTAATAGCATATTAGAAATTTCTTTTTCTATTTTAAATAATAATCTTCTTTTTTTTTGTATACTTTTCGTTTTATTTTCGTATATTTTTTCAATTCATATGACAGATTATATATTAAAAATACGAAAATAAAAATCTGCATGAGCAATTAGAATTTCCGTATAGTAATTATGGAAAAAATAAATTGTATTCTAAATATTTTTATGAAGTACAGGATTGGTGTGGTATTGTATTTATATTTCATCATGAACTTGCTGAGTGTTTAAAAATAATATATTATTGGAAACAAACACGTAAAGTCGCTTGCTTCCCACAACATTCAAATGTGGCTCAGTAGCACTATATATACCAGGAACAAAATTACAATCTCTGGGGTGGGATCTCCAACATCCGACAGAGTTGTGTCTTGTGTATCTGTACTATCAAATAGTAGTGCTACTGTCAGGATGTGGCCTTGACCACCTTATGCCACCGAATTTCAATGAGACTTATCAAATTAATAATACTTAAATTTTTAGCTATGAGGGTTGAGGGGGCTTTAATCAGACACATGTTTACTTTCTGCTATATATATCACGTAACATAACCAGAAAATAATTGTTATAAAAATACATAATGAAGGGATGACGGACGATTTCTAAAAAATATTCAATCAATACTTTTACATTCTTCATTTTTAAGAATTTTTTTTGCTGATCACTGAAAGCATCAGCTTTCATCACTCAAGGGCAAATCGCTAAATTTTGCAGTTAAATGAAAACAGAATATAAAAATACTTCTTTTTTTTTAATATCAGGGCCATAACCATACTTCACTTTTAAGCATTTCACATTGGGCATCGAGTAAATAAAGGAGCGAATGGGAGTACTTCAATTTGCAATAATTTTGACTGTTTCATAGAAACGTATCTGCAATCAATTGATTTTTGTCCTTTTTGATTGAGTTTTATAAAATGATTACTTTTTGAATCAACGTTCAAGTGGAGTTAAAGGAAGGACTTTGCATAACAACATAAAAACCTATATATTGAGTGGTAAAAACTGATATGTGGCTTAAGCACAAAAAAAACGGATACTTTTTCAAAAATTATATTCTACGGCTAAAAAAAGAAATATATCTATTTTTATTTTTTTTTTTAATAGCACAATTTTAAATTTTCTTTTAAATATTTCATTAAGAGTTTTTGTGTACTCATTTCGTTTTATTTTCGAATATTTTTTCGATTCTAATTACAGATTATATATTTAAAATACGAAAATAAAAATACGCATAAGCAATTGGACTTTCCGTATAGTAATTTAGGAAAAAATAAATTGTATTCTAAATAGTTGTATCAAGTACAAGGTTGGTGTGGTATTTTATGTATATTTCGTCATGAACTTATGTTAATAATACATAAGTAATATGTTAATAACATTATCTATGTTATTTTTTATTTATCTTGCATTAACCATCCTTCATTTTATAATTTATTTAGCTGTAAAAGAAAACAAAATCTAAAAAATTTATTAATTTTACCTAATTTATAAATTATTTCATCTTAAAAACTACGAAAAAAATTATTTATCACGTTTTGTAAATTAAACTGTCCAAAGTCCCTTTTGGGAATTCATTTCATTATTATTGTAAGTGCACTAGAACGGCTTTCATCTGGAATATAATAAATAAATTCTAGATATTATTGATGTTTATTTAAGTGATTCTTTAATCAGGCATATATCCTTATTACGTATCCTTAGTTTACAAAAATTGTGACTATCCTGTTAGTGCTTGATTTACCAAAAGACGCAAGACCAATACCAAGACCAGTTGTGTTGACTCAAGATTAAGACCAAGGCTTACTTACTAAGTCTAGTCTTGCGTCTGGGGAATACTTAATAATTTTTTTATTTATTTATTGAATAATACAATATTGTCACTTGGGCAGTAATTATATGGAGGTAAGACTGCATTTATAATAAATATACAAAAAAATAAAATAAACTGAAGAAAAATAACTAAATAATAATCAAAAAGTATATACAATTAATAAAAAACAAAATAACTTCAACATAAGTACAATTAAAAAAAAAACACAGATATACCTATATACACTGTTTACAAGCAGGCGAGGGAACTCCAGGCCATACTTGATTCTCCAACTATAGAGAGAAAAGCAGGACTCCAGGAGTTCTCTGCACTTCTCTCTCAACCGCGTTACTAATGCTACAGCCAGTTGAGGTTGAGCGAGAGCGCTTTAGCCACATACACTTATGTCTTGAGTGGAGAATCTCCAATATATACATACTACAAAATGTCGCGAGGCCACTGCCGTTTTAACCTTCTTGGAGAATTATAGGAATTGGTGGTGGGTGCTAGATAGGGATTGTGCAAGGAGATTAAGATGATACTAAGGTTCTGGTGAAATTTGGAGAGTTTTTCTGGGATTAGGTCTAAAACAAATGGGATGTTGATGTCATGGTGTAGGATCACACAGAACGGAGCATCTACTATATTTCGAAGGACTTAGGACAGAAAGGATGCGTTTGATGTCAGAAAATTTTGCTGTCCCCGAAAGTTCTAGTCTGTAAGTCCAAATAGGTTTCAGGATTGTCTTGTAGATTATTAATTGTTGCCAATTGAAAGTTAAGATTTTCTGTTAAGTTAAGAGTAATCTATATAGTTGATATCCGTAGACCGTATCGTTGGTTAAGTTCTTGTCTTTTAAATTTGGTATGTGGGTTCCACGTTAGTTTGCTGTCTAAAAGAAAGACAGGATACCGGACTGTGTCAGTAAATGAAAGCTGAAGTGGATTTGTGGACAGGATCTGCGTCGGAGCGTAAAGGTAATATGTTTGCATTTGGATTCATTTACTTTAAAACTCCATTTATTACACCAGTGCTCAGTCAGAGAGAGGTGCCTTTGCAGATTAAAGGATTATATTTCGGGATCTGAGGTGGATGAAGAAATGGCGGTGTCATCAGCAAATGTTGCCAGAAAGGTAAAAATAAAGTATTGAATGCACATAAAAATAGGGGAAAAAAAAACTTATTGAATATTTTACAAATATAGAGTTAAGGAAGAAGATCTCAAAAGAAATGACAAACAGAGAAGTAGAAGACGACCAAATACGTATACTGAATAATACAAATACTTTTTATCTTCATTATACAGTTTTGTAAAGTATTCCTGCCATTTCCTAATACTTATTAATTATAATCTGGTTTTATGGGTGATCTGTTTTCTTAGTGATTGCAAGACCTTTTATGCTTCTTTGAATTTATTCATATCCCAGTTGTGTATTGTTTTTTTGCATAGATAGCATTTCATAGTTAAAGGTTCTCATTATATAGGGTTGAAGTATTCTACTTGCACAGTACTTTTTAACAAATAAAGAGTTAAAATAGTAAAGACTTAACTTAAAAATGTAAATACTGAAATTAATAGATAAAACTATCAAGATTAGAAAAAAATTTAATTGTAAGAAAAGTTGCTATATAAGCCATTGCCTCTTATTCTCATTTAAGCTCTATATAACTATTAAGTTCCACCCATAATTTTACTTTTAATTTCGGATCCAATTACGTATTATCTTGGCAAAATAGGAATTGTGCGTTGGCAAGTTTTGAGGTGAAAAAAAATGTATATAGGAAAAACAATAAAATTTATAAATCCCGTGTGTTTTTATCAATTATAATTTGGGTATAAATTACAATTTATTGTAGCTTGGATTTACAACAATAAATGGTAGATCGGGAGAAATGACGAAACAACTGAGGGAAACTTAGACTTTTTATTTATTTCTCCCGCCCACACGGTCCATGAACTAGGGTAGGGGAATAATAATGAGCCGGTCGTGGGCGGGGTGGCCGAATGGGCTAAAGCGTGAGCAACCTGACATATGAATCAAAGATATAAAAATAGTCACGAGTTCGCGTCCCGGTGCCGGGGGACTCTTTTAAATCCCCGCCCACACCCCCTGGCCCGGGAAAATCCCGTATAGCCTTAACGGCGAGGAAGGGAAGGAAGGACCCAAAAAAAAAAAAATAAAAAAAAAAAAAAAAATGAGCCGGTCAAATTGAAAACCAGTTATTTTTATTTCCTTTAAACCATTTTTATACTACCCAGATTATAACTGATTAATTTTTAATAGTCCAATAACCAAGCAAAATAATTGAATATGATAAGAAAAAGTTACTAAAAAAATAAGAATTATTATAAATTAGAAGGGTTTTATTCAGTTCTCATATCGTTGTATTAGATGGTAAAGTAAAGATTATTAGAAGTGATTATATTATTAATCACTTAGTAATTAATTGCTAATAATAATGATAATTACTTAGTAATTATTTTATTAAGATTATTAGAATATTTTTTTTTTTTTCAGTTTTCATACCCTTGTATTAGGTGTTCAACTAGAAAGTTATTAGAAGTTATTGTTAAAGATTCCTTATTCAGCACGTAATATTCATTTCTTATTTTCACAAAGAGAATAACACATAACCAATTCTGTATTGTTTTGAATATACCCTGAACTGCTATAATTTGTTTTCGAATAGACTTTTTGCATCCAGCGATGAAATCATATAATGAATAACCAATGCTTTTTTTCGATCTACGAATTTCTGTTGAGTATCGTCTGAAATACCTTTTGTAACGTTGATGCTTTCAATTCCTAGTTTCTTTTTATGTTCTGTTTCTTCACTGCCGACATCATCTTTGAAAAAAGAAACACGATTGTTTCAACATTTTTACTTTAATTTAAGCTGAAAAAGTATCTATTGGTTTGGCAAATTAGTCCTTTCGGTTTCTCTGTTTATTTTTATGTCAGTATGATTGTCATTTATCTCTTTGGAAAAGTTAAACATTTATATATTGAATTGACCTTATGTGAATGCAGTTGATTACTTTTTGTAATGTTATTAAAATATAGGTTGTTATAAAACTGTGATTATGTGTATTTCTCATGTAAAATTAAAGATATAACAATGATACACTTCTTATCTTATCATTTAATCCATAAGGTGGATTGTTTATCCTGTTTGTAATATGTCAACAACTATATCTGTTAATCCTTGTTGAAACTAGCTCAGTATTGTGTTTGCTATTACACTGTGAATATGGCAGAAAATATCATTCATTATCGGCATATTTTGTTGTATTATTTTAAAAAAGGTAAGCGTCCTGCAAAGGGTCAAAGAAAAATTGGCATTGTTTATCGGAATGAAGCTATAACCGAACGCACCTGTCAAAATTGGTTTGCCAAATTTCATTCAGGAAATTTTGACATCAATGATGCTCAACGGTCTGGTCGCCCACATGAAATTGAAACAAGCAATATTAAGGCCATTGGTGATCAAAATCACACCCAATCAGTGGAAGAGATTGGTATAGCCCTAAATGTGTCCCACACAAGCGTTGAAAACCATTTGCATAAGCTCGGCTATGTTTCTAAGTTTAATGTTTGGGTCTCTCACATGATTTTTTTTTCGTTATAAAAATGTCATAAAAAAAAAAATTACAAAAAAATGTTATAACTTCAACACCACTTTAGCTATCTACTAGAAATTTAGGGCCACATAAACATAAACTAAATGACAAAATGACATCAACAGGACCTTAGTAAATAAACTACAAATGGAGATAAAAAGTAAAAGCTATAAGGAGTTTTTGTTTATTTATTGCTTATGCCTACATAAGGATATACATTGATTATTAAATAAAAAAAAACATTTATACGGCTTTGAAGAACACTAATTCAGCTTTCCAACGGATATAGTAACAGCGAATTTGGAGAACTTACTGAAGAGTCATGACTGATCGGAAGGGTGTTGTGTTCCACCAAAACAACGCTAGGCCCCACACCTCATTGGTCAATCGCAATAAATTATTGAGCCTTGGATGGCACCTTTTGCCCCACCCTCCCTATTCACCAGACCTAGCCCCAAGTGACTACCACTTATTCCGGTCCCTGCAGAACTAAAATGGAAAAAAATTCCAAAAGGAAGAGGACATCAAAAACCACTTGGATCGGTTTTTTAACAATAAACTCCAGACATTCTATGAGCATGGCATTATGCAGTTAGTGGAAAGATGGGGAAAAGTCATATTAAATAATGGTCAAGATATTGTAGAGTAAAATAAATTTTATGTCTACAGCACATTCAGTTTTATTTAACCCTGGAAAACCGAAAGGATTTATTTGCCAACCCAATATATTTTTATATTAACAAATTTGTTAAAGAATTAAATTCAGTACAAGATTTATAGAAAACATTTGTAATTATTCTCATGAGATAGCAAAAAATATTGAAAATACAATTTTATTGAAAGTGGGCTAAACACTGAAAATATCTTCTTTTTATATTAGTGTTTCTGTATGTAATATGGTGATCCACTAAGTTTGTAATATACATGTTTTTTTTTGTTTTGTTTTTTCATAAGATTTGTGAAAATTCTGGGGAAATAAGATTTTTTTAACAATTGAATACCAATTTTGAACAAGTTAAAAACTACTTATATTTCAACAAAATACGATTTAAAAATATATCATTTTTCTTTTTTCATCTATTCATGATATTTACAACTATATTAAAAATAGCATATATCCAGCAAATGTGGGCACAGGAATGTAATAACATGAAAACATTTTTTGAGAAACTACCCATTGGTAGCTTTCTAAAAAAATATTTACATCAGGAGATCACGTGCCATCTCCTTATCAGACGTTTTCAGATATCGAAGAAGAAGCAAGGTTAGAAACGGAAACGGCTGGTTCTGAATTTTATTATGGAAGGATAAGTATCTCGATTGGGCCAAATCGGAAACATATAGAACAATGAGGCGTTTATGGATGACTTTATTTGTGACAAAGTAAAGAGCGTTTAAGTATTTACAAAGGATTTTGTATTGTAAGGATCGGATGCGAGCAGAAATATACAAATAGAATTGAAAGAGTTTATTCTCTTTAATGGTAAAATGTGGTGGCAGTCAAAAAAATGAATTGTTATCATCAAATTAGGCTTTATCTCGTTGTTTCACAGAATGAAATGACATTATAAACTACACATATATACAGGGTGTTTTTTAATTGCACGGCACTATTTTAGGTATGTGTTCACTAACACAAAATAAACGAAAAAAAGTTCATATTAACATACACTGACAGGCGAAAAATTCCACCCACTTGATTTTTTCATGTTTTCATCTAAAAATATTTCAGAGCATCAGGATGGTGCTTGATAGTTCACGCGGCTTCCATGATCCGATTTATTGCGTGCCAACTGCCGCAGAATAAACCATAGACTACTGTCATTGCTTATCGTTTATTTGTTTATCAGGTGATTAAAACCTGTTGTTTAGTATTAAAGTCAGTCTTAATGTTGTAAATAAATAATAAATCTTTAACCTTTGATATCTGTTTAAGATATATGTTAATATGACCTTTTTTGTTTATTTTGTGTTAGTGAACACATTACATATGTGTAATAGTACTATGAACACTATTACCTATGTGTAATAGTACTATGAACACTATTACCTATGTGTAATAGTACTGTGAAATTACGAAACACCCTGTATAACAAACATAATGGATTAAAAATTATATTATATTTGGGAAAACTAATTTATGTAGGTGATATTTTCAGTTTCCATTGCACTTTCCGTAAACAGTCATTTCAATATTTCTTGTTGCCTGTTGGAATAATTACAAATCTTATTCATGAATTTTGTACTAAATTTAATCCTTTTCAAAATTAGTTACTTTATATTTTGCAATAAACACAAAAAAAATAGTTGTTAAGGTGAAGCCAATTATTAGCCTAAGTAGCCTATTTGATTAATTACACATATTATAATTAAGCCGAAATTGTAAATGGCCTAAATACAATTGAAAATTATCTATCTTTAATGTTCCAGTTATTTATTTATTTTATTAAAATATGTTTACTTTTAAACCTTCCTTCAAGTTTGAAAATTGAAACTTAATTTTAGATTAGGATCAGAAGGGTAAACAAAAACTGCCAGATAACCAATGTTTAAATAAATATAATCATAATAAACTTCGGTATAAAACTTTGCTTAAAAACGGGAGTTTATTTATGTTTCGGCTTTTTTCCAACCCATTTCCTTAATCCGATCTTACGGTACATAGAACCAAATCCAGAGATTAGGGTTGTTATTTTTAACAGAAATATCCAGCCACTTAGGTTATACCGACTGGGGTGTGAATTTTATATCTATAAAGTATATTCAAAATATATAAATGCCGATTGATTGTAATAGTCCGTACTATAGATCCCTTTTTATCAAATTATTAACATCCGCCTAAAACTTGGTGGATGGCTTCATCATGTCGTGATCTACAACTTTTTCGTCTACGAAAATCCTCTAAAATGGGACGTTTGCAATCTGAAGACGCCCTTTTACCTTCTACTCGAATCATAAGATAATTTTATCAATAAAAATCAAATCATGGCGTGACATCTAGCCCAACACAATAAAAAAAACAAGGTTACATAGGCCGAACAGAACAATAATTTTGTAGACCACCCTTTTTTTTAATTTGTGATCAAATCAATTGCAGTTCAAGTGGATAATCATGAGTTTTTAGTATCTCATTAAATTAATTACTTTAAAAATGCTCCATTTTTGATAATCTTCTTAAATAAAAAATTTGTCGTTTACGAAAAGATGAAGGTGTCTGTACGGTGGACTAAAATATATTCCACATCTGCACGGACTCTTTAAATTTATAAACGAGTTGCAGAAAGTATCCAGTTGTAGGAATTACCTTCCAAATTGAATATCGAGGACTGTCTTGTAACTATTTTTGTTATTGATTAGTTGGTTGTTTTTGGTGATCGTCTCTATACGTACAGAGTTTGAAGAAATTGGCATTTTATTTTTGCAAGAATGTTCAGGTTCTTAATATCTGTCTACAACTAACATATCAGCGACATCAAAAAATGAGACACAAAAAATATTTTATTTGTTTGTTTTGATGTTTAGGCGCAAAATATCATCTTGGTCATCAGCGGCTTATCCATAAAAATATTATTATTCAAATAATTAACTGGTAGGTTTAATAGAGAAAAAAGAAAGAATAATGAAAATAAACAATAGTAAAATAAAATAAATAAGTAAAATAATAGATAAAAACAAATATACATATAAAAAATAATAATACAAAACAAATAAATCAAAGAGTAATAATAAAAATCTGGTGTTGTGCGCGCATCACAAAACTTTCACTTACCACCCCCTTCTTAACGGAAATAAGCATTTTCAGACAAAGGGGATTTTTTTTTTTTTTTTTTTTCCTTCATTTATATCTTATGTAGGTTTTTATGAGATTTTTCCTACTGTAAAAAATTAATTTCAATTTTCGAAGCAGTATTCAAACCACTGTTATGTCAAGTGTAAGGTTACTACAACCATAAACTTGTAACTTATCTGTATGACATGTTGTAATATATATAAATAAAAAAAAAGTTGATGCTGTAAAAAAAAGAAAAAAAAAGACAAAGTGGAAGTGAAAGTAAACTTTATAAATGCTATATTGATTTATATTTCGTTGTGGGTATTCTTATTTGTATAAGTATTAAATAATTTAAGTTTATATTGTTTTACTTATTTACTTTTTTTATTTATTGAGAGATATTACAATCTGTCCTAATTAAGGACATTTATAATAGTGTTCAGAGAGCACATTCACACTCTATCAACATTAAATAAATAACAGTAAAACAATTATACTAACAGTAAATGTATATAAACTAAAATAAACATAAAGAAACTAAACTAATAAAAATAACCACACACACGCTTCTATACAATATCTAAACAAAATAAATAAAAAAAGCATTCACTCAAGATCTCCGAGCCAAGCCTTTCTCTCCACCCGCGGAAGGAAAGACAGGACTCTAGGAGATCCCAGCGCCTCTCACTCAGCCGCATTACTGGTATTATGGACCAGTAGAGGCTGATCAGAGATATTTTTTATTATTATTTTGCTTCTGTTTATTTTATATTATATAGTGCGAATGTGATCCTACCTACCTATAACTAATGTCCAAGTGGCAGAATGTTATATTATTCAATAATTTTTTTTAAAAAGTTAGTAATTTTAACTTTTTTCTAATATTTATTAGAAACGAAAAGTTTCTATAAAAAGTAAATGGAAAATAATAATTATGAAAATTTATTTTCAGATTGAGATATGTAAATGGTGCTCAGAAATGTTATATTTCATATCAATTATTGTACGTTTATATTTAGTATTGAATCAGTGTTCCTATAGTTAATCAATTTAAAACGAGTAAAATAAAAAATTAACCGAGAATTCTTAAACAAAAAGCTGTAATTAATTTCCCCTGTCAATCTGAAAACTTCAGTTGGCAACTCCAGACCTTCGGCAAATCACCGAGGATGCCTATAGTTTTAAAGTTTGAATGTTCAATTAGTTTCATTTTTTTTTTTTTAATATATTGATAAATTTTCAAACAATATTTCAATGTTATTCTTAAAAAGATATGATGCTATTTTTCATTATCTGTAGGATTCAGAATTCAGCAATGAAGATGATCATATTGCAAGAATAAGTGGTTTGAATTTCAAAGTGCCCTTACCGAAATCCAACAGTATATTTAGCGATTAAACTATC
The DNA here is from genome assembly GCA_928085145.1 of Nezara viridula. Lineage (NCBI taxonomy): Eukaryota > Metazoa > Arthropoda > Insecta > Hemiptera > Pentatomidae > Nezara > Nezara viridula. The sequence goes on along the minus strand of OV725078.1, from coordinate 182,414,654 downwards.
AAACGCACATGATTAAATAAATCTGACATACAGTTAGTTTTGATGGGATATATTGACAATAAACGTAGCAATAGAGTACTGACAATATTTACTATTTTGTTGTGAATTCACCGTACTACAAACCCTCACTATTTATAATTGTATATTTGTTTCTAGCATAATTAAATTTTCTAAAGGCTAGGAAATTGAATTGCCTGGATAATTCATTAAGCTAAGTGGCCCCTGTATGGTAAATTACTCACCTCTTCCATTAGAGCTGAGGGAACCTGTAAAAAAAAAAATAATCTATCATTAAAATTTATTTTTATATACATATATATATATATATATATATATATATATATATATATATATATATATATAGAGAGAGAGAGAGAGAGAGAGAGAGAATAGAAAATAGAAATATAATAGAAAATAAACTTTATTCTGGGACGATGTCCCCTTAGAATATCAATAATGAACAGTTACAAAACAAAAAATACATATTTGGTCAAAAACTAAATTAATAACAGTAATATGTATATTGATAAAAAAAATAATACATACATGTCTTAATTGTACTGTTGGCCAAAGACCATCAGTGGATAAACCCAACAGCAAAAAATATTTGATTCCAAAATATGCTACTCCGTGGTACAGATCCCTTTATATCAAATTATTAACATCCGCCTGAAACTTTGTAAGTCAAGATAAATCTCATCGTAACGTAAAACTATTTTAGTTTCTAAAATTCTTAAAATTGGAAAGTTTTCAATCTGAAGATCCGCAAACCTTGTCTATCTAATTGAGTACTGAAAACCCATAAATACCTATTATCTTTCCATTCGAATCATAAAATAATATGATGACACAGTCGAAAAAAAAGTTACTCCAAAAAAAAAGGCCAAGGACCGACTCATGCGTCTGTCGCGCCATTAAATAAGAAAGAATTGTTTCACTTAATTTCTTTGGTAAACCAGGTGATTTTCCACGTTTTTTTCTTGACTATAAGTTATTTAACCCACGGGTGGATCTACGGGAGGAGCTTTCGGGCTGAAGCCTCCCCCCCCCCAAAAAAAAATGGAAAAATACAACCATGTTTTATGGGAAAAAAAATTTTGAAAATTCCTCTTAAAGTATTATTGTTCTTGCAATTACATTTAAAAGTACTTAAGGAATAACTTAAACACCATTTCATATAGGTAGTTAGTTTCTTTCTGTTTTTCAAAAGTAATTATCGTTATTTTTATGGAAAAAAAAGGTTTCGGGCTGAAGCCCCCCCCCCAAATTAAATCCTGGATCCGCTAGTGAATTAACCTACAGAAATGTGGCAAGCGTTGTCACCTTCTCTTCTTACTGGAATAATGGAATGTTTGTTAAATAATTTTCTTGTGATTGATGGTGTACCATTTTCAAATTCTAGTTCAAAATGAGAAATGGAACAACATTTTGAAATGAGAAAATGGAGAAGCCACTCCTAATGGAAGCCTGATAGGGGTCATTAGCTCAAGATGGAGGTTGCTAAATAATAGGATTCTTAGCGAATCTCTGCGTTTCAAATTCATGATGAAATTGCGAACCTGGCGTTACCTTTTAACTCAATTGTCTAAGATTACATCTGCATTTTCATTAAATAACTTCTTAATTTTCTCCTGAATATAAATATATTTAGTTACTTCATTATTTTTAAAACAGCACTGGATAAAGACTACATTACTCTAAACAATTCTTTATTAATTTATCTTAATATTTAATTAATATACAGTCGGTTTATTGAAAAAAAGTACATTTTTAATGAAACCAAACTTAATTATACACAAAAAGAATTTTGGACCAATGTAGATATAGTATACATATATATACTAAATCTAGACTTGCCCTAAAGAAAATTATATTCCCCGAACAAAGGGAGAAATCATGTAAATCAGTATATATTCTTGGTCAATACTTATGATTGGGTTTTAAAAAATAGAATATCTTGCAAAGTTTTATAACGAAAGGCTTGAAAACTTTTCATTCCGGGAATATTCTACGTAATAAATTTTTAAGCAGTCTTAAGATCTCCAGTAAGAATGGATAGTATTATAAGTTATTTTTTAATTCGTTTATATCTTATAGCCAATATAAGTTTTCTTTAATTAAATTACATGTCTAAGAAAAGCAATCTTTACCCATTTCACAGCGTAGCAAGAATTATTCCTTGGAAACTCATGAATCATTCGGAAAATATGGTGTATAAATAAACAAAAAATGTCATTAGTCCAATAATATTATGAAACCTACACCGCTATATTTTAGATTCAGTACTTTGTAAGGAAGTAGTGTTTTTTTTTTAACAGTTAAACTAAAAGTTAATTTAACTGGGATAAGAGTCAACCACTACGTTTTCTCGTTATATAATTATTTTGAATAAAGAATAGCCAATGCATACAGACGCTGTATGCCCTAGAAGGGTTTCCCCAACCTAACGTCCATCTTTCCCTATCTTAGGCTGCTGCTTTCCAGTTTTCTGCTGTATCTATCTTGATACTATCTATCCATCTGTTTTTTTTTTTCTTCCCACGTGGACTACTGTGGCCCTAATTTTTTTGTAGAGACGTCCTGTTCGTTTGCTTCGAGGTACATATTCCGCCCCTCTTAACCTCCTTGGCATCATACCATGAGATATTGACTTCTTTTAGCAGTTCTTTATTATTCATTTTTCTCCGTGAATTAAGGTTCTGATCTCATGTAGCTGCCGGTGTAGTACAGGATACTTTTATTTCGAATCTCTCAAGGTTTTTTAGGTTGCCGGTTAAAGATAAATCAATCAGTAACGATAATCAGTTTTATATTTATATTTTTGTGATAAGACGCTACTCAGTAAAATCGTTCCTATCAAGAAGGTCCACGACTAGGTTCAGTTTTCTTCGAATGTGCTTTGAATTTGATTAGTGAAGATCGATTCAATGTTTACAATCGACTTAGAACAGTTGAAGAATAAATGGTAGAAGGACTGATAAAATAGGTCCTAAAGTCTAAACCTAACAGATGAAGGGTATTATGTAAACAGTACCTGTAGAATAACGGAGTATTTAAAGGGCACTTCAACTTGCATGGAGATGGTGTTCAGTCACTCTTCTCAGCTAATCCGTCCAGTTCAATCTTTCCCTTAGCCCAACTGACATGAAATATTCAACAGCATCCCGGATTCTCCAGAATCTACTATAAAACGCTAACTTTTACTTCCCTTTTTACTTTCACCAAACCTGGATTTTCAGGCTGTAGCCATAAAAGCCGGGAAATAGCTTTATGAAATATTAATTTCATTCAGCTTTAATGCCTCTTCTAATCAAGTCAAGAGTCTCTATATTTTTGCGAAAAGTTTCTCATTTCAATTCGATTTTTGCATAAGATTTGTGTAGAACTGTTGTTATAAGAAAGGAATCATCAATTTTTTTTACCTCGCTGCCACACTGAAACTTTCAGTAAGTCCTGCTTGCAAGAAAAAAATATCCATCCAACTGATATATCGGCATAAAAACATTGATGTTTTTTATTTATTCCCTGTAGTAATTTATAATTGAGTTTTAAAAATTAAAACCAACATATTTTTTAGTCCATCCAACATTTTTTTTAATTCAGCAAATTTTATACTATACTATGACTTTTATCAACAATTATCTAAAAATAGATCAAAATCTAGGGCGAAGGCCCAAAAATTGTACTCATATCAGGATGTTTTTATGTGAATTACGAAAGTGTATGTTTTTTTTTTGTATATAGAGAAGTAAAGTCTCCCATAAAACAAATCAAGTCTCCATAAAAGAAATCAAGTCTCCCATTCCCAAGCCGCAGATTTCTAAAATATTAGAGTAGTAAGTCAAGGATTGAAACAGGATTATCGTTGTGAAAAAGGTGGTTCAAGCTTTCATTTTTTTAACTTTTGTACAAGTTAAAAAATACATAGTTACAAACATGTACAAATACATAGTTACAAACATGTACAAAAACAAAAGTTCTGACGTGGGCCACCTCAGAGGAAAGCTGCCAATAACCTCTATCATGCAAAAGACTTATTATCTATAACTACTGACTGAACGTTAAATTTTACTTGGGAAGATCGAATAACACGGCCAACAAACGATGATGTTTATCACCTTCGTCCAAATCTTAGATATTTTAATTACAATAAATTACTGAAGTTTAAAAAAAAAATCATGTAATAGAAGTTGTAGTGATTGAATGATTTATTAAGTTTATATATTTTGTTAACAATTTTAAAAACTGTACCACCTAATCAAAGAAATTTTCGAAGGCCGGATTGGAGGATCTGACATACCATAATTCAAACGCCTGTTATAGGATAAGGCAAGAGTCTCCAAAAATCTCGCGAGTACATCCTATCCAGCCCCCTAAACATTCTTAGGCACCTTTCACACTCAAGATGCAAGAAGCAGGATGCATCTTAAACACTGGACAGTGTAATAGAACGAGAGCTTTCACACCGAAGATGCAAGTGCGTCTTGCAGCCTGGATGCAAGATGCAAGTGTATCTTGGGAACCAGCCGGCTGCAGATTTTTAGCGTGCATCTTTGTTGTTCTGGTCTTGCATACTCACCCCTTCCACATCGGCTCGCCCGAAGCAAAATATTTTTGAAGATCAATCATCGGGTCCTGTCGGGTTACACCGCCAACGCTCGGTCTACCCTCTCTCTCCTTTTCATTTTTTTCTAAGCTCTTGTGATTAACGCCTCTATCTATCTATATTTTAAAGTATTATTTCCTTTTTTTATCTATTGTTTATTTTTTTTTTAATTATAGGCTTTTTTTATCATTTGCTCTGATTTTCGATTATTACTCCATATGTGTTTACCTATTTTTCTTGTTATCACCATGGAAGATTAAAAATTGTATGCCAAAATTGCAATAAATAGTTATTAAAAAAAAAGTAATCAAAATATAAATAAAGTTAATCATATGGTGAGCTTTATCACCCGTTTTTGTTTATTACTTCGTATATCATCAACGTTTCCAAGTCCTACCTCATCCATTTTTAAGGATTTCTAATTGATTAATATATACTAAGAACCGAAAATCTACGAGCTCCTAGAATCTAGTGACTCGCCCGAGTGATCTCACTGTTTCTTACCAGTTTCATTTCATACTGCAATTAGGTATTGTGTTCCAAATACAAAACTTCCACCCTTCAACTATGTTACCCGTTACAGAGAACTTTAATGTGATCTTTGTTAAAGCAGTTGAAGACTATCCTGCAGTACATGATACTACAAGTAAATAGTACTCAAATAGGGATGAAAAAGAGAAATCATGGAAGCCCCTGCCACAAAAATTCGAATCGAAAGGTAAGAGAACAATCTACTTATAATTTATTTGGGTCAGCGAAAACAAAATATACTTATTTCAATATCAATTACTATTAAAGTTGTAATTTCGTCGCCTGAAGAGTCGGATGATTGATTATTCATCTTTCAAACTCGCGTACTAAACTAAAAGAGATAATGGATATAAACAGAAGATGCAAGAGGCATGTGCATCCTTATTGTGATAGCTCTTTTATCAAGAGCAAGACGCACGTGCATCCTGCATCCAGGACGCATGCATCTTGCATCTTCAGTATGAAAGGGGCCTTAGATTTTATACTAAAATGTTAAAAATGCTTTTAACAATATGAAATTTATTAATTCTTAAAATATTATTAACAACACCTACCTTTCATGTCTTAAAGACCTCATCCTCTCTAATTTTACCAAATCTTTAGCAAAAACAGTTTAAGCACAAATCATTAATTTCCACGATCATTTAAAACTACTCGATGCTCTCCAACTGGTCTGGCTTTTCTAAACAATCCCTTTTATTAATAATCATCAGTAGAATGAACATGTCACGTCCGAAAAACAATATCATCTTCAACCTCAAAACTTCTTAAATTTTGTAATTTAATATTAAATGGACAAAGTCCCTTGAGAATAACAATATTGTACATAAAAATTAACATAACATCTGGCCAAAATGCATATTACAATAAAAAAAAAAACACATACAAAAAAACTAAAACGTAAGTAATAACAGAAGGATTTACATAACTATACTGATATATTAAAGACATAATATGAGCAATAAGGTCCCAATACAGCAAGACAGTTACTAGAAACAATAAACTATGGAATTTTATCTGAAATTTGAAATGAACGACAAATTACTTTTGTTGTCATACCATTGTATTAATGAAAAAAATAATAATAAAAGAGTGGATAAATATTTACTTTAAATGATTTACATATGTAATTTAATATGTTCAAAGAATACAATAATAGTATTGTAAACATTATACAATTCCTATATAATTTAAATACCAAGATGTAGATTGATCGGTGAAAATAAAAGATATATATGTGTGTGTGAGTATGTTAAACTTAGCTATTAAGATTTTTTTCAATTGTTACAAAATTCTTAAGAACGTTGTATTAGGAAAATATTTTCTCTGCATGAATTTGTTATATTTTTATTTAATGTATTCCATTCTTTTGTCAAATATGAAGCATATTTTGTTTAAAAAATTGTGTAAATATTTTATTAGTACCTGACATAAATATACAATCATTAGAACTATTATATGTTAACTAATAAGCCCAAGCAGTATCAGATAAAAATATCAGATAAAAGTATCCGATGCGTGTATCAGATACAAATATCAGATCAAAATATCCGATACAAATATCAGATAAAAATATCTGATACAAATATCAGATAAAAGTATCTGATGCCAGTATCAGATAAAAATATCTGATACTAGTATCAGATAAAAAGTAGTAGGAAGGTCATGACAAACTACTGACCAATTTGTATCAGATACAAAAGTATCAGAAAAAAGTATCAGATACAAAAAAGTACCCGTATCAGTTGTATCTAGATACAAAAATTTTAGTATCAACCCATCCCTACCATTTATCACATTTATACAGTTCTCAGGAATATGACCCGTAATTTTCCTCGAAACAGTAATCAACTATCCGCAGTCTCTTCATACCTTCATACCGTGGGCAGCCAAAATATACCTTAAGTTTTATTTATTTATTTTTTCATTACCAGTCCTTGTAGTTCGCGGTACAGACACCTTTTTATAAAAATAGTAACATCCGCCTAAAATTTCGTGAATAGCTTCATCTTATCGTTATATGTAACTTTTTAATATACGAAGATTCTCCAAAATGGGGTGTTGTCAATCTGGAGGTCGGGTAAGCTTTGCCTATTTAATGAAGTACCAAAAAAAGAACATCCACTTGCTTTCCACTTGAATCGAAAGATAATTTAGTCTTTATTCGAGAAAAATATGGCCTATATGGTAAAATATTGTGATGTTTGGCGTGGGGATCTCTATCCCCAACCAACATCTCAAATAACGAGGTTATATAGACCAAAAGGCCCAATATTTTTGTTGATCAAATTATCTTACGATTCAATTGGAAAACAAATTATTTTAAACGCCCCACAGTAAGTCAAAAGCCATTCAAGAATTTTTTGACGGATGTTAATTATTTGATAAAAAGAGGCCTCTACTGGAGATTATATTAGTCCGCTACCAAGGTATGACAAAGTTCTGACATTTTTGTGCAAAATGAGATTATTGGTAACCTATGTAGTCATTTCTAATGATACCAAGGGAGAGTTTTTAGTGGAAAGTTATAGAAAAGTTCTCATAATTTGCTATTTATGTTTTTGAAGAGCCGATTAGGAATTTTAGCATTGCGCAGGCGACTATAAAATTTTGCTTGCTTCAAAAAGGAGAGCACGAACAAAAAAAACATCAGATCATTAAACATCATGTAGATCATTCACTTTTGAATTTATTACAGGACTAATATTATATGCTATATTCCATGAATATAACAATTTTTTTTTAGACTTGTTGAAATTGAAAATATTACAATCTGTCTCAAAGGACAGTTATATAACAATTTATGCACGATTTTTAAGTTAAAAATGTGCATTTTTTTTAATTTTTATATTTATCACAAAAAAAAAATCAATATGGCAATGAGGGAATTCGTAATCGTTTGCCTAAAAAAATATTTATCAGTAGGATTTCAGAATTTCCACAAAATTCCCCACCGATATTCCTTAATGGTCTATATTTGACTGGACCCAATTTGACTAATAACGATAATAAAATTTAATCTTGTTTTATTTAGTATAATTTGAAGAAGAAAAAATACAAAGTATAAAGAAGAAAACAATATAATAGTTTGTGCTTAGCCTTCTTGATTTGAGAGGATAAAGTTAAAATTCTTAAAGAGCAATCCTATAACCTCCGAGCTCCTTCAATTCAAATCCTCTGTTCGTTCCCGGTCTTCTGATTTATACAAAAGCGCCCACCGAACCGCTGTTTTCAACAGATCGTTCATTATCCGATCGTCAACATTATGGAACTCCATCCCTTCCCACATCCGTCAATCCAATACCCTTCCTACCCTTAAATCCCGCCTGTCCAATCATATTATATCCATCCAGTCCCTATAAAATTGTAAATAGAAACTACTGTTAATACGTACATAAATTATTATGTCGTTCTTCTTTTTTTTTTTTTTGCTTGATGTTTTTTTCATTTTTTTTATTATTAACTGATTAAAATTAGAAAGTGGCGTCATTTTTTATCATCATTATTTAATTACTCTGTATTTTTGTTTATGTATCTCTGAGGCTCCTTAGCCCACATTTCTGTTTTTCTGTATTATTCTTAAGGGACTCGTCTCAGAATAAATAAAGTATTATTATTATTATAACCATAATTTTTTTTTTACAAATTCTCCAAAACATTCCAAGGAAAATTGCCATAACTGAATTAATGTATCCCTGAATAGAAACAATAGATGATGTTGCTATGTGATGATACTGTTTCTGGTATTGTTATTTTAATTATGTTTCGTTTTGTACTATCACAAGTATATGAAGTAATAATTTTGATGTAATAAGGCAATACCGATGGGACATATCAGTTCCAGAAAATCAAATCAAAATTATAAAAATAAATGACAAAAACACTTGTATTATAAGATCATTACCATATAGTTTAATCAGGGATTTTATAACCCCAAAACCAACGGGTGTCCGACCTTCTAGTCAGTTAATCGCTAAGAAAACTACACAGAATGTCTCTTAAGTAGAGGGAAATTTTTATAGGAGCGATTGCAGACCTCTAGAGCTACAAAAAAAATTTCATACAAATAATGGGCCAATTTTCAGCAGAAAATTAGCAAATCCAACTTTTGTGTTTTTTTTAAGTGAGCCGTGTTTTTTGTTGAATCGAAAGAAATAACTAAAGAAATATTTAATTTAAGTAATTAATAATTGTTTCGTTGTAAACTAGATATAATTTACTTTAAACGAAAAATCAATAATATTCAAAAATCAATTATTAATTCATTCTTCAATTTCGAGAATTCACCGAAAAAAAAATAATTTTTATGATATACGTTATTGTATGTATGACATCATCGTCATAATCAAGTTCCTCTTTACCGCTTATGCAATGTGAGATTGATTTTTTTTTAGGGCTTCGACCAGGTGGACAGTTGCTATACTAACTCTTGTCTCCTGTTCCATTCCAACCCTCGCTTCCGGCACGCATATCGCATACCTTCTTCCTAGGAGATTCGGGGTCTTCCTCTTGGTCTTCTCCCCTGAATGCGAGTTTCATACGTCTTCTATGCGACTCTGCTCCTGTCCATACGGAGAAGGTACCCAAACCATCTTAACTTATGTTCATCTATTATGGTTTCGACCGCTTTGAAGTCGAGATTGGCTCAGATGATTGAATTGCGAATCCTGTCCCGGGTAGTATTTTTTTTCCACCTTCCGCAGGTATCGGAATCTCTATAGCCTAGATCTGGCTTCTGTGCTTCGAAGTAAGTGTCCAGGACTCGGAAGAATACGTCAGTATGGGAATGAATATTGATTTATAGACCGTCATCTTCGTTTCCTTGGTTCTTCTTTTAGATTGAGGAAGCCCCTCCTAACCGAACGGAATCCTTCCTGCAGCCCCTAATTCTTGCCTCACCTCCGCGTCAATATTTTCGTTGAGTTGAGCACCAAATTATTTGAAACTTTCTACTTGCTCCAAACTCTCACCGTCAACCCTCAATACCAACATAACCCTGCGAGGTTTTCTTCCAACGCACATGCATTTCGTTAATTTCCATTTTAATTTATCTTAATTCTTCCTTTAGGGCGTTAATATTGTTCTGGAGGTCACGGTCATACTGGGCCAATATGACGTGCAGGGAGTATAGAGTAGGCTGCATTTCCCTGTAACCCAATTGTAAACTTCACATCTTCTCTCTTGCTCTGCCCAACGCCAGATCGAGAACCAGTACGCAAAGAAACGGACTCAGGCTACAAACCTGTAGTATTGCCCAAGTGTTGTTTTGAAGACTCGTTCTGACAAGATTCCTGTTTTGTTTTTTTCGTATAAACTGCTTACGGCCCTAATAGGTCCATTATTTACACCTTTCTCGACTAGATCCTCAATTATATCCTTTTTCAAAGGCTTAACCCGGTCAAAGGCTTTACAGAGATCCACAGTGAGAGTGCTTTATCATTCTCGACAATCTTCTCTGTGATTTGTCCCATGGTGGAAATTAGATCCTGTGTGCTTCTTTGATTTCTGAATTCATATTACTCCTCTCCAATCTTAGATTATACAATGCTTCTGACCCTAGCCTCTAGGACTTTCAATAGGATATTCAAATCATACATATTTTTTTTAATTGAAAAGGTTGTATTCTTTTCAACGATTCCCGTTATCCGTACACTCACTCATAGACCACAAATTATTTACGCCTTATATAACCTGATCACTTCTATTAGCATAAACTGTTAACCATACCTATATATGAATTGGTATATTGGCTAATATGCCCATGCACTTTCATTTTCATTTATTTTGTCGATAAAAAGGGTCTAACTTCATTTCTAAAAATTCAATATAAAATTAGGGGTAGGGTATTTTATTATTAAACAAAATTAAGAAGTTAATTTACTACCATTTTAAGTTATGAGGGAAAACCTTATAAGGTTTATAAAAAACAAAAAAAGTTTTAACAATTTACATTTTTCAGAAAGTTGAGGTTAGACAAGTTAGACCTTGTCAAACCAAGCTAGCGTATTGTAACTATCCTTTTGCATGTGCGGAAAATTAATTTTAATCATAAAAACTTTGATAATTATAATTGTTAAAATCCATATAAATATTATATAAACTTTTAGTTACTATCATTGAATGAAAAGGTAATCTCTATTGTGAGATACATAGGAATAATAAAAATATAAAACTAGTCTGGTTATAATGGATGTGAGTATACAAATAGAAATAAATTGTTTTTCAATCATTCCTCTTTACTGAATGTTTGTCATCAGCTAATCATGTTCCATGGTAATCGCCATTGGGTCATAAATAGGACGACTTAAGCCAGATTCCTTATAAGAGGATATCATTACCTGGGTAGCTGATTGGAAGAGATGGCAGCAGAGATATCCTTAAGTTGGATTGGTAAGTGAGAGAAGTTGGCCCAACTATCTCTACACTCAAGCCAAATGAGCTGTAGAAATTAGCTATTCATAGTTAGCTCCAGCATCCAACCTCGCTACGATCCATTCCACCCCATCCCCCTTCTAATTACACCATATAATTTGCTTTTTATGAATCTCTAATTATGAAACTGATAAACGGAATGCCCGATTCTAATTGATATTGGTTATTTTCAATCGAGATAGAAAAAATATTAGTTGAAAATAACATATGAATTTGCTCTTAAAAATTTAAGAAGATTTAGTAAGTGGTTCTAAATCAAACTTGGTGTAATTAATTAACTTCTGAAATTACATATTGGATAGCATTCTTTGAAACTCGCCGTAGTGAATTCTTGATGTGTATACCTAGCTATAATGAAGTTCTTTTCGAAACGACAGTATTCTCAATTAAAATTTAGTAACTAAAGTTCATTTACATCCATTGTACTGTATAGTAAACCTATCCATTGTATATTATTGTAAACATTGTTTTTCTTTAGAAATTTAATTATTTTTTCAGTGTTTATGATATTGTCTCCTAGTATTTTTTGTAGGTTTCTATCTATTATCTAAAGCCTGAAAATATTAATCATACAGAGGGCAGTCTTCTAAGATCTGGCTAATGTTCAATTGCACATCGCATCTAACACATTTTGGAGGTCTTTCTTTTGTGATAAGGAATCCGTGGGCCTTGTGTGATCTCTCCTCAGTCTCGCTATAACAACCTCATCTCTTCTGCTGTTGAGGTTAGAGCTTTACCAAGCCTTGATATCTTTCTTAATTTATTTTGTTCTTCAGTAGATTCCCAAAGTTGTGCCTAGGTCGTCTTGGCACTTTAAATATCTGCGTATGTATGATGGAGTGTAGATGTTGCTTATTTTAATAAATGACAATGCAGTATCTTTGGCTACATGGTCAGCTACTTCGTTTCCTTTAATTCCCATGTGTGATAAAAGAAATACCAGCGGTGAACAGAAGGGGGTTTCACGGCGAAAGTTGCGCCATCAAAGTTTTTGAAGGGGCACATTTTGACGAGTTTTTACAATTTTGAGGGGGCATATTTCAATAGGATTATGAATTTTCGGAATGAAAAGTTTCAAACCAGGGGATAATATGAAAGCAAAGAACAGAACACTAAAAATGTAATAGTATATGGGTTATGATTTTTAAAATTATATTTTAGCTTGCACTGTTTTTAAGAAGAGGGGAGCAATATGTTGGCAGGAGGAGGGAAGGTTTCTACACTATTGAGCATGAGGGGGATGGGCACCCCTGGTCTATTACTATATACGAGAAATAGTCATATTAAATAATGGTCAATATATTTTAGATTAAAATAAATTTCACATATTTAATGAATTATAATACATTGGATTTATTTCACCCTGAAAAACCAAAAGGACTTATTTGCCAACCCAATACTACTAAAAAGTAAACAAAAGAATGTTTCCAAAAATCTAGATCAGAGACCATACGATTGGGTTGCAGAAGTTGAGATATTATTTATATCTCAATATTATTTATATCTTTAGCAATATTTGAGAAAATTATAAAAATGTTTTCACCGTTGATTTAAAGTGGCACTTCCGGTTAGCCGATTTTAAGGAAAACGTTGCTGTCACATATAAGTCACTTACCTATCTTAAATACGTAATATCAGTTCATACGACTTTTTGTTTTTGAGCTAGACTGCTAACATACACACACACACCATTTTTCGGGATTTTGTTATTTAGCCTCAGAATACCCCAAAAAGTGTATTTCCGTTGAAAACTCAGATTCAAAAATTTCACACATTCATTCAAAAAAACATATTTAATAAATGTGATAAATATTATTCTTGTTGTTATGTAAATGCTTTAACTGATGAAATGTATGTAATAGCAAAAGAAAAAAAGCAATGGTGCTTGAATTGCTATTGCCTTATCAAAATTTCTATAGGTTGCTCTCGAGGTAATAACATATATAAAAGTTATACCGCTCTTACAACCAATAAATGAAGACAGAATAGTATTTATGTACATAATTATATCATTCACACTTAAACTGAACATAGCCTATCATGACCTTCTAAATTCCGAAAAATTAATAAATGTGATAAATATTGTTTTTGCTGTTATGTGAATGCTTCCACTGATAAAATGTATGTATAATAGCAAATGAAAAAAGCAAAGGTGCTACAATCATTATTGCCTTGTCCAAATTTATATTGGTTGATCTCGAGGTAATAACCTATATAAAAGTTTTACCGCTCTTACAACCACTAAAAGAAACCAGAATAGTTAATATGTAAATAAAGAGTTCCTTAACACATTCATTTTTGTTTGAATTTCTTCATTTTTTTATATAGCATTTCCAAGTCAATTTCAACCTTTTCCAAGTCAAATTCAACCTTTTCCAAATCAAATTAAACTTTTTCCAAGTCAAATTCAACCTTTTCCATTTCAAATTAAACCTTTTCCATTTCAAATTCAACCTTTTTTTATTTATTTAATTATCTTTAATTTTTCGATGCGTGGGTCTGTTATCGTATGAGTAGTTTTTTAAAATAATCTCCTTTTTAACATTACGTGACTGCGTTTCGAATTATTTAAGTTTTTTTTTACTTATTCGATATAAGGGTGTATTTTTATGTTTCCCGATCAGTAAATTTTTAAAATGACATCTATTTTATGTTTACGCCACTGTGTTTTGATTTATTTAAGTTTTTAGAATTTATCCAATATAAAGGTCTACTTTTTTGTTTCCGGAGCCGTAGATTTTGAAAACGACCTCCATTTTAAGATTAGGCCACCGCGTTTCGACTTATTTGAGTTTTTCGGATATTTTTCATATGAGGGTGTATTTTTATGTATCCGGAGCTGTAGATTTTGAAAATGACCTCCATTTTAAGATTAGGCCACCGCGTTTCGACTTATTTGAGTTTTTCGGATATTTTTCATATGAGGGTGTATTTTTATGTTTCCGGAGCTGTAGATTTTGAAAATGACCTCCATTTTAAGATTAGGCCACCGCGTTTCGACTTAGTTGAGTTTTTCGGATATTTTTCATATGAGGGTGTATTTTTATGTTTCCGCAGCTGTAGATTTTGAAAATGATCTCCATTTTATGATTACGCCACTGCGTTTTGAATTATTTAAGTTTTTCGAATTTATCCAATATTAAGGTCTATTTTTATGTTTCTTGAGCCGTAGATTTTGAAAATGACATCCATTTAATGATGACGCCATTGCATTTTGACTTATTTAAGTTTTTCGAATTTATCCAATTTAAAGGTCTACTTTTATGTTTTCGGAACCGTAGATTCTGAAAATGACCTCTATTTTATGATTACGCAACTGCGTTTCAACTTATTTAAATTTTTAGAATTTAACAAGTATAAAGGTCTAATTTTATGTTTCTGGAGCAGTAGATTTCCCCCATTTTGTAAATGACCCAATTTAAAGTTTATGCCACTGTTTTGGATTATAAAAGTTTTTTTTTTTTACTTTTTCGGTATAAGGATCTACTTATATGTTATCCGAGACGTATTGAAATTTTTCTAATCTTTAATATTTAAATTTATCTAATATTTAAGCTCCATTTTATGATTAAGCCGCTGCATCTTGATTAATTAGGCTTCATTTTGGATTTTTTCAATACAAAGTTTCATCAATATGTTTTCGAGTATGAATAAATAAATAAATATTATGAAGCTAAAGTAAAATTAACCACAGAATACAAACTAAAAAGCCGAAAAGCAACTGGTAATAAATTTAACCTTCCGTATTCAGATTTTTCAGCTAATTGTTCGAAATCTTATAATTTTGTGATAGGAGACCACAACATTAAAAAAGATAACTAAAATTAAATTAAAAATGAGACAATACATATTTTATTTATTTTGATTAGATATTTTTATTTATTTATTGAAAAATAAATTAATCCTTCGTATTATGTTTTTTATTCGAAGGAAAAATCAAAAACACTTAACAAAACCGAAACACAGTGGCCTAATCTTAAAATGTAAGTCGTTTTAAAAACTAAGGCTCCGGCATCATAAAAGTAGACCTTTAAATTGGATAAATTCGAAAAACTTGAATAAGCCGAAACGCAGTGGCGTAATCTTAAAATGGAGGTCATTTTCAAAATCTACGACTCCGGAAACATAAGAATACACTCTTTTATGATAAAAATTCGAAACACTTAAAGAAATCGAAATGCGGTGGCCTAATCTTAAAATGGAGGTCGTTTTCAAAATCTACGGCTCCGGAAACATAAGAATACATCCTCATATGAAAAAAATCCGAAAAACTCAAAGAAATTGAAATGCGGTGGCCTAATCTTAAAATGGAGGTCGTTTTCAAAATCTACGGCTCCGGAAACATAAGAATACATCCTCATATGAAAAAAATCCGAAAAACTCAAATAAGTCGAAACGCGGTGGCCTAATCTTAAAATGGAGGTCATTTTCAAAATCTACAGCTCCGGAAACATAAAAATACACCCTCATATGAAAAATATCCGAAAAACTCAAATAAGTCGAAACGCGGTGGCCTAATCTTAAAATGAAGGTCGTTTTCAAAATCTACGGCTCCGGAAACATAAAAGTAGACCTTTATATTGGATAAATTCTAAAAACTTAAATAAGTCAAAACACAGTGGCGTAAACATAAAATGGATGTCATTTTCAAAATTTACTGATCGGGAAACATAAAAATACACCCACATATCGAATTTGTCAAAAAAACTTAAATGATTCGAAACGCAGTCACGTAATCTTAAAATGGAGGTTATTTTCAAAACTAGGTACAGGACAGCATAATACTAGTCCCTAAGAAATCCGAATAGGTACAATAAATCGATATCCGTAAGTGAAAATTCTACTTAGGAGAGCATAATAATAGACTTTCATATTGGAGGGGGGGAGGGGATGGCCATTATTTAAAAAAAAATATAAAATTTACAAAAACTTAAAACATTAATTTGAAATGAAAACGGTTGAATTTGAATTGGAAAAGGTTTAATTTGAAATGGAAATGGTTGAATTGACTTGGAAAAAGTTTGATTTGATCTGGAAAAGGTTGAATTTGACTTGGAAAAGGTTGAATTTGACTTGGAAATAATTGAATATCACATAGAAATATCACACTGAAAAAATCTAAAATGTTAAAATAAATGGATATGCAACTGCGTAATCAATTTTTTTTTTGTATTTTTTAAAAGCTATGCCGTCGATAATATAGTAAGTGGCCTTCATTTCGAAAAAAATCGAAAATTGACAAAAATTCTAAAGTTGAATTTGAAATGGAAAAGGTTGAATTTGACTTGGAAAAGGTTGAATTTGAAATGGAAAAGGTTTAATTTGACTTGGAAAAGGTTGAATTTGATTTGGAAAAGGTTGAAATTGACTTGGAAATGCTATATATAAGTATAAAAGTATATCATGGTAAAACACATTATTATATATTTACATATAAATATACATATATACATATATATATATATATAAATATATATACACATATATATATATATATATATATATATATATATATATATATATATATATATATATATATATACATATCTATATTTATTTATATATATATATATATATATATATATATATATATATATATTTTTTTTTTTTTTTCCCCTATGTGGTAACCCCGCACAAGGATCGTTTATTTGATTTTCCTTCATGCTCCTTCATGACATGATTATCCTACATGAATTACTCAATGCTTTACAATTGTTTTTTTTTTTTCTAGTTTCACATGATATACATTTTTAGTTCAAATTTATATACATTAACAAACAAAAATACAAAGAATAAACACACAAAAATTAAATCGGAAAATTAAATATTAAACACACAAAGTCAATCCAACAAAGCCAAAAAGAAATCACCCACGCCGCCCATCCCTGGTTAGTAAGTCGAAGTCGATCGATCTAATAAATCTAAGAAAGTCTGTCTCGAATTCAGTAAATAACTTTTGTTCCGTCTCAGGCCAATTTCCTCTTTTGATAATTATGCTTTTTATTAACTCAAATCGCTGTCTGTCAAATCATTTACATTCATATATTATATGTTTAAATTTTTGAACCTCTCCGTCTTCATCACATAAGTCGGTTTGTATAATGTTGAATCTGTTAAGATATTGTTTTGTATTCCCATGTTCCGTAAGTACTTGTGTAAGTTTGTAGTCATTACTGTGAATGTGTCTGTAATTGTGAATTGAAATGTGTGGTATAAATCTGTGTAAGCTTGGTGACTTAGCTGAGGTCACCCATATGTGATCCCATCTTTTCATGAAATCCAACTTTAAATTCATATTAATATACGATAAAGGAGCTTGATGATACGATGGCGGCAAATCGCTTTTAGCTGCTTCTTTTGCAAGGCAATCGGCTCGTTCATTGCCCTCAATCCCACAATGTGCTTTTACCCATTTTAGAGTCACTACTTTCCCTACAGTTCTCATCATTAACAATTTGTTTCTAATTTGGTCAGTCAAGTAATCATGAATGTCCCAATTATTAACAGAGTCTAGCAGAACTTTGTTGTCTGTATTTATAGTAACGTGAGTGTTCGTTTGTAGAGGGTATTCATATATGTATTCAGTAACCTTTAAAACAGCGAATTTTTCTGCCTGATTATTTGAGCAATATGATTCTAATTTATATTGATGTTCCATATTCCTACCATCTTGAGCTCTGAACAACCATGCACATCCAACATTCTCGCCGTCCTTACTACCATCAATAAAAACATCAGTATTTTCAGAAGTAATTCTTGGTCCAGTCCATATAAGAATAGTTATTATGTAAATAAGGAGTTCATTTACAAATTCATTGTTGTTTGCATTTCTTCATTTTTTAATATATAAGTATAAAAGTATGTCATGGTAAAACACATTATTATATATTTACATATAAATATACATATATACATATATATATATAAATATATATACATATATATATATATATATATATATATATATATATATATATATATATATATATATATTTCTATATATGAATATTATGTGTATATATATATATATATATATATATATATATAAGAATAGTTATTATGTAAATAAGGAGTTCATTTACAAATTCATTGTTGTTTGCATTTCTTGATTTTTTAATATATAAGTATAAAAGTATGTCATGGTAAAACACATTATTATAAATTTACATATAAATATACATATATATATATATATATATATATATATATATATATATATAAGATAAAGATCGGAGACTGGCGATATCAGCCTTAATGCCATCCTGAATGTAAATAAACATCCCAAATGTATATAAGAAGGATTACTAGATGAATAAAGCAGTATCTATTCTGAAACCGTGAGTGTTGCATCTCAACCCCTTTCCTTTCTTTTTTTTTATTGTTAGAGTCCGCCGACGCTTAACTGGTGCCGAAACCCGGGACTAAGACAGGAGAACAGAGAAGTAATTTTTTTTTAAAGTCATTTTTTTTTCTCTCGTTTTTTTTCTTCTCCTAGTCATAAGGAAAGAGTGAGATGCCAACAGAGGGCTTAATCAGGCCGGGAGTGTTGAGCGCCCCGGAAATCCCTCAACCTCAAGAAATTCCGCAGATACCTCAGATCACGCAGGCCCCTCAGGTTCCTAAGATACCTCAAATACCGCAGATTCCGCAGATCCAGGAGATCCCTCCCTTACCGAGGGACACATTGGCAGAAGCGCACGCTAACGCGCTGGAATGGATGAAAATAAGAGCGGCGACCACGCAGGACCTACGGAGAGCCATTGCGGACCTGGAACGCTTCGGTGGCGAGGTAGGGGAGCTTAACCATTTCCTGAAAGGCGGAGACCACCTCATGTCAAGAATAGAGGTAAAGGTGGCGGAGGACCTGGTAAACCTAGGGGACGCGGAAGCATTGAAAGCAGCTCTGGTGTGCCGCGTAAGGAGGAACATCCTGAACCAAATTCAGGCGGACGAGGAGACACCATGGCCGGTGATTAAGGAGCGACTGAAGAAGGCCTTCGGAGGAGGCAGATGGACGCCGGAGGAAGACATCTTCCAAATGTTTAGGGAGCGCCGGTCCCAACGTCAGACGAGGGGCCAGTATGCGGGGGCACTAGTGGCAAAGTACAACCGCATAACGGAGAAAATGCGCGAAACAATGAGTGTGGGAGAGGTGGAAGCCAGGATGGAGTTCCTCTCGACGATACTCAAGGTCCAGTTGGCGAAGGAAACGGGGAGGAGAGACGGATTGCCCAGGGAGAGATCATTCCTCGAGTGTGCCCAGGAAATGATCGACCTAAGCGCAAGGGAAGAAGAGACTCGGATGGACGTGGAAGAACCAGGGTGGATCCGGGTGAATGACAGACGACCCCGGACAGCCCCGATGGGTTGGAAGAAGAGAGAAACGATACAGCCGAGCGGAGAAAAGGTCAGGATGGGTGAAAAAAGATCCGGACAGGCGAGGGCGAGGTATGGACCCCGCAGGGAAGACAGGAAATGTCATGGGTGTGGAAAGCCAGGACATTTAGTTGCACAATGTCCGCGCACTAGATGTTTCGAGTGCGGGACCGAAGGGCATATTGCTAGGCAGTGCCCGTACATATTCCGGAGGAGAGAAAGAACTCAAGACGAGCCCATGGAGGTAAACACGCAGAAGTTGACAAGACGGGCTAGGATGCAGCGGAAGGACGGATCTTCGGAGGAGGCAACCGAGGAGTCGGGAACTTCGGGGACAGAGACGGACGAACCAGGTAGCAGTGGAGGCGAAGGAGGCAGGAGCAGCCAACGGACCGAGCAGCGACGAACGGCGGCGGTAAGGAGGAAGCGGGGCGGCATCTGAGGAGTGTGGCAGCAGAGAGGCGACCGCACAGCAACATGCAACAACATCCGAGGTAAGCCATGCTGGTTGCCAATTATCGAGGTAGACGGGGGAGTAAAGTGCCTCGTGGACACCGGGAGCTCGAGCACTATTATGACCAGAGGGGCGTTAGGGAAAGTGTGCGGGAGCGAGAGGGCACTCCGGATCCAAAAATGCGATTGCCAGCTAATCACTCTGGGTGGCCCCTGTAGTGTAGAGGGAGAAGCGACAATAAGGCTTGATCGGTGGGCAGGAAAAACGGGCGAACTGAAGGTACACGTAGTAGAACACATGACTCGGGAATACCAGGCCATAGTAGGGTGCGATTTGTTAGGGCAGGTAGGGGCTAGCATTAGAAACCATAGAGGAGTCTGGAGTGTTAGGCTGGGAAAGAGGAAGTTCGGGTGTATAGGGGTCGCGAGAGAAAGAAGGGTGCGAATAGGAGCGGTGAACAGAGTAAAGGACTGGAGGAAGTTGCTACAGGAGGAGTTTAGGGATATTTTCTTCAGAGAGGGTGAGGTATTGGGGGTAACAGGGAAGACGGTGCATGAAATCCCACTGAAGCAGGATAGGGTAACGTACGTGAAAGAGAGAAGATACCCGCAGGCGTTGAGGCAGCATATTCGGGAGGAGTTAGACAGTTTAAAAGAACAAGGGATCATAGTGGATAGCACCTCACCATTCAATAGTCCCCTGTGGGCGGTGAAGAAGAAGGCAGCGCCGGGGGATAACAAGGAAAAATACAGGGTGGTAGTAGACTATCGCAAGTTGAACGATAATACGGTAGATGAGAAGTACCCGATCCCCAGATTTGAAGATATACTCGATAGGTTGAGTGGGGCCGTGGTCTTTAGTACGTTGGATCTCAAGGCGGGATATCACCAAATACGGATGCACCCGGAAGACCAACACAAAACAGCATTTACATTTGAAAGGGGGCATTATGAGTTCACCAGAATGCCGTTTGGTCTGAAGAATGCGCCCATAACATTTCAGCGGCTGATGGACGAATTTTTGAGGGGTATCGATGACTCGGTATGTCAGGTATATATGGATGACCTGCTGATTTTTAGCAGAACGGAAACCGAACACGTGGGGCATCTGAGGTCAGTATTCGAAAGGCTCCGGCAATTCGGGTTGAAATTGTCAAGCGAGAAGTCCCTGCTGGGACAAACGCGGATCAATTTTTTAGGCCACACTATCTCTAGCGAGGGGGTCAGACCGGATGCGGCAAAGGTGGAGGCAATCACAAGGATGGCGGTACCACGGGACGTTAAGGGGATCCGTAGGCTTCTCGGGACGTTGAACTACTACCGGAGATTCGTACCGGAGATGGCAGAGTATTTGGTACCCATTAACAATTTGCTGAAGAAGGGCGCAAAGATTGTGGTGACACCAGAGATGGAGAATAATATCCGGAAATGCATGAATAGGTTGCTGACAGAGCCTGTGTTGGCGTTCCCGGATTTTGAGAAGCTCTTTAATATAACCACCGATGCGAGCAAATACGCGTTAGGGGCCGTTTTGTCCCAGGGGGGGAGTGAGGGTGAACGACCGATAGCATACGCGAGCCGTCGGCTTACGGGTGCGGAATCGCGATACAGCGCTTTGGAGAGGGAGCTACTCGCGATAGTGTGGGCTGTCGACCATTTCAGGCCATATGTATTTGGGAGGAAGTTTCGAGTCCACACCGACCACAAACCCCTTCAGTGGGTAGGGAAACTTAAGGAAATCTCAGCTAGGGTCACAAGATGGAAGGAAGTCCTGAGCCAATACAATATAGAGGTGGTGTATAAGCCGGGAAAGGAAAACGTGGTGGCAGACT
This sequence comes from Nezara viridula, assembly GCA_928085145.1. Lineage (NCBI taxonomy): Eukaryota > Metazoa > Arthropoda > Insecta > Hemiptera > Pentatomidae > Nezara > Nezara viridula. Next base: position 182,392,424 of record OV725078.1, on the reverse strand, counting down.
GGCTCTCTAGGGCCATCATGATCAACGCGGTAGAAGAGGACGTGGGAGGACCATCGCGAGACGTGCGCCAATTCTTGAGTGAGTGGACTCCCGATGGCGAAGGAGCAGATGATCTCGTCGGTATAGAGGACAGGGGAGAGTCCACGGAAGAGGAAAGCTCAGCGGAGGAAAGAGCAGTGGAGATGGAGGAGATAGATGACATCATCAATGACAAGCATCGTCAGGTAATCTGGAAAACGAGAGTCGCAGGGATGATGAAAATAGATTACCGTAGATATGGGAAAAGTAAGATTCGCGTCATCTGGTCGCAACCCGGGGTGAGTGAAGAGCAAATCCGTACGGCACTGAAAGACGCCACGGAAGCGGGAAAAACGCACCATCTCTATGTTGGAAATAACACAGTATGGGAGAAAATAAAGCGGATGTGGAGATCCGAGCGAATAGGCGTGGACAGAACGCTCATCCGTTGCAAATATGCAGTAGAAACTATACAGGATAAGGAGCAACAACAGGCAGTCACATTGGCTTATCACCAGGCGAAAACCAACCACCGAGGCGTGAACGAGACATTGCAGGCATTACGTCGAAAGTATTTCTGGTGAGGGATGAAAAAAGCCATCCAAGAGGTCATCGGGAAATGCGAGGTGTGTATGCGCACGAAATATGATCGACATCCCCCCAGAGGAGTTCATATAAATGTGGTACGTATTATTCTTCCTGTTATGTAAAAGATTTAACTTATGAAATGTATGTAATAAAGTAAGTAACTAAGAAAATTAACAATGGAGTAACATTTTATATTGAAACATTACCGATCCTGCAACCGTTGTTTGGGATAGACAGCAACCGTAATTAATTAATATTATTATTTTTTACTATTGTATGTATAGTAGCAAAGGAAAGAAGCAAAGGTGCTAGAATCGTAATTGCCTAATCAAAATTTATATAGGTTGGTATCCTAGTAATAGCTTATGTAAAAGTATTACTGCTCTTGCAACCAATAAATGTTGACAGAATAATATTCGTGTAGATAATGTGATCATTCACTCTTAAACTTTACTTTGTCTATCTTGATTTTCTACATTAAAAAAACATATAAATGTGATCGGTATTATTCTTGCTGTTATGTAAAAGATTTAACTTATGAAATGTATGTATAAGCAAAAGAAATGGTGCTTGAATTGCTATTGCCTTATCAAAATTTCTATAGGTTGCTCTCGAGGTAATAACATTTATAAAAGTTATACCGCTCTTACAACCAATAAATGAAGACAGAACAGTATTTATGTACATAATTATATCATTCACACTTAAACTGAACATAGCCTATCAAGACCTTCTAAATTCCGAAAAATTAATAAATGTGATAAATATTGTTTTTGCTGTTATGTGAATGCTTCCACTGATAAAATGTATATATAATAGCAAATGAAAAAAGCAAAGGTGCTACAATCATTATTGCCTTGTCCAAATTTATATTGGTTGATCTCGAGGTAATAACCTATATAAAAGTTTTACCGCTCTTACAACCACTAAAAGAAACCAGAATAGTTAATATGTAAATAAAGAGTTCCTTAACACATTCATTTTTGTATGAATTTCTTGATTTTTTTATATATAAGTATAAAAAAATATCATGTTAAAACACATTATTGTATATTTACATATAAATATACATATATACATATATATATAAATATATATACACACACATATATATATATATATACACATATCTATATTTATTTATTTATATATTTATAATTATATATATATATATACATATATGTATATATATATATATATATATATATATATATATATATATATATATATATATATATACATATGTATATGTATATATCTATATAAATATGTTCATACACACATAGATATCTCTTTACACTTGAACAATTATTTGTGTTTATGTAAATTTCTTTTAAACGTAAATCTACTTATTTTCCAATTTTGTTATACTAATAAAGTTTAATCATTTCACTATACTGTTAAAAGCAAATAAAATAATTTCTTTTAATGATCGATAATAGGGACCATAGAATTGGGTTGAAGGAATTAAAATCTCATTTAAATATTTTATAATCTAGTATTCAGAGGTTTTTTTTAATTCATATAATATTTAGATAGCGTATGTATTTCTTAGCCAAAGTAAGAATGAAAGCAACAGTGCTATTATCATTATATTGAATAAGAAAATTTTCTATAGGTTGCTTATGGGGTAACATTTTATATTAAAACATTACCGATCCTGCAACCGTTGTTTGGGATAGACATCAACCCTAATTAATTAATATTATTATTATATACTATTGTATGTATAATAGCAAAAGAAAGAAGCAAAGGTGATAGAATCGTTATTGCCTAATCAAAATTTATGTATTTATGTATCCTAGTAAAAACTTATGTAAAAGTATTACTGCTCTTGCAACCAATAAATGTTGACAGAATAATATTCGTTTAGATAATGTGATCATTCACTCTTAAACTGTACTTTGTCTATCTTGATTTTCTATTAAAAAAAACATATAAATGTGGTAGGTATTATTCTTCCTGTTATGTAAAAGATTTAACTTATGAAATGTATGTAATAAAGTAAGTAACTAAGAAAAGTAAGAATGGTGTAATATTTTATATTGAAACATTACCGATCCTGCAACCGTTGTCTGGGATAGACAGCAACCGTAATTAATTAATATTATTATTATTTACTATTGTATGTATAGTAGCAAAGGAAAGAAGCAAAGGTGCTAGAATCGTAATTGCCTAATCAAAATTTATATAGCTTGGTATCCTAGTAATAACTTATGTAAAAGTATTACTGCTCTTGCAACCAATAAATGTTGACAGAATAATATTCGTGTAGATAATGTGATCATTCACTCTTAAACTGTACTTTGTCTATCTTGATTTTCTATTAAAAAAAAACATATAAATGTGGTAGGTATTATTCTTCCTGTTATGTAAAAGATTTAACTTATGAAATGTATGTAATAAAGTAAGTAGCTAAGAAAAGTAAGATTGGAGTAACATTTTATATTGAAACATTACCGATCCTGCAACCGTTGTTTGGGATAGACAGCAACCGTAATTAATTAATATTATTATTTTTTACTATTGTATGTATAGTAGCAAAGGAAAGAAGCAAAGGTGCTAGAATCGTAATTGCCTAATCAAAATTTATATAGGTTGGTATCCTAGTAATATATTATGTAAAAGTATTACTGCACTTGCAACCAATAAATGTTGACAGAATAATATTCGTGTAGATAATGTGATCATTCACTCTTAAACTTTACTTTGTCTACCTTGATTTTCTATTAAAAAAAGCATATAAATATGGTAGGTATTATTCTTCCTGATATGTAAAAGATTTAACTTATGAAATGTATGTAATAGCAAAAGAAAAAAAGAAATGGTGCTTGAATTGCTATTGCCTTATCAAAATTTCTATAGGTTGCTCTCGAGGTAATAACATATATAAAAGTTATACCGCTCTTACAACCAATAAATGAAGACAGAACAGTATTTATGTACATAATTATATCATTCACAATTAAACAGAACATAGCCTATCAAGACCTTCTAAATTCCGAAAAATTAATAAATGTGATAAATATTGTTTTTGCTGTTATGTGAATGCTTCCACTGATAAAATGTATGTATAATAGCAAATGAAAAAAGCAATGGTGCTACAATCATTATTGCCTTTTCCAAATTTATATTGGTTGATCTCGAGGTAATAACCTGTATAAAAGTTTTACCGCTCTTACAACCACTAAAAGAAACCAGATAAGTTAATATGTAAATAAAGAGTTCCTTAACACATTCATTTTTGTTTGAATTTCTTAATGTTTTTATATATAAGTATAAAAAAATATCATGTTAAAACACATTATTATATATTTACATATAAATATACATATATACATATATATATAAATATATATACACATATATATATATATATATATATATATATATATATGCACATATGTATATATATATATATATATAAATATGTACATACACACATAGATATCTCTGTACACTTGAACAATTATTTGTGATTATATAAATTTCTTTTAAACGTAAATCTACATATTTTCCAATTTTGTTATACTAATAAAGTTTAATCATTTCACTATACTGTTAAAAGCAAACAAAATAATTTCTTTTAATGATCGATAATAGGGACCATAGAATTGGGTTGAAGGAATGAAAATCTCATTTAAATATTATATAATCTGGTATTTATAGGTTTTTTTTAATTCATATAATATTTAGATAGTGATATGTATTTCTTAGCCAAAGTAAGAATGAAAGCAACAGTGCTATTATCATTATATTGAATAAGAAAATTTTCTATAGGTTGCTTATGGGGTAACATTTTATATTAAAACATTACCGATCCTGCAACCGTTGTTTGGGATAGACATCAACCCTAATTAATTAATATTATTATTATTTACTATTGTATGTATAGTAGCAAAGGAAAGAAGCAAAGGTGCTAGAATCGTTATTGCCTAATCAAAATTTATGTAGGTATGTATCCTAGTAAAAACTTATGTAAAAGTATTATTGCTCTTGCAACCAATAAATGTTGACAGAATAATATTCGTTTAGATAATGTGATCATTCACTCTTAAACTGTACTTTGTCTATCTTGATTTTCAATTAAAAAAAAACATATAAATGTGGTAGGTATTATTCTTCCTGTTATGTAAAAGATTTAACTTATGAAATGTATGTAATAAAGTAAGTAACTAAGAAAAGTAAGAATAGAGTAACATTTTATATTGAAACATTACCGATCCTGCAACCGTTGTTTGGGATAGACAGCAACCGTAATTAATTAATATTATTATTTTTTACTATTGTATGTATAGTAGCAAAGGAAAGAAGCAAAGGTGCTAGAATCGTAATTGCCTAATCAAAATTTATATAGGTTGGTATCCTAGTAATAGCTTATGTAAATGTATTACTGCTCTTGCAACCAATAAATGTTGACAGAATAATATTCGTGTAGATAATGTGATCATTCACTCTTAAACTTTACTTTGTCTATCTTGATTTTCTACATTAAAAAAACATATAAATGTAATCGGTATTATTCTTGCTGTTATGTAAAAGATTTAACTTATGAAATGTATGTAATAGCAAAAGAAATGGTGCTTGAATTGCTATTGCCTTATCAAAATTTCTATAGGTTGCTCTCGAGGTAATAACATTTATAAAAGTTATACCGCTCTTACAACCAATAAATGAAGACAGAACAGTATTTATGTACATAATTATATCATTCACACTTAAACTGAACATAGCCTATCAAGACCTTCTAAATTCCGAAAAATTAATAAATGTGATAAATATTGTTTTGGCTGTTATGTGAATGCTTCCACTGATAAAATGTATGTATAATAGCAAATGAAAAAAGCAAAGGTGCTACAATCATTATTGCCTTGTCCAAATTTATATTGGTTGATCTCGAGGTAATAACCCATATAAAAGTTTTACCGCTCTTACAACCATTAAAAGAAACCAGAATAGTTAATATGTAAATAAAGAGTTCCTTAACACATTCATTTTTGTTTGAATTTCTTGATTTTTTTATATATAAGTATAAAAAAATATCATGTTAAAACACATTATTGTATATTTACATATAAATATACATATATACATATATATATAAATATATATACACACACATATATATATATATACACACATATATATGTATATGTATATATCTATATAAATATGTTCATACACACATAGATATCTCTTTACACTTGAACAATTATTTGTGTTTATGTAAATTTCTTTTAAACGTAAATCTACTTATTTTCCAATTTTGTTATACTAATAAAGTTTAATCATTTCACTATACTGTTAAAAGCAAATAAAATAATTTCTTTTAATGATCGATAATAGGGACCATAGAATTGGGTTGAAGGAATTAAAATCTCATTTAAATATTTTATAATCTAGTATTCAGAGGTTTTTTTTAATTCATATAATATTTAGATAGGGATATGTATTTCTTAGCCAAAGTAAGAATGAAAGCACCAGTGCTATTATCATTATATTGAATAAGAAAATTTTCTATAGGTTGCTTATGGGGTAACATTTTATATTAAAACATTACCGATCCTGCAACCGTTGTTTGGGATAGACATCAACCCTAATTAATTAATATTATTATTTTATACTATTGTATGTATAATAGCAAAAGAAAGAAGCAAAGGTGCTAGAATCGTTATTGCCTAATCAAAATTTATGTATTTATGTATCCTAGTAAAAACTTATGTAAAAGTATTACTGCTCTTGCAACCAATAAATGTTGACAGAATAATATTCGTGTAGATAATGTGATCATTCACTCTTAAACTTTACTTTGTCTATCTTGATTTTCTACATTAAAAAAACATATAAATGTGATAGGCATTATTCTTCCTGTTATGTAAAAGATTTAACTTATGAAATGTATGTAATAAAGTAAGTAACTAAGAAAAGTAAGAATGGAGTAACATTTTATATTGAAACATTACCGATCCTGCAACCGTTGTTTGGGATAGACAGCAACCGTAATTAATTAATATTATTATTTTTTACTATTGTATGTATAGTAGCAAAGGAAAGAAGCAAAGGTGCTAGAATCGTAATTGCCTAATCAAAATTTATATAGGTTGGTATCCTAGTAATAGCTTATGTAAAAGTATTACTGCTCTTGCAACCAATAAATGTTGACAGAATAATATTCGTGTAGATAATGTGATCATTCACTCTTAAACTTTACTTTGTCTATCTTGATTTTCTACATTAAAAAAACATATAAATGTGATCGGTATTATTCTTGCTGTTACGTAAAAGATTTAACTTATGAAATGTATGTAATAGCAAAAGAAAAAAAGAAATGGTGCTTGAATTGCTATTGCCTTATCAAAATTTCTATAGGTTGCTCTCGTGGTAATAACATATATAAAAGTTATACCGCTCTTACAACCAATAAATGAAGAGAGAACAGTATTTATGTACATAATTATATCATTCACACTTAAACTGAACATAGCCTATCAAGACCTTCTAAATTCCGAAAAATTAATAATTGTGATAAATATTGTTTTTGCTGTTATGTGAATGCTTCCACTGATAAAATGTATGTATAATAGCAAATGAAAAAAGCAAAGGTGCTACAATCATTATTGCCTTGTCCAAATTTATATTGGTTGATCTCGAGGTAATAACCTATATAAAAGTTTTACCGCTCTTACAACCACTAAAAGAAACCAGAGTAGTTAATATGTAAATAAAGAGTTCCTTAACACATTCATTTTTGTTTGAATTTCTTGATTTTTTTATATATAAGTATAAAAAAATATCATGTTAAAACACATTATTGTATATTTACATATAAATATACATATATACATATATATATAAATATATATACACACACATATATATATATATATATATACACATATCTATATTTATTTATTTATAATTATATATATATATATACATATATGTATATACATATATGTATATATATATATATATATATACACACACATATGTATATGTATATATCTATATAAATATGTTCATACACACATAGATATCTTTATACACTTGAACAATTATTTGTGTTTATGTAAATTTTTTTTTAACGTAAATCTACTTATTTTCCAATTTTGTTATACTAATAAAGTTTAATCATTTCACTATACTGTTAAAAGCAAATAAAATAATCTCTTTTAATAATCGATAATAGGGACCATAGAATTGGGTTGAAGGAATTAAAATCTCATTTAAATATTTTATAATCTAGTATTCAGAGGTTTTTTTTAATTCATATAATATTTAGATAGGGATATGTATTTCTTAGCCAAAGTAAGAATGAAAGCAACAGTGCTATTATCATTATATTGAATAAGAAAATTTTCTATAGGTTGCTTATGGGGTAACATTTTATATTAAAACATTACCGATCTTGCAACCGTTGTTTGGGATAGACATCAACTCTAATTAATTAATATTATTATTATTTACTATTGTATGTATAGTAGCAAAGGAAAGAAGCAAAGATGCTAGAATCGTAATTGCCTAATCAAAATTTATATAGGTTGGTATCCTAGTAATAACTTATGTAAAAGTATTACTGCTCTTGCAACCAATAAATGTTGACAGAATAATATTCGTGTAGATAATGTGATCATTCACTCTTAAACTGTACTTTGTCTCTCTTGATTTTCTATTAAAAAAAAACATATAAATGTGGTAGGTATTATTCTTCCTGTTATGTAAAAGGTTTAACTTATGAAATGTATGTAATAGCAAAAGAAAAAAAGAAATGGTGCTTGAATTGCTATTGCCTTATCAAAATTTCTATAGGTTGCTCTCGTGGTAATAACATATATAAAAGTTATACCGCTCTTACAACCAATAAATGAAGACAGAACAGTATTTATGTACATAATTATATCATTCACACTAAACTGAACATAGCCTATCAAGACCTTCTAAATTCAGAAAAATTAATAAATGTGATAAATATTGTTTTGGCTGTTATGTGAATGCTTCCACTGATAAAATGTATGTATAATAGCAAATGAAAAAAGCAAAGGTGCTACAATCATTATTGCCTTGTCCAAATTTATATTGGTTGATCTCGAGGTAATAACCTATATAAAAGTTTTACCGCTCTTACAACCATTAAAAGAAACCAGAATAGTTAATATGTAAATAAAGAGTTCCTTAACACATTCATTTTTGTTTGAATTTCTTGATTTTTTTATATATAAGTATAAAAAAATATCATGTTAAAACACATTATTGTATATTTACATATAAATATACATATATACATATATATATAAATATATATACACACACATATATATATATATATATACACATATCTATATTTATTTATTTATAATTATATATATATATATACATATATGTATATACATATATGTATATATATATATATATACACACACATATGTATATGTATATATCTATATAAATATGTTCATACACACATAGATATCTTTATACACTTGAACAATTATTTGTGTTTATGTAAATTTTTTTTTAACGTAAATCTACTTATTTTCCAATTTTGTTATACTAATAAAGTTTAATCATTTCACTATACTGTTAAAAGCAAATAAAATAATCTCTTTTAATGATCGATAATAGGGACCATAGAATTGGGTTGAAGGAATTAAAATCTCATTTAAATATTTTATAATCTAGTATTCAGAGGTTTTTTTTAATTCATATAATATTTAGATAGGGATATGTATTTCTTAGCCAAAGTAAGAATGAAAGCAACAGTGCTATTATCATTATATTGAATAAGAAAATTTTCTATAGGTTGCTTATGGGGTAACATTTTATATTAAAACATTACCGATCTTGCAACCGTTGTTTGGGATAGACATCAACTCTAATTAATTAATATTATTATTATTTACTATTGTATGTATAGTAGCAAAGGAAAGAAGCAAAGATGCTAGAATCGTAATTGCCTAATCAAAATTTATATAGGTTGGTATCCTAGTAATAACTTATGTAAAAGTATTACTGCTCTTGCAACCAATAAATGTTGACAGAATAATATTCGTGTAGATAATGTGATCATTCACTCTTAAACTGTACTTTGTCTCTCTTGATTTTCTATTAAAAAAAAACATATAAATGTGGTAGGTATTATTCTTCCTGTTATGTAAAAGATTTAACTTATGAAATGTATGTAATAGCAAAAGAAAAAAAGAAATGGTGCTTGAATTGCTATTGCCTTATCAAAATTTCTATAGGTTGCTCTCGTGGTAATAACATATATAAAAGTTATACCGCTCTTACAACCAATAAATGAAGACAGAACAGTATTTATGTACATAATTATATCATTCACACTAAACTGAACATAGCCTATCAAGACCTTCTAAATTCAGAAAAATTAATAAATGTGATAAATATTGTTTTGGCTGTTATGTGAATGCTTCCACTGATAAAATGTATGTATAATAGCAAATGAAAAAAGCAAAGGTGCTACAATCATTATTGCCTTGTCCAAATTTATATTGGTTGATCTCGAGGTAATAACCTATATAAAAGTTTTACCGCTCTTACAACCATTAAAAGAAACCAGAATAGTTAATATGTAAATAAAGAGTTCCTTAACACATTCATTTTTGTTTGAATTTCTTGATTTTTTTATATATAAGTATAAAAAAATATCATGTTAAAACACATTATTGTATATTTACATATAAATATACATATATACATATATATATAAATATATATACACACACATATATATATATACACACATATATATGTATATGTATATATCTATATAAATATGTTCATACACACATAGATATCTCTTTACACTTGAACAATTATTTGTGTTTATGTAAATTTCTTTTAAACGTAAATCTACTTATTTTCCAATTTTGTTATACTAATAAAGTTTAATCATTTCACTATACTGTTAAAAGCAAATAAAATAATTTCTTTTAATGATCGATAATAGGGACCATAGAATTGGGTTGAAGGAATTAAAATCTCATTTAAATATTTTATAATCTAGTATTCAGAGGTTTTTTTTAATTCATATAATATTTAGATAGGGATATGTATTTCTTAGCCAAAGTAAGAATGAAAGCACCAGTGCTATTATCATTATATTGAATAAGAAAATTTTCTATAGGTTGCTTATGGGGTAACATTTTATATTAAAACATTACCGATCCTGCAACCGTTGTTTGGGATAGACATCAACCCTAATTAATTAATATTATTATTTTATACTATTGTATGTATAATAGCAAAAGAAAGAAGCAAAGGTGCTAGAATCGTTATTGCCTAATCAAAATTTATGTATTTATGTATCCTAGTAAAAACTTATGTAAAAGTATTACTGCTCTTGCAACCAATAAATGTTGACAGAATAATATTCGTGTAGATAATGTGATCATTCACTCTTAAACTTTACTTTGTCTATCTTGATTTTCTACATTAAAAAAACATATAAATGTGATAGGCATTATTCTTCCTGTTATGTAAAAGATTTAACTTATGAAATGTATGTAATAAAGTAAGTAACTAAGAAAAGTAAGAATGGAGTAACATTTTATATTGAAACATTACCGATCCTGCAACCGTTGTTTGGGATAGACAGCAACCGTAATTAATTAATATTATTATTTTTTACTATTGTATGTATAGTAGCAAAGGAAAGAAGCAAAGGTGCTAGAATCGTAATTGCCTAATCAAAATTTATATAGGTTGGTATCCTAGTAATAGCTTATGTAAAAGTATTACTGCTCTTGCAACCAATAAATGTTGACAGAATAATATTCGTGTAGATAATGTGATCATTCACTCTTAAACTTTACTTTGTCTATCTTGATTTTCTACATTAAAAAAACATATAAATGTGATCGGTATTATTCTTGCTGTTACGTAAAAGATTTAACTTATGAAATGTATGTAATAGCAAAAGAAAAAAAGAAATGGTGCTTGAATTGCTATTGCCTTATCAAAATTTCTATAGGTTGCTCTCGTGGTAATAACATATATAAAAGTTATACCGCTCTTACAACCAATAAATGAAGAGAGAACAGTATTTATGTACATAATTATATCATTCACACTTAAACTGAACATAGCCTATCAAGACCTTCTAAATTCCGAAAAATTAATAATTGTGATAAATATTGTTTTTGCTGTTATGTGAATGCTTCCACTGATAAAATGTATGTATAATAGCAAATGAAAAAAGCAAAGGTGCTACAATCATTATTGCCTTGTCCAAATTTATATTGGTTGATCTCGAGGTAATAACCTATATAAAAGTTTTACCGCTCTTACAACCACTAAAAGAAACCAGAGTAGTTAATATGTAAATAAAGAGTTCCTTAACACATTCATTTTTGTTTGAATTTCTTGATTTTTTTATATATAAGTATAAAAAAATATCATGTTAAAACACATTATTGTATATTTACATATAAATATACATATATACATATATATATAAATATATATACACACACATATATATATATATATATATACACATATCTATATTTATTTATTTATAATTATATATATATATATACATATATGTATATACATATATGTATATATATATATATATATACACACACATATGTATATGTATATATCTATATAAATATGTTCATACACACATAGATATCTTTATACACTTGAACAATTATTTGTGTTTATGTAAATTTTTTTTTAACGTAAATCTACTTATTTTCCAATTTTGTTATACTAATAAAGTTTAATCATTTCACTATACTGTTAAAAGCAAATAAAATAATCTCTTTTAATAATCGATAATAGGGACCATAGAATTGGGTTGAAGGAATTAAAATCTCATTTAAATATTTTATAATCTAGTATTCAGAGGTTTTTTTTAATTCATATAATATTTAGATAGGGATATGTATTTCTTAGCCAAAGTAAGAATGAAAGCAACAGTGCTATTATCATTATATTGAATAAGAAAATTTTCTATAGGTTGCTTATGGGGTAACATTTTATATTAAAACATTACCGATCTTGCAACCGTTGTTTGGGATAGACATCAACTCTAATTAATTAATATTATTATTATTTACTATTGTATGTATAGTAGCAAAGGAAAGAAGCAAAGATGCTAGAATCGTAATTGCCTAATCAAAATTTATATAGGTTGGTATCCTAGTAATAACTTATGTAAAAGTATTACTGCTCTTGCAACCAATAAATGTTGACAGAATAATATTCGTGTAGATAATGTGATCATTCACTCTTAAACTGTACTTTGTCTCTCTTGATTTTCTATTAAAAAAAAACATATAAATGTGGTAGGTATTATTCTTCCTGTTATGTAAAAGGTTTAACTTATGAAATGTATGTAATAGCAAAAGAAAAAAAGAAATGGTGCTTGAATTGCTATTGCCTTATCAAAATTTCTATAGGTTGCTCTCGTGGTAATAACATATATAAAAGTTATACCGCTCTTACAACCAATAAATGAAGACAGAACAGTATTTATGTACATAATTATATCATTCACACTAAACTGAACATAGCCTATCAAGACCTTCTAAATTCAGAAAAATTAATAAATGTGATAAATATTGTTTTGGCTGTTATGTGAATGCTTCCACTGATAAAATGTATGTATAATAGCAAATGAAAAAAGCAAAGGTGCTACAATCATTATTGCCTTGTCCAAATTTATATTGGTTGATCTCGAGGTAATAACCTATATAAAAGTTTTACCGCTCTTACAACCATTAAAAGAAACCAGAATAGTTAATATGTAAATAAAGAGTTCCTTAACACATTCATTTTTGTTTGAATTTCTTGATTTTTTTATATATAAGTATAAAAAAATATCATGTTAAAACACATTATTGTATATTTACATATAAATATACATATATACATATATATATAAATATATATACACACACATATATATATATATATATACACATATCTATATTTATTTATTTATAATTATATATATATATATATACATATATGTATATACATATATGTATATATATATATATATACACACACATATGTATATGTATATATCTATATAAATATGTTCATACACACATAGATATCTTTATACACTTGAACAATTATTTGTGTTTATGTAAATTTTTTTTTAACGTAAATCTACTTATTTTCCAATTTTGTTATACTAATAAAGTTTAATCATTTCACTATACTGTTAAAAGCAAATAAAATAATCTCTTTTAATGATCGATAATAGGGACCATAGAATTGGGTTGAAGGAATTAAAATCTCATTTAAATATTTTATAATCTAGTATTCAGAGGTTTTTTTTAATTCATATAATATTTAGATAGGGATATGTATTTCTTAGCCAAAGTAAGAATGAAAGCAACAGTGCTATTATCATTATATTGAATAAGAAAATTTTCTATAGGTTGCTTATGGGGTAACATTTTATATTAAAACATTACCGATCTTGCAACCGTTGTTTGGGATAGACATCAACTCTAATTAATTAATATTATTATTATTTACTATTGTATGTATAGTAGCAAAGGAAAGAAGCAAAGATGCTAGAATCGTAATTGCCTAATCAAAATTTATATAGGTTGGTATCCTAGTAATAACTTATGTAAAAGTATTACTGCTCTTGCAACCAATAAATGTTGACAGAATAATATTCGTGTAGATAATGTGATCATTCACTCTTAAACTGTACTTTGTCTCTCTTGATTTTCTATTAAAAAAAAACATATAAATGTGGTAGGTATTATTCTTCCTGTTATGTAAAAGATTTAACTTATGAAATGTATGTAATAGCAAAAGAAAAAAAGAAATGGTGCTTGAATTGCTATTGCCTTATCAAAATTTCTATAGGTTGCTCTCGTGGTAATAACATATATAAAAGTTATACCGCTCTTACAACCAATAAATGAAGACAGAACAGTATTTATGTACATAATTATATCATTCACACTAAACTGAACATAGCCTATCAAGACCTTCTAAATTCAGAAAAATTAATAAATGTGATAAATATTGTTTTGGCTGTTATGTGAATGCTTCCACTGATAAAATGTATGTATAATAGCAAATGAAAAAAGCAAAGGTGCTACAATCATTATTGCCTTGTCCAAATTTATATTGGTTGATCTCGAGGTAATAACCTATATAAAAGTTTTACCGCTCTTACAACCATTAAAAGAAACCAGAATAGTTAATATGTAAATAAAGAGTTCCTTAACACATTCATTTTTGTTTGAATTTCTTGATTTTTTTATATATAAGTATAAAAAAATATCATGTTAAAACACATTATTGTATATTTACATATAAATATACATATATACATATATATATATAAATATATATATACACACACATAATATATATATATACACATATCTATATTTATTTATTTATAATTATAATATATATATATATATACATATATGTATATATATATATATATATATATATATATATATATATATATAATAACATATGTATATGTATATATCTATATAAATATGTTCATACACACATAGATATCTCTTTACACTTGAACAATTATTTGTGTTTATGTAAATTTCTTTTAAACGTAAATCTACTTATTTTCCAATTTTGTTATACTAATAAAGTTTAATCATTTCACTATACTGTTAAAAGCAAATAAAATAATCTCTTTTAATGATCGATAATAGGGACCATAGAATTGGGTTGAAGGAATTAAAATCTCATTTAAATATTTTATAATCTAGTATTCAGAGGTTTTTTTTAATTCATATAATATTTAGATAGGGATATGTATTTCTTAGCCAAAGTAAGAATGAAAGCAACAGTGCTATTATCATTATATTGAATAAGAAAATTTTCTATAGGTTGCTTATGGGGTAACATTTTATATTAAAACATTACCGATCTTGCAACCGTTGTTTGGGATAGACATCAACTCTAATTAATTAATATTATTATTATTTACTATTGTATGTATAATAGCAAAAGAAAGAAGCAAAGGTGCTAGAATCGTTATTGCCTAATCAAAATTTATGTAGGTATGTATCCTAGTAAAAACTTATGTAAAAGTATTACTGCTCTTGCAACCAATAAATGTTGACAGAATAATATTCGTTTAGATAATGTGATCATTCACTCTTAAACTGTACTTTGTCTATCTTGATTTTCTATTAAAAAAAACATATAAATGTGGTAGGTATTTTTCTTCCTGTTATGTAAAAGATTTAACTTATGAAATGTATGTAATAAAGTAAGTAACTAAGAAAAGTAAGAATAGAGTAACATTTTATATTGAAACATTACCGATCCTGCAACCCTTGTTTGGGATAGACAGGAACCGTAATTAATTAATATTATTATTTTTTACTATTGTATGTATAGTAGCAAAGGAAAGAAGCAAAGGTGCTAGAATCGTAATTGCCTAATCAAAATTTATATAGGTTGGTATCCTAGTAATAGATTATGTAAAAGTATTACTGCTCTTGCAACCAATAAATGTTGACAGAATAATATTCGTGTAGATAATGTGATCATTCACTCTTAAACTTTACTTTGTCTATCTTGATTTTCTACATTAAAAAAACATATAAATGTGATCGGTATTATTCTTGCTGTTACGTAAAAGATTTAACTTATGAAATGTATGTAATAGCAAAAGAAAAAAAGAAATGGTGCTTGAATTGCTATTGCCTTATCAAAATTTCTATAGGTTGCTCTCGTGGTAATAACATATATAAAAGTTATACCGCTCTTACAACCAATAAATGAAGACAGAACAGTATTTATGTACATAATTATATCATTCACACTTAAACTGAACATAGCCTATCAAGACCTTCTAAATTCCGAAAAATTAATAATTGTGATAAATATTGTTTTTGCTGTTATGTGAATGCTTCCACTGATAAAATGTATGTATAATAGCAAATGAAAAAAGCAAAGGTGCTACAATCATTATTGCCTTGTCCAAATTTATATTGGTTGATCTCGAGGTAATAACCTATATAAAAGTTTTACCGCTCTTACAACCACTAAAAGAAACCAGAATAGTTAATATGTAAATAAAGAGTTCCTTAACACATTCATTTTTGTTTGAATTTCTTGATTTTTTTATATATAAGTATAAAAAAATATCATGTTAAAACACATTATTGTATATTTACATATAAATATACATATATACATATATATATATATATATATATATATATATACACACTAATATATATATATACACATATCTATATTTATTTGTTATATATTTATAATTATATATATATATATATATATACATATATGTATATATATATATATATATATATATATATATATATATATATATATACATATGTATATGTATATATCTATATAAATATGTTCATACACACATAGATATCTCTTTACACTTGAACAATTATTTGTGTTTATGTAAATTTCTTTTAAACGTAAATCTACTTATTTTCCAATTTTGTTATACTAATAAAGTTTAATCATTTCACTATACTGTTAAAAGCAAATAAAATAATCTCTTTTAATGATCGATAATAGGGACCATAGAATTGGGTTGAAGGAATTAAAATCTCATTTAAATATTTTATAATCTAGTATTCAGAGGTTTTTTTTAATTCATATAATATTTAGATAGGGATATGTATTTCTTAGCCAAAGTAAGAATGAAAGCAACAGTGCTATTATCATTATATTGAATAAGAAAATTTTCTATAGGTTGCTTATGGGGTAACATTTTATATCAAAACATTACCGATCCTGCAACCGTTGTTTGGGATAGACATCAACCCTAATTAATTAATATTATTATTATTTACTATTGTATGTATAGTAGCAAAGGAAAGAAGCAAAGGTGCTAGAATCGTTATTGCCTAATCAAAATTTATGTAGGTATGTATCCTAGTAAAAACTTATGTAAAAGTATTACTGCTCTTGCAACCAATAAATGTTGACAGATTAATACTCGTTTAGATAATGTGATCATTCACTCTTAAACTGTACTTTGTCTATCTTGATTTTCTATTAAAAAAAACATATAAATGTGGTAGGTATTATTCTTCCTGTTATGTAAAAGATTTAACTTATGAAATGTATGTAATAAAGTAAGTAACTAAGAAAAGTAAGAATGGAGTAATATTTTATATTGAAACATTACCGATCCTGCAACCGTTGTCTGGGATAGACAGCAACCGTAATTAATTAATATTATTATTATTTACTATTGGATGTATAGTAGCAAAGGAAAGAAGCAAAGGTGCTAGAATCGTAATTGCCTAATCAAAATTTATATAGGTTGGTATCCTAGTAATAACTTATGTAAAAGTATTACTGCTCTTGCAACCAATAAATGTTGACAGAATAATATTCGTGTAGATAATGTGATCATTCACTCTTAAACTGTACTTTGTCTATCTTGATTTTCTATTAAAAAAAAACATATAAATGTGGTAGGTATTATTCTTCCTGTTATGTAAAAGATTTAACTTATGAAATGTATGTAATAAAGTAAGTAACTAAGAAAAGTAAGAATGGAGTAACATTTTATATTGAAACATTACCGATCCTGCAACCGTTGTTTGGGATAGACAGCAACCGTAATTAATTAATATTATTATTTTTTACTATTGTATGTATAGTAGCAAAGGAAAGAAGCAAAGGTGCTAGAATCGTAATTGCCTAATCAAAATTTATATAGGTTGGTATCCTAGTAATAGCTTATGTAAAAGTATTACTGCTCTTGCAACCAATAAATGTTGACAGAATAATATTCGTGTCGATAATGTGATCATTCACTCTTAAACTTTACTTTGTCTATCTTGATTTTCTACATTAAAAAAACATATAAATGTGATCGGTATTATTCTTGCTGTTATGTAAAAGATTTAACTTATGAAATGTATGTATAAAGCAAAAGAAATGGTGCTTGAATTGCTATTGCCTTATCAAAATTTCTATAGGTTGCTCTCGAGGTAATAACATTTATAAAAGTTATACCGCTCTTACAACCAATAAATGAAGACAGAACAGTATTTATGTACATAATTATATCATTCACACTTAAACTGAACATAGCCTATCAAGACCTTCTAAATTCCGAAAAATTAATAAATGTGATAAATATTGTTTTTGCTGTTATGTGAATGCTTCCACTGATAAAATGTATGTATAATAGCAAATGAAAAAAGCAAAGGTGCTACAATCATTATTGCCTTGTCCAAATTTATATTGGTTGATCTCGAGGTAATAACCTATATATAAGTTTTACCGCTCTTACAACCATTAAAAGAAACCAGAATAGTTAATATGTAAATAAAGAGTTCCTTAACACATTCATTTTTGTTTGAATTTCTTGATTTTTTTATATATAAGTATAAAAAAATATCATGTTAAAACACATTATTGTATATTTACATATAAATAAACATATATACATATATATATAAATATATATACACACACATATATATATATATATATATACAGATATCTATATTTATTTATTTATAATTATATATATATATATATATATATACACATATGTATATGTATATATCTGTATAAATATGTTCATACACACATAGATATCTCTATACACTTGAACAATTATTTGTGTTTATGTAAATTTCTTTTAAACGTAAATCTACTTATTTTCCAATTTTGTTATACTAATAAAGTTTAATCATTTCACTATACTATTAAAAGCAAATAAAATAATCTCTTTTAATGATCGATAATAGGGACCATAGAATTGGGTTGAAGGAATTAAAATCTCATTTAAATATTTTATAATCTAGTATTCAGAGGTTTTTTTTAATTCATATAATATTTAGATAGGGATATGTATTTCTTAGCCAAAGTAAGAATGAAAGCAACAGTGCTATTATCATTATATTGAATAAGAAAATTTTCTATAGGTTGCTTATGGGGTAACATTTTATATTAAAACATTACCGATCCTGCAACCGTTGTTTGGGATAGACATCAACCCTAATTAATTAATATTATTATTATTTACTATTGTATGTATCATAGCAAAAGAAAGAAGCAAAGGTGGTAGAATCGTTATTGCCTAATCAAAATTTATGTAGGTATGTATCCTAGTTAAAACTTATGTAAAAGTATTACTGCTCTTGCAGCCAATAAATGTTGACAGAATAATATTCGTTTAGATAATGTGATCATTCACTCTTAAACTGTACTTTGTCTATCTTGATTTTCTATTAAAAAAAAAACATATAAATGTGGTAGGTATTATTCTTCCTGTTATGTAAAAGATTTAACTTATGAAATGTATGTAATAAAGTAAGTAACTAAGAAAAGTAAGAATGGAGTAATAATTTATATTGAAACATTACCGATCCTGCAACCGTTGTTTGGGATAGACAGCAACCGTAATTAATTAATATTATTATTATTTACTATTGTATGTATAGTAGCAAAGGAAAGAAGCAAAGATGCTAGAATCGTAATTGCCTAATCAAAATTTATATAGGTTGGTATCCTAGTAATAGCTTATGTAAAAGTATTACTGCTCTTGCAACCAATAAATGTTGACAGAATAATATTCGTGTAGATAATGTGATCATTCACTCTTAAACTTTACTTTGTCTATCTTGATTTTCTACATTAAAAAAAACATATAAATGTGATCGGTATTATTCTTGCTGTTATGTAAAAGATTTAACTTATGAAATGTATGTAATAGCAAAAGAAAAAAGAAATGGTGCTTGAATTGCTATTGCCTTATCAAAATTTCTATAGGTTGCTCTCGTGGTAATAACATATATAAAAGTTATACCGCTCTTACAACCAATAAATGAAGACAGAACAGTATTTATGTACATAATTATATCATTCACACTTAAACTGAACATAGCCTATCAAGACCTTCTAAATTCCGAAAAATTAATAATTGTGATAAATATTGTTTTTGCTGTTATGTGAATGCTTCCACTGATAAAATGTATGTATAATAGCAAATGAAAAAAGCAAAGGTGCTACAATCATTATTGCCTTGTCCAAATTTATATTGGTTGATCTCGAGGTAATAACCTATATAAAAGTTTTACCGCTCTTACAACCATTAAAAGAAACCAGAATAGTTAATATGTAAATAAAGAGTTCCTTAACACATTCATTTTTGTTTGAATTTCTTGATTTTTTTATATATAAGTATAAAAAAATATCATGTTAAAACACATTATTGTATATTTACATATAAATATACATATATACATATATATATAAATATATATACACACACATATATATATATACACATATCTATATTTATTTATAATTATATATATATATATATATACATATATTGTTATATATATATATATATATATATATATACATATATATATATATATATATATATATATATATATATATATATATATATATATATATATATACATATGTATATGTATATATCTATATAAATATGTTCATACACACATAGATATCTCTATACACTTGAACAATTATTTGTGTTTATGTAAATTTCTTTTAAACGTAAATCTACTTATTTTCCAATTTTGTTATACTAATAAAGTTTAATCATTTCACTATACTGTTAAAAGCAAATAAAATAATCTCTTTTAATGATCGATAATAGGGACCATAGAATTGGGTTGAAGGAATTAAAATCTCATTTAAATATTTTATAATCTAGTATTCAGAGGTTTTTTTTAATTCATATAATATTTAGATAGGGATATGTATTTCTTAGCCAAAGTAAGAATGAAAGCAACAGTGCTATTATCATTATATTGAATAAGAAAATTTTCTATAGGTTGCTTATGGGGTAACATTTTATATTAAAACATTACCGATCCTGCAACCGTTGTTTGGGATAGACATCAACCCTAATTAATTAATATTATTATTATTTACTATTGTATGTATCATAGCAAAAGAAAGAAGCAAAGGTGGTAGAATCGTTATTGCCTAATCAAAATTTATGTAGGTATGTATCCTAGTTAAAACTTATGTAAAAGTATTACTGCTCTTGCAGCCAATAAATGTTGACAGAATAATATTCGTTTAGATAATGTGATCATTCACTCTTAAACTGTACTTTGTCTATCTTGATTTTCTATTAAAAAAAAACATATAAATGTGGTACGTATTATTCTTCCTGTTATGTAAAAGATTTAACTTATGAAATGTATGTAATAAAGTAAGTAACTAAGAAAAGTAACTAATGGAGTAACATTTTATATTGAAACATTACCGATCCTGCAACCGTTGTTTGGGATAGACAGCAACCGTAATTAATTAATATTATTATTTTTTACTATTGTATGTATAGTAGCAAAGGAAAGAAGCAAAGGTGCTAGAATCGTAAATGCCTAATCAAAATTTATATAGGTATGTATCCTAGTAATAGCTTATGTAAAAGTATTACTGCTCTTGCAACCAATAAATGTTGACAGAATAATATTCGTTTAGATAATGTGATCATTCACTCTTAAACTGTACTTTGTCTATCTTGATTTTCTATTAAAAAAAACATATAAATGTGGTAGGTATTATTCTTCCTGTTATGTAAAAGATTTAACTTATGAAATGTATGTAATAAAGTAAGTAACTAAGAAAAGTAAGAATGGAGTAACATTTTATATTGAAACATTACCGATCCTGCAACCGTTGTTTGGGATAGACAGCAACCGTAATTAATTAATATTATTATTTTTTACTATTGTATGTATAGTAGCAAAGGAAAGAAGCAAAGGTGCTAGAATCGTAATTGCCTAATAAAAATTTATATAGGTTTGTATCCTAGTAATAGATTATGTAAAAGTATTACTGCTCTTGCAACCAATAAATGTTGACAGAATAATATTCGTGTAGATAAAGTGATCATTCACTCTTAAACTGTACTTTGTCTATCTTGATTTTCTATTAAAAAAAAACATATAAATGTGGTAGGTATTATTCTTCCTGTTATGTAAAAGATTTAACTTATGAAATGTATGTAATAGCAAAAGAAAAAAAGAAATGGTGCTTGAATTGCTATTGCCTTATCAAAATTTCTATAGGTTGCTCTCGTGGTAATAACATATATAAAAGTTATACCGCTCTTACAACCAATAAATGAAGACAGAACAGTATTTATGTACATAATTATATCATTCACACTAAACTGAACATAGCCTATCAAGACCTTCTAAATTCAGAAAAATTAATAAATGTGATAAATATTGTTTTTGCTGTTATGTGAATGTTTCCACTGATAAAATGTATGTATAATAGCAAATGAAAAAAGCAAAGGTGCTACAATCATTATTGCCTTGTCCAAATTTATATTGGTTGATCTCGAGGTAATAACCTATATAAAAGTTTTACCGCTCTTACAACCATTAAAAGAAACCAGAATAGTTAATATGTAAATAAAGAGTTCCTTAACACATTCATTTTTGTTTGAATTTCTTGATTTTTTTATATATAAGTATAAAAAAATATCATGTTAAAACACATTATTGTATATTTACATATAAATATACATATATACATATATATATAAATATATATACACACACATATATATATATATACACATATCTATATTTATTTATTTATAATTATAATATATATATATATATACATATATGTATATACTATATATATATATATATATATATATATATATATATATATATATATATATATAAACATATGTATATGTATATATCTATATAAATATGTTCATACACACATAGATATCTCTTATACACTTGAACAATTATTTGTGTTTATGTAAATTTCTTTTAAACGTAAATCTACTTATTTTCCAATTTTGTTATACTAATAAAGTTTAATCATTTCACTATACTGTTAAAAGCAAATAAAATAATCTCTTTTAATGATCGATAATAGGGACCATAGAATTGGGTTGAAGGAATTAAAATCTCATTTAAATATTTTATAATCTAGTATTCAGAGGTTTTTTTTAATTCATATAATATTTAGATAGGGATATGTATTTCTTAGCCAAAGTAAGAATGAAAGCAACAGTGCTATTATCATTATATTGAATAAGAAAATTTTCTATAGGTTGCTTATGGGGTAACATTTTATATTAAAACATTACCGATCCTGCAACCGTTGTTTGGGATAGACATCAACCCTAATTAATTAATATTATTATTATTATACTATTGTATGTATAATAGCAAAAGAAAGAAGCAAAGGTGCTAGAATCGTTATTGCCTAATCAAAATTTATGTATTTATGTATCCTAGTAAAAACTTATGTAAAAGTATTACTGCTCTTGCAACCAATAAATGTTGACAGAATAATATTCGTTTAGATAATGTGATCATTCACTCTTAAACTGTACTTTGTCTATCTTGATTTTCTATTAAAAAAAACATATAAATGTGGTAGGTATTATTCTTCCTGTTATGTAAAAGATTTAACTTATGAAATGTATGTAATAAAGTAAGTAACTAAGAAAAGTAAGAATGGAGTAACATTTTATATTGAAACATTACCGATCCTGCAACCGTTGTTTGGGATAGACAGCAACCGTAATTAATTAATATTATTATTTTTTACTATTGTATGTATAGTAGCAAAGGAAAGAAGCAAAGGTGCTAGAATCGTAATTGCCTAATCAAAATTTATATAGGTTGGTATCCTAGTAATAGCTTATGTAAAAGTATTACTGCTCTTGCAACCAATAAATGTTGACAGAATAATATTCGTTTAGATAATGTGATCATTCACTCTTAAACTGTACTTTGTCTATCTTGATTTTCTATTAAAAAAAACATATAAATGTGGTAGGTATTATTCTTCCTGTTATGTAAAAGATTTAACTTATGAAATGTATGTAATAAAGTAAGTAACTAAGAAAAGTAAGAATGGAGTAACATTTTATATTGAAACATTACCGATCCTGCAACCCTTGTTTGGGATAGACAGGAACCGTAATTAATTAATATTATTATTTTTTACTATTGTATGTATAGTAGCAAAGGAAAGAAGCAAAGGTGCTAGAATCGTAATTGCCTAATAAAAATTTATATAGGTTTGTATCCTAGTAATAGATTATGTAAAAGTATTACTGCTCTTGCAACCAATAAATGTTGACAGAATAATATTCGTGTAGATAAAGTGATCATTCACTCTTAAACTGTACTTTGTCTATCTTGATTTTCTATTAAAAAAAAACATATAAATGTGGTAGGTATTATTCTTCCTGTTATGTAAAAGATTTAACTTATGAAATGTATGTAATAGCAAAAGAAAAAAAGAAATGGTGCTTGAATTGCTATTGCCTTATCAAAATTTCTATAGGTTGCTCTCGTGGTAATAACATATATAAAAGTTATACCGCTCTTACAACCAATAAATGAAGACAGAACAGTATTTATGTACATAATTATATCATTCACACTTAAACTGAACATAGCCTATCAAGACCTTCTAAATTCCGAAAAATTAATAAATGTGATAAATATTGTTTTGGCTGTTATGTGAATGCTTCCACTGATAAAATGTATGTATAATAGCAAATGAAAAAAGCAAAGGTGCTACAATCATTATTGCCTTGTCCAAATTTATATTGGTTGATCTCGAGGTAATAACCTATATAAAAGTTTTACCGCTCTTACAACCATTAAAAGAAACCAGAATAGTTAATATGTAAATAAAGAGTTCCTTAACACATTCATTTTTGTTTGAATTTCTTGATTTTTTTATATATAAGTATAAAAAAATATCATGTTAAAACACATTATTGTATATTTACATATAAATATACATATATACATATATATATAAATATATATACACACACATATATATATATATACACATATCTATATTTATTATATTTATAATATATATATACATATATATACATATATATATATATATATATATATATATATATATATATATATACACACATATGTATAAGTATATATCTATATAAATATGTTCATACACACATAGATATCTCTTATACACTTGAACAATTATTTGTGTTTATGTAAATTTCTTTTAAACGTAAATCTACTTATTTTCCAATTTTGTTATACTAATAAAGTTTAATCATTTCACTATACTGTTAAAAGCAAATAAAATAATCTCTTTTAATGATCGATAATAGGGACCATAGAATTGGGTTGAAGGAATTAAAATCTCATTTAAATATTTTATAATCTAGTATTCAGAGGTTTTTTTTAATTCATATAATATTTAGATAGGGATATGTTTTTCTTAGCCAAAGTAAGAATGAAAGCAACAGTGCTATTATCATTATATTGAATAAGAAAATTTTCTATAGGTTGCTTATGGGGTAACATTTTATATTAAAACATTACCGATCCTGCAACCGTTGTTTGGGATAGACATCAACCCTAATTAATTAATATTATTATTTTATACTATTGTATGTATAATAGCAAAAGAAAGAAGCAAAGGTGCTAGAATCGTTATTGCCTATTCAAAATTTATGTATTTATGTATCCTAGTAAAAACTTATGTAAAAGTATTACTGCTCTTGCAACCAATAAATGTTGACAGAATAATATTCGTGTAGATAATGTGATCATTCACTCTTAAACTTTACTTTGTCTATCTTGATTTTCTACATTAAAAAAAACATATAAATGTGATAGGCATTATTCTTCCTGTTATGTAAAAGATTTAACTTATGAAATGTATGTAATAAAGTAAGTAACTAAGAAAAGTAAGAATGGAGTAACATTTTATATTGAAACATTACCGATCCTGCAACCGTTGTTTGGGATAGACAGCAACCGTAATTAATTAATATTATTATTTTTTACTATTGTATGTATAGTAGCAAAGGAAAGAAGCAAAGGTGCTAGAATCGTAATTGCCTAATCAAAATTTATATAGGTTGGTATCCTAGTAATAGCTTATGTAAAAGTATTACTGCTCTTGCAACCAATAAATGTTGACAGAATAATATTCGTGTAGATAATGTGATCATTCACTCTTAAACTTTACTTTGTCTATCTTGATTTTCTACATTAAAAAAACATATAAATGTGATCGGTATTATTCTTGCTGTTACGTAAAAGATTTAACTTATGAAATGTATGTAATAGCAAAAGAAAAAAAGAAATGGTGCTTGAATTGCTATTGCCTTATCAAAATTTCTATAGGTTGCTCTCGTGGTAATAACATATATAAAAGTTATACCGCTCTTACAACCAATAAATGAAGAGAGAACAGTATTTATGTACATAATTATATCATTCACACTTAAACTGAACATAGCCTATCAAGACCTTCTAAATTCCGAAAAATTAATAATTGTGATAAATATTGTTTTTGCTGTTATGTGAATGCTTCCACTGATAAAATGTATGTATAATAGCAAATGAAAAAAGCAAAGGTGCTACAATCATTATTGCCTTGTCCAAATTTATATTGGTTGATCTCGAGGTAATAACCTATATAAAAGTTTTACCGCTCTTACAACCACTAAAAGAAACCAGAGTAGTTAATATGTAAATAAAGAGTTCCTTAACACATTCATTTTTGTTTGAATTTCTTGATTTTTTTATATATAAGTATAAAAAAATATCATGTTAAAACACATTATTGTATATTTACATATAAATATACATATATACATATATATATAAATATATATACACACACATATATATATATATATATATACACATATCTATATTTATTTATTTATAATTATATATATATATATACATATATGTATATACATATATGTATATATATATATATATATATACACACACATATGTATATGTATATATCTATATAAATATGTTCATACACACATAGATATCTTTATACACTTGAACAATTATTTGTGTTTATGTAAATTTTTTTTTAACGTAAATCTACTTATTTTCCAATTTTGTTATACTAATAAAGTTTAATCATTTCACTATACTGTTAAAAGCAAATAAAATAATCTCTTTTAATAATCGATAATAGGGACCATAGAATTGGGTTGAAGGAATTAAAATCTCATTTAAATATTTTATAATCTAGTATTCAGAGGTTTTTTTTAATTCATATAATATTTAGATAGGGATATGTATTTCTTAGCCAAAGTAAGAATGAAAGCAACAGTGCTATTATCATTATATTGAATAAGAAAATTTTCTATAGGTTGCTTATGGGGTAACATTTTATATTAAAACATTACCGATCTTGCAACCGTTGTTTGGGATAGACATCAACTCTAATTAATTAATATTATTATTATTTACTATTGTATGTATAGTAGCAAAGGAAAGAAGCAAAGATGCTAGAATCGTAATTGCCTAATCAAAATTTATATAGGTTGGTATCCTAGTAATAACTTATGTAAAAGTATTACTGCTCTTGCAACCAATAAATGTTGACAGAATAATATTCGTGTAGATAATGTGATCATTCACTCTTAAACTGTACTTTGTCTCTCTTGATTTTCTATTAAAAAAAAACATATAAATGTGGTAGGTATTATTCTTCCTGTTATGTAAAAGGTTTAACTTATGAAATGTATGTAATAGCAAAAGAAAAAAAGAAATGGTGCTTGAATTGCTATTGCCTTATCAAAATTTCTATAGGTTGCTCTCGTGGTAATAACATATATAAAAGTTATACCGCTCTTACAACCAATAAATGAAGACAGAACAGTATTTATGTACATAATTATATCATTCACACTAAACTGAACATAGCCTATCAAGACCTTCTAAATTCAGAAAAATTAATAAATGTGATAAATATTGTTTTGGCTGTTATGTGAATGCTTCCACTGATAAAATGTATGTATAATAGCAAATGAAAAAAGCAAAGGTGCTACAATCATTATTGCCTTGTCCAAATTTATATTGGTTGATCTCGAGGTAATAACCTATATAAAAGTTTTACCGCTCTTACAACCATTAAAAGAAACCAGAATAGTTAATATGTAAATAAAGAGTTCCTTAACACATTCATTTTTGTTTGAATTTCTTGATTTTTTTATATATAAGTATAAAAAAATATCATGTTAAAACACATTATTGTATATTTACATATAAATATACATATATACATATATATATAAATATATATACACACACATATATATATATATATATACACATATCTATATTTATTTATTTATAATTATATATATATATATACATATATGTATATACATATATGTATATATATATA